>CM058235.1:85612358-87001567 GCA_030180135.1 Orychophragmus violaceus
ATCGATCTTCTTCCGATTCATCTCCTTCTCTCAATCGCTATCAATCGCTCGCTGTCGCAGTAAGAATCGTTCCCTAGATCGATTTTCTTTGTTGTTTGCTGTAAAACGATTTAGGGTTTTCTGGGTTTTCTTCGATTTTCTGGGTAGTTAACTTTAGGGTTTTCAGTTCGTCTGTCTGTTTATGGGTAGATCGAGTTAGGGGCTCTGGGTATATCGATTTAAGGTTTATGGGTCGATCAATTTAGGGTTTTTTCTTCATCTTTCTGGGTAGATCGATTAGGGTTTTCTGTGTAGATCGATTTAGATTTTCTGTTTCTTCTTCTTGGGTAGATCGATTAGGGTTTTCGGGGTAGATCAATTATGGTTTTCGGGGTAGATCAATTAGGGTTTTCGGGCTTGATAGATTACGGTTTTATGTTTCTTCCTTTTAGGTAGATCTTCTTGTCTCTCTCGAAACCCTAATTGATTTTATGGTTTATGTTCTTCTGCGGATATTAATCTGTTTTATCTCTATGCATGCAGATGAACATGCTTCCCGCTCCCGGATCCAGGAGACCTAATTGAAAGCGACAGACGACTCTTCCTCCTGGAATTACGACGTCCTCTTCATCGGGTTCTCGACACCCGATGCCTGCAATCATGAACGCACCGGAGCGTCGGAACATGCCCCTTATCCATCCACGTAAACTCCACGGAGGTCTCTGGTAAGTAGTGGTTTTGACTGCTTTGTAATGACTGCTTGCTTATGTCTGCTTGCTTAGGTTATGACTGCTTGCTTAGGTTATCCTATGACATGAATATGACTGATTTCGTAATGGTTATGTCTGCTTCGTAATGACTGTTCTGCTTAAATTGAATTACATAGACTCAAAATGTGTTATGTCTGATTCGTAATGACTGCTTGCTTGGTAGTGTCTACTTGGTTATGTTCTGATTGAGTTTGAGTCTCCGTTATGTCCTTAATTGTGTATAAGTTAGAGTTGAGTTAAGAGCTGAGTCTCGGTTCTGCTTAGGTTATCCTGTGACTGTGAATATGACTGCTTGATTATGTTCTGGTTAGGTTGAATTACATAGACTCAAAATGTGTTTTGTTTGATTGGTTATGTCTGCTTGGTTATGACTGATTTCGTAATGGTTAGATAGGACTGTGGTTATGACTGCTTGGTTATGTTCTGCTTGGATTGAATTACATCGCTAAGTTAGACTCGCTAAGTTAGACTCATAATGTGTTTTGTCTTTATTAATTTTGATTGAGTTTGAGTCTCGGTTCTGTCTTTAATCGTGTATAAGTTAGAGTTGAGTTGAGTTAGAGTTGAGTCTCGGTTCTGTCTCGGTTCTGTTAACTGACTGATAGTATTGTTAGATTTCTTATGTTCTCATGTGAGTAATATTTATGTTAATATTGATAGCCATTATTGTCTTCTGATTGTTCTTGTTCTTTTGTAGGTTTGGAATTGATGATTGTATCCGAAAGGATATAGTCGCTGCTTATCAGTCCAACTTTTGGGGGCCTTGGTGGAATTACAGCATGGTTCCAAAGGAGAAGAAGGATGAATGGTGGGCTGCATTTGTGGTAAGTCTTAGTATTCAATCCAGTTTTTTGATCAAAGTCTTAGTATTGTTTATATTTCATTATGTCTCTATTATTTAGGCTGTGTACTAATGCTAGCTCTTTTCTTATGTAGCAAAAGTACTATTGGGACTCGAAGCATGAAATCATGGTCTACAACAAGTGGGAGACCATCGTCAGACTGTCTATCGGTGACCTTGTCAGCAAGCGGAAAAGATCAGGGAAGAAACCGGACTTCATTGGACTAGCAGACTGGAATACAATGCTGGAAATTTGGGAGGAGGAAGAACACGTGAAGAAGTGCATAACAAATGCAGAGAACGCTGCCTCAAATCCAGATGGACACGGCTCTCATCGCCATACATCAGGATCTAAGTCACACATTCGTGTGGCAAATGAGATGGTAAGGATATTTCTTGCATTTACTTTGTTTATGTTACATTTTTTCCTGACATTCGTTTCTGACTTTGTGTATTTTTTTGTTCCAGCAAGTTGAAACTGGTGCACCAGTCCCAATGACTGCGGTGGTGCTAAAGACACACTCTAATAAGAACGGCACCATTGTTGACAAACGAGCAGAGGCTCTAGTCAAGGCTGTTGAGGGATTGGCAATGGAGAAAAAGCGATCACAAGGATCTGTCTCTGACAGTGAATCTTCTGAAATCTCTTCCCATGAGCTCACAACCGCTTATGTTGAGGTATGCATTATACATATTATTATATTAGATTAAGTTGTTGGTATTAGTTTTGTGTGTAATGCGAGTAGTGACTGTTTGTGTGTGTATTGCGATTAGTGACTTTCTTCTTGTGTAATGCGATTAGTGACTGTTTGAGGTATGCATTATGCATTGTTTGAGTTATTTGAGGTATGCATTATGCGCTTAGTGACTGTTTGAGATATATGCATTATGCACAATGCGATTAGTGACTGTTTGAGGTATGTATTATGCAATGTGTATCTTGTTGTTTGAGTTGTGTTGCTGTGTTGACTGTTTTCTTGCTTCTTGCAGACTGCTACAAACAAGAAAGGGCGAGTGTATGGACTGGGCTCAATTTAGTTTCTAGATGCTGATCCCAATGAAACTTCTGCCATAACTCTACTCAAGACTGCAGAAACAGAAATGGAGCTCCAGCATGTGAAGGAAGATGTATCTCATATAAAAGATGATGTATCTCATATCAAGAAGGGGGTAGAGATTTTGTTGAAGCTGCAAGGCATTAATCCCGTGACTCATGAGGCAGTTCCACCTGAGTCAGCTGGTTCTGCTGCAGGAAGAAGCCTGCATTCTGAGTCTAACCAGCAGATTAATGATCTTGGCTAATGTCTTATTTTTTTGTTGATAATGAAAAGGGCATATTTTGAAGTAAAAGAACATTGTTGTATTAAACTCTTTGAAATGTTTAATATAAGGTTGTTTGTAAATGTTTGTTTGTATTAGGTAGTTAAAATGTATTATCAAATTTATGATGATGCATTTGAAAATGTAGGATTTAAATTTGGTTTTTAATCGGATTACAGTTAGCCACGGATGGCTACAAATATAAGTCGTGGATATAATAAAATTGTCACGGCTTAGATCGTTGCTATTCATGGCTAAGGCCATAAATTCTTTCGTGGCTAATGTAGCCACGAACTTTCCGTGGCTATCTATGGCTAAGGCCATGAATTAAATCGTGGAAAATTCGTGGCTATAGCCACGACTAGTTCGTGGATATAACCACTACTAGTTCGTGGCTATCCATAGCTAAGGCCACGAAATATTTCGTGGACAATTCGTGGCTATAGACACGACATAATTCGTGGCTATTCGTGGTTAACATAGCCAGGAACAGTCCATGGCTTAATCCGAGGCTATTTCAGACATAGCCACGAATGGCCACGAAAAGCCGATATCTACGAGCCCATAGCCACAACTTTTTTCGTGGCTATCCATGGCTATGTCTGAAATAGCCTCGGATTAAGCCCCATAGCCACAAACTATGGGGTAGTTTTCTTGTAGTGGTCATATATATTCAATATATTGTTTAATCTTGTAAACATCTAGGCCACCTAATTACAATTTAGACTTCCGATTAAACATTCTAGACGCTAGATGTTGGGTCACCGCCGAACTAGCGTTTAACACTTTCTTGAACAGTGATGTGGCATTTTGAATATTCGTTATAGAAATCATTAGATACAGCTTCAAGGATATTATCATAATTAACTTCATTCTGTAAAACCTGATGGACACTAGAATCGAATAGAAATTGCAAACTTCCACAAAAATACCTTTGTTTATCAGAATTATAAACATTTTTGTACAAACTATTTAATCAGTTTTACATACAGTCAATCTAATTTCGTCATTGACTATTTTCTAATCTATCTAACTTTATTTACATCAACAATTATGCATTTTTTTAATTCACTCACCGAATCCCACAAACGAATTTCTCTTAAACACTCTGAATGTAATCGTTCTTTTCGTTCTGTTCTAAGTTTGTAACCTAAACTAGATCAAACAACCTCTATTTATATACTCTAACTCTATTGGTTAAGCATCTCTCTTCTAAATATCTTTAAATCATTTCTCCTTGTAATTCTCTCAATTTTCAATATATCCCAAACATGTTTCTTGCTCCATTCATGTTTCACCACATCAGCAATATCTACTTGCGTATTATGTTGTAAGCTGATTGTTAGGATCAAAATCTCCTCGATAAAAACAATAGCCGAAAGAATGAGCAAACAATCAGATACAGACGTTTATCACACTTCGTATAAACGAAACCTCGTATGATTAACATTTTATACGGAGCACTTCGTATCAATAACGTTTCGTATAAATGACATTTTATACAAAACATATCGTATGGATAACTTTCTATACGAAATGAACAAAACAATTTAGCCGAACATCCTGGCGGATCAATCGGACGAACACATAACTCGACAGAAGGCGTAAACATTCAATCAAGCTACTCGGAAACTCCAAAATAGGAAAATCAGCTCGGATTTTTTGAGCAAAACCAGCTCGGATTTTTAAGCTTAACAACCTCGGATCAGAGCTGAACAAGCTCGGATTTTCCGAGGTCATCCCTTATTGTTTTTCGAGTACAACCCATTTTTCGGAAGTTCCAAGCTGGACGCATTCCGTAGGAACTTCCAAGCCGAGCACAATCCTCAAACCTTCCAAACGGACACTCCGCTTGGAACAAATGCTCATCGTTTGCCGAAGTCTTTCTATCCAAACGTGAAACTAGCCGCAACCCACCTTCGAAACAACTACTAATACGTTCCTAGCCGTTAAACAAGATTTCCAGATAAATTTATAAGAAATGCGATCTTGGGCCTAACCCGCAAGACTTGTATTTCCGAGACTTTGGCCAGATCATGATATTCTATTCTCTAATGGACTCGGATCGTCCCTCCTTGGCTCATTCGGAAAAATAGGTTTAGTCGCTGAAGGCTAATCGTAAAGAATGGAAAGATAAATTCGAAGAAAAAAGGGAAGATATCTCCGAGTAGAAGAGGAAAATCCGAGCTGAAAAGGTAAATCCCAATGGAAATGGATTATACGATAACAAGAAGATTTATGGAAATCTTGCAGGCGAAGATCCTCGAAGCCGACTCGTCGCGACTATATAAGAAGGACTTCCTACGATTTAGGCATCTCGAAAGACCCTAGCAGCTTGACTTAGAACTTAGAACTTTTAAGCCTTTTTGCTCTTTGTACTTTGTTTAGGATTCAATCTCTCAATAAAAATATCCTTCGGGTCTCTAGTTTGTGTGTTTACTCTTGAAATTTCTGTTCCCTTAAAAGTTAGCTTCGACAATTTGAGTTTCCAATCTCACAGTTTGGCGCCGTCTTTGGGGAATAAAAGTTTCTTACACTTAAAAACCATCAAATACAAAATCCAAAGATATGACCTCTGACAGAGATAGAAACAAAGAGATGATATATCACCTACTGGCGATCGACGGAACCGATGACAACATCCTAGCAAGAAACACTATGATGACCAACGTCACTATGCACAATTCTGCGACAGACGACATCGTTGCAAGCATGATTGCAACAGATGCAACAGTCAACACAACACTAACCGAGTTGAAAGAGATGGTGGCTGCGCTGAGGCAGAAGACTAAGGAACATGAGAAATCTGACATCACACTCATGGAAAAAGTAGAGAGACTTAAAACCGAGAACCGAGTGCGAAACACTCGAACGGTGAAATTTTTCCTAACTGAACGCATGCAACTTGTTTCTCGACGCCCGGTGACTCCATGTGAAATCCAATGCAAACCCATTTGCAAACCACGTGCAAACGCAATCCTCAAGCAACTAGACCCGAAACGACGAATCCTCCTATGTTAATCCGACCACAAAGGCTCACAGTGCCAATCCACATGGAGAATTGCAGAGACAAAGATCCGATCCCGCCCGAAGACCGAGCTACACTACAATCTGAAGACGACAAAGGAAGGATCAAAGCGGATCGATATGTACTCGAGCGGTGAGTTGATAATTTATTGGAGGAAGAAAGAGACTATCAGCAAACTCAACTGAACGAGTCGGCTGAATGACAAAGTATCAAAAAGCGAAACGAACTCAATGAGCTTAGAGTTGCACTGGCGCAAACGACCACAAAATCAAAACCCTGCAATCAAAAGTTCACTGGGCAATGAGCGCTGCACCAGAGATCAACCGCATTCTGGAAGTAACACAGAAAACACTTTTCACAACTCGAATCACTGAGACACGAATCCCCAATCCAGGCAAGCTCAAGATCCCAAGCTACGACGAGACGACTAATCCGAAGGCCCATATGATGGTTTTCCATATAATGATGGGAAGAGTCAATATCAAGCAGAAGGAGAAGGACACTGGTTTCTGCCTCTTGTTCGTTGAACATCTAAAAGGGGCGGCGCTCGAGTGGTTCTCCAGGTTAGAACGGGATTCCATTAAAAGCTTGCAACAACTAGACGAGGAGTTCATGAAAATACTCGATTTTCATGGATCGGGATACTTTCGATGTTGATCTGTGGTCGATGAGTCAAAGTCCGACAGAGAGCCTAAGGAAGTTTATCGAAAGGTTCAAAAAGGTGGCGACATGGATCGAAAGCTTAATCGACAAAGTGGGCATCGACGCGCTGAAGAAGCCACTGTGGTACGAATTGGATTTCATGAAGGAAATCTCGCTAAACAGACCGCAAACAATGGAAGATGCTTTCTATAGGGCGATAGATTTCATAGTCGATGAGGTATAAATGATAGTTCTATCCCAAAAGCATAAATCAGCGAACAGTTAAACAGAGATTCCCGTTTACCCACTAATGCAAGTTCCAGAACAAGTGGCAACTCGCGACATGAAAAGAGGGGGTGTATCACATAACTGCCGGATCGGATCAAATGACATGGAAGCGGATCGGTAGAACGAGGGAAAGGCCCATGGAACACATGGACAAGGAACTCTAACTCGTACGATGAAAAGCATTCTGCAAGCATCACCAGTCATATGGGCATCACACTGCCGAATGTCGCAGACTGGGCATTAAACTCGCTGCAAAAATTGTAGTCGGAGAACTTGATGATACAATAATCGTGAAAGATTTCATCGACAACGAATCCAAAGCCAATAATAAGACCAACAAGGGTAACAAGTCAAACGAAGCGGATCAAGAGCAAAACCCTCGAGAAGGGAAAATTGAAGCCGACAATAACAATCATATGGGCATCTCTCTCTCTCTCTCTATATATATATATATGTCTCCTTCCTCCTCTGGCTCCTCTCCACTATTTCCACACTCCAGCTTCTCCTTTTTCTTCTTATTCCTGCCTTCTTTCTCTCTTTTTTACTCTTGTGAGCATGATCAGACGATCGGACAGTCTAAGATGCTAGGAAGATCATGCAGTCCAAGATGCTAGGACGATAGGAAATTCCAAGCTTCTATGATGATCTGACAGTCCAAGATGCTAGGACAATAAGACATTTTAAACTTATAGGACAATCAGACAGTCAAACTGCCAGGATGATCGGATAATCCAAACTGCTCGGATATTCCGAGCATGCAAGGACGATCGGACAGTCAAAGTTTCTCGGACAATGTGACATTCCGGGCATGCTCGGACGATCGGACAGTCTGAACATGCTTAGACGATCGGAAAGTCTGAACATTCTCTGATGATCGGACTGCTCGGACGATCGGACAGTTAGCTTAGATTGTCCGAGCCTGATCATACGATCGGACAGTCCGAGCACGATCTGACGATCCGAGCATGTCAAGCCGCTCGGATCAATGCTTGGACGTGCTCAGATCAGCGCAACTCTAAGATGCTAGGATTTTATATTCTATGTCATCAAACATGTCGAGCATAATATTCGAATGAGCTATATAAAATACGGACTTTGGGCCAAAATAAGAAAACTTATATTCTATGGGCTCGGACCATCATTTTCGTCCCATTCAAAGATAATGATTAGGTCTCGGAAAGATAGACGCAAAAATGGGAAAATAAATCGAGAAGGAAAAGAGGAAGATAAATCCGAGCAAGAAAAAAGGAAAAGGAAACCATAGCAGAAAAGTAAATCCGAACAAAAATGGAAGATTCGATAATAGGAAGATCTCCAGAAATCTTGCGGGCAAATCTCTTCCAACCGACTCACCGCAGCTATAAAATAGAAAATACTTCCCACGATCAAAACACACTCTAAAACCTAGCAGAAATTATTTAGACGATTTTTGCTCTTTACGCTTTTTTATTCTTTTCCAACAAAGATCGATGAAATTACCTCCAAATCTCTTTCTGTGTGTGTTTACATAGAAACTTCCGTTCTCTAAAAATTTAAACCCTATAAGAATTGACTGTTTCATCTGTCTCAATAATCTTTGAGACTTGTCTGTGCAACGCATCCATCTCTTGTGTAAGTTTTCATATGACTAAACATCCTTTGTCATCAAACACAACACTAACATATTCACAAATTGTTCTTGATGTCTTATTATAGACACAAAATGACATACTATTGGTAGAATATCCAAAGAAAATGCATTCATCATTTCTTGAGTCAAATTTTCCAAAATTGTTCTTGTTATACAGTATGTAGCACACACAACCAATGACATGAAAGTAGATCAAGTTGGGATTCTTTCCTTTCCATATCTTGTATGGTGTAGTCTTGGTACCAGACTTGACATACACCAATTGATTATGTAGCATGCAATATTAACAACTTGTGCTCAGAAGTTTGCTGATACATTATTGTTAATTTTTCCTAACCCATGTCCAACTCTTTTATTAGTATGATTTGGGCTCCTTCCCAAAAGGTCTCATACTAATCAGAATTGGGCGTTACTTATATATTAGATTATATTTGTCTAATCTTTATATGTGAGACTTTTTTTTTAATCCCAACAAACCTCCCCTCAAACCAAGGACCACATATATCCTTAGAATCTCCTCCAATTATACTTGGCACCCATCTTGCACCGCCGTATTCACAAACGAAACCCGCCACCTGAATTTCTACACAACGAGGAAGACTTTTGACACAAGGCTTTGGCACCCCTATTCGTGTGTTCACCTTGAGGACTCATTCCCACAATGAATTTTCTGCCCAACCCAATTCTCCTGGTTAACCTTTTTCTAAACCACGGGTTCTGATACCAATTGTTGGGCTGATCCAAACCCATATCTAACTTCCTATTAGTATGATATTGTCCGCTTTGGGCCCAAGTGGTAAAGCTTGCATGGATTTGTCTTTGGGCTCCTTCCCAAAAGGCCTCATACTAGGTTGAATTAGATATGACTTATATACTAGATAATCTCTCTCTAAACTTACAATGTGGGACTTTTATTGTATCCCAACAATCCTCTCCACACACCAAGGACCACATAAACGTTGTCCTTTTCTCCTGTGAATTCTTTGCACCCTTCTTATACCGTCACAATCACCAACGTAACTCTCTCCTAACCCTTAGGATTTCGTTAGGATGACTTTCGACACAAGGACCGGCACACCTCTTTTTTGCGGAAATCACCTTTGAAAGCTACCCTCCCACAACAAACATACATGCCCACAATCCTTCTCCCGGTCAACGGTTGAACCTAGGCTCTGATACCAATTGTGAAGTTTTTCTAACCCATGTCCAACTCTTTTATTTGTATGATATTGTCCGCTTTGGACCCAAATGACAAAGTCCACACAGATTTGCTTTTGGCCTCCTTCCCAAAAAAACATCATACTAATCAGAGTCAGATATTACTTATATATTATATTATATTTATCTAATCTTCTGATGTGAGACTTTTGTTTTTTAATCCCAACAGTTCTTACAATGCATCATGGCCTTTACCATCTCTTGAAGGATTCAATTTTCCTTTTTATAACTCCATTTTGTTGAGGAGTCCTAAGAGCTTCAAATTGATGTTGAATCCCATATTTTTGACATAAATCCTTAAATATTTCATTATCAAAATAACCTCCACAGTCATTCTGAATCTGGAGTATGTTTTCTTTTGGAGTTTGCAATTGGAAAGCCAAAAAAAAAATTGAAGTTTTCAACTGTATCTAATTTCTCTTTCAGAAATCGCACCCAAGTGAATTTCGAAAAATCATACACAAACACAAAAATGTATCTCATTCCATTTATGCTCTCGGTCTGGATTAAACCCATCAAGTTCGTATGAAATAATTCAAGTATCTTTTTGAAACTTATGTCAACCATTTTGTTTGTGTTGAACCTTGATTTGTTTACCCTGACAACACTTTTAATACATGTTGTGTGTGTTCCAAATACCTCTTACAAATTTTGCTTTCACGTTTCACAATAATCAATGAGTGTTCATGTGTCCCAATTTTCTGTGCAATAAATCTAACTGAAATTCCACTGCAGACAGACAACGTTCTAAAAATTTCCACATATTAGCAGTTATTTCTAAATCTAACACCATTTAGAACTACATTTCTTTATTTATCTGTCGCTTGACACTCTGTTTTGGTGAAGATAACTTTCAATACTTCATTACATAACCGACTTATACTGATAAAGTTGGCATTTAGTCCTTCAACATAGTATACATTATCAAGCGGAAGTTGTTCTTTATCATCGATTTTTTCAAGAGATATGTCATTGGCGCTATCTCAAAATGTTATTTTTCAACTTTTACTTTGGAGTAAGATGGTCAATATAAATTAAAATAAAACATTCATACAATTTTATTTGGTACTCGTGGGTCAAAATAAATTTCATTTTCATTGCAATTAAGGAATAATATTTATCGGAGAAAAAGAAAAACAATTGTTGAATTACATTCATTACCTGGAAATTAAATTTGAAAGAAAACAAAAATATATAGGGATCTATGAGGGAAACAACTTAAACCTCTTGCTTATGTTCTGTACAGTTGACAATCTTTTTTTTTTTTTTTTAGATTTATCTTGATTATTCCATGTGTCAGTTTCACTAAGACATAAACATCGAATAGACCTGATGCGTGACATGTTCCATATCTCTGTCGAAATTATTTTCTCTCTGTCGAAATTATTTTCTCGTAGAATTTCGGAAATTAAAAAGCCTTGATTTTTCTCTTATATCTCCAGTATGACTTTTGTTTTGTTTTTGTGTTTCAATATTTGATATTTCACTTACTTTTAACCGCTTTTAACAAATTGTTCTTCTAATTTACGAAGAATTTTGGGTAAGCTCTCCAATATTCAGCGACCACACAAGTGTCTTGTCAGCAACCATATATGACCGAGTAGCCTCATCTTTAAGTTTATCTTCGATATCTGACCTGTGACAGTCAAATTCATATCTATCTTATTTGAAAATGACTCTTTTCGTATTTCGTTAGAATGTAAATCATATAAGATTTTACTCACGTTGTATAACGGTAACTGGAAGATCGAAGAAGTTATTAAACATAACATTTATTAATTCATACAACAACCATTAATACAACATCGCCCCAGTGACCGTATATAAGAAAACAATATCAAAATAACTGTGAAGTTTAGAGTTGTAGGAATCACATACACACATACATAAACAAACACATACACACACAAACAAGATTTTTATATCTTACATATATCATCTTGTACATCTAAACAAGACGATTAATTTTTTAATTGACATGAAGTGTTGGTCGTATAATTAGAATCTTGATTAGCATTGGAAGCCAGGGGGAACTTTTTTGCTACAAACATTGAGAAGCAGACTGAGAGAGACCGGGATGTTCAGGTTGATCCCCAGGATGTTAGCCTTGAGCGCGGTGCAAAGACAAGCCGCGGCCTCAAGATCAACGAGTCCTTTGATGAGCGTGCAACATGGCTCGACCGGTGGCTTGCCAAGGGTAATGTTGAGTAGCCCGTTTAGCACGTTGGCACAGACTCCGAGCTTAAGGGCGTCTCTAGGGCATTTGGCTGTGGCAGGGCTAGGACTAGGGCGTGGGGTTGGTTTGGGTTTAGGATTAGGGTTTGGCTTAGGAGAGGGGTTAGGTTTTGGCTTAGGAGAGGGTTTAGGTTTTGGCTTGGGAGATGGGCAACCGCAGTTGCCACATGCGGAGATTGTTGTGAAGAAGAGGATGTTGAGAATCAAGAAAATGGCTAAAGAGCTGTTGGTTCTTGAAGCCATTGTTAAATTCCTATTTTTCTTAGAGAAAAATTTGAACTGGATTGAGGAGAAAGTAGAGGGTTCGAGGTGGCTTTTATAGTAGTTCGAACGATGGGCTGAGATGTTTTATGACCTCATATATATGATGATTTTTAATATGAATGTTCACGAATTTCTGAATCTTTGGTTTATATTCTTTTTAGGTTACAGATAAAAAGAGGGTTTTCATAAATTAATATCCCTCGTAGACATAGCGCATTGACTCTATATATATTACAAATTGATTATTTGCCACCACAAAATTATCTATGGTGGCCAAATTGATGAATCAAAAACTTGGAGTGTTTTTTTTTTTTTTTTTTTTTATGTTTTCGCTAAATAATTTTTGGTAAATAAAAGGTTTTGGAACCTTAGTTTTTTTTTTATTTTGTTTTTTTTTTTGCAAAATTTTCATATAATTTTATTGGGTAAGTAGTGATCAGTAAAATAGCTATAATCTAAAACATGGAGAATAACAAGCACAAAAAATTAAAAATCGATTTTATGGTGAATGATCCATCAACATATATAATCTTTACGAAAAAGTTGAAAATAAATCTAATTAGTACAACTATTCGTTAAAATATTGAATTGGCATTATATTTACTACGATTGGGTATTAAAATATTTAAGTTGAGAGAAAGGCTAAGATTGAAACCATGAATGGGTTTGCCTTTGGAATATTGATCTAGGCTCCTAAACTTTGGGTTGAGGGAACATTTGTTAGACTAAGTAAAGAAGCATCCCCTATAAGAAATATCAAAAAGTCCTGATGTGAAAAGAATCAAATCAAAACGGTGCGTTTCGATAATAGGCGATTTTTTTGGCGACGAAGTTTCTAGGTCAAAGTTGACCTGTAACCTGATGATGGCGCCGCCTCCGGCTCCGGCGGAGGTGAGGGACAATCCGGGGAGTCCGAAATCGACAGTGGGTGACGGAAAATCGTGGGCAGGTGTTGTTAAATCACAAATCAGCTAAGGAAGTTTGAAATTGAGATTTTGGAGGAAGATGGGCAAGGATGTGTAGAAATCCCTGATGACATAATCAACAAAGGAGTCCCGCTCTGGGAAGATATTCTCATAGGGAAGTTTTTGTCCACAGCTCCGCATATTGCAAAGGTTTACGTCATCCTAAACCGTATTTGGTCATGTGGTGAACAAATTGATGTCTTTGTAGTTGATTCTAAGACTATGAGGTTCAAGGTATCAAGTGCGCATATGCGAAAAAGGATTCTGAGACGGGGGATGTGGACAATTGCAGGCGTTCCCATGATGGTATCCAACTGGTCTCCAATGGCGGAAGAGGAGAAGCTGCTGGAGATTACTACTCTCCCTCTTTGGGTGCACTTGAAGAATGTCCCATTAAGCATGTATTCATGGGATGGACTCAGCTTTATCTCTAGTGCGGTAGGAGAACCGATTAGGCCTCACCCGGAAACAGTCGCTTGCACTGATCTGGAAAACACTACAAGAAAACAGGGCTATTACCGACGGAATTACTGACGGAAAAAATTCCGTCAAAAATTACCGACGCAAAATCGACGACTTTTCGACGGGACGTTTTCCGACGGAATACCGTCAAAAATTTCCGACGGTTTTCTCATTCCGTCGGAAACACCCGACGGTAAACCGACGGTTTAATTTTCCGTCGGTTTTCCGTTGTATTTCGATCGGTTTAGCGTCGGTTTAATATAGCCGTTAAACTGACCGTCAATGGAACCGTTGGGTCGACTAGAAACCGACCGATTTCCGACGGAATTCCGTCAAAAATTATGCTACATATACCTCATCCCTCCTCTCTTCCCCTCCACACCTATCCCTCCATAACTCTCTCTCTCTCTCTCTCTAATACTTCTAGTAACCAAGAAAAATGTCTTCTTCTAACTATTATAGATCGTGGATGGACGGAGTTAGGATTGATGAGGCGACGAAGCTAGTGGACCGGGAATATGCACTTGGTATTGCAGAGTTTATGTCGCTAGCTTGCAATCAACCACATACGCTGAAAAATGGTAAGTTAAAATGTCCATGTGCTAATTGCCGGAATTTTAGAAATCTTACGATTGGCGAAGTATGGTTTCACTTGTATTCAGTTGGGTTTATGTCGGGTTATAAGATTTGGTATCTTCATGGGGAAACTTCGGATTATGCAAGTAGTAGTAGAGAACCTTACGGTGGTACTAGTACTAGGGAACCTAATGTTAGTTCTAGCGAACCTTATACTGCCGATGTAGATTTTGGTGTAGGCACCATTCAGATGGTTAATGATGCACATAGAGAAATTATTCCAGAGGTAGGTGAATATCAAATTCCTAGGGTAGGTGAGGAACCAAATGTAGAATCTAGGAGATTTTTTGACATGTTAGATGCAGCGAAGCGGCCACTTTACGATGGTTGCAGAGAGGGTCATTCGCCATTATCATCTGCTACAAGATTAATGGGCATAAAGACGGACTACAATCTGCCGGAAGAATGTGTGGATGCGATTTGCGAGTTTTTGAAAGATATTCTTCCAGAAGATAACCTTGCGCCGGGTTCATACAATGAGGTCGAGAAACTGGTTAAAGGGCTGGGATTACCGTATGAGATGATAGATGTGTGCATCGACAACTGTATGATATACTGGCGAGAAGAAGAATTCCGTCTGGAATGCAAATTCTGTAAGAAGCCGCGCTATGAGGATACAAGGGGAAGAGCTAAGGTTCCGTTCAAGCGAATGTGGTATATGCCATTAACCGATAGGCTGAGGCGGTTATACCAGTCGGAGCGAACTGCGGGGGAAATGAGATGGCATTCTGAGCATAGAAGAGAGGCAGAGATTGCACATCCGTCAGACGCTGAAGCGTGGAAACATTTTCAGAGATTATACCCAGATTTTGCTTACGATCCACGTAACGTGTACCTCGGATTATGCACAGATGGTTTTAACCCGTTTGGAAGGCATGGGAGATAATATTCGTTGTGGCCAGTGATTCTGACTCCTTATAATCTACCGCCGACTATGTGCATGCGTCGAGAGTTTCTTTTCCTCTCCGTACTCGTTCCCGGTCCAGAGCACCCGAAAAGATCACTTGATGTATTCTTGCAGCCGTTGATACATGAGTTGCAAATGTTATGGCTGCCCGGTGTTGTAGCATACGAGTTTCATGCAAGGAACATTTTTTGATGAGGGCTGCATTGATGTGGACCATTAGCGATTTTCCGGCTTATGGTATGTTATCAGAATGGACTACACATGGGAGGTTAGCATGTCCGTATTGTCAGGAAAATACCGATGCATTCCAATTGAAGAATGGACGTAAATCGTGTTGGTTTGATTGTCATAGAAGATTTCTACCGCATGATCATCCCTACCGGAAAAACACTAAACATTTTACGAAGAAGAAGAAAGTGTTTGATGATCCTATTCTCCAAGAAGCTGGGTCGACTACCTTGGGCCTCTTAGAAGGATTTGGTGCATTAAGAAGTCGTGAGTGTGGTGGGAACGGGCATGAGAATATATACGGAGCTGGTGTAGTCCACAACTGGCACAAGCAAAGCATTTTCTGGGATTTACCGTATTGGAAGGACCAGTTACTAAGGCATAATCTTGATGTCATGCACATCGAGAAAAATTTCTTCGATAACATTATGAACACTGTGCTCAACGTGCAAGGGAAGACGAAAGATAATGTGAAGTCTAGGCTTGATTTACCTGGAATTTGTGATCGGCCTGAACTTCATCTTCAGACGAACGGAAAACCGCCAATTCCAGCATATTGGGTAGACTCAAAGTCAAAAGAAGAGTTGTTTAAGTGGATTATGCTACAAGTTAAATTCCCTGACGGGTATGCATCAAACTTGCGTAATTGTGTGGACACTGACGGAGGAAAGTTTATCGGAATGAAGAGTCATGATTGTCATGTGATGATGCAGCGACTCCTGCCGTTTGCGTTTGCTCATCTCCTTCCTCGAGATGTCCACAAAGCAATTGCAGCTGTTGGATCTTTTTTTCAGGGATATATCCACTAGGACACTCACTGTTGATGGGATCAGGAGTCTGGAGCAAAATATTCCAAAAATCTTATGCAATCTGGAAAAGATATTTCCACCGTCTTTCTTCGACGTTATGGAACATTTGCCTATCCATCTACCGGGTGAAGCTAGACTTGGTGGACCGGTACAATATCGGTGGATGTATCCGTTCGAGCGCTATATGTTCCACCTTAAAAAGAAGGTGAAGAATCCCGCTAAAGTGGAGGGTTCTATTGCCGCTCAATATAACAACGAAGAGACTGCGACCTTTGCTGGCTACTACTTCCCTTCGCAAGTACGCACAAGGAGCAGGCGCCCAGCTAGGAACGATCACAGGGGAGAAAGGCAAATTTATCGGTCAAGCGTTCCTAACATTTTTCAACAGGTTGGGCGGTTAAGTGAGAAAGTAGGCAAGCGGCAACTAACACCTCAAGAGAATACACATCTCCACAAGTACATTCTAACCAACTGCGAGGAAGTATTTCAATATGAGAGGTATACATGTTAGCTAGATTTATAATTTTGTATTACACTTGCTTTACTTATTTATATTCTTTTAACTTTTTGTAGGATATATATGGAAGCTCTCCAATTTCATCATCCGGAATTGGACGAGGGCGAACGTGAGGCTCAGAAACAAAAATACTTCAGCCGTTGGTTAAACTTTTATGTAAGAATTAGTTTCTTAAATCATATAAAACACTTACGAACTGGAGCAATATATATCTTTTAACTTTGATGTGATCATATTTTTAGGTCCGGGGGGAACTCAATGCTGGACGCATCCCCGATGATTGGTTAGTTGACATTGTAGAGGGCCTCCACTACACAACAAAGTCTTATCCGAGATATTGCACTAGGGGGTATGCATTTAAGGTGCATGTAGAAGGGTCAACAAGAATTACTGCCGATCACGGAGTATCATCTGCATCCGGAGAAGTTGTTTACTATGGTATTCTTAAAGAAATACTAGAAGTAAAATACATAGGAAAGCCTGGAATGCGTTGTGTAGTTTTTCTATGCGACTGGTATAACCCGATCGTAGGGCAAGGTGTTGTGATCGACGAGTTCGGTGTGACGTCGATTAATTCGAGCAAAAAACTAAGAAACTACGATCCATTCATTATTGCTTCACAAGCAGATCAGGTAAGTAATTGTAAATAATTATTTTGGATTTCAAACTCTGATTAAAAAAAATTATTAATATAATATTTACGCAGGTGTGTTACATTCCATACCCTTGACTAACTTATAAAAATGATCCATGGATCACCGTTACAAAGATAAACCCTCGAGGGAAGGTGTACGGAGTTGAAGAGCGCGAAGTAGAGCCCTTACAAACAAGTAGTTCTGGTGTGATCGCTCCGGTAGAAGAAACGCTAGAAGTTAATTTAGTTGTCGACTTTAGTCAATTCGGGGACATTGTTCTTCATTCAGAATCAGAAGAAGAAAGAGGCGAATTTGATGATAGTGACTCAATTTCGTCCGACTACAATACAGAGAGTGATGAAGAATAAAAATGTATTATGAATTTAATATTTATGATTGTTCTTAAATATATATAATGTGTTATGCTTTAAACATCAATAATATTATTTGAGGGTACAAAATATATGTAATTTTAGACTGTTATAGATATATAGAATTAGTATGTAATTTTAAACAAGTAATACTAAATGGATCAACTGGTTAAGAGTACAAAATACATGGTTCGAGGTGGGGGTTCGAACAGGGCCTTCCTCGGTTACATGTTTCTTAATTTCCGACGGATTATCGTCGGTTTGTCGTCGGTTGTCCGTCGGTTTACCGTCGGTTTGTCGTCGGTCTTCCGTCGGTTTATCGTCCGAAATACCGTCGGATGACAGCAGTAAATCTCTCGAGTAAATGGCATTTAGTCGGTAAATGTCATGTCCGAATTAACTCGATTTCCGACGGATTTCCGTCTGTTTTACCGTCGAAAAGTTTTCTATATATACACGGCTAATACATGAGATTTTCATTCAAATCATAGACACAACAACTCACCAAATGGATTTCGTTTATTTCTCTCCCGTAGCCCGTGAAACGGCAATACGCCAACTTGGAATGCCGGGTCGGAGTCATCTTCCTAATCTCGACCCAACCAGGCAGACTCATCGGGGGATTTGGTTCGGGTACAACACGGTTATTATATCCGTGACCAGTGAGATCATTCAGACACGTTGGTCTGGCGGCTATCTGACGTACTACCAACTCCCGACGTCCTTCAAAGAAGCATGGTTCAGTGACTTTCTCGTAAGTAATTTCCTATTCTTATAAATTATTATATTAATGTAATTATAATTAAAGTATTTATAAAATTAATTACAGGAATACTTCACCTGCTCTACGGACAATTTGTTCCGCGTCTGGCGGGAATTCCACAGGACTGCTAGGCGGGTTTTCCAAACTAAAATGCGGCGGTTGAAGCTACTCTGGCAAAGAGGAGAAGGAAGACCTCCGTGGATTCCCGCGAGGTCTTGGAGATTGCTGGTGAGCCAATGGCGCGAGACGGACGTCGGAGATTGGTTTACTAACCAATTTCCGAACTACAATAGATTTTAAATTATGTTGTTTTTAATTTCTTGTAATGTTTTAAATTTAATGCAGTTTGTAAAATATTTTTTTAATTAAAGTAATTAAGCTATGTTATGTTTAAAAAAAAAAAAAAAAAAATCAAAACCAAAGCATAATTACATATACAATTAACATGTTTTAGTAAACGACTAACACAAACTGGCTCAACTGGTCTAATGCGAGAGAACAATTGGTTTAGGTGGCGGGTTCGAAAAGCGCCCGCCGCATTATATATTTTTTAAATTCAATTTCGACGGAAATCCGTCGATATAAAATTATTCCGACGGTACTCCGTCGGTAATTATTTTCAGACGGTAATCCGTCGGTAATTTTTGACGGATTTTCGACGGTTTAGGGTTTAGGGTTTAAGAATGATTAGGAAGAATCGCAAAACACGTCACTAGTCAATGTAATGTTAGAATATATTATAATTCTTTAGTATCTGATCTATTTTGACATTTTTTGTTCGGGTTGAAAAATTAAAAACACGTAGGACCAAAACATTTCGAATTGTACATTAACGTTTAAGAAGAAGTTTATGTCAAACACTATCTGACTATGATTTTCCTAATATTCTTCAAATTGAGACATGTAATTATAAACTTCATGCTTAATGGTAAACTAATGTGTTACCAGAAATAAAATGTCCAACCCTAAAACCTAATTGAAACCCTAAACTCAGTTCCCTCGGAAATTTCCGACGGCTATTCGTCTGTTAACCGTCGGTTTTCTGCATTTAACCCCTTTGGTTAAGTGTCTCGTCAGTAATTAAAACTGTTTCCGACAGATTTCCGTCGGAAATCCTGTTGAAATGTTTTGTATAAATATGTACGGACTAATTGAAACCCTAAACCCTGTTCCCTCGTAATTTCATCGGAAATTTCCGATGGTTATTCGTCGGAATTCCGTCGGTTTACTGCATTAATCGGTCAAAATCTAAATTAACTGCCCTCTCTTCCCCATGCAATGCTTTGGTAAGTGTATAGTCAGTAATTAAAACGATTTCCGACGGATTTCCGTCGGAAATACTGTCGAAATATTTTGTATAAATATGTACGGACTTGTGCTTGGTTTTTCAAACATTTCATCTAAGATTCTCTTTCCAAAAAAAAAATGGATAACGTTTTTCTGACCCCGTCGGAACGTTCTTGGATAATTACAGGGATATTATCTCAACCGGGACGAGATCATCTTCCTGTGCTGGATCCTTACCGCCGAAACCGGACCATTTGGTTCGGTTTCAATGCTGCAATTCCCGCCGTTATTAGCGACGTAATAGAGGCTCGGTTTGAAAGTGGTTACCTAGCTTACTACAATGTCCCGAGAAACGTTAAGGAGTTATGGTTCGAAGATTTTCTGGTAAATAATTTATATTTTTTTGTCTTTTTTTTACAAATTCTACAATTAATATTTATTCACTTATTAAATTGCAGGCTTATTTTAATTTTGATCCGCGAGTAGTCTTCGCGGTTTGGGTGGAATTCCACGTGGTGGCTAGGCGTGTTTTCCAGACCAAAATGCGCCGGGCCAAACTGCGATGGTTTAGAGGACAAGGAAGACCGTCATGGATGTCGGAGGGGGATTGGAACCGCATGGTTCAGCTTTGGGAGGAGACTAACATCGGAGAATGGTTCAGGAACAATCCCCCAAATAATGATTAAATAATTTTATAGATATGCTATTTCTTTTCATGTAATGTTTAATTTATGCAACTACTTAAGTTTTTAATATATGTTATGTTTTTTTTTTTTTTTTAATAATCAAAACAATATCAGAACAATAACTAAAATTACAATGTAATTATAAACAACTAACACTAAATCGATCAACTGGTTAAGGGTACTCTATATATTGGTCGAGGTCGTGGGTTCGAACCAAACCTTCCACCAATTATATGTTTTTCATAAACGGTTATAGATATATAGAAGTACCATGTAATTATAAACAACTAACACTAATTGGATCAACTGGTTAAGGGTACACAATATATTGGTCGAGGTTGGGGGTTCGAACAGAGCCTTCCACCAATTTTATGTTTTTTTAAACGGTTATAGATATATAGAACGACTATGTATTCATAAACAACAAATACTCAATGGATCAACTGGTTCGGTTACACAACATTGTTCGAGGTTGCGGGTTCGAACAGAGCCTTCCACCAATTAGTTTTTTAATTTCCGACGGATAACCGTCGGTTTTCAGATAACCGTCGGTTATCCTTCGGAATATTTGGCGCCTTAAACCCGAAATTTTTCGAGTTAACCGCCAATTTTTGACGAAAACAATTGAACCGCCTAGAATACCGACGGAAAACCGACGAAAAATGATTTCCGACGGATTTCCGTCGAAAATCAATTAATATTCTCCCGATCTAACTTCTTCTTCTCCATTTCTCTGTAACTTCTCTCTCTCTCTAATCGCGACATCGGACCATCTCTCTACGATTCCGCCGGATTATCGCCGTTTCTCCTCATATCCGACCGCCACCAACACCACAAACATGTAAGTTACCCTTTTAACCGATTGATTTTGCATAATTTTGTTTAGATTTGTAGAAATGGTTGCATGTGTTGGATAAAACGGTAGTATAGGTGTTGACTAATGGATAGAACAATAGTTACTAGGATTTAGGCTTGTTTGACTTAGATTGATTGTGAATTTCTTGTTGAAGTTTCTTCAAAATCTTTAAAACTGTTTTTTGGTGTAATTTTGGAATTTGTTTTTGTTTTTTAAACGTTTTTAAAATTCTTATGAGTTCTAAAATGTTTTTTAATTTTTATAAAATTTGAAACGTTTTTTTTTTGTAATTTATTATCAATTTTACAACAGATTAGGAAATTTTATTGTTGATTTTTTAAACGTTTCTAAATTTTTTATGAGTTCTAAAACGTTTTCTAATTTTTATAAAAATTAAAAATCGTTTTTGTAATTTATTTTGATTTTTTAAAGTTTTAGAAAATTTTACTGTTGATTTTAAAACGTTTTTAAAATTTTTTTTAGTTCTAAAACGTTTTTTTTTATTTTTTAAATCTTAAAAACTTTTTTTGAAATGTATTGTGAATTTTAAAACGTTTTAAAAGTTTATTTTGTTGATATTATACACGGTTTTTATGAATTCTAAATTTTTGATTGGTATGCAGGGATGATTTTCTGGCGTTTGAGATGCACCTCATGAACGACAGTCCACTAAATGAGGTGCATCAGGAACCGGTCCAGCAACAACAACCGAGAGCCCGACGGTCTCGGTCGACTCAGGTGCTACCCACACCGGATCCGACACAGCCGGGAACGTCTGAGACTATGCCGGAGGCTAGTGGGAGTCATTCCGTGTCTCAGGCGCCCCATTATGTTTTACCGTCAATTGCCGATGAGATATCGGCATTAGTCGATCAGCCGGGACGAGAGCTGCTCAAACGGCTCGACCCTTTCTACGAGACCAACCCGGGCACTTTCTGGTATGAAATTTATAACTTTAGATTCTCATTTACACTTTTTAGTATATACAATTTTTGTAACCCTTTGTTTTTCCTTGTCTTATTAGGTTTACGTTGACCGATTCGAAGGTCACCAAGAGCATTTTGGGAATGATGTACATCATGCTCAAGTACGGGTACCCGACGTACAGGGAAATGCCTTTACCCGATAGGCATAACTGGTTCCGCCAGTTCGCGGTAATACCTGCTCGTTAACTTTATTGTATATATATATATTATTATTATTATTTTATGTAACCTATTTTAAAGTTTTTAATTCTAACAAATATTTTTTTTTTTTTTTGTTTTGAATAGCAAGAGTATACTTGGGATAGGAAGTATACGTTTATGGTGGAAGAGGAGTTCCACCAGAAGGCGTCGACGCATTACTCAAACGTCCTCAACACTTGGAAACAGAAGTGGTGCCGTAATGAAGTTCCCAAGGGTATTGACAAAAAGAGCGATACCTGGCAGGGCTTCATCCGTCATTGGAGTAAGCCTGCAACCGCATCAACCTCTACGACGAACTCCCAGAACCGTAGAAGTGAGAGGGATGGTGCCAGTCCCGCAACTCATAATGCGGGAGCAAGAAGCACCGCATTAAGGAAGATAATCCTGGTAAGCAGTCTTTTTTTAACATTTTCAATATGTTAAGTTATTTTTAAATTTTAAGTTCAATATCTTTTTTGCAGAAACAAAAGAAAGGAGGGCGAGATCCGACTCATATTGAGCTCATCGAGGATGGCCACAAGAACAAGGAAACGGGCCAAATCCAAGATCCAATTGCTCGGAGGATTGTGGAGTCGACGAATAGGCGTTTGGATGAGGTGGTTACCCAATCCGAAGGAATCAGTTCAACGGAAGAGATACCTGACGAGCAGATCAACCAAGTCTTCCTCGCGGTAAATTTTAAAATTTTAAAAATTTAAAATATTTTAAACCCTAAACTCTAACTTCAAATTCATAACGTATTATTTACTTTACAGGAAACTGAGAAGAGAAGAGGACGAGTTTTTGGTTTGGGAAACTTGGCGGACAAAGTGTCGACACCGCATTCCCGTTTTCGTCCGGAAGAGGACTATGCCCAGATCTTAAGGGAAAAGGATGCGGAGATCGAAGCATTGAAGGCTAGTCAATTGCGGATGGAAGCCCGGATGGTAGAACAAGATGAAGCAAACGCAAAGAAGTTCGAAGAGATGAACCAACGGTTTGAGACCTTCATGCAACAACAAGCCAATCTTCCAAATGTCGGACCGTCGACCAAGAGCGGAGGGAAGGGGACAAAGAAGTTGAGGAAGAGGGCGACGTGAGCGTGATTCTCTCCCGTTGAATGTTATTTTTTTTATGGACGAATGTAGTTTTTAAAACATGTTTTGAATATTTAAATAAATTTCTTTTTTTTTGTTTTAATTAATAAATTTGCGAATATATATATATTTTTTAAATTATTAATTATCCGTCGGTAAACCGTCGATAAAACGCCCTCGGAATGCCGTCGGTAATCTTCCGTCGGAATACCGTCGGTAATCTTCCGTCGGAATACCGTCGGTATACGTCGGAATACCGACGGTATTATGCGTCGGAATACCGTCGGTATTATGCGTCGGAATACCGTCGGTATTATGCGTCGGAATACCGTCGGTATGTACGTCGGTTTATAGTCGGTAAACCGTCAGAATAAACCGTCGGTTTACGGTCACAAAACCGTCGGTAAATGTGCGTCGATAAACCGTCGGTGATCGGTCGGTATTATATACGTCGGTATTCCGTCGGTTTTTATAGACGAAAAAACGACGGAAATTTTTTACCGACGAAATAGAAATGACGGACTATTTTCGTCGGAAATCCGTCGGAATACGTCTTTTCCGACGGAAACCCGTCGATTTAATCCCTCGGTAATGGCCTGTTTTCTTGTAGTGAAAGGCTAAAATTTTTGTCAGGGCTGATTTCTCTAAGGAATTACCAAAGAAACTCAAATTCTCCAAGAATGGGAAATCTTTTGTGGTTGAGTTCTCATATCCGTGGTTACCACATAAATGTAGTACCTGTGGAAAATGGGGACACTTGGAAGCAGTTTGTATCGCAAACAACAAGAAGAAAAGTCCATCAAAAGACTTAACTATGGTGATATACACAGGAGTTGCTGGAGTAGAGAAGATGCAATTGAAGGATAGAGAAGGTTCTGAGGAGAACAAAACGGAGGTAGGAAGGGAGAGCTCAATGGAAAAGGTAGTAGTAAATGTTGAAGATAATTTAACACAGGAGATGGCAAGTACTATAGATGCTATGGCAAGTGGAACTGGGGAAAATATTATGCAGGAAGAGATCGAAGATGGTCAGATAGTGGAGAACTGGTCTATTGTTCCCCCATGCAAGATAAGTAATAGCCCGGTCAAGCCGGTGAGACTGGAATACGAGCAGGACATAAGCTCACCGTCCCGATACTCTGCATTGATGGATCTCGATGAGAATGGTCTCCCACATTCTGAGAATGAGGTGTCCGGTATGGGTGCAAAGGAAAATACAGAAGAGGAAGAAGCTGGTATGCCACCGCTTGTACATGCTGCGAATAGTAGTGCGTGTGATCTGAGGCCTGCACATGGTAGGGGGACATGTCTTCCACCAAGACAGACTCTACCTCGAACATCAAAGACAAACCACAAAATCATTGGAGATGCCTCAAATAAACAAGGCAATGAAGTGATTAGTAATACTAATCGGAGAGGTCCGAAGAAATCTTCCCAATGACAGGTTTCTTCTGGAACATAAGAGGATTCAATAAGAAGAATAAGCACTCTGTTGTAAATAAGTGGATTCAGAATAGTAATTTGAAGTTTGGTTGTCTTTTGGAAACAAGAGTCAAGGAAAGGAAGGCAGAACATATTATCTCTAAAGTGTTTCAGGGATGGTCAGTTCTTACCAACTATGAGGAGAGTAATAGGGGCCGGATTTGGGTTGTTTGGGCACCATCAGTTCGAATCACCCCTATCTATAAAACAGACCAAATGATCAGCGTCTCAGTTTTGATGGACGGCAGTGAGGATGAATTTCTATGTAGCTTTGTCTATGCTGCTAATCTGGCTGAAACAAGGAAGGAACTGTGGGCCGACCTTAAAAGCCACCGTGAAGCTGGAATGTTCAAAGGTAAACCATGGATAGTGATGGGTGATTTCAACGAGACTCTAGCAATCGATGAACACTCTGACAGTGCAAATAATCCGGTAGTTAGTCCGGGTATGGCTGATTTTGATGAGGCGGTCAGGTACTGTGCCTTATCAGATTTGAAGTATCATGGACCAAAGTACACATGGGGTAATAAGAGAGAAGAGGGCCTCATTTGCAAAAAACTTGACAGGGTTTTGATTAATGATGTATGGCTTCTTACTTACACACATGCCTATATCGTCTTTGATTCTGGGGGCTGCTCGGATCACTTGCGATGCAAGGTACACCTGGAAGTAGTGGAGAGCAACAAGCGTAAACCCTTCAAGTTTGTAAATGCTATTGCGCTGGTACCTGAATTTGCTGGAACTATCAACTCGTATTGGCAAGAGACTGAGGCACTTTTCCACTCAACCTCGGCTCTTTATCGGTTGGGAAAGAAACTAAAGGGACTAAAGCCCCATATCAGGAATCTCAGCAAAAAGCGACTTGGAGGACTTCAACTAAAAGCTAAAGAGGCCATGGATCTCCTTTGTCAAAGGCAAGAAGCAACTTTGGCTAACCCAAAGACTGAAAACATTAGAGAGGAGATTAATGCACAGCAGAGATGGCAACCACTAAGTGACCTAGAAGAAAAATTTCTCAAGCAAAGATCCAAGCTTCACTGGTTGAGAGTGGGGGACAAAAACCATAAAGATTTCCATACTGCTATCAAGGTCAGAGAAAACCAGAACGCAATCCGTGAGGTTAAATGCGGGTCTGGTGAAGTGGTTAATTCTCAGGACGAAATCAAAGCTGAGGCCGAACGGTTCTTCCACGACTTCCTTGCCCATAAACCCCCGGAATTTGAGGGCATTGAGGTGGAGCAGCTGCAGTCCCTGCTGGAGTATCGCTGTGGTGATGGAGATGCAGAGATGCTCCAACGGGAGATAACACCGACTGAGATCAGAGACGTTCTCTTCCATATGCCATCTGACAAGTCTCCTGGGCCAGATGGATATAAGAGTGAATTCTTCAAAGCATCTTGGGACACAATTGGACAGGATTTCACCATAGCAGTTCAGTCCTTCTTCTTGAAAGGATTCTTGCCTAAAGGAATAAATACTACTATCTTGGCCCTCATCCCAAAAAAGGAGAATGCCCTAGAGATGAAAGACTACAGGCCAATCTCGTGCTGCAATGTAATCTACAAGGTCATCTCAAAAATATTGGCAAACAGAATAAAAGGTATCCTTCCGGACCTAATCTCATGGAATCAAAGTGCGTTTATAAAGGACAGGTTGCTTGTAGAGAATGTTCTTTTAGCCACTGAGCTAGTCAAAGACTACCACAAAAGCTCAATCTCACCAAGATGCGCAATGCAGATAGATATTTCGAAGGCATTTGATTCGGTTCAGTGGTCTTTTCTTTTGAATACTCTGAAAGCAATGCACATCCCAGAAAAGTTCATCAATTGGATCCGGCTCTGCATCACAACACCCTCTTTCTCTGTTCAGGTAAATGGGGAATTGGCAGGTTTTTTTCAGAAGTTCAAGAGGACTACGACAGGGCTGTGCACTATCGCCATACCTGTTTGTTATCTGCATCAACGTCCTATCTAGAATGATGGATAGAGCAGCCATAAATAAGGAGATTGGATACCATCCGAGATGCCAGAACTTATCCTTGATGCACTTGTGTTTCGCCGATGACATTATGGTTTTTACGGATGGGCAAAGAAGGTCAATCGAAGGAGTCATTGGGGTGTTTGAGAGATTTGCAAAGCACTCGGGACTCAAAATCAGCCTTGAGAAATCAAAAATTTTCTTAGCTGGAGTATCCGCAAGCCATCAGGAAGTAATCCTGTCATCTTTTCCTCTTGACAATGGCCAGCTACCTGTCCGTTATCTTGGGTTACCGTTGATGCCAAGGAGGATGTCAGCGGCAGACTACAGTTGCCTGATTGAGAAGATAAGGAACCGGATAGGCTCTTGGACAGGCAGATTCTTGTTATATGGAGGTAGGCTGCAGCTGATCAGTTCGGTAATAACTAGCCTGACAACTTTCTGGTTAACTGCTTTCAGGCTACCAGGGAGCTGTATAAAGGAGATAGAGAGACTATGTTCAGCTTTTCTGTGGTCAGGTCCAGAACTAAACACAAGAAAGGCAAAAGTAAAGTGGTCGGATCTGTGCAAGCCGAAAGATGAGGGTGGGTTAGGCTTGAGACCTTTGAAAGAGGTCAGTTTAGCGCTGGGGCTCAAACTTATTTGGCGTATAACCTCTTCCAAATCTCTATGGGCAAGATGGATTCACACTTATCTCATCCGTAAGGGATCATTTTGGTCGCTGGCAGCAACTTCTGTGTGCGGTTCATGGATGTGGAGGAAGCTTCTCAAACTGAGAGAGCATGCTAAGCTCTTTCATATGGTCGAAATCAGTAATGGCAGGGAGACATCCTTCTGGTATGACTGGTGGATGCCTATGGGGAGACTGATGAGTGTGCTGGGTAAAAGAGCGATCATTGAACTCGGTATATCTGAAAACTAAACTGTTCACGATGTCTTATGCAATCACAGGAGGCACAGACATAGAGCTCAAGCTCTAAACGCGGTGGAAGATGCGATTGATGATCTGAGAATGTTGGTGAATGCTGAAGGCCCGGACATGATGTTATGGCGTTATCGGGATGAGGTCTTTAAGACCAACTTCTCGACTAAGCATACTTGGGAGATAATCAGAACCCAATCCCCCAAGTGTAGCTGGAGTAAGAGTGTCTGGATCACCCAATATACTCCTAAGTACTCATTCATGCTGTGGGTTACGATCTTAAATAGGCTACAGACAGGTGACCGCATGGCTCGATGGTCGAACGCTGACCCGACTTGCATCTTGTGTTCTAACCACTTGGAGACCCGCAAGCATCTCTTCTTTGCTTGCTCCTATTCAGAAAGAATCTGGAAGACGCTGATTAGTGGATTGCTTCTCAGTCGATACACCTGCGCTTGGGACAATATCCTTACCATCTTGTCCGCGCCTCACTCCAACAACACAACTCTGCTCCTTATGAGGTACACCTTCCAAGTAACCATTCACACGATTTGGAGGGAAAGAAACTCTAGAAAACATGGGAATGAGCCCCAAACCCACCAGCAGCTTCTGCAATTTATTGATAAGACGATTAGGAACAAGATTGTGGTTGTCCAGAGGAGGGGAACAAAGCTCTTGTCAATGGCCTACAAACATGGTTTGGCACTCGTCAAACTAGCCCCCAAACGATTTAGAGAAATTCTTTAAATTCTTTATACGTTGGCTTAGTCATTAGACACAAACATTCTTTATGCACTTGATGTAAAAAGTCTTTTTTGGATTGAATAAAATTTTACATTCATTCAAAAAAAAAAAAAAAAAAAAAGAATCAAATCCTTTAAACATTTTTTTGGAATGAATGTAAACTTTATTCAAACAAAATCTTTTTACATCAATTGCTAAGACCTATTTTAATCTTCAATGGATGAAAAGAAGCAGAAACTAACTTTAAAATTGAATCAAAAAATGAAATAATTATTTGGGGTTACTCGAGATCCAAACCAAGTTTGCAATCCCTCCTGAAGTTTACGGTCTCCATCTTTTCTGATCGATAGAAGCTTGTTTCTCACAGTTTTGTCGATGACTTTAATGATGTTTTGCTCATTCTGCGGTTTCTCTCCATGTCTGCGAGAATTTCTTGTTAGAATTTAAGAGAATAAAGATAGAGATTTGTAGAATCAACAAAACATAAGAGAAAAAATTAGAGAGAGTTTGAGAGAGTAAGAACAAGAGAGAGATTAGAGAGAAAATTAAAGATGAGAATAAGTCTACTTAGATTTTAAAATTCAAAATCAGAGGTTACAATATAGAGGAGAGCTCTTAGACTAATCTAGCTTACAAGAGAAGCTAATCTAAAATATCTTGAAGTGACAAGACTGTTTTTACTGTTCATTTGCGGATACCATCCACGGATTCTTCATGGACAGATCGGTTACTCCTCATAGCATCCATGTGGACTGATAGTCTTTAAGCTATCCATCTCTGGTCATTAGAACTTCATCTCAATAGATTTCTCATGATCAATACTCCCCCTCAAGTTTAGACTTTGGAATCACCCTAAAGGCTAAGCTTGGAATGATCATGGCAACACCTCATTAAAAACTTTGATATGAAAAACCACTTGAGACAAAACCACATCAAGGGAAAAAGAGTATGCTGCTCATGAATCAGGAGAGTTCTAATCATGAATGGATACAAGTCCTAGCTTGCTAAAGATGTGATCGCAAACCTTGAGACTTGCAGCTTTGGTGAAGATGTCTGCTAACTGATCTTCACTTCTTGTATAGCAGGGTAAGACAGTTCCATCTTCAATCTTCTCCCTGACCTTGTGACAATCAATCTCTATGTGTTTAGTCCTTTCATGGAACACCGAGTTTGTGGCTATATGGATTGCAGCCTGATTGTCACAATGGAAGGTAGTGGGACTTGATTGCTCAATGCCAAAGTCTTTAAGGAGAGCCTTCAGCCATGTCAACTCGTTTGTGAGTTTCCTCATTGCTCTATACTCAGCTTCAGCACTTGAGCAGGAAATAACCTTCTGCTTCTTGGTCTTCCAAGTCACTAAGTTTCCTCCAATAAAGGTGCAATAACCGGTTGTGGATCTCCTATCGCTCTTATCACCAGCCCAATCTGCATCACAATACCCAACAATCTCAGTGCTGTCATTCTTACCCATCCAAATACCTTGTCCTTGAGAGCCCTTGAGATATCTGAGTATCCTTTCTATCATGCTCCAGTGGTGGACAATAGGTGTTTGCATATGTTGGCTGACTTGATTCACAGCAAAACATAGGTCTGGTCTAGTGAGTGTAAGGTAGATGAGCTTCCCAACCATTCTCCTGTATAGAGACACATCCTTGAACTTCTCATAGTCTGATTTCTCCCCCTTTCTATTGACTTGGTAACCATCTTCAAGAGAAGTTTTAGCTATCTTGCTCTCTTGCATTCCTGTTTCTGTCAACAAGTCCTTCACATACTTTCTTTGGGACAGGAATAGACCATCTTGAAATCTGCACACTTCAATTCCCAAGAAGTATTTCAACTCACCGAGGTCCTTGATGTCAAATGAACTTTTGAGGAATGCTTTGGTGGATTGGATCCCTGATTTATCACTGCCAGTAATGATCAGATCATCCACATATATGAGTACCACAACCACGCCTGAGGAGCTTTGAAGAGTGAACAAGGTATGGTCAGCTTGAGACTTCCTGAACCCATGATCCATAAGAGTGTGGCTCAGCTTGTGATACCAAGCTCTTGGTGACTGCTTCAGACCATAGATAGCTCTTCTCAACCTCAACACTTTCCCTGGCTTACACAATTGTTCAAGACCTGATGGTGGAGTCATGTACACCTCTTCTTCAAGTTCTCCTTGTAGGAAAACATTTTTGACAACCATCTGCCATAGATCCCATGAAAGGTTGGTAGCTAAGGAGAGAGTAACTCTTACAGTGTGCAGCTTTGCTACTGTTGCAAAGGTGTCAGTGTAGTCTTCTCCATAAGTCTAAGTGAATCCTCTAGCAACCAGCCTTTCCTTATACCTCTCTATATCCCCATTGCTCTTATACTTGATTGTGAATACCCATTTGGAGCTAACAGCTCCTTTTGGTAAAAGTTCAACATTCCAAGTATGATTCCTTTCCATAGCCTCCTTCTCATCAATCACAGCATCCATCCACACCTTAGTGTCCCTAGCCTCTTCATAGGTTTTAGGAACATGATTCATCTCTATCTTCCCAAGAAAGGCCCGATGACTTAATGGTAACAAGTCAATAGAACACACGAATTGGTTGGGATGAGCAACAACCTGATTGTTGAAGTAGAACTTCTTGTTGATATAGCTTGACAAATCCGTCTTTTCTCTAGTGCTTCTTCTGAGTTGTTGCACCGGTTGAGCAACTTCCTCAACACCCATTTCTTCTTCTCCAAGATGAATTGTCTCCTCCTCATTCATATTCAAATTTTCTTGATCTTGATTCTGAGGTAGAACTTCCTCTTGAGTTTGAGTGGGTTCTTGATTAGCTGTCACTGGTTCTTCTTCTTGCAACTCTTCTTGATGGCTTCCTGTCTCTGTTTCCCTTTGTCTTGGTACTTTAGGAGATTCATTTCCCAAATGATCCAAGAGAAACCTCAGACTTGTAGCAAGGTCAGACGGCGATCTTGAAAGATCCTTCAATCCTTCCCAATCCCTTTTCTCATAGTACCCCTGCCCCTCAATGAACTTAACATCTCTTGACACGTATGTGCGGTTGTTTCTTGGATCAAAACACTTATAACCCTTCTGAGTTGTAGAGTATCCAAGGAACAAACATTTTGTGCTCTTAGCCTCTAGCTTATTTCTTTGATCACCTGAAATATGTACAAAACACACACACCCAAACACACGTAAGTTTTCAATAAAGGGTTGAGTTTTGTTCAGAACCTCAAATGGCGAGATGTCTTGGAGGACTTTTATTGGAATCCTATTGATGAGATAACAGGCTGCTAAGACCGCATCTCCCCAAAATCTTTTAGGCACGTTGGTATGAAACATCATGGACCTAGAAACTTCCATGAGATGTCTGTTCTTTCTCCCAGCCACTCCATTTTGTTTAGGTGTATGTGGACATCTTGTTTGATGTAGGATTCCATGTTTGTTCAGATTAGCCCTGAATATCTGACTCGTATACTCTCTCCCATTATCTGATCTGAACACTTTGATTTTTGCATTAAACTGATTAGTAATGTAGTTTTGAAAGTGAATGAAAGATTCATAAACTCAATCTTTCGATGGAAGCAAGGTGACCCAAGTGTATTTTGATTTTTCATCTATAAATGTCACAAAATACTTGTTCCCATCTCTAGACTGGCAAGGAGAAGTCCAAACATCAGAATGCACTAGATCAAAGCAGTTTTCATAGATAGTGGTCGATTTAGGGAAGACTGTTCTGCAATGTTTCCCAAGAATACAAGCTTCACAAGTCAAGTGATCAAAAGTAGTGTTAGGCAACATCAAGTTCAGAGCTCTAGCATGAGGATGTCCAAGTCTAGCATGACACAAAATGTTTTGATTAACCGGGAAACGGGAATTGAAAGCTAAGAGATCTGAATCGCTTGGAGTGATGTTGTCAAGGATATAAAGCTCATCTTGTGTTCCACCTCTGCCAAGTATCCTTCCATTCTTAATATCCTGAAAGCACACCTCATTAGGCCCAAAGATAACATTGCAGTCCAAGTCGTTAGTAATCCTTTTAACTGATAGCAGATTGGATTTAAACTTAGGCACAAAAAGGGCATCACTATCCTTGTTAAACAGTCTTAACTTTCCTGTTCCTTCAATGGAAATACCTTGACCATCAGCAGTAGTTACTCTTCCTAGGGAAGGTTTGATGTCTTTTAACAACTTAGCATTACTAATCATGTGGTGAGATGCTCCTGAATTTACTACCAAGTTATGATCAGTTTTAGCAAGTAGTTTATGAGACAATAAGGTGATACCGGAGAGTTTGGAGGCATAAGCCTTGATGAGATCCTCCAAATCACTCCTTCTCACATAATCAGTGTTAGTGAACAAGGCAATCTCTCCTCCTTGAGTAGATGAAGTCGCTTGCTCAGTCACATCTTGAGAGATGTTGGCTTTTGAATCCCTGAACTTGGATGTCTTGAGATGAGGATGGAGGATCCATCACTTGTCTTTGGCGTGTCCCTTCTTATTGCAATGCTCACAGGAAGTGTACTTCCTGTCCTCATGCTTGAACACACTCTTGTTGGCAGTGACAAGCTCCCCCTTTCCTCCAAACAACCCAATGCTCCCTTGTTCCTTTTGGATCCTTGAGCACACTTCTTCAAAGTCAGGAAGAGTAGTCTCCCTTAGAATGGACTTGATAACATCATTGTAGACCGGATTCAAATTGAGGAGGAGTCCAAAGATCTTGTCTTGCTCCTTCCTTTCATTAAGAACCTTTGGGTCCATGGTACTTGGCCTTAACATGTCAAGCTCAGACCAAGCAGATGAGAACCTCCCAAGATACTTGGTGAACTCACAATCCTCTTGGTGAAGGTTACTGATTGTCTTCTTCACTTCATATACACGGCTGAGGTTGGAGACATCACCATACACCTTTTTAAGAGTGTCCCAAAGGGATTTAGTTGTTTCACAGTGGGAGTAAGCTTCAAGGATGGAGGGATCTAATGAGTTTAGGAGGAAACCAAAAACTGACTGGTCTTCTTGAAACCACCTTGCCTCCTCCTTCTTTGTTGCCTCATCTTTCTTCCCTTTTGAGTCTTCTTCATCAGGTGGCGTCTTGTCCTCAAGGATGTGCTCCCAAAGCCCTCTGCCACAGATTGCGGTCTTGGTTGTTCTTTGCCATGTTCTGTAGTTTAAGCCCTTTAGGACCACATGAATGACAGTGGGCTTGAGACTTGAGTTAACTTGGACAATATCTTCCATTGATGATGAAGTTTGAAGCTTAAGAACACAAAGAAGAGATTTTTGAAGAGAATATTGAGAGATTAAAGAGAACCAGTGAACAATAACATTTATTGCTCTGATACCATGTTAGAATTTAAGAGAATAAAGATAGAGATTTGTAGAATCAACAAAACATAAGAGAAAAAATTAGAGAGAGTTTGAGAGAGTAAGAACAAGAGAGAGATTAGAGAGAGAATTAGAGATGAGAATAAGTCTACTTAGATTTTAAAATTCAAAATCAGAGGTTACAATATAGAGGAGAGCTCTTAGACTAATCTAGCTTACAAGAGAAGCTAATCTAAAATATCTTGAAGTGACAAGACTGTTTTTACTGTTCATCTGCGGATACCATCCACGGATTCTTCATGGACAGATCGGTTACTCCTCATAGCATCCATGTGGACTGATAGTCTTTAAGCTATCCATCTCTGGTCATTAGAACTTCATCTCAATAGATATCTCATGATCAATATTTCTTTCTATCCAAATAGTGTGGACAACAACCTGGAGTGTATATTTCACCAAGAACCGAGATCCTTTAAACATTGGATAGGAAGCATGATGGAGAGAATTACTGAGTATGTTTCAAATACTAATAAAACTTGATTAAAATCTCCTATAACCATAAAATCACCTATAACCAGCTAGAGGGTATTCCAAAAAAGAGAAGATGCTGCCAATATTCTTTAAGACAATCCCAAAAGGGATTCTCGCTGACGATAAACTATGAGCACTGATGAAAGCACGGTGAATAAATAATTTGTGATTGGGTTGTAGATTCCACAAAAATTAACTGATCACAAAAATGAAGAGGACTTCAGACGAATAATAGTTTGTTTCAAAATTCTTTCCTAGAATAATATACAATGGATAAGATTTTGAATATTAGGTAGTTTCACAATAAGACGCTTATCAAAAAGTAGTTATAAGTGATCTACTCTTGGAGAGGGACACGCCATACACATCTGATTCACTGCCGACTTGATAGGGCTATGGCAAACAGTTCCTGGTTTGAAAGCTACCCATCAGCCAGAAGTCATTATTTGAGGTTCGAGGGATCGGATCACCGTCCTCTCGTGACAGTCTTCTCTCCTACAAAGAAGAAGCAGAAAGGAATTTTCCGGTACGACAGAAGATTACGAAATAATCAGGAAGTGACTGAGTTAGTTGAAGCTACATGGAACAGTGATCCTAATGCTTCAGTTGAGCTTCGTATCGCTTGGTGCCGTCGTGCTATCATTGAATGGAGCAAGGAACAAAGAAGAAACAGCCAAAAACACATTGAGAACCTCAAAAACAGACTAGAAAGGGCTATGGCAAGCGACTCGGAACCTGATGATGTGGTCACAGAAATTAATGCAAAACTGGCGCTAGCTTACAAAGAAGAGGAGGAATATTGGAAGCAGAGGAGTAGACAACTCTGGCTAGTACATGGAGATAAGAGCACTGGTTTCTTCTATGCTTCTACAAAGGGCCGTCGAGCTGTTAACAATATATCAGTAATTGAGGATTTGAATGGGAATGTGGTTTTTGAGGAAGAACAAATAGCTGAGACCATATCTGGATACTTCCAATGTCTCTTTACATCCCAGCCAGGTCAGAGAAGAGAGACGGTGGATAAGGCCCTATCACCGATAATCTCCACAGAAGCAAATCAGGAACTAATCCGAGACCCAACACCGAAAGAAATTAAGGAGGCAGTGTTCTCTATCCACCCGGATAAGGCCCCGGGACCAGATGGTTTCTCAGCCAGCTTCTACCAAACAAATTGGAATACTGTTGGACCAGCGATAGTTAAGGAGGTACAAGAGTTCTTCTCCTCGGGACAGATTCCGAGCACTATCAACGCTACCCACATCAGGCTAATACCAAAAACACAGCATCCAAAAACAGTAGCAGACTACAGACCAATAGCTTTATGCAACGTCTTTTACAAGACAATTTCTAAGCTATTGACAAAGAGAATGCAAGCTGTTCTAAAGGATGTTATTTCAGAAAATCAGTCTGCGTTTGTTCCGGGCAGAGCTATTTCAGACAACGTATTAATCACCCATGAAATGCTGCACTTCCTCAAGACATCCTCTGCAAAGAAGCGGTGCTCCATGGCTGTGAAAACAGACATGAGCAAAGCGTATGACAGATTAGAGTGGGATTTTATTCAGATGGTCTTGGAAAGGCTTGGATTTCACCACAAGTGGATTAATTGGATCATGATGTGTGTGAAATCAGTGAGTTATAGCTTCCTCCTTAACGGAACTGCAAAGGGACTGGTTTCGCCTTCGAGAGGAATTCGACAAGGGGACCCCCTATCTCCATACTTATTCATCCTATGCAGTGAAGTTTTATCGGGCCTTTGCCGGAGAGCTCAAGAAGATGGGTCTCTCCCGGGTTTTAGAGTGGCACGAAAGAGCCCAAGAATTAACCACCTCTTATTCGCGGACGACACGATGTTCTTCTGCCAATCGTCTCTGAAATCCTGTTCAACTCTGAAGACCATCCTAACGCAATACGAGGAAGCTTCAGGACAGTCCATTAATAAGCAGAAATCTGCAATTACATTCTCATCAAAGACATCACGGGAGATGAAAGATCGAGCTAAGCTAATTCTGGGAATAGACAATGAAGGAGGAATAGGGAAATATCTTGGACTCCCAGAACATTTTGGGCGAAGAAAGAAGGATCTATTCACAATGATCGTCGATCGCATCCGCCAAAAGGCATCAAGCTGGTCGACTCGCTTCCTATCTTCTGCGGGAAAGTTAGTACTACTGAAATCAGTCCTATCAGCAATGCCTACACACACGATGTCATGCTTCAAGATCCCAATGAGTTTGGTTAAAAGAATCCAATCAGCTTTGACAAGCTTTTGGTGGAACTCAAAGATGAATAAAAAGAAGATGTGTTGGGTCTCATGGAGAAAGCTAACTAAGAGCAAAAGAGATGGGGGGCTGGGGTTGAGAGAAATTCAGAGCTTCAACGATGCACTCCTAGCTAAGCTGAGCTGGAGAATACTCACAAACCCATCTTGTCTCTTGGGAAGAATCCTGCTAGGAAAATACTGCCACTCAATGGAGTTCCTAGACTGTGAAGTACCATTATCTTCGTCCCATGGATGGAGAGGGATAGTTATTGGGAAAGAACTTATCAAAAAACAGCTAGGAAGAGTCATTGGAAACGGCAAAGAATCAAAAATATGGTACTCAGACTGGCTCTCTAGCTCACAACAGACCCGACCAGTTGGTCCACCTACAGAAGCATCAAAAGATATGGTGGTGGCTGACCTATTTGAACCGGGCTCTACAACATGGAACCTAGAGAAGATCCGTGATCTTTTCCCACAGCTAGAAGAAATAATTCTAAGCATAAAGCCTAGTCGCCATAACGCTCCAGATAAATATGCGTGGCTGGGTAATGAATCTGGGGATTACTCTTCGAAGACAGGATATCATGTGGCTAGACAGGCACAAGAAGATGAAGATAGACTCGTTAATGGTAGAAACTTCGACTGGAACAGGAACATTTGGACAACTAAAGTCTCACCCAAGCTGAAACTGTTCCTATGGAAAGCAGTTAACAAAGCATTACCTGTGGGATCGGCGCTAGCAACCAGAGGACTGATGGATAGAGTTAATTGCAGCCGGTGTGGTCAGTTGGAAACCACAGAACACCTCTTCATGCACTGCAAGTTTGCAAAAGAGGTCTGGAATCAAATCCCTGTAAAAGTACCTTTCTCCACATCACCACAAGAGGAATTCGAGGTGAGTCTACACAAATCTCTTGAACAAACCTGCTTACCTCCCTCTGGAATAGCAGCAGGACCTATCTTCCCATGGGTTTGTTGGAATCTATGGACCGCTCGAAACCAGCTCATCTTCTCCAATCGAGAATTCACGGCAACTGACACAGCAACAAAGGCAATCCGAGATGCAAGAGAATGGCAAAATGCACAAGTAGTAGAGCTCCCCAAGAGTGTGACTGGACCTCGAAATCCATCATTCTCAAACGATCCAGGTACTATCACTCTTAATTCTGATGCGGCGTGGAGAGATGATATCCAATCTGCAGGATTAGGTTGGGTTTTCAGAAATCAATCAGAGACTATGATAGCAACTGGTGAAATTGGAGCAAAGAATGTGACCTCACCGTTTACGGCGGAAGCTCTGGCTCTCCGGGAAGCCATGACAGAAGCCTGTGACAGAGGATACTCCCACCTGAGAGTAGAATCAGATTCCCAGAAACTGATCCGAGCAATAAATCAGAAGCTCGAGACCACTGAGATCTATGGAATCCTCCATGACATCTCCAACCTATCCTTTAAATTTACTGTAATTCACTTCTTTTTCATACCCAGATCGCAGAATTCTCTGGCGGATTCTGTGGCAAAACATTGTCTTAACTCTATTGCCCCAACTACTTTGGTGGGATAGATTTCCATTAAATGCAATCTGATATTTCGATCAAAAAAAAAAAAAAAAAAAAAGTGATCTACCTTTTAACAACTAAGCCTCTTGTATGGATGTTTATATCTCTAGCATTCCAACAAAAATATTTCATTATAAAGATAAAGAGCCCTAACATTCCAAAAAAGTACTTTACTATAAAGATAAAAGAAGTACTGTGATAACCGAGTTTGTCACAAAGGTTTAAAATCGCGTCTTACTCGGGAGAGTTAACGTATTCGGGTCCAAGGGTCAAAGTTTATCTTTAAAGAAGAATTGACTAGGCTTGGTGATGAATCAGGAAAGAAAATAGAGGAAGGAAAATAGATGTTCGGTGTTAAGTAATGAAGAGAGTGAGTTGCTCGGTAACAAGCGTATTATATTGAGAGAGAACCCGAGCTGGTCGAAAGACGAGCTCAGTTTTACAATTCGGAAAATATTCTCTAAAGAGAAAAAGTAATAAGAAGTGCACAAATCCTAAAAAGTCCTATTTATAATAAAATATAGTCGTACTTTTTACAGGCCGTTGACCACTTGTCGAGCTCGTGCGGATGGGCCGTACTTGATGACGAGATGGACTAAGCCGTATGTTCCTTTGGCTCGTAGTGGAGCCGAGCTTGGCATGTGGTCGTGGCCGAGCCGAGCCGAGCCGAGCTGACGATGATGGGCTTGGCTCGGGCACTTATTTTCGACCTTTCGCTTATTGGGCCGAGTTTGTTTATGTTGGGCCGATCCTATTTACTGAGAATAGATATTGGGTCCTGATAATTAGATGGGGTGCTAAACCCATGTATAACAAGTACTATGTTTCTCCACTGACCTTCGAAAATTCTGAACAGGATGCTCGATCGTCTGTTTAAAAGGAACTACATTTGGGACTAAAGGAGATGACTGAGCTGACAAATCGAAAGATTTGGGAGGATAGGGGCGAGAGTCAGACAAAGCTAGAAGTCGTGTCTGTTCAACCTCCATACATTAATGTTTTCAAAGAGCTTAATTAACATTTCCAATCGTGATACTTAACCTCCATACATAAATGTTTTTATATAAAAATAAACATTTTAAATCGTAATACCCAATCTCCATACACTAATGTTTTCATAGACTTCAGCATATTCTTCGAGTTATGTGATGGCAAAATTGCTAATTCTTTTTTTGCCCTTCCCTAAACAGTTGAAAACAAGATAAGACGAGACATTTGAGGTCTCCTTGAGTGTAGTCTCAGAAGCATTTACCATTTCTTGTTTTTGTGTGCTAAAGAAGCATTTACCATTTCTGTACACAAGTATATCTATACAAAAGATTTATCCCTTCCACATATTATGTATAATATGTGGAAGTTTTTTAAATATCAATTCATTACTTTATATTTTTTGTCAACTCATTATTTCTATGTTTCTATGTGAATAGTGGCGGATGATACATTTATTTCAAGATATTTGGATTATCGTTTTTGATATAATAAGTGTCAAAAGATAAGAATATTAGGAACATATTTGGTTATAAAAACTCAGCGGTGTTTTGTAGATGGATCATAGAAAGAGGGAGATCAATTTTTAGGATAAGGGTTGTATAGTTGCTATGAGAGAGAAGGTAATGTTTTGATAGGAGCAATGAATATTGGGGCAAGTTTATCCTCTCTTCATGCAAAATTCGAAGCCTTTATATGGGCTATGGAGTGTATGAAAATTCATCACCATACTCATATTACATTTGCAACAGACTCAGAATTGGTAAAGATGGTGTCAGAACCAGAAGAATGGTCAAAATTCTCGATCCATATAGAAGAGTTCGAACGAAGAAATGAGTACTTTATGACATTCGACTTCATTCACATACCGCATATGTTAGAGGTGGGTTTCAATAACATAGATATCCAGCAGAGATTCGGCCCATAAAAGATAGAGATCCAACAAGGTGGAGCCCGCCAACGACGAGGCAGCTCGGAAAATGTCAATGCAGCTCGGACACGTCTTCGCCGACCTGTATAGGAAAGGAAGATAAATGTTAAATTGACATTTATCCTGGAAGAGATAAGGAAGAATATTTTTTGGAAATATTCTAATTGTTTTCCTAATTATTTTGTAAAGAATATCAGAGGAAATCTAAGGAAAAACCCTAGTTCCTCTGATATAAATATCTTTCCCTTGTGCGGGAAAAGAATAAGTCGGAACATACACTTGTACTCATAAAAACCCTAGATCTAGCGATCACTGATCGATTCCGGCTCGATTTCTCAATAAAGACTAGATTTTCCGGTCTAACCGTTTTTGCTTTCTAATTCTATTTTAATCTCATATCCAAGTCCCAAATTTACTAATCGATTGAAACAAATTGATTATTGTTTGATTTTGTGAATCAACAATTGGCGTCGTCTGTGGGGACATTGGATATTTTGATTAACCAAATAAGAGACTAGCAATGAATGAATCACGACCTTGTCGCAAGAAACATGAGGAACGAACAATGCAGGCGATGTCACCAAGGCCGCGACGGGAGGAGAAGGGAACCAACCTGACCCACCCCACCCCAGCAAGGCGACTGAGCACGCAACACGTCAAACTCAGGGCCACAAGATGACGCGCCACCATTAGGGAGTTCAAGCTCCCCGACCGCACCTACGGTGAGGCCGGCGCACACAACAGGAGACATAGAACCACCACCAAGGTCGGTGCGCATGAACACCATGATACCTACCAGCAGGATCGGAAACCCGACCACAACGGAGATGTTTCGCATGCTGCTGAACCGAGTCGAAAACCTGGAAAAACTGCAAACGAACGCATCACCGTAATAGCTGACCAGCAGAATTTGCTCCGAGAAAGTTTGCAAAGGCGCCAAGGCACACCCATAGCGGAGCGGACCCCGGACAGAGCACCACCGATCAGCCGACGTCTTTTTCCTAAAGTACCTCGAAGGACAGCAGGATCGACAGTAACCCAACTGGAAGCACATCGACCCCAATCCACTCGACGCAGGTACCCGGCGACCAGATCGCGGCTATACTAAGCCAAATCCAAGAACTGAGCTCCAAAGTTCACCGCGTAGCAAGTTCGGCTCCAGAGCTCGGTCTTGTTTTAGTACAAGCAGAACAGACACCTTTCACAGCTCAGATCATGAACGTGAGGATCCCGCGTATCGAGAAGGTCAAGTTTCCTTTCTACGAAGGGAAAGCCGACCCCAACCAGTTCATGACTGGATTCATGATAGCAATTAGTCGCAACCGATTCACCGGCGAGGAGAGGGACCTCGGATACTGCCAACACTTCATAGAGAACCTCAGGGTGATGGCTCTTACCTGGTTCTCGCGGCTCAAAACAGGGTCGATCGACAGTTTCCAGGAGCTCTCGAAACTATTCCTAAAGCATTACTCGCTCTACATAACACCCAAATCATCGGATGCCGACCTATGGGATCTCTAACAAAGACAAGACGAGCCCCTTAAGGAATTTATCGATCGATTCAAGGAAGTCGTGTCCAAAATAAACGTGGATGATAGCGTGGCTAGAGGAGCACTTCGGAAAGGACTTCTCCATTTTTCGACTTTCAGAACGGACCTAAAACTCAACAAACCCACATCTCTGGAAGATGCGCTACACAGAGCGGTGGCATTCATCGAACTGGAAGAAGAAGAAGCGATATTCTCTAAGAAGCAATCCAGGTGAGCTAAGAAGCCCATACTGCGAATACCTCAAGAAACACTCCCGTGATACTGCGCAATGTCGGAACTTAGCTGAATACTTGCTGGATCAGTACCGGAAAGGGAAAATAGTCAATCCCGAGCGAGGTGACCGACAACCCAAAAGCGGAAATATCGGACAAGAAAACCAAGAGGAAGCTCCCCGGGAAGAATCGGAAGAGCGACCTCAGGAAACAAAGCCCAACAGGCGCCCTCGGGACCGAGACGATGAGGGGTGAGCTGCCCCCACAACCTCGTCGGAGAATCAACATGATAATGGGCGGACTATAACAGTGTTCGGATTCGGTGTGATCTATAAAAGAATACAGTCAAAAAGCAACGACAACCAAGCTCAACCCGCTACCTATCGAGGAAGGCATACCGCTATCATTTACTGAAGCCGACACAATTGGAGTAGACACGCCGCATAACGATCCCCTGGTGGTCGAGATCCTGATTGGAGATTGCGAGATTTCCCGCGTACTCATTGACACAGGAAGCTTGGTCGACGTAATCTTTAAAGAAGCTCTAGAGAAGGCAGAGTTCAAAAACCTACGTGTTAAGCCAAAGGTGCAACCACTAACCGGGTTCGATGGTGACCAAACTATGACTATAGGAACGGTCAAACTCCCTATCTATGTCGGCCGAATAACAACAATGACGAAGTTTGTCATCGTTGATAAACAGCCATCGACAATGGCATCTTAGGAATACCCTGGCTACACACAGTGAAAGCGGTCGTCTCGACGTACCACCAATGCGTTAAGTTCCCAACCCCGAACGGGATACACACGCTAAGGGGAGATCAAACCACGTCGAGGATATGCTTCATAAGCGAACGAAAGCTTTGCCACCTCTCTGAGCCAAAAGGAAAGAGCAGAATCATACCAGGACCACCCATCGGAGGAAATGCACCTGAAGGAGACACACCTCGGCAAAATCAAGCTTAGACTCAAGCAGCCGAGCTACTTTATATTTTCCGGTTAAAAAAAGAAGAAGATATTACCCTATGTAATATGAACTACGAACGACTTGATCCTCATCTTCGAGGTACGTACGCAACTCTACCCAGAGTGCAGTCGTAGATCAATAAAAGAAAGACTTTTGTCAAAACAAAATCTTGTCTCACCGACGTCCTAACGGGATACTCGGTTTAAATCTTATCCGCACAGAACGTGCAAGATCTATCGCCTTCCCCAAATGACAAAGATTAAGATCTTAAAGTCGGATTGGCACAAGGAAAAGCCGGGAATCGCACCCGCAACCTAACTCAGACGAACTAAGTAAGCCGACCTGCCTCGCATAGCCGATCCCGAGTTAGGAACAAAAATACCAAGCTCAGCTCGAAGAATCAAAACCGAGTCTTCACTCGACGAAATCCTTATTCAAGGTACAAAAAAATGCCAAGATCAGCTCGAAGAATCAAAACCGAGTCTTCACTCGACGAAACCCTTATTCAAGGTACAAAAATACTGAGCTCAGCTCGAAGAATCAAAACCGAGTCTTCACTCGATGAAACCCTTATTCAAGGTACAAAAAAATACCGAGCTCAGCTCGAAGAATCAAAACCGAGTCTTCACTCGACGAAACCCTTATTCAAGGTACAAAAAAAATGTCGAGCCACGCTCGATGAATTAAAACCGAGTCTTCAATCGATGAAAACAAAACCCTTATTCGCTAAGGTACAAATTATATCTTCAAGAATAAACACTTGAAAGGAGTTAAGCTCCGAACTATAACATCGAAACCCTCCCTAAAAAAAAATTTGGAGACGAGAAAATAATAACTCGGTACCTCGATGGTATGATAACAGAGTCTCCTCATACCACATTGGCGAAAGATGAGACAAACTCATAAACCAAATGCGAAAGGTAACTGGCCCATAAAGAAACAAAATTAGCAAGGGCAAGAAAATCTCCGCCTTAGACGATCACAAAAGGGAGAAAATACAAACTCCATTCAAAAAAATAGGGGACATCGTCACCCCACAAAAGTATTACAAAAAAAAGGGGAACATCATTACCCCACAACAGTCTTACAAAAGGGGGACTAAACCACCCCGGAAACAAAAAATACAGCCTAAACAGGCGGAGGAAGATCTTGGGTTAACTCGACCAGAGGAGCATCCGACGATGGGGGAGGCAGTACCGCAGGAAATGACGAGGAAGTTTACGATCTGCGCGCCCTAAGGACTCTTCAGAGTCTCGACTACCTCTGCCGACATCACATTCGCGTTAGTGCCGAACTCATCGAGTAAGGCCACGTCGTCTACCTGTCGATCATCAGACGGAGGCTGAAAGGGGCGAGGAGAAGGAGGATTACAGTTGCGAACCCTCATCAGGAGCATTGATCTCATCGATCCTCTTGTCCCACCTCTCCTTCTCCAGGGCAAGCTCCTCGAAAACCTCGTCGGGAATGACCACTCCCCTCTCATCTCGAAGCAACCAGAGGTATTCCAAAGTCCCGGAATACTGGATGAGATTCATATACGCGTCGCTTTCAGCCTCTTTCAAGGTAAACGCTTCCTTCAAGTTCTGAAGACGAAACTCGTACTTCTCAGTCAGAACCTTGCAACCATTTATGAGTTCGCCGACCTCCATCGACGAGACGTTCCACTCTTTGGATACCTCCTCGACGCGACGAAGCTTTTCTTGCGCCAGCTCGTCAGAAAGACTCTCTTTGCACGACGCGAGCTCTTGGTTGCGATTCTCAAGCAGCTTGACGGGCTCATAAGAAGTAGCAAACTTATTCTTCAAATTCTCTTCGCTTATTCGGAGAAGCTCGACGCCAAGTTTAAGCTTCTCTAGCTCTTTCGTCTTTTGAGCAAGCTCTCTGCCAAGCTCGGCAGCCCACGAGTGCAGCTGATGATTCATATCAAAGATGCATGAATTCATCAGAGAGGCTCCCTGAAAAGATAATAAGAGTTAAAACAACAATTAAAGAATCCACTAGAAGTCAAACAAAGGTACTCACATCGAGGAAAAACTTCGAGATACCGCGGTACACGTTCGGCTTGTACATCTCGTTCACCGGGCATGGCGGGATAGCCTCAAAGGAGATATTCCGAAGCACCTCCCCGCAGTATTACTCGCTCGGGTTCTTTAGCTTCTCCCCTGAAGAGGAAAGGATCTATTCTTCCAACTCTCGGAAGTACTCCCGACCCTCAGACGTTTACTCGGGTCCGAACCGTCGGAAAAACTGACGACCTCGGAAGGACCGGAGGTCGAAACCGGCTGAGTGGGAGAAGAAGGAAGAGCTTCTTGTCAGACAAAGGAGGTACCTCAGCAGAATTACCAGACTTCGAGCTCCTCTGGAGAAGCGGGATTGAAATCTCCTCCATCTCGTCCTCAGTGTGAGGAGCGCCGTCTTTTTTTTCGAGGCATCGGCGCAGTGAGCCATCTTCTTAGACCTCGGCTCGGACGAATGTTTTCTGGACTCTTCAGCCCTTTTCTTACCGGCATCATCAGAGGTCTGTTTCTCCCCTCTCCTGGACTGCGATCTGGGAGAGACTGGTCTAGCAGCCGAAGCACGGCTGGAACCGTCATGTCGATTAACATCGGAAGGTTTCGATATCTTCTTCGGATCAACCACCATGATCGGGATGACTTTCCTCACCTTCTCCATTTTATTCGCTCTTTGGGACGCTGCAAAAATTAATCCATAAGAACGAAAGCAATAAGATAAGTCGAATCGCGAAATATCGGCTTCGGAGAGGTGACATCCACTGGTCTAATTTCACAGACCAACGAATCTGAGCTGCCTTAGGTCCCACGGCCCGACGACCTCCTTTATATCAATCTCGGCTCTCCCATGACGAATTGTACCTCCCCCTTCAGCCCGCTCTGACCGAATCGTTCACGCTCCGCTTCAGATTATCGAGCGGACTGAAGAGAGTAAGTATCCTGATCGTTTTGTGCCAGGGTTTTCGTGCTGCACGCCTTTTTGACTCGAATTCATTTTCTTTTTGCAGATCGACCCGTTTCGAACGACAGTTCCACCGCCAGTACCCCTTCTCTCGAAAAGATGTCGCGAAGATCGAGTAGTGATCGGAACGGGAAGGATCCCGTTGATCTGGCGAAGAAAATGAAGGCCGGCGACTTGAGCAACGCCCTTCTTTTCGCCATGGGCGAGGGGTCTCCTCCTCCTCCTTCAATCCCTCCTCCTAATCATGTTCAGGCTTCTTCTCCCGTGGACACAGGATCCGGAGAGGCAAACATGGAGTTGGAGATTTTACCTCCTCCTTCGGCCGGGCAAGAACCAGTCCAGGTCCCATCTGGGGAGCCTGCTTTGCGCAGCTCCCGGTCGAATGGTTCGAGAGGGTAGAACGGTTGGAGCCGGGGGGCCCTCCTCCTCCGGCGGCGAAGCGTCAGAGGACCGACGCGGAGGTGAGCTCGAGAAAATCGAGCCAGAATGTGGAGGTGAGGCCTGCCTCTTCCGGGTCCTCCGGATCTTTCAACTGGCGCTTCAGGCATCAGAAGGAATGTCTGGATGACCCGAAGGGTGTTGCCTATCAGCTGAGGCATTTTAAGCCCGCAGGTGTCCAGCTTCCGACCATCGGGGATATGGCTCTCGGTGATTCTTACACTGAGATGATGGCGGCTGCTGGGAAGGTAATGATTTCCCTCCTTGGCTTTTTTTTTTAATTTGTTTCATGCTTAATTTTTTATTTTTCCCGTAGGCCTTGGAGGCTGCGAACAGGTTTGTGGCTAGGGCTGAGCGTGAGCTGCGAGAAATACCGCAGGCGAGTGAGCTCGATACCGTCGAGAAAATGGTTAGCGACCTGAGAGCGCAGTTGCAAGGGGCCCTGGCCTGGGAAGAGGAGCTACGGAAGACGGTGGGCGACCTGGATGTTCAGTTTCAGGGTGCCTTGACTCAGGTTTTGATCGCGGAGGAGGCGAGTCGAACCGCTGTTGAGGCAGGTCGGGTTGCGGACGTGAGGGCTGCGCAATGTCAGGCTGGTTTGGACAAGGCTCTCGCTGACCGAGATCTTGACGTCAAGGTGGCGGCTCGTGAGGCGAGGAAAGGGTTAAATGATGAATACCTCAAGATTATCGAGGGAATTGCGGCGAAGGAGAGCCAAAGGAAGGTTGCCGTGAGTCCTGAGATGAGGCTTCAAGAGGCCTTGGCCAACATCGCGCTTATTGCTGAGTTTGCCTCTGGCGAGCTGGACCTGACCAAGGAGGTGATGGACTTGGCTGAGAAGAAACGCTTAGCCACGGAGGAGATGGACGCTGGAGCCGTGTCGGACTTCAACATCAGCAAGCTCAACTTGCCGGTGATGTCGGATGATTCAGTGATCTTGGCGTGCCCTCCTACCCAGGTGGCTACTCGTCTCGATCAATACGGGTCGAATCTACCGACCGGGGTTAGCTCGCGAACTAGCGACGAGGTCGAGGGGCGACTCGAGGAGGAAAGGGCGACCGGCGACGAGGCTTCCTCTCCTTCGAAGCAATTCTAATCTTCCTCTTATTCGTTTGTTTCCCTAAGGGGCTTTTAATTTCTTTTTCAGACTCTGTTGCCCAAGGTGGCCTCTCTCTCTTTTTTTTTTGGTCTTTGCTGTTTGCCCTTAGTGGGCTTTTCGAAATATTGAGGACGTTAAGTCTCCTCTTTTTTATGAATTGCTTTTGAATCTTTCATGCCTTAGCATAGATTTCACTGTATAACACCTTAGTGTTGATCTGGTCGTTATGGCGGCTCGAACCTCTTTAGAGAGGTCGAACAGATATTGCCTTAGGGAGTACAATCGAACTTCTAGGTCGACTGTACTTGAGCTCGAGGTCTTCTTCAAGAATTGTGCGAGGTACAACTCTTTCGTAACATTCGAGATCGACACTGAATCAAAGCGATAATTGCTAAGTATAAGAGTGAATCGAAGTAGGCTTACAAAGATCCGTTTTGGGCGCGCGCGGAGGTCTTTTTGCGTGAATGGCTGTCTCGACCTCGTTGTTTTTTGCTTAAAGGGGGTAGTTCCCCAATTATTCTAATCTGTGTAAGGTTGGAAGAATTTCGTGATGTTTGATGGACCGTTTTTAGGTCGCTTGTTTTTGAGAGGGACCGTTTCAAGTTGCTTGCTTGAAAGGATAATTTCATATCACCTGGTCAGAAGGGAGAGGCCATTTTCAGGTCGTTGAGGAGGGATAATTTCATATCACTTTGTCTTTTGAAGAGTTAATTTCATATCACTTGATTTTAGGAGAGGCCGTTTCAGGTCGCTAAGAAGGGATAATTTCATATCACTTGTCTTTTGAAGAGGTAATTTCATATCACTTGAAGAGATAATTTCATATCACTTTTCGAAGACACAATTTCATATCACTTGGTTTTGAGGAGAGCCTTTTCAGGTCGCTCGGAGAGTATAGCTTGATACCGTTTGTTTCTGAAGAGATAATTTCATATCGCTTTAATTATTGAAGACATAATTTCATATAACTTTGTAACGGCAAAGTATTTCACGATGACTCTGACTTTTTAAGACAGAAAGAGACATTGATCGAGAGACTTATTTTGATTTCACAAAGATAAGCTAGTAAGACTTCGTTTGAAGTTGTTGAGCTCGGTAAGAGCCTTGTGTTTGGGGGGTGGCTGCGCTCGAAGTCGAGCTGCCTACGTACCCTTTTAAGGGGATCAAGCCGTTTCGTAGTTCGATTATGATGGTGTACTTTTAGTGAAAGTACTTTTTGAGGTTGATGATATTCCATGGTCGTAGTTCAGGCTTCTGGGTTTCTACCGATTTGAGTCGGTAGACCCCGTCCTTCACAACATTAGTGACCTGGTAAGGACCTTCCCACTTTGCTCCTAACTTTCCAGCGTGTTCTTCTTTTTTATGGTCGAACACTTTCCGTAAGACGAGCTCGCCTACTTGAAACCTTCGAGTTTTGATCTTGGAATCGTAGTAGCGAGCTGCAGCTTGTTGGTAGTTCTGGATTCGAGCTAGTGCAAGGTTCCTCCTTTCGTCGACGAGATCGAGCTCGTCCGTTATCATCTTGTTGTTAAGTTCCTCTTGTCATGGGCATTCTTCTTTGCGGATGCTTGACACGAGGATTTTGGCTGGTACTACCGCCTCGATCCCGTAAGCCAGCGAAAAGGGAGTTTCGCCGGTGGATTTGCAAGGACTAGTCCGGTGAGTCCAGAGTACGGCTGGGAGCTCATCGCTCCAGCTCGTTTTGCACTCATTGAGTCTTTTCTTAAGGTTGTTCATGATTGCTTTATTAGCTGCTTCTGCCAGTCCGTTTTCTTGAGGATAGCGGGGCGTTGCGTAAGTCAGCTTTATGTTCCAGGTTCTACGGAACTCCTTGAACACGTTTGATATGAATTGTGACCCGTTATCGGTGACGATCTCGTGGGGTAGTCCGTGTCGGCACACGATGTTTCGCCAGACGAACTCCTTAACGTGGACGTTTTTGATCTTTTAGTATGACTCTGCTTCGATCCACTTAGTGAAGTAGTCTGTCATTACCAATAGGTGTGTAGCTTTCTTTTTTCCAGATGGGACTAGATGTCCCACGATGTCCATTCCCCATCGCATGAATGGGTATGGTGATGAGATAGAGGAGAGTTTCTCCGATGCTTGATGGATAATCGGGGCATGCTTTTGGCATTTGTCACATTTGCTGGAAAAATATTCGCATTCGGTGGCAATTGTTGGCCAGAAATAGCCTTGCCTTTTGATTCGTACGGCCAGGGCTCGTCCTCCGGAATGGCTTCCGCAGGATCCGTCGTGGGCCTGCGTGATCACGGCTAGAGCTTGCTTTTTATCGAGGCATTTGAGGTAAGGTCCAGAGAGACTTATCTTGAAGAGCTCTCCTTGCGTGACGCAGTACCTCGCACTTTGTGTCTTGAGTTTCCGCGCCTCCCATTTGTCGTTGGGGACTTCGCCATTTGTAATGTATCAAATGATCGGAGTTCTCCAATATTCGTCATCATTAGGCTCGGGTCCTCGACTAGCGGATGCGGCTTGGATTGGTCTGTCGGGGACGTTCGCGATGTACACGGCGCTTCTTGGATCGAGATCATCATCAATCTCGATGATGTCGCGACTGGTGTCCTTGGGACGTTCCTTGTGTTCGACCCCGTCCGTTGAGGTGGGCTCGTCCTCTTTCAAGGATAGAGCTTTCAGGGCTATGTCGATACTTGGTTTTTCGATCCCCTCGACTGGTATGATCCTTTTGAGGTTAGGATCCGATGTCGACGCTAGGGCGGCCAGGGCATCGGCTGCAGTGTTTTCCCTCGCGGGATCCGTGTTAGATCAAAGAATTCGATCTGTTCGGCGAGCGTATGGACTACCTGTAGGTATGCTTCCATGCGTTCGTCTTTAGCCTCGTAGTCGCCATGATATTGGCTCGTGACCAATTGGGAATCGCTGAAGGCGTCTACTTCTTGGGATCCTAGCGCTATTGCTAGTCTGAGCCCGACTATTAACGCTTCATATTCTGCTTCGTTATTTGATGCGGCGAAGCCCAGTCTGAAAGACTGTTCCAATACTTCGCCAGTGGGGGAGACCAGTTTTACTCCGACTCCGGATCCTTGCCTCGAGGAAGCTCCATCAACGTAGAGTTTCCATTTCTTGTCGGAGGTCGGGTCGAGTTCTATGGTTGGGGGGAGCTCGATTATGAAATCTGCCAGCACTTTCGCTTTTAGACACGTCCGAGCTTTATATTCTATGTCATACTCGCTGAGTTCGATAGCCCATTTGACCAGTCGACCTGACTGGCTTGGACTATGAAGGATGGTTCTCAGTGGCTGAGAGGTCATCACTATAATTGAGTGCGATTGGAAGTATGGGCGGAGTTTCCGAGCCGATGTGTCCAGCGCTAAAGCGAGTTTTTCCATGGCGGGGTACCTGATTTCAGCATCGATTAAGGTTTTACGTATGTAGTACACCGGCCGTTGCTCGTTTTGTTCTTCGCCAACCAGGACTCCACTTACTGCTGCCGTGGAGACAGCTAGGTAGAGGTAGAGGGGCTCCCCTTCTACTGGTTTCGCCAGTATAGGTGGTTCGCTTAGGTAAGACTTGAGTTGGGTGAATGCTTCCTCGCACTTTTCGTCCCAGAGGAACTTCTTGTTCGCTTTGAGCAGGTGATAGAAGGGTAGACATTTATCAAGTCGACCTTGAGATGAAGCGGTTCAAAGCAGCTATTTTGCCAGTCAGGCGCTGGACTTCTTGCGTTGTTCTGGGAGATTTCATCTCTATAAATGTTGCGATCTGTTTGGGGTTCGCTTCAATCCCTCTTTCGGTCACTAGGTAACCAAGGAATTCTCCTGAGGGGACCCCGAATGTGCACTTCGCTGGGTTGAGTTTCATCCCGTATTTATTGAGAATGATAAAGCATTCTTTTAGCTGTGGGATATGGTCTTCGTACTTGGAAGATTTTCCCAGCATATCGTCGATGTAGACTTCCATGTTTTTACCCAGGAGTCCTGAAAACATCTTGTTGACGAGGCGTTGGTAAGTTGCTCCTGCATTTTTCAACCCGAAGGGCATGACTTTATAGCAGTACGTTCCTCGATCAGTTATGAACGAAGTCTTTTCTTGGTCCTCAGGGTTCATTAGTATTTGGTTATACCCCGAGAAGGCATCCATGACGGATAGCAGTTGGTGTCCGGCGGTAGCTTCGACCAGTCGGTCGACGTGCGGGAGTGGGAAGCTGTCCTTCGAAAATGCTTTGTTGAGATCTGTAAAATCTACACAGACTCTCCACTTCCTGTTCTTTTTCTTGACCACTACGGGGTTCGCGAGCCAGTCGGGGTACTTGACCTCTCTGATCGATCCGATTTTTAATAACCGATCGACCTCGTCGTTGACGGCTCGAGCTCGTTCCAGGCCTAGTTTCCGACGCTTTTGTCTTACCGGTTTGTAGGTTGGGTCGACATTCAGCTCGTGGCTGGTTACGTCGATTTTGATCCCTTTCATGTCTGCTGAAGACCAGGCAAAGGAGTCGACATTCTGTTTAAGGAAAGAGACCAATTCGTTTTTGACTTGTTCTGATAGGTCAATTCCAATGCCAATAAGTCTTTTGGGGTGAGCATCGTCTATGCAAACTTGGGTCGTGAGGTCCTTTGGGGGTCCTATTTGACTCGGGTCGTTCGACCTTTTGCTCTGCATAGTGGCGAGCTCCTCCTCTTTCCGTAATTGCTATGCGGGGGATTTTTCAATCTGCTTATACCCGTTCATATAGCAATGACGGGAAATCTTTTGACTTCCGTAAATGGTTTTTACTCCTTTGGGAGTTGGAAATTTTACGCATTGATGGTAGATCGACGGTACTGCTTTCATGTCGTATATCCATGGTCGACCTAGAATTGCGTTGTAGGGAGCTGGCCGGTCTACTACGACGAACTCTGTCATCCTTCGAACTCCTCCAGCTATTACTGGGGCGAATACAGAGCCCATTGAGTATGTTGTTTCACCAGTGAACCCTACTAGTGGTGTCTTTTCTTCGACGATTTCGGAGTCGTTGAAATCCATCTTTCTGAACGCATCATAAAAGAGGACATCCACCGAACTCCTTGTGTCGATCATTATCCTCAAGAGTTTGACGTCTCCCACTACTAGACAGACGAGGAGAGCATCGTCGTGTGGTTTGTCGAGATTACTTGTCTCGCTCTCGTGGAAAGTGATTTCGTGGTCTGGGCCTAACATTGGGATTTTCCCCCCTTTGTCGGTCTCGACTCTTCTTTGGAGAGCTTTGATTGAGTTGATCGAATCTCGGCAAAGCTTGGAGCCACCGAAGATGAAGTCGATTCGTTTAGGGGGTATAGCCCGTACACCCCCCCTCCCCCCCCGCGGAGACGAGGGAGATTGATTCGCGAGCGCAAACTCTTACTGGGAGCTGGATGTGGAGATAGTGCCGAGCCTCCCGGGGTGCCGCACAGTTCGCCGAGAATGACTTCGACTCTCTTCCGCGATCCCTGGGGGAGGGTTTAGGGAGAGTCCGGCTCCTTAGATCGCTCTCGTTTGTTTTGAGAAGTCTTCTTGGTGTTTGACTCTCTGGTCTGTTTATTTTCCTTTTTGTCAGATGGAGTTTCCTCCTCGACTTCTGACTCTTGTTTTTTTTCGGACTCTCGCTTTTGAGCATCGGCTTTAGCTCGAGTGTAGCACTCTTCAGTCGAATGTCCTCTTTTGTTGTGAAAATCACATAATTTTTCCTTGTCGAACTCAAATTTCTTCGAGCTCTTCGGGCTCTCGACTGCATTGACGTTTCCTGATTTACGGGAATCCTTTTTTGAGTTCGAGTTCTGCGAGCCCGACGGGTTCTTTTCTTTTCGATGCTTTTCTCTGAGGGCTGTAGTTTCGTCCTCGAGACGAGCGAAGGCCGATGCGCGATGAAGGGCGTCATCGAGTGTTTGTGGTTCGCGGACCGTTATTTCCTCGCGGAATCTGGTCGAAAACCATAGTCCGCGTCTCAATGCTTCTATAGCTACTTCGTCTCGCGGGTATGCGATTTTGGATTTTATTTCTTTAAATCGGTCGATGTACGAGCGAAGTGGCTCATCGGGTTTCTGGGAGACGCTAAATAGAGCTGCCTCAGTAGTCTTTTCTTCGATAAAGACGAAATATTGTTTGAGGAAAGCCGTCATGAGCTGGGCGGAGCCTGATAGGTTTTCGGCGAAGAGCCTACAGAAAGCCGGCTCTCTCTCCTCATCGGTAAGGTATACCCTCGCCATTGCCAGTCGGAACGCCCTGATATGGGCTTTCGGGTCTGATTTTCCAGAGAACTCCGGAAACTTTGTTTTCTTTATTTCCCGGATTCGTGCAAAGGCGATCCGGTCTGTGAACGGCGTTTGTCGCGTTTCTTCGATCACTCGATCGATGTCGGGCGCCGCACTTGTTTCCATGTGAACTTTGGAGATCAGACTGATGAACTGAGCCTTAGCTTGTTCAATATACTGTCTAAGCATGTCGTGTTCATCGCCTGTCGTAGGCGCGAACTGGGCTTGTGCTTGATTGGATGTTTGTCCAGGGAAAACGGGGTCGAGAAGATCGATTGTTGGAAACGATCCCGTCTGGTCGACCTGCGGCGTTCGGAACTGTACCGTATTTTATCCGTTAGGATGTCCCGAGCTCGAGGCGAAAGCAAAGCCTCCTAGTTGCCTCGGCCGGATATTCGAACTATTCGGGAGAGGTGGTGGCCCGGGTAATGGTCGGTTTCCCGATCCGGTTGGATCTGTGACCATTGAATTCGAACCGAATGGAGTCGGAGTCGCGATAGGCGTCATTATAGGGCGGAAGCCGCTACCTGACGTATTGGCGAAATTCCCCGACGCTCCCGGGGGAGTTACTACCTGGGAGAAGTCCAAGCGCGTACACGGTGGAGGACTTATGGGGGTTCGTGGATCGTGTGTTGATCTACCCATTGGTTTTGGCTGGAGAGCTCTGTTGGAATTATGTCCAGTAATCTTTGTACTGTCTCTAGAAAGTAAGAGTATGTCAATGATCAGACATAAGTCATATAATACTGGGGGTCATGATGGCTTGCTAGAGTCCGCTCATGATCTATAAGTTTTGGACTTATTGCCTTTATTATATGATCCCATATGGGTCACACGCCTAAGCTAACGGGAAAATACGAAGGAACGGTTTAGCAGAAGTACGGTAAAAGTGCTAGGCATTTACTGTACTTGGAGAGACTAAAGGGCCTGATTAAATCCAAGGGATTTAATCAGAACTGAGAATTGGGCCCAAAAGCCCATGAGAACTAGAAGGGGATTTTAATTAATAAAATCAGACCTAGCTCTCTAATTCTCTAAGCCACTTCTGCGCCTCCCTTACCCTCTCTCTGCGCCTCCTCTCTGTCTGGTCTAGCAGCCAATTTCCCGGTGTGCGTGTGTGAGCCTTTGGAGGATCCATCCCTTGGTGGTTCTGCTGATCTCTGACCTGTTCTTCATATTTCCGCTGCACAACAAGGTAACAGGTGAGATCCATTGAGTTTCTAAATAAGAGAACCTAGATCTGCATGTTTAGTAGGTTGAATCAATCTGGGAATTGAATCTGGATTAACCCTAAACATTCCAATAGTGGTATCAGAGCCATTGGTTCTGTGGTTTTTCTTGTTTAGAATCAGGTTTAGGATTGTTTAAGAAGTGTTTTTGAATCAATCTACTGATAAGGAAAAACACTTAAGAAACAAAGAATTAAAACCTAAACAAACAAGAAATCGCATGATCCGATCTATATGAATCGGTATGCGTCGGATCGTCCGGATCGCAGAAGACGCACGAACCGATCGGTAACGATCGTGTTGCGTGGTCGCGTCCCGATCGTCGGATGGATCGCGTCCCGATCGTATGGATGGACCGAGCTCACGTCGCGTCTCGGCCAAGCCAGCATCGTCCCGCGTGATCGAGAGCCGAGTGGATCATCGCGATAACTCGACCCGATAGTCGTCCCGATCGCATGACCCGACTCGTTCCCGATCGTCGCTCACTCGTCCCGACCATCGTCCCGTCCGTGCATCGCTTGCGGCTGTCGTGATCGTGTGAAGCTCACGGCTAGGTCGTGATCGGTTCACATGATCAATCGGTTCGGTTCGGTTTAAGGCTCGGTTTAAAATTTTAATTAAAATTAATCGTCACGGTTTAATAAACAGACTTAATAAATTTATTAAGTTCTGGTTAAACCGGGATAAGAAATCCAAAGTCGAAAAATTGGATTTTGTGCCTAAACCAGTGATTTTCTAATTTGATTTGGTTGGACCAAATAAATTGAGAAAATCCGGTTTAGTAAATAACCGGTTGACAATTGTGGTCATCGTAGTAATTAATTTTGGTTAAGACCAATTTTAATGAACCAGACCGGTTATGTCATTTAATTGGGCAATTGGGTTATGTCTTGGACATGAACCAATTCTTGGGCCTCGGGCCAAGAAGTTAAAACAATTGGGCCAATTATTTGAGTCTTTTCTTCAGAATTAATTTAAAATTTATTTTATAAAATTATAAAATCGATTTTTAAATTAATAAGTTTCCAAAAAATTTTGAAATTAGAAAGTTTCTTAAATTAGAAGTTTCTAGATTTGCATGTTTTGGATTTTAGGAAATTTCTATATTTAGAAAGTTTCCAATTTTAGGAAGTTTCCGATTTTAGAAAGTTTCCAATTTTTAGGAAGTTTCCAATTTTAGAAAGTTTCCAAAATTAGTAGGTTTCCCAAAAAGGAAAGTTTCCCAAAATAGTAATCTTCTATTTTGGGATGAATTTTTAATAAACCTACAAACCTCAAATAATATCAAGCGTTGGATGTCTTGTCCAGTCTATGTCAGCTGTCGAAGCCCATTCAATTGTATTCATGGCCTTACAGTGTGAGGGTGTCTACTTTTGCGTGGATAAGACGGTTTGTGATTCATAAATATCATTGGGAGTCCCAGACATTAATTATTACATGACTGTATAGTCTGGTTTTCTTGACTAGGCCATCGGGAGTCCCGGGCCTTGAGACATCAGAGTGGATTGGGCCTCGGGCCCAGATTCACAACCAAGAGTTATATCACGGATATAATTAGCCGACATAGGGCTTACCGATATAAGCTAAGGTTGGGTGATGGCCAGTGGCCCACTTTGATCTTAGTTATATGTGGATCTTGGAATCATTATATTCTATTGAGGGTAACTTATGTTATTGAATATAATGCGTGATTAATCATATTAAGTATAATACAAGATTAATCATATTGAACATATTAACTAAAATCCTTTTATCTTAATTTTCAGTTATGACTAGCACAAACAATCAAAACACTTTCTCGATCCGGTCTGTCCTTAAGATGGACAAGCTGAACGGATCAAATTTCTTGACTTGGTCGCGGAACCTGAGGCTAGTCCTCAGACAGGAGAGAAAGGACTATGTCCTTGAGAGAGCTCTCCCCGTGAGGATCGGGTCCAATGCCTCTCATGCAGTATATGATGCTTGGAATAAGCATTATAATGATGCGGTAGATGTGCGTGGTCTGATATTGGCTACCATGGACTCAGACTTGCAGAAGCAATATGAGAACATGGAGTCGCCAATAGAGATGATCAGCAGCCTGAAATTGAAATTTCAGGAGCATATAAGAGTGGAGAGATACCAGTTGGTTAAGTCTCTCACTAGCTGCAAGCTACCAAATGATCATCCAGTGAGTCCTCATGTCAGTAAAATGATGGGTTACATTGATAACCTGAGGAAACTGGATTATCCAGTTAGCCAAGAATTGGCAACTGAGATCGTTCTGCAGTCACTGCCGTCAAGCTATGATAAGTTCAGAAGGAACTATATCAAGAAAGGCTTAACGAAGACGCTGACTGAACTGCATGATATGCTCAAGACAGTTGAGCCAAACGTGAAGAGTACCCAGTATAATCTCATAATGGAGAAGGGTGGGTTTATTAAACCTAGTACTGACAAGGGCGAAGACAAAGTTGTCCAGATTTTGAATCATGGCAAGCGTGTGTCTTCTGAGCCCAAGTCAGATACCTCTTACGTTGGTAAGTGCTGCTACTGTAAAGAGACTGGGCATTGGAAGAGAAATTGCATTAAATTCATGGAAGATGATGAGGAGTTGAAGTTGATGTATGAGACTACTTCCTCAGGTATTCATGTTATTTACTTCAAGTTCTACCTTATAGGTATTGGATACTGGTTGTGGCACTGATATTTGTTATAATATGCAGAGCCTGGGCAACAGTAGAACTTTGAAGGAAGGGCAAGTGAAACTACATGTCTGGAAGGAGCTTGGGATGCTGCCTCAGCCGTAGGGTTTTCACTTATAGATCCCTTTGAGGCTTGGTTTTGTATTAAGTAATTGCTACAATGTACCTGCTTTAAGCAGAGTTGTCTTTCATTTTCTTGTAAGAATTTGAATGTTTTTCATTTTGATAAAAGACAAGTTTTGTTCTTTTGATCTTAATGAAATATTAATTGTAGCACCCTATTCAAGGAATGGGTTTTATATCTCAAACCAAAGAGTGCCTAAATGTAACATAAATACCGAATTGGTTTAAATCTGATGAATTAAACCTGAATTTTCTTGGTATAAAAGTCTTGGTCACATAGAGTAAGACGGATTCAGAAATCCCATAGTTATGGACTGTTGGGCTCATTTGATACTATATCTTATGAGACTTGAATTCTGCTTACTGGACCAAAAGACAAAGGGCCCATCTTAGCCGTGCTAGAGAAAGGCCCAAAGGCTTATTGGAGATTGAACATACTCATGTATGTGGTCCGATGAGCAGTAATGCCAGAGAAAATTTCCTGTACTTCATTGTCTCTACTGATTACTTCAGTGAGTAAGACTGTGTTCATTTGATGAGACACAAGTCGGAATTCTTTGACATGGTCGAAAGAGTTCCAGAATGAGGTATAGAATCTGAGTGACAGAAGTATTAAGACTCTGGATTAGATCACGAGTGAGAATACTTGAGTCATTAATGATGTGATCATCTGATTGAGTGTGAAGTAGTTTCACAGCTCATTTCTCCTGAAAACCTGGAGGTGTTTCTGTGAGAAAGAGTCAGATCTTATCAGAAATGATTAAAGATGAGTCACACGAATCTTCCATGATATTTTTAAGAATAACGCTCTAGAAATATCTAAGTTTACACTGAAATAGTTCCACCAATACCAGTTGAAAGACACCACGTAAATGTGGATTGGAATCGATCCAAATTCGTCTTTACTGAGTATTTATAGTTGTGCTACTTTGCTGGTTGTCCTAGGGAAACCAAGGCTTGTTACTTTACGTCCGTTCTGTTTTCTAAGAAGGGAAGTTACTTTCCAAGAAGAACAGTGGGAGTAAAAGTATAACTCGAAGAAATTCGAGAAATACAGGAGGCTGCTCAACCTGTTGAGGGAGAGCAACGGATGGATTTACAGATTTCTGTAGAATCTACACCTGTAGAGCCTGAAGTTCGCAGATATGAATGAATCAGTTACTAATCCGAGAGTGATTTCTCGTCATTAGTTGAACCTGATAATCATTGAAAGTTCGCATGATCTGATTATCATTGAAAGCGACGAATCTGCGAAATTCAAAGAAGCGAAAGTGAGCCCGGACTCCGAAAAATTACACTATGTGTAAGTTAGCTTTATTGATCCATTCATGGATGGAAGCAAACATATCGGAGTTGGAATCTTCGTTCTGTTGAAGTAGTCAAGGTTTTGACTTGAACAGGAACGAAATGGAACTGTGCGTTTACTAATAGATAAGTGGGAGCGATGTTGCATTTCTCATATTGTATGTCGATGACATACTGATTCTCGGAAATGACGTCCCAATGCTGCAGTCGGTAAAGGACTGGCTTGGGAGTTGGTTCTAATGATAGACATGGGTAAAGCCACGTATGTTCTTGGATTTTGGATCTAAAGATAGAGATCCAAAAGAGCTGGTAGGACAATGTCAGGATTCTCAAATTGACAAAGTCCTACACGTTTTCAGCAATCCAAGAAGGGTTTTATGCCAATGTCACATGGCATTAAGTTAAGCAAGAAACAGTGTCCCACGATAACTGCTGAGCTTGAATGCATGGATGAGATTCCATATGCGTCGGCAATTGGATCTATCATGTATGCCATGACACGTACTTGTTTTGATGTTGCTTTAATGTTAAGCAAGACAAGTAAAGACCAGTCAAATCCAGCAGAGAATCACTGGATAGACGTAATGAATATTCTCAAGTATTTGGAAAATACTTAGGATATGTTCTTGATTTACGGAGAAAGTGAGGTGCTACGAGTCGGTAGAGTCTGAAAGGCAAGTTTCCAATGGACAAAGATGATTTCCGGTCACAGTCCGGTTATATCTTGTGTCTATCTGGCGGTGCAAGGCACTGTTGCTGACTCCATGACTTAAGCTGAACATTTCGCAGCTTGGGAAGCGGCGAAAGAGGTTGTTTGGAAAGAAGAGTTCGTCACTGAACTTGATGTGATTCCCAGCATAGATGAGACTAGCTGCACATCAGAGGTCCAAACACCTTGAGGGTAGGTATAACCTATTCCGTGAGATAAATGAAAGAGATGTTAAGTAGATCAGCAAGTTTCAACGAATGAGAACGTTGCTAATCTATTAACGAAGCCACTCCTTAGGCCTAAGCACGAGTCGCGGACTGTTGCTGTAGGATAAGTGAAATTAAGATGTAGTCTTAATTTCAGTGGGAGTTAATAAAGGGCTTTATTTGGTTATTGATATGTTCTTGTAAAACATTTTATGATGTTTTAATGAAATTATTATTTCAAGATTATTTTAACTGTGATGAAATAATCGTTCCAAAATGATATGAACCATTTTATAGGTCATCGAAGTAAGTGACTTGATCTTGAGTCATCAAAGTCATTTAGCTTGATCATGAGACCCTATATTTGATAGATGGCTTATATCATCCTGTCCCTAGTCGAAGGTTGTTGAAATTGGAACACCAACAACCGTGTGAGACTAGATTGGTATGTGACTTATGACAAAGTCTCAGGATGTCATAGATGCACGGCATCAAAGTCAATACATAGGTGTATGTTGGGGTACATACGACCGGACAAGACCCGATTATAAGAACTCTTCAGGATATTTATATCTGTGTCATAAGAGATTCTTACTACGACTATAGAGTATAGTCCTTAGACCTGAGTTCGCATGCATGTGACTGCACATGAACTAATGCGCTTTGATCATTGTCTAATGCTGTCGTTGAGCGATAGTTATAAGGACCTTGATTGGGTGTATTATGAAATGAGTAGTGTACAGTGATGGAACAAGAAGGGATTTGTCCCTCCAATATAAATGGAGTGAATATCTCTAGGCCAATCGGAGATTTGAATGCTGGAAAATGCATGGCCATGCTCAAACGGACTTTCCCGAGTCGTTTGGATTGTCAGTATCAAATCAGAGTCCGATGAACAAGATTAGGCTTTATAAGGATGACACTCATCTTGCCTTATGACTAATCGAGATATTGAGACAAAAGGATTATGAATACATAGATTCCAGTTCAAGTGGGAGATTGTTGGAATTATGTCCAGTAATCTCTGTACTGTCTCTAGAAAGTAAGAGTATGTCAATGATCAGACATAAGTCATATAATACTGGGGGTCATGATGGCTTGCTAGAGTCCGCTCATGATCTATAAGTTTTGGACTTATTGCCTTTATTATATGATCCCATATGGGTCACACGCCTAAGCTAACGGGAAAATACGAAGGAACGGTTTAGCAGAAGTACGGTAAAAGTGCTAGGCATTTACTGTACTTGGAGAGACTAAAGGGCCTGATTAAATCCAAGGGATTTAATCAGAACTGAGAATTGGGCCCAAAAGCCCATGAGAACTAGAAGGGGATTTTAATTAATAAAATCAGACCTAGCTCTCTAATTCTCTAAGCCACTTCTGCGCCTCCCTTACCCTCTCTCTGCGCCTCCTCTCTGTCTGGTCTAGCAGCCAATTTCCCGGTGTGCGTGTGTGAGCCTTTGGAGGATCCATCCCTTGGTGGTTCTGCTGATCTCTGACCTGTTCTTCATATTTCCGCTGCACAACAAGGTAACAGGTGAGATCCATTGAGTTTCTAAATAAGAGAACCTAGATCTGCATGTTTAGTAGGTTGAATCAATCTGGGAATTGAATCTGGATTAACCCTAAACATTCCAATAAGCTCTTCAAGACGGGCGTTAATTGCGCCTTTCCTGTTCATCGAGCTGCGCGGCCAGAGAGCGGTTCGCGATCTCTTGGGCCCGTGCGCTTGCCTCGTTGTTTCTCGTTCAGTTTACCAACATGCTTAACATCGAACGGATTTCAGCGAGATCATCTGGGCCTTGTCGCTGTGGAGCAGAAGGCAGTGGCGAATTAGGTCTGGTTGTTCCAGATCCACCTCCTGAAGCGGGGGCGGAAATGGAATCATTCCTCATCCACACCCAGTTTCTGCTCGGATCATTAGTTCCTGATAAAACATTTGTCGGAGTCTGGCTTGTCGCGAGTGTTTGAGCGACTGGGCCGGTTGGTGCCGAAGTCGTGGAGACTGAGGCAGAGCTCGTCAACACGCCGTCGGTCTGACCCATGATTCTTACCCCGGTGGTGTTCTGAGGAACGTTGTCAACCGTTTGAGGGTGGTCGACTGGTGGTGTGGCGCTGGGAGAGCCAGATTGGTCGGGATTCATCTCGATCTATCGGATCTAGGATCTGATTCTTAAGACAGGAAAAACTATAGATAGTCCCCACAGTCGGCGCCAAATGTGAGATCTGGGATTCACACTAAGAATTTGTATTTGTGGATTTGGAGTTTTGGATATAGAAATGGTATAGTTTCCTATGAATCAAAGACTTTATTGAGATTGATCGTCGAGATAGAACAAACACAGTCGAAAAGAGAGTACAAAGATTTATGATCGAGCTATCTAGTCGAAGTGTTCTAAGCTAGGGCTGGAATGTCCTTGAATGAATCGCCACTTCTTCCTTAAATACCCTCGACTTTGATCTTCTTGTTCCGATATTTCGGCCTCGTCATAACGATCTCCGAGATTTGCGTGGATCAGTTGAACTGACGAATACAGGGTTGCTCTATCTCCACGTCGTCTTCTGTTGAGCTCGAGCTCGATCGCTTCCTACTTCGGAATCGCTTGGGCCTTGTCATGAAGTCAATCGTATAGGCCCAACAGAGGACAACGGTCGATCCTTCTCTGTCTTGATGTTAGGATGGGCTCATAACTATAGGCCTTTGTCTTATTTGTTAATGGGCCGGATTTCCTAGAGGGAAATCCAATACCAACAACGACCAATTCCCTCCTTATTATGGCATTTTCGTTTTTATATTCATTACTATTAGAAAACTAATGTACTTAACACCCACACAATCTCTCTTTGTTTTGGCTATCTTCTAACCTTGCTTGACTATTTAGAAAGGCATAGCTTCTCTGTGGATCAATAACGCAAGTATTACAATGCACATCTGTGAACTTCTAGACTCGGGGTTTATAAATTTAAAACTCGAAAGCCCTGTATAAAAAGGGCCGCATCAAGTTTTTGGTGTCGTTGCCGGGGAAGCTATATGTTCTCATTTGCATAGTCTCAAAGGTTAGTTGTCTGACTCCAAGCCCATCCCTTACTACTAATTTTGTTTTCCTTTTCAGGTCTCTTGAAACATGACTTGAAACAATGGATCAGCCTATGGAGCTTGATCATACTTCGACTCTAACAACTCACATCTCTTGGATCGGAAACCAGATCCGACCAACTCAATTAAAGGACTCTCCCAGCCCCCTCTCTCATGTGGAAGACCTCATATCCCTATGCCTAGGAACTTCTCACAACGTATTATGCCTCATCAGATTCTGAGAAACCCGAACCGAGCCAGACCTTTTCATACTCAGATATATCGACTTGAATGTATGATGGATCAGTATCTAGACTTCCTAGCTATGTCTGACTCTATTTTTCATGACAAGATATAAGCTCTCTTTGTCACTTTTTCCAAAAAACTTGAGGACCTCAAAGTCCTTGTCAAAGTTCTTGAGAAAAAAAAACTCAAAAACATGAAGAAATGATCAATGAAAGGGTAGCATTAATTACACAAGAGCAAGAGAAGCTAAAGCACAACATGAACCATGAACTTAGGGAGTTCATAAACATGAAGATAACTATGGAAGAAGCCAACTACACCATTTATTGGTACAAGGAAAAGATCTACAAGGAACTCCAACAACTCAAATCTCGTCAAAGCCAACCGGAAAAAAGACAAAAGAAATCGACCAAGTGGTGGAAAAAAGTTGATACTCAAAATTACGTTGAGAAGAATCTAGAACAAATGTCACTATGTTCTCAATCGAAGAACAAGATGAACCGAAGTCCACTTATGAAGAAACCTTAAAAGGAATTGGAGACTTTCTAAATTTTGAACTTGGAGAAGTTCTGGAAGCTGAACAAGATCCTACAGAACGTGCCTACCTTTTTTATGACCCTAATCCTCGATCTAGATGCCATTCCAATCTTACAACAAGCGCACCTAACAACTCTTGGAAAACAACTCGTTCACATCTACTACAAGACTCTAAACCATAGCCATACATCTCATTACCTTGGTTTGAATGCTTTGAACCACATACAAAATCACCTTCACCATGGTCATGCACCTCTGACCCATGGCATACCTCCTACCACCCCGACCTGCCAGTCCCTGCCCACGGCCAGCAAGCTCTTCCCTGCGACCTCACCTATCCAACCCACAGCCAAAACCACATTCACCACTACCATTCACCTTGAAGCCACAACCAAATTTCCTCCATTTACAGAAACTCAATCATGGTGATGAACCACACTTCATTCTCCCATAAGGACCAATGCATAACCCTATAGGTCAATTTGATGATCACGACACCCAAAACAATGAAGAAAAAATTGCACCTTGCAATTTGTTTCGTCGTTTCCACCTCAACCCAACATTCCATCAATCAACAATGAGACCGAAGGATCCGAACAAGAAGAACAGTACAATTCAGAAGATAATGTTAACATCATTCCATCACAACCACATTCATCTGGTAGCAATTGATTACAGCTTGAATCTTCACACATTAGTAAGAAAGCACTAACGTAATTCCGTAACTTTGTTAGAACAATTCCTTTGTGCGTTTCTTTTGATAGAGCATGGAAGAGTGATTGATTCAAGGAAGATAAGACGAGCCCCTGAAGGAATTTATCGATCGATTCAAGGAAGTCGTGTCCAAAATAAACGTGGATGACAGCGTGGCTAGAGGAGCACTTCGGAAAGGACTTCTCCATCGTTCGACTTTCAGAACGGACCTAAAACTCAACAAACCCACATCTTTGGAAGATGCGCTACACAGAGCGGTGGCATTCATCGAACTGGAAGAAGAAGAAGCGATATTCTCTAAGAAACAATCCAGGTCATCTAAATAAGCCTCTATAGCAAATGAGAAGTCGAAACTGATTCTCAGGACAGCGGCAGCAAAACCTTTGCCATTACAAACACTTCCCCAGGATGGAACAAGTTTGTTCGGAACCAACCGCGCTCAGGAGAAGCTGACGACGACCGCCCATACTGCGAATACCTCAAGAAACACTCCCGTGATACTGCGCAATGTCGGAACATAGCTGAATACTTGCTGGATCAGTACCGGAAAGGGAAAATAGTCAATCCCGAGCGAGGTGACCGACGACCCAAAAGCGGCAATAACGGACAAGAAAACCAAGAGGAAGCTCCCCGGGAAGAATCGGAAGAGCGACCTCAGGAAACAAAGCCCAACAGGCGCCCTCGGGACCAAGACGATGAGGGGTGAGCTGCCCCCACAACCTCGTCGGAGAATCAACATGATAATGGGCGGACTATAACAGTGTTCGGATTCGGTGTGATCTATAAAAGAATACAGTCGAAAAGCAACGACAACCAAGCTCAACCCGCTACTTATCGAGGAAGGCATACCGCTATCATTTACTGAAGCCGACACAATTGGAGTAGACACGCCGCATAACGATCCCCTGGTGGTCGAGATCCTGATTGGAGATTGCGAGATTTCCCGCGTACTCATTGACACAGGAAGCTTGGTCGACGTAACCTTTAAAGAAGCTCTAGAGAAGGCAGAGTTCAAAAACCTACGTGTTAAGCCAAAGGTGCAACTACTAACCGGGTTCGATAGTGACCAGACTATGACTATAGGAACGGTCAAACTCCCTATCTATGTCGGCGGAATAGCAACAATGACGAAGTTTGTCATCGTTGATAAACAGCCATCGACAATGGCATCTTAGGAATACCCTGGCTACACACAGTGAAATCGGTCGTCTTGACGTACCACCAATGCGTTAAGTTCCCAACCCCGAACGGGATACACACGCTAAGGGGAGATCAAACCACGTCGAGGATATGCTTCATAAGCGAACGAAAGCTTCGCCACCTCTCTGAGCCAAAAGGAAAGAGCAGAATCATACCAGGACCACCCATTGGAGGAAATGCACCTGAAGGAGACACACCTCGGCAAAATCAAGCTTAGACTCAAGCAGCCGGGCTACTTTATATTTTTTTGGTTAAAAAAAGAAGAAGATATTACCCTATGTAATATGCACTACGAACGACTTGATCCTCATCTTCAAGGTACAAAAAAATACCAAGATCAGCTCAAAGAATCAAAACCGAGTCTTCACTCGACGAAACCCTTATTCAAGGTATAAAAATACTGAGCTCAGCTCGAAGAATCAAAACCGAGTCTTCACTCGATGAAACCCTTATTCAAGGTACAAAAAATACCGAGCTCAGCTCGAAGAATCAAAACCGAGTCTTCACTCGACGAAACCCTTATTCAAGGTACAAAAATTGTCGAGCCACACTCGATGAATTAAAACCGAGTCTTCAATCGATGAAAACAAAACCCTTATTCGCTAAGGTACAAATTATATCTTCAAGAATAAACACTTGAAAGGAGTTAATCTCCGACCTATAACATCGAAACCCTCCCTAAAAAAAAATTTGGAGACGAGCAAATAATAACTCGGTACCTCGATGGTATGATAACAAAGTCTCCTCATACAACATTGGCGAAAGATGAGACAAACTCATAAACCAAATGCGAATGGTAACTGGCCCATAAAGAAACAAAATTAGCAAGGGCGAGAAAATCTCCGCCTTAAACGACCACAAAAGGGAGAAAATACAAACTCCATTCAAAAAAATAGGGGACATCGTCACCCCACAAAAGTCCTACAAAAAAAGGGGAACATCATTACCCCACAACAGTCTTACAAAAGGGGGACTAAACCACCCCGGAAACAAAAAATACAGCCTAAATAGGCGGAGGAAGATCTTGGGTTAACTCGACCAGAGGAGCATCCGACGATGGGGGAGGCAGTACCGCAGGCAATGACGAGGAAGTTTACGATCTGCGCGCCCTCAGGACTCTTCAGAGTCTCGACTACCTCTGCCGCCATCACATTCGCGTTAGTGCCGAACTCATCGAGTAAGGCCACGTCGTCTACCTGTCGATCATCAGATGGAGGCTGAAAGGGGAGAGGAGAAGGAGGATTACAGTTGCGAACCCTCATCGAAACCAGAGAGACCGCAAAGAACTCTTCGATAATATCAGGAGCATTGATCTCATCGATCCTCTTGTCCCACCTCTCCTTCTCCAGGGCAAGCTCCTCGAAAACCTCGTCGGGAATGACCACTCCCCCCTCATCTCGAAGCAACCAGAGGTATTCCAAAGTCCCAGAATACTGGATGAGATTCATATACGCGTCGCTTTCAGCCTCTTTCAAGGTAAACGCTTCCTTCAACTTCTGAAGACGAAACTCGTACTTCTCAGTCAGAATCTTGCAACCATTTTTGAGTTCGCCGACCTCCATCGACGAGACGTTCCACTCTTTGGATACCTCCTCGACGTGACGAAGCTTTTCTTGCGCCAGCTCGTCAGAAAGACTCTCTTTGCACGACGCGAGCTCTTGGTTGCGATTCTCAAGCAGCTTGACGGGCTCATAAGAAGTAGCAAACTTATTCTTCAAATTCTCTTCGCTTATTCGGTGAAGCTCGACGCCAAGTTTAAGCTTCTCCATCTCTTTCGTCTTTTGAGCAAGCTCTCTGCCAAGCTCGGCAGCCCACGAGTGCAGCTGATGATTCATATCAAAGATGCATGAATTCATCAGAGAGGCTTCCTGAAAAGATAATAAGAGTTAAAACAACAATTAAAGAATCCACTAGAAGTCAGACACGGGTACTCACATCGAGGAAAAACTTCGAGATACCGCGGTACACGTTCGGCTTGTACATCTCGTTCACCGGGCATGGCGGGATAGCCTCAAAGGAGATATTCCGAAACACCTCCCCGCAGTATTACTCGCTCGGGTTCTTTAGCTTCTCCCCTGAAGAGGAAAGGATATATTCTTCCAACTCTCAGAAGTACTCCCTGTTGGATTGTTCGGTTGATCCTGATTCAATTCTCATATTGATATCAACCTAAACATGCATCAGATCTAGGTGTTCTTATTTAGAAACAATATGATCTCACCTTTTACCTGTTAGTTGCAGCGGAATTGATGAACAGGTCAGAGATCAGGGAGATACACCAAGGGATGAATCCTCCAAAGGCTCACACACGCAATCACAGGAAACTGGCTGCTAGACCACGAGGAGATGGGGCGCAGAAGAGAGAGAGAGGCGCGGCTGAGTGTTAGGGTTTTGGGAGAAAAGACTTGGCCTTTTAGTCATTAAAAGCCTTCTCTTTCCCTTTTGGGCTTTTGGGCTCAATCTGATTAAATCCCATTTAATCAGACCCATTAATCTTTCTCTCTTAGTACGACAAATGCCTAGCACTTTTGTCGTACTTCTGCTATGCCGTTCCAACATTATTTCCTGCTAGCTTAAGCGTGTGACCCATATGGGATCATACAATAAAGGCAATAAGTCCAAGACTTATAGATCATGAGCGGACTCTAGCAAGCCATCATGACCCCCAGTATTGTATGACTTATGTCTGATCACTGACATACTCTTACGTTATAGAGACAGTACAGAGATTGCTGGACACAATTCCAACAATCTCCCACTTGAACTGGAATCTCTGTATTCATAATCCCTTTCGTCTCAATATCTCGATTAGTCATAAGGCAAGATTAGTGTCATCCTTATAAAGCCTAATCTTGTTCATCGGACTCTGATTTGATACTGACAATCCAAACGACTCGGGAAAGTCCGTTTGAGCATGGCCATGCGTTTTCCAGTATTCAAATCTCCGATTGGCCTAGAGATATTCACTCCATTTATATTGGAGGGACAAATCCCATCTTGTTCCATCACTATAAGCTACTCATTTCATGATGTACCCAAACAAGGCCCTTATAGCTATCGCAGAACGATAGCGTTAGACAATGATCAAAGTGCATCAGTCCATATGCAGTCACATGCATGCGAACTCAGGTCTAAGGACTATACTCTATAGTCGTAGTAAGAATCTCTTATGACACAGATATAAATATCCTGAAGAGTTCTTATAAGCGGGTCTTGTCCGGTCGTATGTTCCCAACATACACCTATGTACTGACTTTGATGCCGTGCATCTATGACACATTAAGACTTTGTCATAAGTCACGTACCAATCTAGTCTCTCACGGTTGTTGTTGTTCCAATTTCAACAACCTTCGACTAGGGACATGATGATATAAAACATCTATCAAATATAGGGTCTCATGATCAAGCTAAATGACTTTGATGACTCAAGATCAAGTCATTTACTTCGATGACCTATAAAATGGTTCAAATCATTTTGGAACGATTATTTCATCACAGTTAAAATAATCTTGAAATAATAATTTCATTAAACATAAAATAATGTTTTACAAGAACATATCAAATAACTAAAATAAAGCTCACAAAACTCCCACTCAAATTTAGATTACATTTCAATGTTTCTAATGCCTACAGCTTCAGTCAGTAACTCGAGCTTAGGCCTTGGGAGTGGCTTTGTCAATGGATCAGCGACATTATCATCTGTCGGAACTCGGCTGATCTTGACTTCCTTTCTATTAACGATGTCACGTATCAAGTGAAATCTTCTTTGAACATGCTTGGATTTCTGGTGTGATCTTGGTTCCTTTGCCTGAGCTATAGCACCATTGTTGTCACAAAACAGTGCTAGAGGCTCAGCCGCATCTGGTATCACACCTAGTTCCATAATGAACTTTCGTATCCAAACAGCTTCCTTCGCTGCTTCTGAGGCGGCGATATATTCAGCTTCTGTGGTGGAATCAGCAACGGTGTCCTGCTTGGAGCTTCTCCAACTTACTGCACCGCCATTCAGACAAAAGATATAACCGGACTGTGACCGGAAATCATCAGTGTCTGTCTGGAAACTTGCGTCCGTGAATCCACTGACTTTAAGCACATCACTTCCACCGTACACCAAGAACTTATCCTTAGTATGTCTTAGATACTTCAAGATATTCTTTACGGCAATCCAATGGTTTTCACCTGGATTTGACTGGTATCTACTCGTCATGCTCAATGCGTAAGCAACATCAGGACGAGTACAGATCATGGCATACATAACAGATCCTATTGCAGATGCATAGGGAATGTTCTTCATACGCTCGAGCTCAGCAGCCGTCGTAGGGCTCTGCTTCTTGCTTAGCGTTGTGCCATGTACCATTGGTGTGAAGCCCTTCTTGGAATCTTTCATGCTGAATCTTTGTAGGACTTTGTCAATGTATGAGTCTTGACACAAGCCTATCAGCCTCTTAGGTCTATCCCGATAGATCCTAATTCCAAGAACGTATGCGGCTTCACCCATGTCTTTCATGGAAAAACAACTTCCAAGCCAGTCCTTTACAGACTTCAGCATTGGAACGTCGTTTCCGAGAAGCAGTATGTCATCAACATACAGAATAAGAAAAACGATTTTGCTCCCACTAGTTTTCTTATACACGCATTGTTCTTCTTCGTTTCTGATGAAGTCAAATTGCTTGATCGCTTCATCAAAACGAAGATTCCAGCTCCTCGATGCTTGCTTCAATCCATAAATGGATTTATGAAGCTTGCATACTTTCCCAGCATTCTTTGGATCTATGTAACCGTCAGGTTGCGTCATATACACATCCTCTTCCAGAATACCATTCAGGAAGGCGGTTTTCACGTCCATCTGCCAAATTTCATAATCATGAAAAGCTGCAGTTGCTAGTAGAATCCGAATAGATTTCATCATAGCCACCGGTGAATAGGTTTCATCGTAGTCCACACCGTGAACTTGTCTGAAACCTTTTGCCACCAACCTGGCTTTATAAATCTGGACATTTCCATCCACGTCAATCTTCTTCTTGAAGATCCATTTGCACTCGATGGCTTTTACACCAGCGGGTAAGTCAACCAACGAAAATACTTGGTTGACCGACATGGAGTCCATTTCGGAATCAGTGGCCTTGCGCCACTTAGAGGAATCTGGGCCCATCATGGCTTGATTGAAGTTCGATGGTTCATCACCATCAATGATCAAAAGATCATGACAGTCAGTCACGAGGAATCCCTGATATCTCTCGGGTTCGTGACGGATCCTCCCGGATCTTCGAACTTCAGGTACTACAGGTTCAGGCTCTACAATTTCTTGTAGATCCTCCTGCTGCTCTTCCTCATTAGGTTGAGCAGTATCCTGTTCATCTTGAATTTCTTCAAGCAGTACCTTACTCCCACTGTCTTTCTTAGAGAGAAACTCTCTCTCAAGAAAGTTACAATCCCGGGCAACAAAGATCTTGTTCTCGGAACGTAGATAGAAGTAATAAGCCTTGGTTTCCCGTGGATATCCAATGAAGTAGCATTTATCAGATTTTGGTGTAAGCTTATCTGAGATTAATCTCTTAACATAGGCTTCACAACCCCAAATTCTTAGATAAGACAGCACTGGAGCTTCTCCAATCCATAATTCATATGGTGTCTTTGCTACTGCTTTTGATGGCGCTCTATTTAGAGTGAACACTGCTGTTAGCAGAGCATATCCCCAAAGGGATATTGGAAGGTCTGTGTGACTCATCATAGATCGAACCATATCCAATAAGGTCCGATTTCTCCTTTCAGACACACCATTCCATTGAGGTGTTCCAGGAGGAGTGAGTTGGGACACAATCCCACACTCTCTTAGATGATCACTGAATTCCTGGCTTAAGTATTCTCCTCCTCGGTCGGACCGAAGAGCCTTAATGCTTTTGCCAAGTTGGTTCTGTACTTCATTTTGGAATTCTCTGAACTTCTCAAAAGATTCAGACTTATGTTTCATCAAATAAACATATCCATACCTACTGAAATCATCAGTGAAGGTAATGAAGTACTGATAGTTTCCTCTTGCATTAGTGGACATTGGGCCACACACATCAGTGTGTATCAGGCCCAATAAGTCACTGGCCCTCTCGTTAGGTTTATTAAAGGGGGCCCGTGTCATTTTGCCCATCATGCAGGATTCGCATTTCTCACATGACTCAAAGTCAAATGAGCCAAGAAGTCCATTCGAATGGAGCCTCTTGATGCGTTTCTCGCTGATGTGCCCTAAACGACAATGCCATAGAAACGTTCGGTTTTCCTCATTAGGTTTAAACCGTTTTGTATTAATGTTATAAATTGGCGCGGATTGATCGAGTATGTAAAGCCCATTCGTAAGAGGGGCAGAACCATAGAACAAATTGTTGCGATTGAAGGAACATAATTTATTCTTAACTGAAAAATCATAACCTTCCAAATCCAACAAAGAAATTGAAATAATATTTCTGCTTATAGCAGGTACAAAATAACAATTATTAAGTTCTAAAATCAATCCCGAAGGTAAAGACAACAAGTATGTTCCTACAGCTAGTGCTGAAACTTTCGCTCCATTCCCAACTCGTAGCTCTACTTGTCCTTGCTTCAGCCTTCTACTGTTGCTGAGTGCCTGCATATTAGTACAAATATGAGCCCCACAACCAGTATCCATGACCCATGAGGTATTATCAGAAGTAGTTGTATTAACTTCTATAACAAAAATACCTGATGAAGAAGTCTCGAAAGTCTTCTTCTTTAATTCCTTTAGACCTTCCTGGAATTTCTTGCAATCTCTTCTCCAATGCCCCAGTTCTTTGCAGAACCTGCACATGTCAGTAGGCCCAGCCTTGGACTTGGGCTTGGGCTTTGGCGTGTCCTTGTCCGCGACTTGGACACCCTTGGCCTTTCCCTTATCCTTAGCAGAAGACTTCTTAAACCCCTTGCCCTTTTGTACCATAAGCACATTGGGGTCCTTGGCGGTTTTCTTCAAGTTGGGCTCTGCAGTCTTGAGCATTCCGTGAAGCTCAGGCAGTGTCTTACTCAAGCCATGCATGTTAAAGTTCAGAATGAACTGATCATAGCTTGCAGGTAAAGACTGCAGAATGATGTCGCAGGCAAGTTCCTGGCTGATTGGGCAGTCGAGTTTGTGAAGATGATCGAGATAACCCATCATCTTCAACACATGAGGACTCACTGCCGCATTCGCAGCCAACTTACAGTCCAAGAGGTTCTTAACCGTCTGGAACCTCTCGGTCCTAGCCTGCTCCTGAAAAAGCGATTTCAGGCTTGCCATGATCTCGATTGGAGACAATACACTTTCGAACTGTTTTTGCAGCTCAGGAGTCATTGTCACCAACATCAGGCAATAAACATCATTTTCATCTGACGAATGCTTTTCCCAAGCATTGTGCAGAGTCCTGGCAGCATTGGCAAGAGGCCTCTCGGGGAGGGGATCTCGAAGGACGTAATCCTTCTTCTCCTGCTTGAGGACCAGCCTCAAGTTCCTTGACCATGTCAGGAAGTTCGTTCCAGTCAGCTTCTCCTTCTCGAGAACAGACCGGATCGAGAATGTGTTTTGAGTGCTTGTAGTAGTCATATCTGAAATATATAAATAAAAAGGTTATTAGTTATATGTTCAAAATGATTAATCTCGTATTAAAGTATAATATGATTAATCATGCATTATATTCAATAACATAAGTTACCCTCAATAGAATATAATGATTCCAAGATCCACATATAACTAAGATCAAAGTGGGCCACTGGCCGTCACCCAACCTTAGCTTATATCGGTAAGCCCTATATCGGCTAATTATATCCGTGATATAACTCTTGGTTGTGAATCTGGGCCCGAGGCCCAATCCACTCTGATGTCTCAAGGCCCGGGACTCCCGATGGCCTAGTCAAGAAAACCGGACTATACAGTCATGTAATCATTAATGTCTGGGACTCCCAATGACATTTATGAATCACAAACCGTCTTACCCACGCAAAAGCAGACATCCTCACACTGTAAGGCCATGAATGCAATTGAATGGGCTTTGACAGCTGACATAGCCTGGACAAGACATCCAACGCTTGATATTATTTGAGGTTCGTAGGTTTATTAAAATCATTCCCAAAATAGAAGATTACTATTTCGGGAAACTTTCCATTTATGGAAACCTACTATTTTTGGAAACTTTCTAAAATTGGAAACTTTCTAAAACTGGAAACTTTCTAACTTTAGAAACTTCTTTAAAATCCAAAACCCGCAAATTCAGAAAATTCTATTTTAAGAAACTTTCTAATTTCAAAATTTCGGAAACTTTAATTTAAAACCGACTTTATATTTTTTATAAAATAGATTTTAAATTGATCTGAAGAAAGACTCAAATAATTGGCCCAATTGTTTTAACTTCTTGGCCCGAGGCCCAAGAATTGGTCCATGTCCAAGACATGACCCAATTGTCCAATTAATTGACATAACCGGTCTGGTTCATTAAAACTGGTCTAACCAAGTTTCAATTACTACGATGACCACAATTGTCAACCAGTTATTTACTAAACCGGAATTTCTCAATTTATTTGGTCCAACCAAATCAAATTAGAAATTCCTGGTTTAGGCACTAAATCCAATATTTCTTTCGACATTGGATTTCTTATTCCGGTTTAACCAGATTTAATAAAATTATTAAAATCTGTTTATTAAACCAGAATGATTGATTTTAATCAAGTTTTAAACCGAACCCTGAACCGAACCGATTTGGTCACGAACCAAACCGAGTTGGTAGTGACCTAGCTTGCTTTCCAAGAAAACATCGGCCAGCCTCACAGCCGCGAACCAACCGATCCGAGATCGAGGCGATACGCAGCCGGGACGGGCCATCGGGACGGTGCAGCCGGGACGGTACGAGGCAGCACGGACGGACGCTCCACGATCGCCGAGCGATCGGGACGCGACGCACGCGACAGCCGGGACGCGATCGGGACGTCGCGATCGGACGCGATCGCCGTGCGATCACTCGGCCGATCGACCCAACCGGTCATCCCGACCGTCCGATTCCGACCCAACCGGCCATACCTCTCGGCCGTAAAACCAACCGGCCAAGCCGGTCGATCCATCTTTGGCCGATCGCAAATCTGAGTCATATAGCTCATGTTTTGCGATTTTTCTTGTGTGTTTAGAGTTCAATTCTGATTCTTAACTGTTTTATCTTATCAGTAATTGATTCAAAAACAATTCTAAACAGATTAAACAACCTAAACATGAATCTAAAACAAGAAACCTAAGAACCAATGGCTCTGATACCACTGTTGGATTGTTCGGTTGATCCTGATTCAATTCTCATATTGATATCAACCTAAACATGCATCAGATCTAGGTGTTCTTATTTAGAAACAATATGATCTCACCTTTTACCTGTTAGTTGCAGCGGAATTGATGAACAGGTCAGAGATCAGGGAGATACACCAAGGGATGAATCCTCCAAAGGCTCACACACGCAATCACAGGAAACTGGCTGCTAGACCACGAGGAGATGGGGCGCAGAAGAGAGAGAGAGGCGCGGCTGAGTGTTAGGGTTTTGGGAGAAAAGACTTGGCCTTTTAGTCATTAAAAGCCTTCTCTTTCCCTTTTGGGCTTTTGGGCTCAATCTGATTAAATCCCATTTAATCAGACCCATTAATCTTTCTCTCTTAGTACGACAAATGCCTAGCACTTTTGTCGTACTTCTGCTATGCCGTTCCAACATTATTTCCTGCTAGCTTAAGCGTGTGACCCATATGGGATCATACAATAAAGGCAATAAGTCCAAGACTTATAGATCATGAGCGGACTCTAGCAAGCCATCATGACCCCCAGTATTGTATGACTTATGTCTGATCACTGACATACTCTTACGTTATAGAGACAGTACAGAGATTGCTGGACACAATTCCAACACTCCCGACCCTCAGACGTTTACTCGGGTCCGAACCGTCGGAAAAACTGACGACCTCGGAAGGACCGGAGGTCGAAACCGGCTGAGTGGGAGAAGAAGGAAGAGCTTCTTGTCAGACAAAGGAGGTACCTCAGCAGAATTACCCGACTTCGAGCTCCTCTGGAGAACCGGGATTGAAATCTCCTCCATCTCGTCCTCAGTGTGAGGAGCGCCGTCTTTTTTTTCGAGGCATCGACGCAGTGAGCCATCTTCTTAGACCTCGGCTCGGACGAATGTTTTCTGGACTCTTCAGCCCTTTTCTTACCGGCATCATCAGAGGTCTGTTTCTCCCCTCTCCTGGACTGCGATCTGGGAGAGACTGGTCTAGCAGCCGAAGGACGGCTGGAACCGTCATGTCGATTAACATCGGAAGGTTTCGATATCTTCTTCGGATCAACCACCATGATCGGGATAACTTTCCTCACCTTCCCCATTTTCTTCGCTCTTTGGGACGCTGCAAAAATTAATCCATAAGAACGAAAGCAATAAGATAAGTCGAATCGCGAAATATCGGCTTCGGAGAGGTGACATCCGCTAGTCTAATTTCACAGACCAACGAATCCGAGCTGCCTTAGGTCCCACAGCCCGACGACCTCCTTTATATCAATCTCGGCTCTCGCATGACGAATCGTACCTCCCCCTTCAGCCCGCTCTGACCCGAATCGTTCACGCTCCGCTTCAGATTATCGAGCGAACTGAAGAGAGTAAGTATCCTAATCGTTTTGTGCCAGGGTTTTCGTGCTGCACGCCTTTTTGACTCGAATTCATTTTCTTTTTGCAGATCGACCCGTTTCGAACGACAGTTCCACCGCCAGTACCCTTTTTCTCGAAAAGATGTCGCGAAGATCGAGTAGCCATCGGAACGGGAAGGATCCCGTTGATCTGGCGAAGAAAATGAAGGCCGGCGACTTGAGCAACGCCCTTCTTTTCGCCATGCGCGAGGGGCCTCCTCCTCCTCCTTCAATCCCTCCTCCCAATCCTGTTCAGGCTTCTTCTCCCGTGGACAGGATCCGGAGAGGCAAACATGGAGTTGGAGATTTTACCTCCTCCTTCGGCCGGGCAAGAACCAGTCCAGGTCCCGTCTAGGGAGCCTGCTTTGCGCAGCTCCCGGTCGAATGGTTCGAGAGGGTCGAACGGTCGGAGCCAGGGGGCACTCCTCCTCCGGCGGCGAAGCGTCAGAGGACCGACGCGGAGGTGAGCTCGAGAAAATCGAGCCAGAATGTGGAGGTGAGGCCTGCCTCTTCCGGGTCCTCCGGATCTTTCAACTGGCGCTTCAGGCATCAGAAGGAATGTCTGATTGCGGATGACCCGAAGGGTGTTGCCTATCTGCTGAGGCATTTTAAGCCCGCAGGTGTCCAGCTTTCGGCCATCGGGGATATGGCTCTCGGTGATTCTTACACTGAGATGATGGCGGCTGCTGGGAAGGTAATGATTTCCCTCCTTGGCTTTTTTTTTATTTGTTTCATGCTTAATTTTTTATTTTTCCCGTAGGCCTTGGAGGCTGCGAACAGGTTTGTGGCTAGGGCTGAGCGTGAGCTGCGAGAAATACCGCAGGCGAGTGAGCTCGATACCGTCGAGAAAACGGTTAGCGACCTGAGAGCGCAGTTGCAAGGGGCCCTGGCCCGGGAAGAGGAGCTACGAAAGACGGTGGGCGACCTGGATGTTCAGTTTCAGGGTGCCTTGACTCAGGTTTTGATCGCGGAGGAGGCGAGTCGAACCGCTGTTGAGGCAGGTCGGGTTGCGGACGTGAGGGCTGTGCAATGTCAGGCTGGTTTGGACAAGGCTCTCGCTGACCGAGATCTTGACGTCAAGGTGGCGGCTCATGAGGCGAGGAAAGGGTTAAATGATGAATACCTCAAGATTATCGAGGGAATTGCGGCGAAGGAGAGCCAAAAGAAGGTTGACGTGAGTCCTGAGATGAGGCTTCAAGAGGCCTTGAGCTCGAGGTCTTCGTCAAGAATTGTGCGAGGTACAACTCTTTCGTAACATTCGAGCTCGACGCTGAATCAAAGCGATAATTTCTAAGTATAAGAGTGAATCGAAGTAGGCTTACAAAGATCTGTGAGGTCTTTTTGCGTGAACGGCTGTCTCGACCTCGTTGTTTTTTGCTTAAAGGGGGTAGTTCCCCAATTATTCTAATCTGTGTAAGGTTGGAAGAATTTCGTGATGTTTGATGGACCGTTTTTAGGTCGCTTGTTTTTGAGAGGGACCGTTTCAAGTTGCTTGCTTGAAAGGATAATTTCATATCACCTGGTCAGAAGGGAGAGGCCATTTTCAAGTCGCTGAGGAGGGATAATTTCATATCACTTTGTCTTTTGAAGAGATAATTTCATATCACTTGATTTTAGGAGAGGCCGTTTCAGGTCGCTAAGAAGGGATAATTTCATATCACTTGTCTTTTGAAGAGGTAATTTCATATCACTTGAAGAGAAAATTTCATATCACTTTTCGAAGAGACAATTTCATATCACTTGGTTTTGAGGAGAGGCCTTTTCAGGTCGCTCGGAGAGTATAGCTTGATACCGTTTGTTTCTGAAGAGATAATTTCATATCGCTTTAATTTTTGAAGAGATAATTTCATATAACTTTGTAACGGCGAAGTATTTCGCGATGACTCTGACTTTTTAAGAAAGAAAGAGACATTGATCGAGAGACTTATTTTGATTTCACAAAGATAAGCTAGTAAGACTTCATTTGAAGTTGTTGAGCTCGGTAAGAGCCTTGTGTTTGGGGGGTGGCTGCGCTCGAAGTCGAGCTGCCTACGTACCCTTTTAAGGGGATCAAGCCGTTTCGTAGTTCGATTATGATGGTGTACTTTCAGTGAAAGTACTTTTTGAGGTTGATGATATTCCATGGTCGTAGTTCAGGCTTCTGGGTTTCTACCGATTTGAGTCGGTAGACCCCGTCCTTCACAACATCAGTGACCTGGTAAGGACCTTCCCACTTTGCTCCTAACTTTCCAGCGTGTTCTTCTTTTTTATGGTCGAACACATTCCGTAAGACGAGCTCGACTACTTGAAACCTTTGAGTTTTGATCTTGGAATCGTAGTAGCGAGCTGCAGCTTGTTGGTAGTTCTGGATTCGAGCTAGTGCGAGGTTCCTCCTTTCGTCGACGAGATCGAGCTCGTCCATTATCATCTTGTTGTTAAGTTCCTCTTGTCGTGGGCATTCTTCTTTGCGGATGCTTGACACGAGGATTTTGTCTGGTACTACCGCCTCGATCCCGTAAGCCAGCGAAAAGGGAGTTTTGCCGGTGGATTTGCAAGGAGTAGTCCGGTGAGTCCAGAGTACGGCTGGGAGCTCATCGCTCCAGCTCGTTTTGCACTCATTGAGTCTTTTCTTAAGGTTGTTAATGATTGCCTTATTAGCTGCTTCTGCCAGTCCGTTTCCTTGAGGATAGCGGGGCGTTGAGTAAGTCAGCTTTATGTTCCAGGTTCTACAGAACTCCTTGAACACGTTTGATATGAATTGTGACCCGTTATCGGTGACGATCTCGTGGGGTAGTCCGTGTCGGCACACGATGTTTCGCCAGATGAACTCCTTAACGTGGACGTTTTGTTCTTTTGGTATGACTCTGCTTCGATCCACTTAGTGAAGTAGTCTGTCATTACCAATAGGTGTGTAGATTTCTTTTTGCCGGATGGGACTAGAGGTCCCACGACGTCCATTCCCCATCGCATGAATGGGTATGGTGATGAGATAGGGGAGAGTTTCTCCGATGCTTGATGGATAATCGGGGCATGCTTTTGGCATTTGTCACATTTGCTGGAAAAAGATTCGTATTCGGTGGCCATTATTGGCCATAAATAGCCTTGCCTTTTGATTCGTACGGCCAGGGCTCGTCCTCCGGAATGGCTTCCGAAGGATCCGTCGTGGGCCTGCGTGATCACGGCTAGAGCTTGCTTTTTATCGAGGCATTTGAGGTAAGGTCCATAGAGACTTCTCTTGAAGAGCTCTCCTTGCGTGACGCAGTACCTCGCACTTTGTGTCTTGAGTTTCCGCGCCTCCCATTTGTCGTTGGGGACTTCGCCATTTGTAAAGTTTCGAATGATCGGAGTTCTCCAATATTCGTCATCATTAGGCTCGGGTCCTCGACTAGCGGATGCGGCTTGGATTGGTCCGTTGGGGACGTTCGCGATGTACACGGCGCTTCTTGGATCGAGATCATCATCAATCTCGATGATGTCGCGACTGGTGTCCTTGGGACGTTCCTTGTGTTCGACCCCGTCCGTTGAGGTGGGCTCGTCCTCTTTCAAGGATAGAGCTTTCAGGGCTATGTCGATACTTGGTTTTTCGATCCCCTCGACTGGTATGATCCTTTTGAGGTTAGGATCCGATGTCGACGCTAGGGCGGCCAGGGCATCGGCTGCGGTGTTTTCCCCTCGCGGGATCCGTGTTAGATCAAAGAATTCGATCTGTTCGGCGAGCGTATGGACTACCTTTAGGTATGCTTCCATGCGTTCGTCTTTAGCCTCGTAGTCGCCATGATATTGGCTCCTGACCAATTGGGAGTCGCTGAAGGCGTCTACTTCTCGGGCTCCTATCGCTATTGCTAGTCTGAGCCCAACTATTAATGCTTCATATTCTGCTTCGTTATTTGATGCGGAGAAGCCCAGTCTGAAAGACTGTTCCAATACTTCGCCAGTGGGGGAGACCAGTTTTACTCCGACTCCGGATACTTGCCTTGAGGAAGCTCCATCGACTTAGAGTTTCCATTACTTGGCGGAGGTCGGGTCGAGTTCTATGGTCGGGGAGAGCTCGATTATGAAATCTGCCAGCACTTTTGCTTTTAGACACGTCCGAGCTTTATATTCTATGTCATACTCGCTGAGTTCGATAGCCCATTTGACCAGTCGACTTGACTGGCTTGGACTATGAAGGATGGTTCTCAGTGGCTGAGAGGTCATCACTATAATTGAGTGCGATTGGAAATATGGTCGGAGTTTCCGAGCCGATGTGACCAGCGCTAAAGCGAGTTTTTCCATGGCGGGGTACCTGGTTTCAGCATCAATTAAGGTTTCACTGATGTAGTACACCGTCCGTTGCTCGTTTTGTTCTTCGCGAACCAGGACTCCACTTACTGGTGCCGTGGAGACAGCTAGGTAGAGGTAGAGGGGCTCCCCTTCTACTGGTTTCACCAGTATATGTGGTTCGCTTAGGTAAGACTTGAGTTGGGTGAATGCTTCCTCGCACTTTTCGTCCCAGAGGAAATTCTTGTTCGCTTTGAGCAGGTGATAGAAGGGTAGACATTTATCAGTCGACCTTGAGATGAAGCGGTTCAAAGCATCTATTTTGCCAGTCAGGCGCTGGACTTCTCGCGTTGTTCTGGGAGATTTCATCTCTATAAATGTTGCGATCTGTTTGGGGTTCGCTTCAATCCGTCTTTCGTGTTGGAATTATGTCCAGTAATCTATGTACTGTCTCTAGAAAGTAAGAGTATGTCAATGATCAGACATAAGTCATATAATACTGGGGGTCATGATGGCTTGCTAGAGTCCGCTCATGATCTATAAGTCTTGGACTTATTGCCTTTATTATATGATCCCATATGGGTCACACGCCTAAGCTAACAGGAAAATGTGTAGGAACGGTTTAGCAGAAGTACGGTAAAAGTGCTAGGCATTTACTGTACTTAGAGAGACAAAAGGGCCTGATTAAATCCAAGAGATTTAATCAAACTGGGAATTGGGCCCAAAAGGCCCAATAGAACTAGACAAGGGTTTTATGAATAAAACTTGCCCTAGCTCTTTTTCCCCAGCCAACTTCTGCGCCTCCCTCTCTCTCTCTCTGCGCCTCTCTCCTCTCGGACTAGCAGCCAATTTCCTGCAGTGTGCGTGTGTGAGCCTTTGGAGGAGCTATCTCTTGGTGGTTCTGCTGATCTCTGACCAGTACCTCCTCTTTCCGCTGCATAACAAGGTAACAGGTGAGATCCTTTATGATTCTAGCAAGAGAACCTAGATCTGGCATGTTTAGTAGGATCAATTAATCTGATGAATTGAACCAGGAAATACTAAACGAATCCTTCAGTGGTATCAGAGCCATTGGTTCTGTTAGGATTTCTTGTTTAGAATCAAGTTTAGGTTGTTTAGAAGTGTTTGAATCAATCTATTGATAAGAAAAACGCTTAAGAAACGAAGAATTAAAACCTAAACTAACTAGAAATCGCATGATCCGATCTATATGAATCGGTATGCGTCGGAGTGTTGATCGGTTTCGGATCACACGTCCGGATCGTTTGATGCACAAACCGATCATGGATCGGGTTGTGTCGTCGATACGATCGTCGACATGGGCGAGCGGCGGGCCGATCGGACATGACGCACGGACGGATCAAGGATCGCGTCGCGTGGTCGATCCGATCAGCCGAGAGACGCACGATCAACGGATGGACCGATCGATCGCACGATCGCGAGAGATCGACCGCGATCGCGTCTCGGCCAAGCCCACACCGTCCTGCTTCCGTCCCGCTATCGTCCGCGATCGAGAGATGGGCCGATCCTGGATCGTGTCCCGTCCGTGCGTCGCGTGAAGCTTCGGCTGGTGATCGCATTCGGTTCGGTTTAAAACTTGATTAAAACTTAATCGTCACGGTTTAATAAACAGACTTAATAAAATTTATTAAGTTCTGGTTAAACCGGGATAAGAAATCCAAAGTCGAAAAATTGGATTTAGTGCCTAAACCAGTGGTTTTCTAATTTGATTTGGTTGGACCAAATAAATTGAGAAAATCCGGTTTAGTAAATAACCGGTTGACAATTGTGGTCATCGTAGTAATTAATTTTGGTTAGACCAATTTTAATGAACCAGACCGGTTATGTCATTTAATTGGGCAATTGGGTTATGTCTTGGACATGGACCAATTCTTGGGCCTCGGGCCAAGAAGTTAAAACAATTGGGCCAATTATTTGAGTCTTTTCTTCAGATTTAATTAAAATTTGATTTTTAAATTAATCTGTTTTCAAAATCTGAAATTAGAAAGTTTCTTAGAATAGAAGTTTCTAGATTTGCATGTTTTGGATTTTAGGAAATTTCTATAGTTAGAAAGTTTCCAATTTTAGAAAGTTTCCAATTTTGGAAAGTTTCCAAAAAAATATAGTAATCTTCTATTTTGGGAATGAAATTTTAAAATAAACCTACAAACCTCAAATAATATCAAGCGTTGGATGTCTTGTCCAGATTATGTCAGCTGTTGAAGCCCATTCAATCGTACACACGGCCTTACAGTGTGAGGGTGTCTATCTTTTGCGTGGGTAAAACAGTTTGTGATTCATTGATGTCATTGGGAGTCCCAGACATTAGTGATTACATGACTGTATAGTCTGGTTTTCTTGACTAGGCCATTGGGAGTCCCGAGCCTTGAGACATCAGAGTGGATTGGGCCTCGGGCCCAGATTCACAACCAAGAGTTATATCACGGATATAATTAGCCGAGATAGGGCTTACCGATATAAGCTAAGGTTGGGTGACGGCCAGTGGCCCACTTTGATCTTAGTTATATGTGGATCTTGGAATCATTATATTCTATTGAGGGTAACTGATGTTATTGAATATAATGAGAGATTAATCATATTAACCTATAATGCGAGATTAATCATATTGAACATATTAACTAAAATCCTTTTATCTTATATTACAGCTATGACTACTACAAGCACACAAAACACATTCTCAATCCGGTCTGTTCTCGACAAGGAGAAGCTGACTGGAACGAACTTCCTGACGTGGTCAAGGAACTTGAGGCTGGTCCTCAAGCAGGAGAAGAAGGAATATGTCCTTCGTGATCCCCTCCCCGAGAGGCCTCCTAACAATGCCGCCAGGACTCTGCATAATGCTTGGGAAAATAATTCGTCAGATGAAAATGATGTCTATTGCCTGATGTTGGCGACCATGACTGCTGAGCTGCAAATGCAGTTCGAGAGTGTGTTGTCGCCCAACGAGATAATGGCAAGCCTGAAATCGCTTTTTCAGGAGCAGGCAAGGACTGAGAGGTTCCAGACAGTTAAGAACCTCTTAGACTGTAAGTTGGCTGCAAATGCGGCAGTGAGTCCTCATGTCTTGAAGATGATGGGTTATCTCGATCATCTTCAGAAACTCGACTGCCCTATCAGCCAGGAACTTGCCTGCGACATCGTTCTGCAGTCTTTACCTGCAAGCTATGATCAGTTCATCCTGAACTTCAATATGCATGGCTTGAGTAAGACATTGCCTGAGCTTCACGGAATGCTCAAGACTGCAGAGCCCAACTTGAGGAAAGCCAAGGACCCCAATGTGCTTATGGTGCAAAAGGGCAAGGGCTTTAAGAAATCCTCTGCCAAGGACAAGGGAAAGGCCAAGGCTGTTCAAGTCTCGGACAAGGACACGCCAAAGCCCAAGCCCAAGTCCAAGGCTGGGCCTACTGACATCTGCAGGTTCTGTAAAGAACCAGGGCATTGGAGGAGAGAATGTAAGAAATTCCTGGAAGGTCTAAAGGAATTGAAGAAGAAGACTCTGGAGACTTCTTCATCAGGTATTTTTGTTATAGAAGTTAATACAACTACTTCTGATAATACCTCATGGGTTATGGATACTGGTTGTGGGGCTCATATTTGTACTAATATGCAGGCACTCAGCAACAGTAGGAGGCTGAAGCAAGGACAAGTGGAGCTACGAGTTGGGAATGGAGCGAAAGTTCCTGCACTAGCTGTAGGCACATACTTGTTGTCTTTACCTTCGGGATTGGTTTTAGAACTCAATAATTGTTATTTTGTACCTGCGATAAGCAGAAATATTATTTCAATTTCTTTGTTGGATTTGGAAGGTTATGATTTTTCAGTTAAGAATAAATTATGTTCCTTCAATCGCAACAATTTGTTCTATGGTTGTGCCCCTCTTACGAATGGGCTTTACATACTTGATCAATCCGCGCCAATTTATAACATTAATACCAAACGGTTCAAACCTAATGAGGAGAACCGAACGTTTCTATGGCATTGTCGTTTAGGGCACATCAGCGAGAAACGCATCAAGAGGCTCCATTCGAATGGACTTCTTGGCTCATTTGACTTTGAGTCATGTGAGAAATGTGAATCCTGCATGATGGGCAAAATGACACGGGCCCCCTTTAATAAACCTAACGAGAGGGCCAGTGACTTATTGGGCTTGATACACACTGATGTGTGTGGCCCAATGTCCACAAATGCAAGAGGAAACTATCAGTACTTCATTACCTTCACTGATGATTTCAGTAGGTATGGATATGTTTATTTGATGAAACATAAGTCTGAATCGTTTGAGAAATTCAGAGAATTCCAAAATGAAGTACAGAACCAACTTGGCAAAAGCATTAAGGCTCTTTGGTCCGACCGAGGAGGAGAATACTTAAGCCAAGAATTCAGTGATCATCTGAGAGAGTGTGGGATCGTATCCCAACTCACTCCTCCTGGAACACCACAATGGAATGGTGTGTCTGAGAGGAGAAATCGGACCTTATTGGATATGGTTCGATCTATGATGAGTCACACAGACCTTCCAATATCCCTTTGGGGATATGCTCTGCTAACAGCAGTGTTCACTTTAAATAGAGCGCCATCAAAAGCAGTAGCAAAGACACCATATGAACTATGGACTGGAGAAGCTCCAGTGCTGTCTTATCTAAGAATTTGGGGTTGTGAAGCCTATGTCAAGAGATTGATCTCTGACAAGCTTACACCAAAGTCTGATAAATGCTACTTCATTGGTTATCCGAAGGAAACCAAGGCTTATTACTTCTACCTGCGTTCCGAGAACAAGATTTTTGTTGCCCGGGATTGTAGCTTTCTTGAGAGGGAGTTTCTCTCTAAGAAAGACAGTGGGAGTAAGGTACTGCTTGAAGAAATTCAAGATGAACAGGATACTGCTCAACCTAATGAGGAAGAGCAGCAGGAGGACCTACAAGAAATTGTAGAGCCTGAACCTGTGGTACCTGAAGTTCGAAGATCCGGGAGGATCCGTCACGAACCCGAGAGATATCAAGGTTTCCTCGTGACTAACTGTCATGATCTTCTGATCATTGATGGTGATGAACCATCGAACTTCAATCAAGCCATGATGGGCCCAGATTCCTCTAAGTGGCGTAAGGCCACTGATTCCGAAATGGACTCCATGTCGGTCAACCAAGTGTTTTCGTTGGTTGACTTACCCGCTGGTGTAAAAGCCATCGAGTGCAAATGGATCTTCAAGAAGAAGATTGACGTGGATGGAAATGTCCAGATTTATAAAGCCAGGTTGGTGGCAAAAGGTTTCAGACAAGTTCACGGTGTGGATTATGATGAAACCTATTCCCCAGTGGCTATGATGAAATCTATTCGGATTCTACTAGCAACTGCAGCTTTTCATGATTATGAAATTTGGCAGATGGACGTAAAAACCGCCTTCCTGAATGGTATTCTGGAAGAGGATGTGTATATGACACAACCTGACGGTTACATAGATCCAAAGAATGCTGGGAAAGTATGCAAGCTTCATAAATCCATTTATGGATTGAAGCAAGCATCGAGGAGCTGGAATCTTCGTTTTGATGAAGCAATCAAGCAATTTGACTTCATCAGAAACGAAGAAGAACAATGCGTGTATAAGAAAACTAGTGGGAGCAAGATAGTATTTCTTATTCTGTATGTCGATGACATACTACTTCTCGGAAATGACATACCAATGCTGAAGTCGGTAAAGGACTGGCTTGGAAGTTGTTTTTCCATGAAAGACATGGGTGAAGCCGCATACGTTCTTGGAATCAGGATCTACCGGGATAGATCTAAAAGGCTGATAGGCTTGTGTCAAGATTCATACATTGACAAAGTCCTGCATAGATTCAGCATGGCAGATTCCAAGAAGGGCTTCACGCCAATGGTACATGGCACAACGCTAAGCAAGAAGCAGAGCCCCACGACGGCTGCTGAGCTTGAGCGCATGAAGAATATTCCTTATGCATCTGCAATAGGATCTGTTATGTATGCCATGATCTGTACTCGTCCTGATGTTGCTTATGCATTGAGCATGACGAGTAGATACCAGTCAAATCCAGGTGAAAACCATTGGATTGCCGTCAAGAATATCCTGAAGTATCTAAGACATACTAAGGATAAGTTCTTGGTGTACGGTGGAAGTGATGTGCTTGAAGTCAGTGGATTCACGGACGCAAGTTTCCAGACATACCAAGATGATTTCCGGTCACAGTCCGGTTATATCTTTTGTCTGAATGGCGGTGCAATCAGTTGGAGAAGCTCCAAGCAAGACACCGTTGCTGATTCCACTACAGAAGCTGAATATATCGCCGCTTCAGAAGCTGCGAAGGAAGCTGTTTGGATACGAAAGTTCATTATTGAACTAGGTGTGATACCAAATGCGGCTGAGCCTCTGGCACTGTTTTGTGATAACAATGGTGCTATTGCTCAGGAAAAGGAACCAAGATCACACCAGAAATCCAAGCATGTGCTAAGAAGATTTCACTTGATACGTGATATCATTAATAGAAAGGAAGTCAAGATCAGCCGAGTTCAGACAGATGATAACGTCGCTGATCCATTGACAAAGCCACTCCCAAGACCTAAGCTCGAGTTCCTAACTGAAGCTGTAGGCATTAGAGACATTGAAATGTAATCTAAATTTGAGTGGGAGTTTGAGGGCTTTATTTAGTTATTGATATGTTCTTGTAAAACATTTGAGATGTTTAATAATAAAATTATTATTTCAAGATTATTTTAAGTGTGATGAAATAATCGTTCCAAAATGATATAAACTATTTTATAGGTCATCGAAGTAAGTGACTTGATCTTGAGTCATCAAAGTCATTTAGCTTGATCATGAGACCCTATATTTGATAGATGGCTTATATCATCCTGTCCCTAGTCGAAGGTTGTTGAAATTGGAACACCAACAACCGCGTGAGACTAGATTGGTATGTGACTTATGACAAAGTCTCAGGATGTCATAGATGCACGGCATCAAAGTCAATACATAGGTGTATGTTGGGGTACATACGACCGGACAAGACCCGCTTATAAGAACTCTTCAGGATATTTATATCTGTGTCATAAGAGATTCTTACTACGACTATAGAGTATAGTCCTTAGACCTGAGTTTGCATGCATGTGACTGCACATGAACTAATGCACTTTGATCATTGTCTAACACTGTCGTTAAGCGATAGTTATAAGGACCTTGTTTGGGTGTATTATGAAATGAGTAGTTTACAGTGATGGAACATGACGGGATTTGTCCCTCCAATATAATTGGAGTGAATATCTCTAGGCCAATCGGAGATTTGAATACTGGAAAATGCATGGCCATGCTCAAACGGACTGTCCCGAGTCGTTTGGATTGTCAGTATCAAATCAGAGTCCGATGAACAAGATTAGGCTTTATAAGGATGACACTGATCTTGCCTTATGACTAATCGAGATATTGAGACAAAAGGATTATGAATACAGAGATTCCAGTTCAAGTGGGAGATTGTTGGAATTATGTCCAGTAATCTCTGTACTGTCTCTAGAAAGTAAGAGTATGTCAATGATCAGACATAAGTCATATAATACTGGGGGTCATGATGGCTTGCTAGAGTCCGCTCATGATCTATAAGTCTTGGACTTATTGCCTTTATTATATGATCCCATATGGGTCACACGCCTAAGCTAACAGGAAAATGTGTAGGAACGGTTTAGCAGAAGTACGGTAAAAGTGCTAGGCATTTACTGTACTTAGAGAGACAAAAGGGCCTGATTAAATCCAAGGGATTTAATCAAACTGGGAATTGGGCCCAAAAGGCCCAATAGAACTAGACAAGGGTTTTATGAATAAAATTTGCCCTAGCTCTTTTTCCCCAGCCAACTTCTGCGCCTCCCTCTCTCTCTCTCTGCGCCTCTCTCCTCTCGGTCTAGCAGCCAATTTCCTGCAGTGTGCGTGTGTGAGCCTTTGGAGGAGCTATCTCTTGGTGGTTCTGCTAATCTCTGACCAGTACCTCCTCTTTCCGCTGCATAACAAGGTAACAGGTGAGATCCTTTATGATTCTAGCAAGAGAACCTAGATCTGGCATGTTTAGTAGGATCAATTAATCTGATGAATTGAACCAGGAAATACTAAACGAATCCTTCATTTCGGTCACTAGGTAACCAAGGAATTCTCCTGAGGGGAACCCGAATGTGCACTTCGCTGGGTTGAGATTCATCCCGTATTTATTGAGAATGATAAAGCATTCTTTTAGCTGTGGGATATGGTCTTCGTACTTGGAAGATTTGACCAGCATATCGTCGATGTAGACTTCCATGGTTTTACCCAGGAGTCCTGAAAACATCTTGTTGACGAGGCGTTGGTAAGTTGCTCCTGCATTTTTCAACCCGAAGGGCATGACTTTATAGCAGTACGTTCCTCGATCAGTTATGAACGAAGTCTTTTCTTGGTCCTCGGGGTTCATTAGTATTTGGTTATACCCCGAGAAGGCATCCATGAAGGATAGCAGTCAGTGTTCAAGAAAGCGCTAGGCGCTAGTCGGGCGGTGACCCACCGCCTAGCGCCTAGAACGCCTAGTCGGAGCCTAGTCGGCGCCTAGGCGGCATATGCATTTATAAAAGAAAATAAAATATATTAGATATATTATATAATATATGTTATATAATTCAAATATGTTTAGTCTAAAAAATAGATTAAAACTCAAAGTACATCGAAATAACAAAAAGAATATTAGCTAAATTTATCAGCACACGACATTTACTATCAAATCTGTTAAATTTACAATATTTTTTTATTGATAACCATTAATTTATGAAGTAAGAACTTATAAATTTAGTTATATGTAATAAAATTTTAAAATTATACCGAAACAAACATGAAAATTAAAAATCAAATGATAATTGGTTAAAGATTGTGTGTAGCCGCCTAGGACCGCCTAGACCCGCCTAGACCCGCCTAGGACCGTCTAGACCCGCCTAAATCCGCTTAATAACATAAACGCCTAATTCGAACGCCTAGGAGGAAATCGCCACGGTCAAAGGGGCCTAGGCGGCCGCCTAGACCGATTTTTAGAACACTGATAGCAGTTGGTGTCCGGCGGTAGCTTCGACCAGTCGGTCGACGTGCGGGAGTGGGAAGCTGTCCTTCGAACATGCTTTGTTGAGATCTGTAAAATCTACACAGACTCTCCACTTACTGTTCTTTTTCTTGACCACTACGGGGTTCGCGAGCCAGTCGGGGTACTTGACCTCTCTGATCGATCCAATTTTTAATAACCGATCGACCTCGTCGTTGACGGCTCGAGCTCGTTCCAGGCCTAGTTTCCGACGCTTTTGTCTTACCGGTTTGTAGGTTGGGTCGACATTCAGCTCATGGCTGGTTACATCGATTTTGATCCCTTTCATGTCTGGTGAAGACCAGGCAAAGGAGTCGACATTCTGTTTAAGGAAAGAGACCAATTCGTTTTTGACTTGTTCGGATAGGTCAATTCCAATGCCAACAAGTCTTTAGGGGTGAGCTCGGCGGACGATCATATCGATCATCTCACAACATGTTTTGCGAGCTTAAACAAGTATGGAATGAAACTGAATCCGACTAAGTGCACGTTCGCGGTCACGTCGGGAGAATTTCTCGGCTTTATAGTCACAAGAAGAGGAATAGAAGCAAACCCGAAGAAAATAACAGCGATCGCCGAGCTTCCATCTCCCAAGAACACCAGAGAAGTCCAACGTTTAACGGGGCGCGTCGCGGCTTTGAATAGATTCATCTCTCGATCGACGGACAAATGTCTCCCCTTCTACAATCTTCTCTGAGGGAATAAGAAATTTGAATGGGACGCTAAGTGCGAGGACGCGTTTCAACAGCTAAAAACCTACCTCTCCACCCCACCAATTCTGGCCAAACCCGAGGAGGGAGAAACGCTGTACTTATACATCTCGGTATCATCCTCGGCAGTCAGCAGCGTACTCATCCGCGATGACCGAGGCGACCAAAGACCGATCTTCTACACAAGCAAGATCTTCGATGATGCAGAAACACGCTACAACACACTTGAGAAACTCGCGTTGGCAGTCGTCGTCTCAGCTCGGAAGCTCCGCCCTTATTTTCAGTCACACTCGGTGGTCGTGCTCACGAATCAACCGAACAGAACGATATTGCATAGCCTGAGCCAATCAGGAAGAATCGCTAAATGGGCCGTCGAGCTAAGCGAATATGACATCGAGTAGAAGCCCAGGACCAGCGCCAAGTCCCAAGTCCTCGCAGATTTCGTCATCGAACTACCACCCGAGCTCACCATAGCCGAAGGACAAGGCCCAAACGAGAAATGGATTCTATTCGTGGATGGTTCATCATCAAGAAATGGTTCAGGAGTAGGAGTCAAACTGACATCCCCGACCGGCGAATTGATCGAACAATCCTTCCGTCTAGGATTTCCAGCCTCTAACAACGAAGCCGAATACGAAGCACTGCTCACAGGACTACGACTGGCCGAAGTAGTAGGGGCAAAGCAAGTAGACGCGTTCACCGAATCACAACTCGTTGTAAACCAATTAAACGGAGAATACGGAGCAAAAAACGAGTGCATGAACGCATACCTAAAGCTCGTCCAGGAAATTGTCGCACGAATCGGGTCGGTCACGCTAACAAAGATCCCTAGAAGCGACAACTCCTCCGCAGACGCACTGGCCGTCCTAGCTTCGACTTCAGACCCCGACCTTCGTCAAATCATTCCAGTCGAATGCATTACCCGACCGAGCATCGCACCAAGCGAAGACGTGATGCTGGTTACCGAGGAAGACGAGGGATTGGACGACGCCTACAAAAGTAACGAGGAAATCGTCAAGGACGACAATCCCGAACATGCCGACATCGTCGACTGGAGAGACGAGATCAAAGATTATATACTGACCGGGAAGGTTCCCGAGGATCGTTGGGCAGCTCGCCGGTTGAAAGCCCTCTGCGCGCAATATGTAATGATGAAGGACGAGCTATTTCGATGGAGTGCGTCCAAGGCTCTCTTACGCTGCATCAACGGGCAAGAGATCCAATGGGTTACCGAGCAAATACACGAAGGAGCTGGCAGAAATCACACAAGCGACCGAGCATTAGCCGCAAAGATAAAGCGACACGGCCACTTCTGGCTGACCATGATCGCCGACTGCGAAAGCTATGTGGCCCGAAAGCTATCCTGATCCTCGCTACTAATCAGCCCAGCCGCTCGAAGATTAGCCGCCGCTTCTGAAGTCAGAAATGCTTGATCCGAGCCGTGATGATCTTGAACGAGCATCGGAGAATTTTCCTCGATCCGACCTGGGCTGCTAGGAGGAGTCATAACGTAGTCCCCATCAACCAAATCGGTGAACTGAATCGAGACGAGCTCTTGCTTGAAACGAGCAAAATCAGAATGAGCCTTGGCTATCTTATCAGGGGGGTTCTTCTTTGACAAGCGCCTCCAACATAGACGCAACCGCAGCAGCTTGATTCATCAATATTTGGGTCCTCCTCCCGAGATCCTTCTCTTCGTTGGCTTTCTTGATCTTAGAGAGCCGAGCTTGCGCCTTATCCGAAACTCGCTCCCGCTCTTTCAGGACTTCGCGCGTACAAGAAGATCTTAGCCGAGCACACTCGGATTCAAGCTTACCCTGTAGGTCGGACACCCGAACTATCAACTCATCAGCCTCCGCCCGAGCGTTCGAGCAGTCGGCCAGGCACTGTCTATTTTCAACATCCAACCGAGCATTCTCGGTGGAGAGATCAGCAATCTTTGCCTCCAAAGTCGACACCTTCTCCTCTTCGACCTTGAGAGAGGAACGGAGCGCCTCCGTAGCAGCCGCCGCTTCGCGGTATCCTTCAAGCTCGGTAATGGACCTTCCGGCTTTACCGAGCTCCCTCTTTAGGCTACTGATCACTCTCTCGAGATCAACCTGCCTCTGCTCGTACTCGTCAAAGAGGAGATTGTAATCGGCGAAACCCTGAAACAAGAAACTAGGTCAAAACTGATCCACCGACAAGAAGAAAACAAGCAAAAAACTCACCCAAATAAAATCCTTAGCCGCTGCTTCCTTGCGCTCGGGGAAATGCGTGTGACCAACAGGAGGCAACGGCCTCGGGGGACTATCTCTTAGCAACCGAAGCAAATCAGCACAGGCCTCCCCATCCCGAAGGAGCGGCTTTGAGCCTTCATACCTCACGGAGAAGCCATAGTCCGTGAACGCCCCTTCAGACCCGGCCCACCTAGAAAAGTGAGCCCGGCAATTTCGTCCAAGTTTGGAATAGACCGTTCGGTTTAAGGATCAGAATCTTCGTTCTCCTCCCGACCATCCGTTTCACCTCGGCCAACGGCCAGATCGCCATCTGGGCGCTCCAAAAGAGTCGCCCCATCAACACCCGGACCCTCAGTATCCCCAACCTGAGTACCCGCAACATCGGGAAGAACCGCCAGATCCATCCCACCAATATCAGTATGCTCGGAGGCATCAATCATTTGGTCCTCGGTAGAAACAGTCTTCTTTTTCTTCTTTTTCCTCACTAAGGAAGGAACATCGGCGGTCTCCTCGGTTTCCCGACCATCTTCAGGGACAAGAGGAGTCCCCAGCTCAGCGGTAGCCGTATCCTCGGTTCGCGATCTCTTCTTCTTCTTCTTATTCTTCTTCTGAGCCTCGACCGCCTCCACCGCCTCGCACACCTGACGAAACTAATCTCGATGATACTCGTTCACAAAAACCATCCCAGAGGGGACCTTCCCAGACCCAAGGTGAAAATGGTCGGTTCAGATCCAGGGCAACAGGATTTACCTGTGGTCCAGAAGGATTCTCCTGCTCCACAACACGGTTCTCTTTCTGACTAGTGAGGTTCTCCTCAACATAGTTCACAATTTCAAGATCCATTCGACCCATCTCTTCTATTGGTTTTCCCCCCTTCGTGTACCGAACAAACAGACGGTTGTTGTACTCGGTTAGCGACTCAATTGAACGAAGACGACAACCTGCAAAAGACAATATTAAAGAAACCCGAGCAAAAAAAAAGAGGAAGAAGAGGAAAGACGTACCTTCGTCCAAACACTCTACAGCTCGCCTAACTTGATTAGCGTGAACGTCCGGCCACTTCTGAATACTCCGAGCAACAAGCTTATGAAGATCCGATAAAAAATTATCTGGTGCCGGGAGATCAAAGGAATGACGATCTGCAAGAAGGAAGAACGAGGATGAGTTAGTCTATTTAGAGGAACGAGCAAAGCGGAAGTATTTACCATGGAGATGATTCCAAAGAACTCTGTACGGCCTCTCCGGGTCAGGCACCGAGGCCGAATTGACCCGAACATAAAAATAATGATCCTGCCAGTCATCAACTTTCGATGGTTTCCCTATGACGACCTTCTCTCCAAAGCGAGTCCTCATACAAACATAACGGGTACCAACGGTTGTGGGATTCATCGAAATTGTCGTAATCTCCTCAAAAAACCGGAGAGTCATATCTACGCCGCACTCGGAGGCCAGAATCATAGAACCGACCAGGTTCTGAACGGCAGCCGGACACAGCTGGGACATGGCGATCCTTCTTTCCTCACAATAGGCCACGAGCAGCCTCGGCAAAGGAAACCTTAGATGGATATCCTTAAACCAAAAGTCATACAGGCATATCCATCCCTTCGGACAGTCCCAAGGCATGCGGCTCAGGTTTGCGGAGCTCGAGCCGACCAGCGCCCCCAGAAGCACAATTGTCCCTTACCCAATTCAAATCATCGTCCGAGCACCTCGTTGGAAGAACAGGACGAACGGGACGCGCCTTCTTTTCCGAGCCATCCATAGCCCCTCGCTGTTTTTTCAGAGCCTTCTTAGACCTGCTCGGCTCCAGAACCATCCTGTCGCACCGCGCCTGATCCACTATAGCCACAGCTTCCGCCTTCACTGGGAGAGAACCTAAATGCTGATCAGGCAGAGGCAACCAAGGCCGAGCACCCTCGTCCTCCGAGTCTATCAAATACGGAATTCAAAAACTCTGCACGCTACCCGAAGCTGAAGGAGTCCGAGCTCGATTATTCTCGGGATTTTGGGCAATGACCTCTGTTCGCCCCGAGCTGGATGAAGAACCTTGCTGTGCAACGGACGAACTAGGTTGAGCAGAAATACCCTCGGATAACCTTACCGAGTGAAGATCCCGACCCGAAGACGACGCTAAACTGGAGTCAATTCTCATGACTTACTAATACAACAAAAAAACTAGAGAGAGAAAGCAAATTCTAGAGAGAAGGGAGAGCGAAATACCTGCGAAAGGAGAGAAATGAAAATGGAGAAGAGAATGGAGCAGGATATATATAAGCGGAGCGGGAGGATTTCGAGATAAGCGTAATAATGACCCCCTACGCAACCTTTCAGCTTCCAGCAGTTATAGGCATCATCATTACAGCGATGCGACTCTTCAGAATCCAGCTACTTCCCAAGAAACCCTTTGAACTCCCCGAGAAAGAAACGGCAAAGCGAGCAAATAAAATTGGCCGACCAGACCTACACCGAATAAAGATCGGCCCAACTAACACACTATCAAAATCCGCCGACTTCAAGTACCACGAAGATCGACGAACTGGGGGGGGGCTTACTGTTATATATGGGTTTAGCACCCCATCCATTTAGAAGGCCCAATACTTATTCTCTGAACAAAGGTCGGCCCAACAAAAGCAGAACGGCCCAACGAGCAATAAGGGCCCGAACACATACGCCCGAACCAAGCCTATCACCATCGGCTCGGCTCGGCTCAACCCAAACAAGTCGGCTCGGCTACGCTAACATCCAAAAGAACGTACGGCTCAGCCCATCTCGTCACCAAGTATGGCCCAATCTGCACGAGCTCGACAAGCGGTCAACGGCCTGTAAAAAGTACGACCGTATTTTACTATAAATAGGAGTCATCACTGTACATTAATGTAACTTTTTGGGATCTGTGCACTTTTCACTACTTTCTCTCTCTAGAGTAAACATTCCCAATTGTAGAAACCGAGCTCATCTTTCGATAAGCTCGGGCTCACTTAAATTCGACACGCTCGTTACCGAGCATACCTCTCTCTTCATTGTTTACGTACCGAACATTCCTCTCTTAACTCATCACCGAGCCTAGTCAGTTCTCTCTTAGAAAAACTTTGACCCGCGGACCCGAGCACGTTAACTCTCTCGAGCAAGACGCGCTCTCAGATCTTTGTGGCAAGCTCGGTTATCACAATCGGCACAGATCACATAGAAGATGCAATCTACAACCTCTCAACCAAGTCTCTCCGCATCTTCAGAGTCGCTAAGCTTAAGTTGTATACAAGACACAACATTTTCTGAAGTCATAGCTTATATAGAACATGATAACTAACATGTATATTTTACTAAGAATTGACATTGACACATGATAATTTTAAACCAAATTTTGTTTTGTTACAACCAATGTTGCCGGCTTGCTCGGTGCTGTCAAATACCAGAATTTTAAACCTCAGGATCTGTATCTGACTTGACGACAAGTTAACAGAGATTTGATTTACTAATAGATCAGCTAATGTATGAACCAAATTAGATACTGAAAAACTTAGGAAAAGGGAGAGAGGTCGCACATGAACAACATCGACAAACCTAAAATAAACAGGAAAGACCAAGCTTTGAATATTTGACGAGTCCCGTCAGATAAGACATGGTAAGTTCATAGATTTCTGGTTGGTTTATTAGACGATTTTCATGCCTGCCATTGGATTGAAATGATCATCGATTGCTTCGAGGGAGAAGAGATGAGCTGAACACGGTAATTTATATATATTTTTTTTTATTAAAAGCTTGCTTCCTCATTTTTATTTGTTGCTAAATCTCCGCTTTTTTTTACACTTATCTTATCTCAAAATTATTTATTTAATATACATTTATTTTTTAATTAATTTTTTACATAACTTTAATCCACAAAATTTTTAGACTAAACAATTAGTCCGTGCAAACGCACGGACCGAACACTAGTCTTATTATATAAAGTACCAACCTCAAACATAATAATTAAGATAATGACATATGTTAAAACTTTTCCAATTAGATTTTTCCAAATAGTAAATTGATCTTATCTATTTTTAAAAACTAATATTACTAGATTGTTGAATAATATTACAAAAACAAATTAAAATTTTAATTTATGTTAAAACTTTTCCAATTAGATTTTTCCAAATAGTAAATTGATCTTATCTATTTTTAAAAACTAACATAACTAGATTTTTGAATAATATTACAAAACAAATTAAAATTTTTAATTTAATAATATTTATGTGCTAATAATCTTCATCCAAAAAGATAAAAAAGGAAAAAAATATAGGATTACATAATAGAAACGGAAATAAAATTTAGAATTGCATAATTCAAATAGGAATATGAGAATCATATTGTTGAAAATAAAAAATTTCCAATTAGATTTTGCCACATATAAATTAATATTATCTATTTTTAAAAAATTACTATTAGTAGATTGTTGAATAACATTACATAAACAAATTAAAATTTTAATTTAATAAATATTTATGTGATAATAATCCTGATCCAAAAAGATAGAAAAGGAAATAAATCTAGGATTACATAATTCATATAGGATAGAAAGTAAATAAATCTAGGATTACATAATTCATAAACAATTAAAAAACATTGATTTCTCTATTTATACGGCCCTCCTCCTTACTTTTTGTTAACACCAATATTACTTGTATTTCCCATTTCCAAACAAAGTCTCTTTAAAATTACCATGGCCCATATCCTCAAGACACAACAGCACCTCGCACTCTCCGGAAGGAAACGAAACGACCGCGACGACGATGACGGAAACGCCATGCTTGCAAAGAAATCTTCACTGACTGCATGTGAAGCGGACCCTGCGGCGGCTCTTGCAAGCATCCGACACGAATTCGGTGAGCACGGCGGAGTGAACATGTCAATCGAAGCCTCCGCCACCTTCACGGTCATGGAACCGGACACCATGAGGAGGATGTTCGCCGGAGAACTCGGACCGGAAAATGACTTCTTCGTATACAGCCGACACTTCAACCCCACTGTGGTAAACCTCAGCCGCCAGATGGCTGCTCTCGAAGGCACCCAAGCCGCCTACTGCACATCAAGCGGTAACTATATTAGAAAAACAAGAATTATATTCAGATCCCGTAGACTTAGATGAGTTTGATACGGAATATTTGATATAAAGGTTCAACTTTGATGTTTTAAGTAAAAATGAAAAGGAAGGCAAATATTTAATATATTGGAATGCACGTCAGGTATGTCAGCGATCTCGTCGGTGCTGCTGCAACTGTGCACCAGTGGGGGACACGTGGTGGCTTCAAAGACGCTCTACGGAGGAACACATGCTTTGCTCTCTCATTTCTTGCCACGGACCTGCAACATAACCACCTCCTTCGTCGACATAACGGACCATGGCGCGGTGGCAGACGCGATCGTCGAGGGTAATGTTGGACAAATATTTTAATGAACATATGGTTTATAAAATATTGTATGAATTGAAAAGAAATGGGCTCCGCTTAGTCGTTTTTTTTCTTAATTGTGTTTTCCATCGATTTTTCCAAACAGTTTTTGTCTCCGTATTTTTACGGCCTACAGGTAAGACACAGGTCCTCTATTTTGAGTCGATGGCCAACCCGACGCTGACTGTGGCCGACACACCTGAGCTGAGCCGTATGGCACACGAGAAGGGCCTGACAGTGGTGGTGGACAATACCTTCGCCCCCATGGTGCTCTCTCCCGCCAAGTTTGGAGCAGATGTGGTGGTTCACAGTATCTCCAAGTTCATTAGTGGTGGGGCCGACATCATTGCAGGTAACGTGACTTAGCTTCTCTTTCACGTGAGGGAGCAATGCATAAATAACCGTACACGTGTCTTTGTCGTGACCTAATAAGCAGGCGCCGTGTGTGGAAGTGAGAAACTGGTGAAAGGGATGATGGATCTGCGTGGCGGGTCTTTGATGCTGCTTGGTCCCACCATGAACGCCAAGGTGGCCTTTGAGCTCTCTGAGCGAATCCCTCACTTGGGCCTCCGGATGAAAGAGCACAGCCGCAGGGCCCAAGTGTATGCCGAGAGAATGAGAAAGCTGGGGATGAAAGTGATATACCCGGGTCTCAAGGACCACCCGCAGCACAAGCTGGCCACAGAAATGGTGAACCGAGTGTACGGATACGGAGGGTTGTTGTCAATAGACATGGAGACGGAGGAAAGAGCCAACAAGCTCATGACGTATCTCCAAAACGCCACCCAGTTTGGACTCATGGCCGTCAGTTTGGGTTACTACGAGACCCTCATGTCCTGCTCCGGTAGCAGCACCAGCAGCGAGCTGGATCCCTCACAGAAGGCAGCCGCAGGCATCTCTCCTGGCCTTGTACGAATGTCTGTGGGGTATGCCGGTACGTTGGAGCAGAAGTGGACACAATTCGAGAAGGCATTCAACAGAATGTAATGTCTTTATATTATGTCTAATTTGTTATTTCACAATGTTTTATATATCCGTTAAGATCTTTTTGGCATATTTGTTTCTTTCCTGAATCATGTTTATCTTTCTTTTTCATTATTATTATTATTATTATTATTATTATTATTATTATTATTATTATTATTATTATTATAATTTTTTTTTTGGCATATATTTTTTTTGTTAGAAAACTCAACTTAAAAGTTTCATTGTATCAGTTTTAGGAGATTCCTCTACATTCATTACATTAACACAGTCAAATTAAAGAGGATTGGACGTCCATTCTTAGCCGCTAAACTATCCACCCTATTGAAAAGGAACTAAAAATTAAATGGGTATAGAATGGTGATTAATTTGAATAATAGTGGTAATTTGGAGTTTGGTATCAATATAAGTATATAAACTTAAACGATGAAAAGTTAATTTAATTTGAATGAAGTTGAGGAGTAGTTGTTGATCTGCGCCAAATGAGCTTAAGCTCACGAGCGAATTCCTTCTGCCTACCAACAACAATGTGGTCTTTGGCTGGGACTATGTGGATTTTGGCACGTGGCACTTACCTCTTGACGCCTTAGCTGCACTCTACCGGGATCAGCTCATCCCGGCCGCCGTGGAAGACTCTGACGTCACAGTCCACGTTGTCACAAACATGGTCAAGACAAGCTTCTACTTGGTTCCCGATCCGATGATAATGTTGTGTAGTGTGTGCCACGATGCATTGTGTGTGACACAAGAACCCTTCTATTAAGTAAGTCCGCATCCTGCATATACCATCAGAATCCCAATTATTCACCTTTTTCATTGCTTCTATCTATTATTAATTAGTAGTGGTGGAAATACAATAGTTTAAGAACGATTGTAATATGTCACTATACAAGTTTCCTCACATTTCAAACGTTAATCTCAGGATCAAGAAGAGATTCTGAAGTGTTCGTCCGGCTACATTAACTGCACTACGTCGGTTTAGTAGTAGATGACTGAGTAGGTAAACAGGTACCTGCCTCTGGTGAGTAGCCTGGTGAGAAATTCCAATAAGTGCTGGTTTTTGCAAAGCACTACAACATTGTAACACATGTCCCGTCGGATCCAATAAACGACCTCTCGGTTTCCAAACCATTGTCCACAAACACGTGAACCAAAGTCTTAAACCACACAATCCGACATTTTAAACTAAACGGTTACTTTATTAAAACCAAAAGCCTAATTTTACAAACGAAACCAAAATCAAACTAGTCTCAACATAAAACCGAAATAAACACATGTCTTATTAAGCAAAAGAAACACCAAAAGATCCCGCGTCCCGAAACATAGCACCACACCCGATCGTCTACCCCTGCAACTTTCCGAGATTATCTGCAAAACAACAATGATAGAGGCCTAAGTAATTGATTCAACACAATTACCTAGTGAGTGCAAGGTTGATAACACCTTGCACCCAACGCCCGAAGACGCTCAATCAACCTACACACTAGCTACTTATCCGTAGGTGTGTGCTCGGGACCCAAACAACCACACACACCCATGAACTGGCGAGTACGCCCCTTATAACTAGCACCAACCGACATCCAAAACGGGGAGGCGCGTCCCACCCCCTCCGACAACCTTAACATGACACACAACTTCCTTTTCGGTACCAGGTCACGTGCCCTGCCACACACGCTCATCACAGGCATCTAACACAATAACTCACACAAGCCATCAATCAGAATCAACATATTCAATTTAGTGATAACCTAGCTTCTAGGCTCTTTCAAAAACATCAACACAATTCAACAACTAGATCTACACTACCTAGGAAAGACGCTATTAAACAAGGACTCATATCCCGACATTGAGACAACTTAAGGGAGAGATCACGACCAATCCTAACCTTAGCTTAGATATGAGATTCAGCAAAAGATCTGACGAGAGGGAGAGAGAGAGTAGGAAGCACGAAGTAGAATTACAATCGATTAATGGATCTGATCGGATCTAGGATCGGAGATCGAAAGTAGATATGAGATCTAGAGATCTAACCTTAAGAACGGGAAGAACAGAGGATGCTGAACTCAAAAAAGTATAGAAGGCGATGACTAGGTGATCGAGAGCGAAATCAGGGTCAAGTAGAATATTCCGGCGAAAATCGGTTTTCCGATGACTTTTTCGGCGAACAGCGGCGGTGGTCCGGCGGAGGCAGCGGCAGGATGGCGGCAATGATGGTCTGGTGGTCCAGCGGCTGTTCCGGCGGTGATCGGCGGCGGCTATCTTGTGTCTGGTCGTCTCCGGTCAGGAGCAAGTTGTAACACCCGCGTTTCTGCAAGCTGACCGGGGCAGATCAAGACTGAGAACACAGTCCGTGTTCTGATGCAAGAAGTGTTGGGTTAAGATCGAATGAAGCATGATTCGATAAATGCTTCTGAATGATCGAGTAACTCAGCCATGATCAATGGGATGATCGAATGAATGAGTTAGGATGCGAGAAACAAGTTGAATGAACTAGACGAGCTTGGGTGATTCCGAGTTAGACTTGTTGTTCTGGCTGTTTGGGCTGAACAGACGGTTAAGTTTGATCGAGCGGATTTATCGGATCAAGTGGCTGGATCCGGACATGATGCTGGGCAGTTAAATGCCGATATAAACTGGGATTAATCTGAATGCGCTCACGGAAGAAGGAAAAGGAGAGAAAACGGTTAGACAGAATGGGACGCGCTTATTAAACTGAGCGGGAACAGTTTAATGGGCGGTTATGGACGGTTTCTATGGAAATCGCAAGAGATCTGAATAAAAAGGAAAAATGCGTGGGGAGAAAGGGGTATTCTGGTTCGGATGGACAGTTCTTATTGAGAGAGAGAGAAATATAATAAAAAGCGAGGATACTGGGTGATCGGGATGGGATTGCCGGGAAAGATCAAGTTTGTGCGCTGGGAAGCAGAGATGGGACGATCAGTATGATAGATAGTCTGTGGATCGTAATGCGATCATGGACTGATGAATGTTGGGCTCGACGGTTATGAGATCTGGAATAGAGAGGACAGAATCGGGCAAGCGGCTCGATAAGCGTTGCTTGGGCGATAGTAGTGTTCGCACAAGATAGACTGGCAGATGAGCGGTTCGGGACAAGGAGGAAAGAGAAGGAAAATAGGACTAGAGACTTTCACGATCAAATAGTAGAGTGATCGGGACATTCTGGCCGAAAGGCAGTTAATCGAGAGGAAGAAGGAATTTGTTCAGAAGAAGGATCGCGATGTGATTATTGATCTGAGGGAACAATCGAAGAGTATGGACTGAGTTCAGTGCGAGAGTCTGGACAATCAGGACAAGCGTGCGGTGAGAACTGGCTGATTGATGGGCGGACGGTTACCGACCGAGTGGTTGGGACGGTTTCTGGTTAAGCGGTTCAGAATGATGGTTTCTGCGTCAAGGATAGACTGACGGGTCAGTGAGCGATGCTGGGCAGTGTCATCTAGCGATCAATAGATCGACTGAGCGCAGGGTATGATGAGCGGCCATGAAGAATTGGGATGCGATGAATATCGGACTGGACGTGAGATTCAGGTTGATCTAAATGATTGACGGGTTAATCGACGGGAAGCATGGATCAGACTGTGGATCAGACCGTGGATCAGACAGTGGACCAGACTGTGGATCAGACAGTGGATCAGACAGTGGATCAGACCGTGGATCAGACTGTGGATCAGACTGTGGATCAGACTGTGGATCAGACTGTGAATCAGACTGTGGATCAGACCGTGGATCAGACCGTGGATCAGACCGTGGATCAGGCCGTGGATCAGACTATGGATCAGACTGTGGATCAGAAAATGATCCGGATACTAGTGTGGCGAATCGATCAAAGGACATAACGGGATGTAGATTGATCAGATCAGTACGGGGACATGGTATGAACTGACTGGAATCAGCGAAGTAGTGTGACTGTTCTGAGGCGACTGGACTGACTGGGTACGAGTGTTCTGCCGGATTGATGACTCAATGTCATCTCTTCTCGTTACTAAGACATGTGGGGCTGGTTGGTTGATTGTCTTAGTACCGAGAGAATGTTTGACAGCTGATGCGCACAAGGATGCTAGGGTTGGAAGATCGAGATAAGGACTTCGGATTACGAAGCGTGCATGTATCAACGAGGATTCAGACTCTACAATTGGCTAAGGTACATGTTAAGATAGCCGAGTTTGTTCTAAGGAATTGAATTAGAACGGTTTAAGTAAATGGATTCAACTAAGTAAGACTTAGGTGATTAAACTGCTGGGAATGTCCTGAAATCTACTGTACTTGCTCTAATTGAAAGTCGTATAGTCGAGATGAGACAATCACATAACACTAGGTAGTCATAACGCTTTGCTAGAAGCCACTTATGATCAATTAGTTGAGAACTCATTGCTAGTGTTATATGATCCTACAGGGTCACACACCTAAGCAAGTTGGGCGTTAAAGACGAGGTTGATCATTAATGTAATGATCCAGTAAATGCATATGTGATATGCATTCGATATCAATGTTCTGGGGAGCATCGATCGTTGCAGACATTGCATCGATTGATGCACTCGCGGATTAATCAGATTAATTCGGTTTAATCGTTGGTTAATTCCGTTGTGGTTTAAGCCGACATATATAAGATATATGGTCGACCTAAACTCGTCTGCTAACCTAATTAGACAGCCACCAGAACACAGATAGAACCCTCTCTGGAGATTAGATCTCTGTAAGGCACTAGCATCCCTGCGGTCCAGTTTGTGTGCGTGTGGATACCAGTAGAGGCGCAGCATTTGAGGCGCTTCGTGATCTCGATTATCTGCTACCACTTCCGCTGCATATTCAACAGGTAAATCTGAGATCCCATAGATTCAATTATATGAACTTTAGATCCTAGGCTCGGAATTCAGACTAGGGTTGCTAATCCTGATTAGAACTGCTAGAAATTCCTTCAGTGGTATCAGAGCTTTAGGGTTCCATTGAATCTGTAGCATGTTGATTAGATTGGTTGAATCTGAATCTGTGTATAGTTGATACAAACTTGCTAAAATTCATTTTCCTGAAAATCTAGTTTAGGGTTCTGTTCGAAAACGTTTAAGGGTTTTATCGCATGGCGTCGATCGATGCCAATCCGGCATCGATCGATGCAGGGCGAAAACCCGAATAAATTTAGGGTTTTTCGCATGGTGTCGATCGTTTCCAATCCTGCAACGATCGATGCAGGGCGAAAACCCGAATAAACCTAGTTTTCGCCTAGTGTCGATCGATGCAATTGTTGCATCGATCGACACAGCCTCGCGAGATTGTTGGATCGGTCCAATTGGATTGGACCGGTTATCGAGCTTGGTTAATAATGGTCGAACACTGTGAATGGTTTGATGGCGATTGTTTTGATTAGGTTGGCATCGACCGATGCTAACGTAGCATCGATCGATGCTTACCGGTATTCAAAACCGGATCAATTGGATTGATTGGTTATCGCGGATTAATTAATTATAAGAATTAAAACATAGTAAAACTGAACGTTTTAAATGGTTCCGTTCCTCAACCAAATATCAAGTGATACTTGATGTCTTTCCAATCTTGTCAACTGTCAAGACTCATTTCATTGTACGATAGGCTTGCAGTGCAAGGTATCAACAATTACATGAGTAAGGCAGGAAGTAATCGTGTTAATGGGCTTGCAGTGCAATGCATCAACAATTACATGACTGAAGAGATTGGTTTGCTTGACTGGGCTATCAAAATCGTTTTGGGCCCAGAGACATCAGGTGGATTGGACATAAGATGTCGATCCACAACCAAGAGTTATATTGGATATAACTAGCAAGGTTGTTGCTTACCTAAATAGCTAAAGTTGAGTGATAGCCAGTGGCTCACTTGAATTTAGTAAAATATGGGTCTTGGATCATTATATTCATCTGAGGAAGCATTGATTGAATATAATGCGAGTTTTCTTAAAAGTTAAGATTTCTCATTTCTTGAACATCATAACTAAACCTTTTTCTTTTCTATGTTCTCAGCTATGACTACTACTCATAATAATTCTTTCTCCCTGTGATCCGTCCTTGAGAAGGACAAGTTAAATGGATCGAATTTTCTCGAATGGTATCGGAACTTGAGAATTGTTCTCAAGCAGGAGAAGCGGGACTATGTCCTTGAAAATGTTCTCCCTGAAAAACCGAGATCCAATGCTGCACATGCAGAAAGGAGTGCTTGGGACAAGCATTCCAATGATGTGGTCGATGTGAATTGTCTCATGTTGGCTACCATGAACTCGGACTTGCAAAAGCAATACGAGAACGTGGAGTCGCCAGTGGAGATGATTACTAGCCTGAAAAGCATGTTTCAGGAGCAAGCACGAACTGAGAGATACCAGACGGTTAAATCTCTCATTGAATGCAAGCTACCAAAGGACAGTCCGGTCAGTCCTCATGTCATTAAGATGATGGGTTATATTGATAACCTGGGGAGACTGGATTGTCCCATTAGCCAAGAGTTGGCTACTGACATCATTCTGCAGTCACTGCCGTCAAGTTATGATCAGTTTGTTATGAACTATAACATGAACAACTTGACGAAGACGTTGACTGAACTGCATGGCATGCTCAAGACAGCTGAGCCTAATATCAGGAAGGGCACTCCTAATGTACTTATGGTACAAGGGGGTAAGAAGTTTAAGAAACTTGGCAAAGGCAAGGGAAAGGGCAAGGCAGTCCCGGTTGAGAACCAGGACACGCCTGCGCCAGCCCCAAAGCCCAAGCCGGGCCCATCTGAGACTGATAAGTGCCATTACTGTAAAGAGCCTGGGCATTGGAAGAGAAATTGCAACAAATTCTTGGAAGAGAAGAAGAAGAAGAAGAAGACTTTCGAGACTTCATCTTCAGGTATTTATGTTATAGAAGTAAATGTTACCACTTCTGGTTCTACTTCTTGGGTATTGGATACCGGCTGTGGTGCTCATATTTGTACAAATATGCAGGGCCTAAGCAACAGTAGGACGTTGGAAAGGGGACAAGTGGACCTGCGTGTGGGGAATGGAGCAAGAGTTGCTGCATTAGCCGTAGGAACATTTAACTTGTCTTTACCTTCTGGTTTGGTTTTAGAACTTCATAATTGCTACTATGTACCTGCTATAAGCAGAAATATTATTTCTATTCCTGTTTTGGATTTGGAAGGATATCAGTTTTCAATTAAGAATAAATGTTGTTCTTTTGATTACAATGATATGTATTATGGTAGCAGCCCATTAGAGAATGGGCTTTATGTTCTAAATCAAAGCACATAAATCTATAACATTAACACCAAGAGATTCAAATCAAATGACACGAATCAGACTTTTCTATGGCATTGTCGTTTGGGCCACATAAACGAGAAACGGATTCAAAAGCTCCATAGTGATGGGCTTTTGGGCTCATTTGATTATGAATCATGTGAGAAATGTGAATCTTGTTTACTAGGCAAAATGACTAAGGCCCCTTTCAACAAATCAAACGAAAGGGCCAGTGACCTGTTGGGCCTTATACATACAGATGTATGCGGCCCAATGAGCACAAGTGCCAGAGGAAATTTTCGATACTTCATTACCTTCACTGATGATTTCAGCAGGTATGGCTATGTCTATTTAATGAGACACAAGTCGGAATCCTTTGAAAAGTTCAAAGAGTTCCAAAATGAAGTACATAATCAACTTGGCAAAAGTATTAAGGCTCTTCGATCAGATCGTGGAGGAGAATACTTAAGCCAAGAATTCAATGATCATTTGAGAGATTGTGGAATTGTTTCACAACTCACTCCTCCTGGAACACCACAATGGAATGGCGTGTCTGAGAGGAGGAATCGGACTTTATTAGATATGGTTCGATCAATGATGAGTTTCTCAACTCTTCCATTATCCTTTTGGGGATACGCTCTAGAAACGTCTGCGTTTACACTAAATAGGGTTCCGTCAAAATCAGTTGCAAAGACACCACATGAGATGTGGACTGGAAATGTTCCGAATGTGTCTTTCCTGAAGATTTGGGGTTGTGAAGCTTATGTTAAGAGATTAATTACAGATAAGCTCGAGCCCAAATCTGATAAATGCTACTTCGTTGGTTATCCTAAGGAAACCAAGGCATACTACTTTTACAACCAATCCGAGAACAAAGTGTTTGTTGCTCGGAACTGCGTTTTTTCTTGAGAGAGAGTTTCTTTCCAAGAGAAACAGTGGGAGTAAAGTACAACTCGAAGAAGTTCGAGAACCGCAGGAAAATGCTCAACCCGTAGAGGAAGAGCAATAGTTGGATCTACAAAGAGTTGTAGAGACGGCGCCTGTGGAGCCTGAAATTCGCCGATCCGAAAGGATCCGTCACGAACCCGAGAGATATGGATTTCTCGTAACCAATTGTCATGATTTGTTAATCATTGACAGTGACGAACCAGCGAATTTCGAAGAAGCAATGATGAGCCTTGACTCCGCAAAGTGGCTGAAAGCCGCTGAATCCGAAATGGGATCCATGACACAGAACCAAGTATGGACTTTGGTTGATTTACCCAATGGTGCAAGACCCATTGAGTGTAAATGGATTTTCAAGAAGAAAATTGATGTGGATGCAAATATTCAGATATATAAAGCAAGGCTAGTGGCAAAAGGTTTCAAACAAATTCAAGGTATTGACTATGAAGAAACCTATTCACCTGTCGCCATGCTTAAATCCATTCGGATTCTCCTAGCAACAGCTGCTCATTATGATTATGAGATCTGGCAAATGGACGTGAAAACAGCTTTCCTTAATGGAATTCTGGAAGAGGATGTGTACATGACACAACCCGAAGGTTTCATCGATCCAAATGCAGCTAGGAAAGTATGCAAACTTCATCGATCCATTTATGGATTGAAGCAAGCATCTCGGAGTTGGAATCTTCGTTTTGATGAAGCAGTAAAAAAGTTTGATTTCATCAGAAGCGAAGAAGAACCATGTGTTTACAAGAAGACTAGTGGGAGCGCAGTTGCATTTCTCGTGTTGTATGTAGATGACATACTTCTTCTCGGAAATGACGTTCCGTTGTTACAGTCTGTTAAGACTTGGCTCGGAAGTTGTTTTTCAATGAAAGACATGGGAGAAGCCGCGTATATTCTTGGAATAAGAATCTATAGAGATAGATCAAACAAGTTGATTGGACTGTGTCAAGACACTTATATCGATAAAGTCTTACACAGGTTCAGAATGCAAGATTCCAAGAAGGGCTTCATACCAATGTCTTATGGCATAAGTCTCAGCAAGAAGCAGTGTCCTGAGACACCTGCTGAGCGAGATCGCATGAGTCGGATTCCCTATGCCTCGGCGTTGGGATCCATCATGTATGCTATGCTCTGTACTCGTCCAGATGTTGCTTGTGCTTTAAGCATGACGAGTAGATACCAATCGGATCCAGGTGAAAGTCACTGGACAGCAGTCAAGAATATTTTGAAGTATTTGAGAAATACTAAGGATAAATTCTTGGTGTATGGAGGAAGTGATGAGCTGGTAGTAAGTGGTTACACAGACGCAAGTTTTCAGACAGACCAAGATGATTTCCGATCGCAATCTGGTTACATCTTCTGCCTGAATGGCGGTGCAGTAAGCCGGAAGAGTTCCAAGCAGGACACTGTAGCAGATTCCACAACTGAAGCTGAGTACCTCGCTGCTTCTGAAGCGGCAAAGGAGGCTGTTTGGATCAAGAAGTTCATCACTGAACCTGGTGTGATTCCTAGCATTTCTGAGCCAGTGGCTTTGTATTGTGACAACAATGGAGCCATTGCGCAAGCAAAGGAACCTAGATCACACCAGAAATCCAAACACATAGAAAGGAGATATCACCTTATCCGTGATATTGTGAATAGAGTAGATGTGAAGATCAGCAGAGTCCCTACGGATGAGAATGTTGCTGATCCACTGACCAAGCCCCTCCCAAGGCCTAAGCATGAGTTTCATACAACTGCTGTAGGCATTAGATATCTTAAGATATGATCTTGATTTCAGTGGGAGTTGTATTTGTTTTAGTTATGACATGATGTTCACAAAGACATAATAGTTATGTTATTTTAATGAAATTGTTTCAGCATTATTTAATTGTGTTAATTAAATATATATATATTGTCCCAAAGTAATTTATGACATTTTATAGGCCATCAAGTATATGACTTGATCATGAAACCCTATAAGCAATAAATGACATAAATTATAATGGTCCCTGGTCGAGGTTGTTAACGTGGGACATTAACAACCACGTGAGACTAGTATGTGAGGTGACTGATGACCATGTTTCATGGAGTCATTAATAAGTGTATTAAAGTCAATCACATAGATATGTGTTAGAGAACACATGATCGGACTTGACCCGTTAATGAGAACTCTACAAGATGTTATATGAGTGTCATAAGAGTTTCTCATTACGACTAAAGAGAGTAGTCCTTAGACCTGAGTTCATCATGTCCTCTCTTATATGGATTGGTTCGTCTTGACTTTGTCAAACGTCAGCCGTAACTGGTGATCATAAAGACACTGATTAGGCGTATCATGAAATATAAAAGAGACATGGATGGAACAAGATGGGATTTGTACCTCCTATATAACAGGAGTTAAATATCTCTGGGCCTATCGAAGATTTGATACTGGAAATGCGTGGCCGCGCTCAAACGAGGTGATTGTTAGTCGTTTGTTTTTCATCAGTACAAATCGGGATTCGATAAACGTAATCTGGTTGAATAAGGATGACACAGTGCTTGCCTTATGCCAGATTGAGATATAGCTACAAAGGGATTAAAGGAATAGATGATTCCAGTACAAGTGGGAGATTGTTGGGAATGTCCTGAAATCTACTGTACTTGCTCTAAGTGAAAGTCGTATAGTCGAGATGAGACAATCACATAACACTAGGTAGTCATAAAGCTTTGCTAGAAGCCACTTATGATCAATGAGTTGAGAACTCATTGCTAGTGTTATATGATCCTACAGGGTCACACACCTAAGCAAGCTGGGCGTTAAAGACGAGGTTGATCATTAATGTAATGATCCAGTAAATGCATATGTGATATGCATTCGATATCAATGTTCTGGGGAGAATCGATCGTTGCAGACATTGCATCGATCGATGCACTCGCGGATTAATCAGATTAATTCGGTTTAATCGTTGGTTAATTCCGTTGTGGTTTAAGCCGACATATATAAGATATATGGTCGACCTAAACTCGTCTGCTAACCTAATTAGACAGCCACCAGAACACAGATAGAACCCTCTCTGGAGATTAGATCTCTGTAAGGCACTAGCATCCCTGCGGTCCAGTTTGTGTGCGTGTGGATACCAGTAGAGGCGCAGCATTTGAGGCGCTTCGTGATCTCGATTATCTGCTAACACTTCCGCTGCATATTCAACAGGTAAATCTGAGATCCCATAGATTCAATTATATGAACTTTAGATCCTAGGCTCGGAATTCAGACTAGGGTTGCTAATCCTGATTAGAACTGCTAGAAATTCCTTCATAAACTGAATAAATGGTGTTGGAACCTCGTAAGGAAATTTAAAGAAAAGGTTTGAAAAATTCAAGGGGTTCACAGATAATCTGACCGGATTTAAAATACTTAGTTTTTGGGTAGGAAAACTGGGTCAGGGCATTTCAAGTTGGTATCAGAGCATTCACGGTTCTAGGATGATTGATGCTTGGAATTCTGTTGGAAATTTGCTAAGTTATTAAACTAGCATGACTGGAAAAATATTGGAATGTAAGCTAAGTTAGTTAACTAGCTTAGTGTAAGTTTGTTGGAATTAAAATTCATTGAACTGCTAAGGGTTGGAAAACCGAATGATTACTGAGACTGTTAAGTCTAAGGTGAATATCTGAATGTTCCTGAAATGGCTACGGACGGTAAAGGGTCCTTGGGATCGAATGGCGTTGTGCCAGATTGTGATCTTCGGATCGGATGGCCATGGGCCAAAATTTGATCTTCGGATCAAAGATCTCCGGATCGATTGGCCTTAGGCCGTACTGTTCTGATGGGAGTCGAGGCCGTTCTGTTGGCGTGTTTGGAAACCATGTGTGTTTACCAAATCGTTTTCTGTGATTCTGACTGGTTTGATGATTGATTAATTTTATGCGAGAGTCGGATTGGACAAACGCTCGGGGGTCGAAGTACTCACCAAGGCTGGTCTAATTGCGAGCTGCTCGGTAAATATGGATAATCATGCATGTTGTGATGCATATTATGATCGCGTCCTTGGAAACTAGAGTAGTTTCCCAAGACGATCATGTTGGCCAAGATAAACTGCCCATAAATCCACCGTAAGGTACTGAGAGATGCGGTGCGATTCTGTTAACGTTTGTGGGAACTTCGGGTTCGCCAAGACGTGTCTGATTACGTCGGTGGAAACCAGCGGGTTTGCCAAGGGGTGATGGTGATTCTGTGGGGATTAAGTTTGCCAAATCGTGTGAGCTATCGTTTCTGGGAACTTGTCCGCCAATCCGTCCATGAAAGTATTTGTGGGAACCAAAGTGTTCGCCGAGATAAGTCCGTAAAAATTATCTGTGGGAACATAAGTGTTTGCCAAAATAAATCTGTAGGAAAAATCTGTGGGAACTACTGAGTTCGCAAAGATGCCGGTATAAAATCTTTGGATAACAAATCCTTAGATTGAAAGGCTTCGGTCGAGACATGTTGGACCTTGGATTCAAAGGCTTTAAGGCCAAACTAAATCTGAAATGTACTGAGTTAGTGCACGCTAACTAGACTAGAGTCATTGAGAATGACTTAGAGTAATGAACGTAGTCAGCGGATTGACTAATGTTCGATGGAACTCATGGAAGTGAGAATCTGTATAAGTTAGACTTATCGGTCTAAGAGTGACTATGTGGAAAGTTCCACGATAGTGATGGATCACACCAGTCCTGGAAAAGAAAAGTGGGCGGTGAACCACTAATATGGTTATATGGAAAATGTTCTGAGAGTAAAGTTAAGGAAAGACTTACTCATCGAGAGCAAGTGCTACGGGAAGACTTGTGAAAGTCTAAGGCATGTGACTGCCGAGATAATGTCTGGTGAAATGTGTTGAAGCAAGTAGAAGGCTTCGCAGGAATCTGAGTATGGCGAAGGATTGCCGAGAAAAGAAGAGCGGATGACAAGTTCAAAGGCGGATAAGAAGAATTCGCGGAAATCTGAGTAAGGCAATGAGTTGCCGTGAACGATCTGATGGAGTGCCGGGAAAGTGATATAGCACGTCCAAGGAAATATCAAGGATAAGTTTGTCCACGAAATGAATTGAACGTTTCAAGGAAACGTTAAGGACGAGATGAGTTCGGGAAGTCGAACTAGGAGTTTCACAGGATGAAAAAAAAGATTATTTGAGAAATCTCTAAGGCAAAAGAGTTGCTGGAATGTGAAGTGGGGGAGACTTCGCGAGAGCCGGAGTGTTCGATGTGATCTTATATTCGGGGAATGATCTAGTTTGAGTAAGTATCGGGTCGAATTGAGTGACCGCGATTAAGTAAAAGGGTGTTGACAATGGAACCTCTCACCGACAGTTCTGGTAAGTTGGGTTGTCTGTAAGGATCTTGAAGATCCGAAAGGTTTGCGATATCAAGAGGATGTAAATGTTGGAAAGGATTGTTAGCAATCCGGGGATGTCTGTGTGGATCAGAATGGATTCGTGGAGAATCCAGAAGGATCGGGGAAGATCAGTAAAAAAATTTACAAGGAAAATGCGTTTAAAGGATCAGGAAAGATCAAAGGAAAATGGTTAAGTCATGAATGGACTTAGACCGGAGTTAACTTGGATAAGGTCTGAGGTAGACTTAGAGATTTTCTGGAGCCGAATTTTATTGATGAGTGCAACATGATCGATTCAGAAGTCTTCAAAGACTAGGATCGGGATTTGGTTCAAGTCAAAGAGTGACGATGAACGAAAGTTAGTCATAAGACTAAGAAGAGTGAAGGCGGGTTTGTCAGAATTCTGGAAAGTGTTAAGAGATTGGAAACAGGTTCTAATTACCGTTGAATTCAGGGACGAATTCATTCTAAGTGGGGGAGAGTTGTAACACCCGCGTTTCTGCAAGCTGACCGGAGCAGGTCAAGACTGAGAACACAGTCCATGTTCTGATGCAAGAAGTGTTGGGTTAAGATCGAATCAAGCATGATTCGGTAAATGCTTCTGAATGATCGAGTAACTCAGTCATGATCAATGGGATGATCGAATGAATGAGTTAGAATGCGAGAAACAAGCTGAATGAACTAGACGAGCTTGGGTGATTCCGAGTTACACTTGTTGTTCTGGCTGTTTGGGCTGAACAGACGGTTAAGTTTGATCGAGCGGATTTATCGGATCAAGTGGCTGGATCCGGACATGATGCTGGGCAGTTAGTTAACTGCCGATATAAACTGGGATTAATTTGAATGCGCTCACGGAAGAAGGAAAAGGGGAGAAAACGGTTAGACAGAATGGGACGCGCTTATTAAACTGAGCGGGAACAGTTTAATGGGCGGTTATGGACGGTTTCTATGGAAATCGCAAGAGATCTGAATAAAAAGGAAAAATGTGTGGGGAGAAAGGGCATTCTGGTTCGGATGGACAGTTCTTATTGAGAGAGAGAAAGATAACAAAAAGGGAGGATACTGGGTGATCAGGATGGGATTGCCGGGAAAGATCAAGTTTGTGCGCTGGGAAGTAGAGATGGGACGATCAGTATGATCGATAGTCTGTGGATCGTAATGCGATCTTGGAATGATGAATGTTGGGCTCGACGGATATGAGATATGGAATAGAGAGGACAAAATCGGGCAAGCGGCTCGATAAGCGTTGCTTGGGCGATAGTAGTGTTCACACAGGATAGACTGGCCGATGGGCGGTTCAGGACAAGGAGGAAAGAGAAGGAAAATAGGAATGGAGACTTTCACGATCAAATAGTAGAGTGATCGGGACATTCTGGCCGAAAGGCAGTTAATCGAGAGGAAGAAGGAATCTGTTCAGAAGAAGGTTCGCGATGTGATTATTGATCTGAGGGAACAATCAAAGAGTTTGGACTGAGTTCAGTGCGAGAGTCTGGAAAATCAGGACAAGCGTGCGGTGAGAACTGGCTGATTGATGGGCGGACGGTTACCGACCGAGTGGTTGGGACGGTTTCTGGTTAAGCGGTTTAGAATGATGGTTTCTGCGTCAAGGATAGACTGACGGGTCAGTGAGCGATGCTGGGCAGTGTCATCTAGCAATCAATAGATCGACTGAGCGCAGGGTATGATGAGCGGCCATGAAGAATTGGGATGCGATGAATATCGGACTGGACGTGAGATTCGGATCGATCTAAATGATTGACGGGTTAATCGACGGGAAGCATGGATCAGACTGTGGATCAGACCGTGGATAACACAGTGGACCAGACTGTGGATCAGACAGTGGATCAGACTGTGGATCAGACAGTGGATCAGACCGTGGATCAGACTGTGGATCCGAAAGTGGATCAGACTGTGGTTCAGACCGTGGATCAGGCCGTGGATAAGGCTGTGGATCAGACTGTGGATCAGACTGTGGATCAGACTGTGGATCAGACAATGATCTGGATACTAGTGTGGCGAATCGATCAAAGGACATAACAGGATGTAGATTGATCAGATCAGTACGGGGACATGGTATGAACTGACTGGAATCAGCGAAGTAGTGTGACTGTTCTGAGGCGACTGGACTGACTGGGTACGACTGTTCTGCCGGATTGATGACTCAATGTCATCTCTTCTCGTTACTGAGACATGTGGGGCTGGTTGGTTGATTGTCTTAGTACCGAGAGGATGTTTGACAGCTGATGCGCACAAGGATGCTATGGTTGGAAGATCGAGATAAGGACTTCGGATTACGAAGCGTGCATGGATCAACGAGGATTCAGACTCTACAATTGGCTAAGGTACATGTTAAGATAGCCGAGTTTGTTCTAAGGAATTGAATTAGAACGGTTTAAGTAAATGGATTCAACTAAGTAAGACTTAGGTTATTAAACTGAATAAATGGTGTTGGAACCTCGTAAGGAAATTTATAGAAAAGATTTTAAAAATTCAAGGGGTTCACAGATAATCTGACCGGATTTAAAATACTTAGTTTTCGGGTAGGAAAACTGGGTAAGGGCTAGGGATGTTAAATTCAGGGCTTAGGGCCCAAACCAGCCCTGTTAAATATAAGCCCAACCCTATTATAGCCTTAGCCCTATTTCAGCCCTCTATATTTTTCAAAATCAGGGTTCGCCCTAAGGGTTAACTTAGCCCTGTTAAGTTATTTTTTTCAAAACAAATAAGTTAGATTAGTTAATATTTTGTTTAAATAAAATGAGCTTTGTATATTAATACTCTTTCTCATCTATTATTTATCTTTATTTTTAATAATATTATCATATAATTTCATAAAAGAAAGTTATATCTTATTAAAAATATTATAAAGATTATTTTTGCGGTTTTGATGATGTTACGGTTTTGACAGAAAAATTCGATTTGCGGTTGTGCTTTTGCGGAAAATTGTGATTCTCCAGGTTTTGGCAAGAAAATCTGATTTTACGGTTTTGGCGGAAAAATCTGATTTTACGGTTTTGGCGGGAAAACTTGATTTTGCGATTTTGGAGGAAAATCTCTATTTTGCGGTTTTGGCGAAAAATCTCTATTTTGCGGTTTTGGCGAAAAAACTTGATTTTGCGGTTTTGGAGGGAAATCTCAATTTTGCGGTTTTGGAGGGAAATTTCGATTTTGCGGGTTTTGGCCGGAAAACTTGATTTTGTGTTTTTGGCGGGAAAATCTGATTTTGCGGTTTTGGTGAGAAAACTCAATTTTGCGGTTTTGGCGGGAAAACTCGATTTTGCGGTTTTGGCGGAAAAACTCGATATTAAGGTTTTGGCGGGAAAACTCAATTTTGCGGTTTTGGCGGGAAAACTCGATTTTGCGATTTTGGCGGAAAAACTCGATTTTGCGGTTCTGGCGGGAAATCTCGATTTTGCGGTTTTGGCGGGAAAACTTGATTTTACGGTTTTGGCGGGAAACTTGATTTTGCGGTTTTGGGGGGAAAACTTGATTTTGTGGTTTTTGGCGAAAAATTAAGATTCTACGCTTTTTATATGAAAATTTGATACTACATTTTTATGAAAATAAAATATTTTGCATTTTGGAAAAAAAATATAACTAAACTTGCTTTTAAATTTTATATAAATGATTGTATTATATAGTGATATAGGGTTAACTTGACCCTGTTAACCCTTAGGGTTATAATTAGCCCAACCCTTTTTCAGCCCTGTCATAAATTACAGGGTTAGGGCTAAAAAATTTGGTACAAGGTTAGGGCTAGCCCTATAACTAAAACCCATGATAACATCCCTAGTCAGGGCGTTTCACAAGGCTTCGTTGTTTCTGCTTTTATGATAAATGGGGAGGGATGCACTCCTTTTTAGAGGGGAAGATGGCTATATTTTTGAGGTTAATTAGTTGGGCCTTGGGCTTTTGGCCTAAACCCACATTATTTTGGGCCCAAAAGTTTGGGCCATTACAATTCTTCCCCACTGAATGAGAATTCGTCCCCGAATTCGTTCCGCCACTAAATCCGCAAACAGCTCTGGATGGCTTAACTTCAACTGCAGCCCAAGCTACCATACCTCATCTTGAATTCTGTCTCTCTCTCTCCCATTGAACTAATACAATTTTTGTTCTTTTCCACTGACCTTTGATTCTGGACGATCCACAATTCCGACCGGATTGCTAGTCACGGACCAATTACAGTTGACATCTGATGGCGGCTCTGGCATGATCAATTCCGGTTCACGAATGACCTTCCGAAAAACTGACACAAGAAACACATTGTGAAAATCCGATAACTCTTGCGGTTATTGAAACACCCCATCCCGAATAGTAAGCCTAAAGAGGTTATTTCCGTTCAGCCACTAAGTGAAACCGAACCATTTAGCCTATTTTAAGGTTCTTATCCGTTTTCGTAAGTAATTTTTGATGCTTATATTCTGAGATTCATTTATTAGAGTCAATATGCAATAATACTTAGGCAATAGAACTCGATTTCATTAATAACTCAGGGTCTCGAGACAATCATTAAGTTTGCTCTATAGGCTAGTTCAGTTGTTCGATCCTAATACAACCATTCTATTCAACCACCCATCTGCCTAAGTCTTTCTCTCACGCTTAAGCCCGATCAGTCTCACAGTCAACTTTAGGTCCTGAAACAAAGAGGAATAAGTAATATATGGATTAACTTATGGTGTTTATGCAGCCTTTAAGTTCTATATGATCCGAAAAACTTATATATAAATTCTCCCATCCTAAACCGTTCATCTAAGCTTAGGAAGCTATGAATATGGACATTCCGACCAATCGTTAATCTCTTCCGACTTAACCATCTGTACTGTCTCCTAAGGACAACGCCCGGATCATGGCCGAGACTTGGGGAAGGTCAGTCCGATCCTTAGCCAAAACCCGCCTGATCCTAAATTCCTTATGACGCTAGTCAGATTGGTTATCGGCCATCAATCCGTAACCGTTCAAGCAAATATATTGAATATAAAGAAAGAGTAGAGTCACAACTGATCGCATATCCAGTCCGACGATCCCCTCGGCTTAACTGAGAGTCGCAGACTTAAGCAGGATGGTCTATGTACTCACCTTAGGTATTTCTGCCCTTTTGCTGCGATCCTTAGTGGCAGACGGATCCATGTTCGATCCTTTTTGCATTCCGAGATCGTTTCCGGCTAACCGCTACCGTAAAAAGATAAGCCAAACTCTCCTTTCTTTCCTTTATTCCTCACGATCGCTCTTAAGCTTTTATGGGAATTCCTCAGTTTACTGTGTGTGCGAAATCTCGCCCAAGGCTTAATAGTTATAGGCAACTTGCCCAACTGCCTTGGCCAGCAAACGAGTACGAGTTTCCCGACCGAACAGTTGTATCCGTTCAACGCGACCATTCTCCCATAACCGCCCAACCGCCTAGTTGGGTCACTAGCTGACTTCAATCAACTAGCTGCCTTAACTGCCGTACACTCATCCCAACTGAGTTGAGCTTCCCGACTACATATCGAGCTGGTTTAGCTCGATGGTTCAGCTGGTTTGAGTTGATTATCACTACAAGAAAAATCAACATTCATAGCACACGATACAAGCCATCATACGTCATAGATAGCGTTTCCACAAACGCTCTGACAGCGGCAGCTATAATAGACCCCCCCCCCTACGATAGCGTTTCTTTCGTGCTATGTTATTGTCTACATATAATAGCGTTAATATTTGGTTGCTATGTTTGACACAATCTATTATAGCGTTTTATATACGTGGTGTACTTGTTCTATAATAGCGTATATAAAACGCTCTAACATAAAAAGATAGCGGACCTATATAAGCTATAGTTTCGATCTACTACGGCTCAATACTTTTGCTATGAAATGAGACTTTATAACAGTTTTTATATGCAATTATATATGTTAAGATGGCATTAGTAATACTTGTCTAACATGCTATGAAATATACATATAACCATTCCAAATGCACCTGATTTCATTAACTTTTCATAAAACATAACATACACTCTCAATCCAACAACAACATCCAAGTACCAGAAACATATCAAACATACACATAATATCACACAACATTTCAAGAAACCATCATCATACTAACAGTCTTCATTCAAGTCTAGAGTTAACCTGATCTAAGCCAAGGACACTTTGTCTTTTGGCCATGCGATGGTTGATCCAATAGCATCTCCCATACACTCTATCTCGGTTGATGGGCGCCAAACTACTGCAGTTGCCACCTTCACTACATCAATCCAAACCTTTACTGCATCAGGACCCAAGGGAACAAAATGGCAGCGGTCTTCTGGGTTGTCTGAAGCCCAGCGACCTTCAGCAACAATCACCTTCTTTCCTGTAATGTCCCACAACTTGCACTTCTGATTTTCTTTCGCCACTGTAGTTGGACCGTGACGCTGTAATGAATCAAACATAGACTGTTTGGTTATATGGTTTCAACACAATAACATCAAAGTAGTTAATAAGGCCTGAAATAATTACCAGAGATCTTCGAGTAGGTGATTGTGGAGCTGGTTTAGATTTCTTTACGGCTGGAGCTTTTGGACAAGACAGTGGACTTTTCTGTGTATGAGCTCTAGGACTTGGTGATGCAAAAACTGAAACTTCAGGGATTTCATTGATTGAACTTGTATGATTCTCTGCAGGAGGCGTTGGACATGTAACAGGCACAGCTGTGGAATCTTCAAACACCAACTTCTTCGCAGGCCATGCAACAAAACACTTAACCGATTGTCCAAGGTATGGCTTCTCTTTAGTTGGCCTACATAGAAATGTCTCAGGTTCATGGACCACATCAACAAATACCTTGACTGCATTTGGTCCTAGCGGAAGACCATTAACCGTAGCTTTTGATTCTCGACACTGCCAACGCCCTTCAGCAACAATAACATCATCACTTTGAGCCCAATCCAGAAGCTTGCATTTGTTGAAAGAATCAGTCCTTGGGCTCTATCATACATACAGAAAAGAATACGATTACTCTAAGCATAGACAAGTCAAGCATAACTAAATTAAAGTTATGTATCAAAGACTTTACCAGAAGAGGAACGTCTTCAACGTTGAACCCATGGTGATCAATAATAACACACCTACTGGCCGGCCATGCAAATCATTTCTCCTACAGCTTGGTCAACATTATATATCTCAGGAGCAGGTCTCCATAGAAAGGCTTCTCCGTTGATTGCACTTTCAACCAAAACTTTAACAGCATTAGGGCCTAAAGGGATTTCATTCACATGGTCATTCGGGTCAGAAGAAACAAGACGTCCCTCAGCAACATTGTCTTCAGTAAGGTCCCAATCAACTAACATACATTTAGGTCCGGTTCTTGACTTAACACTCTACAAATTGGTGGGTTGAACGTGTCAGAATTTAAAATAAAAGATAACTGAAATTAACAATGAAACAACTGACTTACTCTTGCATCAGCTGAGTTTTCACCCATCTCAGGTTCATGCCTCTTGAATTTGGCTAGTTCATCTTCTAAATAAGACACCTTGTCCATCAGCTGATACTGCTTCTCTTCCATTTGAGCCATAAAGTGCTGCTTTACTTGAAAGCAAGCTAACTTGGTCATATTCATGCTTCTACCCATTGCCCTAATCCGACCAGGATTATCAGGACCTAAGAGCTGCGTAAGGTGATCTTCTCTTGGGTTTGTTGAGTCGGATGGACCTTCACTGTCAACAAGCTCAGCTGCCTTTCTCTGCATTACATGAATCAAAAATTAAAGAAGGTAGTGTTCAGTAACATCCAATACTAATTCAGTTACTTACAAACTTCTCAGCCGCTTTTGTATTGACTGGTGTACCATCCCTTTTAGTACGAGACTTGACCCACACCTTTAGTCTAGTCACTTGAGATGGTTCGCCGCTCTCTTTTTTCTGTTGAAAGAACAAGACACCAATTGTTTTCAGTGAGTTAATAATATATGCAACTCTTAGAAGCATTAAGTTAAACTGTCTTACCAGTTGTTCTGCGAGCCTGACCATTCCCCTACGGCTGGAGGTGTGAGGAATCTGTAACTTCCTTCTCTCTTTGTAAGAATCACTCACAACCTAAGATATGAGTGTTAGTTATACACAACCCAATGCATAAGTCTATGTGAAAATATAACATTTTACCTTAAAGGCTGAGCTAGTCTTTGCTTTGACAAATTTACGCCATTCAGTTGGAGAAACATTCTTTGGTCGCAGATTCATCCTCTCTTGATTAGTACTAGCTACATTCCTTATCTGCGAGACTAGGCGTGATTTTGAAGATCTCCACAGACAGCCCATTTGCTTCATCACAACAGCCTTTTGATACTCCTCATCAACCTCAAATCTTGCCTACACACAGAAAAATTCAAACTGAGTATGTATTTCTTAAATTAACACATGAAAATTTGAAAGAAAAGATCACCTGAACAGACTTCCAGAGAACCGTTTTTATTTCTTCAGTGATCTTTCTCCAATCCTCAATCGTCACAGGGACATGTTCCCTCACCAATGGTCCTAGATATGATGATAGCAAAACTGATCCTGGCCCAAGAGGTTCTCCCATGTCATTAAACTCAACCTTAACTCTGCTATTAGGATCCTTTGCAATGTGTTTCATTTTTGTAGGTCCTCGCTGTCTCTTACGAGAAGGTCCTTCTTGATGGTCATGCTCTTCATTCAACTCAACTTCACCGATAGGCTCTTCATCAATAGCCTCTGCTGTCTCAGTACCATCTGCTTCTCTTTCCTCTTCATTCACCTCTTCATTCTCTCTCTCCTTCTCTGTAGTATCTGCTGCTTCTCTATCCTCCTCATCCTCTCTTTCCGCTTCGTTCTCTCTTGACACTTCAATGTCTGCTTCCTTCTCATTCTCTTCATTGATTTGCTGTTCTTCTTCATGAGCACTTTCTCTCAAAGTACACAAATATTCCACAACTTCTGCTTCTTCCTCTTCTATGACCTTCTTCTTGGTTTCTGTTTTTTGTAGAGTCTTGTTTCCAGTGTTTTTACCTCGTGTTGTCTTCTTGCGCCCCATGTTTAGTCACCTGAACAAAAAATAATTATATTAGTAGCAGCTAAATCCGGTTACACAACACAGCAAAACAAATTCCTAATCAAGCACACATTGCTCAAGCATAAACAACACAAAATTCACAAGGAAACACTAGACACTAACACACAGAGCAAGAAATCACACAAGAAGCAATCATATCAAACATAAATCCCCTCGCAATCAGGTCTGGCATTGTGATCTTCTTCTATTTCTGCATCCATCTCAATATGTGATGGCAATGGTCCTATCTCTGCATTCATATCAGTTTCCTCTTCCTCTCTGTATCTTCTTGAAGGGCCTTTCAACACCACATACCAATTCGATGTGTCATTCTCTCTTGAGTAAAAAACTTGCTTCGCTTGAGATGCTAAGATGTAAGGGTCCCTCAAAAAAGAAACTTGACTCTGGTTCAGATTAACTAGAGTATATCCATCTTCTATCTTAACCCCGTTGCCTCTTACTGCCCATTGACACTTGAATATAGGCACGTAGAAGACATGATAGTCCAGCAATATGATCTCTGTCACTCTCCCATAATATGAAACTAAATCAACAACTTGAGCAGTGTCTTTAGCACTTGATCTGCACATTGATGTTGCCTCATAATATACTCCACTATTTTGACTCTTCTTATCAACTGAGTTTATATGAAACCTCTGTCCATTCACTATGTATCCAGTATACATCCTTGCAGTATTCCTGGGACCATATGCCAGCCATTTCAGAGTCTTCTGATGACTCTCTGAATCAATTGGTACCTAGTTAATACACAGAAAGATAAAAGATTTCACTGAATATGAAACAGTATCACTGGGAAAATAAACAGGATAAACAGTTATTTAATACTTACTTGTTCCTTCAGCCAAGAAGCAAAATTATGTGTATGAGTGTTCCATAAAACAGTTGCATCGCGTCCACACTTTGAATTTGTGTCTTGCAAATATTGCAGATGCATGCTTATGACCAAAAGAGATAAAAGACATCAGCAATATGAACATCAGAGATATTAAAAGTTAAAAAAGTACTAAGCAGTAACTTACTCTACATAAGGATCCACACAGGCCGTGTTCTGAATGACAGCGAGATGAGCAATTCTCTTCTCCATATCAGACAAATTTGTTGTGGTGGCTGCTGATATTGGACGGCCTTCTAGTATAGAATCACTCTCATACTCTATATTCCTATCTAGTTTTTCCTCCACGTTTGTAGTCTTTCTAAGGAAGTCACTACAGAACCGCACACACTCTTCTGCCAGGTAAGACTCGGCTATGCACCCTTCAGGTCTTGCAGGATTTCTAACGAAATCTTTGAGGACTTCATGTACCTACAGAGAAAATAAGAAGTTAGAGTGTATCACCTTGTAAGACTTAGAACTTTCAAAATAACAGAAAGGCAATTTTTACCTCTCAAATGGATACATCCAGCGAAAGTGGACTGGTCCACTAAGCCTAGCTTCCCTTCCTAGATGAACTGTCAAGTGAACCATAATGTCGAAGAAGCTTGGAGGGAAGTATCTCTCAAACATGCATAGAGTCTCAACAATTACAGTTTCCATTACTGAAATCTGCTCCATATCTATCACTCTCTGGCAAAGGTGGTTGAAGAATGCACATAAGCGTAGAATTGCATACCTAGGACCTTTAGGTAATAGACCTCTGAGAGCAACTGACAAGAACTGCTGCATTAACACATGATAGTCATGTGATTTCAGTCCAGAAACCTTACTATCTTCTAGTGATACGCCTCTTGAAATATCTGAACAGTAACCATCAGGACCTTTAAAGTCGTAAAGCCGTTTGCAGAATACTTTTTTCTCAGCTTTGTTCAAAGACCACGGAGCTGCTGGAAGATATACTCTTTTGCCTTTGGTGGTAGGATGCAGATCCTTTCTAATACCAAGCAGCTCAAGATCTTTGCGAGCATTGAGCCCATCTTTTGATTTACCACAGTGAAGTAATGTCGAGACAATACTTGCAGCAACATTTCGCTCTATGTGCATCACATCTAAGTTGTGCCTAATAGGTAGCTCCTGTGTAATACAAACATAGTAAAAGAAAAAAATCAGAGAACTATAATTTATATGATGTTATTTCATGTTAATGTAATAATGTTATATGTGAACATACCTTCCAATAAGGCAGATTGAAGAATATTGACCTTTTCTTCCATCTAGACATCTCCTCCTCGTCTACTTCTGATTCTTCCTCTTCCTCAGATTCACTAGAACCATCCTCGCTAACATCTTCTTCTGCTACAGTCTCTGCTTTCTTTCTCTTCCTTCCAGATGTTTTAACATTCCCAAAATTGTTTTTGAAGTTTCTCAGCTGCTTTGAAATATCATGACCAGATAAGATCCTACCATTTCTCCCATGCTCAGCATGTCCATCAAACCAAGACTTCTTTGCCCTGTATGTATGCGTTGGTGAGAGACCCCTCCTATGAGCCATATACACATGCTTTCTACTGAATTTTAGCCACTTACTATCTGTGTTTTTCCCGCATATAGGACAACCCATCTTTCCCTTCACCTTACATCTAGCTAGATTTCCATATGCAGGGAAGTCACTGATGGTCCAGAGAAGGATTGCTTTGAGAGTAAAAATAGATTTACTGGCAGCATCATATGTCAACTCACCTTCACTCCACAGCTGGTTTAGATCATCTATCAGGGGCTCTAAGTACACGTCAATGCTGTTACCAGGCTGATGTGGACCAGGAATCAATAAGGTTAGCATAATATTCTCCTTCTTCATGCATAGGTCAGGCGGCAAGTTATAATTAACAAGTAGGACAGGCCAGCAACTATACTTACTATTCTTCATGTTGAATGGATTAAATCCATCTGTGGATAATCCAAGCCGTACATTCCTTCCTTCAGCAGAAAACGATGGATACCTGTCATTGATTTAACTCCAAGTCACTGAATCTACAGGATGTCTTAGTTTCCCATCACTGCTCTTGTTACTATAGTGCCACCTTAAGTTTTTGGCCATGTCCTCAGACCTAAACATCCTCTTGAGCCTTGGGATAATTGGAAAGTACCTTAGTACTTTCTGTGGGACACCTTTCTTGATCTCACCATTATGCATGTTAACCTTCCACCTAGACGCTTTGCATTTAGGACATTCGTCTAGCTTCTTGAACTTTTTTCTGAAAAGACAACAGTCATTGATACACGCATGAATCTTTTGATATCCCATATCAAAAGACCTCAGAAACTTCTTCACATCGTAAAATGAAGTATGCAACACGTTGTCCTCTGGTAACATCTTCGGCAATGTCTCCAGTAGATCATTGAAACTCTTGTCAGACTAGCCATTCTGAGTCTTCAATCTGAATAATGACACAATAGCTGAAAGCTTACTATGATTCGCACAACTAGGATATAAAGGAGTCTCTGCATCTGCTAGTTTGGCTAAGAACTCATCCTCTTCTTTATCCTCTCCCTCTGCCATATCACACAAGACACTCGAAGCAGCTAACTCCTCGTCTAAACATTCTGCAGCTCTGTATAACCCAAAGACTTCTTCATTCCGCTGATTCACTTTGATTTCACCATCACCCTCTGAGTTAACTTCTCCATGATGGTACCAATCCTGACACAGTTTGTAGACTTCATCCATTCCCCTAGTAACTAGATGACCAACAACATCACTGCCAATGTGTCGATCCACATTTCGACAGTCTATGCAGGGGCATATCATCATCTTTCTTCCTACTAAATCCCCAGTCACTGCCCGAACAAACTTCCAAGCACCAAGCTCGTAATCAGGATCAAGTCTTCATTTGGAGACAACAAAAAAATTTAAACAAACTAATCTCCAACATTTACCTAAGCTATATTAGCAAATTCCTTACCTGGAAAGATGGACCCATGCCTTGTCCAACATTATATGATCTAACTTTACTTAAAACCTTTAAACAACAGCACAAACAACATTATACACGAAGCAATGAGTTTAAAATGACACCAAATCACTCAATTCCAGAGACTTAATCAGCTTTTCATTTCATTTAACGAAAACACAGAAACGAATCAAGCCTGTGTACCAAACGAATCAAAATGACACCAAATCACTCAATACAATTTCACAGAATGACTATAGATAATGCACGGTACCAAACAAATCATAAACAACAACATTAAACCAAAGTTAAACACATAGATCAACAAGCACATAAATGATAGGAAATTTGGTACAAACCTGTGTCATGATAAGAACGAAAGATAAGCCTCAGATTCCCATTAGTTCACTCACCAACACTTGCAAAATAAATAAACACAGTGAGTATAAGGATATGAAATATAATGTGAAGCCAAGAAATAAGAATATCTAGTATTGAGTGTTCAACAAAACAAAACAAACCAAACTGAGCATATTCATTTGAAGAAAGAGTCCACAAAAATCATGACATAGAAACCAATAATCCAAGAAGAATAAAAACAGATGAACAAACGAAGCTTGAATTCACTGATATCTAAACCAAACATGTTCATTTCTTTCATATCTAAGCTAGAGCAGTGATAGTTTTAGATCTAAAAGCAGTATAGTGTGACATGCATGTAAAATCTAAGAGTACAAATCGTAGCTGTAATCGAAGTAAAGAAAGAACATGAGAACATAGTTAGCATCCACAAAATCGACAGATTCCTTATAGCGACATCTTAAAATCGAAGCTTATAAACATCCAAATAAGGAGAAATGTTGTCAAGAAGAACAAACAATGAACAATTGCAGAGATAAATCGAATGAACAATAGATTAGTGAAGTAAGAAACTTGCCTTCGGCTAGAGCTCACTGTCAATGGATTTAGGGTTCTTAGGGCCGAATTGATTTAGGGTTCTTAGAGGAGAAAGGATTTCGGTAGCTTAGGTCTTTTGGGAATGAAAATTAGTGAAGTAATTTTGGTCTGGGATGATTGTCGGAGAAGAGGGAAACGAAATTTAGAGAGGGAATTCGCAGAGGGAAAATGAAACAAAAGGGGGAAAATGAGTTATGTCTAATTTAGGACCAAAATTTCGCTAAGTGTTTGGCGGTACACCCAATTTTTTGTTCCCGCTTATGGAAACCCTATTATAGCGTTAATGCAATGCTATCTTATAGTTGGAAATTTTCAGAAACATCTACGATAGCATATCAGTAAACCGTGCTATGCTTATATGCTATGAATGAGACATTTTTTTGTAGTGTATCCTAAATCTTTCACCTTTCCTCGTTGATTTTGGCTAAGTATATACTTGATCTTAACCGGATGGATCGATCCTTCAATTCCACCCTGAACTTATACATCTGGATTCCTTTCCAGCTGAATCTTCACAATGGTCAAGTTTCTAGGCTGCTTGGTCACTCAAGGATACCCACCCCCTTATATAAACAAAACACTTTTTTTTGACTTGGCACCCAATAGACATTGAAATGTCTGAAAATCCCTATTATTCTCTGAATTAATTTAAATTAATTAAGAAAATAATGTTTCTCACCATAGACGAGTTTCTATGCATCTTTTCACGATTTCTTCCTCCAACTCGGTCATGGTGCATCCCGGCAGTCCTATTGAGGATCGAGGATGTTACAAGGGTCCCCCCTTTAAAGGGATTCGTCCCCGAATCCGATTCAAGTTGTCCATCCTTCTCAAAATCCTTAAACCACTTAGGATATTAAGCCTTCATATTGCCTACTGTTTCCCAAGTCGTTTCTTATGTTCCATTTTAATCCCATACAACTTTGACCATATGTATTACCTTCTTTCTTGTTACTTTTTCCGACCTTTCAATAATCCGAACTGGTTTGGCTTCCACAATCATATTTTCCTTTAGATCCTTAGGTAATTCAGGCACAATCACGTCCTCATTCGTCAAGCACTTTCGGAGTTGCGATACATGGAATACATTGTGAAATGCATCCATCTAATCCGGTAAGTCAAGTTTGTATGCGACCATCCCAACTCTTTCTAGGATTCTGAACGGCCCTAAGTATCTTGGGTCTAATTTCCTTATTTTGGAAACTCTTTCCCTTCCCTTAAACGTGATCATCTTGAGATAGACCAGATCGCCCACTGAGAACTCTATGTCCTTTTGATGTTTTTCTGCATAACTCTTCTGTGTATCTTGGGCTTCCTTCACATTGATCCTTAGAAGCCGAGTTCTTTCAGTGGTTTCTTGCACTATGTCCGGTCCATGCTAGACTCTCCCACTTGAGTCCAACACAATGGCGTCCAAGGTCGCCCATACAAGGCCTCATAAAGCGACATCCCAATACTTGCTTGTAAGCTGTTGTTGTAGGATAAATCGGCCAAGGGTAAATACTTTTACCATGATTTACCCAGTCTAAGATGCACGCTCGGAACATATCTTCCAAAGTTTGTATAGTTATTTCCGATTAGCCATCAATCTGCGGATGGTAAGCCGTTCTCATGTTCATCCTAGTTCCCAAGGCTTTTTGAAAATCCTTCTAGAAGTAGGACGTGAACTGTGAATACCTATCCGAAAGATGCTAGTCGGAATTCCATGGAGTTTGACTATCTCGTCAATATAATTTTCGGCAATCTTCCAAACTCCATCCGTTTTCCTTATTTCCACAAAGTTTGTAGACTGTTAGTCTATCAACTATTACCCAGACCGTGTCCTTCTTAGACCTAGTCAATGGCAACCCCGTCACGAGATCCGTTGTGATGTGATTCCATTTCCATTCCGGAATTGGAAAGCTTTGCAATAACCCAATCGGAACCTGATGTTCAGTCGTAACCAACTGACAAATTTTGCATTGGCTACTCATTCTGATACATCCCTTTTCATCCTGAGCCAGTGATAGTATCTTTTGATATCCTGATACATCTTGAGTGACCGCGATTAAGTAAAAGGGTGTTGACAATGGAACGTCTCACCGACAGTTCTGGTAAGTTGGGTTGTTTGTAAGGATCTTGAAGATCCGAAAGGTTTGCGATATCAAGAGGATGTAAATGTTGGAAAGGATTGTTAGCAATCCGGGGATGTTTGTGTGGATCAGAATGGATTCGTGGAGAATCCAGAAGGATCGGGGAAGATCAGTAAAAAAATTTACGAGGAAAATGCGTTTAAAGGATCGGGAAAGATCAAAGGAAAATGGTTAAGTCATGAATGGACTTAGACCGGAGTTAACTTGGATAAGGCTGAGGTATACTTAGAGATTTTCTGGAGCCGAATTTTATTGATGAGTGCAACGTGATCGATTCGGAAGTCTTCAAAGACTAGGATCGGGATTTGGTTCAAGTCAAAGAATGACGATGAACGAAAGTTAGTCATAAGACTAAGAAGAGTGAAGGCGGGTTTGTCAGAATTCTGGAAAGTGTTAAGAGATTGGAAACAGGTTCTAATTACCGTTGAATTCAGGGACGAATTCATTCTAAGTGGGGGAGAGTTGTAACACCCGCGTTTCTGCAAGCTGACCGGAGCAGGTCAAGACTGAGAACACAGTCCATGTTCTGATGCAAGAAGTGTTGGGTTAAGATCGAATCAAGCATGATTCGGTAAATGCTTCTGAATAATCGAGTAACTCAGTCATGATCAATGGGATGATCGAATGAATGAGTTAGAATGCGAGAAACAAGCTGAATGAACTAGACGAGCTTGGGTGATTCCGAGTTACACTTGTTGTTCTGGCTGTTTGGGCTGAACAGACGGTTAAGTTTGATCGAGCGGATTTATCGGATCAAGTGGCTGGATCTGGACATGATGCTGGGCAGTTAGTTAACTGCCGATATAAACTGGGATTAATTTGAATGCGCGCACGGAAGAAGGAAAAGGGGAGAAAACGGTTAGACAGAATGGGATGCGCTTATTAAACTGAGCGGGAACAGTTTAATGGGCGGTTATGGACGGTTTCTATGGAAATCGCAAGAGATCTGAATAAAAAGGAAAAATGCGTGGGGAGAAAGGGGCATTCTGGTTCGGATGGACAGTTCTTATTGAGAGAGAGAGAAAGATAACAAAAAGGGAGCATACTGGGTGATCGGGATGGGATTGCCGGGAAAGATCAAGTTTGTGCGCTGGGAAGCAGAGATGGGACGATCAGTATGATCGATAGTCTGTGGATCGTAATGCGATCTTGGAATGATGAATGTTGGGCTCGACGGATATGAGATCTGGAATAGAGAGGACAGAATCGGGCAAGCAGCTCGATAAGCGTTGCTTGGGCGATAGTAGTGTTCGCACAGGATAGACTGGCCGATGGGCGGTTCGGGACAAGGAGGAAAGAGAAGGAAAATAGGAATGGAGACTTTCACGATCAAATAGTAGAGTGATCGGGACATTCTGGCCGAAAGGCAGTTAATCGAGAGGAAGAAGGAATCTGTTCAGAAGAAGGTTCGCGATGTGATTATCGATCTGAGGGAACAATCGAAGAGTATGGACTGAGTTCAGTGCGAGAGTCTGGACAATCAGGACAAGCGTGCGGTGAGAACTGGCTGATTGATGGGCGGACGGTTACCGACCGAGTGGCTGGGACGGTTTCTGGTTATGCGGTTTAGAATGATGGTTTCTGCGTCAAGGATAGACTGACGGGTCAGTGAGCGATGCTGGGCAGTGTCATCTAGCAATCAATAGATCGACTAAGCGCAGGGTTTGATGACCGGCCATGAAGAATTGGGATGCGATGAATATCGGACTGGACGTGAGATTCAGATCGATCTAAATGATTGACGGGTTAATCGACGGGAAGCGTGGATCAGACTGTGGATCAGACCGTGGATCAGACAGTGGACCAGACTGTGGATCAGACAGTGGATCAGACAGTGGATCAGACAGTGGATCAGACCGTGGATCAGACTGTGGATCAGACAGTGGATCAGACCGTGGATCAGGCCGTGGATCAGGCTGTGGATCAGACTGTGGATCAGACTGTGGATCAGACAATGATTCGGATACTAGTGTGGCGAATCGATCAAAGGACATAACGGGATGTAGATTGATCAGATCAGTACGGGGACATGGTATGAACTGACTGGAATCAGCGAAGTAGTGTGAATGTTCTGAGGCGACTGGACTGACTGGGTACGACTGTTCTGCCGGATTGATGACTCAATGTCATCTCTTCTCGTTACTGAGACATGTGGGGCTGGTTGGTTGATTGTCTTAGTACCGAGAGGATGTTTGACAGCTGATGCGCACAAGGATGCTATGGTTGGAAGATCGAGATAAGGACTTCGGATTACGAAGCGTGCATGGATCAACGAGGATTCAGACTCTACAATTGGCTAAGGTACATGTTAAGATAGCCGAGTTTGTTCTAAGGAATTGAATTAGAACGGTTTAAGTAAATGGATTCAACTAAGTAAGACTTAGGTTATTAAACTGAATAAATGGTGTTGGAACCTCGTAAGAAAATTTAAAGAAAAGGTTTTAAAATTCAAGGGGTTCACAGATAATCTGACCGGATTTAAAATACTTAGTTTTTGGGTAGGAAAACTGGGTCAGTGCGTTTCACAAGGCTTCGTTGTTTTTGCTTTTATGATAAATGGGGAGGGATGCACTCCTTTTTAGAGGGGAAGATGGCTATATTTTTGAGGTTAATTAGTTGGGCCTTGGGCTTTTGGCCTAAACCCACATTATTTTGGGCCCAAAAGTTTGGGCCATTACAATTCTCCCCCACTGAATGAGAATTCGTCCCCGAATTCGTTCCGCCACTAAATCCGGAAACATATCTGGATGGCTTAACTTCAACTGCAGCCCAAGCTACCATACCTCATCTTGAATTCTGTCTCTCTCTCCCATTGAACTAATACAATTTTTGTTCTTTTCCACTGACCTTTGATTCTGGACGATCCACAATTCCGACCGGCTTGCTAATCACGGACCAATTACAGTTGACATCTGATGGCGGCTCTGGCATGATCAATTCCGGTTCACGAATGACCTTCCAAAAAACTGACACAAGAAACACATTGTGAAAATCCGATAACTCTTGCGGTTATTGAAACACCCCATCCCGAATAGTAAGCCTAAAGAGGCTATTTCCGTTCAGCCACTAAGTGAAACCGAACCATTTAGCCTATTTTAAGGTTCTTATTCGTTTTCGTAAGTAATTTTTGATGCTTATATACTGAGATTCATTTATTAGAGTCAATATGCAATAATACTTAGGCAATAGAACTCGATTTCATTAATAACTCAGGGTCTCGAGACAATCATTAAGTTTGCTCTATAGGCTAGTTCAGTTGTTCGATCCTAATACAACCATTCTATTCAACCACCCGTCCGCCTAAGTCTTTCTCTCACGCTTAAGCCCGATCAGTCTCACAGTCAACTTTAGGTTCTGAAACAAAGAGGAATAAGTAATATATGGATTAACTTATGGTGTTTATGCAGCCTTTAAGTTCTATATGATCCGAAAAACTTATATATAAATTCTCCCATCCTAAACCGTTCATCTAAGCTTAGGAAGCTATGAATATGGACATTCCGACCAATCGTTAATCTCTTCCGACTTAACCATCTGTACTGTCGCCTAAGGACAACGCCCAGATCATGGCCGAGACTTGGGGAAGGTGTTGGTACTGGATTTCCCTCTAGGAAATCCGGCCCATTAACAGATAAGACAAAGGCCCATATTCATGAGCCCGTTCCAGAATCAGAGACTAAAAGAAGAGCCGATGCCTTTGTTGGGCCCAAACGAGAGATGCCCCGACAAGGCCCGGACGATGCCGAAGCCGGAGACAATCGAGCTCGAGCTCGGCAGAAGATGACGTGGAGATAGAGCAACTCGGTCTCCGCCAGTTCAACTGATCCACGCAAATCTCGGAGATCGTTACGACGGCAAGGCCGAAATATCGGAACAGAAAGATCAGAGTCAAGACTATTTAAAGAAGAAGTGGCGATCCATTCAAGATATTCCAACCCTAGCTAAGAACACTTCGACTAGATAGCTCGATTTCATACTTTGTACTCTCTTTTCGATTGTGTTTGTTCTATCTCGACGATCAATCTCAACAAAGTCTTTGATTCATAGGAAACTATACCATTTCTATATCCTAAAGTCCAAATCCACGAATACAAATTCTTAGTGTGAATCCCGGATCTCACATTTGGCGCCGACTGTGGGGACTATCTATAGTTTTTCCTATCTTAAGAATCAGATCCTAGATCCGATAGATCGAGATGAATCCCGACCAAACTGGCTCTCCCAGCGCCACACCACCAGTTGACCTCCCTCAAACGGTCGACAACGTTCCTCAGAACACCACCGGGGTAAGAAACATGGGTCAGACCAACGGCGTGTTGACGAGCTCTGCCTCAGTCTCTACGACCTCGGCACCAGCCGGCTCCGTCGCTCAAACAATCGCGACAAGCCAGACTCTGAAAAATGTTTTGTCAGGAACTAATTATCCGAGCAGAAACTGGGTGTGGATGAGAAACGATTCGATATCCGCCCCAGGAGGTGGATCTGGAATAACCAGACCTAATTCACCACTACCGTCTGCTCCACAGAGACAAGGGCCAAATGATCTTGCCGAGATCCGTTCGATGCTAAGCCTGTTGGTAGATCGAATGAGAAATAATGAGGCAAGCGCAAGGGCCCAAGAGATCGCGAACCGTTCTCTGGCCGCGCAGCTCGACGAACAAGAGCGGCGCCTTAACGCCCGTCTTGAAGAGCTCCCCAGTCAAAGCCAAGGGGGTAGACCAACGCGAACTCCCATAAGTCCTCCACCGTGTACCCGCTTGGACTTCTCCCAGGTAGTAACTCCTCCGGGAGCGTCGGGAAATTTCGGTAATACGTCAAATAGCGGCTTCCGCCCTACAATGACCCCTATCGCGATGCTGACCCCATTCAGTTCGAGTTCAATGGTCACAGATCCAACCGGATCAAGAAACCGACCATTACCCGGGCCACCACCTTTCCCGAATAACTCTAATATCCGACCGAGGCAACTAGGAGGCCCTGCCTTCGCCTCGAGCTCGGGACTCCTTAACGGATCAAACACGGTTCAGTTCCGAACGCCCCAGATCGACCAGACAAGGTCGGTCCCACCGATCGATCTCCTCGACCCCATTTTTCCGGAACAAACGTCAGGTCAGGCACAAGCCCAGTTCACACCCGCAGAGGGTGATGAACACGATATGCTTAGACAATACATTGAGCAGGCTAAGGCCCAGTTCAACAGTCTGAGCTCGAAAGTTCACATGGCAATGAGCGCGGCTCCTGACATCGATCGATTGATCGAAGAAACGCAACAGACACCGTTTACAGATCGGATCGCGTTTGCAAGGATCCGAGAAATCAAGAAAACTAGGTTTCCAGAATTCTCTGGGAAATCAGACCCGAAAGCCCACATCAAGGCATTCCGACTAGCGATGGCAAGGGTGTACCTTACCGATGAGGAGAGAGAGCCGGCCTTCTGCAGGCTCTTCGCGGAAACCCTATCGGGCTCCGCCCTAGAATGGTTTGCCGGACTGGAAGAAGGGTCCATTGACAACTTCACCCAGTTCATGACGGCTTTCCTCAAACAATACTCTGTCTTCAACGAGGAAAAGACTACTGAGGCAGCCCTATTTGGCGTCTTTCAAAAACCTGACGAAACACTTCGCTCGTACATCGACCGATTTAAGGAAATAAAATCCAAAATCGCGAACCCACGAGACGAAGTAGCTATAGAAGCATTAAGACGAGGACTATGGTACTCAACCAGATTCCGCGAGGAAATAACAGTCCGCGAACCTCCAACGCTCGATGACGAAACCACAACCCTCAGAGAAAAGCACCGAAAAGAAAAGAACCCGTCGGGCTCGCAGAATTCGAACTAGAAAAAGGATTCCCGTAAATCAGGGAACATCAACGCGGTCGAGAGCCCGAAGAGCTCGAAGAAATTCGAGTTCGACAAGGAAAAATTATGTGATTTCCACAATAAAAGAGGACACTCGACCGAAGATTGCTATACTCGAGCTAAAGCCGAGGCTCAAAAGCGAGAGTCTGAAAGCAAACAAGACTCCGAAGTCGAGGAGGAAACTCTGCCCGACAAAAAGGAAAACAAACAGACCAAGGAGTCGAACTCCAAAAACCCTTCTCAGAACAAACGGGAACGGTCAAAAGAGCCGGAATCCCCCGAAACACTCCCTCAAGGGTCGCGAAAGCGAGTCGAGTTCTTCCTCGGCGAGCTCAACCTGAGCGGCACTCCGGGAGGTTTGACACTATCCCCGCCTCCGGCTCCTGCTAAAAGTTTACGCTCGAGAATCAATCTCCCTCGTCTCTGCGGGGGGGGGGGGGGGGGGGGGGGGGGGGGGGTGTACGGGCTATACCCCCTAAACGAATCAACTTCATCTTCGGTGGCTCCAAGCTTTGCCGCGACTCGGTCAATTCGATCAAAGCTCTTCAAAGAAGAGTCGAGATCGACAGAGGGGGGAAAACCCCAATGTTGGGTCCAGACCACGAAATCATTTTCTACGAAAGCGAGACAAGTAATCTCGACAAACCACACGACGACGCCCTCCTCGTTTGTCTAGTAGTGGTAGATGTCGAACTCTCAAGGATAATGATTGACACGGGAAGTTCGGTAGATGTCCTCTTTTACGACGCGTTCAAAAAGATGGACTTCAACGACTCCGAGATCGTGGAAGAAAAGACACCACTAGTACAAGGACAAAGAAAATCCGTTCCGAGATCGTGGAAGAAAAGACACCACTAAACCCTAAACCCTAAACCCCTGCACCCACAAGGACAAAGAAAAGCCGAACACAACTTTACATCAACCAAAAAAGGGAAGGGAATAAAACCAAACTATAGCTCGCATCTACAAAAATCGAGCCTGAAGCCCACACTGCAAACGTCCACAAAAGGCAGAACCTGACAAGTAAAACATTCACTCACACCAGTACGCTACCTTGAACATTCTTGTGAAAATAAAGGAAGGAGGAGGAGAAAACAGCTCACCAAAAAACAAAACAAAACATAAATAACACAATCCGAACGCAGCGAAAGCAGAGGAGCCTCTTCTTATTCATTCTTTGCTAATACACATAAGGAGATACAACACACACAAAAAAAAGAAACAGATGAAGATCTGATTTCTTGAAAGACGATCTCGCAAACACCGCGAATATTTGTTGAACTCCACTAGCACAAAGACCAGGTGACCTCCCTCCTCATCAAAGAAGCCACGGAAGCACTTCGTGATATCCACAAAAGATCGCCGAAGTCCGGCACTAGAACATTATGCGACATGTCCAAAGGCATAAGCCAAACCACGGCCTCCTAGGTAAAGCTCGCCATAAGCAACTAACGATCTCCCTATGGAGATAAACATAAAGGAAAAGAGTCAAACCAACGAATTCCGAACAAGGGGCAAAGAACTCCAAAAAAAAAATTACACACGGGCATCATCCGCGCCAACGAAAAACCTGGGCACACGTTACTAAAACGAATGACACATCGGACCCACCCAAACGAGGAGCCCGCACACCGCCTATAAAACTGAAAGGACCAACAATGCTCCTCAAAGAAGCAGCCATACCAACAAGGCCGATCAAATCCCGACCTCTCGCCTACTACAGTACGGATATGCTCAATGTTTAATTCCCTAAGTTACACTGCAAGTGCACAGGCAATTGTAGACTGTGCACTTGCAGTATGTAGGGGTCGAACCACAGAGACTCAAGAAATCCTACGATATACTATAGAATGTTGAGTTAAGCTACGCGATGTAATCAAGAATATTAAACTAAAACAGAAAGTAAATTAGTAGCAAATTCGGTTGTTTATCAAATACTAAAAGCACTAGGTCAAGGGAGTTCTCAGGAAATCATGCCAAGCAGATCAATTATCAGTCATGATCGAATTAAGAACCGTTCTAGAACTCATACACATATATAGAACTAATAACTTTCGTTGCAAGAATTCACTAAGTTTAAACCCTAGAAATCCAAATTTCTTTGCAATTCCTAACAGATTCAACTAGCCTTAGGTGCATGTTCGATTAGTTCACAATTCAATTAAACGAAATTTCTTTTCAGATAATTAAATTGCTCAACCTAAATAGGTTAGATTCTAAATTACACTTTCGTGTCAATTTATAAATCCTAGATCCAGGTTCTAAGTGATCAAGTTAGAAACTAGTATTAAGCACAATTCAGGTTGAAGAACTAACAAGTTATGAATCCTAACTGATTGATTTAATCTAGAAAATCATGAAATCTCTAATGAGAATCCCTAAACCTAACAATGAATCTACCCAGACATGATCAATGAAACAGAAATCATAGTATGAATAAATTGCATTAAAGAGAAATTAGAGAATGAAAAAGGGTTCGAAATCTTCTCCAAAAAGCAATACAGGGAATGATCAGCCCCAGAGCTCTAAACTCTCTCTAGCTAAAAGTATGAATGTGTAATATAAAAAAAACACCAAAAACCTAATTATAAAGTGCTAAACACGTTTTGGGTCTCTTCTGTAAATACTGGAACTTATGGGTCAAAGCTGCAATTCTTGAATTCTTCATTAATGCGCTGGAATGTAGCAATATGGGATCTGCGTCGATCGACGCAGATGTGCAACGGTCGACGCTCGTTGAAAACTTATGCTCCTTACGGCTTTAGCTCCAAATCTTGCCCAAAATTCTCCAATATCTTTCAAAATCCTCCAAACGTGCATAGACCTAATAAACACCTGAAAAGACTCGAAATACACTACAAAAGACTCTATATATGCTTATATCATGGCTTAAAACATGTAAAAACCATGATATATCAAGTACCCAACTCAAAAAGAAAAGAGGAGAAAGAAACAAGAAGAAACTCCAAACCAGGAGCTTTCCCCAAGAAAGGAAATAAACTAGGACAAAAACAAGAGAAGAGAGGCTACGTTTATAACAAGGAAAAAGCAGTGGTTACTGAGAAAGCGATAAATGCGTTACGCCCACCACCAAGGCAACATTAAAACGACGGTTTCTTTTCCAAGGAAAATGCTGAACAGTTGTCAAGACGACATCACTAAAGGGTTGTAGAAACAAGAAACGTTTTAGACCAAACAGCAAAACAAGGCAAGCAGAAGCATAAACCGAGCATTCTTCAAGCCTGAATCCTTTCCATTTTCCTTCTTAAAAAATGGGGGGAGAAGGAAAGGAATACTTAACCAAGAAAATAATAAAGGACAAACTAAAGCAAAGTCCTAAAGACCGACCACGTCGGTGAAACACGTCTAAAAAATAAAAAGAGAAGGAAATAAGAAAAAGAAAACAACATAACACATCAAAATACAAAGTCATTTAGAAATCCCAAGAGCTCATAAACTAGCAGCCATCTCGGCGGTAATAAGCACGGCGTTTGTTCCTCCCGGGAAATCGACCAGTTCTTTGGAATACATGTCATCATACTCCGGGTCGTTAAGCAGGGTCATTAAAAGATCATCCTTCATAAGAAAAAGAGCACTCATAGTAGCCAGCTTGGTCTGCAAGCGGGTATCGTAATCTTTGATCTGGTCAAAGCGAGCATAGGGAATCTCAATCCCCTCCTCTACAAGAAGCAGAAAAGCAGCAAGCGCAGCGATATCTTGATGCAACTCCAGCAACTTGTTCATCACCAGGATATCCTCCTTCCTCTCCAGCCTGATCTTGTAAAGACGCTCGGAAACCTTCTCATGCATCTTATGCCTCTGAGCAAGGACAGCTTCTTCGTTCGAAGACCAAAGCCGGTCGCACTCGGACCTAAAGGACTCGATCTCGGACTTCAGAGAACTAACCACCTCCTTGCTTTCATCTTGGATTTCCGCCGTTCTTCCCAAGCCCGTAAATCCGCCTCATGAGCTCGACATTCGCGATATCAGCTTCAACAAGTTTCCTTTGCACATCCTTGAGCCCCAACAAAGACTGTCGCAAGCCCGCGACCTTCTCCATAAGACCATCCTCTCTGGTCGTTACCGTTAAGAACTCCGCCACATAAGATCCTCTGAGACGATTAAGTTCATCGAAAGACTGACAAAATAAAGCAGCATAAGAAAGACACCCAAAAAGCCGCATAAAATGAGTCAACAAGACACTCAATATTGCAAAATGCTGACTCATATCGTGCTGAAGCCCCGCCTCGTACATCCGATCAACATGAACCAAAGTAGGATGAGGTTCCAAACTCAGATGCTGGAAGAAATTCATACAGGAAAGCCTATCACGGATAATCAAATCCGGCCCCTTGTGACGGTGTGTGAATGAACCATCCACTACCTTTGAGTTACCTCCCTCCAATAGCCTTTTCACCTGACTGTCCGCGGAATGGTCAAGAGCCATCTGAAAAAAATAAATCAGTGCGACCCCCCATACGATATAACTCCTCGGCAGATAAATCAAACCCAATCATAATCAGCAGAAACATCATCCAACTACGATATGCGCCTCTTCTTATTCGGTCGATTGTCATCTTTATCAACACCAGAATCCTCACTCACTTCCTCGGAAGAGAAGGTATCACCGGAAGCAAAATCCTCATCATGACCAACTTCATCCTCTTCGTCACCGACCTCATCTATATCGGCGGTTTGATTCTTCTGGGAGATTTTTTCTCCTTCTCAACTTGACGAGAGGGGAGTCAACGGTTTATAATCATCTGTTCGACCGGCTGAATAACGTGAGGATCTTCAGCCAAAGCAGGAACCGGAGGATTATTGGGGATAGTAGCGAGAACCCTCAAGACATAATTTGGCAACTCAACCCTCCTTCGACTCATCTTACATACCTTAAAAGGAAAAGGCGGGAATGAAACAATCGCTAAGAAAGACTGAAGACCCCGCCTCAGAATTCATATCATCCTAAGATACCGGAAGAAGAAAACAAATTCCGACACAAAATGAGACATACATATTCGGGTGCAAGTCACAAGCAAGAGTATAAGTCCGATCGCCAGGTCCCCAATGATAAAAAATAGACGACAAAACCAAGGACCCGAATCAAAGGAAAAAGGGCACTAAGAACAACGACTCGACAAAACAGATATAGAGCAAAGCCTACAGAAGAAAACAATTACCTGAGAAAGACGACGAGAACTGAAGAGACAAAGCTCAGAAAAAGGGGTTTTTATAGGAAAAACGAAAAATCGCGCCGTCCGCAGCTCGCATCCTTTCGTTCCCATAAAGCCAAGAAAGAATCCAATGGTCCGGATAGCGCCGATTGAAGCCAGACACGCCGACCAGATTGCCGCCTGACTTAAATGCTCAAAGAAATTCGCATATTCCGACCCTAGCCGAAGACCGCCGAACTACCGGGGGGGGGGGGTTAATTGTTTGATATAGGTTTAGTACCCATCCATAAGCCCATTGGAAATTTTGCCACCTCAGCTCTCACACGCTATAAATAGACCTTTCACTCTTTATTTTTCATCATCTTGTAATTGGTGAAGGCTCCGAGCTACATTTATAAAGCTACGAGCCCGAGCAATATTTAGGAAGCAAGTCAATTGACGGACTCCCACCTCGTTCATTTTTTGGCTTCAGCCTTATTATTAATAGAACAATTTCCAATCTTACTTAACGTTTATTTTCACCTCGTTAATTCAAACCCATTTAATCGTAACCCAAGTTATTTGGATTAGATCGAATTTCTGTAACAACAAGTATTTTAAAGGCATGCAAGAATAAATGTTACAAGAGGAAAAATCGTCTATTCCAAAATATTAACATGTTCAAGTCAATCTTTAAAAGGAGAAAGGGTAAAGCATTATGAGAAAATTTTGATAACGCTCAATTCAAAGAGCTAGCATACATCAAAAATGTCTTTCTTTTTTTTGGTCAAAAATGTCTAAGAAAGAGAATAAATGTTCAGATTAAACTAGACCAATATTTTGTATGTGGTTTAACATTTTGTGTTAATGAAAGAGAGAGTCAGAAAGAGAGTCAGAAAGAGATTGAATACGAGTGCATCTTAAAAACACATCAGGTGTTTAGAGGAGATCCATGTTGTTGCCAGCAATGTAGTGTGGTCCATGGTTTAATTTATCGCATTGATGAGAGAGAAACAAAGAAACGAGAAAGACAATGAGTGTATATTGGAAACAATTCATATGTTTTGATTGGTTAGTTTCATAATTTGGGTTCCCCAAAATTTTTGCCAACATAAAAATTTGGTTGAGTATGAAAACACGCAAAACCACAAAATCATCATTTTCATTTTAAAAAAAGTGAAAATTACTCTTGGTAACACAAATTTTAATGTTAATTATTAAATTAGCATTAGGCTGTGTCTTTTACTAGAGTAACATTCCATGATGGTGTAAACTACTAAATGGTCATTTCCTTAATATGTGTAATTTCTATTTAACTATAATTTAAATAGTTTTTATTATTTATAATTAACTAATTACATTAAAAATAAAAACATAAACATTTACCCTAACCCACATAGAGCCTCTTTTTTTTTACAGTTTCATCGCCGCATTCACTCGTCCTCTTCGTCTCGACACGATCTCGCCGGAGAACACAATCCAGCCGTCGTGAGTCACCGTAGTTGCCTAAATCATCGTAGCCCACTCAAACTCGACCGCCTATTCCGCTCAAACCCGACCGCCTATCCCGCCGTGAATCGCCGTAGTTGCCGTCGCGATCTGCATCCTCTTTGTCTCGACACGATCTCGCCGGAGAACACAATCCAGCCGTCGTGATCAATCTCGCCGCGCTAAGAAGGTATAAAACTGTTCTAAGAAGCTAATTCACGGAACCCTTTAAACAAAATCCGCCTTCATCAAATCGATTTCAAACACCGTCAATGTGATTTTCTATGCATGTGTTCTTATTTCAGATGTTTGCTTAGATTGTTAAAGATTTTTGATATGCTTTGTCTTTTTCTTTTACATGCCGATTTCAATTTGATTATCGTTATGTCTCGGATTTAGGCATTAGTTGTTCTTAGAAAGGATTTAGATTGCCATGTTTTTGTTTTTCTTGTAATCCTTTGCACCTTATTTGCTTATTATTCTAACTGAATTTTGTTGTTATTGTACCGTATTTATTTGTTTATGTTGCGGATTTATTTGGTATTATTACGGATTTATTGTGCAAGTGTCAAAGTTATGCTTCTATGTTGTTATAGATTTATTTTGTTGTTATTGTTGCGGATTGATTTGGTATTGTTACAGATTTACAAACTTGACAAATTTCCTTGCCTGTGTAGATATGGATGGTTCAGAGCGAAAGGAGTATCCTCCTCGTCTCTATGGTGTCGAGAACAGTCCGGATCCTACAAGAAGTTTGAATCATGCAAGCAATCTTCATTGCTTGTTAAAAGCGAAACCAATGCCCAGTGATGATGTCTGGGAAGCTATGAAGGAATCTTCACTAGGTTGTATTGTGTCACTTGCCGAGAACAACTTCACATGGTGTGCGAAGACAGTTCACTACTTTCTTACGCATGAGTTGGAAATTCTGAAACCTATGGAAATTTGGTCTTTGCTTGGAGATAACCCCCTGCGATTTTCATTGCAAGAATTTGCGAGAATTACAGGTCTTGATTGTGGTCCGTATGAGAATGAAGGTGCTATTGGAATTGATCACACAGATTTATTGAAAAAAAATGGAGTTGTCCATAGGTGATGGACCTCATTGGAATGACTTGAATAGAGTGTTAAAGAAGATAGATCGTGCTACGTGGAGTTTCTTAGAAAGGAGAAGTGTTGGTTTTATGTGCCTCATCGCCATTGGTGTCTTTGGGTTTCAAAGGGGTTGTAGAATGGAGTTTAAGTATGCAAAAAAGACTTTGGATCCCATAGCATTCAACAAGTATCCGTGGGGGCGCCTAGCATTTGAGGTTTTGATTACTTCCATCAAAGCTGCTAATCTATCACAGCATACCATTACATTGAGTGGTTTTGTTCATGCATTGCTGGTATGGTCATATGAATCTTTTCCAAAACTGGGAGAGCTATATGGGAAACAAATAAATGTTGATGTACCAACCCCACTTCTCCGCTGGAAAGGATCTCGACAGCGGGACAGCGTTGATGACGTCCTACTGTCAGCCCAGAAAGAGGAAAACCCGGTATGTTTATCTCTTACGAGTTTGTTATCTATATATTGTTTTTACTGTTGCAGATTTGCGTTATGTGTTGTTTATTTGCGTTAGTGTTGCGGATTTGTTTTTTATGTTGCGGATTTGGTTGTTTTACTTGTTGCGGATTTGTTTATTGTGTTACGGATTTGTTTGCTGTTTTGCGATTCTTATGTTTTGTGCAATAGTTTTATGGTATCTTGTTTTCATGTAATCTCCAGGTCCGTCTGTCGCATATGATTGTGAAGCCTTACGATGAGATATATCCGGTCTGGCCTTCTGATTTACATGACCCGAGAGTGGATATAATGATCAAAGATATACTCAACGACAATTTGGACAAATCGCTGTGGGGAAGGAGTGGTTGTCTCGATAAGGTCCAGTTAAAGTATATGATGAAGAGAAAGGAAGAAGGTAAGGGAAGTTAAAAGAGGGATAGTAGAAACCGTGGAGTCGCTGAGGAGGTTTCTGACTTGAATAAAAAGCCGAAAGTAGATTCAAGTGTGGATGCCGAGATTTTAAAGATAGTAACGGGTTTAAGTGATAAAGTTGATTGGATGAACACCGAATACAGACATAGGTTCAGTAAAATAGAGGGTGCATTGGCTCAAGGATGCGTGCATCATAAGCAGCCGGTGACAAACGTAGAAGTTGGCGACTTGTCTTCCGTGAAAAATCAGGTATGTCAGTCGAATTGTGGTTCTTTGTTTTTACTGTTGCAGATTTGTGTTATGTGTTGCATATTTGCGTTATGTGCTGCGGATTTGTTTATATGTTGCAGATTTCTCTAATGTGTTACAGATATGTTTTTTGTTACGGATTTGTTTTACTTGTTGCGGATTTAATTATTGTGTTACGGATTTGTTTATTTGCTGCGGATTTGTTTGATTTTATTATTGTGTTTATGTTTACAGGAAGTTCAAAGCAAGAATCATGACAACGAAGTGAAGGTGTCTTCTTCAAATACACCGGTAAGCGATGCGTCTTGCTTTCAGTTAGTTGTCTCTATTATATTTAGAGTGGTATTTACGACGATTGTGCTTTAACAACAGGCATGGCTAGTATCCCCTAACAAAGAAGGGAAGATGGACGCTATGCGGAAAAAGGGTGTCAACGCTAAGGACGCTCCACCCAAGAAGGGTGTTAAGAAACTTGAAGCTGTGGAGAAGCCTAAGGCTGTGGAGAAGCCTAAGGCTGTGGAGAAGACTAAGGCTGTGGAGAAGCCTAAGGCTGTGGAGAAGCTTGAGGCTGTGGGGAAGCACGAGGCTATGAAGAAGCCTGAGTCTGTGGGGAAGTCTGAGGCTTTGGAGAAGCCTGATTCTGTGGAGAAGCATGAGGCTGTGCAAAAGCCTAAGGCTGTGAAGAAGACTAAGGTTGTGGAGAAGCCTAAGGCTGTGGAGAAGCCTAAGGCTGTGGAGAAACTTGAGGCTGTGGGGAAACCTAAGGCTGTGGAGAAGCCTAAGGCTGTGGAGAAGTCAAAACTTGTTGGGAAGCATAAGGCGGTCGAGAAGCAGAAGGATGTTGAGAAGAGAAAGGCGGTTGAGAAGCCTAAGGCTGTCAAGAAGCCAAAACTTGTTGAGAAGCAAAAGACTGTTGAGAAGCTTACAGACAAAGATGTCTCAGTTAATGCCTCATCCCTGGATGAACAAGATAAAGTTTTAGCTGCTGGTTTAGACCTCTTACAAAAGGTTATTATTGGAAGTGGTGAAGCTGACATGCGCCATAGAGCGTTGGCCCAAACGTGTAAGGATCCGTATGTCGGAAATTCAATCATCAAACGCATTCACTAGGTCAAACCTGCTTTTGGGTCTTTCACAAGTGATTATGTGTATGATCCCTTTGAAACCGTGGCTCCTGAGAAAGTGGCAAAGTTGATGGATTTGTACCGAGTCGATGAGTAAGTGTATTTCAATTTGTTGTTGATTATCAAGTTGAATTGTATTTAACTAAGTGGGTTTCTTGTAGGGAAGAGCCTCTTAGTACAGAAAACAACGAAGTTCGTTTCTTCAAAAGGCTATCAATACCCAAGAAAGATTGGCCAGACTCTGAAAAGGATTACGGCTGAGTAGGCAGCCATGTAACAATTATGCTATTCTCTTATACATTTGTTACGGATTTTTCTAATAGTGTTTCAGATTTATTAGGGAATTATGCTGAATTTTTAACCATTTGTTGCGGATTTGTTTACTAGTGTTGCGGATTTACATGCTGTGTTTTGGATATGTATGCTAAGTTTCATTTTGACACTTTGCAGCACATTACTGCAGCAATAAACATGTTTCGTAGACGATTATTAAGGGATGAAAACCCTTACAAGTCAGATCGGATTGCGTTTCTTGACCAATTGTTTGTTGCGTGCTGGCTCCTTGACTACAAATAGTTCAATATTAAACCCGCCAAGTTCTTTTTCGCAAGTGGGTACACCGATGCATTTGAAGGTAAACATGAAGGAACTAGTACCAACAAGAAATGGATTGAAGATGTCGATCTAGTGTACTTTTGCCATAATGTGGGTGGAAGGTACTTTTGCCATAATGTGGGTGGAAGCCATTGGGTGACTTGTGAACTGGATTTAGTGAAAGAGAAGATAGATGTTTACGACAGCGTAATCACATAGTATAGTGAGCAGATTGTGTCTGACCAAGTCCGTGCATATGCCAAGATGATTCCATATTTGATTAAATCTCAAGTTCCAATAGGTAATTACTTAATTTAATGTGACTATATTGTGGAGAAGCTTAAGACTTTGTAATTGTCTATGTTTGCATCTTGTAGCAAAACGAAAAGGGATGCGATGGCAGCCATATCCAGTACACTTCAAGAAGGATGGATTACCACAAAATATTCAGACTGAAGATTGTGGGTTGTATGCTATCAAGTTCATTGAATGCCTTGCACATGGTGTCAAAATGGATGGATTGAGCGACACAACCATTGCGGATTTGAGACTGAAGCTAGCAGCAGAGATATTCGATGAGTGTCGTGACCTAAACCCACAGATGTCTGACCCAGTTCGAGGTGCTGATAAAGGTCACGCACCTCGTAGTGCCACACAACCTTAGTGGGTGTTTTATCGTGTATCATTTTCTATTTAAGGATGTTGCGAATTTATTAGGATACACTTGGTGTACTTTTGCTTATCCTCGTACCGGATGAAGTTTGGTTCAGTTTTGGATTTATATTAGCAATGTTTTATAAATTAATTTGGTGTTACTTTGCTACGGATGTATAAATTTGTTTGCTGTTTCCTTGTTACGGATTTAACATGTAATGTGACAGATAAATTTCATTAACCCTAACCCTAAACATTAATATTAAAACCTAAAACAAACAAATAACCATAAAAGTTAATTTTAACACCTAATACTAGATTAAATAACAAATTAAACCCTAAACTAGTAAAACATAAACATTAATTTTAAAACCTAAACCCTAATCCCTAAACACTATTATGTAAACCTTAAAAAATTCTTCGAAAGTATTTAAAAATAAACCATACTTCTAAACCTTAAACCCTAAACCCAATCCCTAAACATTAATATTAAAACCTAAAACAAACAAATAACCATAAAAGTTAGTTTTAAAACCTAATACGAGATTAAATAACAAACTAAACCCTAAACCCTAAACTAGTAAAACATAGACATTAATTTTAAAACCTAAACCCTAATCCCTAAACACTATTATGTAAACCTTAAAAAATTATTCGAAAGTATTTAAAAATAAACCATACTTCTACACCTTAAACCCTAAACCCAATCCCTAAACACTAAATCCTAATCTCTAAACAATATTATGTTAGCCTCAAACCGTTATTGGATAATCTTTAACCTTAAACCCTAAACTCACTAACCCCGAAACATTAATTTTAAAACCTAAATAAAATATTTGTAGACACTAAGTTCAAATCCCTAAACACTATTGTGTAACGTTAAACAATTTTTTGAAAGTCTTTAAACGTAAAATGTCATGTTGCGGATTTATTTTGTTATGTTGCGGATTTATTCTGTAATATTACGGATTTGTTCAGTATTGTTACGGATTTATTCAGTAAATGTTGCGAAAAACATACTAAACCCAGAAAATAGTTGTACCCATATATGTCAAGAATAAGTACTGAGGCATTTTTAAGAACAGAAAAAGAAGACAAGAAACGACTCAACGGGGACATATGCGCCGGTTATGCCCACTTGAACCGCAGTTCGAACAGATGTGTGGCTTTCTAGGACGTTTGTTCTCCAAATCCTTTTCCAACGCAGACTTATATCTTGATTTCTTTGGTCTACCTGGAGGTTGCCGCACTACAGGAGGCAAACACTTTTGTATGCGGCATGTGCGGGAATAGGGAGAAATACATCTCCAGGCAGTACAGACTGCTCATAAGCATGACAAAGATAGGACTTGTAATAGTATGGAGATGTTAGACGAACAATACTCTTCTGCTTGGCTTCTCCAGCAGCAATAGCGTGGACGCAAGGTAGTTTAAGTAAGTCGAATCTGTGACAAGTGCATCTACATTCTCGTACGTTGACCAGCATCATTTTCTTGACCTGCCAACAACCTTGCTTCTGTTACACATGGCTGCAGAAAATACAGTGCATGAATAAAGAGTAAATACTAGTAATATTGTCCACAGTCAAGAGTAATACCTCAACAAATTTCTCGGCACCACGAGTAAGCAGTGTCCTCATTTGGCCTGCATCATGCCTCCGTTCAGAAAACCAACTAGTTAACATGGTCCGTATAGCGTCAACAAGTCTAAAGGTTGGAAGGTTCCTCGCGTCCGAGAGTACTCTATTGATCGATTCCTCTATGTTGGATGTTAAAATGTTGTACCTATGTCCTGGAAAATGAACGCGGCTCCACACCTTCACATCGGCCTTCAGCAGGTATTCGTGTAGTGCCGGATTGATGTCTTGGATCTCGTTGAATAGAATATTGAAATCAGATATCCGATATGCATTTGCTGCCCTTTTCAGTAATCAGAAAGCTTCTCCTCCTTTAAACCTCATAAGTATGTTTTTGTACAAATGATATGTACATATACCATGATTAGCCAATGGATAAACTTTTCCAATTGATTTAGCTATCGATCTATGCCTATCAGAGATGATAGATAAGGCATTGTCGTCTGGAATCGCTAAACTGAGTTGTGTGAAGAACCATTCCCATGATTCATCGTTTTCAGTGTCAACAACTGCAAATGCTATCGGGAAGATTTTAAAATTACCGTCTTGGGCTGCTGCAACTAACAGTGTACCTTTAAATTTCCCTTTCAAATACGTTCCGTCAACAACCAAGACTTTCCTCATGTACTGAAAACCAGCGATGCTTGCACCAAATGAAACGAACAAAGACTTGAATCTATCCAACTCATCAACTTCCAGTTTTGTGATAGTACATGGATTGGCTTTTCGTATCAAATACAATATGCTGGGAGTTTCTCGTAACCACTTTCATGAGTGCCTGTAGCTAATATGCGCGCACATCGCAAAGCTCGATGGGCTTTCCAATATCCAATCTGCGAAACAATAATTAATCTGTAACACTTTGCAAAAATCCGCGATAGACATAAAACTCTATAGCAAAAATCCGAGATTGAAGATATGAAAGAAATTTCGGTCGCAATTGTACCTTTATACCCTAGCCGTTGTTGAGAGCGGTCGCAAGGTATTCTGGTTTCACACTGGGTCCAACATTTCCTATCGTATCGAAGTACAGTTTTCCTAAAATCTCTTTTTTTGCTAGGCGATTACGGCCACCTCTTTCTGTGACAGAACACGAATGTTCACTAACGTATACTTTGATATGGAATACTGGAGACACCCCGACTTTTCCAGCTCGAACTCTCCATGTATAGCCATCTATCCAACATTTAACAATTAGTAATTCTGGCCGTTGATATACCATGGATTTTAGGGTTTTTAACCATGGTATATGTGTCATTTATCGAGTCTTTTACTATGTTTTAGAGTCTTTTCAGGTGTTTATTAGGTATAAGCACATTTGGAGCATATTTGGTGATTATGGCACTTTCTGGAGCTAATTAGAGTATTTGGCCGAGAGATAGACTTCACTGTCAATATTCCAGAGCCGCAACGATCGACACACTTGTGGCATCGATCGTTGCACCAGCGAGATGGGCCAAACGACGGTTTAATGAAGAATAATGAAATTGCAGTTTTGCCCAGAAGTTCCTGATATTTAGAAAGAAGCCCCAATTCGTGTTTTAGGTTATAAATAGAGTTTTTAAGCCATTGTTTAGGCTACGCTTTTTACAAGCTTTTCTTACGTTAAGTTTTACTCAGAGAGAGTTGAGGGGCTGATCCTGATCTCGAAAGAGACTTGATTCTGAACCCCAGTTCTTATTTGATTATATGATATTTGGTTTTCTACTTATGATATTTTCTGTCTCGATGAAAATGTCTGAGTAGATCTCCTGTTAGGTTGAAGGATTCTCATTAGGGATTTCAAAAAATTATAGTTTAATTAATCTGTAGGGATTCATATCTGCTAGTTCTTTGTTTAGGTTGTTCTTAATGCTTAATCTGAAGTAGCTAATCAGAATTATGATGTTAGGCTGATTAATGCAGCGGAAGTTGGTTGATTTAGCTAGAAAGAACCTAGGTAAGCAATTAAACTTCTCGCAAACAGAAGTTTGGTTTAGGATAATTGTGAACATATCAAACTTGGAATTAAAGCTGGTTTAATCTGTTAGTTCTCGCAATCGAAAGTTTGGTTTGCTGCACTTAGACTTAGAGAATTATCGCAAAGGAATTTGTTTATTCTATATCCGTGTTTGAGTTCTAGAACAATTATTGATTAGATCTAGATAGATTGATTGCTTGCGTTCCTGATTTCCTGAGAACTCCTGAAACCTAACGCTTCGCCTTCTTGCTTACAAACTCACTTTATTCGCTTGCTATTTCGTTTACTGTTTTCACACCTGCTTCGCTTAATTAAATCTGAACTACTAATAATCTATTTTGTGACTGAGAGTCCTTGTGGGATTCGATACCTTATATACTACGATTGCATTAACTGTGCACTTGCAGTAGAATAGGGATAAAACTTACAACCTATCAAGTTTTTGGCGCCGTTGCCGGGGAATCTTTGAGTTCACCGATAGATTTAGTACTAGGATTTAGACTAAGCATTCTTTTTAATTTTCTTGTTTACTCACGCTTTTGATTTTTGGGATTGCAGGAATTCGCACTGCATCGATCGTTGCCACCTTGCATCGATCGACACAAGGCGAGAACAGCGATGCCAAGATCTGAGACGTTCAATAGGTTCCACTCTATGGAACCTGTGATTCTGATTCGCGGTGAAAACGGCGTTCTACGAGACCAAGAGGGTCACATATGCAACGCAAAAGGTCAGAAACTAGATGGGGAAGGAAACCCCATCTTGCCAGATTACCATGTATTGGTTGGGCAAGTAGCTGAGATGAGAAATAAGATAGATGACATCCACAACGTCCTACTAAGGGAAAGACAGTTCCGAGCACATGAAGAAACTGAAGGATTTACAGAGGTAAACTATATCGCTGGAGCTGATTTTTATGGACAAACATTTGGACATCAGCAGAGACAAGGTTCTAGGCATGCTCAAGGATCAAGAGATTGTGGTTATACATCCGGCCTAGCATCTCTTGTACCTGCACAGACGAGCAGATTAAAGATCATGATGGAGCAGTCCATTGCAGGACAACAACAGACCACAACGTCTTTCAACTCGAAGCTTGAGAGCTTGTACACTAATCTGAATGAGAAATTTGAGTCCTTGAACACTCATATGAAGTTGCTAGATACACAGATGGATCAGATTTCAAGTTCTTCCACAAGGAAGGATACTCAGGAAGCCCATGTCGTTGACATTCCTATTCAGGTTGACCACAAGATGGATCATGGACCATATCTAGTAGTTAAGGCTATGGAATTTGTGGAAAACAGAGGGGAGTCTGATATCGAATTCCCTGAGTTTGAAAGCTTCGACGGACCTGACTCAACATAGATTGACATGGATCTTTTGGCTTGGATAGTTCAGAATGATACTGGACCAAGTCAAGAGGAGAAATTTGAGTTTGAGATTGCTGAATTAGATCAGGAAGCTGATGGACCCGAGACTGTAGTTGAAACTCGAGCTGAGACAACCGCGTCGATCGTTGCACCATATGCACCGATCGTTGCACCCCGTAAAAAACCAGTTTCACTTATACCTCGTGGAGTTGCTAAGGAAAGAATCTACAAACCTCCAATACCATTCCCAAAAGCTCCTGTAAGGTCTAAAGATGTTGTTTAGTGCACAGTAGTGGTTGATAAGAAGATGGTGGTTCCACAGGAGTCTACTCTAACATCTTCAAAACCTAAAGCTACTCATAAGCAGAAGGCTCCGAACATCGAATCTCTGCCAAAGGTAAAGCATAAATCCTCTAAGTTTAAACCTTCTGACTCCACTGTTTTGAATGCAGGAAAAAGCTTTAAACCACCCAAGTGTCGATCCCACCCTACATTCCTTCCTACGTTCCTTGGACGACATCATGCTGCTACTGCTTACACACCACCATGGATGATAAGGCATTCACAGAGACACTCAAAGTCTCTGTTAAAACCTCCATGAGTCTGACCTCTTTCCAAAAGTCAAGCTAATGACTTAAAACAAGCGCTGAGTGGGAGGCAACCCACTGTTAGGTTTATTTGTTTTTTCTTTCCATTTTTGGTGTTTTTCTTAGGATTTCACGTTTTTATTTGCTTTTGCTAGTTTTTAGATACAGAACACAAGTCTGGAGATGTGTGACGATCGTTGCTTACTTGTGCAACGGTCGTTGCAATTGGTTTTAATCGAAAATTAAGGTATGTCGCGCTAAACCGGAATTGATCTGGTTCAACCAGCATCGATCGTTGCTGCTATGCAACGATCGTTGCACCCACGACCAAGGTAAGTTGCCTTAAACCCTTTTTCTTCTCTCTTTCTTCTCCATTTCTTTTCGCCGATACACCGAGAACCTCCACCTAAAATCATCATTTCTTCATCAAATTCCTTGTTTTCAAGTGCTATTCACTTATTTTTACACCCCCAATCTATTTCTCCAACCCATATCTCATGAAATCAAGGTAATGTACTTCTATTTTGATGATTTTCGGATTCAACTATTAGGGTTTTAGAAATTGGGAATTTTGGATGGAATTGATGAATGCATGCTAAAGTGAACATGATTTAGTTTGCTTAGTGATGGATTGTTGTCGATTTTGTGATTGGTAACACGATTTTAGAACGATTTTGTTGACTGTTGATTGCGGCCAGAATCGTCTAGCACCGATCGTTGCACTTAGGCAACGGTCGTTGCTCTGCGATTCTGGGGAAATGTTCGAATATACGTAATCGTCTTGCAACGATCGCTGCCTTAGTGCAACGTGAAGGAATTTCTAGCAGTTCCTAATCCAATTAGGCAATCCTGGTCTGAATTCCAAGCCTAGGATCTAGGGTTCATGTAATTGAATCATTGGGATCTCAGAATTACCTGGTGATTAGCAGCGGAATATTTGCAGATAATCGAGATCTAGAGCGCCTCAAATGCTGCGCCTCTACTGGTATCCACACGCACACAAACTGAACAGGAGGGATGCTAGTGCCTATAGAGATCCAATCTCTTCAGAGGTTTCTATTCAAGTTCTGGTGGCTGTGAATTAGGTTAGAATCAGTTTAGGTCGACCATATATCTTATATATGTCGACTTAAACCATAACGGAATTAACCAACGATTAAACCGAATTAATCTGGTAATCCGCGAGTTGCATCGATCGACACACTCTTTGTGTCGATCGACACTGCCCCAGAATATTGATATCGAATGCATATCAAATATGCATTCACTAGATCATTAAATTAATGATCAACCTCGTCTTTAACGTCCAGTTTGCTTAGGTGTGTGACCCTCTAGGATCATATAACACTAGCAATGAGTTCTAAACTCATTGATCATAAGTGGCTTCTAGCAAAGCATTATGACTACCCAGTGTCATATGATTGTCTCATCTCGACAATACGACTTTCACTTGGAGTAAGTACAATAGATTTCAGGACATTCCCAAGAATCTCCCACTTGTACTGGAATCATCTATTCCTTCAATCCCTTCGTCACTATATCTCGATCTGGCATAAGGCAAGATCTGTGTCACCTTATTTAGCCAAGATCATGTTCATCGAACTCCGATTTATACTGACAAGACAAACGACTGACAATCACCTCGTTTGAGTGTGGCCACACATTTCTCAGTATCAAATCTTCGATGGGCCCTGAGATATTTATCTCCTGTTATATAGGAGGGACAAATCCCATCTTGTTCCATACCTGTCTCTTCACACGCTTCATGATACGCCCAATCAATGCCTTTATAGTCACCAGTTACGGCTGACGTTTGACAAGGTTAAAGCGGACCAATTCATATGTAAGAAAACATGATGAACTCAGGTCCAAGGACTATACTCTATAGTCGTAATGAAAACTCTCATGACACTTATATAACTATCCCGTAGAGTTCTCATCAGTGGGTCATGTCCGATCATGTGTTCTCTAACACATATCTATGTGATTGACTTTAATACTCTTATTAATGACTCCATGAAACTTAGTCATCAGTCACCTCACATACTAGTCTCACGCGGTTGTTAATGTCCCATTTTAACAACCTTGACCAGGGACCAATCATAATTTATGTCATTTATTATCTATAGGGTTTCATGATCAAGTCACATACTTGATGACCTATAAAATGTCATAAATTACTTTGGGACTATTATTTAATAACCATTATTAAATAATACAGATGTCAGATTTCAATAACATAATCAAATTATGTTTATACGAACATCATATCATAACTAAAATTAATAACAATGACTCCCACTAAAATTAAGATCACATCTTAAGACATCTAATGCCTTTAGCAGTAGCCTGACCCCCATTCCCCCTTGCTTAGCGTGTGTCGAAAGACACTGCGTCTTGCTAAGAGTAATACCAAGAGTCATTTGCACGAAGCCCTTCTTGGAATCCTGCATATTGGACATGTGCAAGGCCTTATCACTATAAGTATCTTGACACAATCCAATTAGTTTATCCAATCTATCTCTATAGATTCTTATTCCAAGAATGTATACTGTTTCTCCCATAATTTTATCGAAAAACAACTTTCGAATCAAGTCTTAACAGAATGAAACAATGGAACTTCATTTCCGAGAAGTAGTATGTTATCAACATACAATACTAGAAATGCAACTGCGCTCCCACTAGTCTCTTGTAAACATACGGTTCCTCTTCGTTCCTGACGAAGTCAAACCTTTTGACTGCTTCATCGAAACGAAGATTCCAACTCCGAGATGCTTGCTTCAATTCATAAATGGTTTGATGAAGCTTGCATATCTTCCTAGCTTCATTAGGATCAATGAAAAACTTCAGGTTGTGTCATGTAATGAAACAAGAGTATCATTCATAAGTCAAAGTCTCTGTCGCTTTTGTCTTACGTGAAAGAGGTAAAGTTCAAATTGTTTGCCCTAATCGTTTGTTGTGGTCAATAGCATGTTTAATTAATTAAGTGTGCGTGTGATCAAGTGAGTCGATTAATAATCGATCGTTTGTTATCAGCTTGGTGTTGCCGTGTGTTGTGATCGATTATCATTAATAATGTTTGATCCCTAAGCGAATGATCGCTTGTGATGCCGATATATTGCGTGTGATGCCTAGCCGAGATCGATCACAATGATCGTGAGGCAAAAGGATCAAACGCAAGCGATGTGTGAGCCATGAGCCGGGCGTGATCATGCGTTGCAATGATCGATCTCAAGCGATCGTGAGCAACAGCGAGTTGGATCATGGGCCTTGGATTATCATGGGCCCACATATTGCGTTAATGGGCCGAATTGGATCTTGGGTCCGATTGTTTGGCCCATTAAAATTTTACGTTCCGCGAATAGTCAGTCGGTTAAACCGAGCTTCGCGGTTCGTTGCCCAAAACCACACCGATTAAACCGGTCAATTTAATTGGCGGTTAATTGTGTGTTTAAAGCCTAAAACCGCAAGTTAAATCAAATTGGCTAAAACACTAGGTGTTTCTTCCCGGTTTTGGATTTAACTGAACCGATCCAATTTAATTGGTGGTTCAAGCGGTTAACCCAAATCGCGGTTTGCTGGAAATAATTTTATTTCTGGTTAAACCGGATTGAGATTCAAAATTGAATTTTAACCTAAACCGAAGGCTGGTCTAAGTTTGATTTGGTTGGACCAAATAATTTAGAGCTGGTCTGGTTTAGTAAATAACCGATGGTTTTGATAGTTAATTTGGTCTTGGACTAGAATTAATAAACCGGATCGGTTATGTCAAATTATTGGGCCAGCTGGAATTCTATGGTCTTGGGCCAAGAATTGGGCCTATAATTTGTGACCCAACCCAAGATATTTATAAAATATTAAATTAGAAATTTCTATTTTAGTAAGTTACTAAATTTAGAAAGTTTCTAAAATAAGAAAGTTTCCCAAAATAGTAATCTTCTATTTTTGGAAATAAAAATTAAAATCCTCAAAAACAATATCAAGCTTGGATGTCTTTCCAGTCTTGTCAGCTACTTAACGCTTATTCGATTACAGATATGGCTTACAGTGTGAGGTGTCTGTTTTCGCATAAGTAAAGTAGTATATAGTCACTAATTTCATTGGGAGTCCCAGACTTTAGTGATTATTTGGCTGTAAGAGATTGGTTTCCTTGACTGGGCCATCGGGAGTCCCGGGCCTTGAGACATCTGGTGAATTTGGGCCTCGGGTCCAATTCACAACCGAGAGTTATATGAGATATAACTAGCTGTGTGTATGCTTACCAAGTAAAGCTAATTCCGGGTGACGGCCAGTGGCCCACTTTGGATTTAGCTGAACATGGGTCTCGGAATCATTGTATTCTTATGAGGTTAAACAAAGAAATTTTGAATACAATGCGAGTTTTCTTATAAGTTATTAAGATTACTCTTTTATGAACTAAATAACTAAAACTCTATTTATCTCTAATTTTCAGCTATGACAAGCACAAACAAACAAAACACTTTCTCGATCCGGTATGTCCTTGAGATGGACAAACTGAACGGATCAAATTTCTTGACTTGGTCGCGGAACCTGAGACTAGTTCTCAGGCAGGAGAGAAAGGACTATGTCCTTGAAAGAACTCTCCCCGTGAAGATCGGGTCCAATGCCTCTCATGCAGTATATAATGCTTGGAATAAGCATTATAATGATGCGGTAGATGTGCGTGGTCTGATATTGGCTACCATGGACTCAGATTTGCGGAAGCAATATGAGAACATGGAGTCGCCAATAGAGATGATCAGCAGCCTGAAATTGAAATTTCAGGAGCAGGTAAGAGTGGAGAGATACCAGTTGGTTAAATCTCTCACTAGCTGCAAGCTACCAAATGATCATCCAGTAAGTCCTCATGTCAGTAAAATGATGGGTTACATTGATAACCTGAGGAAACTGGATTATCCAGTTAGCCAGGAATTGGCAACTGAGATCATTCTGCAGTCACTGCCGTCAAGCTATGATAAGTTCGTAAGGAACTATATCAAGAAAGGCTTAACGAAGACGTTGACTGAACTGCATGATATGCTCAAGACAGTTGAGCCAAACGTGAAGAGTACCCTGTACAATCTCGTGAATGAGAAGGGTAGGTTTACTAAACCTAATGCTGACAAGGGTGAAGACAAAGTTGTCCAGATTTTGAATCATGGCAAGCATGTGTCTTCTGAGCTCGAGTCAGATACCTCTTACGTTGGTAAGTGCTGCTACTGTAAAGAGACTGGGCATTGGAAGAGAGATTGCATTAAATTCATGGAAGATTATGAGGAGTTGAAGTTGATGTATGAAACTACTTCCTCAGGTATTCATGTTATTACTTCAAGTTATACCTTATAGGTATTGGATACTGGTTGTGGCACTGATATTTGTTATAATATGCAGAGCCTGAGCAACAGTAGAACGTTGAAGGAAGGGCAAGTGGAACTGCGTGTCTGGAAGGAGCTTGGGATGCTGCCTCAGCCATAGGGTTTTCACTTGTAGATGCCTTTGAGGCTTGGTTTTGTATTAAGTAATTGCTACAATGTACCTGCTTTAAGCAGAGTTGTCTTTCATTTTCTTGTAAGAATTTGAATGTTTTTCATTTGATAAAAGACAAGTTTTGTTCTTTTGATCTTAATGAAATATTAATTGTAGCACCCTATTCAAGGAATGGGTTTTATATCTTAAACCATAGAGTGCCTAAAATGTAACATAAATACCGCAATTGGTTTAAATCTGATGAATTAAACCTGATTTTTCTTGGCATAAATGTTTTGGTCACATAGAGTAAGTCAGATTCAGAAACCCCATAGTTATGGACTTTTGGGCTCATTTGAATGGATATCTTATGAGACTTGAATTCTGCTTACTAGACCAAAAGACAAAGGGCCCATCTTAGCCGAGCTAGAGAAAGGCCCAAAGACTTATTGGAGATTGAACATACTCATGTATGTGGTCCGATGAGCTGTAATGCCAGAGAAAATTTCATTTACTTCATTGTCTCTACTGATTGCTTCAGTGAGTGTGACTGTGTTCATTTGATGAGACACAAGTCGGAATTCTTTGACATGGTCGAAAGAGTTCCAGAATGAAGTATAGAATCTGAATGACAGAAGTATTAAGACTCTGGATTAGATCACGAGTGAGTATACTTAAGTCATTGATTGTGTGATCATCTAAATGAGTGTGAAGTCGTTTCACAGCTCAATTCTCCTGAAAACCTTGAGGTATTTCTGTGAGAAAGAATCAGATCTTATTAGAAATGATTAAAGATGAGTCACACGAATCTTCCATGATATTCTTTAAGAATAACGCTCTAGAAATATCTAAGTTTACGCTGAAATAGTTCCACCAATATCAGTTGAAAGACACCACGTAAATGTGGATTGGAAATGATCCAAATTCGTCTTTACTGAGTATTTGTAGTTGAGCTACTTCGCTGGTTGTCCTAGGGAAACCAAGGCTTGTTACTTTTACGTCCATTCTGTTTTCTAAGAAGGGAAGTTACTTTCCAAGAAGAACAGTGGGAGTAAAAGTGTAACTCGAAGAAATTCGAGAAATACAGGAGGCTGCTCAACCTGTTGAGGAAGAGCAGCGGATGGATTTACAGATTTCTTTAGAATCTACACCTGTAGAGCCTGAAGTTCGCAGATCTGAATGAATCAGTTGCTAATCCGAGAGTGATTTCTCGTCATTAGTTGAACCTGATGATCATTGAAAGTCGCATGATCTTATGATCATTGAAAGCGACGAACCTGCGAAATTCAAAGAAGCGAAAGTCAGCCCGGACTCCATAAAATTACACTATGTGTAAGTTAGCTTCATTGATCCATTCATGGATGGAAGCAAACATATCGGAGTTGGAATTTTCGTTCTGTTGAAGTAGTCAAGGTTTTGACTTGAACAGGAACGAAATGGAACTGTGCGTTTACTAATAGATTAGTGGGAGCGATATTGCATTTCTCATAATGTATGTCGATGACATACTGATTCTCGGAAATAACGTCCCAATACTGCAGTCGATAAATGACTGGTTTGGGAGTTGGTTTTATGATTGACATGGGTAAAGCCACGTAGTTCTTGGATTTTGGATCTAAAAGATAAAGATCCAAAAGAGCTGGTAGGACAAAGTCAGGATTCTTAAATTGACAAAGTCCTACACGTAATCAGCAATCCAAGAAGGGTTTTATGCCAATGTCATATGGCATTACGTTAAGCGAGATACAGTGTCCTACGATAACTGCTGAACTTGAAAGCATGGATAGGATTCCATATGCGACGGCAATTGGATCTATCATGTATGCCATGACACGTACTTGTTTTGATGTTGCTTTAATGTTAAGCAAGACAAGTAAAGACCAGTCAAATCCAGCAAAGAATCACTGGATTGCCGTAAAGAATATCCTAAAGTATTTGAGGAATACTAAGGATAAGTTCTTGATTTACGGAGAAAGTGAGGTGCTACAAGTCGATAGAGTCTGAAAGGCAATTTTCCAATAGACAAAGATAATTCCTGGTCACAGTCCGGCTATATCTTGTGTCTAACTGGCGGTGCAAGGCACTGTTGCTGACTCCATGACTTAAGCTGAACATTTCGCAGCTTGAGAAGCGGCGAAAGAGGTTGTTTGGATAGAAGAGTTCATCATTGAACTCTATGTGATTCACAGCATAGATGAGGCTAGCTGCACATCAGAGGTCCAAACACCTTGAGGATAGGTATAACCTATTCCTTGAGATAAATGACAGAGGTGTTAAGTAGATAAGCAAGTTTCATCGAATGAGAACGTTGCTATTCTATTAACGAAGCCACTCCTTATGCCTAAGCACGAGTCGCGGACTGTAGCTGTAGGATGAGTGAAATTAAGATGTAGTCTTAATTTCAGTGGGAGTTTGTAAAGGGCTTTACTTAGTTATTTTGAATGGTTCATGTAAACATAATATTTTATGTTTATGAAATCTAATGATTTCTAGATTATTTTAACTGTGATATAAATAATCGTTCCAAAATGATTCATGTCATTATATATGGGCCATCGAAGTACATGAGTAGACTTGATCCTGAAACCCCATATTTAACGAAGTGACATAAATCATAGTGTCCATAGTCGAAGGTTGTTGAAATTGGAACACCAACAACCTGTTGAGACTAGATTGTGTTGAGACTTATGACCAAGTTTCGAGGGGTCATAGATGCGCGGCATCAAAGTCGACACATAGGTATATGTAAGGGAGCATATGACCGGACATGGCCCGCTGATGAGAACTCTACAAGATATTAATATCTGTGTCATAAGAGGTTCTCATATACGACTATAGAGTATAGTCCTTAGACCTGAGTTCGCATGCATGTGGCTGCACATGGAGTGATGCGCTTTGATCATTGTCTAACGCTGTTTCGTAACTGGGAGCTATAAGGACCTTGGTTGGGTGTATTATGAAGTGTGTAGTTCATAGTGATGGAACAAGATGGGATTTGTCCCTGCCGTTTAACGGAGGTAATATCTCTAGGCCAATCGGAGACTTGATAGCTGGTAAGAGAGTGGCCACTCCCAAACGGACTTGCCCAAGTCGTTTGCATTGTCAGTATCAAATCTGGTCCGATGAACATGGTCTGGCTATATAAGGATGACACGCATCTTGCCTTATGCCAGATCGAGATATTGAGACAAAAGGATTAGGGAATGTCCTGTGTAGGATTCCAGTACAAGTGGGAGATTGTTGGGAATGTCCTGAAATCTACCGTACTATCTCTAGAAAGTATGATAAGTGTCGAGATCAGACATAAGTCATAAATACTGGGTGATCATGATGACTTGCTAGAGCCCGCTCATGATCTATAAGTTTAGGACTTATTACCAGTATTGTATGATCCCTAAGGGTCACACACCATAGCTAACGGGAAAGTTAAAATGGAATTAATACGGTAAGATGCTAAGGCATTTACTGTATTTGTACAGAGAGTTGGGCAGACAACAAATGGGCTTTTGTCTGATTTGTGTCTTGAGTCCAAAAGTCTAATGGACCATTAGTTTAATTAATTAAACTTGGGCCCATTAGTGAAATAAGAATGCAACAAGGGTTGAGAAACCCTCGTATTCTTTTTGGTTGGCGATTTGGAGCAGCAGCCGTAGGCTCTCTCTCCTCGCTCTCTCTCTGGTTGAATTCCATCCGGTCTAGCAGCCATCCGTGCTTGTAAGCGTGTGGATACCAAGGAGGAACCGATTCTCATCTGTTCTAATCTGATCTTGTCATTACCGCCAATCATTCCGCTGCAAAAGGTAAAGATCAGGTTTGTTTTATGATTCAGTTACAAGAACCTAGATCTGTTTAAGATTATGTGCTAGGTTGCAATTTGGGAATTGAACCTTGGAACAAAACACATTAATCCTTCAATGTACACATCCTTTTTCCAGAATTCCATTAAGGAAAACTGTTTTCACATCCATCTGCCAGATCTCATAACCATTATGAGTGGCGGTTGCTAGGAGAATCTGAATGGACATAAGCACGGTGACTGGGATTAGGTTTCTTCACAGTTGATACCATGAATTTACTTGAAACCTTTTGCCACCAACCTTGCTTTGTACATCTGAATATAACCATCCATGTCAACTTTTCTTCTTGAAAATTCATTTACTCACAATGGTTTCTACACCATCGGGTAAATCAGCCCAAGTCATACTTGGTTCTGTGACATGGATCCCATTTCGGATTCAGCGGCTTTCAGCCACTTTCGGAGTCAAGGCCCATCATTGCTTCTTCAAAATTCGCAGGCCCGTCACTTTCAATGATCAGTAGATCACGGCAATTGGTTACGAGAAATCCATATTTCTCGGGTTCGTGACGGATCCTTTCGGATCTGCGAGCTTCAGTTTTCTGAAAAAGTCGCGCACATATATCTCATATGTATACTTTTACCACGACCTAATTAACCAAGATTTAAACCGTAGTTAATTAAGTCATAAACCAAAATCAATATTTGGTTCGCGATCTGTGTCGATCGATGCAACTTTTGTGTCGATCGACACTTCTTCAGAAACTCGCCATTTAAATGTATATCGAATATACATTCACCAGATCCTTTATAATCTCTAGGCACCACAGGTGCAGGTTCTACAACTCTTTGTAGATCCAACTGCTGCTCTTCCTCATCAAGTTGAGCAGTCTCCTGTGATTTTCGAATTTCTTCGAGTTGTACTTTTACTCCCACTGTTCTTCTTGGAAAGAAAGTCTTTCTCAAGAAAACATAGTTCCGAGCAACAAACGATTTGTTCTCGAACTGGTTGTAAAAGTAACATGCCTTGGTTTTGTTAGGACAACCAATGAAGTAGCACTTATCAGATTTGGGTGTGAGCTTATCGGAGATTAAACGTTTTATATAAGTCTCGCAACTCCAAATCTCCATGATGGATAAATCAGAAACATTTACATTCCACATCTCATGTGGTATCTCTGTAACTGATTTTGATGGAACTCTATTTAAAGTAAACTCAGACATTTCTAGAGCGTATTCTTAGAAGGATAATGGAAAATCTAAGTGACTCATCATTGATCGGACCATATCTAATAAAGTCCGATACAGGAGGAGTGAATTGTGAAACACTTTCACAATCTCTCAGATGATCACTAAATTCTTGACCTAAGTATTCACCTCCATGATCTCATCGTAGAGGTTTAATACCTTTGCCAAATTGATTCTGTACTTCATTTTGGAACTCTTTGAACTTTTCAAAGATTCTGACTTATGCCTTATAAATAAGGCATAACCGTACCTTCTGAAAATATCAGTAAAGGTAATGAAGTACTGAAATTTTCTTCTAGCACTAGTGCTCATCGGCCCATATACATCCGTATATATAAAGCCCAATAAGCCTCTGGCCCTTTCATTTTGTTCGTTCGCAACCTGTATCGACCGACACATCGTTTGTGTCGATCGATGCTACCTTTGCTGAAAGGGGCCTTCGTCATTTTACCCAATAAACAAGATTCACTTTACTCATTGTGATTCATAATCAGATGAGCCCAAAAGCCCATCACTATGGAGCTTCTGAATCTATTTCTCATTTACGTGGCCCAAAACGACAATGCCAGAGAGAAGTTTGATTCGTATCATTTGACTTGAATCTCTTGGTTTTAATGTTATAGTTAGGCACATTCTGGTTTAGAACATAAAGTCCATTCTCTAATGGATTGCTACTATAAAATATATCACTGTAATCAAATTAATAACACTTATTCTTAATTTGAAAACTGATATCCTTCTATATCCAAGAAAGGATTAGAAATAATCTTTCTACTCATAGCAGGTGCATAGTAGCAGTTTTAAGTTCAAAACATGCCATAAAAGAAAAAAAAAAATGAAATACTCCTACGGTTAATGCAGCAACTCTTGCTCCATTCCCACTCATAGGTCCACTTGTCCTTTCTCCATAGTCCTACTTTTGCTCATGCCCTGCACATTTTCACAAAATATGAGTACCACAGCTGGTATCCAATACCCAATAAGTAGGACTATAAGAAGTAACATTTACTTCTATAACATAATACCTGAAGAAGAAGTCTCGTACGTCTTCTTCAGCTTCTAATAATCTTCCAAGAATTTATTGCAGTTTCTTTTCAAATGCCCATAACCATTACAATAACGGCACTTAACATCTTCAGAAGGACTGGTTTTAACCTTAGGAGCATGGCCAGACTCGCTTGGATTCACAATCGAGCTCGTCTTGCCATCACCTTTGTTTTTACCAAGTTTCTTAAACCTTTTACCCTTTTGTACCATAAGGACATCTGGGGTGTCCTTCTTGATGTTAGGTTCAACAGTCTTAAGCATCCCATGCAATTCAGTCAACGTCTTCGTCAAGTTGTTCATGTTATAGTTCATAACAAATTGATCATAGCTTGACGGCAGTGACTGTAGAATGATGTCAGTAGCCAACTCTTGGCTAATGGGACAATCCAGTTTCCCCAGGTTATCAATATAACCCATCATCTTAATGATATGAGGACTAACTGGTTCGCCCTTTGGTAGCTTGCACTCAATCAGAGACCTTACCGTCTGGTATCTCTGAGTTCGTGCCTGCTCCTGAAACATAATTTTCAGGCCAGTGATCATCTGTATTGGCGACTCCACGTACTCATATTGCTTCTGCAATTCCAAGTTCATGGTAGCCAACATGAGACAACTCACATCCACCGCATCATTAGAATGCTTATCCCAAGCATCCTTATCTGACTGCCAGGCATTGGCTTGGTACTTCTTGGGGAGAACTTTCTCAAGGACATAGTCCTTTTTCTCCTGTTTGAGAACAATTCTCAAGTTCCGATACCATTCAAGAAAGTTTGATCCATTTAACTTGTCCTTCTCAAGGACGGATCGTAGGGAGAAATTGTTATGATGATTTATGCTAGACATAGCTGAAAACAAGGGAGGTTTAGTTATGATGTTCAAGAAATGAGAAGTCTTAACAATTAAGAAAACTCGCATTATATTCAAACAATGTTTCCTCAGATGAATATAATGATACAAGACCCATACTTCACTAAACGTGAGTGAACCACTGGCTATCACCCAAATTTAGCTACCTAGGTAAGCAACAACTTTGCTAGTTATATCCAATATAACTCTTGGTTGTGGATTGACATCTCATATCAAATCCACCTGATGTCTCTAGGCCCAAAACGATTTTGATAGCCCAGTCAAGTAAACCAATCTCTTAAGTCATGTAATTGTTGACGCCTTGCACTGCAAGCCCATCAACACGATTACTTCCTGCCTTACTCATGTAATTGTGGATACCTTGCACTGCAAGCCTATCGCACAATTAAATGGGTCTTGACAGTTGACAAGATTGGAAAGACATCAAGTATCACTTGATATTTGATTGAGGAACAGAACTATTTAAAACATTCAGTTTTATTATGTTTTAATTCTTCTAATTAAATGATTTGTCTTGCTTTGGTTCTGTGATTTCAGGTTCCATAACCTAAAACATCGAATCTGGTGTCGACCGACACTACTTTAGTGTCGATCGATGCAGATTAACCAAAATCCAATCTGCGATAACCGATCAATCCAATTGATCCGGTTTTGAGTACCGGTCAGTATCGATCGATGCTACATTAGCATCGGTCGATACCAACCCAATCGCAATAAACCATTCTTAGTGTTTAACCACCATTAACCAAGCTCGATAACCGGTCCAATCCAATTGAACCGATTCATCAATATCGCGAGGTCTGTGTCGACCGACACAACTCTTGCGTCGATCGACACTAGGCGAAACATAAGTTTTATTCGGGTTTTCGCCCTGTGTCGATCGATGCCGGATTGGCATCGATCGACACCATGCGAAAAACCCTAAAACGTTTTTCGAACAAAACCCTAAACTAGGTTACTTTGATCAAAAACGAGTTTTAGCATGCTTGTATCATTCATACAGAGATCCAGATTCAACCAATCTAATCAACATTCTACAGATTCAATGGAACCCTAAAGCTCTGATACCACTGAAGGAATTTCTAGCAGTTCCTAATCCAATTAGGCAATCCTGGTCTGAATTCCAAGCCTAGGATCTAGGGTTCATGTAATTGAATCATTGGGATCTCAGAATTACCTGGTGATTAGCAGCGGAAGATTTGCAGATAATCGAGATCTAGAGCGCCTCAAATGCTGCGCCTCTACTGGTATCCACACGCACACAAACTGAACAGGAGGGATGCTAGTGCCTATAGAGATCCAATCTCTTCAGAGGTTTCTATTCAAGTTCTGGTGGCTGTGAATTAGGTTAGAATCAGTTTAGGTCGACCATATATCTTATATATGTCGACTTAAACCATAACGGAATTAACCAACGATTAAACCGAATTAATCTGGTAATCCGCGAGTTGCATCGATCGACACACTCTTTGTGTCGATCGACACTGCCCCAGAATATTGATATCGAATGCATATCAAATATGCATTCACTAGATCATTATATTAATGATCAACCTCGTCTTTAACGTCCAGTTTGCTTAGGTGTGTGACCCTGTAGGATCATATAACACTAGCAATGTGTTCTAAACTCATTGATCATAAGTGGCTTCTAGCAAAGCATTATGACTACCCAGTGTCATATGATTGTCTCATCTCGACAATACGACTTTCACTTGGAGTAAGTACAATAGATTTCATGACATTCCCAACACAACGGTCGTTGCTCGACGACTTCACAGAGAGTTTGCCGTGACTAATTTGCTTAAATTTCTGTTTTGCAGATGGCAACTCAAAATCAACCCCGCAAGCGCAGAGCAACAGCCGCAAGCGCCTCACGACAGTACATTCCACCACCGGAATGGCTACACAGAGATTCCGATCCTCCAGGGCCATATCAATTGGTTCATGCGACCATTGGGCCACCATGGCCAAGGGCAGAGAAACATCGGATTCAGACTGATCGCAACTGGGGCATGGCTATCAAGAAGCTGCTCACTACGACTGATTTCACAGAGAGGCCGCTACACGAGTACTGGGACGAGTACGATACACTGCTGTATAATGGTTGGTGTGGCATGGAGCTATCGCCAACAAGGTTTGCGGATTACTCGACCTGTCATGGTCTCGGCATAGATAGGCGGGTTATGGAGCTGTGCAGAGGCATTGGTCTGGGGACAATTCCAATGCAGCCTTACGATCTATACCCAGAGCTGGTGAGACAGTTGCTTTCCACATGCAGGGTTGTCTACCCAAACCCGGATAGCAGGAGTGCTCAAGGAGGCACTTTTACTTTCATGTGCCTTGGCGCCAGGTATCGAGTACCCCTTCTCGATATCTGTAGGATCTATGGGTTTAGCACTGAGCAGCCATGCACCGATATGTCCCTTCCATGGGAACCAGCAGAGGCTGCGCAGTTCTGGGAGTACATTGGTGGTGGACGGTATCACTCACGGACTACACCTGTGATTCAGGTTAGGCATCCGGATCTCAGGTATGTCTTGCGTATCTTGGGACGCACACAATTGTGTAAGCATGAGGCAAACAAGATGCGCAAGAATGAGTTGGATTTTCTATTCAGTGGACTGAGGGAGCAGTTCAGGGGTACCGATGTGAGAAATCCAGCTGAGAAAGTCAACCTGGGAGCTCTATTTGCTCATCATCTTTGCGAGCTGCAGAAGAAGCCATATGACGGCGTGCGCAAGGAGACAGTAGGGAGTCTTCTTACTCCTATTTTCAGACACTGCAGGATCCCTATGGGGGATACAGAGTGCGTTACTGAGAGAGAGTTCCTGGATCTCAGTCACTTGCAGAGTGCTAGGTGGCTGAAGGAGGGGCGAGTGTGGGTTTACTTCGACCCTGAGGAGACACAGTATGGTATTGATCTTCCTTCTGCTAGGTTGACTCAGATTGATACCATTGATGCTTTGAGTTTCCGCCCTCCTGCCAGAGCTCGACGCGCAATGCCCACTATGGCTCATCCGCTGGGAGAGCCTTCTACGAGAGCGTCATCTTCCTCTGCACCTGCTGCTGCCCCTGCTACGCAAGACATCGGTCCATATCCAGCCCCGTCTATGCATGTGCGTGAGATGTCTGAGGGTGATTGGAGAGAGCGTCAGGAAGGTATGTTTCAGACCATTTGGGGTTTCTTGCGCAGCTGCACTTGCAGGAGACAGCCACAGGTTCACCAGCCCGTTCCAGCACCTTCTCGACGCAGACGACGATCCCCGACTCCTAGTTCCTCGAGTGGTACTGATCGCATAGCTGAGGCAGCCAATGACGATGAGCAGTATGGTGGGATAGATGATGAGAGCGAGTGAGATTAATCTCCGTTTTCAGACATTCGGTTCTGTACTTTTTATCCTTTTCTTATTTTTCTTTGCACTTTTTCCTTTTGATTTTTAGGATGCTGTTGTTTTTGGATGATATGTTTGATTTGCTACGCTATTTGCTTCGATTTTACTCTGTTTTCAGTGTTTCCAGCTTGCAGGATTCGAAATTTGATTGATTCCAACGGACTAACCTGCTAACTTGCTGACTGATCTGATATACGCATAGCAGCGATCGTTGCAGTGATGCGCAACGATCGTCACCCAAAGAAAATCTCCTAGCAACTATCGATGCACTATGTGCAACGATCGGTGCTAGAGCGACAGAGGTAAAATACGACAGAACTCAAACAAACCATTAACAATTTTTATTTCTTTTAACCGATCCTTCGCTTGACACTACTGGGGACAGTGTGTCTTAAGTGTGGGGGAGGTGCTACTGACATTTCTCTTTCTGTTTTCTTAAGAGTCAGTCCTTTTTGTTTAAAATTTTTTTGTTTTATTGAGTCAAAATTGTTTAAGTAAGAAACTATGAATTTTTTAGAAGATTTACAAGACTTGCAGGAACTTAAGTAACCATTGGGATGAAGTTGCAGGATCTATCTCTGACTATTAGAAAACTCAGACACAGATCAACCTACTGGGAACACCCACATCACTTCAGGTATCAGAGGACCCTTTTACTGACTTCAATTTAATACTGACTTAGATTTCTCACCTAAGGGCTTGGTATACTTTGTGTCGGATTCCCTGTTAGTTCTGACACAGCCTGTCAACCTATCATATTTAGTTCCCTTCTCCCCTTCTATAAAGTAAAAAAAAAAAAAAGATAATAAACTGAGGATGAGTTAGTAACTCCGAAGTGGTCACAGGAGTGGTAGCAAACACTATTATCTCTTATGCATCCATGGAATGTGTCCAAAGTACACCCCATAACGGGAAGAACACTGATAAAAAAAAAAAATGATACCCAATATGGGAAAAATCAGTTGTTAAGGAAGGGAAAGAGAAGAAAGGGACTAGAGAAAGATAGTATGGTGGTCTAGAGCTGATAAGGTAAGAATCCAAGTGCCCTTTGATCGATACTCCTTAGGTGAGACCGCACTTAAATACTTGCAGAAGTCAGTAGGGAGAATTTGAATGCTTGAATGTGATTGTGGAGTTTACTTAGGACAGTTGCTAAGTGTGGGGGAAGTACATGTTGGTCTTGATATCCTGTGATTGATTCTTTCAGTGGTTTACTAAGGGGAATCTGAGTGTTGTTGCTTCTATGACAAAAAGAGTTTGTGAAAAGTTTTCAAACCTCTTGACTACATTTAGTTCTTTGTTTTGCTTGAGGACAAGCAAAGGCTAAGTGTGGGGGAGTTGATATACCATGGATTTTAGAGTTTTTAACCATGGTATATGTGTCATTTATCGAGTCTTTTACTATGTTTTATAATCTTTTCAGGTGTTTATTAGGTATAAGCACATTTGGAGCATATTTGGTGATTATGGCACTTTCTGGAGCTAATTAGAGTATTTGGCCAAGAGATAGACTTCACTGTCAATATTCCAGAGCCGCAACGATCGACACACTTGTGGCATCGATCGTTGCACCAGCGAGATGGGCCAAACGACGGTTTAATGAAGAATAATGAAATTGCAGTTTTGCACAGAAGTTCCTGATATTTACAAAGAAGCCCCAATTCGTGTTTTAGGTTATAAATAGAGTTTTTAAGCCATTGTTTAGGCTACGCTTTTTACAAGCTTTTCTTACGTTAAGTTTTACTCAGAGAGAGTTGAGGGGCTGATCCTGATCTCGAAAGAGACTTGATTCTGAACCCCAGTTCTTATTTGATTATATGATATTTGGTTTTCTACTTATGATATTTTCTGTCTCGATGAAAATGTCTGAGTAGATCTCCTGTTAGGTTGAAGGATTCTCATTAGGGATTTCAAAAAATTATAGTTTAATTAATCTGTAGGGATTCATATCTGCTAGTTCTTTGTTTAGGTTGTTCTTAATGCTTAATCTGAAGTAGCTAATCAGAATTATGATGTTAGGCTGATTAATGCAGCGGAATTTGGTTGATTTAGCTAGAAAGAATCTAGGTAAGCAATTAAACTTCTCGCAAACGGAAGTTTGGTTTAGGATAATTGTGAACATATCAAACTTGGAATTAAAGCTGGTTTAATCTGTTAGTTCTCGCAAACGAAAGTTTGGTTTGCTGCACTTAGACTTAGAGAATTATCGCAAGTGAATTTGGTTAATTCTATATCCGTGTTTGAGTTCTAGAACAGTTATTGATTAGATCTAGATAGATTGATTGCTTGCGTTCCTGATTTCCTGAGAACTCCTGAAACCTAACGCTTCGCCTTCTTGCTTACAAACTCACTTTATTCGCTTGCTATTTCGTTTACTGTTTTCACACCTGCTTCGCTTAATTAAATCTGAACTACTAATAATCTATTGTGTGACTGAGAGTCCTTGTGGGATTCGATACCTTATATACTACGATTGCATTAACTGTGCACTTGCAGTAGAATAGGGATAAAACTTACAACCTATCAGCCATGAGTATTCAACATCGAAGTCAAATTTCTTCGCAACTGAAAGCACTTGCAGCGTTGTAAGCAATTCTTTTTTGCTGTCAAACCTTTGACCTACAGAAATATCCATTGATGCGAACTCAGGTCGAAGGTAATTTTGTACAGCCACACTTGTTGCTGCATCTTTATCGTCCTCCTTTTTAATCCTTCCATATAGGTCGTAATCCTCATCACCGGAGCTAGCACCATCTGAATCCTCGCAACAATCAAATAAGGATTCATCGTCGTCCGTTTCTTCGTATTCGCTTTGGGAGTTTAGCGTACTGTCTTCTTCTTCGTTGCACTCAAACTCGCACGAAGCAGGTATTTTTCTTTTCAGAGGATTCTCCTCTATCATACTTTCTTCAAGAACTGAGTCAATCTCTGTAACAGATACGCACAATCTACAAGTATTTTCTTTGAAGTGTTCCAAAAAAATGTTCAGATCCTCATGGCTACCAACAACTACAGGACGAGTTCCTGTTGCTAATTTAGCCAACACTTTCTTCGGATACATATAATTCATCTGAATTCTATGCCCTTTGCTACTAATACCGAATTGCTCAAATACGGCCTCACTAAATTGCTTAAAACTTGTTATACCTTCAACATCAACCCCTCATTTTCCTCTAAAATCCATATCAAATAACCATCTGTTATCTTCAAAATTCCAACTACCAGAAATAAGAATCACAAGCACCATGATAGAGGATGAATGATGTTGAACAGATTATGAATGAGAAAGAGATAGAAAAATTTTGTTGATGATGATGAAAAAGGTAGTAATGGGACGCTAGAAGGTTAACTTTTTTTTTGTTTTTCGCCAAATACTGAAATATAGAAACGAATATTAACTTACCAAAAACGGTTCCTGAAAACCAGGAGCAAATCTTGCAACAGTTACTCGAAATTTGAACATATTCAATAAATCCGTAACATTAAAATCAATATCTAACATAACATAAATCCGTAACATTGATAACAACTCTGCTACAAAGAGAGAAAGTCTGTAACATAGCAGTGCTACAATAGTAATTAATTTTAATAATTTTCTTTGTTGCGGACTTTAATAAATCTGTAACACGTAAAACAAATCCGTCACATTAAATTATAGATTTATTTACAAGTAAGGAAACAAATCTGGAAAATCTGTAAAAGTCTGCAACACGTTAATATAAATCAGTGCCACGTCATCAAAAAAAACAAAAATCTGTAACATTAGAACATAAATCTGTAACACGGTTATAAATTTGTAACACTATGATGCTAGTATAGTAATTTTCCAAAACCTTCAAACGTGTTACAGATTTGTACAACTCTGCAACAAAGACAATAAATTCGTAACAAATGATAATAACTCCGTACGGAATTATTAAATTTGCAACAAAGAACGTCATAAATCCGTGCGGATTTATTATTCCTGGAATGTGGCATTTTCGTAAATAAAGTTCGTTTTTGCTGATGTGGAAATAAAATAGTTATGGCATTCTTGTAATTATTTTTTTCCTAACAAGTAGTTGTAGGATCATTTTAGACCAAAATTTAAGCTTTCAAAAATTATAATCTCAGATGCTATTTAATTAATTAACACATGTTTTAGGGCTACCACAGATTTTTTCCCTTAAAAGAATATAAATGAAAACTGGTTAAATAGAGAAGTGAAGTTTAGATAGATTTTTTGTTGGAATTTTTATGTTTCATCATTTTGCAAAACTTATCAAATTGCACAATTTTTTTTAATAATTTTTATTTAGTAAAAATTATATTATTTTGTAATTTTAATTCCCGTTTGTTTTGCGATTTTTTAAGTTACCAATCGAAACTAATATCAAATGAATGAACTCTTAGGAAATAATCTCAAATCAACTATAACTATTATGGACTCGTCTCAATCGCCACTTCAGAAATCTCTTTTTGGGCATAGAATACTCTCCCATAGAAAGAGTCTTTGCTTTTCTGGTAGGACACCAGCGTGGAATATTCATTTTCCCTTGTTTGATGTCGGCCAAGTGACAGTTACAGTAAATTCTCGAAAAGAAAATCTCAGGGCAGGAGTTTCTGGGTTTTATGAGATCTAGATACTTCTATCTTCAGTAATCGGTAGTTTTGAACTCAGACTGAAGTATTATTGGGGTACAAGGTGTGTAAAGAAGGTGGCGGTGAAATCAGTTTTTGGTCGAAGGTCAGGTTCTGGAAAAATTCTCTCCAAGTTTTTAACGGTTGATTTTTACTCAGGTTTTCGGAAGCCATGTCGTCAACCATGGATAAGGCGATGCTCGCGATGTCGCTGGAGGAAGAAGAAGATGAACTTTTTGATACGCCTGACTTGCCGTAGTTTTGTTCAAGCGAAAGCAATGTATGCAGTTTAATGGGTAGACTCCTGAATCCAAGTTGCCATAAAATGTCTAGTCTTATACTTGATAAGCCTTGGAAATGACTGAAGTTTGAGCGGCTCAAAAGGTGTAGAACTTACAAAGGAGAAGTTTTAGTTCATTTTTAAGCATGAATAAGATCTGATAGAAGTTTTTGAGAAAGGGGTTCACACTTATATAATGATTGGGCTTTAACGATTGAACGTTGGGTTGAGCAACCTCTTGCAGATTATTTGCAATACATCCCTCTTTGGGTGTAGATAAGCAATATTCACGTCAACTACAGAACAACGAAGGCGATCACTGCCCTATGTGATCTTGTTGGACTCGTCACTGATCTAGCGTTTGATCCTACTCTTGCACAAACTCCGAGTTTTGTTCGTGTAAGGATCAAACCCTTAAGAAGATCGAAAGTTTTAAATCTTCCTAAAGGTGGAACGACAACTATCTGGTATGCTTACGAGAGGATTCAGAAGAGATGCTACAAATGTCAGAGAGTGACTCATGAGCAGAATTCTTGTTCGTTCTTGAACATAAAGAAACAGTCGGATGTTGGGAAGTCATTGCATGCCGACAAGGATGATGTAATCCTGAAATAAATGGATCCCCTGTTTGGAGTCTTGGAAGATAAACAAGTTGGAGTTGACCCAAACACAAGAAGACCAAGGATTGCGAAGGAGGTCTTTGAAGGGATGAGTCAATAATTACTTGTAGTCAATGGTGATGAAAGAAAGATCAAAGAAGAGAGAGTGAAGAGCTCAGTAAAAGAGGTTGAGAAAGGTCCCATTTCACAGAAGTCTATACTCAGACTGGAGCCTATTCCGGTTATATCCAAAGATCTCAATAAAGGAAAAGGAATTCTTTTTGGATATGACTCTTCGGAAGGAATTAGCTCGGCACATACAAAGAAAGAGGGAAGTCATAAGCTGATGGCTGGGGCGATAAATGTAGGCAACACCAAGAATTGGAGATCTTCTCCTGCCTCCAGCAGAACAACCAATGACTCTTCTAGCAATGCGGAAGGAGTCTTCAGTAGACTCGACTATTCAACCGTACTTGGGGCAAGTGTTTTAACACCAAACCTCTCTGGGATAGTCGAGACTCAAGTTAAAAAAAAAGGAAGCGACCCTATAAGACTAACAGGAACTACAAAAGGTCCAATATGGCTCCAAGCGTGGCAAGCTGATAATGAAAAAACAGGGCATTGAGAAGGGATTCTTAGAGAAGAGGAAAGACATTGAGGTGGGTGGAGGAGTAAAGAAAGTCGCAAAGCGCAAACCAACTGAGATGGTCCGAAATGAGGGACTTCCCAGTATTTAATAAGTATAATGTTCTGGAATTGTCAAATCTTGGGGCGGCCTCTTGATTTGGCGATTCCGAGGTTGATGGAGATGCGAAAAAATCATTTCCCGGATATACTTTTCTCATGGAAACGATGAACAAACACAATGTTTTGGTTGACTTGCAAGTGTGGCTTGGGTATGATGTTGTGTATACTGTAGATCTGAGAGGAAAAAGCGGCAAGTTGGCTTTATTTTGGAAAAATTCAGTGAAGGTTGACCTTTAGTTTGTAGTCAAGAACGTGCTAGATATTGGTGTACAGTTCGGAGGTGTAAGCTTTTTTGTATCTTGTGTATATGGGATCCCAATATCTCTTTCAGAGATTTGATTTGAGAAAGACTTTTAATAATAGGCTCAACAAGAAAGGAATGTTGGTGTATGATCGGTGATTTTAATGAGATTTTGAGTAACGAAGAAAAGATTGGTGGACCTTTGAGAAGTCTAAAATCGTTTCAGCCTTTTGCAGACATGTTAAAGGGATGTCAGATGACTGAGTTATCAAGCACCGGCAATGGGTTTACGTGGGGAGGGAAAAAATACGATCATTGGATTCAGGAGAAGCTTGACATAGTTTTCGGAAATAAGGAATGGTTTAAAAGGTTCCCAGCCTCAAACCAAACCTTCCTGGATAAATGTGGATCAGATCATAGGCCTGTGTTGATGTCATTAGCTGCTTCCCAGGATAAATATAGAGGATTTTTCAGGTTTGATAAGCGGTTTCTACACCAGCCGTTGGTAAAAGAGGCGGTTGAGAAGGCATGGAGGAAGGAAGAAGTAAGTGTCTCTGATAGACTAAGGAAATGCAGGAAAGAGTTGAGTCATTGGAAACGATTGAACCAGTCTAATTCCAAGGTTAAAATCGATAAGATTCAAACTGAATTTGAGGGGGAGTTTGCAGCAAAGTTCCCTTGTTTTCAGCGTATGGATCAGCTCAAAGGTGAATTAATGAGAGCTTACCAAGAGGAGCAAACTTTTTGGAAAAAAAAAATGTAAACAAGAATGGGCAAACAGTAGAGACAAAAACACTAAATTGTTTCATGTTTCAGTGAAAGCGACAAGGGTTCATAACTCGATTGGCACGCTTGAAGATGAGAATGGTATGTTGCATAGCTCTGAAGCATCAAAAGAGCAAATAGCGACTACTTCAGTAAGCTATTTACTTGATATAGAGTTGTGGAAGTCTCAGGGATGTTCGATGGGTTTCAGCCTAGGGTTTCAGAGAGTTTAAATCACTTCCTTCTCAATGAAGCTACCAAAGAGGAGATTAAAAGAGCGATGTTTTCAATAAAAGGAAAGCGCACCAAGTCTTGACAGGATGACAGGTGTTTTCTTTAAACAGTATTGGGGGATTGTTGGTGATCAAGACTCGTGTGAGAATCTCCAATTATTTAAAACAGGTGAGTTCCTTAGAGATCAGAACTTCACTCAAATATGCCTAATCCCGAAAAAGTTAACTCTCCATTGATGTCGGATCAGGACAAATCAGCTTGTGTTCAGTGGTTTACAAAGTAATATCTAAGATCTTAGTCTCTCAGATTAAACCCTTTTTGGAGGATATTGTATCACCTACCCAATCGGCTTTTGTTCCTGAACGACTGATCTCTGAAAAATCATAATTGCACATGAAGTTGTCCATAACCTGCGTATTCATCCTCATATATCAAAAGGTTTCCTAGCAATCAAGACCGACATGTCAAAGACTTATGATCGCGTTGAATGGAAGTATTTAGAATAACTTATCCGGGCACTAGGATTCACATCTCAATGGTTTCAGTGGATTATGTGGTGTGTTACATCAGTCTCGTATACTATACTAATCAATGATCAAGCACACGGATTGGTGGTTCCGACTAGAGGTCTGAGACAAGGTAATCCTCTATCACCTTTTCTCTTTGCTCTGTGTACTGAAGGACTAACACACTTGATGAACCAAGCCACGCGACAAGGGCTGATAAATGGAATCAGATTCTCTCCTAATGGCCCCATGATCCACTATTTACTCTTTGCTGATGACACATGAACAAAGCTGATGTGAAAGAATGTCAACATGTTATGCTGATTTTGGCATGGTATGAGGAAGTCACTGGTCAGAAGATAAATGTTGGAAAGTCTTCCATCACCTTTGGAGCTAAATTTAAAGAGAATGTAAGAGTGAGCTTAAAGAGTATTCTCAGGATCTCAAATGAAATAGGGGCAGGGAAGTATCTAGGAATTTCGGAGTGCGTTAGCGGATCAAAAACTGAGATGCTAGCTTACATTCAGGACAACATGAAGAATAGATTGTCAGTGTATTATGAGAAAATGGTTTCACAAGGAGGGAAATAAATTATCTTGAAGTCTATTGCAATGGCGCTCCCGTTTTTGCTATGACATGTTTAAAGCTTCCAAAAAGACTTGTGACACCTTGACGTCTGCCATGTCTGACTATTGGTGGAACTCAATGGAAAACAAAAGGATATTTCATTGGGTGGAATGGGATAAGATGTCTCCCCAAAGATCTTGGGGGCTTAGGGTTCAGAGATCTTCAGTTGTTCAATCAAGTTTTGATAGCTAAACAAGCTTGGAGAATTCTACAATGCCCGGATTGTCTCTTCTCACAAGTATTGAAGAGTCGATATTTTGAGAATTGCTCTTTTAGGGATTATGATTTAGGAGTGAGGCCTTCTTTCGTATGGAGGAGTATCTTATTTAGGAGAGAACTGTAGGAATTTCTAGCAGTTCTAATCAGATTAGCAACCCTAGTGTGAATTCCGTAGCCTAGGATCTAGGGCTCATGTTATCTTGAATCTACAGATCTCGAAGTTACCTGGTGATTAGCAGCGGAAGGGTTTTGCAAGTACTAGAGATTCTCAGCGCCTAAAATGCTGCGCCTCTACTGGTATCCACACGCACACGAACTGAACAGCAGGGATGCTAGTGCCTTTAGAGATCCAATCTCTTGAGAGGTTTCTAGTTTCTTTTGGTGGTTGTGAATTAGGTCAGATTATGTGTAAAAGTCGACCATATATCTTATATATGTTGACTTAAACCACGACCCGAATAACCAACGATTAAACCGAAGTTAATCTGGCCATTCGCGATCTGTGTCGATCGATGCACATTCTGTGTCGATCGACACTGCCTCAGAAACTCGATATTGAATGCATATCAAATATGCATTTATCAGATCATTACACTAATGATCAACCTCACATTCTATGTTTAGTTTGCTTAGGTGTGTGACCATGTAGGATCATATAACACCAGCAATGGGTTCTAAACTCATTGATCATAAGTGACTTCTAGCAAAGCATTATGATTGCCTAGCATTATATGACTGTCTCATCTCGACAATACAACTCTCACTTAGAGTAGGTACAATAGATTTTAGGACATTCCCAACAATCTCCCACTTGTACTGGAATCATCTATTCCCATAATCCCTTTGTAGCTATATCTCGATCTGGCATAAGGCAAGAACTGTGTTATCCTTATTTAGCTAGATCATGTTTATCGAATTCCGATTTATACTGATAAAACAAACGACTGACATTCACCTCGTTTGAGCGCGGCCACGCATTTCCAGTATCAAATCTTCGATAGGCCCTGAGATATTTGTCTCCTGTTATATAGGAGGTACAAATCCCATCTTATTCCATCCATGTTCCTTTCACATTTTATGATACGCCCAATCAGTGTCTTTATAGCCACCAGTTACGGCTGACTTTTGACAAAGTCAAGACGGACCAATCCACATGTAAGAAATCATGATGGACTCAGGTCTAAGGACTATACTCTATAGTCGTAATGAGAAACTCTTATGACACTCATATAACCACCTTGTAGAGTTCTCATCAATGGGTCAAATCCGATCATGTGTTCTCTAACACATATTTATGTGATTGACTCTAATACTCTTATTAATGACTTCATGAAACTTAGTCATCAGTCACCTCACATACTAGTCTCACGCAGTTGTTAGTGTCCCACTTTAACAACCTCGACCAGGAACCATTGTAATTTATGTCATTTATTATCTATAGGGTTTCATGATCAAGTCACATACTTGATGACCTATAAAATGTCATAAATTACTTTGGGACAATTATTTAATAACACAATTAAATAATACTGAAACAATTTCATTAAAATAACATAACCAAATTATGTTTTACGAACATCATGTCATAACTAAAAACCAAATACAACTCCCACTGAAATCAAGATCATATCTTAAGAAATCTAATGCCTATAGCAGCAGTATGACTCTCATGCTTAGGCCTTGGGAGAGCCTTGGTCAGAGGATCAGCAACATTCTCATCCGTCGGGACTCTGCTGATCGTCACATCTCCTCTGTTAACGATATCACGGATGAGGTGATATCTCCTCTCTATGTGTTTGGACTTCTGGTGTGACCTAGGTTCCTTTGCTTGCGCAATGGCTCCATTGTTGTCACAATACAAAGCCATTGGCTCAAAAATACTAGGAACCACACCAAGTTCAGTGATGAACTTCTTGACCCAAACAGCCTCCTTTGCCGCTTCAGAAGCAGCGAGGTACTCAGCTTCAGTCGTGGAATCTGCTATAGTGTCCTGCTTGGAACTCTTCCAACTAACTGCACCGCCGTTCAGACAAAAGACGTAACCAGATTGTGATCGGAAATCGTCTTTGTCCGTCTGAAAACTTGCGTCTGTGTAACCACTTACTACCAGCTCATCACTTCCTCCGTACACCAAGAATTTATCCTTAGTATTTCTCAAATACTTCAAAATGTTCTTGACAGCTTTCCAGTGACTTTCACCTGGATCAGATTGGTATCTACTCGTCATGCTTAAAGCACAAGCAACATCTGGACGAGTACAAAGCATGGCATACATGATGGATCCTAAAGCCGAAGCATAAGGAATCCGACCCATGCGTTTTCGCTCAGCAGGTGTCGCAGGACACTGCTTCTTGCTGAGACTTATGCCATGAGACATTGGTATGAAGCCCTTCTTAGAATCATGCATACTGAATCTGTGTAAGACCTTATCGATATAAGTATGTTGACACAATCCAATTAGCTTATTTAATCTATCTCTATAGATTCTTTTTCCAAGAACGTATGCGGCTTCTCCCGTGTCTTTCATTGAAAAACAACTTCCGAGCCAAGTCTTGATAGACTGCAACAACGGAATGTCATTTCCAAGAAGGAGTATGTCATCTACATACAATACGAGAAATGCAACTGCATTCCCACTAGTCTTCTTGTAAACACAAGGTTCTTCTTCGTTTCTGATGAAATCAAACCTTTTGATTGCTTCATCAAAACGAAGATTCCAACTCCGTGATGCTTGCTTCAACTCATAAATGGATCGATGAAGTTTGCATACCTTCCTAGCTGCATCAGGATCGATGAAACCTTCAGGCTGTGTCATGTACACATCCTCTTCCAGAATTCCATTAAGGAAAGCTGTTTTCACATCCATCTGCCAGATCTCATAATCATAATGAGCGGCTATTGCTAGGAGAATCCGAATGGACTTAAGCATAGCGACAGGGGAATAGGTTTCATCATAGTCAATACCATGAATTTGTTTGAAACCTTTTGCCACCAACCTTGCTTTATATATCTGAATATTTCCATCCACATCAATTTTCTTCTTGAAAATCCATTTACACTCAATGGCTTTTGCACCATTGGGTAAATCGACCAAAGTCCATACTTTGTTCTGTGACATGGATCCCATTTCGGATTCAGCGGCTTTCAGCCACTTTTCGGAGTCAGGGCTCATCATTGCTTCTTCACAATTTGCGGGCTCGTCACTGTCAATGATCAACAATTCATGACAATTGGTTACGAGAAATCCATATCTCTCAGGCTCGTGACGGATCCTTTCGGATCTGCAAATTTCAGGCTCCACAGGCGTGGGTTCTACAACTCTTTGTAGATCCAATTGTTGCTCCTCCGCAACGGGCTGAGCGGTTTCCTGTGGCTCTCGAACTTCTTCGAGTTGTACTTTACTCCCACTGTTTCTCTTGGAAATAAACTCTCTCTCAAGAAAAACGCAGTTCCGAGCAACAAACACTTTGTTCTCGGACTGGTTGTAAAAGTAGTAAGCCTTGGTTTCCTTAGGATAACCAACGAAGTAGCATTTATCTGATTTGGGTTCGAGCTTATCTGTAATTAACCGCTTAACATAAGCTTCACAACCCCAAATCTTCAGGAAAGACAGACTTGGAACATTTCCAGTCCACATCTCATGTGGTGTCTTTGCAACTGACTTTGACGGAACCCTATTAAGTGTAAACGCAGACGTTTCTAGAGTGTATCCCCAAAAGGATAATGGAAGAGAAGAGTGACTCATCATTGATCGAACCATATCTAATAAAGTCCGATTCCTCCTCTCGGACACTCCATTCCATTGAGGTGTTCCAGGAGGAGTGAGTTGTGAAACAATTCCACAATCTCTTAGATGATCACTGAATTCTTGGATTAAATATTCTCCTCCACGATCTGATCGAAGAGCCTTAATACTTTTGCCAAGTTGATTATGTACTTCATTTTGGAATTCTTTGAACCTTTCAAAAGATTCCGACTTGTGTCTCATCAAATAGACATAGCCATACCTGCTGAAATCATCAGTAAAGGTGATGAAGTATCGAAAATTTCCTCTGGCACTTGTGCTCATTGGGCCACACACATCGGTATGTATAAGGCCCAATAGGTCACTGGCCCTTTCATTTTGTTTGTTGAAAGGAGCCTTGGTCATTTTGCCTAGTAAACAAGATTCGCATTTCTCACTTGATTCATAATCAAATGAGCCCAGAAGTCCATCACTATGGAGCTTCTGAATCCGTTTCTCATTTATATGGCCCAAGCGACAATGCCATAGAAAGGTTTGATTCGTGTCATTTGACTTGAATCTCTTGGTGTTAATGTTATAGATTGGTGTGCTTTGGTTTAAAACATAAAGTCCATTCTCTAATGGGCTGCTACCATAAAATATATCATTGTAGTCAAAAGAACAACATTTATTCTTAATTGAAAACTGATATCCTTCTATATCCAAAACAGGAATAGAAATAATATTTCTGCTAATAGCAGGTACATAGTAGCAATTGTTAAGTTCTAAAACCAAACCAGAGGGTAAAGACAAATTAAATGTTCCTCCGGCTAATGCAGCAACTCTTGCTCCATTCCCCACGCGCAGGTCCACTTGTCCTTTCTCCAACGTCTTACTGTTGCTTAGCCCCTGCATATTTGTACAAATATGAGCACCACAACCGGTATCCAATACCCAGGAAGTAGAACCTGAAGTAGTAACATTTACTTCTATAACATAAATACCTGAAGACGAAGCCTCGAAAGTCTTCTTCTTCTTCTTCTTCTTCTTCTTCTTCTTCTTCTCTTCCAGGAATTTGTTGCAATTTCTCTTTCAATGCCCAAGCTCATTACAGTAATGGCACTTATCAGTCTCAGATGGGCCGGGCTTGGGTTTGGCAGCTGGCGCAGGCTTGTCCTAGTTCTCAACCTGGACGGCCTTGCCCTTTCCCTTACCCTTTCCAAGTTTCTTAAACTTCTTGCCTCCTTATACCATAAGTACGTTTGGAGTGCCCTTCTTGATATTTGGCTCAGCTGTCTTGAGCATACCATGCAATTCAGTCAACGTCTTTGTCAAGTTATTCATGTTGTAGTTCATAACAAATTGATCATAGATTGACGGCAGTGACTGCAGAATGATGTCAGTAGCCAACTCTTGGCTAATGGGACAATCCAGCTTCGCCAGGTTATCAATATAACCCATCATCTTTATGACATGAGGACTTACTGGACCGTCCTTTGGTAGCTTGCATTCAGTGAATGACTTAACCGTCTGGTACCTCTCAGTTCGTGCCTGCTCATGAAACATAATTTTCAGGCTAGTGATCATCTCCATGGGCGATTCCACGTTCTCGTATTGCTTCTGCAAGTCCGAGTTCATGGTAGCCAACATGAGACAAGTCACATCGACCACATCATTAGAATGCTTATCCCAAGCACTCCTTTCTGCATGTGGAGCATTGGCTCTCGGTTTTTCAGGGAGAACATTTTCCAGGACATAGTCCCTCTTCTCCTGCTTGAGAACAATTATCAAGTTCCGATACCATTCGAGAAAATTCGATCCATTTAACTTGTCCTCCTCAAGGACGGATCACAGGGAGAAAGTGTGTGATGAGTGTTAGTCATAGCTGAGATCAAAGAAAGGAAAGGATTTAGTTATGATGTTCAAGAAATGAGAAATCTTAACTATTAAGAAAACTCGCATTATATTCAAACAATGTTTCCTCAAATGAATATAATGATCCAAGATCCATACTTCACTAAATTTGAGTGAGCCACTGGCTATCACCCAAATTTTAGCTATCTAGGTAAGCAATAACTTTGCTAGTTGTATCCAATACAACTCTTGGTTGTGGATTTACATCTCATGTCCAATCCACATGATGTCTATGGGCCCAAAACGATTTTGATGGCCCATTCAAGTAAACTAATCTTTTGAGTCATGTAATTGTTGATGTCTTGCACTGCAAGTCCATCAACACGATTACTTCCTGTCTTACTTATGTAATTGTGGACATCTTGCACTGCAAGTCTATCGCACAATGAAACGAGTCTTGACAGTTGACAAGATTGGGAAGACATCAAGTATTACTTGATATTTTGGTTGAGGAACGGAACCTTTAAAACTTCAGTTTTATTATGTTTTAATTCTTCTAATTAAAATTGATTTATCCTGGTTTGGTCCTGTGATTTCAGGTTCAATAACCTAAATCAACGGATCTTGTGTCGACCGACACTACTTTAGTGTCGATCGATACAGACTAACCAAAACCAATTTGCGATAGCCGATCAACTCAATTGATCCGGTTTTGTGATAACCGGTCTGCGTCGATCGACACTACATTAGTGTCGGTCGATGCTAACCTTATCAACTCAATCACAATAAATCGATTTAGCGGTTTAACCAAGTTAGCTAACTGGTCCAATCCAAATGAACCGATCAACTTGACCGAAAGGTCTGTGTCGACCGACACAACTCTTGTGTCGATCGTCACAGTTAGGTTAAACCTAAGCTTCATTCGGGTTATCCTTATGTGTCGATCGACACCGGATAGGTATCGATCGACACACGGCGATAAACCCTAATCGTTTTTCAGCAAATAACCTAAACTAGATTATCATGATCAAAACGAGTTTTAGCATGCTTGTATCAACTATACAGTGATCTAGATTCAACTAATCTAATCAACATGCTACTGATTCAATAGAACCCTAAGGCTCTGATACCACTGTAGGAATTTCTAGCAGTTCTAATCAGATTAGCAACCCTAGTCTGAATTCCGTAGCCTAGGATCTAGGGCTCATGTTATCTTGAATCTACAGATCTCGAAGTTACCTGGTGATTAGCAGCGGAAGGGTTTTGCAAGTACTCGAGATTCTCAGCGCCTCAAATGCTGCGCCTCTACTGGTATCCACACGCACACGAACTGAACAGCAGGGATGCTAGTGCCTTTAGAGATCCAATCTCTTGAGAGGTTTCTAGTTTCTTTTGGTGGCTGTGAATTAGGTCAGATTATGTGTAAAAGTCGACCATATATCTTATATATGTTGACTTAAACCACGACCCGAATAACCAACGATTAAACCGAAGTTAATCTGGCCATTCGCGATCTGTGTCGATCGATGCACATTCTGTGTCGATCGACACTGCCTCAGAAACTCAATATTGAATGCATATCAAATATGCATTTATCAGATCATTACACTAATGATCAACCTCACATTCTATGTTCAGTTTGCTTAGGTGTGTGACCCTGTAGGATCATATAACACCAGCAATGGGTTCTAAACTCATTGATCATAAGTGGCTTCTAGCAAAGCATTATGATTGCCTAGCATTATATGATTGTCTCATCTCGACAATACAACTCTCACTTAGAGTAGGTACAATAGATTTCAGGACATTCCCAACAAGAACTTCTTTAAAGTGGTCTTACGCAAATGATTGGTAATGGCTGCTCCATTAGTGTATGGAACTGTAGGTGGATCACTGAAGGTGTGGAGAGAGCGCCTTTAAGGAAACAAATTTTTTTTGATCTAGAACTAAGAGTGAGTGACATGATAGATACAGTTACCAAATGGTAGGATAGAGACAAGCTCAGTTATCACTTCTATCCAAGGGATGTGAAAGCGATTCTGAAGCTAAAACCTATCCCGATACCAATGACTTTTTGGCATGGAAACACAACAAAAATGGTGACTACTCTGTTAAGTCCGGATATTGGCTTGTTTGTCGTTTAAATAAGGAGGAAACTAAAAGGTCCGAGTAAAATCAAGACCTTTTGTGGAAAGTTCTAAAGTGGCGTTCTACCGGTAGCGGACAATATAATATCAAGAAGAATGGAAGTTGATAGCAGATGTCAAACTTGTGGTTTAGAGGGAGAGTCAGCAAATCATGTTCTTTTTACATGCTCTCTATCAAGACAAATATAGGCTTTATCCAGCATTCCATTGCCGGAAAACGGTTTGGCAGAAGAGTCGATATACCAGAATGTGTACTATATTCTTGAAATATCTGACTCTAAAAAGATACCATTGGAGGTGAGAAGACTTATTATGTGGATAGTTTGGATGCTGTGGAAAAATCACAACAACCTCATCTTTAAGGGAATGGTTTACAGAGCAACGGATACAATGAATAAGATCAGAGAGGATTCATCGCAATGGTTCTCAAGTTAGGCTTTGGTGGATACATAAACGAACAAAGAAAACCAAACTAGCGTGAGAGGAAGGGTACTTTGGCAAAGACCTCAAAAATCTTAGCAAAAGTGCAATATATGTATAGCTTGGAACAAAGTCACAAAGACTGCAGGTGCTTCCTGAGTTCTTAGAAATGATCAAGGTGATATACCATGGATTTTAGGGATTTAAACCATGGTATATGTCTTTGTTATCGAGTCTTTCTATGTGTTTTGTGTAGGATCTTTTGGTGTTAATCCTGATTCAATTCATCAGATTAATAGATCCTAAACATGCCAGATCTAGGTTCTCATAATATAGATCTCACCTTTTACCTGTTTATGCAGCGGAATGAAGAACAGGTCAGAGATCAGCAGAGCCACCAAGTGATAACTCCTCCAGAGGTTCACACACGCACACCAAGCAGGAAGAAGGCTGCTAGACCGAGCTGAGGAGGCCGCAGGAGAGAGAGAAAGTGGCGCAGGGGATTTTGGGTTAGGGAAAAGAATTAGACTTGGTTTTATTTATAAAACCCTTCTCTAATTCCTTTTGGGCTTTTGGGCCCAAATTCCCAGTCTGATTAAATCCCTTAGATTTAATCAGACCCATTAATCTCTCTCTAAGTTCGGTAAATGCCTAGCACTTTTACCGTACTTCTGCTAAACCGTTCCTTCGTATTTTCCTGTTAGCTTAGGCGTGTGACCCATATGGGATCATATAATAAAGGCAATAAGTCCAAGACTTATAGATCATGAGCGGACTCTAGCAAGCCATCATGACCCCCAGTATTATATGACTTATGTCTGATCATTGACATACTCTTACTTTCTAGAGACAGTACTGAGATTACTGGACACAATTCCAACAATCTCCCACTTGTACTGGAATCTCTGTATTCATAATCCTTTTGCACAATATCTCGATTAGTCATAAGGCAAGATTAGTGTCATCCTTATAAAGCCTAATCTTGTTCATCGGACTCTGATTCGATACTGACAATCCAAACGACTCGGGAAAGTCCGTTTGAGCATGGCCATGCATTTTCCAGTATTCAAATCTCCGATTGGCCTAGAGATATTCACTCCATTTATATTGGAGGGACAAATCCCGTCTTGTTCCATCACTGTAAACTACTCATTTCATAATACACCCAAACAAGGTCCTTATAACTATCGCTTAACGACAGCATTAGACAATGATCAAAGCGCATCAGTCCATGTGCGGTCACATGCATGCGAACTCAGGTCTAAGGACTATACTCTATAGTCGTAGTAAGAATCTCTTATGACACAGATATAAATATCCTGAAGAGTTCTTATAATCGGGTCTTGTCCGGTCGTATGTACCCTACATACACCTATGTACTGACTTTGATGCCGCGCATCTATGACACACTGAGACTTTGTCATAAGTCACATACCAATCTAGTCTCACACGGTTGTTTGTGTTCCAATTTCAACAACCTTCGACTAGGGACATGATGATATAAGCCATCTATCAAATATAGGGTCTCATGATCAAGCTAAATGACTTTGATAACTCAAGATCAAGTCACTTACTTCGATGACCTATAAAATGGTTCATATCACTTTGGAACGATTATTTCATCACAGTTAAAATAATCTTGAAATAATAATTTCAATAAACATCATAAAATGTTTTACAAGAACGTATCAACAACTAAATAAAGCCCTTCAATAACTCCCACTGAAATTAAGGCTACATCTTAATTTCACTTATCCTACAGCAACAGTCCGCGACTCGTGCTTAGGCCTAAGGAGTGGCTTCGTTAATAGATTAGCAACGTTCTCATTCGTTGAAACTTGCTGATCTACTTAACATCTCTGTCATTTATCTCACGGAATAGGTTATACCTATCCTCAAGGTGTTTGGACCTCTGATGTGAAGCTAGTCTCATCTATGCTAGGAATCACATCGAGTTCAGTGATGAACTCTTCTTTCCAAACAACCTCTTTCGCCGCTTTCAAAACTGCGAAATGTTCAGCTTAAGTCATGGAGTCAGCAACAGTGCCTTGCACCGCCAGACAGACACAAGATATAACCGGACTGTGACCGGAAATCATCTTTGTCTGTTGGAAACTTGCCTTTCAGACTCTACTGACTTGTAGCACCTCACTTTCTCCGTAAATCAAGAACTTATCCTTAGTATTCCTCAAATACTTTAGGACATTCTTTACGGCAATCCAGTGATTCTTTGCTGGATTTGACTGGTCTTTACTTGTCTTGCTTAACATTAAAGCAACATCAAACAAGTACATTTCATGGTATACATGATAGATCCAATTGCCGACGCATATGGAATCTTATCCATGCATTTAAGCTCAGCAGTTATCGTAGGACACTGTGTCTTGCTTAACGTAATGCCATGTGACATTGGCATAAAACCCTTCTTGGAATGCTGAAAATGTGTAGGACTTTGTCGGGATTAGAATCCTGACTTTGTCCTACCAGCTCTTTCGGATCTCTATCTTTAGATCCAAAATCCAAGAACATACGTGGCTTTACCCATGTCAATCATTATAACCAACTCCCAAGCCAGTCCTTTTCCGACTGCAGCATTGGGACGTCATTTCCGAGAATCAGTATGTCATCGACATACAATATGAGAAATGCAACATCGCTCCCACTTATCTATTAGTAAACGCACAGTTCCATTTCGTTCCTGTTTAAGTCAAAACCTTGACTACTTCAACAGAACGAAGATTCCAACTCCGATATGTTTGCTTCCATCCATGAATGGATCGATGAAGCTAACTTACACAAAATGTAATTTTTCGGAGTCCAGGCTCACTTTCGCTTCTTTGAGTTTCGCAGATTCGTCGCTTTCAATGATCATCAGATCATGCGAACTTTCAATGATCATCAGGTTCAACTAATGACGAGAATTCGCTCTCGGATTAGTGACTGATTCTTTCATATCTGCGAACTTCAGGCTCCACAGGTGTAGATTCTACAGAAATCTGTAAATCCTTCCGCTGCTCTCCTTCAACAGGTTGAGCAGCCACCTGTATTTGTCGAATTTCTTCGAGTCATACTTTTACTCCCACTGTTCTTCTTGGAAATAAACTTCCCTTCTTGAAAACAGAATGGACGTAAAAGATAACAAGCCTTGGTTTCCCTAGGACAACCAGCGAAGTAGCTCAACTACAAATACTCAGTAAAGACGAATTTGGATCGATTCCAATCCACATTTACGTGGTGTCTTTCAACTGGTATTGGTGGAACTATTTCTGCGTAAACTTAGATATTTCTAGAGCGTTATTCTTAAAAATATCATGGAAGATTCGTGTGACTCATCATTAATCATTTCTGATAAGATCTGACTCTTTCTCACAGAAACACCTCCAGGTTTTCAGGAGAAATGAGCTGTGAAACTACTTCACACTTAATCAGATGATCACACCATTAATGACTCAAGTATTCTCACTCGTGATCTAATCCAGAGTCTTAATACTTATGTCACTCAGATTCTATACCTCATTCTAGAACTCTTTCGACCATGTCAAAGAATTCCGACTTGTGTCTCATCAAATGAACACAGTCTTACTCACTGAAGTAATCAGTAGAGACAATGAAGTACAGGAAATTTTCTCTGGCATTACTGCTCATCGGACCACATACATGAGTATGTTTAAGGTCCAATAAGCCTTTGGGCTTTTCTCTAGCTCGGCTAAGATGGGCCCTTTTGTCTTTTGGTCCAGTAAGCAGAATTCAAGTCTCATAAGATATCCGATCAAATGAGCCCAAAAGTCCATAACTATGGGGTTTCTGAATCCGACTTACTCTATGTTACCAAGACTTTTATGCCAAGAAAAATCAGGTTTAATTCATCAGATTTAAACCAATTCGGTATTTATGTTACATTTAGGCACTCTTTGGTTTAAGATATAAAACCCATTCCTTGAATGGGGTGCTACAATTAATATTTCATTAAGATCAAAAGAACAAAACTTGTCTTTTATCAAAATGAAAACCATTCAAATTCTTACAAGAAAATGAAAGACAACTCTGCTTAAAGCAGGTACATTGTAGCAATTACTTAATAAAACCAAGCCTTGAAGGCATCTACAAGTGAAAACCCTACGGCTGAGGCAGCATCCATAGCTCCTTCCAGACATGTAGTTCCACTTGCCCTTCCTTCAACGTTCTACTGTTGCTTAGGCTCTGCATATTATCACAAATATCAGTGCCACAACCAGTATCCAATACCTTTAAGGTAGAACTTGAAGTAATAACATGAATACCTGAGGAAGTAGTCGCATACATCAACTTCAACTCCTCATCATCTTCCATGAATTTAATGCAATCTCTCTTCCAATGCCCTGTCTCCTTACAGTAGCAGCGCTTACCAACGTAAGAGGTTTCTGACTCGGGCTCAGAAGACACACGCTTGCCATGATTCAAAATCTGGACAACTTTGCCTTCACCCTTGTCAGCATTAGGTTTATTAAACCTACCCTTCTCATTCATGAGATTATTCAGGGTACTCTTCACGTTTGGCTCAACTGTCTTGAGCATATCATGCAGTTCAGTCAGCGTCTTCGTTAAGCCTTTCTTGATATAGTTCCTTCTGAACTTATCATAGCTTGACGGCAGTGACTGTAGAATGATCTCAGTTGCCAATTCTTGGCTAACTGGATAATCCAGTTTCCTCAGGTTATCAATGTAACCCATCATTTTACTGTCATGAGGACTCACTGGATGATCATTTGGTAGCTTGCAGCTAGTGAGAGACTTAACCAACTGGTATCTCTCCACTCTTATCTGCTCCTGAAATTTCAATTTCAGGCTGCTGATCATCTCTATTGGCGACTCCATGTTCTCATATTGCTTCTGCAAGTCTGAGTCCATAGTAGCCAATATCAGACCACGCACATCTACCGCATCATTATAATGCTTATTCCAAGCATCATATACTGCATGAGAAGCATTGGACCCGATCCTCACGGGGAGAGCTCTCTCAAGGACATAGCCCTTTCTCTCCTGTCTGAGGACTAGCCTCAGGTTCCGCGACCAAGTCAAGAAATTTGATCCGTTCAGCTTGTCCATCTTAAGGACAGACCGGATCGAGAAAGTGTTTTGATTGTTTGTGCTAGTCATAACTGAAAATTAAGATAAAAGGATTTTAGTTAATATGTTCAATATGATTAATCTCGTATTAAATTTAATATGATTAATCACGCATTATATTCAATAACATAAGTTACCCTCAATAGAATATAATGATTCCAAGATCCACATATAACTAAGATCAAAGTGGGCCACTGACCGTCACCCAATCTTAGCTTATATCGGTAAGCCCTATCTCGGCTAATTATATCCGTGATATAACTCTTGGTTGTGAATCTGGGCCCGAGGCCCAATCCACTCTGATGTCTCAAGGCCCGGGACTCCCGATGGCCTAGTCAAGAAAACCAGACTATACAGTCATGTAATCATTAATGTCTGGGACTCCCAATGACATTTATGAATCACAAACCGTCTTATCCACGCAAAAGTAGACACCCTCACACTGTAAGGCCATGAATACAATTGAATGGGCTTCGACAGCTGACATAGACTGGACAAGACATCCAACGCTTGATATTATTTGAGGTTTGTAGGTTTATTAAAAATTCATCCCAAAACAGAAGATTACTATCTTGGGAAACTTTCCTTTTTGGGAAACCTACTAATTTTGGAAACTTTCTAAAATTGGAAACTTCCTAAAATTGGAAACTTCCTAAAATTGGAAACTTTCTAATAATGGAAATTTCCTAAAATCCAAAACATGCAAATCTAGAAACTTCTATTTTAAGAAACTTTCTAATTTCAAAAATTTGGAAACTTATTAATTTAAAATCGATTTTATATAATTTTATAAAATAAATTTTAAATTAATCTGAAGAAAAGACTCAAATAATTGGCCCAATTGTTTTAACTTCTTGGCCCGAGGCCCAAGAATTGGTCCATGTCCAAGACATGACCCAATTGTCCAATTAAATGACATAACCGGTCTGGTTCATTAAAATTAGTCTAACCAAAATTAATTACTACGATGACCACAATTGTCAACCGGTTATTTACTAAACCGGATTTTCTCAATTTATTTGGTCCAACCAAATCAAATTAGAAAATCCTGGTTTAGGCACAAAATCCAATTTTCGACTTTGGATTTCTTATCCCGGTTTAACCAGAACTTAATAAATATTGTTAAGTCTGTTTATTAAACCGCGACGTTTAATTTTAATAAAATTTTTAAACCGAACCATAAAACGAACCGAACCGATTGGTCACGAACCGTTCACGGTTGTGACCTAGCCGCAATCGAGACGAGACATCGGTCAGCCGCAAGCAACGGACGCGATCCAAGATCGGTCCATGTCTTTCGCGACGATGCTCGGACGGGACGCTCGGGACGCGGACGGTATGGGACGGTCTGTCGATCGTCGAGCTCGGGTCGGTTGCTTCACTCGATCGCCGAGCGATCGGGACAGCGTTGGACGAGAGCGGGACGATGCCGGGCGCGACGGGACGAGGCGCGACGATCCGATCGCAATCGATCGTGCGATCCTCGGCTGATCCGATCGACCACTCGACGCGATCCTTGATCCGTCCGATCGATCGACCCGCCGTCCAGCCATGCTCACGATCGTGTCGATGACACAAGCCGATCCACGATCGGTTTGTTCGTCAAAACGATCCGGACGTGTGATCCGAAACTGATCAACACTCCGACGCATACCGATTCAATATAGATCGGATCATGCGATTTCTTGTTTGTTTAGGTTTTTAATTCTTGTTTCTTAAGTGTTTTTCCTTATTAGTAGGTTGATTCAAAAACACTTCTTAAACAATCCTAAACTTGATTCTAAACAAGAAAAACCACAGAACCAATGGCTCTGATACCACTGTAGGATCTTTTGGTGTTAATCCTGATTCAATTCATCAGATTAATAGATCCTAAACATGCCAGATCTAGGTTCTCTTGCTAGAAACATAATATAGATCTCACCTTTTACCTGTTTATGCAGCGGAATGAAGAACAGGTCAGAGATCAGCAGAGCCACCAAGTGATAACTCCTCCAGAGGTTCACACACGCACACCAAGCAGGAAGAAGGCTGCTAGACCGAGCTGAGGAGGCCGCAGGAGAGAGAGAAAGTGGCGCAGGGGATTTTGGGTTAGGGAAAAGAATTAGACTTGGTTTTATTTATAAAACCCTTCTCTAATTCCTTTTGGGCTTTTGGGCCCAAATTCCCAGTCTGATTAAATCCCTTAGATTTAATCAGACCCATTAATCTCTCTCTAAGTTCGGTAAATGCCTAGCACTTTTACCGTACTTCTGCTAAACCGTTCCTTCGTATTTTCCTGTTAGCTTAGGCGTGTGACCCATATGGGATCATATAATAAAGGCAATAAGTCCAAGACTTATAGATCATGAGCGGACTCTAGCAAGCCATCATGACCCCCAGTATTATATGACTTATGTCTGATCATTGACATACTCTTACTTTCTAGAGACAGTACTGAGATTACTGGACACAATTCCAACATTTTGGAGTCTTTTCAGGTGTTTTACAGGTTTAAGGACATATGGAGCCTAATTGGACGTTTTGGGAGCATTTGGAGTAATTCTGCACTATTTAGAGACTTCACAGAGTTCACTGGCTGCGTTTTCGCAGTGCAACGATCGTTGCAGTTCTGTAGTGGTCGACGCAGTTCTGCACCCAAAAATCTGCATTTTAGAGAAATTACAGTTTTTGCCCAGAAACTTCCCAGACTTGCAAAAAGGCCTCCAGACGTGTTTTAGACTATATATTAGGGTTTTTAGCCACTTGTTTAGGCTACGCTTTCATAACTAAGTTTTATTTTCAGAGAGAGTTTGAGGGGCTGGTTTTGTTCTCGAAAGAGACTTGATTTCGAACCCATGTTCTTATTCTCTTGATTATTCTATGATATCTATTTTGACTATGTTTTCTGTTATGATTGCTATGTCTGAGTAGATCTCTTGTTAGGTTAGGGATTCTCATTAGGGATTTGAAGGAATGTTAGATTAACTAATTTATTTAGATTCATCATCTAGTTCTTCATCTAATCTGTTCTTAATGCTTAATCTAAACTGGTCATTTAGATTAATGATTTTATGTTGATTTACGCAACGACAGTTGGTTAATTAGCTAGATCTGATTTAGGTGAGCAATTTATCTATTCGCAAAGGAATTTGGGTTAGAGAAATTGTGAACGAACGAATTTGGAATTAATGCACGTTTAGAACTCTAGGATTCGCAACGAAAGTTGGTCTGCTAGGTTGTTAGACATAAATAATTATCGCAACGACAGCTGGTTAGTTTTACCTTCGTGATTCTAGTTCAAGAACGTTATAGATTGAATCTGATTCTTTGTTATCTGATTTCCTGATATCCTGAGAACTCCTGAAACCTAACGCCTTCGTTAATTGCTTACAACCACCTCGCTTAATTTATTTACTTGCTGTTTTGTTTACTGCTTTACAATTTGCTTCGCTTAGTTTAATCTGAATTACTTATAATCTATCGTATGACCAGAGTCCTTGTGGATTCGATACCCTAAGTACTACAATCACATCACTGTGCACTTGCAGTTAGAATAGGGATTAAAACCTGACCTATCAAGTTTTTGGCGCCGTTGCCGGGGACTCTTTGAGTTCGCCGATAGATTCAGTGTTAGGATTTATACTAAGCATTTTCTTTATTTATTTTTTTTATATATTTACTTACGTTCTTGTTTCTTTGGTGTTGCAGGAATCGCACTGCATCGATCGACGCTTCTCTTGCATCGATCGACACAAGGCGAAACCAGTGATACCGAAAATCTGAGCAGTTAACAGGTTTCACTCTAATGGAGCCTGTGATTCTGATTCGCGGTGAAGACGGCGTTTTACGAGACCAAGAGGGTCATATATGCAACGCAAAGGGTCAGAAACTAGATGGGGAAGAAAACCCCATCCTACCAGAGTATTACGCATTGGTTGGGCAGGTAGCTGAGATGAGAGACAAGATTGATTCTATCCACAGCATCCTACTTGGGAAGAGACAAATCCGAGATGATGCAGTAGCTGGAGGGTTTGCAGAAGTGAATTATATAGCTGGAGCTGATTATTATGGACAGATTTATGGAAATCAGCAGAGACAAGGTTCTAGTTATGCTCCGAGATTGAGAGATTATGGTTATTCATCTCACCAAGCACCACCTGCACCCACACATAAGAGCAGATTGGAAGTCATGATGGAGCAGTGTCTTGAAGGACAACAACAGACCACTGTGTCTTTCAACTCGAAGCTTGAGACCTTGTACACTGATTTGAATGGTAAGTTTGAGTCCTTAAACACTCATATAAGGCTGTCAAAAGGAAGGATGCTCAGAAAGCTCATGTCAACGACATATCAGTTCAGGTTGACCATAGGCTGGATCAGGGATCATATCTTGAAGTTAAGGCTATGGAAATTGTGGAAAACAAAGAAGAATCCGAGATTGAAATCCCTGAGTTTGAGAGCTTCGACGGACCAGACTCAACCGAGATAGACATGGATCTTTTGGTAAATTCAATCAATGTCGATAGACCCCCTTTCAGTGTCATGGACACCCACATCAGAGCCTGGAAAGTTCAGATTGATAACGGACAAAGCTAAGGAGAGATATTTGAGTTTAAGACTGCTGAACCCGTGGAAGAAGCTGAAAAACCCGAGACTGAAGCTGGAACGCGAGATGTGTTGGAATTGTGTCCAGCAATCTCTGTACTGTCTCTATAACGTAAGAGTATGTCAGTGATCAGACATAAGTCATACAATACTGGGGGTCATGATGGCTTGCTAGAGTCCGCTCATGATCTATAAGTCTTGGACTTATTGCCTTTATTGTATGATCCCATATGGGTCACACGCTTAAGCTAGCAGGAAATAATGTTGGAACGGCATAGCAGAAGTACGACAAAAGTGCTAGGCATTTTGTCGTACTAAGAGAGAAAGATTAATGGGTCTGATTAAATGGGATTTAATCAGATTGAGCCCAAAAGCCCAAAAGGGAAAGAGAAGGCTTTTAATGACTAAAAGGCCAAGTCTTTTCTCCCTAACCTTAACACTCAGCCGCGCCTCTCTCTCTCTTCTGCGCCCCATCTCCTCGTGGTCTAGCAGCCAGTTTCCTGTGATTGCGTGTGTGAGCCTTTGGAGGATTCATCCCTTGGTGTATCTCCCTGATCTCTGACCTGTTCATCAATTCCGCTGCAACTAACAGGTAAAAGGTGAGATCATATTGTTTCTAAATAAGAACACCTAGATCTGATGCATGTTTAGGTTGATATCAATATGAGAATTGAATCAGGATCAACCGAACAATCCAACAGTGGTATCAGAGCCATTGGTTCTTAGGTTTCTTGATTTAGATTCATGTTTAGGTTGTTTAATCTGTTTAGAATTGTTTTTGAATCAATTACTGATAAGATAAAACAGTTAAGAATCAGAATTGAACTCTAAACACACAAGAAAAATCGCAAAACATGAGCTATATGACTCAGATTTGCGATCGGCCAAAGATGGATCGACCGGCTTGGCCGGTTGGTTTTACGGCCGAGAGGTATGGCCGGTTGGGTCGGAATCGGACGGTCGGGATGACCGGTTGGGTCGATCGGCCGAGTGATCGCACGGCGATCGCGTCCGATCGCGACGTCCCGATCGCGTCCCGGCTGTCGCGTGCGTCGCGTCCCGATCGCTCGGCGATCGTGGAGCGTCCGTCCGTGCTGCCTCGTACCGTCCCGGCTGCACCGTCCCGATGGCCCGTCCCGGCTGCGTATCGCCTCGATCTCGGATCGGTTGGTTCGCGGCTGTGCAGGCTGGCCGATGTTTTCTTGGAAAGCAAGCTAGGTCACTACCAACTCGGTTTGGTTCGTGACCAAATCGGTTCGGTTCAGGGTTTAATTTAAAACTTGATTAAAATCAATCATTCTGGTTTAATAAACAGATTTTAATAATTTTATTAAATCTGGTTAAACCGGAATAAGAAATCCAATGTCGAAAGAAATATTGGATTTAGTGCCTAAACCAGGAATTTCTAATTTGATTTGGTTGGACCAAATAAATTGAGAAATTCCGGTTTAGTAAATAACCGGTTGACAATTGTGGTCATCGTAGTAATTGAAACTTGGTTAGACCAGTTTTAATGAACCAGACCGGTTATGTCAATTAATTGGACAATTGGGTCATGTCTTGGACATGGACCAATTCTTGGGCCTCGGGCCAAGAAGTTAAAACAATTGGGCCAATTATTTGAGTCTTTCTTCAGATCAATTTAAAATCTATTTTATAAAAAATATAAAGTCGGTTTTAAATTAAAGTTTCCGAAATTTTGAAATTAGAAAGTTTCTTAAAATAGAATTTTCTGAATTTGCGGGTTTTGGATTTTAAAGAAGTTTCTAAAGTTAGAAAGTTTCCAGTTTTAGAAAGTTTCCAATTTTAGAAAGTTTCCAAAAATAGTAGGTTTCCATAAATGGAAAGTTTCCCGAAATAGTAATCTTCTATTTTGGGAATGATTTTAATAAACCTACGAACCTCAAATAATATCAAGCGTTGGATGTCTTGTCCAGGCTATGTCAGCTGTCAAAGCCCATTCAATTGCATTCATGGCCTTACAGTGTGAGGATGTCTGCTTTTGCGTGGGTAAGACGGTTTGTGATTCATAAATGTCATTGGGAGTCCCAGACATTAATGATTACATGACTGTATAGTCCGGTTTTCTTGACTAGGCCATCGGGAGTCCCGGGCCTTGAGACATCAGAGTGGATTGGGCCTCGGGCCCAGATTCACAACCAAGAGTTATATCACGGATATAATTAGCCGATATAGGGCTTACCGATATAAGCTAAGGTTGGGTGACGGCCAGTGGCCCACTTTGATCTTAGTTATATGTGGATCTTGGAATCATTATATTCTATTGAGGGTAACTTATGTTATTGAATATAATGCATGATTAATCATATTATACTTTAATACGAGATTAATCATTTTGAACATATAACTAATAACCTTTTTATTTATATATTTCAGATATGACTACTACAAGCACTCAAAACACATTCTCGATCCGGTCTGTTCTCGAGAAGGAGAAGCTGACTGGAACGAACTTCCTGACATGGTCAAGGAACTTGAGGCTGGTCCTCAAGCAGGAGAAGAAGGATTACGTCCTTCGAGATCCCCTCCCCGAGAGGCCTCTTGCCAATGCTGCCAGGACTCTGCACAATGCTTGGGAAAAGCATTCGTCAGATGAAAATGATGTTTATTGCCTGATGTTGGTGACAATGACTCCTGAGCTGCAAAAACAGTTCGAAAGTGTATTGTCTCCAATCGAGATCATGGCAAGCCTGAAATCGCTTTTTCAGGAGCAGGCTAGGACCGAGAGGTTCCAGACGGTTAAGAACCTCTTGGACTGTAAGTTGGCTGCGAATGCGGCAGTGAGTCCTCATGTGTTGAAGATGATGGGTTATCTCGATCATCTTCACAAACTCGACTGCCCAATCAGCCAGGAACTTGCCTGCGACATCATTCTGCAGTCTTTACCTGCAAGCTATGATCAGTTCATTCTGAACTTTAACATGCATGGCTTGAGTAAGACACTGCCTGAGCTTCACGGAATGCTCAAGACTGCAGAGCCCAACTTGAAGAAAACCGCCAAGGACCCCAATGTGCTTATGGTACAAAAGGGCAAGGGGTTTAAGAAGTCTTCTGCTAAGGATAAGGGAAAGGCCAAGGGTGTCCAAGTCGCGGACAAGGACACGCCAAAGCCCAAGCCCAAGTCCAAGGCTGGGCCTACTGACATGTGCAGGTTCTGCAAAGAACTGGGGCATTGGAGAAGAGATTGCAAGAAATTCCAGGAAGGTCTAAAGGAATTAAAGAAGAAGACTTTCGAGACTTCTTCATCAGGTATTTTTGTTATAGAAGTTAATACAACTACTTCTGATAATACCTCATGGGTCATGGATACTGGTTGTGGGGCTCATATTTGTACTAATATGCAGGCACTCAGCAACAGTAGAAGGCTGAAGCAAGGACAAGTAGAGCTACGAGTTGGGAATGGAGCGAAAGTTTCAGCACTAGCTGTAGGAACATACTTGTTGTCTTTACCTTCGGGATTGATTTTAGAACTTAATAATTGTTATTTTGTACCTGCTATAAGCAGAAATATTATTTCAATTTCTTTGTTGGATTTGGAAGGTTATGATTTTTCAGTTAAGAATAAATTATGTTCCTTCAATCGCAACAATTTGTTCTATGGTTCTGCCCCTCTTACGAATGGGCTTTACATACTCGATCAATCCGCGCCAATTTATAACATTAATACAAAACGGTTTAAACCTAATGAGGAAAACCGAACGTTTCTATGGCATTGTCGTTTAGGGCACATCAGCGAGAAACGCATCAAGAGGCTCCATTCGAATGGACTTCTTGGCTCATTTGACTTTGAGTCATGTGAGAAATGCGAATCCTGCATGATGGGCAAAATGACACGGGCCCCCTTTAATAAACCTAACGAGAGGGCCAGTGACTTATTGGGCCTGATACACACTGATGTGTGTGGCCCAATGTCCACTAATGCAAGAGGAAACTATCAGTACTTCATTACCTTCACTGATGATTTCAGTAGGTATGGATATGTTTATTTGATGAAACATAAGTCTGAATCTTTTGAGAAGTTCAGAGAATTCCAAAATGAAGTACAGAACCAACTTGGCAAAAGCATTAAGGCTCTTCGGTCCGACCGAGGAGGAGAATACTTAAGCCAGGAATTCAGTGATCATCTAAGAGAGTGTGGGATTGTGTCCCAACTCACTCCTCCTGGAACACCTCAATGGAATGGTGTGTCTGAAAGGAGAAATCGGACCTTATTGGATATGGTTCGATCTATGATGAGTCACACAGACCTTCCAATATCCCTTTGGGGATATGCTCTGCTAACAGCAGTGTTCACTCTAAATAGAGCGCCATCAAAAGCAGTAGCAAAGACACCATATGAATTATGGACTGGAGAAGCTCCAGTGCTGTCTTATCTAAGAATTTGGGGTTGTGAAGCCTATGTTAAGAGATTAATCTCAGATAAGCTTACACCAAAATCTGATAAATGCTACTTCATTGGTTATCCACGGGAAACCAAGGCTTATTACTTATATCTACGTTCCGAGAACAAGATCTTTGTTGCCCGGGATTGTAACTTTCTTGAGAGAGAGTTTCTCTCTAAGAAAGACAGTGGGAGTAAGGTACTGCTTGAAGAAATTCAAGATGAACAGGATACTGCTCAACCTAATGAGGAAGAGCAGCAGGAGGATCTACAAGAAATTGTAGAGCCTGAACCTGTAGTACCTGAAGTTCGAAGATCCGGGAGGATCCGTCACGAACCCGAGAGATATCAGGGATTCCTCGTGACTGACTGTCATGATCTTTTGATCATTGATGGTGATGAACCATCGAACTTCAATCAAGCCATGATGGGCCCAGATTCCTCTAAGTGGCGCAAGGCCACTGATTCCGAAATGGACTCCATGTCGGTCAACCAAGTATTTTCGTTGGTTGACTTACCCGCTGGTGTAAAAGCCATCGAGTGCAAATGGATCTTCAAGAAGAAGATTGACGTGGATGGAAATGTCCAGATTTATAAAGCCAGGTTGGTGGCAAAAGGTTTCAGACAAGTTCACGGTGTGGACTACGATGAAACCTATTCACCGGTGGCTATGATGAAATCTATTCGGATTCTACTAGCAACTGCAGCTTTTCATGATTATGAAATTTGGCAGATGGACGTGAAAACCGCCTTCCTGAATGGTATTCTGGAAGAGGATGTGTATATGACGCAACCTGACGGTTACATAGATCCAAAGAATGCTGGGAAAGTATGCAAGCTTCATAAATCCATTTATGGATTGAAGCAAGCATCGAGGAGCTGGAATCTTCGTTTTGATGAAGCGATCAAGCAATTTGACTTCATCAGAAACGAAGAAGAACAATGCGTGTATAAGAAAACTAGTGGGAGCAAAATCGTTTTTCTTATCCTGTATGTTGATGACATACTGCTTCTCGGAAACGACGTTCCAATGCTGAAGTCTGTAAAGGACTGGCTTGGAAGTTGTTTTTCCATGAAAGACATGGGTGAAGCCGCATACGTTCTTGGAATTAGGATCTATCGGGATAGACCTAAGAGGCTGATAGGCTTGTGTCAAGACTCATACATTGACAAAGTCCTACAAAGATTCAGCATGAAAGATTCCAAGAAGGGCTTCACACCAATGGTACATGGCACAACGCTAAGCAAGAAGCAGAGCCCTACGACGGCTGCTGAGCTCGAGCGTATGAAGAACATTCCCTATGCATCTGCAATAGGATCTGTTATGTATGCCATGATCTGTACTCGTCCTGATGTTGCTTACGCATTGAGCATGACGAGTAGATACCAGTCAAATCCAGGTGAAAACCATTGGATTGCCGTAAAGAATATCTTGAAGTATCTAAGACATACTAAGGATAAGTTCTTGGTGTACGGTGGAAGTGATGTGCTTAAAGTCAGTGGATTCACGGACGCAAGTTTCCAGACAGACACTGATGATTTCCGGTCACAGTCCGGTTATATCTTTTGTCTGAATGGCGGTGCAGTAAGTTGGAGAAGCTCCAAGCAGGACACCGTTGCTGATTCCACCACAGAAGCTGAATATATCGCCGCCTCAGAAGCAGCGAAGGAAGCTGTTTGGATACGAAAGTTCATTATGGAACTAGGTGTGATACCAGATGCGGCTGAGCCTCTAGCACTGTTTTGTGACAACAATGGTGCTATAGCTCAGGCAAAGGAACCAAGATCACACCAGAAATCCAAGCATGTTCAAAGAAGATTTCACTTGATACGTGACATCGTTAATAGAAAGGAAGTCAAGATCAGCCGAGTTCCGACAGATGATAATGTCGCTGATCCATTGACAAAGCCACTCCCAAGGCCTAAGCTCGAGTTACTGACTGAAGCTGTAGGCATTAGAAACATTGAAATGTAATCTAAATTTGAGTGGGAGTTTTGTGAGCTTTATTTTAGTTATTTGATATGTTCTTGTAAAACATTATTTTATGTTTAATGAAATTATTATTTCAAGATTATTTTAACTGTGATGAAATAATCGTTCCAAAATGATTTGAACCATTTTATAGGTCATCGAAGTAAATGACTTGATCTTGAGTCATCAAAGTCATTTAGCTTGATCATGAGACCCTATATTTGATAGATGTTTTATATCATCATGTCCCTAGTCGAAGGTTGTTGAAATTGGAACAACAACAACCGTGAGAGACTAGATTGGTACGTGACTTATGACAAAGTCTTAATGTGTCATAGATGCACGGCATCAAAGTCAGTACATAGGTGTATGTTGGGAACATACGACCGGACAAGACCCGCTTATAAGAACTCTTCAGGATATTTATATCTGTGTCATAAGAGATTCTTACTACGACTATAGAGTATAGTCCTTAGACCTGAGTTCGCATGCATGTGACTGCATATGGACTGATGCACTTTGATCATTGTCTAACGCTATCGTTCTGCGATAGCTATAAGGGCCTTGTTTGGGTACATCATGAAATGAGTAGCTTATAGTGATGGAACAAGATGGGATTTGTCCCTCCAATATAAATGGAGTGAATATCTCTAGGCCAATCGGAGATTTGAATACTGGAAAACGCATGGCCATGCTCAAACGGACTTTCCCGAGTCGTTTGGATTGTCAGTATCAAATCAGAGTCCGATGAACAAGATTAGGCTTTATAAGGATGACACTAATCTTGCCTTATGACTAATCGAGATATTGAGACGAAAGGGATTATGAATACAGAGATTCCAGTTCAAGTGGGAGATTGTTGGAATTGTGTCCAGCAATCTCTGTACTGTCTCTATAACGTAAGAGTATGTCAGTGATCAGACATAAGTCATACAATACTGGGGGTCATGATGGCTTGCTAGAGTCCGCTCATGATCTATAAGTCTTGGACTTATTTCCTTTATTGTATGATCCCATATGGGTCACACGCTTAAGCTAGCAGGAAATAATGTTGGAACGGCATAGCAGAAGTACGACAAAAGTGCTAGGCATTTGTCGTACTAAGAGAGAAAGATTAATGGGTCTGATTAAATGGGATTTAATCAGATTGAGCCCAAAAGCCCAAAAGGGAAAGAGAAGGCTTTTAATGACTAAAAGGCCAAGTCTTTTCTCCCTAACCTTAACACTCAGCCGCGCCTCTCTCTCTCTTCTGCGCCCCATCTCCTCGTGGTCTAGCAGCCAGTTTCCTGTGATTGCGTGTGTGAGCCTTTGGAGGATTCATCCCTTGGTGTATCTCCCTGATCTCTGACCTGTTCATCAATTCCGCTGCAACTAACAGGTAAAAGGTGAGATCATATTGTTTCTAAATAAGAACACCTAGATCTGATGCATGTTTAGGTTGATATCAATATGAGAATTGAATCAGGATCAACCGAACAATCCAACAAGATGAACTATCTGCGTTGATCGTTGAACCACATGCGTCGATCGTTGCATACCGTGAAGAATCAGCCTCACTTGTTTCTCGTGGAATTGTTAAGGAAAGGGTCTACAAACCTCCAATACCTTTCCCAAAAGTTCCTATAAGGTCTAAACATGAGCAGAGTGTAATCAAGTGCATGGTAGTGGTGGATAAGGAGATGAATGAAACCCCACCAGCTGAAGCTTCGCGAGTTCATCCTTGTGTGTTGAGATATGCAAAGAAGATGATCTCCACTGATGGTCATTTGAAAGATGAAGTTCAGATTGGTGGAACTACAACGTCTGATAGTGGAGAAAAGAAGATGGTGATTCCTCAGGAATTTACTCTAACATCTTCAGAGCCTGCAACTGCTCATAAGCAGAAAGCTCCAAACATCAGATCTCCACCAAAGCAAAGGTATGCACATTCTAAACTTAAACCTCCTGATCAATCAGCTTTGAATGCAGGAAAACGCATAAACCCACCCAAGCTTCGCTCCCGCCCTGGAACTCTTCCTACGTACCTTGGACGCTCTCATGCTGATACCTCTTACACACCGGCCATGGATGAAGAGATATTCACAGAGACACTCAAAGTCTCTGTTGAAACCCCCATGAGTCTGATCTCTTCCAATAGTCAAGCTACTGACTTTAAACAAGCGCTGAGTGGGAGGCAACCCACTATTAGGTTCGTTTTTGCTTTCATTTTTCGTTTTGATTTTTCTGTTTAAGTGTGTTCAGAGGCGTGAGAAACAGGCAGAATCGTACTGCATCGATCGACACATATAGTGCATCGGTCGATGCAGTCGCAATTTATGGTTTACCGATTCGATTGCGGTTCAGACATCGGTTATCTCAATAACCGCGAGTAAGATTCGTCTTGCATCGATCGACACCCTTGGGCATCGATCGACACAGGGCGACAACAGGTAAGTATTCTGCAACTTTCGGATGTTTCAAATTTGTTTATCTTTCTCGTCGATTCTGAGCTTGATTACACTGGGGACAATGTAGTTTAAGTGTGGGGGAGGTAGCTACTGACGCACGCTTCTGTTTTCTTAGAGTCAGTCCTGTTTTTCAAAAAAAAATTTGTTTTATTGAGTCAAAACAAGTTTAAGTAGGAAACAGTGAATTTTTGAGAAGTTAACAACATCTTGCAGGAACTTAAGTGACCATTGGGATGAAGTTGCAAGATATATCTATGACTATTAGAAAACCCCAACACAGATCAACCTACTGAGGACACCCACATCACTTCAGGTATCAAAGGATCCTTTACTGACTTCACCCTTGTAAACCTGACTTAATTTTCTCACCTAAGGGCTTGGTATACCTTGAGTCGGACTCCTTTGTTAGTTCTGACACAGCTTGTAAACCTGTCCGAGTATGGTTCCCTTCTCCCCTTCCATAAAACAAATAAAAAAAAAAGATAATAAACTGAGGATGAGTTAGTAACTCCGAAGTGGTCTCTGGGAGTGGTAGCTACAGCTATCATCTCCTGTGCATCCATGGAATGTGTCCAAAGTACACCCCTTAACGGGAAGAGCACTGGTAAAAAAAAAAAATGATACCCAATGGGGAAAAATCAGAATGCTAAGGAAGGGAAAAGAGAAGAAAGGAACCAGAAAAAGATAGTATGGTGGTCTAGAGCTAGCAGAGTAAGAATCCATGTACCCTTTGATCGATACTCCTTAGGTGAGACCGCACTTAATAGCTTATAGAAGTCAGTAGGGTGAATTTGAATGCGTGAATGTGATTGTGGAGTTTACTTAGGACAGTTGCTAAGTGTGGAGGAAGTACATGTTGGTCTTGATGTCTTGCAGATGATTCTTTCAGTGGCTTACTAAGGGGAATCTGAGTGTTGTTGCTTCTGAGATGAAAAGAGTTTCTGAAAGTTTTCAAACCTCTTCACCATGTTTTGGTTTTTTATTTGCTTGAGGGCAAGCAAGAGCTAAGTGTGGGGGAGTTGATATACCAAAGATTTTAGGGATTTTAACCATGGTATATGTCTTTGTTATCGAGTCTTTCTATGTGTTTTGGATTCTTTTCAGGTGTTTTACAGGTTTAAGGACATCTGGAGCCTAATTGGATGTTTTGGGAGCATTTGGAGCAATTCTGCACTATTTAGAGACTTCACAGAGTTCACTGGCTGTGTTTTCGCATTGCAACGATCGTTGCAATTCTACAGTGGTCGACGCAGTTCTGCACCCAAAAATCTGCATTTTAGAGAAATTACAGTTTTCGCCCAGAAACTTCCCAGACTTGCAAAAAGGCCTCCAGACGTGTTTTAGACTATATATTAGGGTTTTTAGCCACTTGTTTAGGCTACGCTTTCATAACTAAGTTTTATTTTCAGAGAGAGTTTGAGGGGCTGGTTTTGTTCTCGAAAGAGACTTGATTTCGAACCCCTGTTCTTATTATCTTGATTATTCTATGATATCTATTTTGACTATGTTTTCTGTTATGATTGCTATGTCTGAGTAGATCTCTTGTTAGGTTAGGGATTCTCATTAGGGATTTGAAGGAATGTTAGATTAACTAATTTATTTAGATTCATCATCTAGTTCTTCATCTAATATGTTCTTAATGCTTAATCTAAACTGGTCATTTAGATTATTGATTTTAGGTTGATTTACGCAACGACAGTTGGTTAATTAGCTAGATCTGATTTAGGTGAGAAATTTATCTATTCGCAAAAGAATTTGGTTTAGAGAAATTGTGAACGAACGAACTTGGAATTAATGCATGTTTAGAACTCTAGGATTCGCAACGAAAGTTGGTCTGCTAGGTTGTTAGACATAGATAATTATTGCAGCGACAGCTGGTTAGTTTTACCTTCGTGATTCTAGTTAAAGAACATTATAGATTGAATCTGATTATTTGTTATCTGATTTCCTGATATCCTGAGAACTCCCGAAACCTAACGCCTTCGTTAATTGCTTACAACCACCTCGCTTAATTTATTTACTTGCTGTTTTGTTTACTGCTTTACAATTTGCTTCGCTTAGATTAATCTGAATTACTTATAATCTATCGTGTGACCAGAGTCCTTGTGGATTCGATACCCTAAGTACTACAATCACATCACTGTGCACTTGCAGTTAGAATAGGGATTAAAACTTGACCTATCACAAGGCAAGGTGACTCTCCATAGCCGAAGATCATTTGTTGGAATTCAATCCTATCTTGAAGCTAACATGGCAGGGTGGGAGATCACAAGTATGAGTAACTTAAAGGTTGTTCGTGTTGTTTTTGAGGCTGAATCGTCGGAGCTCATAGGAGCGGTTCTACAACCCCATGCCTGGCCGTCCTTCAGGTATCACTCCACCCTACTGAATAGACTTTTAGATGAAGTGCCTTGTTGGAGATTGATGGACGAATCTAAAGGAGCAAACAAATGGGCTAAGTTAATAGCCAATATCGTAACAACTTAGGATCATCGAGAATAATCATATGTTGCGTCTGGTAGTCCTTTGTTGCTAAGAGATTTGTTTCAGATGGAAGGTAGTATTGCCTCGGTGTGATAATCATTTTGGAGTCTGAGTTTTATTGTGGATAATCCTTAATTTTTTGGAGGTTTATATTGGTTTGGAGCTGATATAAACCGTTTTCTCTTGTCTTGGCTCACGGGTTTTAAGTCTTTTGTAACAGAATGGTCCCCTCTGACTCTCATAAAATTTTGAGATTTAGTTTCTTTTGTAGTGCAGACAAGGGTGTCTTTGTCAATGGCTTTGTTTTTAAGCAGTTTTCATCTGCTCTGTAAATGGTTAATCCACTAATGAAATGAAATTTTCATTGAAAAAAGGAAATAATCTCAAATTTCTCTGCAAAATCAGATATATGGGACCGAGAAAACACACAAAAATTATTAATAGAGTTTGGTCAAACTTTTCTTATGTCTCCGGACGTGCTATAGATCTTTATATTAATAACTGAGAAATTACAATATTCTCCACTCACACCCAAAACCTTACAAAAAATTATACTAGACTTTCTTTTCTTTCTTCTCTTTTTCTCTCTTCTTGTTTTTGTTTTGGGATTTCGGGATGATTGTAGTGACTCACATATCCTTGGTATTTATAAAAGAGGCTCGAAGGTTTGGTGAGTGATATACCATGGATTTTAGGGATTTTAACCATGGTATATATCTTATTTATCGAGTCTATTATTATGTTTTAGAGTCTTTTCAGGTATTTATTAGGTACAAGCACATTTGGAGCAGATTTGGTGATTATAGCACTTTCTGGAGCTTTTTGGAGTGTTTGTCTGAGAAACAGAGTTCACTGTCCAGATTTGAGGATTGCGTCGATCGTTGCACACCTGCATCGATCGATGCATAGCGCGAATGGGCCATACTCGGCGATTTAATGAAAATACTGATATTGCAGAAAAGCCCATATATTTACACAGAAGCCCAAAACGTGTTTTAGACTATATATTAGGGTTTTTAGCCACTTGTTTAGGCTACGTTTTACTTACGCTTTATTTTATTCAGAGAGAGTTTTAGGGGCTGATCTTGTTCTCGAAAGAGACTTGATTTCGAACCCCAGTTCTTTATTTGATTTTATAATATTTGGTTTTCTATTCAAGATGTTTTCTGTTTCGATGAACATGTCTGAGTAGATTACCTGTTAAGTTTAGGGATTCTCATTAGGGATTTCATGGAATTATAGTTTAATCAATCTGTAGGGATTCATATCTGCTAGTTCTTCGCCTAGGATTGCTCTTAATGCTTAATCTGAAGTAGCTATCCAGATTTATGATGTTAGGTTGATTGATGCAACGACAGTTGGTTAATTAGCTAGAAAGAACCTAGATGAGCAATTAAATTACTCGCAAAGAGATTTGGTTTAGTTTAATTGTGAACATATCAAACTTGTAATTAAAGCTGGTTTAATCTGTTAGTAATTGCAAAGAGATTTAGATTGCTGCACTTAGACTTAGAGAATTCTCGCAACGAGAGTTGGTTAATTCTATATCTGTGTTTTGAGTTCTAGAACAGTTTCTGATTAGATCCCGATTGATTGATTGCTTGTGTTCCTGATTTCCTGAGAACTTCCTAGACTTAACGCTTCGTTTCCTTGCTCACAATTCGCTGCTATTTACATTTTACTTGCTGATTTACTGCTTTCCCATATTGCTTTCTCCTAGTTTTAATTTGATCGTTCTAAATCTATCGTTGACCGGAGTCCCTGTGGATTCGATACCCTAAGTACTACAACTACATCACTGTGCACTTGCAGTTAGAATAGGGATAAAACTAGACCTATCAAGTTTTTGGCGCCGTTGCCGGGGACTCTTTTGAGTCTTCGATAGATTTGAACTTAGGGTTTAGACTAGGTTTTTCATTTTTTTTTTATTACTAATTTTTTCTTTCTGTTCTTGCGTTTCAGGTACGCCTGTAATCGCCCTGCAACGATCGACACGGTCCTGTGTGTCGATCGTCACATCATCGCACTTGCATCGATCGACGCTTCTCCTGCATCGATCGACACATATCGTAAGGAAGATGTATGATTTCTTTAGTTCAGGGATTGACAGCTCGCAGATAGCTGGGCTGAAGAGCAAGGTAGACTCTCTACATAGTCTTGTACTGGGAATGTATGCGCAGAAAGCTATCAACTGTGTTGGAGGGAATGAATTCTACAGTCAGGAATTTGCTTTTCAGAGACCCTTCCAGCAACAGAGTAACTCATTCTCAAGCAACTATGGTGTTTCTTCTTACCAAGCACCGTCTGCACCTGCATATAAGAGCAGATTGGAAACCATGATGGACCAGTTTCTTGAGGGACAACAACAGATCAATGTGTCATACAACTCAAAGATAGATGCATTGTATGAAGATCTGAATGGAAAGATTGAATCTTTGAGCACACATGTGAAGAAGCTAGATGTCCAAGTTCAACAAACAGCTGGAGCAATACAAAGTCATAATGAAGCTAGGAAAGCTGAACAGTACTGATCCATCAAAGCTGTGACCTTAAGAGATGAGATTGAGTTGCTAGGTGAAGAAGAGAGCATAATCTCGGATTTTCTGGATGAATATTGTCTGTCTGAGACATGCACCAATCGACACCCCCTTAGTGTCGGTCGACACGCACTTCTGACGGCAATTTCGAGTTCTTACGACGAACATAATCGCCTTGTGTCGATCGACACACCTACTGCATCGATCGACACAGATCGCAGACGAGACCAGAAGCCTGCAACAGTCCCAGAACGAGTCTACAAGCCCATTGTGCCATGTCCTAAGGTTCCTAAACCCTCTAAACAAGAGATAGAAGTGGCTAACTGCATGAAAGTGATGGATAAGAAGATGAATGAAACTCCACCAGCTGAAGCTTCGCGAGTTCATGCCAAGAAGATGATCTCCACTGATGGTGATCTGAAAGAATAAGTTCAGATTGGTGGAACTACAGTATCTGATAGTGGAGAGAAGAAGATGGCGGTTCCTCTTGAACCAGCTCTAACATCTTCAGTACCTGCAACTGCTCAAAAGCAGAAAGCTCCAGACATCAAATATGCACCAAAGGTAAGGTACAAATCACCTAAGCTTAAACATCCTGACTCCATTGCTTTGAATGCAGGAAAACACAGCAACCCACCCAAGCTTCGCTCCCGCTCCGGTTCTGTTTACTCTTTCCTTGGGAAACCTCATGATCCGACAACATACACACCTCCTTGGATGAAGAGATATTCATAGAGACACTCAAAGTCTCTGTTGAAACCGCCATGAATCAAACCTCTATTCCATAGTCAAGCTGCTGACTTTAAACAAGCGCTGAGTGGGAGGCAACCCACTGTTAGGTTCGTTTTTATTTTCATTTTTCGTTTTGATTTTGGTGTTTTTATTTTTCTGTTTATGTGTGTTCAGAGGCATGAGAAACATGCAGAATCGCCTTGCATCGATCGACACACCTAGTGCATAGGTCGATGCAGTTGCGATTTACGGTTTACCGAATCAATTGCGGTTTCGACATCGGTTATTCACATAACCGCGAGCAAATGCGCCTTGCATCGATCGACACCCTTGTGGCATCGATCGACACAGGGTGACGACAGGTAAGAGTTCTGCAACTTTTCGGATTGTTTCAATTTGATTTATTTTCTCGCCGACCCTAAGCTTGACACTACTGGGGACAGTGTGTTTTAAGTGTGGGGGAGGAGCTACTGACGCACGCTTTTGTTTTCTTAAGAGTCAGTCCAATTTTTAAAAATTTGTTTTATTGAGTCAAAACCAGTTTAAGTAAGAAACAATGATTTTTTGAGAAGATTAGCAGCACTTGCAAGAACTTAAGTAACCATTGGGATGAAACTGCAGATTATCTGTGACTATTAGAAAACCCAGACATGGATCAACCTACTGAGGACACCCACATCGCTTCAGGTATCAGAGGATCCTTTTACTGACTTCAAACTTAATACTGACTTAATTTTCTCACCTAAGGGCTTGGTATACTTTGTGTCGGATTCCTTTGTTAGTTCTGACACAGCCTGTAAACCTGTCCTATTTAGTTCCCTTCTCCCCTTCCATAAAAAAAAAAAGATAATAAACTGAGGATGAGTTAGTAACTCCGAAGTGGTCATGGGAGTGGTAGCTACAACTTTCATATCCTGTGCATCCATGGAATGTGTCCAAAGTACACCCCTTAACGGGAAGAGCACTGATAAAAAAAATAAAATGATACCCAATGGGGAAAAATCAGAATGCTAAGGTAGGGAAAAAAGAAGAAAGAGACTAGAGAAAGATAGTATGGTGGTCTAGAGCTGATAAGGTAAGAGTCCATGTGCCTTTGATCGATATTCCTTAGGTGAGACCGCACTTAAATACTTGCAGAAGTCAGTAGGGTGAATTTGAATGCGTGAATGTGATTGTGGAGTTTACTTAGGACAGTTGCTAAGTGTGGGGGAAGTATATGTTGGTCTTGATATCTTGTGATTGATTCTTTCAGTGGTTTACTAAGGGGAATCTGAGTGTTGTTGCTTCTAAGATGAAAAGAGTTTCTGAAAGTTTTCAAACCTCTTCACCATGTTTTGGTTCTTTACTTGCTTGAGGGCAAGCAAGAGCTAAGTGTGGGGGAGTTGATATACCATGGATTTTAGGGATTTTAACCATGGTATATATCTTATTTATCGAGTCTATTATTATGTTTTAGAGTCTTTTCAGGTATTTATTAGGTACAAGCACATTTGGAGCATATTTGGTGATTATAGCACTTTCTAGAGCTTTTTGGAGTGTTTGTCCGAGAAACAGAGTTCACTGTCCAGATTTGAGGATTGCGTCGATCGTTGCACACATGCATCGATCGATGCATAGCGCGAATGGGCCAGACTCGGTGGTTTAATGAAAAATACTGATATTGCAGAAAAGCCAATATATTTACACAGAAGCCCAAAACGTGTTTTAGACTATATATTAGGGTTTTTAGCCACTTGTTTAGGCTACGCTTTACTTACGCTTTATTTTATTCAGAGAGAGTTTTAGAGGCTGATCTTGTTCTCGAAAGAGACTTGATTTCGAACCCCAGTTCTTTATTTGATTTTATAATATTTGGTTTTCTATTCAAGATGTTTTCTGTTTCGATGAACATGTCTGAGTAGATTACCTGTTAAGTTTAGGGATTCTCATTAGGGATTTCATGGAATTATAGTTTGATCAATCTGTAGGGATTCGTATCTGCTAGTTCTTCGCCTAGGATTGCTCTTAATGCTTAATCTGAAGTAGCTATCCAGATTTATGATGTTAGGTTTATTGATGCAACGACAGTTGGTTAATTAGCTAGAAAGAACCTAGATGAGCAATTAAATTACTCGCAAAGAGATTTGGTTTAGTTTAATTGTGAACATATCAAACTTGGAATTAAAGCTGGTTTAATCTGTTAGTAATTGCAAAGAGATTTGGATTGCTACACTTAGACTTAGAGAATTCTCGCAACGAGAGTTGGTTAATTCTATATCTGTGTTTTGAGTTCTAGAACAGTTTCTGATTAGATCCCGATTGATTGATTGCTTGTGTTCCTGATTTCCTGAGAACTTCCTAGACTTAACGCTTCGTTTCCTTGCTCACAAGTCGCTGCTATTTACTTTCTGCTTGCTGATTTACTGCTTTCCCATATTGCTTTCTCCTAGTTTTTATTTGATCGTTCTAAATCTATCGTTGACCGGAGTCCCTGTGGATTCGATACCCTAAATACTACAACTACATCACTGTGCACTTGCAGTTAGAATAGGGATAAAACTAGATCTATCAGTGAGCCAAAAAGGTTAACAAAAATAATAAGTTATTCATTTTTTGATTTTTTGCACCTCCTTACCACCTCATCACCGTTCAGCCACCTTTTACCATCCAAAGACGTCTTTGTTAACTATTAATCTTGAAGACTGATTTCAATATGTCTTCTCACTTTGGTCAATGTAGCAGGCCTTGTTACTATAGCAATCCAACCGAGGTTATGGTTGTGCTTATCATATGGCACGACCTTTGTCAACATGTATGTCGGGTTCTTACTTTATGGGATCTTCGTCCTACTTCACCTAAATTCTCCAATCCATGACATATATGTTTCAAGAAGTTTTGGTTAAAAAGTTTTATTTAGGATTCCCATAGGACCTTTTAGAAGATCAAAGTGTCTTTCTAGTCTTTTAGAGGGGTTACTTAGTTGTGTTACAAACGAACATAAACATGTAAAAATGCTTCTCATTATCCTAAACAAAACTTTTTAAACAAAACTTCTTGAAACCTATGTGTCATGGATTAGAGAATTTAGGTGCGGTAAGACTATTGAAATGGAGATCCAAAGTGCACAACATCAATGTGCAAATATTGTGTACTTCATGGGTTTAATCAAATGTGCATTATCCGGGTCACATATTATCTTGTGCAAGACATGGGACATTTATGTGCAAGACTTGTGAACGTGTATGGACAAAAGAAATGAAGATCAGAAGCATCAGAGCATCTATTCCAAGTGTCTTTGAATCACGTGTGGAGCAGTCACTATCATCATGGAACAAACCAAGGAAGGGTCATTTTCCATATGACCGTTTGGACTCTTCTTCACTCACTCACGTGTTCAGCTTGTCCTTTACCTATTATTCTTTGTTTATTCACTACACGCTCTAGTTGTAAAGATTATTTATTCTTGTAAACATTTCAGATGAATATACTTTTGGGAGTTACACTTCCCTAAAGACCAAAACTCTCCTCTCTTAATTCTCTCTCTCTAGCCGCCACCTTAGAACCCTAATTGGCTTCTAGGTTTCTCTCATCCATTATACCTCATTCTCTCAATCTAAACTTCATATTCTAACATGGTATCAGAGCTATAAGCTCCTGTACCTATTCTACTTCCGCAATCTCTGATTCTAAAATCTCATTTCACTGTTTTTGAAATCTGTTCTTGAGAGTTCTTGATAAACCTTTCCTGTTCTTAAGAGTTTCAGTTCTTAAGCATTCTTCTTTGGTTCTTTACCTCTGCGTTTGTTCTATTTGGTTTGAGAAACCTTCTGTTACAAATATCTCATCTTGAAACTCCCTCCCTTGCTATAAATCAGATTTAGCAATGGAGAACTCAAGTGAAGTCATTTCTGTGATTCTTAGAGGCTCCAACTACATAGTTTGGGCAAGGATTGTGAAGTCAACTCTAAGAGGGCGTGGATTATGGAAATATGTACTAGGCAGTGAAGCATCATCTCAGCAAGCTCAAGGAGAAGCTGGTATGAAGATGGATGCAGCTGATGAAGAAGCATGGACACAAGGAGACCAAAGAATGTTGTCCATACTTCAAAGCTCACTTGACCAGGAGCTGTTGGAAGCATATTCCTATTGTATAACCTCCAAGGAGCTGTGGAAAACTCTTGAGAAGGTTTATGGAAACACAACTAATCTGAGCAGGGTCTTTGAAGTTAAACAGGCCATCAACAATCTTCAACAAGAAAATAGAGAGTTCAAAGCTCACTTTGGGAAGTTCATGTCTTTATGGGCAGAGTTGGAGATCTTAAGGCCTTCAAGCATTGATCCTCTTGTGCTAAATGAAAGGAGAGAGCAGGGCGTGGATTATGGAAATATGTACTAGGCGCTTCTGCTCACCTTAAACTCATCATATAATGACCTAATCAAACACATTCTAAGGGCAGACACATTACCATCTTTGGATGAGGTGTGTGGACGAATTCAAAGAGAACAAGGATCAGTTGGGCTATTCAGTAGGAAAGCTGAGCTTGTGACTGCAAACAAAGGGGTTTATGAATCTGAGGAGAGGCAGAGCTATGGTAATGATAGGAGAGGGGGCTTGATGTGTGTGTATTGCAAGCAGAGTGGTCACCTAAAGGGGAAGTGCTGGCGCTTATATCCACACCTCAGACCATCCTCTCACAGCCGGTTTCAAGGTCAAATGGCAGACCTCTCCTTTGGTGCAGCTGGACCCGGTTCATCTACAATGCAGCCTTGTGATGTAGCAAGAACAATGGTGGCTCATCATGTTCCTCATGTTCTTGATCAGTGTGATGTGGTAAGAAAATCAGACCTTGAGGCTCTCATTAAAACCATCAAGGAAACCTCTGGTATGAATTTTGGAACCTCACTCTTTGCATCCAATAGAATCAAACCATTAATAATTGATTCAGGTGCATCCCATCATATGATCAGTGACTCTAAGTTGATAGAAAACATTCAACCTGCTCTTGGTAATGTTGTGATTGCAAATGGTGATAAGATTCCAATTCAAGGCATAGGAAACCTTAAGTTGTTTAGTAAGGAATCAAAAGCTTTCTATATGCCTAGTTTTACTTCAAATTTATTATCTGTGAAAAGAGTAGCTACTGATCTCAATTGCAATGTTATTTTCAGTCCTAATGATGTTGTGTTTCAGGATATTAAGACAAGCAAGTTGCTTGGGAAAGGTGTGACAAAGGATGAGCTTTACATGATTGAAGATACTAACCCATCTTCTTCTGAATTATCTACTGCTCTTTCTACTTTCATGAGTGTTGATGATTATATTTGGCATGCTAGACTAGGACATCCACACTCTAGGGCATTAGGTCTCTTATTACCTTCTGTTTCATTTAAAAATGATGATTGTGAGGCTTGCATTCTTGGGAAACATTGCAAATCTGTTTTTCCAAGTTCTAAAACTGTTTATGAAAGTTGCTTTGATCTTGTTCATTCTGATGTGTGGACTGCTCCTTGTGTGTCTAGAGAGAATCATAAGTACTTTGTCACTTTCATTGATGAAAAATCTAAATACACTTGGATAACATTGATGCAAACTAAGGATAGAGTGTTAGAGGCTTTTATGAACTTTCAAAGTCATGTTACTAACCATTTCAATGCTAAGATCAAAATTCTTAGGTCAGACAATGGTGGTGAGTATACAAGCAATTCCTTCAAACAACACTTATCCAAACATGGGATTCTTCATCAAACAAGATGTCCTTACACTCCACAACAAAATGGAGTAGCTGAGAGGAAGAACAGACACCTAATGGAAGTGGCAAGGTCCATGATGTTCTACAAGAATGTCCCTAAGAGGTTTTGGGGAGATGCAGTCATGATTGCATGCTACTTGATCAATAGAACTCCCACAAGAGTTCTTAAGGATCAATCACCATTTCAGGTATTAAACAAAACAAATCCATTGGTTGATCACTTACGTGTGTTTGGGTGCATTTGTTTTGTGTTAGTACCAGGAGAACAAAGAGATAAGTTGGATGCTAAGAGCACCAGAGCTATGTTCATTGGATACTCTACAACACAAAGAGGATACAAGTGTTATGTGCCTGAAACAAGGAAGGTTTTGATCTCCAGAGATGTGAAATTTATGGAGACAAGGAGTTTCTATGATGAGAAGAATTGGGATAGCTTGAAGGATCTTCCTACTTCCCAATCAGATAGAGCTGCTAACCTAAGGATGATCATGGAAACCCTTGGCATTAGTATGCCTCAACAACCGGCCAAGACAAGTCATGCTACTTCAGTCCCTGCTCCAACTTCAGAAGCTCCTCAACATTCCCACCTTGATCATGAGGGGGACACTCATGAATCAGCACCAGAACCGCAAGTAGCTGATCCTTTTACACATGATCAAGCTGAAAATGAGGAGCATGAGGAACATGAGGAAGAACCTGAGGAGTTGGATCATCAGAATGAAGAGGTTGAACAGCCGGTTATGAATGAGCAGCAACAAGTTCAAGTGTTAAGAAGGAGTACAAGGGAGAAAAAGGATCCCTCAGAATGGAAGAAGACTAGAGTTTACTTCAACAGCAATGCAGTAGCTCATCCCATTCAAGCTGTTTGCAGTTTAGCTCATGTACCTTTGGAGCATCAAGTGTTCATTGGGAAGTTGGATCAAGAACATGTACCAACAATTTATGAAGAAGCAAAGGAAGATAAGAGGTGGATGCAAGCTGTGGATGAAGAGACCAAAGCAATGGAGAACAATGAGACTTGGTATGAAGCTGAACTTCCTAGAGGGAAGAAGGCAGTGACTTCTAAATGGGTTTTCACCATCATGTATAGAAGTAATGGAGAAGTGGAGAGATACAAAGAAAGGTTGGTTGCAAGAGGCTTCACTCAAACCTATGGAAAGGATTACTTGGATACCTTTGCACCAGTAGCTAAGCTTCACACAGTTAGGATCATCTTGTCTTTAGCAACAAATCTTGATTGGGAACTTTGGCAAATGGATGTCAAGAATGCATTCCTTCAAGGGGAGCTTGAAGATGAGGTATACATGACACCACCTTCTGGTCTTGAAAGCATTGTGAAACCATGGAAGGTGTTAAGACTCAAGAAGGCCATCTATGGATTAAAGCAATCACCTAGAGCTTGGTATCATAAACTGAGCTCAACACTTATGCAAAGAGGATTCAAGAGGTCTGAAGGAGATCACACATTGTTCACTCTTCAAGATCAGGGAGGTATCATTGTTATCCTTGTTTATGTTGATGACATTATCATATTAGGGAGTAACAAGTCAGGTATACAAGACACTAAGACTTATCTCAAATCTGTTTTTGATATTAAAGATCTTGGTGCTCTAAAGTACTTCCTTGGGATAGAAGTTTGTCGATCTAATGATGGACTCTTCTTATCTCAAAGGAAGTACACACTTGATTTGTTATCTGAAGAAGGAAAGATAGGAGCAAAACCGGTTAAGGCACCTCTTGAGGAAGGCTACAAAGTCATAAGAGAGGGGGAGCTTGAGGATAGACCATTTGAGGACATTACTCAGTATAGAAGGATGGTTGGTAAGCTCATTTACTTAACCATAACCAGACCTGATTTATGTTATGCAGTGAACCAAGTAAGCCAGCATATGCAAGCACCCAAGATGCATCATTGGAACATGGTTGAAAGGATACTTAGATACCTAAGTGGTGCTCCTGGTCAAGGCATTTGGATGGGTTGTAATCAAAGCACAGAGATAGTTGGGTATTGTGATGCTGATTGGGCAGGAGATAGAGTGGACAGGAGGTCTACTACTGGATATTGCACATTCATTGGAGGCAACCTTGTTACTTGGAAGAGCAAGAAGCAGAAGATAGTGTCATGTTCAAGTGCTGAAGCTGAATATAGAGCAATGAGGAAACTAGCAACAGAACTGGCATGGATCAAAGGTCTTCTTGTGGATTTGGGGATTGAGACTTCAAAACCAATCACTATGCATTGTGACAACCAAGCTGCTATTCACATTGCATCAAACTCAGTCTTCCATGAGAGAACCAAACATATAGAAGTGGATTGTCACAAGGTGAGGCAGATGATTGAGCAAGGAGTGGTGTTACCATGCTTTACAAGGAGTGAAGAACAACTAGCTGATGTGTTCACCAAGGCAGCTAGCTTGAAGGTGTGTGAGTCCATTCATCCAAAGCTTGGACTCATGGAGCTTCCGGAATCCTCTAAGGCTATGGAGTCTACACTCTTTTTCCCTTCATGAAGTTTTATCCCATGTGGTTTTCTTCATGAAGGTTTTTAATGAGGTAGGTCTCCATTGCATTCCAAGCTTGATTCAATCCTTGAATTCAAGCTTGAGGGGGAGTATTGAAATGGAGATCCAAAGTGCACAACATCAATGTGCAAATATTGTGTACTTCATGGGTTTAATCAAATGTGCATTATCCGGGTCACATATTATCTTGTGCAAGACATGGGACATTTATGTGCAATGTGCAAGACTTGTGAACGTGTATGGACAAAATAAATGAAGATCAGAAGCTTCAGAGCATCTATTCCAAGTCTCTTTGAATCACGTGTGGAGCAGTCACTATCATCATGGAACAAAGCAAGGAAGGGTCATTTTCCATATGACCGTTTGGACTCTTCTTCACTCACTCACGTGTTCAGCTTGTCCTTTACCTATTATTCTTTGTTTATTCACTACACGCTCTAGTTGTAAAGATTATTTATTCTTGTAAACATTTCAGATGAATATACTTTTGGGAGTTACACTTCCCTAAAGACCAAAACTCTTCTCTCTTAATTCTCTCTCTCTAGCCGCCACCTTAGAACCCTAATTGGCTTCTAGGTTTCTCTCATCCATTCTACCTCATTCTCTCAATCTAAACTTCATATTCTAACAAAGACAACTATAAGTAAGTTTTTGTATGCTCCCAAAGGTAGAATGAGAAGCATGTTGTACATGTTTATGTTCGATTGTAACACAACTAAGTAACCCCTCTAATAGGCTAGAAAGACACTTTGATCTTCTAAAAGGTCCTATGAGAATCCTAAATAAAACTTTTTAACCAAAACTTCTTGAAACATATATGTCATGGATTGGAGAATTTAGGTGAAGTAGGACAACTATAAGTAAGTTTTTGTATTCTCCCAAAGGTAGAATGTTAAGCAGGTTTTACATGTTTATGTTCGTTTGTAACACAACTAAGTTAACCCCTCTAAAGTCTAGAAAGACACTTTGATCTTCTAAAATGCCTATGAGAATCCTAAATAAAACTTTTTAACCAAAACTTCTTAAAATATATGTCATGGATTGGAGAATTTAAGTGAGGTAAGACAACTATAAATAAGTTTTTGTATTCTCCTAAACGTAGAATGAGAAGTATTTTATACAAGTTTTTGTTCGTTTGTAACACCCCTAAGTAACCCTTCTAAATGACTAGAAAGACACTTTTATCATCAAAGAGGCCCTATGAGAATCCTAAACAAAACTTTTTAAACAAAACTTCTTGAAACATATATGTCATGGATTGAAGAATTTAGGTGCGGTAAGACAACTATAAATAAGTTTTGGTGTGCTCCCAAAGGTAGAATGAGAAGCATTTTTACATGTTTATGTTCGTTTGTAACACAACTAAGTAACCCCTCTAAAATACTAGAAAGACACTTTGATCTTCTAAAAGGTCCTATGAGAATCCTAAATAAAACTTTTTAACCAAAACTTCTTAAAATATATGTCATGGATTGGAGAATTTAAGTGAGGTAAGACAACTATAAGTAAGTTTTTGTATGCTCCTAAACGTAGAATGAGAAGCATTTTATACAAGTTTTTGTTCGTTTGTAACACCCCTAAGTAACCCTTCTAAATGACTAGAAAGACACTTTTATCATCAAAGAGGTCCTATGAGAATCCTAAACAAAACTTTTTAAACAAAACTTCTTGAAACATATATGTCATGGATTGGAGAATTTAGGTGCGGTAAGACAACTATAAGTAAGTTTTGGTTTGCTCCTTAAGGTAGAATGAGAAGCATTTTTACATATTTATGTTCGTTTGTAACACAACTAAGTAACCCCTCTAAAAGACTAGAAAGACACTTTGATCTTCTAAAAGGTCTTATGAGAATCCTAAATAAAACTTTTTAACCAAAACTTCTTGAAACATATATGTCATGGATTGGAGAATTTAGGTGAGGTAGGACAACTATAAGTAAGTTTTTGTATGCTCCTTAAGGTAGAATGAGAAGCATTTTATACAAGTTTATGTTCGTTTGTAACACCCCTAAGTAACCCTTCTAAATACTAGAAAGACACTTTGATCTTGTAAAAGGTCCTATGAGAATCCTAAACAAAACTTTTTAAACAAAAATTCTTGAAACTTATGTGTCATGGATTGGAGATTTTAGGCGAGGTTAAACAATTATAAGTAAGTTTTTGTATGCGCCGTAAGGTAGAATGAGAAGCATTTTATACAAGTTTATGTTCGTTTGTAACACCCCTAAGTAACCCGTCTAAATACTAGAAAGACACTTTGATCATCTAAAAGGTCCCGTGAGAATCCTAAACAAAACTTTATAAACAAAACTTCTTGAAACATATATGTCATGGATTGGAGAATTTAGGTGAGGCAAGATAACTATAAGTAAGTTTTGGTGTGCTCCCAAATGTAGAATGAGAAGCATGTTGTACATGTTTATGTTCGATTGTAACACAACTAAGTAACCCCTCTAATAGGCTAGAAAGACACTTTGATCTTATAAAAGGTCCTATGAGAATCCTAAATAAAACTTTTTAACCAAAACTTCTTGAAACATATATGTCATGGATTTGAGAATTTAGGTGAAGTAGGACAACTATAAGTATTGTATTCTCCCATAGGTAGAATGATAAGCATGTTTTACATGTTTATGTTCGTTTGTAACACAACTAAGTTAACACCTCTAAAGGCTAGAAAGACACTTTGATCTTCTAAAATGCCTATGAGAATCCTAAATAAAACTTTTTAACCAAAACTTCTTAAAATATATGTCATGGATTGGAGAATTTAAGTGAGGTAAGACAACTATAAGTAAGTTTTTGTATGCTCCTAAACGTAGAATGAGAAGCATTTTATATAAGTTTATGTTCGTTTGTAACACCCCTAAATAACCCTTCTAAATACTAGAAAGACACTTTGACCTTCTAAAAGTTCCTCTGATAATCCTAAACAAAACTTTTTAAACAAAACTTCTTGAAACCTATGTGTCATGGATTGGAGAATTTAGGTGCGGTAAGACAACTATAAGTAAGTTTTTGTATGCTCCCAAAGGTAGAATGAGAAGCATGTTGTACATGTTTATGTTCGATTGTAACACAACTAAGTAACCTCTCTAATAGGCTAGAAAGACACTTTGATCTTCTAAAAGGTCTTATGAGAATCCTAAATAAAACTTTTTAACCAAAACTTCTTGAAACATATATGTCATGGATTGGAGAATTTAGGTGAAGTAGGACAACTATAAGTAAGTTTTTGTATTCTCCCAAAGGTAGAATGATAAGCATGTTTTACATGTTTTTGTTCGTTTGTAACACAACTAAGTTAACCCCTCTAAAGGCTAGAAAGACACTTGATCTTCTAAAATGCCTATGAGAATCCTAAATAAAACTTTTTAACCAAAACTTCTTAAAATATATGTCATGGATTGTAGAATTTAAGTGAGGTAAGACAACTATAAATAAGTTTTTGTATGCTCCTAAACGTAGAATAAGAAGCATTTTATACAAGTTTTTGTTCGTTTGTAACACCCCTAAGTAACCCTTCTAAATGACTAGAAAGACACTTTTATCACCAAAGAGGTCCTATGAGAATCCTAAACAAAACTTTTTAAACAAAACTTCTTGAAACATATATGTCATGGATTGAAGAATTTAGGTGCGGTAAGACAACTATAAATAAGTTTTGGTGTGCTCCCAAAGGTAGAATGAGAAGCATTTTTACATGTTTATGTTCGTTTGTAACTAGATATATCATGGTTTTTACTAGTTTTAGACCATGATATAAGTGTGTTTTAGTGTCTTTTTGTGTTCTTTTAGAGTCTTTTACAGGTATAATCAGGTTTGGAGCATACTTGGTGATTATGGCACTTTTTGGAGATTGTTGGAGTGTTTGGCCGAGAGATAGAGTTCACTGTCCGAAACAGAGGAATGCGTCGATCGTTGCACTCTAGCATCGATCGTTGCACCAGCGAGATGGACCGAAACTCGGCGGTTTATGAATAGTCAAGATATTGCACTCTGATCCAGAAGTTCCTGATATTTACAAAGAAGCCCTTGGCCGAGATTAGACCTATATAATTAAGTTTTTGGTGTTTTATTTACTTACGCTTTGATAATTAAGAGCAGAGGATTTTTAGAGCTTTTGGGGCTGATCTGAACCTTTACTTCATCTGTATTTGGAGAAGATTTCGAACCCCTTTTATTCTTTATCTTCTATGCAATTTATTCATCACATGATTATGTTTTCATTATCTATGTCTGAGTAGATTCCTTGTTAGGTTTAGGGTTTCTCACATAGGATTTCATGACTTGCTAGACTTGTTAAATTCAGTTAAGGATTCATAACTATATCTGTTCTTCAATCTAATTGTGCTTAAAGCTAGTTCTAACCTGATCAATTAGAATCTAGATCGTAGGTTGCTAAATACGTCACGGAAGTGGGGTTTAGAAATCTGAACTAATTAGGTTGAGCAATTAAACTTCTCGCAAACGAAAGTTTGGTTTAGGATAATTGTGAACATATCAAACTTGGAATTAATGCTAGTTTAATCTGTTAGTTCTCGCAAACGAAAGTTTGGTTTGCTGCACTTAGACTTAGAGAATTATCGCAAAGGAATTTGGTTAATTCTATATCTGTGATTTGAGTTCTAGAACTGTGCTTAATTAGATCCTTGCTGAATGAACTGTCTGCTTGTCTGATTTCCTGAGAACGCCCTAGACTTAGCGCTCTTAATAACTTGCTTTCACAACCAACAATCTCTGCTTTCTTTTTACTTTCTCGCATTGCTTTTAATTCAATCACATTGCTTTCTTCCTAGTTTAATTTCCTGTTCTTGAGCTATTGAATACGGAGTCCCTGTGGATTCGATACCTATATACTACGACTACTGAACTGTGCACTTGCAGTTAGATATAGGATAAAACCTGACACCTATCAAGTTTTTGGCGCCGTTGCCGGGGACTCTTTGAGTCTTCGATAGCTTAGAACCTAGGGTTTTACTAGGATTTTTCGTTTTCTTTCGTTTTTGTTTTTGTTTTTTTTTTTTAGTCACTGATTTTCTCTGTTTTCTCTCTGTCGCAGGTACCAATATCGCACTGCGTCGATCGTTGCACCTTAGCATCGATCGTCACTAGGCGATTCAGAGATTGAATCGATCGTTGCACTGATAGCATCGATCATTGCCGGACGATTACAGACAGTTTATGCAGACGCAGAAAACTAGAAGTAATCCGAACTTGGACTTAGTTAATCTCGATCTTGAAGAACTTGGACGTTTAGAGAGAACCAACAGAAGAGAGAGAAGAGAAAGGATGGTACGAGAGCGTTTGATTCTGGTACGTGATGCTGAAGGTACCCTGAGGGACCGAGATAACAACCCATACAATGCTGCTTGGCAAAGGGTTGATGCTGAAGGGAATGTCATCCCTGATCCTCCTGAGCAACAGCAACAGGAGCAGAACCAGGGTCAAGGACAGGCCCAAGGTAGACAGATGGTTGTCCATGAAAGGACTTTAGCTGACTACAACAGACCGGATGAGTTTCATAGAAACCGGTCAGCTTTAGTACTTCCTGCTTTTGAGAGGAATGATTTTGAGATCAAAACCATCTACTACTCGCTGATGAGACAGAATGCGTTTCATGGTTACCCAACTGAGCAGCCTATGGATCACATTGATGGGTTTGAGGACATAGTCACTGGCATGAAGTATGATGGAGTCTGCCCGGACTATCTGTTCCTTAAGCTTTTTCCGCACAGTCTTGCTGGAGACGCTAGTGCATGGCTAAAGCAGCTGGCACCTGCTCAGTACACTACTTGGGCAGCTTTAAAGAGTGAGTTCCTGCGTCACTTCTATGATGATGCGCGCTCAGACCAGTCCAGACAGGACATACTCACCTTTTCACAAGGAGCTGTGGAACCTTTAAAGACTGCCTCGATGAGATTTAAGCAGTATCAGCGTGACTGCCCACACCATGGATTCACTGAAGTTCAGTTGATTGGCATTTTCTTCAGAGGCATAGATCTTCCATATCAGTCTGCACTGGACAATTCCAGTAATGCTAACTTCAACACCAGGACTCCTACGCAGGCTAAGCAATTGATTGAGAATCTAATAGGCAGCAACAGCTGCAAGACTATGGATGAGAGGAGGAAGAAATCTGGTGGAAGTGTAGAGAATTCTGACATAGCTGATATTAGATCTAGGCTAGACACAGTTTGCAATCTCCTAGCAGGTAAGAAAGCTGTCCATTTCGCTCAAGAAGTAGAAGTAATTCAGACTGAGGAGGACACTCAGGAGGAAGATGTGAATTACATAGGAGGTTCTGGATTCCAAGGTAATAGATTTGGTAATCAACAGGGAAACAGATTCTTCAATGGAGGACAGAAAAGTGCTTTCAACAGCAACTCATCTAATTCTGGACAGACTAGTGGTTTTCAGAAGACCTTTGGACAAGGTACTCAGAGAACCTATGAGTCTTCATCTTATCAGACTCCTCCTGCACCTACAGCTCATGAGAGTAGAATGGAAGCTATGATGGAACAACTAATGGAGAGTCAGACCAAGATTTATGTGGACTGCAACAAGAAGTTAGATGCTGTCTATGAAGACCTCAATGGGAAGTTTGAGTCCCTGAACACTCACATGAAGCAGTTGGATACTCAGGTAAACCAGATTTCCAGCTCAATAAAGGGAAAAGGGCTAGCAGACACTCATATTAAGGCATGGTCTGTGTACGTTAATGATGGATCTCACTTAGGTGAAAAATTTGAGCTAAGTACAGTTGAATTGGTGAAGGAAGGAGAAATCCCGGATTTTGGAGAAAAACTCTCGGGTGGAAATTGCAGCATTGCAACGATCGACACACATTTAGTGTCGATCGATGCACGTCGTGAACAGACAGATTCGCTGAGTGATGATGGTATTGATGCAGACTTGGAGCTTGATAGCTTATTCTCTGGAGTCTCTAAGATCTCTCAACAGGAGATTTATGCGCAGATTGTTAGACAACACTCCTCAGTGTCTGAAGTGATTAAACAAGAAATTAAAGAGCTTAAGAAGCTAGAGGAGATTGGTGAAGAATTGGAAGAAATTCCAACTTCTGATGATCCACCTTATCATCCATGTGTGCAGAGGTATTTGAACAAGATGCTGCCTCTAGATGAAGAGCTGAGAGACTGGGTGGTTATAGTTCCTCAGCATATTGGTGATGTTTTGTTAACCAAGATTCCGAAGAAGCTGCCTGATCCTGGAGTCTTTGTGCTTGATTGTTCAATCTTTGAGGATAGTTTCAGGCGTTCTCTGTGTGACTTAGGAGCTGCTGGAAGTTTGATGCCATACTCTGTGGCAGAGAAGCTGGGTATGCTAGATTTTACTCCTACTAGGACCTCTCTTGTCCTAGCTGATCAGTCCATACGAGTTCCTGAAGGACTCCTGATAGACATACCGGTGAGAGTTGGAAACTACTTAGTTCCAACAGACTTCTTAGTGCTGAGATATAACTGTGATCCGGATGAAGCATTGCTGCTTGGAAGACCATTTTTGGCTACAGCAGGAGCGGTGATAGATGTTAGGAACAGCCTGATAGACCTCCATCTGGGAGATGAGCCGCTGCGTTATGAGATGGATAAGCTGCGAAGACCACTGATAGATGGGCAGACATTCACCATAAGGAATGCAGATGATGAGCAGTCTGATGACACTGTGATTATAGATCCTGGAGCACATTTTACTCCATCTTTTCTTGGACATGAGCATTTTGCAACAGCCTACTCGCCACCTTGGATGAGGAGACTTGGACAGAGACAGAAAAAGTCTCTGTCAGGATCTCCTGGTGCCTGAGAAATCTTGTCCGTCCGGTCAAGCTATTGACCTTAAACAAGCGCTGGGTGGGAGGCAACCCACCATTAGGTACTGGTGTTTTTCTACTTAATTTTTGGTGTTTTTGTTAGGATTTTACGTTTGTTTTTGTTTCTGGTGAGTTTATGATTGCTGGTCTCGGACAGATTCGCAGTGCGTCGATCGACGCGCTTCTGTGTCGATCGTCACAACACGATCGGAATCGCATTGCAGCGATCGTTGCAGTTCTGAGCAACGATCGACCATACACGAAAATCGCCAAGTAACGGTCGATGCACTTAGTGCAACGATCGATGCTTGAGCGACAGAGGTAAACCCGACAGAACTCAACAGAACTTTAACAATTTTTATTTTCTTTTTACCGATCCTTCGCTTGACACTACTGAGGACAGTGTGTCTTAAGTGTGGGGGAGGTGCTACTGACTTATATCTTTCTGTTTTCTTAAGAGTCAGTCCATTTTTCAAAAAAAAAATTTGTTTTATTGAGTCAAAATTGTTTAAGTAAGAAACTATGATTTTCTGAGAAGATTTACAAGACTTGCAGGAACTTAAGTAACCATTGGGATGAAGTTGCAGGATCTATCTCTGACTATTAGAAAACCCCATCACAGATCAACCTACTGGGAACACCCACATCACTTCAGGTATCAGAGGATCCTTCTACTGACTTCAACCTTAATACTGACTTAGATTTCTCACCTAAGGGCTTGGTATACTCTGTGTCGGATTTCCTGTTAGTTCTGACACAGCCTGTCAACCTATCCTATTTAGTTCCCTTCTCCCCTTCTATAAAGTAAAAAAAAAAAAAAAGATAATAAACTGAGGATGAGTTAGTAACTCCGAAGTGGTCACAGGAGTGGTAGAGACCCCTATTATCTCCTGTGCTATCCATGGAATGTGTCCAAAGTACACCCCATAACGGGAAGAACACTGATAAAAAAAAAAAAATGATACCCAATGTGGGAAAAATCAGTTGTTAAAGAAGGGAAAGAGAAGAAAGGGACTAGAGAAAGATAGTATGGTGGTCTAGAGCTGATAAGGTAAGAATCCATGTGCCCTTTTGTGATACCTCGTATCAAAAATACGGTCAACGGGCAGCAGAAAGTCAACTGAGGGTAAAATTATCATTTTACCAATGTCGGGGGTAAAATGGTAATTTTACCAAAAGTCGAGACGGAAGCCGAGACGGGCCGAATATTCCTATATTTTAATATAAAGAATATTCACAAGACCAGAGTTGGAGAAATCAGAGCAGAAACATGTTTTTCGGTGAGTCGGAATGGAAACCGACAAAACCGACGAAACTTCAAAAATTCATAACCGGAGCTACGGGTGTCCGTTTGAGGCGATTCAAAATGCTAAATTCATCGAATAGCATGGAGAATCTTTTTATGGAGGTTTGAGGATTTATGGGATCATCCAGAGATATTCTAAAATATTAAAACCAAGAACCATCAAATCGAGCATTGGAGTTAATGGGGAGTAGTGGCTGGTTAAGGGTGGTTTAGAGGTAATCTTTGGGCAACAAGGTTGATTAATCAAGAGTAATTTATGGTGAAATTGGAAAGGGGGACGTGGCCAATGGATAATAAGGCATGGAGATACATTGAACAACTTTAAGTATATGTGTCATTTTATTGGAGGGTGTAATGGAGGCTTTACTTCTAGAAGCATAAGGTGGCAAGATATCATGGAAGCAAAAGGTGAGCTGAATGTGAGCTTCAGGGACGTGGCACAAAGAGAGAAAAAGATCATGTGATTAAAAGAATCTTCCCACATTTTATTTGTCCACATGAGAATAAGAGAAATGCATTGGACTTGCTCATGTTATGAGCTTGGTGTCGTGGCAAGAGGGAAGAGATGACAGGAAGATGCACTTAATTTGGTGGGAGTTGGCGTGGCTTGCAAGGAGAGAAGAAGGCTCCACTTGTCACCTTAAGAGATCAAAAGAGTGGAGGGACACTTGTCATCAAATTGGGTCTCTTGTGTTGCTATATAAGGAGGCTTTCTCCTTCTTATTTCACACAACAACAACAACAAAACAAAAAGAAAAGAAGAGAGAAAGAATAAGAGAAGAAGAAGGAGGAGAAGAAGGAGAGAGAGATAGAGAAGAGAAGGAGAAAAAACGCGTGAGCAAGAAGAAGAAGAAGAAGAAGAAGAAGGAGAGAGAAGGCGTGGAGAAGGAGAGAAGAAAGAAGAAACCGGCAAAGGAGAGAAGAAGAAAGAAGAAGCGTGGAGAAGGAGAGAAGAAGAGGAGGAGAGAAGAGAAGAAATGTGAGAGGAGAAGCATGGAGGAGGAGAGAAGGGGGGAAGAAACGTGGAGAAGAAGAAAGAAGAGGGAAGCGTGAGGAAGAAGAAAGGAGAAGAAGAAGAAGAGGTGAAGCGTGAAGGAGAGAGAGAGAGAGATAGAAGAGGAAGCGTGAAGGAGAGAGAGAGAGAGAAGAGGAAGCGTGAAGGAGGAGAAGAGGAGAGAGGAGAAGAGGAAGAAGAAGAAGCGTGAAGAGGAGGGAGAGAAGAAGAAGAAGAAGAGAGAGGAAGAGAAAGAGAGAAGAAGAGCATAGAGAGGAAGAGAGAGAAGAAGCGTGAAGAAGAGAAGAGAGCGGAAGAAGGAAGGAGAGAGAAGCGTGAGATGAGGAGAAGGAGAGAAAACCGGAGGAGAGAGAAAGAGGAGAGAGAAAGAAGAGAGAGAAAGTAGAGAGAGAGAGACGTGAAGATGAATAAGAGAGAGAGAAGGAGGCGTGAAGGAGAGAGAAGATGGTCCGGAAGCTTGGTTAGAATTATGTGGTCAACGGTCGGGACGTTCGAGAAGTTTTGGGGTTCGAGTTCGTGCATTCGGGAGGTTCGGGTTCTAGTTTGGGAGTCTCGGGATTCACGACGTGTCAGAGCCGCCATTACCGTACCTATCCCACTGTGAGTCGGCTCACAAACCTTTAGACTCATATAGACCGGAAATTGATAAACCATAGTACTAGGATTGCATACCCGTTACTTAACCTAATGAGTAATTAATAAATAATTGGACGTTTAATATTAAATCGGTTAGGAACGGATAAGCATGTTAGGGTTTAAAGAATTAAAAGGTTAATTGGTTGTGTGCCGCTAGGTTGTTAGTAATGATTGGGTGATGCATTCATATAGACCGTTGTTTAGGACTGTATATGCATATATTTGGTATAAGAACGATAATTAATGAATCTATATACGGGAATTAAGACGACGTTAAAATATGGTTAAACCTAAACGAACGTATAGACTATGGTAACGGGATTGGGGTTTAGGTTTAATAGCGGGATTGGGTAATAAATTATATTAAGTTAATAATGAGACGTCGGGGAGTTAGTAAGTTTACTAACTCTAAACCGACGGACCGGGGAGTTAATAAATGATGATTAGGTTTGGTTAAGAAATAAAAAGTGTGATGATTGGTGAACCGTCTACGGGTTAGCGAGCCGCTAACCTAAGGTAGCGGGCGTAAATTGGTTAAAAGATGATAGCAACCCTAATAAGCCTGCGTGTGTGTGATTGTGTGATTGATTGTGATTGCGTGATTGATTGTTGTGATTATTGTTATTGTTGTGAGCTTGTGTGCAGGCTTGTTAGACTGCTCGGTGTTGGGCCGAGCAGTTATTGCGGACACTTACTCCGGTCACGGGATCGGGTAAGTTAGTGGTGCTGACTAGGTATCTTACCTAGTCAGAGCGGTGGTAGTGTAGAGGCTTGCGGAATGGTTGGGGATTTACTATTTATATTGATTGCGTGATCTGTGCTAGAGTCCCAGCGAGTCTGCGTGTTTATATTTCTGCACTAGGACTCTAGGGTGCGTTAGATTCCGCAAGCCTAGGTTTTGTTTACGTGCTGGTACTTCCATCCCGATTGGATCCTCGGGAATTGAGAAACTGATCAGCTTAGCCTGGCGGGTGCGAACCTATGGAGTGACGTCTGTAGGGTGTAGTCCGGAGAATACGAGGTTGCGTCCTAGGGCCGGACTGCATGGAAGCTCGGGTTGCCGGGGGTAACCGGAGTCGCCGCGTATCGATGGACAGAGAACGGTGTCCTAGTCGTTGGGTGGACGGCTAGGAGTCATGTGGGTTAGTTGCCATATCGGTGACAGTGGAAACCCGTGGAAGTCACCAAGTTCGTAGGGCCCAATGTTTGTTTTGTTATCTTTCCTTCGTTGCGCGATAGATAGATCGAGTCTAATCGAGGACATGTGCCGCAGTGCCTTCGATTCCCTTAATTCTCTTGTTTTTGCTATTGCTTGATCGTGTGTGGGTTGACACGACGTGGTTGTGCGTGATCGACTATTTATTCCTGTTGATTGTTATTTTGGGTTTTTGGGGCGGGAATCTGTAGACTCTAGATAGATTAGAAGCCGTTAGTGGGGAGCCGATTCACTGGGTGATCTTAGATCGCTCATTATACTCTTTTTGTGTTTTCAGGTTTAGCGTCAACGGACGCGGGAGGTGCTCGGTGTGGTTTCGGGTTTCTTGTGACGGGATTTGATTTGGGATTTGATTGTTTTATTTCGGTTCGGCTTTGACGCCGTTTTGTGATCTTGTTTGATTGTGTATTTGACTATTTTATATATTTGACTTGACGATTGTTTGTGAAATTCTATTAAACGTTGTGCTTAACGTTTAGTTACTCAAAAATGAAATTGTTTCCCTGATATGAGGTTTCGTCCGAACCGACACAACTCACCGAAGTGGTACAAGGTGTACAACTTGTATTACGGAAGTGAGGATAGCGAGGTCAAAGATGGATTAGTGCGAGCCTTTGTCTCAAACCGATCCGTCTCTGACTTCGTCCTGTGACGAACCTTTCCTGTTCGACATGCTCGGGTTTGATCGGTCATGTTCTTGTTTGATTGTTGACCGGTCAGCTCGACGGTCAGCGGAGAATGGGAAAGGGGCGTTACATAAAGGTGGTATCAGAGCATGGTTCTGCATGGGTTTCGAAACATTTCATTTTTGAGTGTTTTCCGTGTTTTATCGAGTCAAATGTGTCACACAAGCATCCATTAGGAAACCGAGCCGCGTCCGTTAAACCCGGGGTTGGGATGGGGAGTAGCATTCTTGTATTATTTGTACTAACTTTTCTTTGAGTTTTGATTGCAGTCGTGCAGCAGTGTGTCCTGGGTGGAGTGGAGATGTGTGTGTGTGTGTGCGCGGAGCAGTTACAGTTGAGCGTCATGAGTCCGCAGGGACCAGTCAGTCTCGCCGCCAGCAATACCGGAGTACAGGACATGCAACGGATGTGGAGTGTATTAGTTCAGTTACATTGGTGTCCCAGAGCAGTATACTGTTGGAATTGTGTCCAGTAATCTCGGTACTGTCTCTAGAAAGTAAGAGTATGTCAATGATCAGACATAAGTCATATAATACTGGGGGTCATGATGGCTTGCTAGAGTCCGCTCATGATCTATAAGTCTTGGACTTATTGCCTTTATTATATGATCCCATATGGGTCACACGCCTAAGCTAACAGGAAAATGTGTTGGAACGGCTTAGCAGAAGTACGGTAAAAGTGCCAGGCATTTGTCGTACTAAGAGAGAGATTAATGGGTCTGATTAAATCCAAGGGATTTAATCAGATTGGTATTTGGGCCCAAAAGCCCAAAAGGAAATAGACAAGTTTTATAATTAAAACTTAAGTCTGTTTTTTCCTTCTAACCCTAGCCCCCCTGCGATTTTCCTCTCTCTCTCTGCGCCTCCCACAGTTTGGTCTAGCAGCCTCTCTTCCTGACGGTGTGCGTGTGTGAACCTCTGGAGGAGTTATCACTTGGTGGCTCTCTGATCTCTGACCTGTTCTCTCTTTCCGCTGCATAAACAGGTAAAAGGTGAGATCTTATTGTTTCTAAATAAGAGAACCTAGATCCGCATGTTTAGGACTGTTGAATCTGAAGAACTGAATCAGGATTAACAACTAAAACATCCTTCAGTGGTATCAGAGCTATTGGTTCTGGTTTTTCTTGTTTAGATTCATGTTTAGGATTGTTTTTCTTGTTTAAAAGTGTTTTGAATCAATCTACTGATAAGAGAAATCACTTAAGCAACAAGGAATTGAAACCCAAACAAACTAAAGAAAATCGCATGACCAAACTATATGATTTGGTATGCGTCGGTTTGATGATGCACGGACCGATCGCCAAAGGATCGAGTCGCGTGATCATCGGCACGATCGTGAGCATGGCTGGACGGCGGGTCGATCGATCGGACGGATCAAGGATCGCGTCGAGTGATCGATCGGATCAGCCGAGGATCGCACGATCGATTGCGATCGGATCGTCGCGGCCATCGTCCCGATCGTCCAGCGTCGTCCCGCGTCTCGATCGCTCTGCGATCGCATGACGCACGACCGGCCATCCCGCATCCCGTCCCGATCGTCCCGTCCCGACCACACGCGATCGTCTCGTCCCGATTGTCCCACGCCGTCCGTGATTGCATCGCGTGATGTTTCGGCTGCGACAGTCTCGACCGGTTAGGTTTTGGCGTGTGATGGTTCGTTTCGGTTTAAGGTTCGGTTTAAAACTTGATTAAAATTAAACGTCTCGGTTTAATAAACAGATTTAATAATTTTATTAAATTCTTGTTAAACCGGGATAAGAAATCCAAAGTCGAAAAATTGGATTTTGTGCCTAAACCAGGATTTTCTAATTTGATTTGGTTGGACCAAATAAATTGAGAAAATCCGGTTTAGTAAATAACCGGTTGACAATTGTGGTCATCGTAGTAATTAAAATTTGGTTAGACCAATTTTAATGAACCAGACCGGTTATGTCATTTAATTGGGCAATTGGGTCATGTCTTGGACATGGACCAATTCTTGGGCCTCGGGCCAAGAAGTTAAAACAATTGGGCCAATTATTTGAGTCTTTTCTTCAGATTAATTTAAAATTTATTTTATAAAATTATAAATCGATTTTAAATTAAAGTTTCCGAAATTTTGAAATTAGAAAGTTTCTTAAAATAGAAGTTTCTAGATTTGCATGTTTTGGATTTAAAGAAATTTCTAAAGTTAGAAAGTTTTCGGTTTTAGAAAGTTTCCAATTTTAGAAAGTTTCCAAAATAGTAGGTTTCCAAAATAGAAAGTTTCCCGAAATAGTAATCTTCTATTTTGGGAATGAAATTTTAATAAACCTACGAACCTCAAAAAATATCAAGCGTTGGATGTCTTGTCCAGGCTATGTCAGCTGTCGAAGCCCATTCAATTGTATTCATGGCCTTACAGTGTGAGGGTGTCTACTTTTGCGTGGATAAGACGGTTTGTGATTCATAAATGTTATTGGGAGTCCCAGACATTAATGATTACATGACTGTATAGTCTGGTTTTCTTGACTAGGCCATCGGGAGTCCCGGGCCTTGAGACATCAGAGTGAATTGGGCCTCGGGCCCAGATTCACAACCAAGAGTTATATCACGGATATAATTAGCCGACTTAGGGCTTACCGATATAAGCTAAGGTTGGGTGACGGCCAGTGGCCCACTTTGATCTTAGTTATATGTGGATCTTGGAATCATTATATTCTATTGAGGGTAACTTAGGTTATTGAATATAATGCATGATTGATCATATTAAGTATAATACGAGATTAATCATATTGAACATATTAACTAAAATCTTTTTATCTTAATTTTCAGTTATGACTAGCACAAACAATCAAAACACTTTCTCGATCCGGTCTGTCCTTGAGATGGACAAGCTGAACGGATCAAATTTCTTGACTTGGTCGCGGAACCTGAGGCTAGTCCTCAGACAGGAGAGAAAGGACTATGTCCTTGAGAGAGCTCTCCCCGTGAGGATCGGGTCCAATGCTTCTCATGCAGTATATGATGCTTGGAATAAGCATTATAATGATGCGGTAGATGTGCGTGGTCTGATATTGGCTACCATGGACTCAGACTTGCAGAAGCAATATGAGAACATGGAGTCGCCAATAGAGATGATCAGCAGCCTGAAATTGAAATTTCAGGAGCAGATAAGGGTGGAGAGATACCAGTTGGTTAAGTCTCTCACTAGCTGCAAGCTACCAAATGATCATCCAGTGAGTCCTCATGTCAGTAAAATGATGGGTTACATTGATAACCTGAGGAAACTGGATTATCCAGTTAGCCAAGAATTGGCAACTGAGATCATTCTGCAGTCACTGCCGTCAAGTTATGATAAGTTCAGAAGGAACTATATCAAGAAAGGCTTAACGAAGACGCTGACTGAACTGCATGATATGCTCAAGACAGTTGAGCCAAACGTGAAGAGTACCCTGAATAATCTCATGAATGAGAAGGGTAGGTTTAATAAACCTAATGCTGATAAGGGTGAAGGCAAAGTTGTCCAGATTTTGAATCATGGCAAGCGTGTGTCTTCTGAGCCCGAGTCAGATACCTCTTACGTTGGTAAGTGCTGCTACTGTAAGGAGACAGGGCATTGGAAGAGAGATTGCATTAAATTCATGGAAGATGATGAGGAGTTGAAGTTGATGTATGCGACTACTTCCTCAGGTATTCATGTTATTACTTCAAGTTCTACCTTAAAGGTATTGGATACTGGTTGTGGCACTGATATTTGTGATAATATGCAGAGCCTGGGCAACAGTAGAACTTTGAAGGAAGGGCAAGTGAAACTACATGTCTGGAAGGAGCTTGGGATGCTGCCTCAGCCGTAGGGTTTTCACTTATAGATCCCTTTGAGGCTTGGTTTTGTATTAAGTAATTGCTACAATGTACCTGCTTTAAGCAGAGTTGTCTTTCATTTTCTTGTAAGAATTTGAATGTCTTTCATTTTGATAAAAGACAAGTTTTTGTTCTTTTGATCTTAATGAAATATTAATTGTAGCACCCTATTCATGGAATGGGTTTTATATCTTAAACCAAAGAGTGCCTAAATGTAACATAAATACCGAATTGGTTTAAATCTGATGAATTAAACCTGATTTTTCTTGGCATAAAAGACTTGGTCACATAGAGTAAGTCGGATTCAGAAATCCCATAGTTATGGACTGTTGGGCTCATTTGATAAGATATCTTATGAGACTTGAATTCTGTTTACTGGACCAAAAGGTAAAGGGCCCATCTTAGCCGAGCTAGAGAAAGGCCCAAAGGCTTATTGGACCTGGAACATACTCATGTATGTGGCCCAATGAGCAGTAATGCCAGAGAAAATTTCCTGTACTTCATTGTCTCTACTGATTACTTCAGTGAGTGTGACTGTGTTCATTTGATGAGACACAAGTCGGAATTCTTTGACATGGTCGAAAGAGTTCCAGAATGAAGTATAGGATCTGAATGACAGAAGTATTAAGACTCTGGATCAGATCACGAGTGAGAATACTTAAGTCATTGATTGTGTGATCATCTGAATGAGTGTGAAGTCGTTTCACAGCTCATTTCTCCTGAAAACCTGAAGGTGTTTCTGTGAGAATTAATCAGATCTTATTAGAAATGATTAAAGATGAGTCACACGAATCTTCCATGATATTATTTAATAATAACGCTCTAGAAATATCTAAGTTTACGCTGAAAAAGTTCCACCAATATCAGTTGAAAGACACCACGTAAATGTGGATTGGAATCGATCCAAATTCGTCTTTACTGAGTATTTATAGTTGTGCTACTTCGCTGGTTTTCCTAGGGAAACCAAGGCTTGTTACTTTTACGTCCATTCTGTTTTCTAAGAAGGGAAGTTATTTTCCAAGAAGAACAGTGGGAGTAAAAGTATAACTCGAAGTAATTCGAGAAATACAGGAGGCTGCTCAACCTGTTGAGGGAGAGCAACGGATGGATTTACAGATTTCTGTAGAATCTACACCTGTAGAGCCTGAAGTTCGCAGATATGAATGAATCAGTTACTAATCCGAGAGTGATTTCTCGTCATTAGTTGAACCTGATGATCATTGAAAGTTCGCATGATCTGATGATCATTGAAAGCGACGAATCTGCGAAATTCAAAGAAGCGATAGTGAGCCCGGACTCCGAAAAATTACATTTTATGTAAGTTAGCTTCATCAATCCATTCATGGATGGAAGCAAACATATCGGAGTAGGAATCTTCGTTCTGTTGAAGTAGTCAAGATTTTGACTTGAACAGGAACGAATTGGAACTGTGCGTTTACTAATAGATTAGTGGGAGCGATATTGCATTTTTCATAATGTATGTCGATGACATACTGATTCTCGGAAATAACGTCCCAATACTGCAGTCGGTAAAGGACTGGCTTGGGAGTTGGTTTTATGATTGACATGGGTAAAGCCACGTAGTTCTTGGATGTTGGATCTAAAGATAGAGATCCAAAAGAGCTGGTAGGACAAAGTCAGGGTTCTTAAATTGACAAAGTCCTACACCTTTTCAGCATTCCAAGAAGGGTTTTATGCCAATGTCACATGGCATTACGTTAAGCAAGACACAGTGTCCTACGATAACTGCTGAGCTTAAATGCATGGATAAGATTCCATATGCGTCGGCAATTGGATCTATCATGTATGCCATGAAACGTACTTGTTTGATGTTGCTTTAATGTTAAGCAAGACAAGTAAAGACCAGTCAAATCCAGCAAAGAATCACTGGATTGCCGTAAAGAATATCCTAAAGTATTCAAGGAATACTAAGGATAAATTCTTGATTTACGGAGAAAGTGAGGTGCTACGAGTCGGTAGAGTCTGAAAGGCAAGTTTCCAACGGACAAAGATGATTTCCGGTCACAGTCCGGTTATATCTTGTGTCTGTCTGGCGGTGCAAAGCACTGTTGCGGACTCCATGACTTAAGCTGAACATTTCGCAGTTTGAAAGCGGCGAAAGAGGTTGTTTGGAAAGAAGAGTTCGTCACTGAACTTGATGTGATTCCCAGCATAGATGAGACTAGCTGCACATCAGAGGTCCAAACAATTTGAGGGTAGGTATAACCAATTCCGTGAGATAAATGACAGAGATGTTAAGTAGATCAGCAAGTTTTCAACGAATGAGAACGTTGCTAATCTATTAACGAAGCCACTCCTTAGGCCTAAGCACGAGTCGCGGACTGTTGCTGTAGGATAAGTGAAATTAAGATGCAGTATTAATTTCAGTGGGAGTTATTAAAGGGCTTTATTTAGTTATTTGATATGTTCTTGTAAAACATTTAAGATGTTTAATGAAATTATTATTTCAAGATTATTTTAACTGTGATGAAATAATCGTTCCAAAGTGATATAAACCATTTTATAGGTCATCGAAGTAAGTGACTTGATCTTGAGTCATCAAAGTCATTTAGCTTGATCATGAGACCCTATATTTGATAGATGGATTATATCATCCTGTCCCTAGTCGAAGGTTGTTGAAATTGGAACACCAACAACCGTGAGAGACTGGATTGGTATGTGACTTATGACAAAGTCTCAGTGTGTCATAGATGTGCGGCATCAAAGTCAGTACATAGGTGTATGTTGGGAACATACGACCGGACATGACCCGCTTATGAGAACTCTTCAGGATATTTATATCTGTGTCATAAGAGATTCTCACTACGACTATAGAGTATAGTCCTTAGACCTGAATTCGCATGCATGTAACTGCACATGGACTGATGCACTTTGATCATTGTCTAACGCTGTCGTTCTACGATAGTTATAAGGACCTTGTTTGGGTACATTATGAAATGAGTAGTTTACAGTGATGGAACAAGACGGAATTTGTCCCTCCAATATAAATGGAGTGAATATCTCTAGGCCAATCGGAGATTTGAATACTGGAAAATGCATGGCCATGCTCAACGGACTGTCCCGAGTCGTTTGGATTGTCAGTATCAAATCAGAGTCCGATGAACAAGATTAGGCTTTATAAGGATGACACTAATCTTGCCTTATGACTAATCGAGATATTGAGACAAAAGGATTATGAATACAGAGATTCCAGTACAAGTGGGAGATTGTTGGAATTGTGTCCAGTAATCTCGGTACTGTCTCTAGAAAGTAAGAGTATGTCAATGATCAGACATAAGTCATATAATACTGGGGGTCATGATGGCTTGCTAGAGTCCGCTCATGATCTATAAGTCTTGGACTTATTGCCTTTATTATATGATCCCATATGGGTCACACGCCTAAGCTAACAGGAAAATGTGTTGGAACGGCTTAGCAGAAGTACGGTAAAAGTGCCAGGCATTTGTCGTACTAAGAGAGAGATTAATGGGTCTGATTAAATCCAAGGGATTTAATCAGATTGGTATTTGGGCCCAAAAGCCCAAAAGGAAATAGACAAGTTTTATAATTAAAACTTAAGTCTGTTTTTTCCTTCTAACCCTAGCCCCCCTGCGATTTTCCTCTCTCTCTCTGCGCCTCCCACAGTTTGGTCTAGCAGCCTCTCTTCCTGACGGTGTGCGTGTGTGAACCTCTGGAGGAGTTATCACTTGGTGGCTCTCTGATCTCTGACCTGTTCTCTCTTTCCGCTGCATAAACAGGTAAAAGGTGAGATCTTATTGTTTCTAAATAAGAGAACCTAGATCCGCATGTTTAGGACTGTTGAATCTGAAGAACTGAATCAGGATTAACAACTAAAACATCCTTCATATACCCGCGTCTTCGAGAACCGTACCATCCATTATCGGGATCCGATCACCGTCCGATGTGTGGTCACGAGGGCCATGGAGCGTTTACTCGTCCTATCGTCGGATCAGGAGTGCGTCTACCCGATGGAGAGTCATACCGAGCACTAGTACCAGAAGATTATTGAGCAGGACCCAACCGCAGAGATCCCGAGCCCAGTCAGCCGCCCGTTGTGCAGTAATGGTTGTTTGGTTGTTCAGACCCCAGCCAATGAGGACTTATCAGTTGTGTGGAGGTTATGATCATCAGGCATCTGCATGTTACCATGGACTGCACTCAGCGTCCACTCCAGCCTGTTAGTTGTGCGGCCGCGCAGGTCACATTGCTCATCTTTGCCTGATAGCCGAGCCACAGCATGTCGGAGCACCATCTCGAGACACACACTCACCACACCCTCCCGGCACACCTGCCAGCGGATACTTCAGCGAGCCGTTTTGCCAGTGGTGTTGGGCATTTCGGTCTTGATGGAGGCGTTAGGATAGGATAGTTGTAGTTAGGCCAGGTAAGTTGGGGGCACTAACTCTATTCTTGTCTTGTAGATAGATCGGCGGATAGGCGACTTTGCGTGTCGTCTTTGACTTTTCTGATGTACAGCGGCGTCATATGGGTTTTTGGATATGATGACGGTCTTATGAGTAGACTCTGATCATAACCATGTACAGAAAACCTTATTGTGTACGATATATCGTTTATGTATGTGGTGGATACAGAGTGTTCAGTTGATCGTTTTGAGTAGCATAGCAACTATTTGCATGAATGAGATGGTTCTGAAAGCAAATAGATTACTGTGTGAAATCAAATGATGAGCAGAACTGACGACCGTTCATCATGACCCGAACCCAGACCGACGATGCATCCGACCGATCATTAGATTGCGTGATTGTGTGGTGATTTCTTGTTTTTCTTTTCATGTTGCTTGATTGATTGATTGAATTGTTGTGCGGTAGATTGCGTTGTTTTATCATGCGTGGGTTTTGGTAGATTGATCGCTTTGGGTCTTAGAGACCATTGGTTTGTTAGTAGTTCGGAAATTTGCTTAGCGATTGATCGTTTTTGTTCGGTTTCGTTAAAAAGGTAAGGTGTTGATTTTAATTTAATTTTATTTCAAGTTTTGAGCCGACTAGGAACAGTTGTGTTCAACCGTCAATTCACGAGGGAACAGACTTATAGGGTATTGTTATTTAATCACGAGTAACCGTCGGGTACGTGATTACGTAACCATATTTCTATGGGAAAGTAATATCGGGGATAGAGAGGAATGGAACTAATTGTTCAGTGAGTGGTTGTGTTGATTATAGGTCGGAATGGCGACGCGATGTGAATCCGAGACCGAACCCGAACCCGAAAGCGTAATGAAGTGTCAAGACGCCGTGAGACTAGTGGACCGGACCGTGAAGCAGTGATGGGTGTTGTCGGTGGAAAGTGTATCAGTTTATCGAGCAGCTAACAGGAAAAGAGCCGAGGAATATGAAGTGAGAAACGAGAGTTGTGAAGAAGAGTCAGTGAGGTTGTTGGAATCAGTCAGCCGGAAGCAGGTAGTCAGATTCTTGAAGAGTGTCTCAGAAAGAAAGAAAGAAGTCACAACCCGAAGAATGTGGAGGTCAAGGCAAAGTGGGGAAGACGGAAGTAAGAAGCAGAGTAGATAAGTTAACCAGGAGTGAGTTCGAAGATTGAGACTGGTAAAGACAGTTGAGAGTGGAAGCGGATCAGGGTACAAGATTGGGATGTCAGATCGGATCAGTGTTGAGGTCAGTGGTATGCAGCAGTAAGGAGCGTCAGAGTAGAGTGATGAAGCGACTTACAGGGTTCAGAACCAATTTGAAGTCTGACAGTGACGGAGAATTCGGGGACGAATTCCTGTAAGTGGGGAAGAATGTGATACCCCGTATCAAAAATACGGTCAACGGGCAGCAGAAAGTCAACCGAGGGTAAAATTATCATTTTACCAATGTCGGGGGTAAAATGGTAATTTTACCAAAAGTCGAGACGGAAGCCGAGACGGGCCGAATATTCCTATATTTTAATATAAAGAATATTCACAAGACCAGAGTTGGAGAAATCAGAGCAGAAACATGTTTTTCGGTGAGTCGGAATGGAAACCGACAAAACCGACGAAACTTCAAAAATTCATAACCGGAGCTACGGGTGTCCGTTTGAGGCGATTCAAAATGCTAAATTCATAAAATAGCATGGAGAATCGTTTTATGGAGGTTTGGGGATTTATGGGATCATCCAGAGATATTCTAAAATATTAAAACCAAGAACTATCAAACCGAGCATTGGAGTTAATGGAGAGTAGTGGCTGGTTAAGGGTGGTTTAGAGGTAATCTTTGGGCAACAAGGTTGATTAATCAAGAGTAATTTATGGTGAAATTGGAAAGGGGGACGTGGCCAATGGAGAATAAGGCATGGAGATACATTGAACAACTTTAAGTATATGTATCATTTTATTGGAGGGTGTAATGGAGGCTTTACTTCTAGAAGCATAAGGTGGCAAGATATCATGGAAGCAAAAGGTGAGCTGAATGTGAGCTTCAAGGACGTGGCACAAAGAGAGAAAAAGAGCATGTGATTAAAAGAATCTTCCCACATTTTATTTGTCCACATGAGAATAAGAGAAATGCATTGGACTTGCTCATGTTATGAGCTTGGTGTCGTGGCAAGAGGGAAGAGATGACAGGAAGATGCACTGAATTTGGTGGGAGTTGGCGTGGCTTGCAAGGAGAGAAGAAGGCTCCACTTGTCACCTTAAGAGATCAAAAGAGTGGAGGGACACTTGTCATCAAATTGGGTCTCTTGTGTTGCTATATAAGGAGGCTTTCTCCTTCTTATTTCACACAACAACAACAACAAAACAAAAAGAAAAGAAGAGAGAAAGAATAAGAGAAGAAGAAGGAGGAGAAGAAGAAGGAGGAGACCGGAGGAGAAGAAGGAGAGAGAGATAGAGAAGAGAGGGAGAAAAAAAGCGTGAGCAAGAAGAAGAAGAAGAAGAAGAAGAAGAAGAAGAAGAAGAAGAAGAAGAAGAAGAAGAAGAAGAAGAAGAAGAAGAAGAAGAAGAAGAAGAAGAAGAAGAAGAAGAAGAAGAAGAAGAAGAAGAAGAAGAAGAAGAAGGAGAGAGAAGGCGTGGAGAAGGAGAGAAGAAAGAAGAAACCGGCAAAGGAGAGAAGAAGAGGAAGAAGAAGAAAGAAGAAGCGTGGAGAAGGAGAGAAGAAGAGGAGGAGAGAAGAGAAGAAATGTGAGAGGAGAAGCATGGAGGAGGAGAGAAGAGAGAAGAAACGTGGAGAAGAAGAAAGAAGAGGGAAGCATGAGGAAGAAGAAAGGAGAAGAAGAAGAAGAGGTGAAGCGTGAAGGAGAGAGATAGAGAGATAGAAGAGGAAGCGTGAAGGGGAGAGAGAGAGAGAGAGAGAAGAGGAAGCGTGAAGGAGGAGAAGAGGAGAGAAGAGAAGAGGAAGAAGAAGAAGCGTGAAGAGGAGGGAGAGAAGAAGAAGAAGAAGAAGAGAGAGGAAGAGAAAGAGAGAAGAAGAGCAGAGAGAGGAAGAGAAAGAGAGAAGAAGAGCAGAGAGAGGAAGAGAGAGAGAGAGAGAGAAGAAGCGTGAAGAAGAGAAGAGAGAGGAAGAAGGAAGGAGAGAGAAGCGTGAGATGAGGAGAAGGAGATAAAACCGGAGGAGAGAGAAGACCGGAGGAGAGAGAAAGAAGAGAGACAAAGAGGAGAGAGAAAGAAGAGAGAGAAAGTAGAGAGAGAGACGTGAAGATGAATAAGAGAGAGAGAAGGAGGCGTGAAGGAGAGAGAAGATGGTCCGGAAGCTTGGTTAGAATTATGCGGTCAACGGTCAGGACGTTCGGGAAGTTTTGGGGTTCGAGTTCGTGCATTCGGGAGGTTCGGGTTCTAGTTTGGGAGTCTCGGGATTCACGACGTGCCAGAGCCGCCATTACCGTACCTATCCCACTGTGAGTCGGCTCACAAACCTTTAGACTCATATAGACCGGAAATTGATAAACCATAGTACTAGGATTGCATACCCGTTACTTAACCTAATGAGTAATTAATAAATAATTGGACGTTTAATATTAAATCGGTTAGGAACGGATAAGCATGTTAGGGTTTAAAGAATTAAAAGGTTAATTGGTTGTGTGCCGCTAGGTTGTTAGTAATGATTGGGTGATGCATTCATATAGACCGTTGTTTAGGACTGTATATGCATATATATGGTATAAGAACGATAATTAATGAATCTATATACGAGAATTAAGACGACGTTAAAATATGGTTAAACCTAAACGAACGTATAGACTATGGTAACGGGATTGGGGTTTAGGTTTAATAGCGGAATTGGGTAATAAATTAAATTAAGTTAATAATGAAACGTCGGGGAGTTAGTAAGTTTACTAACTCTAAACCGACGGACCGGGGAGTTAATAAATAATGATTAGGTTTGGTTAAGAAATAAGAAGTGTGATGATTGGTGAACCGTCTACGGGTTAGCGAGCCGCTAACCTAAGGTAGCGGGCGTAAATTGGTTAAAAGATGATAGCAACCCTAATAAGCCTGCGTGTGTGTGATTGTGTGATTGATTGTGATTGCGTGATTGATTGTTGTGATTATTGTTATTGTTGTGAGCTTGTGTGCAGGCTTGTTAGACTGCTCGGTGTTGGGCCGAGCAGTTATTGCGGACACTTACTCCGGTCACGGGATCGGGTAAGTTAGTGGTGCTGACTAGGTATCTTACCTAGTCAGAGCGGTGGTAGTGTAGAGGCTTGCGGAATGGTTGGGGATTTACTATTGATATTGATTGCGTGATCTGTGCTAGAGTCCCAGCGAGTCTGCGTGTTTATATTTCTGCACTAGGACTCTAGGGTGCGTTAGATTCCGCAAGCCTAGGTTTTGTTTACGTGCTGGTACTTCCATCCCGATTGGATCCTCGGGAATTGAGAACCTGATCAGCTTAGCCTGGCGGGTGCGAACCTATGGAGTGACGTCTGTAGGGTGTAGTCCGGAGAATACGGGGTCGCGTCCTAGGGCCGGACTGCATGGAAGCTCGGGTTGCCGGGGGTAACCGGAGTCGCCGCGTATCGATGGACAGAGAACGGTGTCCTAGTCGTTGGGTGGACGGCTAGGAGTCATGTGGGTTAGTTGCCATATCGGTGGCAGTGGAAACCCGTGGAAGTCACCAAGTTCGTAGGGCCCAATGTTTGTTTTGTTATCTTTCCTTCGTTGCGCGATAGATAGATCGAGTCTAATCGAGGACATGTGCCGCAGTGCCTTCGATTCCCTTAATTCTCTTGTTTTGGCTATTGCTTGATCGTGTGTGGGTTGACACGACGTGGTTGTGCGTGATCGACTATTTATTCCTGTTGATTGTTATTTTGGGTTTTTGGGGCGGGAATCTGTAGACTCTAGATAGATTAGAAGCCGTTAGTGGGGAGCCGATTCACTGGGTGATCTTAGATCGCTCATTATACTCTTTTGTGTTTTCAGGTTTAGCGTCAACGGACGCGGGAGGTGCTCGGTGTGGTTTCGGGTTGCTTGTGACGGGATTTGATTTGGGATTTGATTGTTTTATTTCGGTTCGGCTTTGGCGCCGTTTTGTGATCTTGTTTGATTGTGTATTTGACTATTTTATATATTTGACTTGACGATTGTTTGTGAAATTCTATTAAACGTTGTGCTTAACGTTTAGTTACTCAAAAATGAAATTGTTTCCCTGATATGAGGTTTCGTCCGAACCGACACAACTCACCGAAGTGGTACAAGGTGTACAACTTGTATTACGGAAGTGAGGATAGCGAGGTCAAAGATGGATTAGTGCGAGCCTTTGTCTCAAACCGATCCGTCTCTGACTTCGTCCTGTGACGAACTTTTCCTGTTCGACTTGCTCGGGTTCGATCGGTCATGTTCTTGTTTGATTGTTGACCGGTCAGCTCGACGGTCTGCGGAGAATGGGAAAGGGGCGTTACACCTTTGATCGATACTCCTTAGGTGAGACCGCACTTAAATACTTGCAGAAGTCAGTAGGGAGAATTTGAATGCTTGAATGTGATTGTGGAGTTTACTTAGGACAGTTGCTAAGTGTGGGGGAAGTACATGTTGGTCTTGATATCCTGTGATTGATTCTTTCAGTGGTTTACTAAGGGGAATCTGAGTATTGTAGCTTCTAGGATGAAATGAGTTTCTGAAGAGTTTTCAAACCTCTTCACCAAGCTTTAGTTCTCTGTTTTGCTTGAGGGCAAGCAAAGGCTAAGTGTGGGGGAGTTGATATATCATGGTTTTTACTAGTTTTAGACCATGATATAAGTGTGTTTTAGTGTCTTTTTGTGTTCTTTTAGATTCTTTTACAGGTATAATCAGGTTTGGAGCATACTTGGTGATTATGGCACTTTTTGGAGATTGTTGGAGTGTTTGGCCGAGAGATAGAGTTCACTGTCCGAAACAGAGGAATGCGTCGATCATTGCACTCTAGCATCGATCATTGCACCAGCGAGATGGGCCGAAACTCGGCGGTTTATGAAGAGTCAAGATATTGCACTCTGATCCAGAAGTTCCTGATATTTACAAAGAAGCCCTTGGCCGAGATTAGACCTATATAATTAATATTTTAGTGTTTTATTTACTTACGCTTTGATAATTAAGAGCAGAGGATTTTTATAGCTTTTGGGGCTGATCTGAACCTTTACTTCATCTGTATTTGGAGAAGATTTTGAACCCCTTTTATTCTTTATCTTCTATGAAATTTATTCATCACATGATTATGTTTTCATTATCTATGTCTGAGTAGATTCCTTGTTAGGTTTAGGGTTTCTCACATAGGATTTCATGACTTGCTAGACTTGTTAAATTCAGTTAAGGATTCATAACTATATCTGTTCTTCAATCTATTTGTGCTTAAAGCTAGTTCTAACCTGATCAATTAGAATCTAGATCTTAGGTTGCTAAATACGTCACGGAAGTGGGGTTTAGGAATCTGAACTAATTAGGTTGAGCAATTAAACTTCTCGCAAACGAAAGTTTGGTTTAGGATAATTGTGAACATATCAAATTTGGAATTAATGCTAGTTTAATCTGTTAGTTCTCGCAAACGAAAGTTTGGTTTGCTGCACTTAGACTTAGATAATTATCGCAAAGGAATTTGGTTAATTCTATATCTGTGATTTGAGTTCTAGAACTGTGCTTAATTAGATCATTGCTGAATGAACTGTCTGCTTGTCTGGTTTCCTGAGAACGCCCTAGACTTAGCGCTCTTAATAACTTGCTTTCACAACCAACAATCTCTGCTTTCTGTTTACTTTCTCGCATTGCTTTTAATTCAATCACATTGCTTTCTTCCTAGTTTAATTTCCTGTTCTTGAGCTATTGAATACGGAGTCCCTGTGGATTCGATACCTATATACTACGACTACTGAATTGTGCACTTGCAGTTAGATATAGGATAAAACCTGACACCTACCATAACACAACTAAGTAACCCCTCTAAAAGAGTAGAAAGACACTTTGATCTTCTAAAAGGTCCTATGAGAATCCTAAATAAAACTTTTTAACCAAAACTTCTTGAAACATATATGTCATGGATTGGAGAATTTAGGTGAGGTAGGACAACTATAAGTAAGTTTTTGTATGCTCCTTAAGGTAGAATGAGAAGCATTTTATACAAGTTTATGTTCGTTTGTAACACCCCTAAGTAACCCTTCTAAATACTAGAAAGACACTTTGATCTTGAAAAGGCAAGACAACTATAGGTAAGTTTTGGTGTGCGCCCAAAGGCAAAATGAAAAGCATGTTGTACATGTTTATGTTCGATTGTAACACAACTAAGTAACCCCTCTAATAGGCTAGAAAGACACTTTGATCTTATAAAAGGTCCTATGAGAATCCTAAATAAAACTTTTTAACCAAAACTTCTTGAAACATATATGTCATGGATTGGAGAATTTAGGTGAAGTAGGACAACTATAAGTAAGTTTTTGTATTCTCCCATAGGTAGAATGATAAGCATGTTTTACATGTTTATGTTCGTTTGTAACACAACTAAGTTAACCCCTCTAAAGGCTAGAAAGACACTGTGATCTTCTAAAATGCTTATGAGAATCCTAAATAAAACTTTTTAACCAAAACTTCTTAAAATATATGTCATGGATTGGATAATTTAAGTGAGGTAAGACAACTATAAGTAAGTTTTGGTGTGCTCCCAAAGGCAAAATGAAAAGCATGTTGTACATGTTTATGTTCGATTGTAACACAACTAAGTAACCCCTCTAATAGGCTAGAAAGACACTTTGATCTTATAAAAGGTCCTATGAGAATCCTAAATAAAACTTTTTAACCAAAACTTCTTGAAACATATATGTCATGGATTGGAGAATTTAGGTGAAGTAGGACAACTATAAGTAAGCTTTTGTATTCTCCCATAGGTAGAATGATAAGCATGTTTTACATGTTTATGTTCGTTTTTAACACAACTAAGTAAACCCCTCTAAAGGCTAGAAAGACACTTTGATCTTCTAAAATGCTTATGAGAATCCTAAATAAAACTTTTTAACAAAAACTTCTTAAACTATATGTCATGGATTGGAGAATTTAAGTGAGGTAAGACAACTATAAGTAAGTTTTTGTATGCTCCTAAACGTAGAATGAGAAGCATTTTATATAAGTTTATGTTCGTTTGTAACACCCCTAAATAACCCTTCTAAATAATAGAAAGACACTTTGACCTTCTAAAAGTTCCTATGATAATCCTAAACAAAACTTCTTGAAACCTATGTGTCATGGATTGGAGAATTTAGGTGCGGTAAGACAACTATAAGTAAGTTTTTGTATGCTTCCAAAGGTAGAATGAGAAGCATGTTGTACATGTTTATGTTTGATTGTAACACAACTAAGTAACCCCTCTAATAGGCTAGAAAGACACTTTGATCTTCTAAAAGGTCCTATGTATTGATCATGATAAAGATCAATGTGTTAAGATTATGCATTATCACAAAATGCACAAGTCTTGCACATTGATTAAGTGCAAAGTTGGAGACTTCATGAGATGATGAGAAGGCGCCAATCTGAGTTTGAATGTTGGTCCTTGATTAAACAAGTGAAGAAAACCGTTGGAGGTTTAAGGGTTTAAGAGGGTTTTGTCTTGTGAGGACCACAAAGTGGTCCACACACTCTCTCTCTCCTCTGCCCACGGTTCAGAACTTCCTTGTCTCATAGTGCCTTTGTCTCTTACTCTTTTTAGGTTAAACATATCTCATTGTATCCCATATAAAAGGGAATGTATCTCCAAGAATGAATGATAAGTGTTTGAGCCTTATTCTCTCTACTCTCTTGTGCCTCCATTCTAGCTCAAGAACCCTAATATCTAATCATGCTTAATCTCTAAAACTATCATGGTATCAGAGTATTGATCTCTAGTTCTATTCTTTTGATTCTCTCTCTCATTCTCTCGGTTCCACTAATCTCTCGGTTACAAAACCCTAATACTCTCACTCTTCATTCTCTCGGTTCTCCTGCTCTCATACTTCCATTCCTCTTTGTTCTTCACTTGCTCTCTTCATTTCTCTTTGTCCTAAAACCTAAATCTTGTCCTCAGCCTCAGTCTCTCGGTCCTCTCTAGTTTCTTGGCCTTAAACCGTTGAAACTTGTTAACTCTTCTCGGTTGTACAAGACCTCAACTACTCTCGGTTCTGCTCAGCCATTACTCACCATGGAAGACTCTGCTCATCTCAGCTCAAGCTTGAGGCCTACTGTCATTCCTGTTGTGCTCAAAGGCATCAACTATAGGACATGGCAAAGGACCATCAAGACTGCTATTTGTGGAAGAGGTTTGTGGGATCACATCTTGGAGGATAAAACACCAACTGAAGAAGATGTAACCAAGAAGAAGGATGAGGAAACCAAGAAGGCAGAAGCTAAATGGTTTCAAGAAGATCAGCTGGTGCTTGGCTTTCTCCAAAACTCTCTTGACCCATCCATCCTTGAAGCGTATTCTCATTGTGAGACAGCCAAGTCACTGTGGGATACTCTCAAGAAGATTTATGGGGATGTCTCTAATCTCAGCAGGGTTTATGAGGTTAAGAAAGCCAACAATGAGTTGCGCCAAGAAGACCATGACTTTACCAAGTACCTTGGGAAGTTCTCTTCAGCATGGTATGAGCTTGAGATGCTAAGGCCTAGTTTCATGGACCCTAAGGTTCTCATTGAGAGAAAGGAGCAAGACAAGATCTTTGGCCTTCTACTCAACTTGAATCCGGTTTACAATGATGTCATAATGAAGATCCTAAGGGAGACTACTCTTCCTGATTTTGAAGAGGTGTGTTCAAGGATCCAAAAGGAGGAGGGAAACATTGGTTTGTTTGGAGGAAAGGGGGAGTTGGTGACTGCCAACAAAGCCGGTTTCAAACCTGAGGAGAAGAAGGCTGCAGCTTGTGATCATTGCAAGAAGAAAGGCCACTCCAAGGATAAGTGCTGGATCCTTCATCCCCACCTCAAACCAGCCAAGTTCAAGGACTCAAGGGCAAATGCAAACATCTCCCAAGAAGCTGTGAATGAGCCGGCATCAACTTCAGCTCAAGGAGGGGAGCTTGCACTCTACACCAACACTGAGTATGTTAGGAAGAGTGACCTTGAGGACCTCATCAAGGCTTATGCCTCTAAACTCTCTGGTATCACTTTAATGTCTCATAAATTTCTTGCTAAAACTGATCATAAGTTGGTAGTAGATTCAGGAGCTTCTCACCACATGATTAGTAATGCTAAGTTGTTAAAAGATATTAAACCTGCCCTAGGAAGAGTAACTATAGCTGATGGTCAAGGGATTCCTATAATTGGTACAGGAAAGTTAAGATTGTTTAACAAGGAAAGTGATGCTTTTTATGTTCCTAAGTTTAAGTCTAACTTGCTGTCGGTTAAAAGGATCACTAAAGACTTGAATTGCAATGTTATCTTTGGGCCTAATGAAGTTTGTTTTCAGGATATTAAGAATGGGAAGGTTATTGGAAGAGGTGGTACACAAGATGAGCTTGATCTCCTTGAAGACACTTCTCTCAATCCGGATACCTTAGCTTTTAAGTCCTGTTTTTCTTTCAATCAAAATGTCCTATGGCATGCTAGACTAGGACATCCTCATGCTCGTGCTTTGAACTTAATGTTGCCTAATGTTAGCTTTGATCATTCAACTTGTGAAGCGCTTAGCTACTGGTGCAAAGGTATCCAAGTAATCATTTCCATAGGTTTGAGTGAAGCCTCTTGCAACCAGCATTGCTTTGTACCTCTCAACCTCTCCATTGCTTCTATACTTGATAGTGAAAACCCATTTAGAAGTCACTGCCTTCTTGCCTTTAGGAAGTTCAGCTTCATACCAAGTCTCATTGTTTTCCATTGCTTGGTCTCTTCATTCACAGCTTGCATCCATCTCTTATCTCCTTTGGCCTCCTCATAAGTTGTTGGTACATGATCTTGATCCAACTTCCCAATGAACACTTGATGGTCCAAAGGTACATGAGTTAAGGTACAAACATCTTGAATGGGATGAGCTACTGCATTGCTGTTGAAGTAAACTCTAGTCTTCTTCCATTCTGATGGATCCTTTCTCTCCCTTGTGCTCCTTCTTAACACTTAAACTTGTTGCTCATTCCCTTGAAACGGCTGTTCCTGTTCAACCTCTTCATTTTGATGATCCAACTCCTCTGGTTCTACCTCATGTTCCTCATGCATCTCAGCTCCAGCTTGATCATGTGTAGAAGGATCAGCTTGATCATGTGTAGAAGGATCAGACCCTTGCGGTTCTGATGCTGATTCATGAGTGTCCCCCTCATGATCAAGATGGGAATGTTGAGGAGCTTCTGAAGTTGCAGCAGAGACTGAATGAGCAGGATTTGTCTTGGCCGGTTGCTGAGGCATACTAATACCAAGGTTTCCCATAATCATCCTTAGATTAGCAGCTCTATCTGATTGAGAAGTGGGAAGATCCTTCAAGCTATACCAATTCTTCTCATCATAGAAACTCCTTGTCTCCATAAATTTAACATCTCTTGAGATTAAAACCTTCCTTGTTTCAGGCACAAAGCACTTGTATCCTCTTTGTGTTGTAGAGTAACCAATGAACATGGCTTTGGTGCTCTTAGCATCCACCTTATCCCTTTGTTCTCTTGGTATTAACACAAAGCAAATACACCCAAATACACGTAAGTGATCAACTAATGGATTGGTCTTGTTTAATATCTGAAATGGAGATTGATCCTTAAGAACTTTTGTGGGAGTTCTATTGATCAAGTAGCAGGCAGTCATGACTGCATCTCCCCAAAACCTCTTAGGGACATTCTTGTAGAACATCATGGACCTTGCCACTTCCATTAGATGTCTGTTCTTCCTCTCAGCCACTCCATTTTATTGTGGAGTGTAAGGACAGCTTGTTTGATGAAGAATCCCATGTTTGGACAAGTGTTGTTTGAAGGCATTGCTTGTATACTCACCACCATTGTCTGACCTAAAAATTTTGATCTTAGCATTGAAATGGTTAGTAACATGACTTTGAAAGTTCATAAAAGCTTCTAACACTCTATCCTTAGTTTGCATCAATGTTATCCAAGTATACTTAGATTTTTCATCAATGAAAGTGACAAAGTACTTATGATTCTCCCTAGACATACAAGGAGCAGTCCACACATCAGAATGAACAAGATCAAAACAACTTTCATAAACAGTTTTAGAACTTGGAAAAACATATTTGCAATGTTTCCCAAGAATGCAAGCCTCACAATCATCATTTTTAAATGAAACAGAAGGTAATAAGAGACTTAATGCCCTAGAGTGTGGATGTCCTAGCCTAGCATGCCAAATAGAATCATCAACACTCATGAAAGTAGAAAGGGCAGTAGATAATTCAGAAGAGTATGGGTTAGTATGCTCAATCATGTAGAGCTCATCCTTTGTCACACCTTTCCCAAGCACTTTGCTTGTCTTAATATCCTGAAACACAACATCATTAGGACTAAAAATAACATTGCAATTAAGATCAGTAGCTACTCTTTTCACAGATAATAAGTTTGATGTAAAACTAGGCATATAGAAGGCCTTTGATTCTTTACTAAACAACTTAAGATTTCCTATGCCTTGAATTGGAATCTTATCACCATTTGCAATCACAACATTACCAAGAGCAGGTTGAATGTTTTCTATCAACTTAGAGTCACTGATCATATGATGGGATGCTCCTGAATCAACTATCAATGGTTTGATTCTATTGGATGCAAAGAGTGAGGTTCCAAAAGTCATACCAGAGGTTTCCTTGATGGTTTTAATGAGAGCCTCAAGGTCTGATTTTCTTACCACATCACACCGATCAGGAGCATGAGGAACATGATGAGCCACCATTGTTCTTCCTTCATCACAAGGCTGCATTGAAGATGAACCGGGTCTAGCTGCACCAAAGGAGAGGTTTGCCATTTGATCTTGAAACCGGCTGTGGGAGGATGGTCTGAGGTGTGGATATAAGCGCCAGCACTTCTCTTTTAGGTGACCAATCTGCTTGCAATACACACACATCAAGCCTCCTCTCCTATCATTACCATAGCTCTGCCTCTCCTCAAGTTTATAAGCCCCTTTGTTTGCAGTCACAAGCTCAGCTTTCCTACTGAACAGCCCAAGTGATCCTTGTTCTCTTTGAATTCGTCCACATACCTCATCCAAAGAGGGTAATGTGTCTGCCCTTAGAATGTTCTTGATTAGGTCATTGTATGATGAGTTTAAGGTGAGCAGAAGCGCAAATACTCTATCCTGCTCTCTCCTTTCATTTAGCACAAGAGGATCAATGCTTGAAGGTCTTAACATCTCCAACTCCGCCCACAAAGACATGAATTTCCCAAAGTGAGCTTTGAACTCTCTATCTTCTTGTTGGAGATTGTTGATGGCCAGTTTAACTTCAAAGACCCTGCTCAGATTAGAAGTGTTGCCATAAACCTTCTCAAGGGTTTTCCACAGCTCCTTGGAGGTCACACAATAAGAATAAGCTTCCAACAGCTCCTGGTCAAGTGAGCTTTGAAGTATGGACAACACTCTTTGGTCTCCTTGTGTCCATGCTTCTTCATCAGCAACATCCATCTTCATACCAGCTTCTCCTTGAGCTTGCTGAGATGATGCTTCACTGCCTAGTACAGATTTCCATAGTCCACGCCCTCTTAGAGCTGACTTCACAATCCTTGCCCAAACTATATAGTTGGCGCAAATAAGAGTCACAGAAATGACTTCACTTGAGTTCTCCATTGCTAAGTCTGATTTATAGCAAGGGAGGGAGTTTCAAGAAGAGATATTTGTAGCAAAAGGTTTCTCAAACCTAATAGAACCCACACAGGAGTAAGGAACCAAAGAAGAGTGCCTTAAGAACTGAAACTCTCAAGAACAGAAATGTTTTATCAAGAACTCTCAAGAACAGATTTCAAAGACAGTGAAATGAGACTTTAGTATTGAACTGAAGATCACATAGTGCACTATATTGAACTGGAGATCACATAGTGCACTATATTGAATTGGAGATCACATAGTGCACTATGTGCATAAGGTGTACAGAACAAGACAAAGACCTGTCACACTCTTGTGACCGTTGCAGCCCATCTCTAACCGAGATTTCTTTTGTTAATTTTCTCTTAAGTCTCACTTGTTTAATGCCTTGTAAACCCTAGAGTAGCTAGTATATATGTGTTGTAACATGTTTAATCAAGAGATAGAGAATTATTCTTCTCTACAACCCGCAACTCTTCTTCTCTCTCTCTCTCTAGACGCGGCTGAAAACCCTAATAGGGTCTAAGCTTTCTTCTTCAATTCTACCAAGCAATCTTCCTTATTCTCTCTATTTAAATCACTTATTCTAACATGGTATCAGAGCTCTAAGCTCATGTACCTTCTTTACTTCCGCAAATCAGTTCTAAAACATGTTCTTGAGCTCTTAAAACTCGGTTTCAATTCCTACATGTTCTTAAGCTCTTAACCGAGTCTTCTTTGCTTCTTGCTCTACCGTTTTGTTCTCTGTGAGTTGAAAACCTGTTATTTGAATCTTGAATACTCCCTCCTTGCTGCAAACCAGTCTTAGCAATGGAGAACTCAAGTGTTGTCATCCCTGTGATTTTGAAAGGCACAAACTACATTGTTTGGGCTAGGATGGTGAAGTCTGCACTTGGAGGCAGAGGTCTGTGGAAGTATATCTTGAGTGACATTGCTCCACAGAAGGTGTTTAAAGCCAGGTCTGAAGTTGACGCCAAGAAAGGAGCTGAGGCAGAGACTAAAGGCAGTGATTAGTCTCATGAAGAGGCTATGGAAGCTGATAAAGAAGCTTGGATACAAGGGGACCAGAATGTGCTCTATATACTTCAAAGCTCACTTGACCAGCACCTGTTGGAGGCTTACTCCTACTGTGTGACTTCCAAGCAGCTGTGGGATACCATTGAGAAGGTTTATGGGAATAAATCAAATTTAACAAGAGTCTTTGAAGTTAAGCTGGCCATTAACAATCTCCAGCAAGAAGATATGGAGTTCAAAGCTCATTTTGGGAAGTTTAGCTCACTGTGGTCAGAGTTGGAGATGCTGAGGCCACCAAGCAGTGATCCTTTGGTGTTGCAAGAAAGGAGAGAGCAAGATAAAGTCTTTGCTCTTCTGCTCACTTTGAACTCATCTTACACTGGGTTGATTAAGCACATTCTAAGGGCAGACACTCTACCTGATATTGATGATGTGTGTGGACAAATTCAGAAAGAGCAAGGCTCATTTGGGTTGTTCAAAGGAAAAGGAGAGCTGGTGACTGCCAACAAAGGGGTGTTTAAGGCTGATGAGAGGCAGAACTATGGAGGTGACAAGAGAGGAGTCTTGATGTGTGATTTTTGCAAGAAGAGTGGGCACTTGAAAGACAGATTCTGGCGCCTTCATCCTAACCTCAGACCCTCATCTCACAACAACCGGTTCAAGGATCAAAGGGCAAACTACTCCTATGGTGCAGCTGGACCAGGTTCTTCCTCAATGCAGCAATGTGATGAAGGGATAGCAATGGTGGTCCATCAAGCACCAGCTGTGACTGCTCAGAATGATGTGGTAAGGAGGTCAGACCTTGAGGCTCTCATCAAAGCTCTCAAGGAGAACTCTGGTATGGCTCTTGGTACTTCACTCTTTGCTTCAAATAAAATCAGACCCTTGATCATTGATTCTGGAGCCTCTCATCACATGATTAGTGATCCCAAGTTGATAGAAAATGTTAAACCAGCCTTAGGATGTGTAGTGATTGCAAATGGTGATAAAATCCCAATTCAAGGCATAGGAAATCTGAAATTGTTTGATAAAGAATCCAAAGCTTTCTTTATGCCTAGCTTCACATCCAACTTAGTTTCTGTTAAAAGAATAGCCACTGATTTAAATTGCAATGTTGTTTTCAGTCCTAATGACGTTGTTTTTCAGGATATTAAGACTAGTAAGTTGATTGGGAAAGGTGTGACAATGGATGAACTCTACATGATTGAAGACACCAACCCTTCTTCTGATTTATCTACTGCTTTATCTACTTGTGTTGGTGTGGATGATTCTATTTGGCATGCTAGATTAGGACATCCACACTCTAGGGCTTTAGGACTTTTATTACCTTCTGTTTCTTTTAAGAATGATGATTGTGAGGCTTGTATCCTTGGTAAACATTGCAAATCTGTTTTTCCAAACTCTAAAACTACTTATGAAAGTTGCTTTGATCTTATTCATTTTGATGTGTGGACTGCTCCTTGTTTGTCTAGAGAGAATCATAAGTATTTTGTCACTTTCATTGATGAAAAATCTAAGTATACTTGGATAACACTGATGCAAACTAAGGATAGAGTTTTAGAAGCTTTTATGTATTAGAGAGGAAGATAAAATGGAAGAGGAGAGGCTGAAGAAGCCGAGCCTCATTCCTAGTTAAAGCAAGAGAAGAGTGTTCCACAAATAAAAGAGGTGGTTCCACAAGCAAGTGAAGACTGTTCCACAAGCGACACTCCTTGATGAAGATTATGCAAAGCAAGCAAAGCAATGTGCAAAATTGGGGCACAAGATGGTCTGTGCAAAATCAGGGCCAAATGTGCATGAGAAGATGTTGGAATCAATGTGCAAAAGTGGGGCAGAATCATGTTAAACATTGATAATGTTCGGATGTGCAACAAGGTTAAACAAGAAGGTCACATGTGGAGTTAAGGTCTGAACACAAGTGAAGACCAGTCACTATCAGCCTTTGGGAGCGTGTTCTCTCTCTCTCCAGACCTGCAACACGCCAAATAAGAGAGAGGAGAGGTCACTTTCAGTGTAAGAAGGCACAAGAAGCTAAATGGAAGAAGAAGATCCAACCATTGATTTGAATTCGGGTTTCCCTCCAAGATAATCAATGGCTGAGATTAAATGTCTTTGTTTATGAGTGTTTAACCTAGTTCTATATCAACAAGATTCTTAATACAAACTCTTAAAGTCTTTCTCTCTTTCTCTTTAGTCTCTTTGCGGTTCCATTTCATAACTCTCATTGTGTTCTTCAATAAGACACAATGTAGACTCATGTAAGAGCCTTGGTTGGCTGCTAAGGCAGTCCAAAACCACACTTGGATAGTTCTTCCATAACTAATCCAAGTGTGAGATGCTCTCGGTTTTCTTTAAAGCTCTTACATAGTTTTCTTCGTTAGAACACCTCTTAGCTAATTACTGATTTGGATCCATTCTCATGAGTAAACTCTCCTGATGAGATGTTACGCTCTTGGATACATTTTCATATAGCTTAAGTGTTCATTGTCTTGAGGTAGAATAGTTTTCTTTTCTTCTTTAAACCGCAACCCTAGTTTTCTCTCTCTAAGCGCCTTAAGAACCCTAATCGGGTCTTAGGCTTCTTTCTTCATTCTACCTCATTCTCTTGAGCCAGACTTGATACTCAGAGCCTTCTCATGGATGCATCTGAAATTCTAACATGGTATCAGAGCCACAAGTTATTGGCTCAAAGTTGTTTCAAGATAGAGAGCAAAATCTGTCTTGTTAAGTCTTTTGCTTCCGCAAAGTTTTTCAAAGGACCAAGCTTCTGTTTTTCTTGGTTCATGTCCATTAAGACTTGTTGCTCTACCTTCCTTGAGAGTTAACAAGTTGTTGATGAAAAACCAGAGAAGAGCAAGAGCACATCTTTGCTTGTTTCACTCTTGTCTCTCTGATTTTGTCATCTTGCTTCCGCATTGTTTTTATTGATCATGATGAGATCAAATGTGCAAAGGCTGTGTATTATCAAAATATGCACAAGTCTTGCACATTTGATAATGTGCAAAATTGGGGACTTCATGTTGAGAATAAGAAGGCGCCAACAACAATTCAAACAAAGTCTTGGATCATCCAAAGGGATTATGGCCGTTAGGGTTAAGAAGGAGCTTTGGTCTTGTGAGGACCACAAGGTGGTCCACACCTTCTCTCTCTCTTCTGCCACGGTCTGACCTGTCCAGACTTTGTCCTCTTGTTCATTTGGTTTTTAGCTACTTTAGGTTAAGCATTTGAGTCTTTGTATCCTATATAAAATGCTGTAACACCAAATGAATCAATTAAGGGTTGTGAACCTCATTCTCTCTCTTTTCTGCTGCGCATACTCTCTCTACTTCTATCAAGAACCCTAATGTTCACACACTCTAAATCTCACATGGTATCAGAGCAATGATCTTCATTCTCTTGAGTTCCAATCTTTGATTCACCATTCTCCTAGTTCTAAGCTCATTCTCGGTCTAAAACCCTAACCCTCTCTCACTTCATTCTCTCGGTTTCTAAAGCTCTCATTCTTCAAGTTCTTTCATTCTCTCTGGTCTAAAACCCTCACACTTGTTCTTAAGTCCTCAATCTCTCAGTTTCTCCATACTCTCGGTCCAAAATAAAACCCTCAACTTCTCGGTCCTAAAACCTTGTTTCTCTCGGTTCTTCAATCTTCAACTAAACTCTCTCAGTTTCTCACCATGGAAGACAGAACTCACATAAGCTCAAGCTTGAGGCCTACTGTTGTTCCTGTTGTGCTCAAAGGGATCAACTACAGGACATGGCAAAGGACCATCAAGACTGCCATTTGTGGAAGAGGATTATGGGATCATATCTTGGAGGATAAAACGCCAACTGAAGAAGATTCAGCCAAGAAGAAGGATGAGGAAACCAAGAAGGAAGAGGCTAAATGGTTTCAGGAAGATCAGTTGGTCCTTGGCTTTCTCCAAAACTCTCTTGACCCATCCATCCTTGAAGCTTATTCTCATTGTGAGACAGCCAAGTCACTGTGGGACACTCTCAAGAAGATTTATGGAGATGTGTCTAATCTGAGCAGGGTGTATGAAGTTAAGAAGGCCATAAGTGAGCTGAAGCAAGAAGACCATGACTTTACTAAGTATCTTGGGAAGTTCTCTTCAGCATGGTCTGAACTTGAGATGCTAAGGCCAAGTACTATGAACCCTAAGGTTCTCATTGAGAGAAAGTATTAGAGAGGAAGGTGAAATGGGAGAGGAGAGGCTGAAGAAGCCGAGCCTCATCCCATGAACAAGCAAGCAAAGCAATGTGCAAAGTTGGGGCACAAGATGGTCTGTGCAAAATCAGGGCCAAATGTGCATGAGAAGATGTTGGATTCAATGTGCAAAAGTGGGGCAGAACATATCAAACATTGATCAAGTTCGGATGTTCAACAAGGTTAAACAAGAAGGTGTCACATGTGGAGTTAAGGTTTGAACACAAGTGAAGACCAGTCACTATCAGCCTTTGGGAGCGTGTTCTCTCTCTCTCCAGACCTGCAACACGCCAAATAAGAGAGAGGAGAGGTCACTTTCAGTGTAAGAAGGCACAAGAAGCTAAATGGAAGAAGAAGATCCAACCATTGATTTGAATTCGGGTTTCCCTCCAAGATAATCAATGGCTGAGATTAAATGTCTTTGTTTATGAGTGTTTAACCTAGTTGTATGTCTATATAAAGAAGTCCCACGCCATTGTAATCCTTTGCTAAGTCACATAATAAGAAATCAACAAGATTCTTGATACAAACTCTTAAAGTCTTTCTCTCTTTCTCTTTAGTCTCTTTGCGGTTCCATTTCATAACCCTCATTGTGTTCTTCAATAAGACACAATGTAGAGCCTTGGTTGGCTGCTAAGGCAGTCCAAAACCACACTTGGATAGTTCTTCCATAACTAATCCAAGTGTGAGATGCTCTCGGTTTTCATTAAAGCTCTTACATACTTTTCTTCTTTAGAACACCTCTTAGCTAATTACTGATTTGGATCCATTCTCATGAGTAAACTCTCCTGATGAGATGTTAAGCTCTTGGATACATTTTCATATAGCTTAAGTGTTCATTGTCTTGAGGTAGAATAGTTTTCTTTTCTTCTTTAAACCGCAACCCTAGTTTTCTCTCTCTAAGCGCCTTAAGAACCCTAATCGGGTCTTAGGCTTCTTTCTTCATTCTACCTCATTCTCTTGAGCCAGACTTGATACTCAGAGCCTCCCCATGGATGCATCTGAAATTCTAACATGGTATCAGAGCAAGACAAGATCTTTGGCCTTCTGCTCAACTTGAATCCGGTTTACAATGATGCCATAATGAAGATCCTAAGGGAGACTACACTTCCTGATTTTGAAGAGGTGTGCTCAAGGATCCAAAAGGAAGAAGGAAACATTGGTTTGTTTGGAGGAAAGGGGGAGTTGGTGACTGCCAACAAAGCCAGTTTCAAACCTGAGGAGAAGAAGGCTGCAGCTTGTGATCATTGCAAGAGGAAAGGCCACTCCAAGGACAAGTGCTGGATTCTTCATCCCCACCTCAAACCAGCCAAGTTCAAGGACTCAAGGGCAAATGCAAACATCTCCCAAGAGGCTGTGAATGAGCCGGCTTCTACTTCAGCTCAAGGAGGGGAGCTTGCACTTTACACAGCCACTGAGTATGTTAAGAAGAGTGACCTTGAGGACCTCATCAAGGCGTATGCCTCTAAGCTCTCTGGTATCTCTTTATTTTCTCATAAATTGCTTGCTAAAACTGATCATAAGTTGGTAGTAGATTCAGGAGCTTCTCACCACATGATTAGTAATGCTAAGTTGTTAAAAGATATTAAACCTGCCCTAGGAAGAGTAACTATAGCTGATGGTCAAGGGATTCCTATAATAGGTACAGGAAAGTTGAGATTGTTTAACAAGGAAAGTGATGCATTCTATGTTCCTAAGTTTAAATCCAACTTGCTGTCGGTTAAAAGGATCACTAAAGACTTGAATTGCAATGTTATCTTTGGGTCTAATGAAGTTTGTTTTCAGGATATTAAGAATGGAAAGGTTATTGGAAGAAGTGGTACACAAGATGAGCTTTACCTCCTTGAAGACACTTCTCCAACCAACCCGGATACCTTAGCTTTTAAATCCTGTTTTTCTTTCAATCAAAATGTCCTATGGCATGCTAGACTAGGACATCCTCATGCTCGTTCTTTGAACTTAATGTTGCCTAATGTTAGCTTTGATCATTCAACTTGTGAAGCTTGTATTCTTGGCAAACATTGTAGAACTATCTTTCCTAAATCAACTACTATCTATGAACATTGCTTTGATCTTGTGCACTCTGATGTTTGGACTTCACCTTGTCTTTCTAGAGATACGAACAAGTATTTTGTGACCTTCCTTGATGAAAAATCAAAATATACTTGGGTAACATTGCTGCCATCTAAAGATAGGGTGTTTGATGCATATCTAAACTTTCAAAACTATGTTACTAATCAATTTAATGCCAAGATTAAAGTGTTTAGATCAGATAATGGAGGAGAGTACACAAGCCAAAGATTCAAAGCTCACTTGAACAAGTATGGGATCCTACATCAAACAAGCTGCCCATATTAGAAAGGAAGATGAAATGGAAGAGGAGAGGCTTGTCAATCAGACAAGGCCGAGAATTTCACTCCTTGATGAAGCTTGTACCAAGTATGTGCACAATGGTACGGTAGACATGAAATGTGTTGGCATGCAATATGGTATCACGTAAGTGATCAACCGTTATCACATACTTGGACTACAAGCAAGTATGGTGTACCTTGGACCAGAAGCTATTTTGGACATATAAGGAGTGTGTATGGTAAACGCATGATGATGAGCGTGTACAATAAACAATTACACGCCATGTTGTAAGGGAAGAAGGGCTACAATAAACAAGTACACACCCACTTGCGTTTGACAGAACTAAAAGACAAGAATGTGTCTAGCATGCGCTCCAAAAAGTAAAGATGCCTTCGAAAAGGAATGAAGATGCTTGGAATATTCTCTTATGGCCGTTGGTGACTTGCAAGTTGCAACTAAGGACAAGATAATATCACATGGTTTGGTTAAGAGAGTTATGAGCGTGTATGAGCTGTCCCTATCACTCTTATTTTCTGTGTATTGTTGTTTATTCTCTCATGTCTCATTCTTAAATACTTGTAACGAGCGATTGTAATGAACAAAGAGAGAGAGTTATTCTCTCTACTCTCCTATTCTCTTATTCTCTCTATACTCTGATTCTCCCCAATACTTACGAAACTTTCATACTTAACTCTTCATTCTCCAATCTTGTTACTTATTCTCCATTCTTGTTCTTGATTCTATACAAAGCAAACTCCTAATTCTCTCCTCCTAATCTCAATATTCTTACATGGTATCAGAGCGTAAGATTCTAGGATTGAATCAAGCTCAAAAACTTTTGCAAATTCAAATAAAAACAGAGCCAAACTCTGTCCTTATTTTCTTACTCACGACCAAGCTCTCACTTACGCTCAAGCTCTCCTAATTCTCTTGTCACTTACGCTAAAACAGAGTTGAAACATGAGTAAGCCCTCACTGTTCAAACTGATGTTTGTACTTGGTTCCGGTTTCAAAAGAAAGAAAAAAAGGGGGTTCAGAGATAAAGGAAGAAGCGGTTTTCCAACACTAAGAAACCATTGTTGCTGAGATAGTGAAGAACAATGGTGTTGCTGTTGAAAAGAAGATCATGACTTTGACTGTGGATATCAAGGACGATTCAAAGGGATGTCCAGTGCAGAAAGTCAAGATTGAGACAACACTTGCAAAGTCTGATAAGTCAATGTCTCTTTATTGTACTCGAAGTATTGAAGCTGGGTTGCTTCTCCAGAAAAGGTCGAAAGCAAAGCTGAAGATGTATCAGTCGATGAGTTCACTTAATTCACTGCCGTGGGACGTACGCTTTACAAGGCACCTTCTGATGGGAAATGGAAGGTGAGGTGCTGGGAGTACAGACAGCAACCGACGTTATCATGAGGCTCGTCCCTACAAGACTCGTTGTTTGGGCTACAAAGCCAAGCAGAGCATTGTGGTGTACCGTGTTCGTGTGAGGCGTGGAGGACGCAAGAGGCCAGTGCTAAAGAGCATTGTGTATGGTGAGCCCACAAACCAGGGAGTCACTCAACTCAAGTTCCAGAGGAGCAAGAAGAACAGAGGACTGCGAGGAAAGGGACACAACCAATCTCCATACTTTTTCAGGCGAAGAAGATCGATGACAAGGAAGCCGGTGACGGTGACGTTTCTAACAAAACCAGAGACATTGAGGAAGAAGTGAAGATGGACCAAGAAGAGTCTACACTCACGGGTGAAGATTTCCGGAAAAAGAAATGGTGTTGCTGAGGCAAACTTATAGTTTCCAAGAGTTCACAATCCATAAGTCTTTGAAGATCAGCTCTGAAGATATTCCAAGGAGGAATAATCATGTGGGATTGGGTTCAAGATGTGGTGTGTTACTTTGGAGTCATTAAGAAGCTGTGATGGTTTCATCATCAGGAAACCAACTAAGATTCACTCTCGTTCCAGAGCACGACATATAAAGATTGCCAAACTGAAGGGACGTCATTCTTGATTTGGGAAGAGGAAGAGTGCCCGTGAAGCTAAGTCGCCAACAAAGGCACTGTGGTTGCATAGGATGCAAGTTCTAAGGCGCCTCCTGAAGAAATGCAGAGAGTCAAAGAATATTGACAAGCATATGTACCATGACATGTACATGAAGGTCAAGGAAAGAAGCTGAATCTGATAAGGAAAAAAAAAGGGGGGAAAGAATCTGAAGATAGCGGCAGTGTAACATGAGGTAGCTTGATGAAGAAGTAACAAGACAGTCAAGGGTTCATGGAGGTAATGTCAAGTGGCGTGCGTTGAGACTTGATACTGGGGTAGTGAAGCAGTTACCCGAAAGACCAGAGTCCTTGATGTGGTCTACAATGCCTCCAACAACGAATTGGTCCGTACGAAAACATTTGTTAAGAGTGCTATTGTTCAGGTGGATGCTACTCCTTTCAAGCAGTGGTATCTCCAGCTTTATGGTGTAGAGGTTGGTCGCAAGAATAAGAATGCTTCTTCTTTCACCGAGAAGGAAGGAGAAGAAGCTGAAGACGCAGCTCCAGCTGCTGCTGCTACTCCTGAGGTGACCAAGTAGAGCAACCATGTCTTGAGAGAGATTGAGAGCCGTCAAGAGGGTCGTAGTCTCGATTCCCACATTGAGGACCAGTTTACAAGTGGTCGGTTGTTTGTTTGTACCTCTCCAAGACCTGACCAGTGTGGACGTGCTGATGGATACATTCTTGAAGAAAAAAAAAAAAAAAAAATTAGAATTCTACCAGAATAAGATCACGAAAGTATCGTATGAGACAGAAGTCATACGGCATCGTTTACGTCGTCCACACCATCACTGTCCAGTATGGTTCCGAGAACAAAGCTATTGCACAGCACATTGCGCTGTTTAAACAACATTCTTCATCGTGTGGGCTGATAGAAAGAGACAGAAGTCATCATCTATCAAGCAAAAGGATAACCTCTTAAACTCTCTCTGTTTTTCATAAACTCTACCTATTTTTCTTTAAGCTTTAATCAGTCACTGATTTCCCTAATGGCTTTCCTATTATCTGCTATTATACTTAAACCTCATAGCATATGGCTTTAACATCTTTTTGAATCTTGATTGAAGGTTCAAAGGAGGATTAAAGGAAGAGTAAGACCGTGAGCATTGTTGGGTTGTGGATAAGCCAAAAATCCTCATGGATAGTTGTGGGTTAGCTGAAATCCTCATGGAGTATTCATCAAGATGGTGGATGTACTTATTGTTGAAGGATCTTCCCAAGGAAGAATGGCGGTTTATACTCTGTCCATTCAAGAAGGGAGAGGCCTCGTTTGTTGTTTTGTTGTTGTTAGAACCGTGGTTCAACCAAGTGGAGTAAGACCACAAGACAAGCCCAACATAGTTCAAGCCAAAGAGATGGCTATGGTGGAAGATCTAGTGGATATACAAGCTGGTGACACGATGAATCAGCCCAACTTGTCTCTTGAATACTCCCTCCATAATAATGGAGAACTCAAGAGTGATAGATTCGGGAATCACCAAGTGGAGCAGGCCAAGAAGAGTATGCAAGCTGGTGATAGGGTTGTGGTGCAAAAGTCAGGTTGCACAAGTGGTAGAGTCATGGTGAAGAGCCATGGATAATTCAAGAGTGCGGGGGAGTTCGAATTCAAATCCAAACCGCAACTCACATTACTATGATCAGGCTACTTCTAAAACTCTTATTCTTTATGCTCTTTTCATGTCATTGATATATCATGGTTTTTACCCAGTTTAGACCATGATATAGTTGTGTTTTTAGTGTCTTTTGTCTTTGTTTAGAGTCTTTTACAGGTTTAATCAATTTTGGAGCTAATTGGAGATATTTGGAGCATTTTGGGACTTTTGGGACGTTTTGGCCGAGAGATTTACTCACTGTCCGATTTATTGATCATGCATCGACCGACACACCTTGTGCATCGGTCGACACACTAGCGAGATGGGCCGTACGCGTCGGTTTAACAAGTTATGAAGATTTGCAAAGAGGCCCAGAATAGTTCCAGTATTTACACAGAAGCCCCATCCGAGATTATGCCTATATATACTAGTTTTTGGTGTTTATTTTACCTATACGCTTTACATTACGCTTTGATACTAATAGCTAAGAGATTTCTAGAGCTTTTGGGGCTGATCTATTTCCTGTATTCACTTATTTTGGAGAAGATTTCGAACCCCTTTATCTATTTAATTTCTTATATGCAATCTATTATTTCTTTGATTATGTTTTCATTAATCATGTCTGAGTAGATCCATAGTTGAGTTTAGGGTTTCTCACATAGGATTTCATGACTTGCTAGACTTGTTCAAATTCAGTTAAGGATTCATAACTATATCTGTTCTTCAATTTAATTGTGCTTAAAGCTAGTTCTAACCTGATCAATTAGAATCTAGATCTTAGGTTGCTAAATACGTCACGGAAGTGGGGTTTAGGAATCTGAACTAATTAAATTGGGCAATTAAACTTTGCGCAAACGGAAGTTTGGTTTAGGATAATTGTGAACATATCAAACTTGGGATTAATGCTAGTTTAATCTGTTAGTTCTCGCAAACGAAAGTTTGGTTTGCTGCACTTAGGCTTAGAGAATTATCGCAAAGGAATTTGGTTAATTCTATATCTGTGTTTTGAGTTCTAGAACTATGCTTAATTAGATCCTTGCTGAATGAACTGTCTGCTTGTCTGGTTTCCTGAGAATACCCTAGGCTTGACGCTTTTAGTTTATTGCTTCACAACCGTTAATCTCTGCTACTGTTTACTTTCTTGCTTCGCAATTTATTTACTTCACCATCTGCTTATTTCTAGTATTAATCTCTACGTTTCTGTTTCTATTGAGACCAAGTGTCCCTGTGGATTCGATAGCCATATATACTACTTTGATATTGCTGTTCACTTGCAGTTTAGAATAGGGTAAAACTTAGAACCTATCAAGTTTTTGGCGCCGTTGCCGGGGACTCTTAGAGTCTTCGATAGGATCGAACTTAGGGTTCTACTAGAAATTTTTCTTTTTGTTTTTGTTCTTTTTCGTTTTTATTTTTGATTTGCTAACTTTTTCTCTGATTTCTCTCTGTCGCAGGTACGAATTTCGCCTTGCGTCGATCGTTGCATCCCTTGCGTCGATCGTCACTAGGCGATTCTGAGAATTGAATCGATCGTTGCACTGATAGCATCGATCGTTGCTGGACGATTACAGACAGTTTATGCCAACGCAGAAAACTCAAAGTAATCCGAACTCGAGCTTGCTTAATCTCGGACTAGAGGAACTTGGACGTCTAGAAAGGACTAACAGAAGAGAAAGAAGAGAAAGAATGGTACGAGAACGTTTGATCTTGATACCAGATGCTGAAGGTACCCTGAGGGACCAAGATAACAACCCGTACAATGCTGCTGGGCATCGGGTTGATGCTGAAGGGAATGTCATCCCTGATCCTTGATAGGTGTCTAGTTTTCCCTATTCTACTGCAAGTGCACAGTTAATGCAATCGTAGTATATAAGGTATCGAATCCCACGAGGACTCTCAGTCACACAATAGATTAATAGCAGTTCAGATTTAATTAAGCGAAGCAGATGTGAAAACAGTAAACGAAATAGCAAGTAAATCAAGTGAGTTTGTAAGCAAGAGGGCAAAGCGTTAGGTTTCAGGAGTTCTCAGGATATCAGGAACGCAAGCAATCAATCTATCTAGATCCAATCAATAACTATTCTAGAACTCAAACACTGATATAGAATTAACCAAATTCCTTTGCGATAATTCTCTAAGTCTAAGTGCAGCAAACCAAACTTTCGTTTGCGAGAACTAACAGATTAAACTAGCAGATTAAACTAGCATTAATTCCAAGTTTGATATGTTCACAATTATCCTGAACCAAACTTTCGTTTGCGAACAGTTTAATTGCTTATCTAAATTCTTTCTAGTTAAATTAACCAACTTCCGCTGTATTAATCAACCTAACATCATAACTCTTATTAGCTACTTCAGATTTAGCATTAAGAACAACTTAGATAAAGAACTAGCAGATATAAATCTCTACAGATTTATTTAAACTATAATTCTCTGAAATCCCTAATGAGAATCCTTCAACCTAAGAGGTGATCTACTCAGACATGTTCATCGAGACAGAAAACATCTTAAGTAGAAAACCAAATATCATAAAATCAAATAAGAACTGGGGTTCAAAATCAAGTCTCTTTCGAGATCAGGATCAGCCCCTCAACTCTCTCTGAGTAAAACTTAACGTAAGAAAAGCTTGTCAAAAGCGCGTAGCCTAACAAGTGGCTGTAAAACCTAATTATAATCCTAAAACACGTTTTGGGGCTTCTTTGTAAATATTAGGAACTTCTGGGCAGAACTGCAATTTCATTATTCTTCATTAAACCGTCGTTTGTCCCATCTCGCTGGTGCATCGATCGATGCTAGGAATGCAACGATCGACACCTTCCTCTGTTTTGGACAGTGAACTCTATCTCTCGGCCAAATACTCCAATTAGCTCCAGAAAGTGTCTAAATCACCAAATATGCTCCAAATGTGCTTGTACCTAATAAATACCTGAAAAGACTATAAAACATAGTAAAAGACTCGATAAATCACACATATACCATGGTTAAAAACCCTAAAATCCATGGTATATCAACTCCCCCACACTTAGCTCTTGCTTGTCCTCAGGCAAGACAAAGAACTAAATGAAGTCAAGAGGTTTGAAAACTCTTCAGAAACTCATTTCATCTTAGAAGCTACAATACTCAGATTCCCCTTAGTAAACCACTGCAAGAATCAATCACAGGATATCAAGACCACAATGTACTTCCCCCACACTTAGCAACTGTCCTAGGTAAACTCCACAATCACATTCAAGCATTCAAATTCTCCCTACTGACTTCTGCAAGTATTTAAGTGCGGTCTCACCTAAGGAGTATCGATCTAAAGGCACATGGATTCTTACCTTATCAGCTCTAGACCACCATACTATCTTTCTCTAGTCCCTTTCTTCTCTTTCCCTTCTTTAACAACTGATTTTTCCCCACTGGGTATCATTTTATTTTTTTTATCAGTGTTCTTCCCGTTATGGGGTATACTTTGGACACATTCCATGGATCACACGAGAGATAATAGTGTTTGCTACTATTCTCATGACCACTTCAGAGTTACTAACTCATCCTCAGTTTATTATTATTATTTTTTTTTTTTTTACAGAAGGGGAGAAGGGGACTAAATAGGACAGGTTTACAGGTTGTGTCAGAACTAACAGGGAATCCGACATAAAGCATACCAAGCCCTTAGGTGAGAAATCTAAGTCAGTATTAAGGTTGAAGTCAGTAAAGGATCCTCTGATACCTGAAGTGATGTGGGTGTTCCCAGTAGGTTGATCTGTGATGGGGTTTTCTAATAGTCATAGATAGATCCTGCAACTTCATCCCAATGGTTACTTAAGTTCCTGCAAGTCTTGTAAATCTTCTCAGAAAATCATAGTTTCTTACTTAAACAATTTTGACTCAATAAAACAAAAAATTTTGAAAAACGGACTGACTCTTAAGAAAACAGAAAACAAAAGTCAGTAGCACCTCCCCCACACTTAAGACACACTGTCCCCAGTAGTGTCCAGCGAAGGATTGGTAAAAAGAAAAATAAAGATTGTTAATGGATGTTTCAGTTCTGTCGGGTTTTACCTCTGTCGCACAAGCATCGATCGTTGCACTAAGTGCACCGACCGTTACTTGGCGATTTTTCGTTGAGTGTCGATCGTTGCTCAAAGAAGCAACGATCGTTGCAATGCGTGTATCGGATCAGACAGCTAGTTAGCAGGTTAGTCCGTCGGTTTATGTCAATTTAAAATCCTGCAAGCTGAGAACACTAGAAACACAGTAAAATCGAAGCAAAAAGAAGTACCGAACAAAGTACAAATCATCCAAACATAGCAAATCCTAAATAAATGAAAAACAAAAGTGCAAGAAAAGATAAAAAGTCAGAATACAAAACCGAAAGTATGGAGACTACTCTCACTCGCTCACATCATCTATCCCTCCATACAATGCATCGTCATCGGCTGCCTCGGGTGCGGGATCAGTATCAGTCGGAGATCGCTGTCGACGACGGTCAGGTACGGGCTGATGGATCTGTGGTGGCCTCCTGCAGCTGCAAGTACGCATGAAGTTCCAAAGAACTCGAAACATACCATCGGATCTCTCTCTCCACTCTGCCTCAGAATATGCACCGTAAGCCATCGCAGGCTCTGGAAAGGGATCCACAATGTCGACCGGGGCAGGCGCGGGCGCAGGAGCAGGGGCAGAGGATGTCGAAGCTCGTGAGGAAGGCTCTCCCAGTGGATGAGCCATGGTCGGAATCCCACGCTGCGCAGACTCAGGAGGCTGAAATCTCAGTGCCTCTAATGTGTCAATCTGTGTCCATCTGGTAGCGGGAAGCTCGATACCAGTCCTCCCAGTGGTCGGATCAGTGTAAACCCAAATGCGCCCCTCCTTGAGCCAGGTAGCGCTCTGCAGATGACTGAGATCCAGGAACTCGCGAGCCATATCACGCTCTGTGCCATGCAGAGGAATCCCACAATACTCAAAAATGGGAGTAAGTAAACTCCCTACCGTCTCTGTACCAGCTCCATCAAACGGCTTCAGCTGCAAATCAACCAAATGCTGTGCGAAAATAGCTCCCAAGTTGAGACCCGCAGTCGGATCTCTCACTCCACTCTGCCTAAACTGATCTCTCAGCCCCATAAACAGCAACTCCATCTCAAGTTTGCGCATCTTGTTGGCCTCAAACTTGCAAAGCAAGCTCCAGCACAAGATACGCGAGACATATCGCAGCACCGGATGTCTCATCTGCACTACTGGCGTGGTCCTGGAGTTGTATCGACCGCTGCCAATACTCTCCCAGAATGTGCGAGCCTCCACCGGATCCCACTCGAGTGGCATGGCTATACGCCTCGGCGCAGTACTGAACCCGTAGATCCTGCAGAGATCAAGTAGAGGAATCTGATACCTGACCCCCCAACTCATGAAGGTGAAAGCACCCCCTGTAGCGCTCCTGTGGTCGGGATCCGAGTAAACCACTCTGCAAGTGGCCAATAGCTGCCTGACCAGCTCAGGATAGAGGTCATAGTGTCGCATCGGCATTGTCCCTAGACCAATGCCTCTGCACACAGCCATCACCTGCTCATCGATCCCCAGAATCCTGCAGGTGGAGTAGTCCGCGAACTTGGTTGGCTTGATGATCATCCCACACCAACCGCTGTAGAGCAGCGAGTCATACTCGTCCCATGAAGAGAGCAATGGCCGCTCTGTGAACTCAGCGGACCTTAAGAAACGTGTGAGGTCCTCCGGCCACTGTCGGGTCGTCGGAAATGGTGTCGCGTCCTCTCTGGGCCACGGTAAAGCAATTGATGGTCCATATCTGTTGTACGGTGCGGGTGACTCTGATTCCCTGTTAAACCATTCAGGCGGTGGGGTGTAGTGTCTTGTTGCTGTGGACGCTGTGGCTCGCTTCTTGCGGGGTTGCCTTTGAGACGCCATCTGCAAAAGAAACAAAGTTCAAACAATAATAAGTCTCGGCAATTTCTCTGTGAAATCGCGAAGCATCGACCGTTGCATCTAAGGCATCGATCGTTGCAAGGCGATTTCGCGTTATCGAACATTTCCCAAAATCGCAATGCAACGACCGCTGCTCGAGAGCAACGACCGTTGCAGGGCAATTTTGCCGCAAGCAATTCATCAAAAATCAGTTTAAAATGGTGTTATCAACCACAGAATCAACAACAATCCATCACTAAACAACCTAAAGCATAATCATGTCAACATGCATTCATCAATTCCATCTAAAATCTCCAATTTCTAAAACCCTAAAAGTTGAATCCGAAAATCCGAAAATCGAAGTGCATTACCTTGATTTCGTGAGAGATAGGTTGGGGAAATGGATTGGGATAGTAAAAACAAGCAAAAAGCACTTGAAAACAAGAAATTTGACGAAGAAATGATGATTTTTGGGTAGAGGTTCTCGGTGTGTCGACCAAAGGAAATGGAGAAGAAAGAGAGAAAATAGGGTTTAAGGTAACTTACCTGGTCGTGGGTGCAACGATCGTTGCTTTTGATGCAACGATCGATGCTTGTTGAACCAGATTGATTCCGGTTTAGCTCAACGTACCTTAATTTTCGATTTGAACCAAATGCAACGACCGTTGCACATTTGAGCAACGATCGTCACACATCTCCAGACTTGTGTTCTGTATCTAATAACTAACAAAAACAACTAAAAACGTTAAATCCTAAGAAAAACACCAAAAATGAGAAAGAAAAATAATCAAACCTAACAGTGGGTTGCCTCCCACTCAGCGCTTGTTTTAAGTCATTAGCTTGACTTTTGGAAAGGAGGTCAAACTTATGGCGGTTTCAACAGAGACTTTGAGTGTCTCTGTGAATGTCTTATCATCCATGGTGGTGTGTAAGCAGTAGCAGCATGATGTCGTCCTAGGAACGTGGGGAGGAATGTAGGGTGGAATTGACACTTGGGTGTTTTAACGCTCTCTCCTGCATTCATAACAGTGGAGTCAGGAGGTTTCAGCTTGCAGGATTTATGTTTTACCTTTGGCAAAGATTTGATGTTCGGAGCCTTCTGTTTATGAGTAGTTTTAGGCCTTGAAGATGTTAGAATAGGCTCTTGTGGAACCATCATCTTCTTGTCAACCACCAATGTGCACTGAACCACATTTGCAGATTTAACGGGAGCTTTCGGGAATGGTAACGGAGGTTTGTAGGCTTTTTCCTTAGCAGTATCTCGAGATATGGGTGAAACTGGTTCCTTTCGGGGTGCAACGATCGGTGCTCGTGATGCAACGATCGATGCTGTCGTCTCAACTCGGGTTTCAACTACAGACTCGGGTTTATCTGCTTCTCGGTCCATTCCAGCTATCTCAGATTCAAATTTCTCTTCTTGGCTTGGTACCGCTTCAATCTGGACTATCCAAGTCAAAAGATCCATGTCAATCTCTGTTGAGTCAGGTGCATCGAAGATTTCGAGCTCAGGTAATCCAACATCAAATTCTCCTCTGTCTTCCACAAATTCCACAGCCTTTACTTCTAGACATGATCCATGATCCATCTGTGTGTTATCCTGAGTGAGAATGTTGCTGTCATGAGCTTCTTGAGAATCCTTTGTTGGGGTAGAACTTGGAACTTGATCCATCTGCGTGTCCAGCTGCTTCATGCGAGTGCTCAAGGATTCAAATTTCTCATTCAAATTAGTGTACAGGTTCTCTAGCTTTGAGCTGAAAGAAGCTGTGTTCTGCTGTTGTCTTTCAATTGATTGCTCTAACATCATCTCTAGTTTGCTCCTTTGTGTAGGAGATGCCAGATGAGAAGTATAATTATGGTCTCTCGATCCTTGAGTGTGCCTAGAACCCTGTCTCTGCTGATGTTCCAATGCATGTCCATAAGAGTCGGCTCCAGCCATGTAGCGTACCTCTGTAAACTTATCAGTTTCTGCCTCTGCTCGGAACTGTCTCTCCCTAAGTAAGATGTCGTGGATGTCATCTATCTTACTCTGCATCTCAGTTACTTGCCCAACCAATACATGGTAATCTGGTAAGATGGGGTTTCCTTCCCCATCTATTTTCTGACCTTTTTCGTTGCATATGTGACCCTCTTGGTCTCGTAAAACGCCGTTTTCACCGCGAATCAAAATCACAGGTTCCATGGCGCGGAACCTATTGAACGTCTCAGATCTCAGCATCGCTGTTCTCGCCTTGTGTCGATCGATGCAAGGTGAGCAACGATCGATGCAGTGCGAATCCCTGCGAATCCAAAATCAAAAACGTGAGTAAACAAGAAAATTAAAAAGAATGCTTAGTCTAGATCCTAGTACTAAATCTATAGGTGAACTCAAAGAGTCCCCGGCAACGGCGCCAAAAACTTGATAGGTGTCTAGTTTTCCCTATTCTACTGCAAGTGCATTTGGTATCGAATCCCACGAGGACTCTCAGTCACACAATAGATTAATAGCAGTTCAGATTTAATTAAGCGAAGCAGATGTGAAAACAGTAAACGAAATAGCAAGTAAATCAAGTGAGTTTGTAAGCAAGAGGGCAAAGCGTTAGGTTTCAGGAGTTCTCAGGAAATCAGGAACGCAAGCAATCAATCTATCTAGATCCAATCAATAACTATTCTAGAACTCAAACACTGATATAGAATTAACCAAATTCCTTTGCGATAATTCTCTAAGTCTAAGGGCAGCAAACCAAACTTTCGTTTGCGAGAACTAACAGATTAAACTAGCATTAATTCCAAGTTTGATATGTTCACAATTATCCTGAACCAAACTTTCGTTTGCGAACAGTTTAATTGCTTATCTAAATTCTTTCTAGTTAAATTAACCAACTTCCGCTGTATTAATCAACCTAACATCATAACTCTGATTAGCTACTTCAGATTTAGCATTAAGAACAACTTAGATAAAGAACTAGCAGATATAAATCTCTACAGATTTATTTAAACTATAATTCTCTGAAATCCCTAATGAGAATCCTTCAACCTAACAGGTGATCTACTCAGACATGTTCATCGAGACAGAAAACATCTTAAGTAGAAAACCAAATATCATAAAATCAAATAAGAACTGGGGTTCAAAATCAAGTCTCTTTCGAGATCAGGATCAGCCCCTCAACTCTCTCTGAGTAAAACTTAACGTAAGAAAAGCTTGTCAAAAGCGCGTAGCCTAACAAGTGGCTGTAAAACCTAATTATAATCCTAAAACACGTTTTGGGGCTTCTTTGTAAATATTAGGAACTTCTGGGCAGAACTGCAATTTCATTATTCTTCATTAAACCGTCGTTTGGCCCATCTCGCTGGTGCATCGATCGATGCTAGGAATGCAACGATCGACACCTTCCTCTATTTTGGACAGTGAACTCTATCTCTCGGCCAAATACTCCAATTAGCTCCAGAAAGTGTCTAAATCACCAAATATGCTCCAAATGTGCTTGTACCTAATAAATACCTGAAAAGACTCTAAAACATAGTAAAAGACTCGATAAATCACACATATACCATGGTTAAAAACCCTAAAATCCATGGTATATCAATCCTCCTGAGCAACAGCAACAGGAGCTGAACCGAAACCAGGGTCAAGGACAGGCCCAAGGTAGAGAGATGGTGGTTCATGAGAGGACACTAGCTGATTACAACAGACCTGATGAGTTTCATGCAAACCGAGCAGCTCTAGTGCTTCCTGCCTTTGAGAGGAATGATTTTGAGGTAAAGACCATCTACTACCAGCTGATGAGACAGATTGCTTTTCATGGTCTTCAAGCAGAGCAGCCTATGGATCACATTGACAAGTTTGAAGACATAGTCACTGGCATGAAGTATGAAGGAGTATGCCCGGACTATCTGTTCCTTAAGCTATTTCCGCACAGTCTTGCTGGAGACGCTAGTGCATGGCTGAGACAACTGGCACCTGGTCAGTATACTACTTGGGCAGCCTTAAAAAGTGAGTTCTTGCGTCATTTTTATGATGATGCGCGCTCGGATCAGTCCAGACAGGACATACTCACCTTTTCCCAAGGAGCTGTGGAGCCCTTGAAGACTGCCTGGATGAGATTTAAGCAGTATCAGCGTGACTGTCCACACCATGGATTCACAGAAGTGCAGCTGATTGGTATTTTCTTCAGAGGCATAGATCTCCCTTATCAGACTGCGCTGGATTATTCCAGTAATGCTAATTTCAACACCAGGACTCCTACACAAGCTAAGCAATTGATTGAGAACCTGATTGGCAGCAACAGTTGCAAGACAATGGATGAAAGGAGGAAGAAATCTGGTGGAACTGTAGAGAATTCTGATATAGCTAATATAAGATCCAGATTGGACACAGTCTACAATCTCCTGACAAGTAAGAAATCTGTCCACTTTGCCCAAGATGTAGAGGTGATTCAGGCTGAGGAGGAAACTCAGGAAGAAGATGTGAATTTCATAGGAGGTTATGGTTTCCAAGGTAATAGATTTGGTAATCAACAGGGGAACAGATTCTCCAATGGTGGACAGACTGGTGGTTTTCAGAAGACCTATGGACAAGGTACTCAGAGAACCTATGGATCTACATCCTATCAGACTCCTCCTGCACCTACAGCCCATGAGAGCAAAATGGAGGCTATGATGGAACAGCTGATTGAGAGTCAGACCAAGATTTCTGTGGACTGCAACAAGAAGTTGGACGCTGTCTATGAAGACCTCAATGGGAAATTTGAGTCTCTGAGCACTCACATGAAGCAGTTGGACACTCAGGTAAACCAGATGTCCAGCTCACTGAAGGAAAAAGGAGTGGCAGACACTCATGTTAAGGCCTGGTCTGTGTGCATTAATGATGGATCTCACCTAGGTGAAAGATTTGAGCTAAGTACATCTGAGTTGGTGACAGAACAGGAATTTTCGGATATTTGTGAAAAACTCTCGGGTGAAATCTGCTGCAGTGCGTCGATCGATGCAACATCTGTGCCGATCGATACACCCGTCGGGATGGCAACGATCGACACACCCTTAGTGTCGGTCGTTGCAGGGCGTGAATGGACAGAACTGTCGGATGATAATGACATAAATGCTGACTTGGAGCTTGATCGCCTATTCAATGGAGCCTCTGAGATTTCTCAACAGGAGATCTACGAGCAGATCTTTAGACAACACTCCTCAATGTCTGAAGTGATTAGGCAAGAGATTGAAGAGCTGAAGAAATTAGAAGGTATTGGTGAAGAATTGGAAGAAATTCCAACTTCTGATGATCCACCTTATCATCCATGTGTGCAAAGGTACTTGAACAAGATGTTGCCCCTGGATGATGATCTGAAAGACTGGGTGATAATAGTTCCTCAGCATATCAGTGATGTTCTGCTAACTAAGGTCCCGAAGAAGCTATCTGATCCTGGAGTCTTTGTGCTGGATTGTTCTATCTTTGAGGATAGTTTTAGACGCTCTCTGTGTGATTTAGGAGCTGCTGGAAGTTTGATGCCTTACTCTGTGGCAGAAAAGCTGGGTATGCTGGATTTTACTCCTACTAGGACTTCTCTTGTCCTAGCTGATCAGTCCATACGAGTTCCTGAAGGACTCCTTATGGACATTCCGGTGAGAGTTGGAAACTACTTAGTTCCAACGGACTTCCTTGTTCTGAAATATGACTGTGATCCGGATGAAGCATTATTGCTTGGGAGACCCTTTTTGGCTACAGCAGGAGCGTTGATTGATGTTAGGAACAGCTTGATAGACCTCCATCTGGGAGATGAACCACTGCACTATGAGATGGATAAGCTGCGAAAGCCACTGATAGATGGGCAGACATTCACCATAAGGGACGCAGATTTTGAGCAGCCTGATCATACCATGGTTATAGATCCTGGAGCACATTTCACTCCATCTTTTCTTGGACATGAACATTCCGCAACAGCCTACTCGCCACCTTGGATGAGGAGACTTGAACAGAGACAGAAAAAGTCTCTGTCAGGACCTCCTGGTACTTGAAAATTCCCATCCGTCCGGTCAAGCTATTGACCTTAAACAAGCGCTGGGTGGGAGGCAACCCACCATTAGGTACTGGTGTTTTTCTACTTAATTTTTGGTGTTTTTGTTAGGATTTTACGTTTGTTTTTGTTTCTGGTGAGTTTATGTTTGCAGGTCTCGGTTAGATCGCAGTGCAACGATCGACGCACTTCTGTGTCGATCGTCACAACACGAAAGGAATCGCATTGCAGCGATCGTTGCGGTCCTGAGCAACGATCAACTATACACGAAAATCGCCAAGTAACGGTCGATGCACTTAGTGCAACGATCGATGCTCAGCGACAGAGGTAACCCGACAGACATAATTTCACCCTTTCAATTTTTATTTTCTTTTTACCGATCCTTCGTTGGACACTACTGGGGACAGTGTGTCTTAAGTGTGGGGGAGGTGCTACTGACTTTTGTTTCCTGTTTTCTTAAGAGTCAGTCCGTTTTTCAAAAAAAATTTGTTTTATTGAGTCAAAATTGTTTAAGTAAGAAACTATGATTTTCTGAGAAGATTTACAAGACTTGCAGGAACTTAAGTAACCATTGGGATGAAGTTGCAGGATCTATCTATGACTATTAGAAAACCCCATCACAGATCAACCTACTGGGAACACCCACATCACTTCAGGTATCAGAGGATCCTTTTACTGACTTCAACCTTAATACTGACTTAGATTTCTCACCTAAGGGCTTGGTATACTTTGTGTCGGATTCCCTTGTTAGTTCTGACACAGCCTGTAAACCTTGTTGTAAGTTTCAGTTGATCCTGATTCAATTCTCATATTGATATCAACCTAAACATGCATCAGATCTAGGTGTTCTTATTTAGAAACATTATGATCTCACCTTTTACCTGTTTGTTGCAGCGGAATTGATGAACAGGTCAGAGATCAGGGAGATACACCAAGAGATGAATCCTCCAAAGGCTCACACACGCAATCACCGGAAACTGGCTGCTAGACCACGAGGAGATGGGGCGCAGAAGAGAGAGAGAGGCGCGGCTGGGGAGGCTAGGGTTCAGGAGAAAGAGCTTTGGCTTTTAGCTTATAAAAGCCTTCTCTTTCCCTTTTGGGCTTTTGGGCCCAAATGCCAATCTGATTAAATCCCATGGATTTAATCAGACCCATTAAGCTTTCTCTCTTAGTACGACAAATGCCTGGCACTTTTATCGTACTTCTACTAAGCCGTTCCTACTTTATTTCCTGCTAGCTTAAGCGTGTGACCCATATGGGATCATACAATAAAGGCAATAAGTCCAAGACTTATAGATCATGAGCGGACTCTAGCAAGCCATCATGACCCCCAGTATTGTATGACTTATGTCTGATCACTGACATACTCTTACTTTATAGAGACAGTACAGAGATTGCTGGACACAATTCCAACAATCTCCCACTTGAACTGGAATCTCTGTATTCATAATCCCTTTCGTCACAATATCTCGATTAGTCATAAGGCAAGATTAGTGTCATCCTTATAAAGCCTAATCTTGTTCATCGGACTCTGATTTGATACTGACAATCCAAACGACTCGGGAAAGTCCGTTTGAGCATGGCCATGCGTTTTCCAGTATTCAAATCTCCGATTGGCCTAGAGATATTCACTCCATTTATATTGGAGGGACAAATCCCATCTTGTTCCATCACTGTAAACTACTCATTTCATGATGTACCCAAACAAGGTCCTTATAGCTATCGCGGAACGATAGCGTTAGACAATGATCAAAGTGCATCAGTCCATATGCAGTCACATGCATGCGAACTCAGGTCTAAGGACTATACTCTATAGTCGTAGTAAGAATCTCTTATGACACAGATATAAATATCCTGAAGAGTTCTTATAAGCGGGTCTTGTCCGGTCGTATGTTCCCAACATACACCTATGTACTGACTTTGATGCCGTGCATCTATGACACACTGAGACTTTGTCATAAGTCACGTACCAATCCAGTCTCACACGGTTGTTGGTGTTCCAGTTTCAACAACCTTCGACTAGGGACATGATGATATAAAACATTTATCAAATATAGGATCTCATGATCAAGCTAAATGACTTCGATGACTCAAGATCAAATCATTTACTTCGATGACCTATAAAATGGTTCATATCATTTTGGAACGATTATTTCATCACAGTTAAAATAATCTTGAAATAATAATTTCATTAAAACATAAATAATGTTTTACAAGAACATATCAAATAACTAAAATAAAGCTCACAAAAACTCCCACTCAAATTTAGATTACATTTCAATGTTTCTAATGCCTACAGCTTCAGTCAGGAACTCGAGCTTAGGCCTTGGGAGTGGCTTTGTCAACGGATCAGCGACATTATCATCTGTCGGAACTCGGCTGATCTTGACTTCCTTTCTATTAATGATGTCACGTATCAAGTGATATCTTCTTTGAACATGCTTGGATTTCTGGTGTGATCTTGGTTCCTTTGCCTGAGCTATAGCACCATTGTTGTCACAAAACAGTGCCAGAGGCTCAGCCGCATCTGGTATCACACCTAGTTCCATAATGAACTTTCGTATCCAAACAGCTTCCTTCGCTGCTTCCGAGGCGGCGATATATTCAGCTTCTGTAGTGGAATCAGCAACGGTGTCCTGCTTGGAGCTTCTCCAACTTACTGCACCGCCATTCAGACAAAAGACATAACCGGACTGTGACCGGAAATCATCTGTGTCTGTCTGGAAACTTGCGTCCGTGAATCCACTGACTTTAAGCACATCACTTCCACCGTACACTAAGAACTTATCCTTAGTATGTCTTAGATACTTCAAGATGTTCTTTACGGCAATCCAATGGTTTTCACCTGGATTTGACTGGTATCTACTCGTCATGCTCAATGCGTAAGCAACATCAGGACGAGTACAGATCATGGCATACATGACAGATCCTATTGCAGATGCATAAGGAATATTCTTCATGCGCTCAAGCTCAGCAGCCGACGTAGGGCTCTGCTTCTTGCTTAGCGTTGTGCCATGTACCATTGGCGTGAAGCCCTTCTTGGAATCTTTCATGCTGAATCTTTGTAGGACTTTGTCAATGTATGAGTCTTGACACAAGCCTATCAGCCTCTTAGGTCTATCCCGATAGATCCTAATTCCAAGAACGTATGCGGCTTCACCCATGTCTTTCATGGAAAAACAACTTCCAAGCCAGTCCTTTACAGACTTCAGCATTGGAACGTCGTTTCCGAGAAGCAGTATGTCATCAACATACAGAATAAGAAAAACGATTTTGCTCCCACTAGTTTTCTTATACACGCATTGTTCTTCTTCGTTTCTGATGAAGTCAAATTGCTTGATCGCTTCATCAAAACGAAGATTCCAGCTCCTCGATGCTTGCTTCAATCCATAAATGGATTTATGAAGCTTGCATACTTTCCCAGCATTCTTTGGATCTATGTAACCGTCAGGTTGCGTCATATACACATCCTCTTCCAGAATACCATTCAGGAAGGCGGTTTTCACGTCCATCTGCCAAATTTCATAATCATGAAAAGCTGCAGTTGCTAGTAGAATCCGAATAGATTTCATCATAGCCACCGGTGAATAGGTTTCATCGTAGTCCACGCCGTGAACTTGTCTGAAACCTTTTGCCACCAACCTGGCTTTATAAATCTGGACATTTCCATCCACGTCAATCTTCTTCTTGAAGATCCATTTGCACTCGATGGCTTTTACACCAGCAGGCAAATCAACCAACGAAAAGACTTGATTGACCGACATGGAGTCCATTTCGGAATCAGTGGCCTGGCGCCACTTTGAGGAATCTGGGCCCATCATGGCTTGATTGAAGTTCGATGGTTCATCACCATCAATGATCAGAAGATCATGACAGTCAGTCACGAGGAATCCTTGATATCTCTCGGGTTCGTGACGGATCCTCCCGGATCTTCGAACTTCAGGTACCACAGGTTCAGGCTCTACAATTTCTTGTAGGGCCTCCTCCTGCTCTTCCTCATTAGGTTGAGCAGTATCCTGTTCATCTTGAATTTCTTCAAGCAGTACCTTACTCCCACTGTCTTTCTTAGAGAGAAACTCTCTCTCAAGAAAGTTACAATCCCGGGCAACAAAGATCTTGTTCTCGGAACGTAGATAGAAGTAATAAGCCTTGGTTTCCCGTGGATAACCAATGAAGTAGCATTTATCAGATTTTGGTGTAAGCTTATCTGAGATTAATCTCTTAACATAGGCTTCACAACCCCAAATTCTTAGATAAGACAGCACTGGAGCTTCCCCAGTCCATAATTCATATGGTGTCTTTGCTACTGCTTTTGATGGCGCTCTATTTAGAGTGAACACTGCTGTTAGCAGAGCATATCCCCAAAGGGATATTGGAAGGTCTGTGTGACTCATCATAGATCGAACCATATCCAATAAGGTCCGATTTCTCCTCTCAGACACACCATTCCATTGAGGTGTTCCAGGAGGAGTGAGTTGGGATACGATCCCACACTCTCTCAGATGATCACTGAATTCCTGGCTTAAGTATTCTCCTCCTCGGTCGGACCGAAGAGCCTTAATGCTTTTGCCAAGTTGGTTCTGTACTTCATTTTGGAATTCTCTGAACTTTTCAAAAGATTCAGACTTATGTTTCATCAAATAAACATATCCATACCTACTGAAATCATCAGTGAAGGTAATGAAGTACTGATAGTTTCCTCTTGCATTTGTGGACATTGGGCCACACACATCAGTGTGTATCAGGCCCAATAAGTCACTGGCCCTCTCGTTAGGTTTATTAAAGGGGGCCCGCGTCATTTTGCCCATTATGCAGGATTCGCATTTCTCACATGACTCAAAGTCAAATGAGCCAAGAAGTCCATTCGAATGGAGCCTCTTGATGCGTTTCTCGCTGATGTGCCCTAAACGACAATGCCATAGAAACGTTCGGTTTTCCTCATTAGGTTTAAACCGTTTTGTATTAATGTTATAAATTGGCGCGGATTGATCGAGTATGTAAAGCCCATTCGTAAGAGGGGCAGAACCATAGAACAAATTGTTGCGATTGAAGGAACATAATCTATTCTTAACTGAAAAATCATAACCTTCCAAATCCAACAAAGAAATTGAAATAATATTTCTGCTTATAGCAGGTACAAAATAACAATTATTAAGTTCTAAAATCAATCCCGAAGGTAAAGACAACAAGTATGTGCCTACAGCTAGTGCTGAAACTTTCGCTCCATTCCCAACTCGTAGCTCCACTTGTCCTTGCTTCAGCCTTCTACTGTTGCTGAGTGCCTGCATATTAGTACAAATATGAGCCCCACAACCAGTATCCATGACCCATGAGGTATTATCAGAAGTAGTTGTATTAACTTCTATAACAAAAATACCTGATGAAGAAGTCTCGAAAGTCTTCTTCTTTAATTCCTTTAGACCTTCCTGGAATTTCTTACAATCTCTTCTCCAATGCCCCAGTTCTTTGCAGAACCTGCACATGTCAGTAGGCCCAGCCTTGGACTTGGGCTTGGGCTTTGGCGTGTCCTTGTCCGCGACATGGACAGCCTTGGCCGCTCCCTTATCCTTAGCAGAGGATTTCTTAAACCCCTTGCCCTTTTGCACCATAAGCACATTGGGGTCCTTGGCGGTTTTCCTCAAGTTGGGCTCTGCAGTCTTGAGCATTCCGTGAAGCTCAGGCAGTGTCTTACTCAAGCCATGCATGTTAAAGTTCAGAATGAACTGATCATAGCTTGCAGGTAAAGACTGCAGAATGATGTCGCAGGCAAGTTCCTGGCTGATTGGGCAGTCGAGTTTCTGAAGATGATCGAGATAACCCATCATCTTCAAGACATGAGGACTCACTGCCGCATTCGCAGCCAACTTACAGTCCAAGAGGTTCTTAACTGTCTGGAACCTCTCAGTCCTAGCCTGCTCCTGAAAAAGCGATTTCAGGCTTGCCATGATCTCAATGGGAGACAATACACTCTCGAACTGTTTTTGCAGCTCAGGAGTCATTGTCACCAACATCAGGCAATAAACATCATTTTCATCTGACGAATGCTTTTCCCAAGCATTGTGCAGAGTCCTGGCAGCATTGGCAAGAGGCCTCTCGGGGAGGGGATCTCGAAGGACATAATCCTTCTTCTCCTGCTTGAGGACCAGCCTCAAGTTCCTTGACCATGTCAGGAAGTTCGTTCCAGTCAGCTTCTCCTTCTCGAGAACAGACCGGATCGAGAATGTGTTTTGTGTGCTTGTAGTAGTCATATCTGAAATATATAAATAAAAAGGTTATTAGTTATATGTTCAAAATGATTAATCTCGTATTAAAGTATAATATGATTAATCATGCATTATATTCAATAACATAAGTTACCCTCAATAGAATATAATGATTCCAAGATCCACATATAACTAAGATCAAAGTGGGCCACTGGCCGTCACCCAACCTTAGCTTATATCGGTAAGCCCTATATCGGCTAATTATATCCGTGATATAACTCTTGGTTGTGAATCTGGGCCCGAGGCCCAATCCACTCTGATGTCTCAAGGCCCGGGACTCCCGATGGCCTAGTCAAGAAAACCGGACTATACAGTCATGTAATCATTAATGTCTGGGACTCCCAATGACATTTATGAATCACAAACCGTCTTACCCACGCAAAAGCAGACATCCTCACACTGTAAGGCCATGAATGCAATTGAATGGGCTTTGACAGCTGACATAGCCTGGACAAGACATCCAACGCTTGATATTATTTGAGGTTCGTAGGTTTATTAAAATTCATTCCCAAAATAGAAGATTACTATTTCGGGAAACTTTCTATTTATGGAAACCTACTATTTTTGGAAACATTCTAAAATTGGAAACTTTCTAAAACCGGAAACTTTCTAACTTTAGAAATTTCTTTAAAATCCAAAACCCGCAAATTCAGAAACTTCTATTTTAAGAAACTTTCTAATTTCAAAATTTCGGAAACTTTAATTTAAAAACGACTTTATAATTTTATAAAATAGATTTTAAATTAATCTGAAGAAAGACTCAATTAACTGGCCCAATTGTTTTAACTTCTTGGCCCGAGGCCCAAGAATTGGTCCATGTCCAAGACATGACCCAATTGTCCAATTAATTGACATAACCGGTCTGGTTCATTAAAACTGGTCTAACCAAGTTTTAATTACTACGATGACCACAATTGTCAACCGGTTATTTACTAAACCGGAATTTCTCAATTTATTTGGTCCAACCAAATCAAATTAGAAATTCCTGGTTTAGGCACTAAATCCAATATTTCTTTCGAGATTGGATTTCTTATCCTGGTTTAACCAGACTTAATAAACTTATCAAATCTGTTTATTAAACCAGGACGATTTAATTTTAATTAAAAAACTTAAACCGAACCGCCAAAACGAACCGTGACGATCACGTCAGCCCTAGCTTCGCGACCATTGTCCAGCCGCAAGCCGTGCAACGATCCGAGATCGAGACGACGTGCAGCTCCGGACGGGACGCGACAGCCGGGCAGGTTGGGACGCTCGGGTGGGACGGTCGGGACGCACGGTCGCTCCACGATCGCCGAGCGATCGGGACGTGACGCGCGCGACAGCCGGGAAGCGATCGGGACGACGCGATCGACTCGACGCGACGATCGACTGCGATCGGTCGACCGATCCGATCCGATCCGATCCATCCGTCCGATCCGCGTCCGACCGGTCCAATCCGACCAACCGGCCATGCCGATCCAATCCGATCGCAAATCTGAGTCATATAGCTCAAGTTTTGCGATTTTTCTTGTGTGTTTAGAGTTCAATTATGTTTCTTAACTGTTTTATCTTATCAGTAATTGATTCAAAAACAATTCTAAACAGATTAAACAACCTAAACAATGAATCTAAAACAAGAAACCTAAGAACCTGGCTCTGATACCACTGTTGTAAGTTTCAGTTGATCCTGATTCAATTCTCATATTGATATCAACCTAAACATGCATCAGATCTAGGTGTTCTTATTTAGAAACATTATGATCTCACCTTTTACCTGTTTGTTGCAGCGGAATTGATGAACAGGTCAGAGATCAGGGAGATACACCAAGAGATGAATCCTCCAAAGGCTCACACACGCAATCACCGGAAACTGGCTGCTAGACCACGAGGAGATGGGGCGCAGAAGAGAGAGAGAGGCGCGGCTGGGGAGGCTAGGGTTCAGGAGAAAGAGCTTTGGCTTTTAGCTTATAAAAGCCTTCTCTTTCCCTTTTGGGCTTTTGGGCCCAAATGCCAATCTGATTAAATCCCATGGATTTAATCAGACCCATTAAGCTTTCTCTCTTAGTACGACAAATGCCTGGCACTTTTATCGTACTTCTGCTAAGCCGTTCCTACTTTATTTCCTGCTAGCTTAAGCGTGTGACCCATATGGGATCATACAATAAAGGCAATAAGTCCAAGACTTATAGATCATGAGCGGACTCTAGCAAGCCATCATGACCCCCAGTATTGTATGACTTATGTCTGATCACTGACATACTCTTACTTTATAGAGACAGTACAGAGATTGCTGGACACAATTCCAACAAACCTGTCCTATTTAGTTCCCTTCTCCCCTTCTGTAAAGTAAAAAAAATAATAATAATAAACTGAGGATGAGTTAGTAACTCCGAAGTGGTCATGGGAATAGTAGCAAACACTATTATCTCTCATGTGATCCATGGAATGTGTCCAAAGTACACCCCATAACGGGAAGAACACTGATAAAAAAAATAAAATGATACCCAGTGGGGAAAAATCAGTTGTTAAAGAAGGGAAAGAGAAGAAAGGGACTAGAGAAAGATAGTATGGTGGTCTAGAGCTGATAAGGTAAGAATCTATGTGCCCTTTGATCGATAATCCTTAGGTGAGACCGCACTTAAATACTTGCAGAAGTCAGTAGGGAGAATTTGAATGCTTGAATGTGATTGTGGAGTTTACCTAGGACAATTGCTAAGTGTGGGGGAAGTACATTGTGGTCTTGATATCCTGTGATTGATTCTTTCAGTGGTTTACTAAGGGGAATCTGAGTATTGTAGCTTCTAGGATGAAATGAGTTTCTGAAGAGTTTTCAAACCTCTTCACCATGTTTTAGTTCTATGTTTTGCTTGAGGGCAAGCAAAGGCTAAGTGTGGGGGAGTTGATATATCATGGTTTTTACCCAGTTTAGACCATGATATAGTTGTGTTTTTAGTGTCTTTTGTCTTTGTTTAGAGTCTTTTACAGGTTTAATCAAGTTTGGAGCTAATTGGAGATATTTGGAGTATTTTGGGACTTTTGGGACGTTTTGGCCGAGAGATTTACTCACTGTCCGATTTATTGATCATGCATCGACCGACACACCTTGTGCATCGGTCGACACACTAGCGAGATGGGCCGTACGCGTCGGTTTAACAAGTTATGAAGATTTGCAAAGAGGCCCAGAATAGTTCCAGTATTTACACAGAAGCCCATCCGAGATTATGCCTATATATACTAGTTTTTGGTGTTTATTTTACCTATACGCTTTACATTACGCTTTGATACTAATAGCTAAGAGATTTCAAGAGCTTTTGGGGCTGATCTATTTCCTGTATTCACTTATTTTGGAGAAGATTTCGAACCCCTTTATCTATTTAATTTCTTATATGCAATCTATTATTTCTTTGATTATGTTTTCATTAATCATGTCTGAGTAGATCCATAGTTGAGTTTAGGGTTTCTCACATAGGATTTCATGACTTGCTAGACTTGTTCAAATTCAGTTAAGGATTCATAACTATATCTGTTCTTCAATTTAATTGTGCTTAAAGCTAGTTCTAACCTGATCAATTAGAATCTAGATCTTAGGTTGCTAAATACGTCACGGAAGTGGGGTTTAGGAATCTGAACTAATTAAATTGGGCAATTAAACTTTGCGCAAACGGAAGTTTGGTTTAGGATAATTGTGAACATATCAAACTTGGGATTAATGCTAGTTTAATCTGTTAGTTCTCGCAAACGAAAGTTTGGTTTGCTGCACTTAGGCTTAGAGAATTATCGCAAAGGAATTTGGTTAATTCTATATCTGTGTTTTGAGTTCTAGAACTATGCTTAATTAGATCCTTGCTGAATGAACTGTCTGCTTGTCTGATTTCCTGAGAATACCCTAGGCTTGACGCTTTTAGTTTATTGCTTCACAACCGTTAATCTCTGCTACTGTTTACTTTCTTGCTTCGCAATTTATTTACTTCACCATCTGCTTATTTCTAGTATTAATCTCTACGTTTCTGTTTCTATTGAGACCAAGTGTCCCTGTGGATTCGATAGCCCTATATACTACTTTGACATTGCTGTTTACTTGCAGTTTAGAATAGGGTAAAACTTAGAACCTATCAGTCATTACCTTAGATTGCCTAAAGACTTGATAGGGTTTGATAGAATTTGAAGTGTTGAAAACGTTTTCCCAATTCTCACGTTTTCAATCGATTCTTAAAAGGTTTTGAAACAAATGGAAGCTCAAACTCTTGTATTTCTCTTGATTATGATCATGTTTTCATCCTTCAAAGTTCAAAAACGTTTTAAAACTTATTCTCAAAACGTTTTCAGACTTGAATTTTCATTTGTATCTTGTTGTGATCATGTGTTTCAAAGTTAAAACGTTTTACAATCTATTCTCTAAAACGTTCCAAACATAAAGGTTTATTCATAACTAATGTCTTAGATGCCATTTCATATACTTTAACATGTTTCCTTTAAACCTTTGTGTTGAAGGTTTATAAGGAGAGGAGAAAGGCATGCTTAAGGAGCATTAGGAAGTAAAGAACCCATGAGGAGCATCCGCAAGCCTTGAAGTCTTTCCAAGAGAAAGATGAGACCGACTTGAAGTTCTTCCAAGATGAGAAGGATGATGGAAGTTGGGGTTAAAGGCCGGAGCACTATGGATTCCAATTTTTCAAAAGACACAACAAGATCAAGAAGTTCATATCAAGAGAAGTCAAGTCATGGAATGCTAAGGAATGAGAGAGTTATGGAAAAGGGTAGCCGTGGTCCAAGATGTCATATGCCAAGGTCAAGTTACATCTTGAGTATGTGGACTATACTCTTTTTGTCCTCCTTAAGGTTTTATCCCAAAGAGGTTTTACTTAAGGAGGTTTTTAATGAGGTAGTTCCACAGCTCCAATCTTGGCCTTTGGTCCTTCTCTCCCTTTGGTCTTTTGGAGTTCCGACGACCAAGCTTGCGGGGGAGTATTAGAAAGGAAGATGAAATGGAAGAGGAGAGGCTTGTCAATCAGACAAGGCCGAGAATTTCACTCCTTGATGAAGCTTGTACCAAGTATGTGCACAATGGTACGGTAGACATGAAATGTGGTGGCATGCAATATGGTATCACGTAAGTGATCAACCGTTATCACATACTTGGACTACAAGCAAGTATGGTGTACCTTGGACCAGAAGCTATTGTGGACATATAAGGAGTGTGTATGGTAAACGCATGATGATGAGCGTGTACAATAAACAATTACACGCCATGTTGTAAGGGAAGAAGGGCTACAATAAACAAGTACACACCCACTTGCGTTTGACAGAACTAAAAGACAAGAATGTGTCTAGCATGCGCTCCAAAAAGTAAAGATGCCTTTGAAAAGGAATGAAGATGCTTGGAATATTCTCTTATGGCCGTTGGTGACTTGCAAGTTGCAACTAAGGACAAGATAATATCACATGGTTTGGTTAAGAGAGTTATGAGCGTGTATGAGCTGTCCCTATCACTCTTATTTTCTGTGTATTGTTGTTTATTCTCTCATGTCTCATTCTTAAATACTTGTAACGAGCGATTGTAATGAACAAAGAGAGAGAGTTATTCTCTCTACTCTCCTATTCTCTTATTCTCTCTATACTCTGATTCTCTCCAATACTTACGAAACTTTCATACTTAACTCTTCATTCTCCAATCTTGTTACTTATTCTCCATTCTTGTTCTTGATTCTATACAAAGCAAACTCCTAATTCTCTCCTCCTAATCTCAATATTCTTACGGCCCACATACTCCTCAACAAAATGGTGTGGCTGAAAGGAAGAATAGACATCTAATGGAGGTTGCTAGGTCTATGATGTTCCACACCAATGTTCCTAAGAGGTTTTGGGGAGATGCAGTGTTGGCAGCATGCTATCTTATCAACAGGATCCCAACTAGATTCCTTCAAGACATTTCACCATATGAGGTATTGAACAAAGCCAAACCATTTATTGAACACTTACGTGTGTTTGGTTGTGTTTGTTTTGTATATATCTCAGATCATCTCATTTGTTGCCTTTATTACTGCAAAATACTCAGCTTCACAGCTTGGTAGAGCTATAATTTTCTACAACTTTGAAACCCAACAAATTACAGTATCACCAAAAGTGTAAACATACCCGGATGTACTCTTCATGCTATCAATGTCATATCAACTGTCAGCATCAACATATCCATGCAATACAATCTCAGACTTTTTGAAACATGGCGATAAACTTGGATTTCCCTTCAGATACCTTAAAATTCACTTAATAGTTTTCCAATTTTCCTTGCGAGGATTGCTAATAAATTAAATCTGCTAACGAGTCCCACTGCATGTTTAATGTCTTGTCTAGTAAATTCATCGCGTACATCAAGATGCAACTAGCAAAAGCATATGGAACTTTATCCATATATGTCATCTCGTCTTCAATTACAATGGATTAAATTTGGATAACCAAAAATGACTTGCCATGGGAGTACTAACTGGCTTTACGTCATCCATATTAAACTTGTTGAGGACTTTCTTCACATACTATTCTTGTGATAACTTAAGACCTTCCTTGCTTTTACTAATTTTCATCCCAAGAATTTGTTTTGCTTCTCCTAGGTCTTCCATCGAAAACACTTCTGAGAGTTTCGTCTTCAAGCTATTGATCTCATCCAAATTTGTTCTCACTATCATCATGTAATCAACATACATAAGCAATATCAAGTAGGACTCTTCAAAGCTTTTTGAAGTAATAACAGTGGTCAGTTTCACATCTCAAAAGGCCAGCCTTTTTATAAAGTTGTCGAACCTTTAATACCATTGTATTGAAGCTTATTTAAGCAATACAAACTTCTTTTAAGCTTGCACACCAAACTTTATTTCCCTTTGACCTCAAATCCTCTGGTTGCTTTATATAAATTTCTTCATCAAAATCACCCTGAAGAAATGTTGTTTTCACATCAATATGTTGAAGATGTAAATATTCTTTGCTACCAGCCCAAGAACAGTTCGGATTGTCACCAAGTTCACTATTGGAGAAAATGTCTATGTGTAGTATATGCCTTCTTTTTGTTGGAATCCTTTCACAACAAGCATCTCTTTATAACGCTTGCTCCCATCATGTTCTATTTTATACGGTAGACCCACTTGTTATGTAATGCATTTTTCTCTCTAGGCAATTTTTCTAACTGCTACTTGTGATTGGACATCAACGATTTCATCTCATCATTCATTGCAAGCTCCCACTGAATCGATTCATCAACATGTATTGCCTCTTCATAAGGTTTTCTTGATAATTTTATTTGACTGTTGCAACTTTGTGACTAGTGTATGTGGTATCACTTCTGAATCATAATTCTCATTTGTCTCACTATTCTTTTCTTGATAATTTTGCTCTTTTGTTGTTGTTTTATCCTGTTGCAACTCTAGTGTTAGGATCTCTCCCAAATTATCTTTGAGTCAAAACTTTGTTGTTTATCGACTAAGTCTTCATTTTCCATCTCTAGTCTTCCCTTGCATCTTTTCGTATTCTCTTGACCTCAAACCGCTTCCAAAATATTTATATCTTCGCGGTTCAAGTTCCGGGATTATCTCCTTTTGGAATTCTTCATTCTCCTATCTCCTTTTGGAAAGACTTTCTTGTTTATCAATTCATCTCTCGCTTGTGATGACACACAACATAAATCTTCAGGGCTGGTTTCGATAATTCCTAAAGTATGAAGCTCATATGACGACACTTCTTATCTTACTTACTCCATGGTCCGTCCCTATCAAATGCAATTAGCGACGAAAAATGAGATGATCCATACAAAAACACATCAACTAAATCATAACAATAGTTAAAGGTTTTTGACATTTTTTAAAAAGGGTTAACTACTACTTTATCAATATTATAATATTAATATTCGAATATTAAACATTAATTAATATTCCAACAAAGAATCGCGATTAAGCTTGAGAATTAACCTCTTACAAATTCATCAACAATAAAAATTCAGCTACTAAAATACATAAACATCGTCTATCAATGCATAACTTCAACTACTAACATAACACATAATGTTGTTGAACAGAGTTTATGTCAAGAATTCAAACAAGTGCCAAATTTGGCAAAAGACATTTTTCTTTTCTTTTTGGTGATCTTAAAACGAATTAAAATTAGCCATTAAGCATGCCTGAGAACTCATTAAAATACGACATTAAAAAATACATAATCATTTACATAAAATTAAAGAGTAATAGTTATGTTAGTTACCATCTAGATTCTAAACATACAATTTTTTGACACTAAGAAAGAGAAACAATGGTTTGATTGATAACCTATAACCGCAGACCGCTGCGCGGTTAGAGGTATATCGTTTTAATTGTTACCAATCATAAAAAACGTTATCAAAAGTTATACTAAAATCGGTTATTTTCAACTTTTGTTACTGTTTTTGCTAACAACTTTTTCTTATTGTTTTGCACTATTTAACCGCATACCACTTTTGCTGACAACTAATATAATTGTTATGTTTGTGTTGATAAATCAGATTCAATATTGGTATTGAAACTGAAGCTCCATTATAAATATTAATATTTTTTCCAAAGATTTCATTGGTGATTTACGACAAATTCCCACAAAAGAACAATTAACATATTTTCTTCTGATACCAAAGTGGTGCAAAATCAAGTTGGATAGGATGGAAGACAAATGATTCCAAAAAGAAAATATGTTCGAAGAGGATTGAATATTGTTGATTCCAAAGAATGGCCATTGGACGAGAGTTTTGACAGACGTTAATTAATTAATTCGCGATGTCTAGTGGTCAACAAGAAATTGAACTTAAAAATTCTAGGATTTTTCTCATTGTCGAAATAATAAGTGGTACGGCACAACTAAAAAAGCAAGTCAATAAACTAAATCTTAAATCAAATGACAAAGCAAAAAACCCACAAAGATCAAAGTGTAAAGCAAAGTGTAAAGCAAAGCCATAGAGAAAGTGAGAAACGATCACGACCTTGCGGACCGTGATTGTGTTAAAATAAGAGCTCCATACATCTAAAGTTGAATACCCCTTCCTTCTCTTCTTGTTCTTCTCCTTTTATAAAAGAATGGATAGCTAAAACCTCCTCCACTATTGGTGGTAGCACGTGCCCAACGTTCTCTCAGAATCCGGTGATTATTGGGCTCTTTCTGAGCTTGGCTTTAGTTTTTACATGGGCTTTAGTCATGGTCTTCGAAGTGGACTCATTTATACTAATAAATTCTAAATCCACAAAATCAAAAAGAGTTAGAGGGAAAAAACCAAGTTTTATTAAAACCGAATTTTATGTGGAAAATTTAATATACTCTGTGGAATATGTGAAATTTGAAAAAAAAAAAAAAAAAAAAAAAAACAATTTCAAAACCTTATGACGTCAAACGTCAAACGTGAAACACGACCACCCGAGGATGAACAAATTCTATGTTTTTTTGTGTTGCATCACCAATCCTTTGGCCTTTTTTGCATCCCATTTTTGTTGGTTTTTACGTGAAATAAATAATTTTGGGATTTGTTTTGCAATTTTTCCCAATAAAGGATCAATTTTTTCGTACCTTCCTTTACACAATGCGTCTTTAAGTTGTCACTGGACTCTCTTGTCAGTTGTCACTAACTTATGTCGAATGGTTTTAGCTACGACCACACATTGTGAATTGATATGTTCAATGAAAGCAAAACTAGATGAATTGACAACTTTTTTTCTTTTTTTTGTAAAAGGTGAATAGACAATTTTGGACCTGAGATATTTGTCCCCTTGCAACTAGGCATTTACGGTACATTTATTTTCACTGTTAGAACGCAAAAATATATTCTTTAACGATATAACTTTTATATATATATCCTAAAGTCTTGTATCCGTCAAGTGGATTTTCGAAATCTCCAGTGCACTATAATTCGTCGATTTTCAATCATGCAAAATAAGAAAATAATTAAAGACCATACATCGATGGAATATTAGCTTTATCTTTGAATGCCATCAAACATTTTTGTATTGTGCATAAAAAAATATGTATAGGGTTTATGTTGAAATTTTTTAATGTTGTAAATTATTTTAGAGCTCTCTATATATTGTATACATAATAGGGCCATTTTAAGAATCGTGGTTAATTTATTTTTTTTTGTCAACTACATTAATTTGTTAGGTTAATTTTGGTCAGTAATACAACTTTTAATAGAGTTTTGTTAGCCAACTGGGGTTTGATTTATATGAAATTAATATTAGTTTCGGCACAAGAGTATCGGCACATGCATTCAAACAACGAAGAATCGAAGATGAGCTAAATATATCATAATGTTCTCGAAAAACGAAAATAGTCAAGTCCAAATTGAACGCCGGCCAATCCAATAAACTAGCTTGTCTTCGTTGGAAGCATGTTGAGCTAAGCACTCCTCATCAGAAAGGCATGTTTTGATGTATACCCCTTAAACCAAACTGTCCGGTACCAAACCTTGAGCAAATCTTTCGGTCTCAAAACATCACAAGTTAGTTTGGATGGGAAAAATGATGATCAATCCCTGCAACGGTCCATAAAACATCATCACAAGGGAGATATTTGTTTGGTACCTCAATGGTTGTTAAATGGAACTCAAGCGCCAGAGCTTCTTCTGCAAGTTTCCAGCCATTTGCATTAACCGCCTCAACCACTTTGGCATCTATGCATATGTGATTGTTTCTCGTTCCCTCGTTACCAAGTAGACCTATAAGTGGTCCCAAAGGAATTTAGAGCATAGAGACTCTATTTTGGTGATACAACCTTTAAGAATTAAAAAAGTTGTGATCTAAAATTTGTGATCATTGAAGATAATTTGTAGACGTCCCGCAAAAGATAGCATTTTGGCAGACCAAGGTCTGAATTTTGATGCCACTTTCTCCAATAACGGAGCATACTCAAAGATACGAAGTTTACGGTGCATTAAAGGCAACATTAAATAATATATAGAGAAATAACCCAGAGGGAAGCCACAACTGGTAATAGAAGTCCTTTCATTATGTATCACACCATCCTAGAATAGCTCTGTTTTCACACAATTCATGGTGAGGCAATACCAAGATGTGAATTCATTATGAGTCTTAATGATACCATGAAGGGATGAGCTTCTGCCGTAGAACAACACCATGAAATCATCGGCAAACATTAAGTAAGAGATGTCCTTATGATAGGCATTTGGATAATACTGAATATAGCCTAAGTGAAACCACAATTGCGACAGTTTAGAGAAAAACTCCACGGACAACCCAAAGAGGTACGTAGACATCATGTCGCCTTGTCTTAGCTCTTTGTAGCTTTTAAAAAAGTCCTCTGATTTTCTATTAACAGAGATAGTGAAAGATGGAGAAGTGTGATACAAATAAAGAGGATGAGGGATCTGGAGACACGTGGAGGGCCAGGATCAGCTCATCCATAACAGAAGACATTTCATAAATATAGGAATTGTTTGTACATTTACGACATTCTGATTTTTTGTAACAAACTTTCTTCAATCTCTCCCCTGTACTCTGAGTTCTTGAGCTGATTTGAGATCCATCTGTGGGTTATCTCAATCGGTGGTGAGTTCTTTTGTTTGATGAACATTAGACTCCATTAATCGAAGTATCAATTTCAGTGTTGCTTAATTGGTGGATTTCATTGTATCAAAGGTATCAGACGTCAATAATCCTCAGATTCAAGATGGCGGAAACTCGAATTCAGTTACAGATGAAGGAAGTGATAGTTCGCGAGTTGGAGGATTCCTTCGGAGCATGTTTCCAGCAGATTGAAAGCTCGATCGAAGCTCAAAGAACTGAGATGGCGAAGAATATGTCAGAAATCTTTGAGGCGGTGCAGTTGTTTCAAAACAACGCTCGACAACAACCGATCTTCGAATCCTCCCCGCATGGTGGTGGACAACAATCTTCGGGATCAGACTCTCGCAATAATAGACCTGGAAACGCTGGTATGACTCGATTGGCTAAGATTGATTTTCCTAGGTTTCGGGGAGATAAGGTTAAGGATTGGCTGTTCAAGGTTGAACAATTCTTCGAACTAGATAATACTCCTAATGAGAGAAGAATTCCATTGATTGCGATGCATTTAGAAGATGAGGCAGCTCAATGGCATCAATCGTTGTTGAAATCGGATTTAGAAGAGAAACTGTGGAATGACTGGACGAAGTATAGAGTTCTGGTTAAAGAACGTTTTGAGGAAGTTCTAGATGATCCTCATGCCGAGTTGAAGGAGTTACAGGAGATCTCTGGTATACAAAACTACAATACTAGATTTGAGCAGATTCACAATAGAGTAAATCTCTCTGAAGAAGTGTTAGTAAGCAACTACTTAGCTGGTTTATGTGTAGAGACTAGAGCTAATGTGCAAATGTTCCAACCAGTGACGGTGCGTCACTGTTATATGTTGGCTAGACTCTATGAAAGTGCTCATCCATATAAAACATTCTCTTCAAACTGGTCTGCTAACAGGTTTGCTAAAACAAATGTGTCTAACTCTACTAAGTTGGTTGCAAATGTCAAGAAGGATTTGGTGAAACCAACAGAGAAGCCAAATTGGGGAGACAAGCAGAGAGACCAAAATTTCCAACCAAGAAAATTTCTTACAACGGAGGAAATGGCTGCAAGGAAGGCTCAAGGTCTCTGCTATTTCTGTGATGAGAAATATACACCTGGTCACTTCCAAGTGCATAAGAAGACGCAGCTATACACATTGGAAGCTGATGATGTAGAGGATTGGGAGGTAATTGATGTAGAGGAGCAAGAGAAGGAGATAGCTCGCATATCCCTTAATGCTGTCAGTGGAATATCGGATTACTCTACTATAAGAGTCAAAGGAATTCACAACAAGAGAACTTTATTCATCTTGTTGGACACGGGTTCAACACACAATTTTATGGACCCAGTAGTAGCTGAGAAATTGGGTTTGACAGTGCAACCTATGGGAAAGTCGACTGTTGCAGTAGCTGATGGCAGAAAATTATCAGTACAAGGAAGAGTTCACCAATTTCCATGGATGTTTGGTAATGTTCACTTCACTGATGATTTCTTGCTTCTGTCTATAAGTGGTTGTGATCTAGTACTTGGAGTTCAGTGGTTGCAGGAGTTGGGAAGGACTACTTGGGATTTCAAGAACTTAGAAATGGAGTTTAAATGGGAGAATAAACGTGTGGTGTTGAATGGCATTAAGAAGGATTCTGTCAGAACTGTTAAAGCCGCTAAGTTGAATAAAATGAGAGAAGAGGATATTCAAATTTCAATGATATATGCTTATCAAGATGATTCTGAAGAAGAGTTGGGAATGTTAGCATCATTGTCTGATCATGCAAAGGATCCTTTAACACCTGCCATTGCTCAGATAGTTGAGAAGTATCCGGATATCTTTCAGGAACCAGTCTCACTTCCACCTTTCAGAGCTCAACATGACCACAAGATTCCTTTGTTAGAGGGCTCAAACCCTATCAACCAGAGACCTTATAGGTATGCTGTGCATCAGAAAACAGAGATTGATAAAATAGTGCAGGAGATGTTAGATGTGGGTACTATACAACCCAGTTCAAGCTCTTTTGCTTCACCAGTGGTTTTAGTAAAGAAGAAGGATGGTACTTGGCGACTTTGTGTAGACTATAGAGGACTCAATCTGTTAACGGTGAAGGATAGGTTTCCTATACCCTTAATTGAAGACTTGATGGATGAGTTAGGAGGATCATCAGTGTACTCAAAGATTGACCTCAGAGCCGGATATCATCAGGTTAGAATGTTTCCTGCAGATGTGCATAAAACAGCCTTTAAAACTCATACAGGACACTATGAGTATCTAGTGATGCCTTTTGGCCTCACTAATGCACCTGCAACATTTCAAGGACTCATGAATTCAGTCTTTAAAGAATTCCTCAGGAAGTTTGTGTTAGTCTTTTTTGATGATATCCTCATCTACAGTACTTCTCTGGAACTGCATGTTACTCATCTCCAGTGTGTTTTTGAAGCTATGCGACAGCATAAATTGTTTGCTAAAGAGAGCAAGTGTGCTTTTGCAACAGAACGCGTGGAGTATTTGGGTCACTATATACAAAAAGAAGGTATCTCTACTGATCCTGCCAAGGTTAAAGCAGTGAAAGAGTGGCCAGTCCCTAGTAACACAAAACAATTGAGGGGATTCTTGGGCCTTGCTGGTTATTATAGGAGGTTTGTCAAGAATTTTGGTGGTATTGCTCGACCTCTCACTGTTTTGACAAAGAAGGATTCTTTTGCTTGGAATGAGGAAGCACAAACTGCATTTGAAGTGTTGAAACAGACGTTATGTTCTGCTCCTGTTCTTGCATTGCCAAACTTTAAAGAACAGTTTTTTGTGGAAACAGATGCTTGCAGTAGTGGTATTGGTGCAGTCTTAATGCAACGAGGACACCCTCTTGCATACATCAGTCGTCACTTAAAGGGCAAACAACTTCATCTCTCTATATATGAAAAGGAGCTCTTAGCTGTGGTTTTTGCGGTTCAGAAATGGTGTCACTACTTACTCTGTGGTCATTTTATCATAAGGACAGATCAACGTAGCCTCAAATACTTGCTGGAGCAACGTCTGAATACCCCAATACAACAACAATGGTTGCCAAAACTCCTTGAATTCAGTTATGAAATTCAGTATAAACAAGGGAAAGATAATCAAGTGGCGGATGCTTTGTCAAGGGTGGATGGTTCAGAGGTCTTACATATGGCTATGACATTTCTGGAATGTGACCTCTTACAAAAAATCAAAGCCAGTTATGAATTGGATCCTGTGATTCTTCAGTTGATACAGAAGATACAACAAACACCAAAAGCACACCCACTTTTTTCTTGGTCGCAGGGTGTATTAAGGAGGAAAAGCAAGATTGTGATCCCTAATGCACATGAGCTTAAACAGTTGGTGTTACAATGGTTACATGGTTCTGGAGTTGGGGGACATTCTGGAGTTGATGTTACTAGACAGAGAGTGAAGGGCTTATTCTACTGGAAGGGTATGTCTAAAGACATCCAAGCCTATATCAGAAGCTGTGCAGTTTGTCAACAATGTAAGAGTGATAATGCTGCTTACCCTGGACTATTGCAACCTTTACCAATCCCTGAAACTTTATGGTCTGCAATATCCATGGACTTTATAGATGGATTACCCTTGTCATTTGGGAAGACTACTATTCTGGTGGTGGTTGACCGACTTAGTAAGGCTGCTCATTTTGTTGCATTGTCACATCCATATACTGCTTCAACGGTGGCTCAGGCTTACTTGGACAATGTGTTCAAACATCATGGTCTTCCAGATTCAATTGTTACTGATCGTGATGGTATTTTTCTCAGTGAGTTCTGGCAGGAGTTGTTTAGCTTACAAGGTGTAGCTCTCAAATATTCTTCAGCCTACCATCCACAATCTGATGGCCAAACAGAGGTTGTAAACCGCTGTTTAGAAGGGTATCTCAGGTGTATGTGCCATGATAAGCCAAAGCAGTGGAGTAAATGGTTAGATTTGGCAGAATTTTGGTATAATACCAATTTTCACACATCTACTCAGAGAACACCTTATGAAGCAATGTATGGACAAAGCCCACCAGTACACCTTCCCTACTTACCGGGTGAATCAAAGGTTGCTGTAGTTGCACGCAGTTTGGAAGAACGAGAGCAGATGTTGTTGCTTCTGAAGTTTTATTTATGGAGATCTCAACACAGGATGCAACAAGTTGCGAATAAACATAGAACTGACCGTGTCTTGGAGGTGGGAGATTGGGTGTTTCTGAAGTTACAGCCGTATAGGAAACATTCGGTGATCATGAGAGCTAATCAGAAGCTTGCACCGAAATATTATGGACCTTATGAAATCATTGATAAGATTGGTCAGGTGGCTTATAAGTTGAAGTTGCCTGCTCACTCTTTGATTCATCCAGTGTTCCATGTTTCACAGCTTAAGTTGAGAGTGGGAATTGCAGATGAAAGCGCCTCTACCTTGCCAGTTCAGATTCATGAGAGCATGTTGACAGAACCTGAATCTATTTTGGAGAGGAAAACTGTACAGAGACAAGGTAGAGCAGTCACAAAAGTTCTGGTTAAATGGAAGAACAAACCAGAAGATGAAGCAAGCTGGGAATTCTATTATGATCTGGTCAAAAAGTTTCCAAGCTTTGAACCTTGAGGACAAGGTTCTCTGAAACAGGGGAGATTTGATACAAATAAAGAGGATGAGGGATCTGGAGACACGTGGAGGGCCAGGATCAGCTCATCCATAACAGAAGACATTTCATAAATATAGGAATTATTTGTACATTTACGACATTCTGATTTTTTGTAACAAACTTTCTTCAATCTCTCCCCTGTACTTGATATATCATGGTTTTTACTAGTTTTAGGCCATGATATAAGTATGTTTTTAGTGTCTTTTGTGTTATTTTAGAGTCTTTTACAGGTATAATCAGGTTGGGAGCTAAATTGGAGATTATGGAGCATTTTGGAGATTTTTGGAGTGATTGGCCGAGAGATAGAGTTCACTGTCCGAAACAGAGAAAGGTGTCGATCGTTGCACTCTGGCAACGATCGTTGCACCAGCGAGATGGGCCAAACGACGGTTTAATAAAGAATGAAGAAATTGCAGTTTTGCCCAGAAGTTTCTGATATTTACAAAGAAGCCCCAATTCGTGTTTTAGGTTATAAATAGAGTTTTTAAGCCATTGTTTAGGCTACGCTTTCATTAAGTCTTATTTTATTTTTCAGAGAGCCTTAGGGGCTGATTTTGCTCTCGAAAGAGAGAGGATTTCGAACCCCTGTTGATTATTCTGTTTTATGATATTTGGTTTTCTACTTATGATGTTTTCTGTCTCGATGAACATGTCTGAGTAGATTACCTGTTAGGTTGAAGGATTCTCATTAGGGATTTCAGAGAATTATAGTTTAAATCAATCTGTAGAGATTTATATCTGCTAGTTCTTTATCTAAGTTGTTCTTAATGCTAAATCTGAAGTAGCTAATCAGAATTATGATGTTAGGTTGATTAATTCAGCGGAAGTTGGTTAATTTAACTAGAAAGAACTTAGATAAGCAATTAAACTATTCGCAAACGGAAGTTTGGTCTAGGTTAATTGTGAACATATCAAACCTGGAATTAATGCTAGTTTAATCTGTTAGTTCTCGCAAACGGAAGTTTGGTTTGCTGCACTTAGACTTAGAGAATTATCGCAAAGGAATTTGGTTAATTCTATATCAGTGTTTGAGTTCTAGAACAGTTATTGATTAGATCTAGATAGATTGATTGCTTGCGTTCCTGATTTCCTGAGAACTCCTGAAACCTAACGCTTTGCCCTCTTGCTTACAAACTCACTTGATTCGCTTTGATATTTCGTTTACTGCTTTCACATCTGCTTCGCTTAATTTAATCCGAATTACTAATAATCTATTGTGTGACTGAGAGTCCTCGTGGGATTCGATACCTTATATACTACGATTGCATTAACTGTGCACTTGCAGTAGAATAGGGAAAACTATACACCTATCAAGTTTTTGGCGCCGTTGCCGGGGATTCTTTGAGTTCACCGATAGATTTAGTACTAGGATTTAGACTAAGCATTCTTTTTAATTTTCTTGTTTACTCACGTTTTTGATTTTTGGGATTGCAGGGATTCGCACTGCATCGATCGTTGCTCTCCTTGCAACGATCGACACTAGGCGATAATAAGCGATGCTAAGATCTGAGACGTTCGGTAGGTTCCGCGCCATGGAACCTTTGATTTTGATTCAAGGCGAAAACGGCGTTTTACGAGACCAAGAGGGTCACATATGCAACGCAAAAGGTCAGAAGATAGATGGGGAAGGAAACCCCATCTTACCAGATTACCATGTATTGGTTGGGCAAGTAGCTGAGATGCAGAGTAAGATAGATGACATCCACGACATCTTACTTAGGGAGAGACAGTTCCGAGCAGAGGCAAACACTGATAAGTTTGCGGAGGTACGCTGCATGGCTGGAGCCGACTCTTATAGACATACCTTGGAACATCAGCAAAGGCAGAGTTCTAAGCACGCTCTAGGATCAGGAGACCGTAATTATACTTCCAATCTGGCATCTCCTACACAAAGGAGCAAACTGGAGATGATGTTAGAGCAAACAATTGAAAGGCAACAGCAGAACTCAACTTCTTTCAGCTCGAAGCTAGAGAACCTGTACACTAATTTGAATGAGAAATTTGAATCCTTGAGCACTCGTATAAAGCAGCTGGACACACAGGTGGATCAAATTCCAAGTTCTACCCCAACAAAGGATTCTCATGAAGCTCCTGACAACAACATCCTCACTCAGGATCACACACAAATGGATCATGGATCATGTCTAGCAGTTAAAGCTGTGGGATTTGTGGAAGACAGAGGGGGATTTGATGTTGAATTACCAGAGCTCGAAAGCTTCGATGCACCTGACTCAGCAGAGATTGACATGGATCTTTTGACTTGGATAGTCCAGATTGAAACAGGACCGAGCCAAGAAGAGAAATTTGAGTCCGAGACAGCTGGAATGGACCAAGAAACAGATAAACCCGAGACTACAGTTGAAACACGAGTTGAGACGACAGCATCGATCGTTGCATCACACGCAACGATCGTTGCACCCCGAAAGGAACCAGTTTCACCCAAATCTCGAAAACCTGCTAAAGAAGGAGCCTACAAACCTCCGTTGCCATTTCCAAAAGCTTCCGTTAAAACTAAAGATATAGCTCAGTGCACATTGGTGGTTGACAAGAAGATGGTGGTTCCACAAGAGCCCATTCTAGCATCTTCAAGGCCTAAAGCTACTCATAAACAAAAAGCTCCGAACATCAAATCTTTGCCAAAGGTAAAGCATAAAACCTCTAAGTTTAAGCCTCCTGACTCCACTGTTTTGAATAAAGGAAAGAGCGTTAAAACACCCAAGTGTCAATCTCACCCTACATTCCTCCCGACGTTCCTTGGACGACATCATGCTGCTACTGCTTACACACCACCATGGATGATAAGGCATTCACAGAGACACTCAAAGTCTCTGTTGAAACCTCCATGAGTCTGACCCCTTTCCAAAAGTCAAGCTAATGACTTAAAACAAGCGCTGAGTGGGAGGCAACCCACTGTTAGGTTTAACTATTTTTCTTTTTCATTTTTAGTGTTTTTCTTAGGATTTCACGTTTTTATTTGTTTTTACTAAGTTTTTCAGATACAGAACCAAGTCTGGAGAGGAGTAACGATCGTTGCTCACATGTGCAACGGTCGTTGCAATTGGTCTTAATCGAAAATTAAGGTACATGTCGCTAAACCGGAATCGATTAGATTCAACCAGCATCGATCGCTGCTGCCCTGCAACGATCGTTGCAGCCACGACCAGGTAAGTTACCTTAAAACCCTATTTTCTCTTTTTCTTCTCAAAAACTCCTTTGGTCGACACTCCGAGCCTCTACCCGAAAAACACCATTTCTCCATCAATTTCCTGTTTTCAAGTTCTATTTCACTCGTTTTTAACCGACCAATCCATTTCCTTTAGCCATATCTCAAGAAATCAAGGTAATGTTCTTCAATTTTCAAGCTTTCAGATTGGGTTTTTAGGGGTTCTAGATTGTTAGATTTTTGAGCCGAAATTGATCAATGCATGCCCAAATAGGTATGATTTAGGTTGCCAGATGATATATTGTTGCCGATTGTGTGATTGATTGCATGATTTGGAACGAAATTTGTTGACTGTTGATTGCGGCCAGAATCGCCCTGCAACGATCACTGCCTTTGATGCAACGGTCGTTACTCGACGATTCTGGGGAAATGTTCGATTACACGGAATCGCCCTGCAACGATCGCTACCTTAGTGCAACGGTCGTTGCACGACGATTCAACAGAGAGTTGCCGAGACTAATTTGTTCAAATTTTCTGTTTTGCAGATGGCAACCCGGAATCAACCCCGCAAGAAACGAGCACAAGCTGCAAGCGCCTCACGACAATACATTCCGCCGCCGGAATGGTTACACAGGGAATCAGATCCTCCACAGCCGTATCATTTGGTTCATGCGACCATAGGACAGCCATGGCCAAGGCCAGAGAAAGTTTTGATTGAGTCTGATCGCATCTGGAACGGTTCAATTAAGGGGATACTAAAATCAGATGACTTCACAGAAAGGCCGCTACACGAGTACTGGGATGAATACGATACCTTGCTGTATAATGGTTGGTGTGGTATGGAGATAGCGCCAACAAAGTTCGCTGATTACTCGACCTGCAAGAGTCTCGGAATGGACAAGAAGGTGATGGAGCTGTGCAGAGGTATTGGTCTGGGGACAATGCCAATGCAGCCTTACGATTTGTACCCAGAGCTTGTGAGGCAGTTGCTTGCCACGTGCAGGGTTGTATACCCAAACCCAGAGAGCAGGAATGCCCAAGGAGGCACTTTCACTTTCATGTGTCTCGGAGCAAGGTATCGAGTGCCCCTTCTCGATATCTGTAGGATCTACGGGTTCAGCACCACGCAGCCACGCACCGATTTATCCCTTCCGTGGGAACCACCAGAGGCTCGTGATTTCTGGGAGTACATTGGAGGTGGACGATATCACTCACGGCTTACGACAGTGATTCAGGTTAGGCATCCGGTTCTCAGGTATGTCTTGCGTATCTTGGGACGCACTTTATTGTGCAAGCATGAGGCGAACAAGATGCGCAAGACCGAGATGGAGATTTTATTCAGGGGGCTGAGGGAGCAGTTCAGGGGTACTGATGTGAGGAACCCGGCTGAGAAGGTGAACCTAGGAGCTATATTTGCCCATCACCTTTGCGAGCTGCAGAAGAAGCCTTATGAAGGCGCGCGCAAGGAGACAGTAGGGAGTCTTCTCACTCCTATTTTCAGACACTGCAGGATCCCTATGGGGGGTATAGAGTGCGTTACTGAGCGCGAGTTCCTGGATCTCAGTCACTTGCAGAGTGCTACGTGGCTGAAGGAAGGGCGAGTGTGGGTGTACTACGACCCTGAGGATACACAGTATGGCATCGATCTTCCTGCTGCCAGGTACACTCGGATCGATACCATTGATGATTTGAGCTTCCACCCTTCCGCTAGAGATCGATGTGCAGTACCTACTATGGCTCATCCGCTGGGAGAGCCTTCTGCGAGAGCTTCGTCCTCCTCTGCGCCAGCGCCTGCCCCAGTCGACGATATAGGACCTTTTCCCGAGCCTACGATGCCTTACGGTGCATATTCTGATGCCGAGTGGAGAGAGAGATCCGATAGCATGTTTCGAGTTGTTTGGAACTTCATGCGCAGCTGCAGGAGGCCACCACAGGTCCATCAGCCCGTACACGTTTCTCGACGCAGACATCGATCCCCGACTCCTCCTTCCCCGACTGATACTGATCCCGCAGCCGAGGCAGCCGATGACGATGCACGTTATGGTGGGATAGATGATGATAGCGAGTGAGAGTGATCCCCATGTTCAGACTTTCGGTTCTGTATTCTGACTTTTTATCTTTTCTTGCACTTTTGTTTTTCGTTTATTTTTAGGATTTGCTATGTTTGGATGGTTATGCTTGATCAGACATATTTGTTATTTCGATTTTACTCTGTTTCTAGTGTTTTCAGCTTGCAGGATTGAGAATTGACATAAACCGACGGACTAACCTGCTAACTTGCTGACTGATCCGATATGCGCATTGCAACGATCGTTGCTGCTTTGAGCAACGATCGACACTCAACGAAAAATCGCCAAGCAACGGTCGATGCACTTAGTGCAACGATCGATGCATGAGCGACAGAGGTAAAAACCCGACAGAACTAAAACATCCATTAATAATCTTTCTTTCTTTTTACCAATCCTTCGCTTGACACTACTGGGGACAGTGTGTTTTAAGTGTGGGGGAGGTGCTACTGACGTTATATCTTTCTGTTTTCTTAAGAGTCAGTCTGTTTTTCAAAATTTTTGTTTTATTGAGTCAAAACTGTTTAAGTAAGAAACTATGATTTTCTGAGGAGATTTACAAGACCTGCAGGAACTTAAGTAACCATTGGGATGAAGTTGCAGGATCTATCTCTGACTATTAGAAAACCCAGACACAGATCAACCTACTGGGAACACCCATATCGCTTCAGGTATCAGAGGATCCTTTACTGACTTCACCCCTAATACTGACTTAGATTTCTCACCTAAGGGCTTGGTATACTTTATGTCGGATTCCCTGTTAGTTCTGACACAGCCTGTAAACCTGTCCTATTTAGTCCCCTTCTCCCCTTCCATAAAGTAAAAAAAAAATATATATATATATATATATATAATAAACTGAGGATGAGTTAGTAACTCCGAAGTGGTCATGAGAATGGTAGCAAACACTATTTTCTCTCATGTGATCCATGGAATGTGTCCAAAGTACACCCCATAACGGGAAGAACACTGATAAAAAAAAATAAAATGATACCCAGTGGGGAAAAATCAGTTGTTAAAGAAGGGAAAGAGAAGAAAGGGACTAGAGAAAGATAGTATGGTGGTCTAGAGCTGATTAGGTAAGAATCCATGTGCCTTTAGATCGATACTCCTTAGGTGAGACCGCACTTAAATACTTGCAGAAGTCAGTAGGGAGAATTTGAATGCTTGAATGTGATTGTGGAGTTTACCTAGGACAGTTGCTAAGTGTGGGGGAAGTACATGTTGGTCTTGATATCCTGTGATTGATTCTTTCAGTGGTTTACTAAGGGGAATCTGAGTATTGTAGCTTCTAAGATGAAATGAGTTTCTGAAGAGTTTTCAAACCTCTTCACCATGTTTTAGTTCTATGTTTTGCTTGAGGGCAAGCAAAGGCTAAGTGTGGGGGAGTTGATATATCATGGTTTTTACTAGTTTTAGGCCATGATATAAGTATGTTTTTAGTGTCTTTTGTGTTATTTTAGAGTCTTTTACAGGTATAATCAGGTTGGGAGCTAAATTGGAGATTATGGAGCATTTTGGAGATTTTTGGAGTGATTGGCCGAGAGATAGAGTTCACTGTCCGAAACAGAGAAAGGTGTCGATCGTTGCACTCTGGCAACGATCGTTGCACCAGCGAGATGGGCCAAACGACGGTTTAATAAAGAATGAAGAAATTGCAGTTTTGCCCAGAAGTTTCTGATATTTACAAAGAAGCCCCAATTCGTGTTTTAGGTTATAAATAGAGTTTTTAAGCCATTGTTTAGGCTACGCTTTCATTAAGTCTTATTTTATTTTTCAGAGAGCCTTAGGGGCTGATTTTGCTCTCGAAAGAGAGAGGATTTCGAACCCCTGTTGATTATTCTGTTTTATGATATTTGGTTTTCTACTTATGATGTTTTCTGTCTCGATGAACATGTCTGAGTAGATTACCTGTTAGGTTGAAGGATTCTCATTAGGGATTTCAGAGAATTATAGTTTAAATCAATCTGTAGAGATTTGTATCTGCTAGTTCTTTATCTAAGTTGTTCTTAATGCTAAATCTGAAGTAGCTAATCAGAATTATGATGTTAGGTTGATTAATTCAGCGGAAGTTGGTTAATTTAACTAGAAAGAACTTTGATAAGCAATTAAACTATTCGCAAACGGAAGTTTGGTCTAGGTTAATTGTGAACATATCAAACCTGGAATTAATGCTAGTTTAATCTGTTAGTTCTCGCAAACGGAAGTTTGGTTTGCTGCACTTAGACTTAGAGAATTATCGCAAAGGAATTTGGTTAATTCTATATCAGTGTTTGAGTTCTAGAACAGTTATTGATTAGATCTAGATAGATTGATTGCTTGCGTTCCTGATTTCCTGAGAACTCCTGAAACCTAACGCTTTGCCCTCTTGCTTACAAACTCACTTGATTCGCTTTGATATTTCGTTTACTGCTTTCACATCTGCTTCGCTTAATTTAATCCGAATTACTAATAATCTATTGTGTGACTGAGAGTCCTCGTGGGATTCGATACCTTATATACTACGATTGCATTAACTGTGCACTTGCAGTAGAATAGGGAAAACTATACACCTATCAGTACTCTGAGTTCTTGAGCTGATTTGAGATCCATCTGTGGGTTATCTCAATCGGTGGTGAGTTCTTTTGTTTGATGAACATTAGACTCCATTAATCGAAGTATCAATTTTAGTGTTGCTTAATTGGTGGATTTCATTGTATCAAAGTGAGGCACTCTGCAATCCAGTTTATAAACCTAGGAGGCATGTTCAAGCCTTTAAGAGTGGCCTTGATAAAATCTCAGTGTACTAAGGCGAAGGTTAATTGTAAGTTAAATTTTAACATCCCTCTATAGACAATATGCTTCTTATTGTAGCCTTGCATAATATAAACATTAATTATATATACATAAAACTAATATTTAAGCTATTTATATATATATATATATTTTGCATATAATTAACTAAAAAGTATTTTAAACACTAATAAATTTAAACAAAAATCTTATAAATTTTGAAATATTAAATCTAAACAATAAATTTTATACTTATACATAAAAGTCCATTACTATAGAACGTAAAACTTATCAAAAAATCAAAGTAATAAAAGTTGATAAAAAATCTCAAATAAACCCAAACCCTAAAGTATAAAATATATATAATCTAATTATTAAAACTCAATTATTATAACATATATACAACTAAGTGAAAGTGCAGGTGAGGCAGTATAAAAAGCAGAAAGTAAGACACACAAAGTTTGTTAACGGGGTTCGGTTTTTCCTATTCCCCGGGACCTCGTCCAGACTTCGAATTCACTTGAATAGAAAGTAATCCCACCAATTACAGACGAATAGAACAAACCCTATTGATCTATCGCTCTACCCAATACAAGAATTCTTCAGGATCAAACACCTGAGCTAAGCTCCCCCTAGAACCTAGACTTTTTCCAAAGATACAAAAGCCCTCTTGAGTTTTTATTCTCTCAGCTCTTGCATCTCCATAAGGCCACACCTCTCCTCTTTATATAGGCTAAACTTGCTCCTCAAGTTTACCTAAATAAAGTTATAGCAAATATCCTTTTTGTTTTGATATTTCCTATTCCACCTTTTTGGAACTTTTCCTTTTTTCTTGAAACTTATTCAAAGAATAAGTAAACAACTCCAAGCTGCAATCTTCACTCCAAGATCTTCATCCAGCTCAGCACACAACCAATAAACCGAATCACATCATAAAGATTCGTTTATATCTCATCAATCGAACATATCCACGTCCTGAGTCACGTCTTGTACTACCACTTATACTACGCCGTGACTGACACATCAAATACCTCTTCAATCTCCCCCTTTTTGACTATGTATGTGATCTCAACAACCCTAGCATCAAAGGCTTCGTCACTAGCAACATCCAACATCATAAAAAGCTAGCAACACCAATCTCCCCTTACTTGAGTCACATCATGGTCAAAAACTAACACATGAACCGTCCTCCTCCATATTGAGGATGAAATCCTACTGCACCATCTCCGAAGTGATTAACTTTCTTCCTCCAGATCTTCATGACCCTTGTGCCTCCATGAGTAGCTCTTTGAACATGTCATTTCCCTTCACAATGACAACATATAGGACCATGAAATCTCACTCCATGAGCTTGCTCCATTCTTTTCTTCTCCTTCAATAACTTGAAGCATCTTGGCCTAATATGTCCAACAACTCCACAATGGTGACAAACAGGACGCCAAATTCGTTTAGTTGCACTCTTCACTTCTGGGGTTTTCCTTGTTGCAGTCGCTGTAGCAGTTCTTGTACCAACTCTCGTACCAGTTGCCGTATCAGTCGACGTACCAGTTGCAGACTTCATAACAGTGACAGTCTTTGTAGCAGCTGTTGATGCAACATCCATCTTTCCACCAGACACAAAAGCACTATCAGCTTTTGAAGATTCTCCATTGAATCCAAGACCACATCGATCACTTTTTCCAATGGTTAGAAGATGATCCAACTTCTTTGTGCCATTATTCAGCATCCTCACACCTTTTTGAGTCTCTTCAAGTTGAGCTCTGGCTTGCTGTGCTTCTTCTTCTTTCTCTGTTGCATACTTTCGTACTTCAGCAACTTCAGCTTCTAGCTTAACTTTCTCTTTGGTCAATGATGCATTCTCCTCAACCATCTTACACCAATGCTCATACAAGGCTTTGTAATTCTCAGCAAAATCATCATCATCACTTACAAGATCGTCATCACTTTCATCATTGTCACTATCAATTGCACACCCTGTTGCAGACGCTGACGCAGGTTCCAACGCAGACGCTGATGCAGATTCTGTTGCAGACTTCGTAGCACAACTAGACTCAAAGGTTGTGAATGCCACAAAGTTCTTTATTCCTTCACCATCATCTGAATCACTTCCAGAATCATCCTTGACGTCCCTCTTCTTCTTATTATGCTGTAAATTTGCACAATCATGGCTAAAGTGACCAAACCCATGGCATTCATAGCATTGTATCTTTGATGATGAGCTGTCCAACTTCTCTCTTTTATTTTTCTTGTCTTCCTTCATCTTCAGATACTTAGAAAATTGTCTTGACAGCATTGCAATAGAATCTTCAGAAGATGAAACTTGTAGAGCAACTCCAACATCAACATCCTTCTTCTGAGCTTGTTCTTCATACGCTTTATTCAACTCAAAAGCTTGAAGTATCCCAACAAACTCATCAAACGCCATCTCATCCAGATTATGGGCTTCTTCAACAGCAGAGATCTTTGACTCAAACTTTGATGGAAGAGATCTCTTCAGCTTCTTCACAAGCTTCTTGTCCTTGTAAGTCTTTCCAAGAGCGAATGACTCATTAGATATGTCACATAACTTAGCACTAAATTGAGCCACGGTTTCTCCTTCATCCATCCTTAGATTTTCAAATTTAGATGCTAACATATCCAGCTTAGTCCTCTTGACACTTGTGGTACCTTCAAACATGTTCTCCAATGTTTTCCATGCCAGCATTCCATTGATCTCTAGGCTTAAGAACTTCAACTCCTTTATCATTAACCATCATAGGGGGGTTCCAACCATTCTCAATCGAATTCCAACAATCCTCATCAAGACCACTAATGAAAGCTTGCATACGAACCTTCCAATATCCATAATTTGAAGAATCAAGCCGTTGTGGTCTGGTCATATGATATATCATGGTTTTTACTAGTTTTAGGCCATGATATAGTTGTGTTTTTAGTGTCTTTTGTGCTCTTTTAGAGTCTTTTACAGGTATAATCAGGTTTGGAGCTAAATTGGAGATAATGGAGCTTTTTGGAGATTTTTGGAGTGTTTGGCCGAGAGATAGAGTTCACTGTCCGAAACAGAGAAAGGTGTCGATCGTTGCACTCTAGCATCGATCGATGCACCAGCGAGATGGGCCAAAGCTCGGCGGTTTAGAAGAATCAAGATATTGCACTTTGATCCAGAAGTTCTTGATATTTACAAAGAAGCCCCTGGCCGAGATTAGACCTATATAATAGAGTTTTTCGTGTTTTAATTAGATACGCTTTATACGCTTTACATTACGCTTTCATAATTAAGAGCAGAGGATTTTTAGAGCTTTTGGGGCTGATCTGAACCTGTTACATCATCTGTATTTGGAGATGATTTCGAACCCCTTTTACTCTTATTCTTTTATGCAATTTATTCATCATATGATTATGTTTTCATTATCTATGTCTGAGTAGATTCCTTGTTAGGTTTAGGGTTTCTCACATAGGATTTCATGACCTGCTAGACTTGTTCAATTTCAGTTAAGGATTCAAACTATATCTGTTCTTCAATTTAATTGCGCTTAAAGCTAGTTCTAACCTGATCAATTAGAATCTAGATCTTAGGTTGCTAAATACGTCACGGAAGTGGGGTTTAGGAATCTGAACTAATTAAATTGGGCAATTAAACTTTGCGCAAACGGAAGTTTGGTTTAGGATAATTGTGAACATATCAAACTTGGGATTAATGCTAGTTTAATCTGTTAGTTCTTGCAAACGAAAGTTTGGTTTGCTGCACTTAGACTTAGAGAATTATCGCAAAGGAATTTGGTTAATTCTATATCTGTGTTTTGAGTTCTAGAACTGTGCTTAATTAGATCCTTACTGAATGAACTGTCTGCTTGTCTGATCTCCTGAGAATACCCTAGGCTTGACGCTTTTAGTTTATTGCTTTCACAACCATCTTGCTACTGTTTACTTTCTTGCTTCGCAATTTATTTACTTCACCATCTGCTTATTTCTAGTATTAGTCTTTACTGTTCTGATCTATCGAGACCTAGTGTCCCTGTGGATTCGATAACCCTATATACTACTTTGACATTGCTGTTCACTTGCAGTTTAGAATAGGGTAAAACTTAGAACCTATCAAGTTTTTGGCGCCGTTGCCGGGGACTCTTAGAGTCTTCGATAAGACCGAACTTAGGGTTTTTACTAGAAATTTTTCTTTTTGTTTTTGCTTTTTCGTTTTGTTTTCATATTTTGCTAATCTTTTTCTCTGTTTCTTTCTGTCGCAGGTACGACTTTCGCCTTGCGTCGATCGTTGCATCCCTTACGTCGATCGTCACTAGGCGATTCTGAGATTGAATCGATCGTTGCACTGATAGCATCGATCGTTGCTGGACGATTACAGACAGTTTATGCCAACGCAGAAAACTCGAAGTAATCCGAACTCGAGCTTAGTTAATCTCGGACTAGAGGAACTTGGACGTCTAGAAAGGACTATCAGAAGAGAAAAGAGAGAGAGAATGGTATGAGAACGTCTGATCTTGATACGAGATGCTGAAGGTGTCCTGAGGGATCCGGAAAACAATCCTTACAATGCTGCTGGGCAGAGGATTGATGCTGATGGACGAGTGATCCCTAACCCTCCTGAGCAGAACCAAAACCAGGGTCAGGAAAGGGCCCAAGGTAGAGAGATGGTGGTTCATGAGAGGACACTAGCTGACTACAACAGACCTGATGAGTTTCATGCAAACCGAGCAGCTCTAGTGCTTCCTGCTTTTGAGAGGAATGATTTTGAGGTCAAGACCATCTACTACCAGCTGATGAGGCAGATTGCTTTTCATGGTCTTCAAGCAGAGCAGCCTATGGATCACATTGACAAGTTTGAGGACATAGTCACTGGCATGAAGTATGAAGGAGTGTGCCCGGACTATCTGTTCCTTAAGCTATTTCCGCACAGTCTTGCTGGAGACGCTAGTGCATGGCTGAGACAACTGGCACCTGGTCAGTATACTACTTGGGCAGCCTTAAAGAGTGAGTTCCTGCGTCACTTTTATGATGATGCGCGCTCAGATCAGTCCAGCCAGGACATACTCACTTTTTCCCAAGGAGCTGTGGAGCCCTTGAAGACTGCCTGGATGAGATTTAAGCAGTATCAGCGTGACTGTCCACACCATGGATTCACAGAAGTACAGCAGATTGGTATCTTCTTCAGAGGCATAGATCTCCCTTATCAGACTGCGCTGGATAATTCCAGTAATGCTAATTTCAACACCAGGACTCCTACACAAGCTAAGCAGTTGATTGAGAACCTGATTGGCAGCAACAGTTGCAAGACAATGGATGAAAGGAGGAAGAAATCTGGTGGAACTGTAGAGAATTCTGATATAGCTAATATAAGATCCAGATTGGACACAGTTTACAATCTCCTGACAAGTAAGAAAGCTGTCCACTTTGCCCAAGATGTAGAGGTGATTCAGACTGAGGAGGACACTCAGGAAGAAGATGTGAATTTCATAGGAGGTTCTGGTTTCCAAGGTAATAGATTTAGTAATCAACAGGGGAACAGATTCTCCAATGGAGGACAGACTGGTGGTTTTCAGAAGACCTATGGACAAGGTACTCAGAGAACTTATGGATCTACATCCTATCAGACTCCTCCTGCACCTACAGCCCATGAGAGCAAAATGGAGGCTATGATGGAACAACTGATTGAGAGTCAGACCAAGATTTCTGTGGACTGCAACAAGAAGTTGGACGCTGTCTATGAAGACCTCAATGGGAAGTTTGAGTCTCTGAGCACTCACATGAAGCAGTTGGACACTCAGGTGAACCAGATGTCCAGCTCACTGAAGGGAAAAGGAGTGGCAGACACTCATGTTAAGGCCTGGTATGTGTACATTAATGATGGATCTCACCTAGGTGAAAGATTTGAGCTAAGTACAGCTGAGTTGGTGACAGAACAAGAATTTTCGGATATTTGTGAAAAACTCTCGGGTGAAATCTGCTGCATCGCGTCGATCGATGCAACATCTGTGCCGATCGATACACCAGTCGGGATGGCAACGATCGACACACCCTTAGTGTCGGTCGTTGCAGGGCGTGAACAGACAGAACTGTCGGATGATAATGGCATAGATGCTGACTTGGAGCTTGATCGCCTATTCAATGGAGCCTCTGAGATTACTCAACAGGAGATCTACGAACAGATTGTTAGACAACACTCCTCAGTGTCTGAAGTGATTAGGCAAGAGATTGAAGAGCTGAAGAAATTAGAAGGGATTGGTGAAGAATTGGAAGAAATTCCAACTTCTGATGATCCACCTTATCATCCATGTGTGCAGAGGTACTTAAACAAGATGTTGCCCCTGGATGATGATCTGAAAGACTGGGTGATAATAGTTCCTCAGCATATTAGTGATGTTCTGCTGACTAAGGTCCCGAAGAAGCTGCCTGATCCAGGAGTCTTTGTGCTGGATTGTTCTATCTTTGAGGATAGCTTTAGGCGTTCTCTGTGTGATTTAGGAGCTGCTGGAAGTTTGATGCCTTACTCTGTGGCAGAGAAGCTGGGTATGTTGGATTTTACTCCTACTAGGACTTCTCTTGTCCTAGCTGATCAGTCCATACGAGTTCCTGAAGGACTCCTTATGGACATTCCGGTGAGAGTTGGAAACTACTTAGTTCCAACGGACTTCCTTGTGCTGAGATATGACTGTGATCCGGATGAAGGATTATTGCTTGGGAGACCTTGGCTACAACAGGAGCGTTGATTGATGTTAGGAACAGCTTGATAGACCTCCATCTGGGAGATGAACCACTGCACTATGAGATGGATAAGCTGCGAAAGCCACTGATAGATGGGCAGACATTCACCATAAGGGACGCAGATTTTGGGCAGCCGGATAATACTATTGTTATAGATCCTGGAGCACATTTCACTCCATCTTTTCTTGGACATGAGCATTCCGCAACAGCCTACTCACCACCTTGGATGAGGAGACTTGAACAGAGACAGAAAAAGTCTCTGTCAGGACCTCCTGGTACCTGAAAATTCCCACCCGTCCGGTCAAGCTATTGACCTTAAACAAGCGCTGGGTGGGAGGCAACCCACCATTAGGTACTGGTGTTTTCTACTTAATTTTTGGTGTTTTTGTTAGGATTTTACGTTTGTTTTTGTTTTTGGTGAGTTTATGTTTGCAGGTCTCAGACAAAATCGCAGTGCAACGATCGACTCACTTCTGTGTCGATCGTCACAACACGAAAGGAATCGCATTGCAGCGATCGTTGCGGTCCTGAGCAACGATCGACCATACACGAAAATCGCCAAGTAACGGTCGATGCACTTAGTGCAACGATCGATGCATGAGCGACAGAGGTAAACCCGACAGAACTCAACAGAACTTTAACAATTTTTCTTTCTTTTTACCGATCCTTCGCTGGACACTACTGGGGACAGTGTGTCTTAAGTGTGGGGGAGGTGCTACTGACTTTTGTTTTCTGTTTTCTTAAGAGTCAGTCCGTTTTTCAAAAAAATTTGTTTTATTGAGTCAAAATTGTTTAAGTAAGAAACTATGATTTTCTGAGAAGATTTACAAGACTTGCAGGAACTTAAGTAACCATTGGGATGAAGTTGCAGGATCTATCTCTGACTATTAGAAAACCCCATCACAGATCAACCTACTGGGAACACCCACATCACTTCAGGTATCAGAGGATCCTTTTACTGACTTCAATTTAATACTGACTTAGATTTCTCACCTAAGGGCTTGGTATACTTTGTGTCGGATTCCCTTGTTAGTTCTGACACAGCCTGTCAACCTATCCTATTTAGTTCCCTTCTCCCCTTCTATAAAGTAAAAAAAAAAAATTATAATAAACTGAGGATGAGTTAGTAACTCCGAAGTGGTCATGGGAATGGTAGCAAACACTATTTTCTCTCATGTGATCCATGGAATGTGTCCAAAGTACACCCCATAACGGGAAGAACACTGATAAAAAAAATAAAATGATACCCAATGGGGAAAAATCAGTTGTTAAAGAAGGGAAAGAGAAGAAAGGGACTAGAGAAAGATAGTATGGTGGTCTAGAGCTGATAAGGTAAGAATCCATGTGCCCTTTGATCGATACTCCTTAGGTGAGACCGCACTTAAATACTTGCAGAAGTCAGTAGGGAGAATTTGAATGATTGAATGTGATTGTGGAGTTTACCTAGGACAGTTGCTAAGTGTGGGGGAAGTACATGTTGGTCTTGATATCCTGTGATTGATTCTTTCAGTGGTTTACTAAGGGGAATCTGAGTATTATAGCTTCTAGGATGAAATGAGTTTCTGAAGAGTTTTCAAACCTCTTCACCATGTTTTAGTTCTATGTTTTGCTTGAGGACAAGCAAAGGCTAAGTGTGGGGGAGTTGATATATCATGGTTTTTACTAGTTTTAGGCCATGATATAGTTGTGTTTTTAGTGTCTTTTGTGCTCTTTTAGAGTCTTTTACAGGTATAATCAGGTTTGGAGCTAAATTGGAGATAATGGAGCTTTTTGGAGATTTTTGGAGTGTTTGGCCGAGAGATAGAGTTCACTGTCCGAAACAGAGAAATGTGTCGATCGTTGCACTCTAGCATCGATCGATGCACCAGCGAGATGGGCCAAAGCTCGGCGGTTTAGAAGAATCAAGATATTGCACTTTGATCCAGAAGTTCTTGATATTTACAAAGAAGCCCCTGGCCGAGATTAGACCTATATAATAGAGTTTTTCGTGTTTTAATTAGATACGCTTTATACGCTTTACATTACGCTTTCATAATTAAGAGCAGAGGATTTTTAGAGCTTTTGGGGCTGATCTGAACCTGTTACATCATCTGTATTTGGAGAAGATTTCGAACCCCTTTTACTCTTATTCTTTTATGCAATTTATTCATCATATGATTATGTTTTCATTATCTATGTCTGAGTAGATTCCTTGTTAGGTTTAGGGTTTCTCACATAGGATTTCATGACCTGCTAGACTTGTTTAATTTCAGTTAAGGATTCAAACTATATCTGTTCTTCAATTTAATTGCGCTTAAAGCTAGTTCTAACCTGATCAATTAGAATCTAGATCTTAGGTTGCTAAATACGTCACGGAAGTGGGGTTTAGGAATCTGAACTAATTAAATTGGGCCATTAAACTTTGCGCAAACGGAAGTTTGGTTTAGGATAGTTGTGAACATATCAAACTTGGGATTAATGCTAGTTTAATCTGTTAGTTCTCGCAAACGAAAGTTTGGTTTGCTGCACTTAGACTTAGAGAATTATCGCAAAGGAATTTGGTTAATTCTATATCTGTGTTTTGAGTTCTAGAACTGTGCTTAATTAGATCCTTACTGAATGAACTGTCTGCTTGTCTGATCTCCTGAGAATACCCTAGGCTTGACGCTTTTAGTTTATTGCTTTCACAACCATCTTGCTACTGTTTACTTTCTTGCTTCGCAATTTATTTACTTCACCATCTGCTTATTTCTAGTATTAGTCTCTACTGTTCTGATCTATCGAGACCTAGTGTCCCTGTGGATTCGATAACCCTATATACTACTTTGACATTGCTGTTCACTTGCAGTTTAGAATAGGGTAAAACTTAGAACCTATCATCATAGACGTTCCTTCTTTGTGAGACTCCATCGAACCGAACTCTGTGCTACTTCCTGAGCTACCTTCTGATCCTCACCTTAGATCTGCTCGAAACAAGACTGAATCTCTATCAAGCACCCGCTCTGATACCAATTGAAAGTGCAGGTGAGGCAGTATAAAAAGCAGAAAGTAAGACACACAAAGTTTGTTAACGGGGTTCGGTTTTTCCTACTCCCCGGGACCTCGTCCAGACTTCGAATTCACTTGAATAGAAAGTAATCCCACCAATTACAGACGAATAGAACAAAACCTATTGATCTATCGCTCTACCCAATACAAGAATTCTTCAGGATCAAACACCTGAACTAAGCTCCCCCTAGAACCTAGACTTTTCCCAAAGATACAAAAGCCCTCTTGAGTTTTTATTCTCTCAGCTCTTGCATCTCCATAAGGCCACGCCTCTCCTCTTTATATAGGCTAAACTTGCTCCTCAAGTTTACCTAAATAAAGTTATAGCAAATATCCTTTTTGTTTTGATATTTCCTATTCCACCTTTTTGGAACTTTTCCTTTTTTCTTGAAACTTATTCAAAAAATAAGTAAACAACTCCAAGCTGCAATCTTCACTCCAAGATCTTCATCCAGCTCAGCACACAACCAATAAACCGAATCACATCATAAAGATTCGTTTATATCTCATCAATCGAACATATCCACGTCCTGAGTCACGTCTTGTACTACCACTTGTACTACGCCGTGACTGACACATCAAATACCTCTTCACTAAGATCTAACACTTATAAATTGAAACATTGTTTTCTAAATCTATATTTTCAAATATTAACTTAAAATCTTAAATATAACATCTCAAACTCTATACCCCAAATAAACCCTAAAGTATAAAATTTAATCTAATTATTAAAACTCAATTAATATAACATAAATAAAACTAAGATCCAATACTTATAAAAAGAATTTTATGTTCCAAATCTACTATTTAACCCATTAACATATATAACTTGCATTGCATATAATTAAACACTAATGAATTAAAAAAAGTCTTATTATATATGCTCATTTTAATTATTTTTAAAATTTTAACACTTTTCAAATTTTAATCTCTTACACTTTAAAATTAACATTTTTAAAATTTTCATTTCAACCATTTTATTATTTTAACTTTTTTGATTATTATATAAGAATTAAACACACGTTACTTTTTTATTGGTTAAGTGCTTCATCACATGGATCATGAGGTAGACCGTTGATTAAAATATATCTACGGCTCAGATTGCTTTTCACTATATACACAGATCAGCTTTTCAACCATTAGATTTATATTTTCTATTAAATCTGAACCATCAAATCTATTTTACTTTTCCTTTTCCTTTTTTCTTTTTTTTCCTTTTTTTTTCTTTTTTTCTCCTCCGTTCTCCCATATTCTACGACCTTCATATTGGAGAATATCTTGTGTATACTGTTAGAATAGAAACTCTTCCTAATCAGGGATATCGATTTACCTAGATATACTCACTATATAATGTAAATTCCAAAGTGAATAAGATCATCTTCCGCTAAACTTTGACATGGTATCAGAGCTTTAGGTTTTTTTTCATCAAAATTGATCCCTAAATCTCTCTTTGTCGTCATTTTTTCTTTCTTTCTTTTCAATCCTCTGTTTTCGTTGTTCAAAACAGAGTATATCCTTCATATCATTTAATCTCTCATGTCTGATACGCGTGACGATTCATCATCGACGGAGAAGCCAAATCCACTTCTCTCGGATTATTATCTTCATCCCTCCTCAGATCCAGGACAGATTATATGTATTGTCTTGCTCAACGAGGATAATTATGAACGGTGGTCTAAGCTTATGTGCAACTCTCTTCGCGAAAAGAACAACCTTCCATTCATTGATGGTTCTATCAAGAAACCACGCAAGGATTCCACCGATTTCAAAATCTGGGGAATTGTTAATTCAATGCTGGTTTCGTGGATATTGAATGCCATTGATCCTTCGATCAGATCGTCTGTATCATGTTCTGAGAGTGCTTACGATTTGTGGCAAAGTATTCAGAGCAGGTTTTCAGTGGGGAACGTTCCTCGCATTCATGAATTGAAGGCGTCTGTGGCTAGCTTCAAGCAGGAAGGACAGTCTGTTCAAGATTACTTTGGAAAATTAAAACTGATGTGGGATGATTTGCTTGAGTATGAGCCTCTTCCTGAATGCTGCTGCGGTCAAATCGACTGCAATCTGATCAAATCTCTTGAAGAAAAACGTGAACAAGACTGGACACATCAATTTCTCATGGGTCTTGACACGGTTCGATTCGGAATGATCCGATCAAACATCATGTGTATCAAACCAACGCCTTCCCTTGGATCTGCGTTCTCTATGGTTGTTCAAGAGGAACGTCATCAGAATGTTACTAAAGCATTGACATCTCGCTCTGATGTGGTCGGATTTTCTGCTCATGCATCGCAGTCTTCTCACCAATCTGGTCCATCTATAGGTCGCGGTCGTCACTTAACCTGCACTCACTGTGGCAAGTCAGGTCATGACGTTCAAGCTTGCTATCAACTTATTGGGGTTCCGTGGCAGAATGATAGTAATCGAGGACGTGGTCGCGGTTGTCACAATTCTGGCCGTGGTCGTGGCACTGGTGGTAGGGCCAATGCAGTTCAAGCCTCTGCTAATCATGCTCAGCAACAATCTCGTCATCATGTGCTTACCGAAGGTGATTGTGGAAGCTTCCAGGTTTGACTAACGAGCAATGGTCTGGTTTGGTGACACTTTTCAACACGCAGCCTGCTCCCGAACATCTCTCTGGTAAGCACTCGTAGCTCAATTATTATTGATACGGGAGCGTCCGATCACATGACTGGACACCTAGACTCTCTGTTTGATGTTGTTACTATCCCACCTTGCCCGATACGTCTTCCTAATGGTAACTCCGCGGCTGCTACGAAGGAAGGCAAATACAGTTTTGGTGGATGTGTTATTCTTCATCATGTGCTATATGTTCTTCATTTGGAACCTACACTGATTTATGTTGGAAAGTTGCTTCGCTATAACCCTGGTGTTGCGACATTTACTGATTAAATATGTATTTTGCAGGACCGTTTTACGAGGACGCTGATTGGAGCGGGTGAATAGTGTGATGGTATCTATTATTTTTGCGGAGCTATTGGAGTTCAAGCTCACGCAGTTTCTTCTAGTCGTGATCGTCTGGGTGATCTTTGGCATCGACGTCTTGGTCATCCGTCATCATCATTGTTACGACATTTATCTGGTGTTATTCATTTGAGTAGTAGTAGTCAATACACACATCGTTTGTGTGATGTCTCTGTAAGAGCCAAACAACCATATTTTACGTTTTCTAAAAGTTCTAATAAAGCATTTGAAGTTCTTGAGTTAATTCATTGTGACATATGGGGTCCTTATCGCACACTCTCCAATTGTGGGTCATCCTATTTTCTTACAATAGTCGATGATCACTCTCGTGCTGTTTGGATATTCCTCATGAAATCAAAGAGTGAAGTTGCCACGATTCTACCTCACTTTTGTGCTCTTACTCAACGACAATTTGGTAAACAAATTCGTATAGTCCGCAGTGACAACGGGCTGAGTTTATTGGACTACGATCATTCTTTGCTTCCGAGGGAATAATTCACCAAACTTCTTGTGTTGGAACGCCACAACAGAATGGACGAGTGGAAAGGAAACATCGTCACATTCTGAATGTTGCTCGATCATTACGTTTTCAAGCCAATCTACCGATCCAGTTTTGGGGAGATTGTGTACTCACTGCTTCGTATTTCATCAATCGCACTCCCTCCACGGTGTTGGCTGGAAAGACTCCTTATGAAATCATGTTTGGAAAGACGGCCAACTATGATGTTATACGGACATTTGGGTGTCTTTTCTACGCCCATAAGGGCACACGTCTGCGTGACAAGTTTTATGAACGAAGCACACGGTGTTTGTTTGTTGTCTATCCACACAATCAAAAAGGGTGGCATGTCTATGATTTAGAAGCAAAGGAGTATTTTGTTACCCGCAATGTAGTGTTTGAAGAAGGCGTTTTTCCTTTCTTGACAAGCGAGCCTTCTTCGCCTACGCCTCTGCCTGTGTCTATCGTGCCTGCTCTTGATGATGATGATGATGATCTCCATCTCCCTACAGGAACGCCGGTACCTATCTCCGACAGGGGGAGCTCAGCATCGTTATCTCAGGATCATTCTCCTGATCCTATTCAGACGACACCTCCATCTCCTGGCGATTTACAAGTTCCCTTATCACCAGAGATATCCGATGTGGTTATGTCTGATTCAATCGATTCTCCTGCTGAGACTGCTATTATTATCGCACCTGCTGACTCACCTTCGATGTCTCCTGCTCTGACCACATCTGAACTTGGTCGTGGCAAAAGAGAGAAGAAATCCTATCTTCTTCAGCCGTATGTTGATATTCATACATTTTCATGCATTTAGGCTTGTATATAGTTCTTGTTTTGACTTCTTTTCTCCATCATTCATACCATTTTGTCGAGTCATTGTCGCATCTAGAGTCTAGAGTTGTTTAGGACTAGGAGTAGGCATTCTAGGCTTGCATTTGGAGTGTTTCTTGTGTTTTACAGGTGAATGGAGGTGTCTAGGAGCATTGGTGAGCCTGGAAGTGGAGTCTTGAGCTCAGAAGACCAAGGAAGAGCCAGCAGAAACTCATATCGGCCACCATATTGCCCAGCCTGGCCAATACGACCCAGCAGGAAGTCATATCGGCCACCATATTGGCGAGCCTGGCCAATACGACCCAGCAGGAAGTCATATCGGCCACCATATTGGCAAGCCTGGCCAATACGACCCAGCAGGAAGTCATATTGGCCACCATATTGGCCAGCCTGGCCAATACGACCCAGCAGGAAGTCATATTGGCCACCATATTGGCCAGCCTGGCCAATACGACCCAGCAGGAAGTCATATTGGCCACCATATCGGCGAGCCTGGCCAATAGAGATCCCAGATTTTCACTTGGATCCGGGTCAACACCCGGTTTGTTCCGGGTTGACCCGGCTCGCACCCTATTGACTATTTAAGCCAAAAACCTATCTCTTTTTGTTTCTTAAGCAGTTTTTGATGTTCTAAACTCTTTTGTAAGAACATATTGGATTCTTTTGATTAATCTAGACTTCTCTTGTTATTCCATCAACAAATCTTTCAATCTCTCACCAATTTACCATGATCAACTCTATTTCTATGAGTTTTGTTGATCTAGCTATGATTAGTGAGTAGTTCTCCATAGGCTTGTGGGTTGGGTAGGATTAGGTTGATTAGGGGTGATCAGTAGAATTCTAGTAGTTAATTGTCAAAATCTCATCTAGCAAAGTGTGCTTAATGCCTAATTAATCTTGATCACATTGATTAGGATGTTTAGAATTTCTTGTTCACAACATGTTCGATGAAATTCCAGTATTTAGCTTTGTTAGGACTTTCACATTCTAGCACATGAAAATGTATGTCTAGAGTGATTGTTTGCTAATTGGAACCTGTTTGAATGCTCGTTTGATTTAAATTCACAAATGATGATTTGTTCTTGAGTTAAGATTAAGTGAAGAATTGGTATTAAGAGATTAAGCTGATTTACTTGGTGTGTTCCTTGCAAGGAGATTAGCTCTTAGAAGTTTGAATTAGGATTCCTTGATCATCCCGAGTCACCTATCCGTTGACCTTAACCCTTGGGCCTTATTCTTGTCATTGATTGAATCATTTGTTTATTTGCTTTTGTTTACTTCGGTTTGAATTGCTTTTGTTAGGATTGTTAGAAACTAAAAACCAAATTGTTTGATTTGACTTTGAAGGTTTAGTGCCTACTTATTGGTTTTATCCGTCCCAGAATAGGTTCGATACCTCAAAGCTACTTCGATAAGCTTGAGGAATTGGTACCTCAAAGGATTGCAAAATCCTAGTTATCAATTTGGCGCCGTTTCCGGTTTGGGATTCTGGATATATCAATTCGTTTTCTATTCCTTTTTAGTTCAAGTTATTGTTACTAATTTGCTACTTTCTCTCTTTTTGATGCTAGGTGTATGAACTTGCGCAGCAAAGGGACTACAAACTTAGTTGCAAGAGTTTACGACATCAAAGCACATGAGAGGAGATTAGCAAGGGAACGACGAGCACAAGAACGAGCTGTTAACGTTGAGAGTGTTGAGCAAACAGTTATGGATAACCACGAGGATCAACAACAGCAGCAGCAACAGCAGCAACAGCAGCAGCAACAAAGGCCGGTTAGGGCCATTGGTGATGGAGATACACCTGACACAAATGCTAACCGGCATGGAATCATTCCACCAGCGGTGAACAATAATAACTTTGAGATTCGAGCTATGGTGATGAACATGGTGCAGAACAATCAGTTCGATGGGTTAGCATCTGAGGACCCGTTGCAGCACTTGGACACCTTTGACAAGATTTGTGCCACCACGAGGCTGAATGGTGTGACTGACGATGGGTTGAAAATGCGTCTCTTCGTCTTCTCTTTGGCGGACAGAGCCAAGGATTGGGAAAGCACTATCCCTCCAGGATCCATCACTACTTGGGGAGACCTGAAGAAAGCTTTCCTGAAGAAGTTCTTCTCACCTACTAGGACTGCCCGTTTTCGCAGTGAGCTATCCGGGTTTGTGCAGCGCAACAACGAGAGCTTCGCTGAAGCTTGGGAGAGGTTCAATAAGCTCACCACTCAGTGCCCACACCATGGTTTCACCAAGGAAACACTACTCAGCAACCTGTACCGCGGAGTGCTTCCTAGAATGAGGGCAATGCTAGATTCATGTAGCAATGGACACTTCCTAGGCAAGGGAGTAGATGCAGCTATGGAGCTGATTGAAAATCTGGCAACGAGTGATGGTAACTACAATGAGGATTATGAGAGGACTAATAGAGGATCATCATCTTTAGATGAGAAGTATGAGAAAGAGATAAAAGCTTTGAATGAGAAGTTAGACAAGATGATCTCCATTGGCCAAAAGAACATCAACTTTGTGGGACACTATGAGGATTCTAAGCCACAATTTTATGATGATGATGAGGATTTGACACAAGAGGAGATTAACTTCATTGCTGGACAAGGTGGTTTCAACAAAGGCTTCAACCAAAACTATAGAAACCACCCAAACTTCTCATACCGCAACCCCAATGTAGCAAATCCTCAAGACCAAGTCTATCCTCAAGCTCCATCTCAAGGACAAGCTCAACAACAAGGTCAACAAGGCTTTCAACAACCTCAACAGCAAAAGCCATATGTCAATTACAACAACCAACAAGGTTTTGGAAACAAGCCTCAGTTTCAAGGTCAACAAGGCTATGCTCCCAAGCAACAATACCCACCCGGTTTTGGTCAACAACAACAACAAACTTCTTCTAACTCGGGAGTTGACAATGAGCTGAAAAGCATGATGCAGCAACTCCTTCAAGGACAAGCCTTAGGAGCTATGGAAGTACGGGACCTCAAGAATGAGCTTCAGAGTTTGACATCAAGGGTCACAAACATGGAAAACAAGAATGCCTCTACGTCCCGCACTCAAGGTACTTTACCCGGAAAATCTGAGCAAAACCCAAAGGAGTATATCAGCGCTATCACCTTGAGAAGTGGTAAAGAGTTGCAACAAATTCAGGTGCCCAAGCCTAAGCTGACATCTTCACTCAATGAGGACATTGAAGTTCAAGAAGGGGAGGAGAATTCTGAAAATTCTGCTCTAAACAAAGAGAGTGATAGTGACATGGCTAAGAGGAAAGGAAAGGCTGTAGCTGAAGAAGTAGTGAATGATACACTCAAGAAGAAGGATAGTGTGTTTGTGCCACCACCCTATGAGCCCAAGCTACCCTTTCCGGGGAGATTCAAGAAGAAGCTTCTAGAGAAGTACAAAGCTCTTTTTGACAAGCAGATGAAGAATGTTGAGTTGACCATGCCTTTGATTGATGCCTTCTTGCTAGTTCCTCAGTATAGCAAGTTTCTAAAGGATGCAATCAAGGAAAGAACCAAGGAAGTGCAAGGGATGGTTGTGTTGTCTCATGAGTGTAGTGCAATCATCCAAAGGGATATTGTCCCAAAGAAACTTGAAGATCCTGGCAGTTTTACTCTTCCATGTGCTATTGGTCCTTATCGATTTGAGGGTTGTTTGTGTGATCTTGGAGCGAGCGCAAGTTTGATGCCCTTCTCAGTAGCCAAGAGGCTGGGTTTCTCTACCTACAAGGCATGTAGGATCTCCTTGGTTCTCGCAGATAGATCAGTGAGATATCCAATTGGTCTCCTATAAGATCTTCCGGTGAAAGTGGGAGGATTTGAAGTACCAACAGATTTTATTGTATTGGAGATGGACGAAGAACCAAAGGACCCTCTAATCCTTGGGAGACCTTTCCTTGCCACAGCTGGTGCGATCATAGATGTCAGGAAAGGGAAGATAGACCTCAACCTTGGTAAGGACATAGTGCTCAAATTTGACATCAACAAGGTGATGAAGAAGCCAACCATTCAAGGGCAAATATTTTATATTGAGACTATGGATGAGCTAGCTGATGAACTCCTTGAGGAGTTGAACATGGATGATCCATTAGAGGTTACCTTGACCAAGGAATGTGGGGAGTATGGGTATCTTCAAGAAGAGAGCTAGGCTTATATGAGAGCGCTTGATTCGCACAAGCCTTTGTTAGAGGAGGTTGAGTTCATTGAGCTGGGATCAGATTCAGTGTGTAAGGAGCTGGAGGTGTTTGCTGTGGACGTGGGTGCTGATGGCGCCAAGGGAGAAGAGCTGTGCAAGGAGCAGCTTGAAGCTGATGATTGGAGCGAGCTTAAGGCACCAAAGGTTGAGTTAAAGTCCCTTCCGCGGGGGCTTCGGTATGCATTTCTTGGCCCTAACTCTACCTATCATGTCATTGTGAATGAGTTGTTGAATGATGATGAATTGATTGCTTTGACCACTGAATTGAAAAAGTTTAGAAAGGCAATAGGATATTCACTTGATGATATAAAAGGATTGTCACCTAGCTTGTGTACTCATAGGATCCACCTTGAAAATGAATCCATGTCTTCTATTGAGCATCAAAGAAGATTGAATCCTAATCTTAAGGAGGTAGTCAAGAAAGAAATCCTTAAATTGCTTGATGCAGGGATAATCTACCCTATCTCGGACAGCACTTGGGTTTCTCCCGTGCACTGTGTTCCAAAGAAAGGGGGGATTACTGTGGTTAAAAATGACAGTAATGAATTGATTCCTACTAGAACTATCACTGGGCATAGGATGTGTATTGATTATAGAAAACTAAATGCCGCATCTAGGAAGGATCATTTTCCATTACCGTTTATTGATCAAATGCTAGAACGCCTTGCTAATCATCCTTTCTATTGCTTTCTTGATGGATACAGTGGATTCTTTCAGATCCCGATACATCCTAATGATCAGGAGAAAACGACATTCACTTGTCCTTATGGTACCTTTGCTTATCGAAGGATGCCATTTGGCTTGTGCAATGCACCGGCTACCTTTCAGCGGTGTATGATGTCTATTTTCTCAGATCTTATCGAGGATATTGTGGAAGTTTTCATGGATGATTTTTCTGTCTATGGTTCCTCTTTCTCTTCCTGTTTGCTGAACTTGTGCAGGGTCTTAAGGAGATGTGAAGAGACGAACCTCGTGCTCAATTGGGAGAAATGCCACTTCATGGTAACGGAAGGGATTGTGTTGGGTCACAAGATTTCAGAAAATGGTATTGAAGTGGATAAAGCTAAGATAGAGGTGATGACAAGTCTTCAGCCACCAAACTCAGTGAAGGGAATCCGAAGCTTTTTGGGTCATGCAGGGTTCTACCGGCGGTTTATTAAGGATTTCTCCAAGATCGCTAGACCACTTACACATCTGCTGTGTAAGGAGACAGATTTTGTGTTTGATGATGAGTGTTTGGCAGCGTTCCACATGATTAAGGAAGCCTTGATTAGCGCCCCGATAGTCCAAGCTCCCGACTGGGAGTTGCCTTTTGAGATCATGTGTGATGCAAGTGACTACGCAGTAGGAGCAGTCCTTGGACAGAGGAAAGACAAGAAACTCCATGTCATATACTATGCTAGTAGGACATTGGACGATGCTCAAGTGAGGTACGCAACAACTGAGAAAGAGCTTCTAGCTGTGGTGTTTGCCTTTGAGAAGTTCAGATCATACTTGGTTGGATCTAAGGTTGTGGTGTACACGGATCATGCTGCATTGAGGTATCTACTTGCCAAGAAAGATGCCAAGCCAAGGCTTCTGAGGTGGATATTGCTGCTACAAGAGTTTGATTTGGAGATCAAGGATAAGAAAGGCATTGAGAATGGAGTAGCAGATCATTTGTCAAGACTGGGAATTGAGGATGGTGTTCCTCTAGATGACTCTCTCCCTGAGGAACAGTTAATGGCTTGCAGGGTTGTCAAGGATGCTCATGATACAAAAATGAGGATTGAGGAGGTCAGTTCTATTGAAGACAAGGAACCGTGGTATGCTGATATAGTCAATTTCCTAGCTGTTGGGAAGGAACCACCAAGCCTCGATAGCTACCAAAGAAAGAAGTTCTTTAGAGATGTCAACAGGTACTATTGGGATGAGCCTTACCTCTACACTTTGTGCAAGGATAAACTCTATAGAAGGTGCATAGATGATGAAGAAGTGGGAGGCATTCTCCTACATTGTCATGGGTCAGATTATGGTGGTCACTTTGCTACCTTCAAGATGGTTCAAAAGGCTCTACAAGCTGGGTTTTGGTGGCCTACAATGTTCAAAGATGCCCAAGAGTTCATTACTAAGTGTGATCCTTGCCAAAGAAAGGGGAACATCAGTAGAAGGAATGAGATGCCTCAAAACCCCATCCTTGAAGTTGAAGTATTTGATGTGTGGGGCATTGATTTCATGGGACCCTTCCCATCCTCTTACGGGAATAGCTACATCTTAGTAGCTGTGGATTATGTTTCCAAATGGGTAGAAGCAGTGGCGAGTCCAACGAATGACGCCAAGGTTGTGATAAAGCTATTCAAGAGCATCATCTTCCCAAGATTTGGAATCCCGAGGATTGTGATCAGTGATGGAGGCTCACACTTCATCAACAAGCTATTTGAGAGTCTCTTGAAGAAGTATGGAGTGAAGCATAAGGTTGCAACACCATATCATCCTCAGACAAGCGGGCAAGTTGAAGTGTCCAATAGGCAAATCAAGGCCATCCTAGAGAAGACTGTTGGAGCCTCAAGGAAAGATTGGGATAGGAAACTTGATGACGCACTGTGGGCGTATAGGACTGCTTTCAAGACTCCATTGGGCACTACACCATTCACCATGCTGTATGGTAAGTCATGTCACTTACCGGTGGAGGTGGAATACAAGGCCATGTGGGCTGTCAAGTTGCTGAACTTTGACATCAAGACCGCAACTGAGAGGAGATTGATTCAGCTGAACGAACTTGACGAGATACGGCTTGAGGCTTTTGAGAGCTCAAAGATCTATAAGGAGAGGACCAAGCTTTTTCATGATAAGCTGATCCAGAAGAAGGAGTTCAAAGAAAGAGATCTTGTGTTGCTCTTTAACTCCCGGTTGAAACTCTTTCCCGGGAAGCTCAAGTCTAGATGGTCGGGACCGTTTAGAGTGAAGGAGGTGAGACCATATGGAGCAGTGGTACTTTTGGGAAAATCTGATGAAGAGTTCACGGTCAATGGCCAAAGACTCAAGCATTACTCCGTCTCAGAAGCTATAGAGGAAGGGACTTCGATTCCACTCTCTAGCCCTCCCTCAGCTTAAGATCGCGGTTTGCAAAAGTCGAGCTTAACGACTTTAAACAAAAGCGCACTTGGGAGACATTCCCATGTTTATCCTTGTACATACGTCTTTTGCTTGTCATTTTTGATGTTTTGCTTTGAGTTTATCAGGTTTTGGTTAATAGGTGAAGCTATGGACTCATTAGCGTTAAGAAAGGGCCGAAACATCTTGGACAAAGTGGTCGAAAGGAAAACAGTGAAGCAGTATCGACCACCGTATCGGTCCAACCAAGTAACACTCCTCCCTTGTACATATTTAGTCTCTTTTCTTTGTTTGCATTTTGTGTGTCTTCGGTTTTTTTTTTCCTTTCCTAGATCACACAAGGGACCGTGTGATTTAAGTTTGGGGGAGAGACCAATTGCTAATCATGTTTCTTTTGATCTTATTTTCCTCTTTTGCACTTTGAGTCTCATGCATTCATCCAAGGCATAGAAAAATCCAAAAAAATTGAAAATTTTCAAAAATTTTCAAAAAAAAAAAAAAAAAAAAAAAGCATGTAGTTGCAATAGCATATTAGGATCGAGTCTAGTTGCATCATATAGGACGCATGCATTGGGAACAATGATTTGACTTCCTCGTAAGGTTTAATTGGGTAAAACTTGTTTCATACGCTAGCTTAATGCTAGATAGATCACACTAAAGTTGTAACTCGAGAATCGCATTGAAAGCTAGAACGAACCATACTTGGATAACTTGCTTTGAAACTTGATTTGATGCTGAAACTTGTTGTGATTTGAAGCTAGCTCCATCTAAGTGAGAACTTTAATTGAATCATCTAATTATCCTTGTTCATGCTTTGTGTGATAAACTCATGGGTACCCCAAAATATTTGAGCAAGCTTATCCTTTTTACCCCTCTCTACTTGCTCTAATAGATTTCCACACCTTTCACCACCCTTATTTCAAACCCCAAACACTATCTTGAGTGGTAGGCCTATTTGGAACAAGCTCGGTAAAAAGTGTTGAGTATGAGGCGACTAGGAGAAAATTTCCATTATAGATGCAGGCTCATCATCTTTGGCTTGCAATAGGCTAGAGTTTAAGTTTGGGGGAAGATTTGGGAAAGGAAAAAGAGGGTAAAAAGAAGAAATAAGTTTGAATGGGATCAAGGTTTATTGGTAAACAAAAGAATGAAAGCTCTTATGTGTTTTGAAAAAGAAAGTGTTTCAAGTTTTGTAACGAAAAGAAGCCAATGTGCTCACCAAAAAAAAAGTTTGAGCTGATTTGAAAAGAGTAAAGTTACCAATGTTTTCAAAGTGTTTTGAGTGATCCTTTGGGGTTCTTGGGAAGTTTTGAATTGTGAAAGAAAGAAAAGGCATCAATAGCCTTGAAAAAGGGTAGAACTCATTTAGGAGGGTTTAGACTAGGAGTTGAAGTTCTTGGGGTATGGGTAGATGGGAATCTATCCTAGTATGCACCAATTGCCTCTAACTCTTAGCATTTTACTATAGCTTGTTCATATTTCCTCCGAGAGAACCTAAATGATTGTGGAGAAGCCTTTCTTTCAGTTGAGACCATTTTTGTCTAAAGACCTTGTCCCTTAAGCCAAATGAGTTTGATCACATTGTTTTGAATAAGGATTCACTTGAAAAATCTAATGAATGTCAAGAAGCTAGTGGATTTGAATGCTTGTGTAGGTTGAAGGTTAAGCTAGAAGTTTTGTTTTGATGAGTATGGCTATATCCTTGGAGTAGGCTTTTCTCGGTTGCACTTTGGTTGTATAGTCTTGAAACTTGTTGAAACTTGATTGAACCTTTGGATATGAGTTCCTACCTTCAAACCTTTTCCCCAACCTGTGTTGATTGACTTATGCTTGCTTGTGGACAAGCAAGATTCAAGTTTGGGGGAATTGATATTCATACATTTTCATGCATTTAGGCTTGTATATAGTTCTTGTTTTGACTTCTTTTCTCCATCATTCATACCATTTTGTCGAGTCATTGTCGCATCTAGAGTCTAGAGTTGTTTAGGACTAGGAGTAGGCATTCTAGGCTTGCATTTGGAGTGTTTCTTGTGTTTTACAGGTGAATGGAGGTGTCTAGGAGCATTGGTGAGCCTGGAAGTGGAGTCTTGAGCTCAGAAGACCAAGGAAGAGCCAGCAGAAACTCATATCGGCCACCATATTGCCCAGCCTGGCCAATACGACCCAGCAGGAAGTCATATCGGCCACCATATTGGCGAGCCTGGCCAATACGACCCAGCAGGAAGTCATATCGGCCACCATATTGGCAAGCCTGGCCAATACGACCCAGCAGGAAGTCATATTGGCCACCATATTGGCCAGCCTGGCCAATACGACCCAGCAGGAAGTCATATTGGCCACCATATCGGCGAGCCTGGCCAATACAGATCCCAGATTTTCACTTGGATCCGGGTCAACACCCGATTTGTTCCGGGTTGACCCGGCTCGCACCCTATTGACTATTTAAGCCAAAAACCTATCTCTTTTTGTTTCTTAAGCAGTTTTCGATGTTCTAAACTCTTTTGTAAGAACATATTGGATTCTTTTGATTAATCTAGACTTCTCTTGTTATTCCATCAACAAATCTTTCAATCTCTCACCAATTTACCATGATCAACTCTATTTCTATGAGTTTTGTTGATCTAGCTATGATTAGTGAGTAGTTCTCCATATGCTTGTGGGTTGGGTAGGATTAGGTTGATTAGGGGTGATCAATAGAATTCTAGTAGTTAATTGTCAAAATCTCATCTAGCAAAGTGTGCTTAATGCCTAATTAATCTTGATCACATTGATTAGGATGTTTAGAATTTCTTGTTCACAACATGTTCGATGAAATTCCAGTATTTAGCATTGTTAGGACTTTCACATTCTAGCACATGAAAATGTATGTCTAGAGTGATTGTTTGCTAATTGGAACCTATTTGAATGCTCGTTTGATTTTAATTCACAAATGATGATTTGTTCTTGAGTTAAGATTAAGTGAAGAATTGGTATTAAGAGATTAAGCTGATTTACTTGGTGTGTTCCTTGCAAGGAGATTAGCTCTTAGAAGTTTGAATTAGGATTCCTTGATCATCCCGAGTCACATATCCGTTGACCTTAACCCTTGGGCCTTATTCTTGTCATTGATTGAATCATTTGTTTATTTGCTTTTGTTTACTTCGGTTTGAATTGCTTTTGTTAGGATTGTTAGAAACTAAAAACCAAATTGTTTGATTTGACTCTGAAGGTTTAGTGCCTACTTATTGGTTTTATCCGTCCCAGAATAGGTTCGATACCTCAAAGCTACTTCGATAAGCTTGAGGAATTGGTACCTCAAAGGATTGCAAAATCCTAGTTATCATATGTCAATGTCAAACGCGAAATAGATACATCACACTCACCCCTCCAATCTCCTCACGGTCCTTTAGGTACATTTTATCCCATGGCTAACTATATTTCTGCTCCTCGTTTTTCTCCAAGTTACAGAGGTTTTCTGGCTGCACTTACGGCTATTAGCGAGCCAAAATCATTTGCAGAAGCGATGCAGTACCGTGAATGGCGTGACACTATGGCTGCGGAAATTCTTTCCTTGGAGCAGAATCAGACATGGATTGTAATGGATCTCCCAGCCCGGAGCGTGCCATTGGGTGTAAGAGGGTCTTTAAGCTTAAGTTTCATGCTGATGGGACTCTTGAGCGATATAAAGCTTGGTTAGTCGCTCTTGGGAATCGTCAAGAGGAAGGTAAGGATTACCAAGATGACTACTATTCGTTCTCGACTTGTTGTTGCTGCGGTTAAGAAATGGGAACTACATTAGATGGACGTTCATAACGCTTTTCTTAATGGTACATTGGATGAAGATGTGTATATGAAGCTACCTCCGGATTTTTCGAAGGCTTCTTCCGGCTCAGTTTGTAAGCTTCGCAAATCGATCTATGGTTTGAAACAGGCGCCTCGTTGCTGGTTCTTTACGTTGAAAGCAGCCTTATCTGGTTATGGTTTTCGTCAATGTCCTTCAGACCATTCTCTGTTTGTCTACGCAAGGAATGGTGTATGGTTATACGTGCTTATCTATGTAGATGATTTGGTCATTGCAGGCGATGACACTACAACAATCACTGGATTCAAAGAGTATCTTCATCGTTGCTTCCATATGAAGGATCTTGGTACATTACGTTATTTTTTAGGCATTGAAATAGCTATAAATTCAGATGGCTTATTTCTCTGTCAACGTAAGTACAGTCTTGACATCATCTCTGAGTGTGGACTTCTTGCTGCTCGTCCTTCACCAATCCCTATTGAACAGAATCATCGACTTGCTTATGCCACTGATGCCTTCTATTACGATCCAGGACGATATCGCAGAATCATTGGACGGTTAATTTATTTGACCATTACGAGACCAGAATTGTCTTATGTGGTTCAGATTCTTTCTCAGTTTATGCAGTAGCCTCGAGGTTCTCACTGGGAAGCAGCAATGCGGGTAGTTCGATATCTCAAAGGATCTCCTGGTCAAGGAATTCTCTTACGATCGGATAGCCCTTTACAGCTTACGGTCTACTCCGACGCTGACTGGGCAGATTGTCCCTTGACTCGACGTTCTCTATCGTGTCATGTTGCATCTATCTCATGGAAAGCAAAGAAACAACCTGTTGTTGCTTGTTCATCCGCCGAAGATGAATATAGGTCCATGTCTCTTGCCCTTTGAGAAACACGATGGTTATCAGCACTACTAGGCTTCTTGAGTGCTCCTCAATCTGGACCTATTCCTTTCTTTGCGATAATCAGGCGGCCTTGCATATTGCAGCCAATGCAGTTTTTCATGAATGCACTAAACATATTGAAGCCGAATGTCACCATGTACGTGATGCAGTCCAAGACGGTTTCATTGAAACTCAGTATGTTAACACTCGTGATCAACCAGTTGATATCTTTACAAAGGCGCTTGGCCGACAACAATTTGAAACTCTTCTTCCCAAGTTGGGCATTTGTAACCTTCATGCTCCAACTTGAGGTGGAGTATTGGAGAATATCTTGTGTATATTGTTAGAATAGGAAATCTTCCTAATCAGGGATATCGATTTACCTAGATGTACTCACTATATAATGTAAATTTTAAAGTGAATAAGATCATCTTCCGCTAAACTTTGACACTTCAACTTGTGACCCTCAACCTATTTTCACAAGTTCATGTTTTCCTAAAACCTAACGATGACCTTCAACATATGACCACCGTCGCATCTCGTCTCATCTCACCTTATCTCATTGTCGTCACATCTCCCAGCCATCTCACCGCTGTCGCATCTCCCGAGCCGTCTCATCTCGCCGAGCCATTGCCGATTCATCTCCTTGTCATCGCATCCCATCTTGCCGAGCCATCTCCCAACCATCACCACGGTCGTCGCATACCATCTCGTCAAGCAATCTCCTATCCATCACCGTCGTCGCATACCATCTCGCCAGAGCCATGTCCCAGCCATCACTGTCGTCGTCGCATCTCCAATCTTTCTTTTTTGTATTTGAAGATTAATTAAATAATTAGTTATTGTAAACCAGTTTTTTTTGTAGTGTAAAATTAGTGGTCCTCAAAACATTTGTTTTGTTCAATATCAAAACAAGATTAATTACATTCCATTTTTTTCAGAGTTTACATGAGAAGAACTGTTGCAATCAGTTCTGGTCCCACGATAGACGAGCAGCTCATGAAGAATTCAGCGGATAATTCATATGGACCACATGATTTGTTGCGAGTAGCCTTGGGCATTCGGGTATTCGGTTTGGTTCCGGGTAGAAACCATTCAGTTCCGGGTATTTCGGTTTTATAGATTTAGGATCCAATGAGTATTTTACAATTTTTGGTTCGGTTCCGGTTCGGTTCTTGTCGGTTCCGGTTCGGTTCGTTTCCATCATTTTAAGAACCGTAAAATACCCAAAAATTTCGGTTCTTAAACGGTTCCGGGTATTTTGGAACCGAAATAACATTTTTTGCCCGAAATCAACAAAAAATACCCGTAATCGACAAAAAAATATCCGAAATCAACAAAAAAAAATCCAAATTTTATGTTAATTCAACAAATCATTAACCAAAAGAATAAAAAGTCTATGATTCAATATCAATTACATAACATAAACATAAATTCCATGGATCTAACAATATTTTCATATGATTCTTTATGTGGATGTTGAAATCATGGGTAATATTTTATTAAGCCTTATATAAATTCGGTTCTTCGGTTCCATGTTTCGGTTCTCGGTTCGGTTCCTACCCGATACCCACGATTCCTCAACTCAGGATCCAATGGGTATTATAGGTGGAACCAAATAAAAAATTTCGGTTCCGGTTATCGGTTCTTCGATTCTGGTTCTTCGGTTCCGGTTCTTCGATTCCGGTTTTTATGCCCAGGCCTAGTTGCGAAGCAGGGAGATAAAAGCTTATTTATCTGCCCGTGAAAAGTTTGCTTCTAGACTGGCAGGGATCAGTTGAGCATTGGAAATCCAGGAGGGTTTTTATTATATATTTATTTATCTTCTTAATTGGTTTCATGTTACCGCAACATCATTTCTTGTGGATTTTTATGGATTCGATGCCCCTAATTTCCATTGTCGTATCCTGTAATATATAAACAGTGGTTTTATTGCAGGGTCCAAAGTGGTTAATATATTGCCAAGATCAGTACAGTAGGTGGTGACAAGTTTATTTGTGAACACCATGCATCGATTGTTTTTTTGAACAAATTTATATATTGAAATTTTTAGGGTTTTTTGATTTTTTAGGCCATCTTTACATTTCTCCTAATAGGTCTGACAGATAGCCCAAAATCAACAACAATACAGTGTCAAAAATAAACAGAGGTCCAACCCAAAACTAGGAAACCCTAGTGTCTCTTCAAAAGCGAAACCCTAAGACAGACGCGCCGTCATCGGGAAAAAACGCCGGTCGCCTGAACACCGAGAACCAGAAAACCAACTCGGAGACAGAAAACGCAGGAGCCGCCGCCGCCGAAGCGCAGACACGAATCCATCCTACGCCGTGCGAGAAGAAACCAGGAGGAGCATCGGAGCACTGACCGGCGAGAACCAGAAGACCTTCTCACCGACAGAAACAAGGAAGCCGCCGCCGCCAAAGCGCAGACACGAATCCAAACCTTGCCGTGCTAAAACAGGCATAATCGGCGCAACAGGACTAACGCCGAGGAGAGGAGAGAGGAACAAACCTCTTACCTTACCCACCACCGACAGAGAGCTACGGGGAGACGGACACCGGGAAAGGAGAGAGTGACAACCACCGGCGGCAAAAACGACGGGAACAGGGGAAAGGGTACATCGGCAAAGGTAGATCCGGGAAAACTCACCAACGAGGCTCGCCACCGTCCCCAAGCGACTCACCTCAGAGGAGCGACTTCCGAACTAACCTTCGGCGAGGACCCATGCACCGCCACACCACAACCGGATGGAAACCCCACCGCCTCACCAGAACCGTCTCCAAGAGCCACCACACTGAAGCGGCACCATAAAACATCGGAGAGACCGCCGGATCTAGTCCTCGATGACCCTGACAGAGACTCCTAAGCCCACAGCAACCACCAAAGAGGACAACGCCGGGACACCGTGAAGTTGTTGACCGTGAGCTACCCACCGCGATGAAGATCGGAGCCATGCAAAAAGTTATAAAGGCGCCTCTCCCATCGCCGGAGAAGATTGGCGGGGAGAGGTCAGTCGAAAAAGAAAAAGGAAGGACCTAGTCCTTCACGCGTATCTACATAAAGTAATGTCAGTTTAGGTGGGTAGCTAAATAGGTGGATGTGTTGTTCACGTGTCAGAATACATAAAAAGAAAAGACTAGCCGATCTACATAAAGTAATGTCAGTTTTGAAAAAGAAGAAAGAATAATCAATGTCAATATTTCACCCGAGAAAACACAAAGCATGTACTATTTAAAGACATCTCTAACCAAACACTTTATTCTGACAGGAATAAAATTTTAAACATTTTAAAATTTTGAAGTTATATTGGCCCAACCATAAAAAATTTGTTTATTTTTTTATATTGACAAAAGTTACTAATAATTATAAAACTTTACAAATACATACAAACATATATTAAATATACTACACAATACCCAATATTACATAATAAAAGATCATATAAATTACATATCTAATAATAAAGCATATATAAATATAAATTTTACAATGTTATATATAAACAACTTAGATTTTTTTGATGATGATACACATGAGTCTATGCAATTAGAAAAGCAAAAATCTTACCAAAAAAACTCAAAAATTATTATTGAACAAACCAATTAAATCAGAAGAGACTCGTAGTTTTCTTAGAGAAAGAGAGGTGTTTAGTTGTTAGATACTCTCTTTTCACAATTTTACCATGTAAATCTTTATGTTTCAAAGTTATTAATTAACATGGTTACAACACGTCCTAATTCAATAAATCAAAGTTTTTGTAAAACATTTTCTTGCTAAAAGTTATAATTGTTTAGATAAAAAGAAGAGAAAACATAATAATTAATTTTTCTTATATTGACTCATAAAATGTCAAATACGGTTAAAAAACAAATCTTGTTTATATAGAAATATAAGAATTAATTCGTCAAGTTCAAAAAATAAATGAATATCTAAATAATAAAAAAACCTAATTCAAATAAAAATTATTATTTCAAAACACATGGTAACATTTAAATGGAAAAAAACAAAATAAAAGAAAAAAAAAACCATTTGTTATGTATATTCATAAAATAAAAGTCAACTATGAATCGATAATATCTAATTCAACTAAAAATATAAGAATCAGTTCATCAAATTTAGAGAAAGATATATATAGTTAAATAAAAACAAACATAATTCAACTAGAAATGAGAAAAAAACTAAATAGGAAAACAAATAATAAAAGATAACAAAAAAATATTTTTTCATCAAAACCAGAGATATCACAAACATAGATTATCTATTCTAAGAATACCATTGGACATTAAAATCAATTACTCCCATAAATATTATGGTATTTATAGAAAGATAGGAATAATAAAGTATCTTAAATGTAGATCGAAACCACCCCCCAAGATTCACCCCCCCCCCCCCCCCCCCCCAAGATTTGAAAGATGGCTGAACAAATTGGGATAAAACATAAATAAATAAAATTTAAAGGAATTGAAATGATTATACGGTATCACATAACTGTTGGATATGAGTTTAGCACCCATCCAAAGCCTATTGGAAATTTTGTCTAAATCAGTCATTCGATGTCGGCCCAAGAAGACAAGCCCGTCAAGGAGTCAACGTCCCAAAGAGAAGTCAGCGCACAAGCACTATAAATAGGACCCTTCACTCTTCATTTGAGAGATCATTGTAACTTGCGAGAGTGCCGAGCTACTTCGATAAAGCTCCGACCTCAAGCAATCTTTAGGGAGCACATCATTTGACGGACTCCCACCTCGTACCATCCTGTTTACAGCTCGGCTTCAGCCTTTAGATCAATAAAGAACAGTTTCGACCCCACTTTTAATTCATATCTCACCTCGTAGTTCGGACATTTCAGATCGTAGCCCGTAATATTGAATAAGTTGAATTTCCGTAACAACAATTGGCACCGTCTATGAGGACGAGAAACTTCTTTACGCTCTAAGACGAAGCCGAGATGACAGGACCCCTTTCAGCCAACGACAGTTCGGAAAAGGTAGCAGACCAGCCGCCGAACTCAAAACCCCCAAATCCGAACAAAGGGATAGACCTACCGCGCCTACCAACCAGCTCCTCAAACCCGAACCCCCTCACTTCCCCAGAGCTCCCAAAGACCACTGGGCCCAACACTGCGCTAGCCCGCACGAATATGTCGATGGTCAAAAACCCAGTCAACCAAACCGGGACCACGAGCACACCCAGAAACAATGAACCGACGACGACCGTCGTACAAGTCCCCGATCAAGACCAGAAAGACACTATTGCTCTCATAAGAACTCTGATGGTGCAAATTGACGAGCTAACACGATGCAACAACGACCGCTTCGAACAACTCGCAAACGCCCAGAACACATGACACGAGCAGATTGACAACCTCCGGAAGACCGAACAACAAGCACCCCGAAACATGGAAGCATTCGTGGATACCTTCCCACACACAACCATCAGGCCAGGAGAACGACCAACCATACCCCGACTATTGTCGACATACGAGTCCGAGGCACACGAAGAAGAACCAGGCAGCGGCAGCGAAATCGGGCTTTTGAAGGCATAGCTTAACAACTTGACGTCAAGAGTTCACAAGGCAACCAGCTCGGCCTCCGAGATCGACTGAGTCCTAAAAGAAATGCAAAACACGCCATTCACAAGAAAAATAACCGGAACACCAGTCCGACATCAAGGAAAGATCAAACTGCCCACTTACGATGGCAGCTCGGACCCGCGGCAATATCTGACAGCTTTCAGCATCGCGATGGGACGTACCCAATTCCTTCCCGAGGAACGCGACGCCGGATTTTGCCAGCTCTTCGTCGAAATCTCTGCGGCGCCGCCCTCAACTGGTTTTAATGACTGGAAGCACACTCCATTGACAGCTATCAGCAACTAACAACCACTTTCTTAAAGCACTACTCAATGTTCATTCAGGAGGGAGCGTCGAGCGCCGACCGCTGGTCAATCAACCAAGAACAACACGAATCCCTAAGGTCATACATCGATAGGTTCAAAGCCGTCGTCTCGAAAATCTCAGTGACCGGCAGCGAAAGACTGCCCGCGTTCCGGAACGGGCTCTGGTACGTATCCCCATTTTGCAGCGAGCTGGCCCTGAATAAACGGCAGAGTCTCGAAGACGCCCCCCCATCGGGCCGGAATCTTCGTCGAGATAGAGGAGGAAAGGGAACTACTCGCCAAGAAACTTGGGAAAGCAAGACCCGCGAAGTAAAAGGAATCGACGCAAGAATACGTCAAGCCACGCCAACACTACAACCAGGAATACAAGAACTCGAAGAAGGAAGTCAAGAAAGCGGCGGCCTACTTCGCTGGCGAGCACGACCTGCAGGACAACCCGAGAAACCACACCAAAAACAAAGGCGCAAACACGGGAGATAAGGACAGACCTTTTTGCACATACTATCAAAGATCGGGACACGATACCGACGAGTGTCGTCACCTGCAAAACCTCCTCCTTGGATAGTACCAAAGGGGAGACACGAACATAACAAACCGAAATGCACAAACGACGCCGGCTGACAAACAAGCGACGAACGACAGCGGGCGAGTCTGGCTCATCAGAGGAAAGAACAAAAGATCCGGGAGCGCACATCGAGCCGAACAAGACAGTGCCGACGCAGAATCACACAAGCGAGCTCAAGGCAGCAACGAAGCGGGAAAGCCCCCACCAAGAAGACGCATTAACATGATATTGGGAGAATTTCCCAGTCACGATGACTCAACGGACCTTACAAGGACCTTCGATGAGAAAGAAAACGTGGAACTAGAAAGAAACCGCATCAGCAAGGCAAAGGACAAAGACAAGATTTCCTTCACCACCAAGAACGAAGAAGAACCGGGCAAACCAAGCTGCGATCTACTCGTTATCAAACTCCAAATAAACAAAAAAAGAATCGCCAGAGCCCTGGTCGACACCGGAAGCTCGATCAACCTTATTTTAAAAGAAACTTTACAGGAAATGAAGCTCGATAGGCACATGGTAAGAAGGCCAAAGAGAACGCTCACTAGCTTCAGCAGCGAAACGACAACAGTGATTGGAACAATCCTACTGCCAGTATGTGCCAGACAAATCACTCATACAACCACCTTCCTCATCATATACCGACCAGCGACGTACGACGCGATACTAGGAACCCCGTGGATCCACGCAATGAAAGCGGTCGTCTCAACCTACCACCGGTGAGTAAAATTCCCAACATCTTGAGGAACCCACACAATCTGGGGAGAACAGAAGAAACCAAGAGCCGGCCTCACAGGCAAGAACAAAACACTAACAGCACAAAGCGACACGCAAGGCCCGACGCAACCAAACTGAGAAACAACCTCAGAGAAAGCGGCAACTCAGGGTCCAAGCTCGTAGATAAGATCCTCCATCGTTCTTTCATATATATATATATATATGTATTCCGCAAAATCCTTTGTAACAACGAAAGAACTACGCTCGACCTGATCTCTTATTTGAGAGTACGTAGGCAGCCTTTATAAGGCCTAGTCACCCCTTTACTTCAAAATTAAAAGCACGTTTTCTATCGGAAACGTACTCGGATTGCCCGAAATATTGACATCGACATTCTGGCCAAATGATCGATATAACTAATACGCGTCCCAAGGCGCAGTGTCATCACGCCACGTTGTCGGTTTCGACAACACCTAAGCCGGGGACAGACCCGCACAAGTCCTCGGGATATATTTATTAAGCTGAACCTCCTTCGCACAATCTAATTCGGAGACTTCACATGATAAGCCGGGAACGTACTCGCACCTAAAACCTAACAAATGACAGGATAAGCCGGGCCCAAGCCCGCACCTATAAACATTTGTATGTAAGGCCAAGGCATTTTCGTACTTAAAAACCATAAAGAGGGAAAGTGAAAGACTGAATTTTCCCTCGCCAATATTCTAAAAAATTCGAACAAAACAATCACACCGAAACATAACAATAATAAAAAAACGAAGCCAAGCTAACAACAAGCTCGGACCTGCCTGCATCTACGAACGTAAACGCAAAGGAATAACCCCAAAAAAACACCAATGGCCCCAGCCCACGCTGACGAACGTAAACGCAAAGGAATGACCGCAAACACCAGAACCGAGCACGATCCCGCTCGAAAAAAAAAGGAAACCAAGGTAACACCTCGTGAAATCACATGGGACCATCATAAACCCCAAACAGAAGAACACTACGCGGATTGACGAAAACAGAAAAACAAAATAGTACACATCAAGCTCGAATCCTTTCTTCTTGCTATAAAAAGTAAGCCAAAAGACAATCCAAAAGCCAAACACAATGGCAAAAACCGAAAGTATTTACAAGAATAACAACACACACAAAATACTAATTCACTTGGAAACCCCCAGAGCTCGCAAACCAGCAGCCACCTCGGGAGTACCATAAGGAAGATCGACCAACGCTTCAGAATATACGTCTTCATACCCATGATCGCCAAGTGGAGTCATAAAGAAATCATCTTTCCCAAGATCCGGAACCGGTAAAGCATGCAGTTCAGCCCGCAACTTGGCGTCATGCTCCTTAAGTCTCTCAAGACGAACAGGAGGAACTTCAATCCCTTCCTCCACAAGAAGTTGAAGGGCACCCAGCACGGCGACGGTCTGATGCATCTCCAACAACTTACTCATCGCTAGGGCATCATCCTTCTTCTTGACCCTGTTGTTGTAAAGACGCTCATAAGCTTTCTCATACATCCTCCGCCTCTCAAGCAAAACGGCTTCCTCATTCGATAAGCGCAGCCGATCACACTCGGACTTGACTCCTTAACCTCATCTCTCAGGGAGCAGACCAACTCCCTGCTCCGATCCTCGGATTCCCGCTTCTCCTTCTGAAGATTAAGGACCCGAGCCTTGAGCTCGACATTCGCGAACTCAGCTTCAACAAGCTTCTTCTGAACACCTTCAGGCCCGTTCAAGGACTGCCGCAAGCTCATAACCTCCTTCTTAAGATCTTCCTCCCTGGCCTTGGACGCCTCGAGCTCCGCAGCAAAGGAGTCATTGAGATGATTAAGATTAGAAAAGGCCTGGCAAAACCAAAAGAAACACAATGACATAAGCAGAAGCCCCCTCACATAGATAGGATCTTCACAATGATCTTATAGTGCGTGTTGCATAAGGCAATAGGCCTGTAATCAGCCACCTTTCTATGGGCTTTTCCTTTCGGGATAAGTCGAATATGTGTCTCATTCTGTTGGGGGTGGAGAATGGATGTCTCAAAAAAGGACCAAATATCTCGGGAAACATCAGTACCAATAATGTGCCAATACGACTGATAAAATTTGCTGAGAAACCATCAGGTCCAGAGCTTTATCTCCATTGATGGACATGACTGCCGCCTTGATCTCCTCATTGGACGGCATACTGATCAGGCTTGGATTTTTTTCTGCAGAGATCACACATGGTAGGATGGTGCTGACATGTCTGAAGTCATCCGATCCATTTCTAGTAAATATCTAATCAAAGTAGCTTGCTATGAGCGCAGAAATCTGAGAATCCTCAACAAATTCTGCTCCGCTTTCATCTTCAATCACCGCAAATTTATTCTGTCTTCTACGGTCTCTAGTTGTTGCGAAAAAGAATCCATTATTGCGATCTCTGCTTTTCAACCAATGGATTCTAGACCTTTGTCTCCAAAATTGGTCCTCCTCTTGAAACGCCAATTTAAGCTTCTTGGTAATCTACTCAATCCGAGGTAAGTCTGGGGATCTGGCTGAGAGAGCTGCCTCTAGCTCTTCTAGAAAGGACTTAATCCTCTCATTGTTCTTGATGTTTTGCTCCTTTATCCATTGTATAATATTGCGCCGACACCATCTGAGCTTCGCAATAACCGAATCAACAGGAGAACCATTCCAAGTTGTGTCAATAAGATCAATAACCTATTCTTTCTCAGTTAATGTTCTATTGAACCGGAATAAGCCCTTAGATTTGCTCATAGCACCATCAAAGTATGTGATAAGAGGGCGATGATCCGAGCCCTAAAAATTGAGAAACTTACATCGGCCCATTGGAAAAGCTTCAGCTGAAGAGCAACTGGCCATAGAGCGGTCTAACCGAGATCGGATAAAGTGACTGTAACAGGTTCCCCACCAGGACATATGATTGCCTGAATTCTTCAAGTCCATAACCTGTGATGGGAAACAAAATTCTGAAAGGCTGTAAACGATCCCTCCCATCGAAGTGGGCCTCCTACCTTTTTTGCTTTTTCGAGAATATCGTTGAAGTCTCTTGTAAGAAGCCATGGAAATTCCCTATCCTTACCAATCAGTGACAATTGTTCCCAATATGCAGCTCTATTATCCTCATTAGAGGCTCCGTATAAAAAGGAGACATAAGATGAAATCTTCTTATAAGTAACCTTAGTATCAATGACACTAGGGTCTGAGGAGAAGATCTCCAAGTTTACATACTCATTCCAAAGAAGAGCTAACCCACCGCTTAATACCGATGGTGGAATCGAGAAGTAATTAGTATAATGAAGACTTTCTAAAGACATTTTAATAAAATCATCCGACTGCTTAGTCTCCATGAGAAAAAGTATATCCAGAGATAAAGAACGATGTATCTCCTTCCAACGACGAACTATCAGGTCGCCTCCCAATCCCTGACAGTTCCAACTACAAGCAACTAAGGAAGAGGAGGTCGAGAGGACCGAAAATCCTCTCCACTCCTTTCTTTCTCGATGTTTGATGGTCCCACTGCAGACGACAGATGGGATAAAAGACCAGTACCAGACTTATTACAAGGTAGAGACTTGCGATCAACACATAACTTCTTCCTCGTGGATTTTGGGAATGAGTAGCTAACACTTTCTTCAGCTTGATTCCTTGAAGCGGGCAGCGAGCTAACCTTTTCTTTGCAGAAACCTTAGAAACTTTCCGCTTTAAAGCATCTTTACTCGCCATAGCACTAAAGGATGCTTTATGTTTTCCCTTGCTCTTGCCATCTAGACTAGTACCAGGGATAGTTAGAGTAACGCCCCCTTCCCGTTTACCGCTGACCGACGAGCTGACCGGCCAACAATCAAACAAGAACATGACCGATCAAACCCGAGCAGGCCACACGAGAAGATTTTGTCACAATACGATCAAACCCAAACTATTCTTGACTCCGTTTACCTCGTTTCCACGATACAAGGATTTTTCAACCCGTACCGCTTCCACGAGTTGTGTTCGGTTCTGACTAAACTGTATATCAGGGAATTATTTCCGTTTTAAATATTTAAAACACAAATCTTATTCATATCAAATAACGGTTTTCTACAAATCATTTAGCGCGATCCCAACAAAATCCGAAACCGAAAATAAAGTCAAAATGCTCTCGAAACAAACCAATGCCAAACGCCAACCGAAGACTACTCTGAGTGTCCTACGCGCCTGCCGAGCTATGCCAAACCTGAAAAACATAAAAAGAGTCTAATAAGTAATCTAAGATTAACCAGCGAGTCGGCTCTCCACTAAAGAGGCTGCTAAAGAATCTTATAATCCCGCCCCAAACCCAAAATAATAATCAAGAATAAAATAGCTGATCACGTGCTACCAAGACGTGATGAGCTCCACAACCAGCATTCAATTAACAACACACAACAGCAAAAGGTAATCACGGAAATCAAGAATAATGCAGCACATGCTCTTGATTAGACTCGATCTATATAACGCGGCTCTAACACCAACTCCACACCATCTGGGCCCAGTATGCGAACTCGGTAACTTCCACGGGAAAACTTAGCTACCCCCATGGTAACTAAAATCTCCCATGGCTCCTAGACGTAAACACAAAGTCCTACGACCTAGGACACCGTTCTCTAACCATTGATATGCGGTGACTCGAGCTACCCCTAGATAACCTAAGCTTATATGCAGTCCGACCCTAGGACGTGACCACATATTCTCCAAACTATACACCTACAGATGTCACTCCATAGGTTAGCACCTGCCAGAACCACTACCAAAGGTACGTGAACTAAACAGGAACTCAACTCCCAAGGATCCAATCAGGCAGGAAGTACCGGAACGCCCTCTCTAGACTTGTGGGATCTAGCACACACTATATAGTCCTAATAACTGTAATATAAACAAACATACTCACTGGGACTCTATCACGCAAGACCGAACAAGGTCAAATAGAAACACTATCTTAATCCCCGTACCTAGTCTATCCCGCAAGTCCTACCACCATTCATCAACACAGCCGGACCTATCCGGTCCTACACCGGAATAGGTATCCATACCCAGACTTACCCGGTCCCGTACCAGAGTAAGTATCTACCAGTACAGTCTACTCGGTCCAACACTGAAGTAGATAAACACTCAAGCAAGCAACAGTCTACTCGGCTCAACACCGAAGTAGATACAGAATCACACAAACAATAATCACAATACCACACAACTAATTATTTAGGTTAGTTAGTTTTTTAATCTTTTTTTAACCTTAACTCATTCAATCCGCTACCTTGGGATTAGTGGATTACTAATCATGTAGACGTTTTAATTCATATTTAATTAATTTTATCCATTAAATTCTTATTCTTAATCTCTTCGATCCGTCAGCTTGAGATTAGTAAACTTACTAATCTCCTGACTTCACATTATTATTTAATTAATTCATTCAACCCGATAACCCCGACTATTGACCAATTACTCCACCCCATTATTATATTATAAGAGTGGTATGTTTTTTAACTGTATTTTAATCAACTCATAATTCTCCATATATATATTCATTTAGATATGTTTTTAAATACTTATATATGCATATATGTCCTAGCATGTCGTTATATATGTATGCAACACCCGTTCAGAATAAATTCCCCAAACTTCTTTTTAAATTACTATATTCTTGTAGAAGCATTTAGAAACTTGAATCACCTCAAATGGACACCCGTAGCTCCCGCAATGAATTTTACAATTTTTATCGGTTCTATCGGTTTCCTTTCCCGATAGTACGAAAAACTCGTTTAACGTCCGTTCTGGCCGCTTCTTGTCTTTTAAATATTTTCTTTACTTAAAAAGAGAAACATTTGGCCCGTCTTAGCCCCGGATCACATTTTGGTAAAATTTCCAAAATACCCCTTATCTCCTGAAAATTATAAAATTGCTCGTTTGACTTTTCTGCTGCCCGTTGACCAATTTTGAGAGACAATGTACTTCAGTTAGTCTATGGGTAGACCGAGGGGTACATGAATGGCTACACATGATTTCCTATTGAATTTCCTCCTCCATAAATTGCACCTTAATATCTTGGAGAATTATGGATTCTTTACTGCCCCCTTCTCTTCTGATCAGACTTGATCTTGGAAAAGGAATAGTAAGCTTGTCCAGAGCTGAGCTCCTTTCTCTGGACGGGGAGACAGAGTATGGGTTGCTTGCGAACCCGAGAGCTTAGAGGATTGATCATAATAGTCCCGATTATTCAAGGAAGGGTATGATATACTGTTAGTAGCTCTGTTCCGTAGAGGTGGAGGTGGGAGTGAGGTTTTTGGAGATAGAGATCGACGGGCCTCCACACGATCAAGACGATGGTGGAGATTGTCATAAGCTCGGTGTCTGACCTCCTGCCTCTCCCTTTCAGGTCTCCTCTGGTGTTCCTGTGATACATCTCTAGTATCCCGAGATCGTCGAGAATCCATATGATCAGGGCAATTACGAGAGATAGGTCTGTTAGTAGCTCGGAATTGGAAGATAGATTGGTTTCCGGATGCATGAGGAACATAGCCACGCTATCGTCATGTCTGCGTTTATCCGCCTCAATCCTAGCTAAAGCTTTCATCTCATTAATACCAATCTTGCGATCTGCCCCCATCTGATGCCAAAGAGATGAATAGGAAGGAAAGTCCTTAGCCTCATGAAACAAGGAAGCACACAAGAAACAGTGTTTCTCCAACTTTAGATACTCAAATTCAACTTCAGTAATTTCCCCAGTGGGCAATCGAATATCCAATTTATCTTCCAATGGTAATAAGGCATTGATGTGAAGGAATTTCTAGCAGTTCTAATAAGGATTAGCAACCCTAGGTAAAAATTCCAAGCCTAGGATCTAAGGTTCATATAATTGAATCTATCAGATCTCGAGATTACCTAGTGAATTAGCAGCGGAAGATTTGCAGATAATCGAGATCACGAAGCACCTCAAACGCTGTGCCTCTACTGGTATCCACACGCACACAAACTGAACAGCAGGGATGCTAGTGCCTATAGAGATCTAATCTCTTGAGAGGTTTCTTTTCTAGTTCTGGTGGCTGTGAATTAGGTTCTGTTGGAGTTTAGGTCGACCATATATCTTATATATGTCGGCTTAAACTACAACGGAATTAACCAACGATTAAACCGAATTAATCTGGTTAATCCGTAAGTTGTGTCGACCGACACACTCTCTGTATCGATCGACACGGCCCCAGAATTTTGATACCGAATGCATATCAAATATGCATTCACTAGATCATTACATTAATGATCAACCTCGTCTTTAACGTCCAGTTTGCTTAGGTGTGTGACCCTGTAGGATCATATAACACTAGCAATGAGTTCTTAACCCATTAATCATAAGTGGCTTCTAGCAAAGCGTTATGACTGCCTAGTGTCATATGATTGTCTCATCTCGACAATACGACTTTCTCTCAGAGTAAGTACAATAGATTCAAGACATTCCCAACAATCTCCCACTTGTACTGGAATCATCTATTCCTTTAATCCCTTTGTAGCTATATCTCAATCTAGCATAAGGAAAGAACTGTGTCATCCTTATTAAGCTAGATCACGTTTATCGAATCCCGATTTGTACTGATAAAACAAACGACTGACAATCACCTCGTTTGAGCGCGGCCACGCATTTCCAGTATCAAATCTTCGATAGACCCAGAGATATTCAACTCCTGTTATATAGGAGGTACAAATCCCATCTTGTTCCATCCATGCCCCTTTCATATCTCATGATACGCCTAATCAGTTTCGTTATAATCACCAGTTACGGTTGACGTTTGACAAAGTCAAGACGGACCAATCCATATGTAAGAAATCATGATGAACTCAGGTCTAAGGACTATACTCTTTAGTCGTAATGAGAAGCTCTTATGACACTCATATAACATCTTGTAGAGTTCTCATTAACGGGTCATGTCCGATCATGTGTTCTCCAACACATATCTATGTAATTGACTTTAATACTCTTATTAATGACTCCATGAAACATAGTCATCAGTCACCTCACATACTAGTCTCACGTGGTTGTTAATGTCCCACTTTAACAACCTCGACCAGGGACCATTTTAATTTATGTCATTTATTGCTTATAGGGTTTCATGATCAAGTCACATACTTGATGACCTATAAAATGTCATAAATTACTTTGGGACTATTATTTAATAACACAATTAAATAATGCTGAAACAAATTTCATTAAAATAACATAACTATTATGTTTTTGTGAACATCATGACATAACTAAAACAAATATAACTCCCACTGAAATCAAGATCACATCATAAGAAATCTAATGCCTACAGCAGCAATATGAAACTCATGCTTAGGCCTTGGGAGAGGCTTAGTCAGTGGATCTGCAACATTCTCATCCGTCGGGACTCTGCTGATCTTCACATCTCCTCTATTAACAATATCACGGATAAGGTGATATCTTCTTTCTATGTGTTTGGACTTCTGGTGTGATCTAGGGTCCTTTGCTTGCGCAATGGCTCCATTGTTGTCACAATACAAAGTCACTGGCTCAGAAATACTAGGAATCACACCAAGTTCAGTGATGAACTTCTTGATCCAAACAGCCTCCTTTGCCGCTTCAGAAGCAGCGAGGTACTCAGCTTCAGTCGTGGAATCTGCTACAGTGTCCTGCTTGGAACTCTTCCAGCTGACTGCACCGCCATTCAGGCAAAAGATGTAACCAGATTGCGATCGGAAATCATCTTTGTCCGTCTGAAAACTTGCGTCTGTGTAACCACTTACTACCAGCTCATCACTTCCTCCGTACACCAAGAATTTATCCTTAGTATTTCTCAAATACTTCAGAATATTCTTGACAGCTGTCCAGTGACTTTCACCTGGATCAGATTGGTATCTACTCGTCATGCTTAAAGCACAAGCAACATCTGGACGAGTACAGAGCATGGCATACATGATGGATCCCAATGCCGAGGCATAAGGAATCCGACTCATGCGTTGTCGCTCAGCAGGTGTCTCAGGACACTGCTTCTTGCTGAGACTTATGCCATAAGACATTGGTATGAAGCCCTTCTTGGAATCTTGCATTCTGAACCTGTGTAAGACTTTATCGATTTAAGTGTCTTGACACAGTCCAATCAACTTGTTTAATCTATCTCTATAGATTCTTATTCCAAGAATATACGCGGCTTCTCCCATGTCTTTCATTGAAAAACAACTTTCGAGCCAAGCCTTAACAGACTGTAACAACGGAACGTCATTTCCGAGAAGAAGTATGTCATCTACATACAATACGAGAAATGCAACTGCGCTCCCACTAGTCTTCTTGTAAACACATGGTTCCTCTTCGTTTCTGATGAAGTCAAACTTTTTGACTGCTTCATCAAAACGAAGATTCCAACTCCGAGATGCTTGCTTCAATCCATAAATGGATCGATGAAGCTTGCATACTTTCCTAGTAGCATTAGGATCGATGAAACCTTCGGACTGTGTCATGTACACATCCTCTTCCAGAATTCCATTAAAGAAAGCTGTTTTCACGTCCATCTGCCAGATCTCATAATCGTAATGAGCGGCTGTTGCTAGGAGAATCCGAATGGACTTAAGCATGGCGACAGGGGAATAAGTTTCTTCATAGTCAATACCATGAATTTGTTTGAAACCTTTTGCCACCAGCCTTGCTTTATATATCTGAATATTTCCATCCACATCAATTTTCTTCTTGAAAATCCATTTACACTCAATGGGTCTTGCACCATCGGGTAAATTAACCAAAGTCCATACTTGGTTCTGTGACATGGATCCCATTTCGGATTCAGCGGCTTTCAGCCACTTTTCGGAGTCAGGGCTCATCATGGCTTCTTCAAAATTCGCGGGCTCGTCACTGTCAATGATCAATAAATCATGACAATTGGTTACGAGAAATCCATATCTCTCGGGTTCGTGATGGATCCTTTCGGATCTGCGAATTTCAGGCTCCACAGGCGCGGTTTCTACAACTCTTTGTAGATCCAACTGTTGCTCTTCCTCAACGGGTTGAGCATTTTCCTGTGGTTCTCGAACTTCTTCGAGTTGTACTTTACTCCCACTGTTTCTCTTGGAAAGAAACTCTCTCTCAAGAAAGACACAGTTCCGAGCAACAAACACTTTGTTCTCGGATTGGTTGTAAAAGTAGTATGCCTTGGTTTCCTTAGGATAACCAACGAAGTAGCACTTATCAGATTTGGGTTCGAGCTTATCTGTAATTAATCGCTTAACATAAGCTTCACAACCCAAAATCTTCAGGAAAGACAAGCTCGGAACATTTCCAGTCCACATCTCATGTGGTGTCTTTGCAACTGATTTTGACGGAACCCTATTAAGTGTAAACGCAGACATTTCTAGAGCGTATCCCCAAAAGGATAATGGAAGAGTTGAGAGACTCATCATTGATCGAACCATATCTAATAAAGTTCGATTCCTCCTTTCGTACACCCCATTCCATTGTGGTGTTCCAGGAGGAGTGAGTTGTGAAACAATTCCACAATCTCTCAAATGATCACTGAATTCTTGGCTTAAGTATTCTCCTCCACGATCTGATCGAAGAGCCTTAATACTTTTGCCAAGTTGATTTTGTACTTCATTTTGGAACTCTTTGAACCTTTCAAAAGATTCCGACTTGTGTCTCATTAAATAGACATAGCCATACCTGCTGAAATCATCAGTGAAGGTAATGAAGTATCGAAAATTTCCTCTGGCACTTGTGCTCATTGGGCCGCACACTGTAGGAATTCGTTTGGTTGATCCTGATGTAATTCACAGATTCAGATCATCCTAAACATACAGATCTAGGTTCTCTTGAATAGAAACATTAGATGATCTCACCTTTTACCTGTTTGTTGCAGCGGAAGGAATAGAACAGGTCAGAGATCAGATAGATGCACCGAGGGATGAATCCTCCAAAGGTTCACACACGCGATCACAGGAATGGCTGCTAGACCACAAGGAGAGAGGCGCGCAGGGAGAGAGAGAGACGCGGCTAGGGTTCAGGTTGGGGAGAAAGAGATTTGGCTTTTGATCATTAAAAGCCTTCTCTTTCCCTTTTGGGCTTATGGGCCCAAAACACCAATCTGATTAAATCCATGGATTTAATCAGACCCATTAACATTTCTCTCTTAATACGACAAATGCCTGGCACTTTTGTCGTACTTCTGCTAAGCCGTTCCAACACATTTTCCTGTTAGCTTAGGCGTGTGACCCATATGGGATCATATAATAAAGGCAATAAGTCCAAGACTTATAGATCATGAGCGGACTCTAGCAAGCCATCATGATCCCCAGTATTATATGACTTATGTCTGATCTCGACATACTCTTACTTTCTAGAGACAGTACCGAGATTACTGGACACAATTCCAACAATCTCCCACTTGTACTGGAATCTCTGTATTCATAATCCTTTTGTCTCAATATCTCGATTAGTCATAAGGCAAGATTGGTGTCATCCTTATAAAGCCTAATCTTGTTCATCGGACTCTGATTTGATACTGACAATCCAAACGACTCGGGAAAGTCCGTTTGAGCATGGCCATGCGTTTTCCAGTATTCAAATCTCCGATTGGCCTAGAGATATTCACTCCATTTATATTGGAGGGACAAATCTCATCTTGTTCCATCACTGTAAACTACTCATTTCATGATGTACCCAAACAAGGTCCTTATAGTTATCACAGAACGATAGCGTTAGACAATGATCAAAGTACATTAGTCCATGTGCAGTCACATGCATGTGAACTCAGGTCTAAGGACTATACTCTATAGTCGTAGTAAGAATCTCTTATGACACAGATATAAATATCCTGAAGAGTTCTTATAAGCGGGTCTTGTCCGGTCGTATGTTCCCAACATACACCTATGTACTGACTTTGATGCCGCGCATCTATGACACACTGAGACTTTGTCATAAGTCACGTACCAATCCAGTCTCACATGGTTGTTGGTGTTCCAGTTTCAACAACCTTCGACTAGGGACAGGGTGATATAAAACATTTATCAAATATAGGGCCTCATGATCAAGCTAAATGACTTTGATGACTCAAGATCAAGTCACTTACTTCGATGACCTATAAAATGCTTCATATCATTTTGGAACGATTATTTCATCACAGTTAAAATAATCTTGAAATAATAATTTCATTAAAACATAAAATAATGTTTTACAAGAACATATCAAATAACTAAAATAAAGCTCACAAAACTCCCACTCAAATTTAGATTACATTTCAATGTTTCTAAGGCCTACAGCTTCAGTCAGGAACTCGAGCTTAGGCCTTGGGAGTGGCTTTGTCAACGGATCAGCGACATTATCATCTGTCGGAACTCGGCTGATCTTGACTTACTTTCTATTAATGATGTCACGTATCAAGTGATATCTTCTTTGAACATGCTTGGATTTCTAGTGTGATCTTGGTTCCTTTGCCTGAGCTATAGCACCATTGTTGTCACAAAACAGTGCCAGAGGCTCAGCCGCATCTGGTATCACACCTAGTTCCATAATGAACTTTCGTATCCAAACAGCTTCCTTCGCCGCTTCTGATGCGGCGATATATTCAGCTTCTGTAGTGGAATCAGCAACGGTGTCCTGCTTGGAGCTTCTCCAACTTACTGCACCGCCATTCAGACAAAAGACATAACCGGACTGTGACCGGAAATCATCTGTGTCTGTCTGGAAACTTGCGTCCGTGAATCCACTGACTTTAAGCACATCACTTCCACCGTACACCAAGAACTTATCCTTAGTATGTCTTAGATACTTCAAGATATTCTTTACGGCAATCCAATGGTTTTCACCTGGATTTGACTGGTATCTACTCGTCATGCTCAATGCATAAGCAACATCAGGACGAGTACAGATCATGGCATACATGACAGATCCTATTGCAGATGCATAAGGAATGTTCTTCATGCGCTCAAGCTCAGCAGCCGACGTGGGGCTCTGCTTCTTGCTTAGCGTTGTGCCATGTACCATTGGCGTGAAGCCCTTCTTGGAATCTTTCATGCTGAATCTTTGTAGGACTTTGTCAATGTATGATTCTTGACACAAGCCTATCAGCCTCTTAGGTCTATCCCGATAGATCCTAATTCCAAGAACGTATGCGGCTTCACCCATGTCTTTCATGGAAAAACAACTTCCAAGCCAGTCTTTTACGGACTTTAGCATTGGAACGTCGTTTCCGAGAAGCAGTATGTCATCGACATACAGAATAAGAAATACAATCTTGCTCCCACTAGATTTCTTATACACGCATTGTTCTTCTTCGTTTCTGATGAAGTCAAATTGCTTGATCGCTTCATCAAAACGAAGATTCCAGCTCCTCGATGCTTGCTTCAATCCATAAATGGATTTGTGAAGCTTGCATACTTTCCCAGCATTCTTTGGATCTATGTAACCGTCAGGTTGTGTCATATACACATCCTCTTCCAGAATACCATTCAGGAAGGCGGTTTTCACGTCCATCTGCCAAATTTCATAATCATGAAAAGCTGCAGTTGCTAGTAGAATCCGAATAGATTTCATCATAGCCACTGGTGAGTAGGTTTCATCGTAGTCCACACCGTGAACTTGTCTGAAACCTTTTGCCACCAACCTGGCTTTGTAAATCTGGACATTTCCATCCACGTCAATCTTCTTCTTGAAGATCCATTTGCACTCGATGGCTTTTACACCAACGGGTAAGTCAACCAACGAAAACACTTGGTTGACCGACATGGAGTCCATTTCGGAATCAGTGGCCTTGCGCCACTTAGAGGAATCTGGGCCCATCATGGCTTGATTGAAGTTCGATGGTTCATCACCATCAATGATCAAAAGATCATGACAGTCAGTCACGAGGAATCCCTGATATCTCTCGGGTTCGTGACGGATCCTCCCGGATCTTCGAACTTCAGGTACTACAGGTTCAGGCTCTACAATTTCTTGTAGATCCTCCTGCTGCTCTTCCTCATTAGGTTGAGCAGTATCCTGTTCATCTTGAATTTCTTCAAGCAGTACCTTACTCCCACTGTCTTTCTTAGAGAGAAACTCCCTCTCAAGAAAGTTACAATCCCGGGCAACAAAGATCTTGTTCTCGGAACGTAGATAGAAGTAATAAGCCTTGGTTTCCCGTGGATAACCAATGAAGTAGCATTTATCAGATTTTGGTGTAAGCTTATCTGAGATTAATCTCTTAACATAGGCTTCACAACCCCAAATTCTTAGATAAGACAGCACTGGAACTTCTCCAGTCCATAATTCATATGGTGTCTTTGCTACTGCTTTCGATGGCGCTCTATTTAGAGTGAACACTGCTGTTAGCAGAGCATATCCCCAAAGGGATATTGGAAGGTCTGTGTGACTCATCATAGATCGAACCATATCCAATAAGGTCCGATTTCTCCTCTCAGACACACCATTCCATTGAGGTGTTCCAGGAGGAGTGAGTTGGGATACGATCCCACACTCTCTCAGATGATCACTGAATTCTTGGCTTAAGTATTCTCCTCCTCGGTCGGACCGAAGAGCCTTAATGCTTTTGCCAAGTTGGTTCTGTACTTCATTTTGGAATTCTCTGAACTTCTCAAAAGATTCATACTTATGTTTCATCAAATAAACATATCCATACCTACTGAAATCATCAGTGAAGGTAATGAAGTACTGATAGTTTCCTCTTGCATTTGTGGACATTGGGCCACACACATCAGTGTGTATCAGGCCCAATAAGTCACTGGCCCTCTCGTTAGGTTTATTAAAGGGGGCCCGTGTCATTTTGCCCATCATGCAGGATTCGCATTTCTCACATGACTCAAAGTCAAATGAGCCAAGAAGTCCATTCGAATGGAGCCTCTTGATGCGTTTCTCGCTGATGTGCCCTAAACGACAATGCCATAGAAACGTTCGGTTTTCCTCATTAGGTTTAAACCGTTTTGTATTAATGTTATAAATTGGCGCGGATTGATCGAGTATATAAAGCCCATTCGTAAGAGGGGCAGAACCATAGAACAAATTGTTGCGATTGAAGGAACATAATTTATTCTTAACTGAAAAATCATAACCTTCCAAATCCAACAAAGAAATTGAAATAATATTTCTGCTTATAGCAGGTACAAAATAACAATTATTCAGTTCTAAAATCAATCCCGAAGGTAAAGACAACAAGTATGTGCCTACAGCTAGTGCTGAAACTTTCGCTCCATTCCCAACTCGTAGCTCCACTTGTCCTTGCTTCAGCCTTCTACTGTTGCTGAGTGCCTGCATATTAGTACAAATATGAGCCCCACAACCAGTATCCATGACCCATGAGGTATTATCAGAAGTAGTTGTATTAACTTCTATAACAAAAATACCTGATGAAGAAGTCTCGAAAGTCTTCTTCTTTAATTCCTTTAGACCTTCCTGGAATTTCTTACAATCTCTTCTCCAATGCCCCAGTTCTTTGCAGAACCTGCACATGTCAGTAGGCCCAGCCTTGGACTTGGGCTTGGGCTTTGGCGTGTCCTTGTCCGCGACTTGGACACCCTTGGCCTTTCCCTTATCCTTAGCAGAAGACTTCTTAAACCCCTTGCCCTTTTGTACCATAAGCACATTGGGGTCCTTGGCGGTTTTCTTCAAGTTGGGCTCTGCAGTCTTGAGCATTCCGTGAAGCTCAGGCAGTGTCTTACTCAAGCCATGCATGTTAAAGTTCAGAATGAACTGATCATAGCTTGCAGGTAAAGACTGCAGAATGATGTCGCAGGCAAGTTCCTGGCTGATTGGGCAGTCGAGTTTCTGAAGATGATCGAGATAACCCATCATCTTCAAGACATGAGGACTCACTGCCGCATTCGCAGCCAACTTACAGTCCAAGAGGTTCTTAACTGTCTGGAACCTCTCGGTCCTAGCCTTCTCCTGAAAAAGCGATTTCAGGCTTGCCATGATCTCGATGGGAGACAATACACTTTCGAACTGTTTTTGCAGCTCAGGAGTCATTGTCACCAACATCAGGCAATAAACATCATTTTCATCTGACGAATGCTTTTCCCAAGCATTGTGCAGAGTCCTGGCAGCATTGGCAAGAGGCCTCTCGGGGAGGGGATCTCGAAGGATATAATCCTTCTTCTCCTGCTTGAGGACCAGCCTCAAGTTCCTTGACCATGTCAGGAAGTTCGTTCCAGTCAGCTTCTCCTTCTCGAGAACAGACCGGATCGAGAATGTGTTTTGTGTGCTTGTAGTAGTCATATCTGAAATATATAAATAAAAGGTTATTAGTTATATGTTCAAAATGATTAATCTCGTATTAAAGTATAATATGATTAATCATGCATTATATTCAATAACATAAGTTACCCTCAATAGAATATAATGATTCCAAGATCCACATATAACTAAGATTAAAGTGGGCCACTGGCCATCACCCAACCTTAGCTTATATCGGTAAGCCCTATATCGGCTAATTATATCCGTGATATAACTCTTGGTTGTGAATCTGTGCCCGAGGCCCAATCCACTCTGATGTCTCAAGGCCCGGGACTCCCGATGGCCTAGTCAAGAAAACCAGACTATACAGTCATGTAATCATTAATGTCTGGGACTCCCAATGACATTTATGAATCACAAACCGTCTTACTCACGCAAAAGCAGACATCCTCACACTGTAAGGCCATGAATGCAATTGAATGGGCTTTGACAGCTGACATAGTCTGGACAAGACATCCAACGCTTGATATTATTTGAGGTTCGTAGGTTTATTAAAATTCATTCCCAAAATAGAAGATTACTATTTCGGGAAACTTTCTATTTTTGGAAACCTACTATTTTTGGAAACTTTCTAAAATTGGAAACTTTCTAAAACCGGAAACTTTCTAACTTTAGAAATTTCTTTAAAATCCAAAACCCGCAAAATCAGAAACTTCTATTTTGAGAAACTTTCTAATTTCAAAATTTCGGAAAATATAATTCAAAAACGACTTTATAAATTTATAAAATAGATTTTAAATTAATCTGAAGAAAGACTCAAATAATTGGCCCAATTGTTTTAACTTCTTGGCCCGAGGCCCAAGAATTGGTCCATGTCCAAGACATGACCCAATTGTCCAATTATTTGACATAACCGGTCTGGTTCATTAAAACTGGTCTAACCAAGTTTTAATTACTACGATGACCACAATTGTCAACCGGTTATTTACTAAACCGGAATTTCTCAATTTATTTGGTCCAACCAAATCAAATTAGAAATTCCTGGTTTAGGCACTAAATCCAATATTTCTTTCGACATTGGATTTCTTATCCCGGTTTAACCAGATTTAATAAAATTATTAAAATCTGTTTATTAAACCAGAACGATGATTTTAATTAAGTTTTGAACCGAACCACCTAACCGAAATCGAACCGGCCCAATTACACCCAAAACCCTAACCGGTCGAGCAAGAGCCGTCCAGCCGCAAGCCGCATGCTCGATCCGAGATCGAGACGCTCGGGATGATTGCCGGACGGGACGCTCGCGTGTGATCGGGACGGTCGGACGAGCTCGGGTCAGGCGGGACGATCGTGGGACGGGTCGATGCTTGGCCGAGACGCGACGATCGGGACGAGCCGGACGAGATCACGGACGCGATCGCCAAGCGATCGTGGTCGATCTTTCTCGCACGTCAAGCAAGCATCGGGACATGAGAGAGGCGGAACGGGACGATCCATGATCGGGACGAGCCACGACCGGGACGCGATCCGACCCAACCGGCCATCTCTCGGCCGTGATAACCAACCGGCCAAGCCGGTCGATTTTCCTTTGGCCGATCAACAAAACCCGAGTCATATAGCTCGGTTTTGTGATTTCAAACGTTTGTTCAGGATTCAATTCAGTTTCTTAAGTGTTTTTCTTATCAGTAATGGATTCAAAACACTTCTAAACAGATTAAACAACCTAAACAATGAATCTAAACAAGAAATCCTAAGAACCAATGGCTCTGATACCACTGTAGGAATTCGTTTGGTTGATCCTGATGTAATTCACAGATTCAGATCATCCTAAACATACAGATCTAGGTTCTCTTGAATAGAAACATTAGATGATCTCACCTTTTACCTGTTTGTTGCAGCGGAAGGAATAGAACAGGTCAGAGATCAGATAGATGCACCGAGGGATGAATCCTCCAAAGGTTCACACACGCGATCACAGGAATGGCTGCTAGACCACAAGGAGAGAGGCGCGCAGGGAGAGAGAGAGACGCGGCTAGGGTTCAGGTTGGGGAGAAAGAGATTTGGCTTTTGATCATTAAAAGCCTTCTCTTTCCCTTTTGGGCTTATGGGCCCAAAACACCAATCTGATTAAATCCATGGATTTAATCAGACCCATTAACATTTCTCTCTTAATACGACAAATGCCTGGCACTTTTGTCGTACTTCTGCTAAGCCGTTCCAACACATTTTCCTGTTAGCTTAGGCGTGTGACCCATATGGGATCATATAATAAAGGCAATAAGTCCAAGACTTATAGATCATGAGCGGACTCTAGCAAGCCATCATGATCCCCAGTATTATATGACTTATGTCTGATCTCGACATACTCTTACTTTCTAGAGACAGTACCGAGATTACTGGACACAATTCCAACACACACATCTGTATGTATAAGGCCCAGTAGGTCACTGGCCCTTTCATTTTGTTTGTTGAAAGGGGCCTTGGTCATTTTGCCCAGTAAACAAGATTCAAATTTCTCACATGATTCATAATCAAATGAGCCCAGAAGCCCATCACTATGGAGCTTTTGGATCCGTTTCTCGTTTATGTGGCCCAAAAGACAATGCCAAAGAAAAGTCTGATTCGTGTCATTTGATTTGAATCTCTTGGTGTTAATGTTATAGATTGGTGCGCTTTGGTTTAAAACATAAAGCCCATTCTCTAATGGGCTGCTACCATAAAATATATCATTGTAATCAAAAGAACAACATTTATTCTTAATTGAAAACTGATATCCTTCCACATCCAAAACAGGAATAGAAATAATATTTCTGCTTATAGCAGGTACATAGTAGCAATTATTAAGCTTTAAAACCAAACCAGAAGGTAAAGACAAGTCATATGTTCCTACGGCAAATGCAGCAACTCTTGCTCCATTCCCCACGCGTAGGTCCACTTGTCCCTTTTCCAACTTCCTACTGTTGCTTAGGCCCTGCATATTTGTACAAATATGAGCACCATAGCCGGTATCCAATACCCAAGAAGTAGAACCAGAAGTAGTAACATTTACTTTTATAACATAAATACCTGAAGATGAAGTCTCGAAAGTCTTCTTATTTTTCTTCTCTTCCAAGAATTTGTTGCAGTTTCTCTTCCAATGTCCATGCTCTTTACAGTAATGGCACTTATCAGTCACAGATGGGCCAGGCTTGGGCTTAGGGGCTGGCGCAGGCGTGTCCTGGTTCTCAACCTGGATGGCCTTGCCCTTTCCCTTACCTTTGCCAAGTTTCTTAAACTTCTTACCTCCTTGTACCATAAGTACATTTGGAGTGCCCTTCTTGATATTAGGCTCAGCTGTCTTGAGCATGCCATGCAGTTCAGTCAACGTCTTCGTCAAGTTGTTCATGTTATAGTTCATAACAAACTGATCATAACTTGACGGCAGTGACTGCAGAATGATGTCAGTAGCCAACTCTTGGCTAATGGGACAATCCAGCTTCCCCAGGTTATCAATATAACCCATCATCTTAATGACATGAGGACTGACTGGACCGTCCTTTGGTAGCTTGCATTCAATGAGAGATTTAACCGTCTGGTATCTCTCAGTTCGTGCTTGCTCCTGAAACATACTTTTCAGGCTAGTGATCATCTCCACTGGCGACTCCACGTTCTCGTATTGCTTTTGCAAATCCGAGTTCATGGTAGCCAACATGAGACAATTCACATCGACCACATCATTAGAGTGCTTATCCCAAGCACTCCTTTCTGCATGTGGAGCATTGGCTCTCGGTTTTTCAGGGAGAACAGTTTCCAGAACATATTCCCTTTTCTCCTGCTTGAGAACAATTCTCAAGTTCCGATACCATTCGAGAAAATTCGATCCATTTAACTTGTCCTTCTCAAGGACGGATCGCAGGGAGAAAGAGTTATTATGAGTGTTAGTCATAGCTGAGAACAAAGAAAGGAAAAGGTTTAGTTATGATGTTCAAGAAATGAGAAGTCTTAACTTTTAAGAGAACTCGCATTATATTCAAACAATGTTTCCTCAGATGAATATAATGATCCAAGACCCATACTTCACTGAACTTGAGTGAGCCACTGGCTATCACCCAAATTTCAGCTATCTAGGTAAGCAACAATTTTGCTAGTTATATCCAATATAACTCTTGGTTGTGGATTGACATCTTATGTCCAATCCACCTGATGTCTCTGAGCCCAAAACGATTTTGATGGCCCAGTCAAGTAAACCAATCTCTTAAGTCATGTAATTGTCGATGTCTTGCACTGCAAATCCATCAACACGATTACCTCTGTCTTACTCATGAAATTGTGGACATCTTGCACTACAAGTCTATCGCACAATTAAATGGGTCTTGACAGTTGACAAGATTGGAAAGACATCAAGTATCACTTGATATTTGATTGAGGAACAGAACCATTTAAAACGTTCAGTTTTAGTATGTTTTAATTCTTCTAATTAATTGATTTATCTTGCTTTGGTTCTATGATTTCAGGTTCCATAACCCAAACCATCGAATCTGATATCGACCGACACTACTTTAGTATCGATCGATGCAGAATAACCAAAACAATTCGCGATAACCGATCAATCTAATTGATCCGGTTTTGAATACCGGTCAGTGTCGATCGATGCTACACTAGCATCGGTCGATACCAACCTAATCAAACCAATCGCAATTAAACCATTCACAGTGTTCAACCATTATAAACCAAGCTCGATAACCGGTCCAATCCAATTGAACCGATTCATCAATCTCGCGAGGTTTGTGTCGACCGACACAACTCTTGTGTCGATCGACACTAGGCGAAACAAATTTTATTCGGGTTATCCTTCTGTGTCGACCGATACCGGATTGGTGTCGATCGACACAGGGCGATAAACCCTAATCGTTTTTCAAGCCAAAAACCTAAAACTAGATTTTTTTATGAAAACGAATTTTAACATGTTTGTATCAACTATACAGAGATCCAGATTCAACCAATCTAATCAACATGCTACAGATTCAATGGAACCCTAAGGCTCTGATACCACTGAAGGAATTTCTAGCAGTTCTAATCAGGATTAGCAACCCTAGGTATAAATTCCAATCCTAGGATCTAAGGTTCATATAATTGAATCTATCAGATCTCGAGATTACCTGGTGAATTAGCAGCGGAAGATTTGCAGATAATCAAGATCACGAAGCACCTCAAACGCTGTGCCTCTACTGGTATCCACACGCACACAAACTGAACAGCAGGGATGCTAGTGCCTATCGAGATCTAATCTCTTGAGAGGTTTCTTTTCTAGTTCTGGTGGCTGTGAATTAGGTTCTGTTGGAGTTTAGGTCGAGCATATATCTTATATATGTCGGCTTAAATCACAACGGAATTAACCAACGATTAAACCGAATTAATCTGGTTAATCCGCGAGTTGTGTCGACCGACACACTCTCTGTGTCGATCGACACGGCCCCAGAATTTTGATACTGAATGCATATCAAATATGCATTCACTATATCATTACATTAATGATCAACCTCGTCTTTAACGTCCAGTTTGCTTAGATGTGTGACCCTGTAGGATCATATAACACTAGCAATGAGTTCTTAACCCATTGATCATAAGTGGCTTCTAGCAAAGCGTTATGACTGCCTAGTGTCATATGATTGTCTCATCTCGACAATACGACTTTCTCTCAGAGTAAGTACAATAGATTTCAGGACATTCCCAACATGATGTCCACCCGACTCCTTGCATCTTCCACATCTCGTCCAGATATGATTCCCAACTCCTTGCTAATGACTTCAATGGTTTGATCAGTCCAGAAATGAAGAGGAATACCATGTACCTTAATCCAAAATGAGATGACAGATGGGAACCTCTCCGACACCACTGGTTCCCACCTTTGAAGGATTAACATCCACTTTTAAAGTGGTAAGGGGCCTTAGATAGCACAGATTTCAGGTCTTCTTCTGTTTCAAAACGGAAGATAAACTTGTCAGACCCAATGTCACGACCATTTACCCTACCCTCCAAATTCCAAAGTGGAGGGAGGAATTTGAACATAGCATGTGGCCTTTGGAATTCCGGATTTGTTATCCGACCTATCAAAGTTAGTCTGTTCATAGCAATCAGAGCCGAGCTGTCACTATTCGGGATACGAATAGGTGACCTTCTTCTTGAGCTGGGAGCAGAACCAGCTACCCACTTTTCCTTCTCAGCCCGGGAGTATGAGCGAGACATTTTGCAAAGAGATTAGGTAGAGAGCTTGAGAAGGGACCGGAATGCAGACCTTATCGACAAGGTACCAAAGAACTTGAAAAGACTGTATCTCATAGTAAAAGGCACCCCAACAAACCACTCTCTGAAATGTTCAGAAGGAGAGAGTAGACCCAGCGAGAAGGTTCCCGTTAAGAACCAAAAATCTTGACGGGGGGAAGATTTCAAGATCTAGGAGCGAGAAGTAGTCAGCAAGCTAGATCCATGGAGGATGACCAAAGCAGGGGCCATGGCTTCACGAAGCAAGAAGAGATCTTGAAGAAACTGGCCGGAAACAGGGAGCCGTACAAACCGTACGTACAGTCGCCTCCGAGTTCACCCTAGTATGTACACGTCACGCCTGGATTTGTTTAAACATTAACTATATTCAAACACATCATATATTCCAATAATATAATTATTAAATAATTTTTATATTTTATTAAATTAATAATATATCAATTAAAATTAGTTAATACATCTTTTTAACCCATTCTTCAATAGTCAAATTTAATTTTAATATTATAGATAATTGAAATTGGTTAATCTTTTTCCAATATGTTTAATATTTTAAAATAATCTAAATATAAATATTTTTATATTAATTTAATTAATTAAAATATAACTACAATTATTTTTAGTAAATTTTAATAATAATATGAATTTAGTAATTATTTTTCTTAAAAATCAAGAAGTTAAAAATATTTGTAATATTTTTTAGTAATATAAAAATATATTTATATTTCAATTAAAAAATATTATAAAACTATATATTGAATAAAATCATAAATTAGAGAATTATGTTAAAAGATAATTAAATTTATTTTATTATAAATTTAATAATAAATTCAAGTTAATAATTATTTTTCTTAAGAAATGGATAAAGAAAAATATTATAAATATACTTTGGAACAGAATATGTATATTTTTAAACTATCATGATTAAAAAAATTAACTATAATCAAACATTAACTACTAAAAGATATTATAAATATATTTTGGAACAGAATTATTAATTAGAAAACATTTAGTATGACTCATATATAGTCCAAAATTTAATAATCTAAAAATACCCTCAATAAAACAAAAAATGTCAAATAAATTCAGTGGAACAATCCGTTAATTTTATGAGATTATTTTTAATAAAGTGTTTTATGGCATTTTCACCGAATCATTTTTAGGTAATGGTTAATTTTTGTTTTATCCTAACATAGATAATGAAGCAGAGTTTAAAAAATTAATATCTAACATAAATAAAATATGTTTAAAAAAAGAAAAAAAAAACTTTATATTTTAGAAGGTCTATCAAGTTTCATTCGAAGTAGATTATAAGAGATATTCATGGCCTAAAACAAGATTCACTCGCTTTGGTAAAAGAGTCCTAAAATAAATAAAAATTAAATCAAAATTTAGTAAATCATAAAAGATTTCAACATTTAAATAAAACTTAAAAATATTAAAATATATATCACTCTTTATATGCAACATCCTCACTATATATATCAAATTTAAGTTGTGAAATCACCTTCACAAACGTAGACAAATGGACCTAAATTCATTCAAAAACTCAATAAAAATAATAAAGTACAAAAATTGATAATCGATCAATTAAATGTTTTAAATATAATTATAAAAATTTATAAATCAAATTTTACATACCCACATTATACTTTACACGCCAAAACCTCAAGAAGGCAACAATCTCAAAGTTACCAATGGAATTCCAGTATTCATCAAACTTGAAAGCCAGTTTTTCTATATCAATGCATCTTAAAAATGTGTCATGATAACATATATGAGAATAATATAAGTATTTCATTAGATAAAAGAATATAAATGTTTATAAAAATATGTTTTCAGGAGAAAAAAATGAAACTTACTCTATTTATCTGATATGGAACTTAACTTTTTTGGAATAATTGACCGGCCATACTCTATAGTTTGCATGTCTCAAGCATAAGAGATAAATCCAATCAAATCTGAAAAAAATAATGAGATGAAAAAGGTGATACAAAAATGCAACCAACACATGAATTTGTTAACCTAAGAAATTTGAACATGTTTACAATAAAATTACCAATCGTGTATGTAGGAAATAGTTCGCGATCCCTAATATGGTACATGTCTACAAAATTATAAAATGGTTTCAGACGTTTCGTCCATCAGTTAGTAATGAGCGTGCTCTCGCCCCTGAAGATTTGTTTTTTAGTAATTGTATTTCTAATATCATTATTACTATCCATTTGAACCATTTCAAAATTTTCAATAAATTTCCAGTGACTTTCTTGAATATGCTACAAATTAAGGGTTCCAAATAATCTACATGGCGTAAACTCGCAGAGGTTCGAGGTTCGAAACCCACTAGGAACTTTAAGTATTGCTTCCTGGCCAAGTGGGCATTGGGCTTAGGCCCAGTGATTTACCTGTCCGTCAGTTCCCCACGAGCTGATAAGGACCCTGGATTAGTCGGGCAATTCCCGGATCACCAGAGTTATCAAAAAAAAAAATAATAATAATCTACATGAAATGTTTAATTGGATTTTGAATATTTACATTTGGAAAAAATAGGATCGAAAATGATTATTTACCAAAAAAATAATTCCGAAGAGATTGAACTTTATGCTACAAAATCTTATAAATTCATCACATAAGTTCACATGACATCTTTTCCCATAAAAGAAAACATTTTTGAACCATTTTTTATGGTCTTGGCTCGCACTGTCCAATTTGTTCTTGTGTTCTCAACTTCCCATTGTAAGGAAAAAAATAATTTTTGTGATTGGTTTGAATAATATTTTGATGATAAAAGAGATAGACGATTTGAAGATTGGTTCCAATAAAATATATGGGAAAATATATATTAGGAAAAGAGAATAGGGTTAAGTTTGATTGTTATAACTAATAAATTATGCATGGGTTTGAAAATTATTAAAATAACATAAAGTAAAATATATAATTTAACAATTTAATGCATAAGATACAATTATTATCAATAAAAATAAATTAAAGACAAGAAAATTTAATATTACAAATTTAAACCATATCAAGGAAAATTTAAAAGGGATTCTCGAATATTATAGTTTCAAATCGCCAGTATTGTAATGTTTCAAAATTATTTGCATTATATTCTCTAATGACATAAAATGTAATTGATTGTTTGTTATCTTTACTTTAAGTACGTTTGGTAAATAATGATCATATAAACTGGTCATTTTTTTGGTAAAAAAAACTGGTCATTATTAGTAACAAAATATTTAATACTTGTGTTTCTAATATTTTCATTAATCTATGATATGTTTCATATTCATTAATTCGTTCTCACTTTTCAATGTAAAATTTATTGTATTTTTATGTTTTGTGATCATTTGTATTATGCAATTTATTTTATTGTTGGTTAAATTTGTGTGTATTTCGGATAATTACTGCAGGTTTGATAACCAAAACCAAAAATTAATTTTTTTTTTCTTAATATGTGTGCAATAGCAGAAGTAAAATGTCCGGAGGTGGCGGCTAATAATAATTCTCATGATGACCTATATTTTCAAATCAAGTGATCATACATTTGAAATGATGTTTGGAATCCAAATAATGTACTAAAATATAATGGAAAGAGAGACTCCCGAATGATTTAATAAAAAATGATATTGAAATATGGATGAAATATTAAACAAAACTAAACATAGAAAATGAGAGTGTTATAAAAATAAAAGGAAATTTAAAGTTTGAATTTTGTATCTATACTATTAAAAACACAACATGAAATAATTATAATATGTTAGATTTATTACTTGTCATAGCAACTTACAGTTATTAGTTTTCCTACATTTCAGGCTAATTAATTAAATCACTTCTATAGTTTTAACTCGGCGTAAATTTAGATATTCTAAAAGGCCAAAATTTTAAATATGTTTTAGGTAACTGTCAAATCAAAACTATAAAGATTTAATAATTAAACATCGTATATTAAACTGGAAAAGGAATCAATAATATCCAAAATCAATTGGATATGCAAATGATAAAAATATTATTTTGTTGTTAAAAATATAATGAAATCTTGAATATCGAATTTCAGCATTATCAGTTATGGATCCATAAAAATAAGTATAAAACATTAGAGCTAAATCCGAAAATATGTGTACCACAATCTTATGTACCACTATTTTCTATAAATATAATCATGGACCTTAAAAAGATAATTTTTTAAATAATAAGAAACATATAAACAGATAACTGTTTAATTACATCATATATGATATTGAGTTTCCAAATTCAGTAACATAAAAACAGTAAAGAAATTTGAGTTGGTTAACTATTTTCCTAAGACAACTCTATGTCTTGCAATGACAACTCTATGTCATCCAACAATTTGTTGTGAGTCTCTATTCAGATATTTTCTTTATCAACTACATACTTATAATTAGTAATAAATTTATAAACCACTAATAAACTATATCAGATCCATTTTAAAATAATGAAACACTTACATCCAAAACGAACAATCCTCCAAATTTTCAGAACACAAATAACATCTCGCCCATTAGAAGTAGCTAATCGATTTGTAAAATCAGGCAAGTGTACCTAAAGTTACACACCTGTGCTGGGTATCCCTACAAAATTTAACAGTAACTTAATATTAATACCAAGACCAATATGGTTATACACATGACAAACATAAAACATGTAAAACATGTATTAGTGTGAGTCTTTGATATGAAAAATAATTTTTGATGATGTAAGGTGATCAACATCAACATTCATGGTACTAGAACTGACCATCATACCAATTACAGCTGCAAAATCATAAAAATGTTACCATAATAAATAATAAATAATATTATTTACCAAAAATAGATCTCACGTCTATACCAAACATAAACATTAGTCCAAGTGTTGAAATCTTGGATTTATTTGATACTTAAAAAATCTAAATAATCCCCATCGTTGATGTTGATGGCATCAATTTTTCGGATTGAAGACCTTGGAGCTACGAAGAGCATATACTCAAATTTCGTTGGATGAAATCTTGAAGGATCATAGGCAACTTTGATGTGCCTCATTCCAAGTCACTTCCCTTCTTGTTTTTCTAAACCCTAAAGTTTGAAAATTCAGGATGTGTAATAATCAGTTCCATCTTTGTACCCTACATAAAAGGAATTTCTAGTTTAATAGTATATTTTTTTTTGTCAAGCTAATAGTATATATATAGAAGATATATGTTCTTATATATGATGTACAAAAATAAATCTTCTGTTTTCGCTTACCATTTCATCCGACAGAACAATTTCAAATAAACCCTTTACCTGCAATGTAATATTCATATACCCTTAAAATTTTAAATTTTAAATGCCAATTATTTCTTGATCGGTTAGCCTTTGAAAAAAAAAATTAATGGTTTATTCATCGCATGTTTTTTTTCTTGAAAAAAGGTTTCAAAACAGTTTTGCTTTTTAAAGAGAAATCTTACAATCGAGAATTGTTTTTTGTGTGAAAAGAAACCAAGTAGCACTCCTTAAATTTAGAGAAAGTTATATTATTTATAAAAAAACAAAACCACTAAAGGCATTTAATTGACATGATATCTGAATAATATAACTATTATTATTGTCTTTACCTAAATGGTTATAAGAGAGACAAAATATATACTCATAGCTAATGTATGCACCATAATGATTAAACCTATTTTTATGATAGTTCATAAAAGAGATAATATAGAATTTATCAGACTACAATATAAAATTAATGAAATAATATGAGCTCCAATATATTGTAAACGAAATAGCATTAATTCGTTCCAAAATTAAACAACAGCAACAAAGTACCGTATATATCCAACTTCAAATAAATAGACAGAGTAAGCAATATTCATTGTTACGAAAATTATATAGCCAAAACCTAAATAATCCTTCTTATTATGGACTCCTTATCTTCTTGCTTTTGTAACAGAGAAATTGTCACCAACACTGGATAATGAAATACTGTCTTCTGGTCTTTTTGATGTTGATGGTGTAAGAGCTAGCGCCATTGATACATCATAATCCGACTCCATACCAGATATAATCCTAAGACGTCCCTAAGTATTTGAAACAAATAACTTTCTCTAATTAATATCAAATACAAACAATTATTAGGAATATTTGAGTTATTTTTTAATACCGACTCAAGTTACTTTAGTTCTCAAAATCCTTGATTGTCGATTCGTTATCCCAAAATAAGTCCACAACATATGGATTCATTGTAGTTTGTCCTTTTGAATTTTAACATTAAAGAGTAATTTCTACCAATCAAACCGGATCAATTCATTTGGGAGAAATTCTGGATCATCCAAAAGTTAGAATGAAAAAAATAAATTTTAGTTTCTAAGCAAAGAGTAAGGTATATCTACAAATAAAGATTTTAAATCCGGTTATACCTCTATTTGCTAACTGGATTCCTTATAGATATCGTCTGCGGATCACTTCACAAGCTTATCTCTAATATCATCAAATGCGAGGAGTTTTGCTTCACCCTCGAAATAATCAGATACACGGAAGACTAAATAATATCTACATCACATAAAACATTTAAAATTGATAGTCACTTGGTTGATATTACTGATGTTATACAAATTAACCAAAAACAATACCTAGCATAAACATCAAAACATTGCCACGACTTTACAATTATATAATGGTTTTGACTCCTCATGATCTTCAAAATAATATTCATATCAAAGTAATTTGATGATGAAAACTTTGCATTCTTGAAAGTACTATTTTTAAGTTATCTATAGCAACAATTGTGGCACACATCACAACATTTTCATGCTACAAACAAAAGATTTGAAACTCAATCCATGATTTATGTATGTAAATTAAACATAATATTATTACTTCTAATATGATATTACCCTTTTTGATTGCAGAATTTCAAGTCATTATATTCTTGATGAAAAAACTCTTTATGCAGATCAAATTTAGACCCGATCCAAAAGAAACTATACTTTTCTCAGTCTTGATAATAAGATCTTGAGATTTTTTGGGGATATTATAAAAATTGTACATACTATGTAAATATTCAAAACAACCATATTAGTTAGTTATTGCGGAAATTAGTATACCTCTCTAACCATTTTTCAATTTCATGGTTATTTTCAGATCTCAATGTGATTTTAGTAGAGTTGTAAGCATTGGATATGTATAAATTTCTTAAAGAAATAAATCACCAGATTATTTTCGTAATATGTTAGGAATAAAGATTTATTATAAAATTGAAGAAAATGTGGTTACCTCCATATTTTTTAATCCATGCAAACCGAATATTGATAACAATAGGAGATAAGCTATTTTTAGAAGTATGCTCAATCACTTATTTTGCATAGTCTCCTCCACAAAGTGCAAGACATAGCATCATCCCTCAATTTATATAGTAGATTTCATAATAAAAAGTATTAAATAATTAGTATAGCATGATTACATAAGTTATACATCACAATGTAGATTACTCTTACCCATTATCTTTTATGTACAATTCAAGATTAGTGTTGTTTTCAGACTTACTCTTGGTTTTAACATCTTCAATAGCACCCATGTGGATAATGACTCTCATGCCATCTAAGGTATCTCAAACAAAATTAAAATCGGAAAAATAGCTACATAAATATTAGAATATGAAATAATAACTAACTTTTAAAAAAAATATCTTACAATCAACACATTTTTATCAAGAGTTCCCTCTATAATTTGAGTTATACTATAATAATATTTATCAGGATTCTAAATCTCAAATCGTTATATTTACATTTTCACTAACTTTCATTCATTCAAATCTATTATGTGATTCGATTTTGATATTCAGGGAACAAGAGTACAAGCACCATGTAAGGAAGCAATATACAACAAGCACAAAAGACAGTTTTGACATTGGCAAAGATGTCATCATTAACGTTTTTTCTCCCAAAGAATATATCGGTGACTTCCGTCCAAGTGATCTTCCTTACAAGTTGATGAATAGTTCGAGGAAAGCTTGTCCTTCCCCTCACAGTACGCGTCATACGAATATGGTTTCGATCTGAACCGATTCCTTGTCCACCGATCGTACCGATGGGGTCTTTATATGATCCCCCCCCTCAAAACCACGTACGTACCTTCATATCATTTCAAATCATTTCTATTGAATTTTCTGATTTAACATTAAACAATATCTATTTTTCCAAAATACGAATTTGGATTTTTTTTCTGTTTCGAAGCTTGTTTCTATTTGATCAAGTAAAACATAGGACGAGCGACGTCTGCTTTGGATCATTTTTTTGGTATCTATGATTTTTGTCATTGTTTAAATAATGGAAGATTTAAGAGAGAAGGCGATGAAAAGTGATTAAATGCGTTACTAACATAGAGAATATATATAGTGTTAGGCTAAATAAGTTTTTAGGTCTAAATTAGTTATGGAGAATATTTTATTTTTACTAACTACTACAAATTTGATGTATAAGATATTCGGTATAAAATTACTTAAACAAGCAGTAACCTAAAAGCACTACCATTATACTTTGAATATTACAAAATAATAATACAAAATATTAATTGATATTATGGTTTCCCTATAAGGTTGTGTGTTATTTAATGTTTGAAATTTAAAAAGATTATAGTGAGTTTGCAGTTGTTAAGTTTCCGTAAATATGTCGATTCATTAAAGGTAATATTGTCTTTGTACTAGGTCCAACGAAGCGGGTGATTCGGGTTCAAAATCGGATAAATGCGTGGGTCAAAAATTTTTAATCCTTACCATTGATTTTCAGACGTTATGATCTAGATCGTTTATTGTAAAAAGGATTCCGGCCCGTTTCAATTAAAATTTTAAACCAAACCGGGTCTATAGATGGAAGAACACGCGGATATAATTTTAAAATCTTCACCATTAATTTATACATGTTATAATCTTGATCGTTGATTAAAACCTGTATTCCGACCCGGTTTCGGAGTATTTTGAAACAAATTAAGCATTCTTACTAATCATAACAAACATATTATCCGGTTCATGAACGGATTGACCCGGGTAATTGTATTTTAAAAGAATTTGGGCTTTATGTCACTAATGGGCTGATTATTATTTATCATGTTTGTTTGAATAAAATTGTTTAGGTACAATATATCCCGTTTTTTACAATATTGTGAGTTACTTAAACTCACTATAATTTTTCAAATAATTAAAGCCATTACTATGATTACGAATATTGAGTTTTTAAAAATTATGGAATATTGTAGATATTTGTATACTAATTTGTATAAATTTAGGAAAAAAATATTATTGTTGCCTTATTTTACGATATCAATTAAAGATCTCAATCAAAGATATCCACATTCAAATTCGGAATTATTCGAATATGCTAATAGTATTTTAACCGAAAAAAATCTCGACCTAGAAAATAATCTATAAATACAATGACGATCACTAAAAACTTCATAGTCATTCTTTATTTACATCAATGCGGGAAAAGTTATTCGTGTTTAAAATCCTTTGTTTTTGTTTATTGGTTTTTGTTTTATATGATGTCTCCAAACAAAGAACACCATATAGAAATACTATACTTTGATGGCCAATCCTTACTGGATGTTTTACAAAGATTGAGGGTTGTTCTATATCAGTTAAATACTTTTCATCGGTAATAGACCAAACGTTTTGAGTGTTCTGTTGTCATGCTTTACTATTGATTCATTGTCTATTTGTAAGTTTTGTATTGCTTCATATAATGATAATTTTTGTTTTTGTTTTATATGATGTCTTCAAAGAAAGATCACCATATAAATTTACAATACTGCAATTTTTCAGTCCAGACATTAAGGGTTGTGCTATAACACTTAAATACTGATTATCTGTAATGGCCCAAACGTTTTGAGTTATGTCTATTGTAGTGGTTTTATAGACAATATTTATTTTTATTGTAGCGTTTATGGCCCAAAGATAAAATCGATTATGATATTGGGCAAAGACACTAAAGCATTCGAATATAAGTGGTTATGGCCCAAAGGTTTTTACTGAGCCAAAGGTTTTCATTAAGTCAATTACACCTTTTACTCGCCACTTTTAGAAACTATTTAAGATTTTCAACCCTAGACGCTTCAGTTTCTTACTGCTTAACCAAATAATAACTTCTTTCTCGGTAATTTCAACGAAATTTCAAAGAATCTCGACATGGCTCCACAGATTTTTCAAAAGATTTCCCAAATCAACAACTTTGTTCCTTGCATCTGGGAACTAAATGTTCTTCTGTTGCGAGTTTGGATGTGTCTAACACACGAGTTGGGAGATCCATGTATCCAGATGATCTTGGTCGATGGAGAAATAATTTCGTTATTACAATTTCATTTTTGTCAATACTTACGCTTATTGCATGTTTTAACTAAGATTTTTTTGTAAACCGATTTAGAGTGTGAAAATAGAGGCTACTGTTCCTATATCATATGTTCCAAAATTTCGTTTCACTACCTGGTTTGAAGGCCGCTGGTTTAATCTTGTGAATGCTAGGGTTGTTCAGGCACCGGAATATGGTTCGTTAACTCCTCATGACTTCAAACTCATTTTCGGTGAAAACACAACTTTCTGTCTGGATTACGATAATATTCTTGTTGGTCATTTCATGCAATTTCCATCAATTCCGGATATTTTGGATGGTAGAGTTGCTGATGAATATCCTAAAGGTAACGTGAATATATATTTTATTGATATTGTTCTGAAATTAATATATATATAGTTGTTTAAATCCGTCTATGTTCGTGTGTAGATGTTCTTGGTGTTGTTACGCACGTAGGAAACGTGCAGCCTTATTGGGCAGGACCAAAACTGCAGTTTACCATTCATGACACAAGGTTAGTTAATAGGCAAGTCTCAGAAGTAAATATAATATATTGGATATCTGAATAATGACTTTGTTTGTTAATAGGCAAGTCTCATAAAAAATGTAATATATTGGATCTCTGAGTAATGAATTTGTTTGTATTGAATAATATAACTTGGAAATACTTTGTCGTAATAGCCTCCGGAGTCTTCAATGTTTGATAATCGGACAAGCTGCCCACGAGCTGATACGAAGGTTTTGGAAGGATGCCGATAGGCATCTCTTTGTGATCCTCCGGTGCTTCTACATTAAACATGAATCCAGTAAGATTAGATATGAGATAGAACAATGATTAATGTGATCGTATATATATTATTACCATATTGTGGTTTATGTTTGATCTAAGCTTGAAATTTCGTTGTTTTATAATATAGATGTAACTTGGCTAAGAGGACATGAGCCTATTTCAGCAATTATGCACGATCAAACTGATAATGCAGACTTCAATAGTCTCCTCAACAGGTTGTATTCATATATTTGATTCATGTTTTCCTGTTTGATGTTTCCACATATTTAAATTGTTTTAGTTTATTTAAGAAATATCTTGAGTAGTTATTAATATATTGTTTTTATTACGTATCTTTCCGAATCCAATGCATGCTCAATATCCTGAAGAAATCGACCTCTCACATTTTATCTATTAAATGATATATTTCGGTTTATAGAAACTTGTGTTTTTTGGGGGTTAGAGGATTATTATGATCCTTTATATGTTTGTTTTAAAAACGTCTTGGATTTGTTTTTTTTTTGTAATTGTAAGATGTCGATGTTAAACTTCCAATAACACATATTATGAACGAAGATTACGTTGTATTAGATATTTCTGGTGGTTATGGTTGTTACTTATTTTTCATCAAAAAAATAAATGTGGTGTACTCTAAAAGAAGTCAACGTTTCTGATTCTTGCTACTGATGTTTATTTCGTAATAAATCATTTTGAAATTGTAATATATTTGAAAAACAGACCAAGTTAAATACAACCCAATTAAAAATTATTAAAAATTGTTACGAATATTCGTATAAAGTTTGATATAGGAAACAAGTTGTATTAGATATTTATGTTGGTTATGGTTATTGCTTATTTTTCATCAAAAAATAAATGTGGTTTACCCTAAAAGAAGTCAACGTTTCTGATTTTTGCTACTGATGTTTATTTCGTAGTAAATCATTATGAAATTGTAATATATTTGAAAAATAGACCAAGTTAAATACAACCTAATTAAAATTCATTAAAAATTGTTATGAATATTCGTATGAAGTTTGATATAGGAAACAAGTTTGAATTCCAAACATATAATATCTCTAATGTAGAAGCCTTATATTCGTATTACAATAGATTGCATTTGAAAGATTCTGTCTTTTTTTTACTTATACACATATAACACTACGATAATCTCTTAATTTTGTTTGCTTATAGAATGTAATATCGATTTTTTATTGAATATCTTGACCAAATTTGAAACATATTTTCACTAATCAAGATACGCAAATCTCATACAATTCAAATCATGGACTACTTACCGAAAGTAAAAATTATTTTATGGAATGATCAGTATATTCGGATAACAGAAGAGATATCCTTGCCATTAAATTAATTAGAATATATTAATACTTTGTAAACAATTCCTAAACAAAGGTTTTAGTGTATAATTATGTGGTTGATTAGTACACGAAATCATAACAAGAGATATGATATGTAACCAAACCCTAATATCACAGTACTATATATTTCACATCCTACAGTTATTATTCTGATGGGCATCTCGGATTGCTAATGGAGGCTATAGGTAAATTTGATATATCTTTCAAACATTCGCTTTTTATATTTCCTATATTTTGATATTTGATAGATGACTTTTTTTTTTGAGCTACAAGATGACTTATTTTATTTTCATTAACGAATCTAAATTTGTTTCAGATCCAGTTGACTCTATGGAAATTTTACCCATTTTCCTTCCTTCTCCACAATTTGTTTTCAAGGAAAATGATTGTTTTGAATATCAAAAAAAGAAAGAAAATAGATTTACGACATAGATGAAATGCAATCAAGTTCATATCGAAGCAAGACATCTACTATATTCACAGATAACCACCAAATTTGTTTGGAATAAAAAAACTGTCAATGGATACCTCGCATGAAAGGTAAACCGGTTTGTGTGTGTTTAGAAGTTTATGCAGAAGAAAGTGGAGAAATATATTATTTACGTCGTTGATTAGATGTAATAAGGGGACCATTTGGATATTTGGATCTAAGGACGATTAATAATATTGTTTATGACACATTCCGAGATGCATGATTTGTCCATCAGAATATTGAAAATCCCTAATTTTTGTTTTCAATTATCTTAATCATATATTTATGTTTCCTAATAATTTTTGCGTATCTATTTAGTAATAAAAAAATTCAAAATTATTACATCTAATTTCTGCAATTTCATTCAAACAATTATTATTAGAACTTCGCCTAAATAAAGAAGTCTTATTTGTTTAAAAGTATTGGTTCTTTACAATATAAGCTGTAATTTGGGCTAATTTGTTAAATTACTATTAAATTAATTAAAGCCCAAATTAATTATGGCCCATTAAAATAAGAATGAAGTTGAAACGATCTCTGTCATTATGAAATTAGCAAAAAAACGGCAAAGTGCAGTTGGGATTGAAATAAACTTTTTCAATATTCGCGCTGCAATCTAGCTAGTAATAGTAAGAGATTCGTGGCTACTCAAGACATGATCCAACATGGTAAACCCTAATTTTGCATTAGAACGATGTTTAGAATTAGGGTTTGTCTTCTTAGAATTTCAGATTTTTATTGAGATAAATCGATGGTGCCGTCTTTCAATAAGTCATTTATTCTGCAACTTGAATATGGTTCCTTCAACTCATCTATTTTGATATGCATGTAATTAATTTGGGTTTAGACTTACTTATTTAAACTTGCAGACAACAAATCGAAGGATGAAACACCCATTATTCTTCCACGCAAGTGCAGAAGGAGTCTGGTATGTAATCTTAGTATGACAATCTCATTAAGTGTTATTTTTAAGTTGATTTTATTTCTCGCAATAATTGTTAAAACTTGTGTTGCAGATTATACCGGAAAAGCTCTTTAATAGCTTTATACTTGGAAAACAGATGTTACAATCGGTGTACTCACATCTGATTTAAGGCGAGAAGAGTTCCCTATCAAACGAGTTGGTAATAGTATTACAGATGGTTGGAGACGGTTCTTCCGAGCTCATGCATTAGATGACTTAGATCTTCTGATTTTCCAGTATCGTGGAGGTGCTGATTTCCATATGGTACACCAGTTTGGATCAAACGCTTGTGAAATCACATATCAAAATACAACAGAATTAATGAAGACTGGAGAAGGTATCACGAGTTATGTGTTTTTCCACTTATTTTCCATAAAATTAGTAATTATTTGTAATGTTTTGACTAATAATCGATATAATTTTTGAAATAAATACAGCACCTCCAAGGGAGACTGGAGAAGGTATCACAAGTAATTGTTTTTTCTACTTATTTTCCAGACAATTTTTGATGATTTCTAATGTTTTGAATAATAATCGAGTTGTTTTTTTTTGAAGCAAATACATCACACACAATAGAGACTGGAAAAGGTAGCACGAGTAAGTGTTTTTCCACTTAATTTCTAGACAAAATGATGAATTTGTAATGTTTTGACTAATAATAGATATGATTTTGGAGCTAATGAGAAGTTTGTTACCTTAAACGTCACGAGTGACAACATAAAGCGAAGCAGAATTGTAAGTTATTCCTTTGTATCAATGTTTTAAATATTCTTGCATGATTCATATGTGTTCATTTTTCAGTATCTGCCTAAGTTTTTTGTGGATGCAAATGACTTGTGGACGGTTGCTGGCAAATCCATTTTGATGGTCAATGGTGATGGACAGAAATGGAGTGTTGAGCTTGCATTCCATTCGGATACTAATAGGGGACGTATTCGTTTGGCTGGCGGATTAAGAGAATTTCTGATAGCAAATAATGTCAAGGCGAAGCAGAGAATCTTGTTTCAGCTTTTCTGGCAAAATGCTACTACTTCAGTCTTGATGCTCTCCTCCACCATTTCTTAATCTCTCTAAGTGTTCCAATCTTGGAATCCTGTTTTAAACTAAGCTAAACTTATGTTTAATGTTTTGCTCAGATTTCTATGTTTGTAAGAAATTTTATATATTTATTTTGTTTCGAATTATGTTCCATGTTAAATCCTTAAAATACTATTGAATTTAAGAAATCTATTTTTTATAATTCTGTTACAATTATAATATTATATGAACAACATAATGTAACTACCACAAAAAATGAATATAGAAAATTGTAAATTAATAATTATTCAATATTTTTCCCCTTATTAGGAAAATTATAATTATTAAAAAGCTATAATAGAAACCTATAAGACTACCACAATGAATTAATATATGAATTTTCCAAATAAAGAAACAATAATGAACTTTATCGATAATCATAACAAATATATCTTTAAGTTGTTCTTTCGTATTTAGGTTTATGAATTTTGTTACATGATCAAATTATGTTTAGTTATTTTTTAATCTAAGCTTTCATTTGGGCTAATTTGTTACAAAAAGAACATTATATATAATGTATATTATTAAAGCCCAAAATTTAGAATGGCCCATTGTAAGTTCTCATTTGTTAAAACGATTCCAATTTCTTTTACTCATTCTAATCAACACTCAAATCTGTAAAATTCTCTGTCCATCGACGAAATATCTTCAGTTAAATATTGGTGTTTGAGGAAATATATTGAGGATTTCGTTCGAGATTCTTGGTTAATCAACCTCTAATCCAAAAGGTAACTCTTAATTTTTCAGTGGAATGATATTTAAAATTAGGGTTTGTATTCTGTGAATTTACCGATTTAAACTGAGATAAACCAATTGTGAAAGACCAATGAACAATAACTCATCGAAATTCTGCAACACAAATCAAGTTTGAATTTTAAGTAGATGTTAGGGTTTATGATGTGTCTTCAAGATTCGATGAGCTATTTTTTTTAAGATTCGGTTTTATTCATTTTGTTTTGGTAAATGCATGTAATGATTTTGATTGATGAATTGACATATTAGTTTCTCTAAAAAACCGGAAGATGACTAACCGACGATTTTTCAAGCATATGATTCCAAACAATTGTAGAAAAAGTATGGTATGTTTACTTATATATTTCTTTCATTAAGTTTATTTTTAGAGAGAATTTTATTTTGACAATCATTGTTCAACATTTTTTGGTCCAGACTATCCCGGGAAAATTCTATAAGACCTTTATACTTGGAAAAACGGATGTTACAGTCAGTAAACTCACATCTGATGCTAGGCACGAAGAGTTCCCTATCAAACGAGTTGGTGATAGGCTTACAGATGGATGGAAACGGTTCTTTAAGGCACATGCATTAGAAGATGGTGCTTTCTTAATCTTTGAGTATCGTGGAGGAAGTGATTTCCATATGGTACAACAGTACGGAATCGACCGTTGTGCTATCACATATGAAAATACCCGTGAGATGGACAATGGAGAAGTTAACACAAGTAAGTGTTTTGGTTTATTTTCTATACACTCTTATTACTTTTTTAATATTTCGAATAACATGATAATTATTTTGTTAGGAACTGAGGAGAAGTTTGTGAACTTAAACGTTACAAGTGACAACATCAAACGAAGAAAAATTGTACGTTATTCATTTTTATATTGTTTTTAAATATTGTTAGTTGATCCATTTATTTTGATTATAACATGCAGTATCTTACAAAGTCTTTTGTGGATGCAAACAATTTAGAGGATGTTGCAGGGAGCACTATATTGATGGTCAATGATGCAGGAGAGAAATTATATGTTGAGCTTGCATTCCATTCTGATAGTGACAAGCGACGTATACGTTTGGGTTTCGGCTTAAGAGAGTTTTTGTTGTCAAACAATGTCAATGTCAACCAAACAATCGTTCTTCAACTTTTCTGGAAAACTTCCATTGCTCCTATTCTCAAACTCACCTCCAAAAAATGACTGAATTGGTATAATTCACGATTCATCCTATGTTGTAATTCCGTTTGATTTTTGTCAAAACATATGTTTAGTGGCAAGTACTAATATTACTATTGAATTCTATATTTGTATTTTGTATTGTTGTTTGAATTATTTTCTAAGTTTGTTTTAATTGTCAAGATTTATGTAACCAGAAATCGCCTATTAATATAATTTATTGGACAAATCCAATTACCTTCTTGACAAATCCAACCACACTATTACCTTAAATATAAAGTTCTAAATTATATTCTTTTAAAACCCATATTAACTACCTACCATATGTACAAAAATATTAATACACAAAAGTAAACAAAATATATTGGCTTCGATTAGTTGTTGATTTTCATCATATAAAATCAGGGTGTAATGATGGTATTCATTCTGTAGGTGTGTACGATAACTGTTTTTTAGTCGTTTGTATTTTAAATTGAGCAAGCTTATTTGCTATCTTACTGTGCATTCATACAAATTTAATTGGGCGAGTGGATCATTTGATTGCTTGGTGTTGCGATCCCATAACCTTTCATCTTGTGGATGCTAGGTTAGTCTGTTCTGATATCAAAAAAGTGTATAATTATTTGTGTTATAAATATGTAATTAAATGTTACCTAATAGGAAGTGTCGTTTTCTATGTGAGCTCGGTGGCGGCAAGGCTAAGGATTTCCAAAAATCTTACGAGGATAATGATGACTACGTTATGGTTTGCAACTTGAGGTTTGCTAAACTTATATTTAGAAACGGTATGTTTGGGGTACTTGAATTATCTACGAACTATATTAGTTGTTATAGTTTATATTATTCACTCTTTGGTAAAAATATATTTTGATAGGTGAATGGATTGCAACATCTGTTGGTGATTGTGTTCAGATTATTATGGACGGTGCAATACGTGAAATTGCAGAGTTTAAAAAAATTGGCCATCACGGAAGATAACGGATTAGGATGTCTCATTCGTCTCATGATTATGTTTTGTAGAATTTAGCACCATCTTAACATATTGTTGCATTGATACTATGAAAACAAAAATATACTATTTCAGGATTATGTTTACACAATCTTTAATGAATTTTTAAATATATAAAAGAAACATAAACCCGCATTCATGTAGCGCGGATCAAAATCTAGTATGGATTTAAATTGACAATAAATGAATTAGTTTAAATCTCTTATATATTAAAGGAAATTCTTTCCAATTTCCAGTATGAACTATGTCCTAATACTTTAGAGTTTGACCGTTATAACATTTTCATCGATACTTTAATACAGTATATATCTTTTGTTTTTTGCAAAATAGTTTAATATATATCTTATATTCTTCCTCTTTCATGTTTTGTAAGAATATTAAAATAAAAATTATTATTTTCACATAAAAGTTATTATTTTACAAAATAACTAAAATATTATAATAAACAACAAAAGACCGTAGAATACTAACATTTAAAACATATTTAAAATATCAAATTTACATATAAATTTGAAAATTAAAATAATATAGAATCTATCTTTTATTTTTTTTTACATATTTTTGTAACCAACATAAAAAAAATCTAAAATAATTCATTTATCTAAATTGGTGGTTCTAGACCAATAAAATAGTCAAATATAAACATTTAATGCAGCTAGGAGCTAGGATGATGAACATTATCAACACATACATCAATCATCTCAGAAGACAAACCAAGGCTAGAAAGTATTATCTGGATCTCATAATAATTTTCAGCAGCCAAATTATCCTCCGGTAAATACTCTTTAAAATGATTCGCCCAATCATCCATGCAAACCTCAGATAAGTTATGATCAGTTTTAATGTTCATCATCCTAGCTGCCAACGATAATTTTGAACCCTTCTCTACATTCATCATAGAGGGGCTGATTTGCTGCATCTAGCATATCATAAAATCGTTTGGCATCTAAGTTGAGTTCCTCAACAACAACATTCTGATCATTACTTATTGTTTCATGAAATGCATATGTAATCATATTACGCATCCTATCATGCTCATGGTAACTATGCTCCCCGTGATAGCCAAATTGATCATGAACAACAGGCAATTCATTTTCATGCTGGAAATTTCTACTACTACTACTTCCTGCATTATGCCCACTATGGCCTTCTCCGTATTGATACCAAATAAAATAATTCGGTGTAAAATCTCTATTCAATAAATGACGTCATGTTGTTTCACTAGGGATAAAATTTCTATGCATGCATTTTCGACAGGGGCAGAATATCTTACTGCTTTCCGTGGTTATCGATGTTTGGCTTGCTTGATACATGAAGATTTCCACCCCGCTTTGAAACTCTTTCCTCACCACTCTTTTGGCATCCTTATGTTGATACATCCAGCTTCGTAATTTGTATATAGACATTTGAAAACGAAAAAATTGTGTTTTTTTCTCTGAGGAAGTGTTTTTTCTCTAAGGAAGTGTTTTTTGTTGTTTGGTTTATGTTTCTTTCGTTTCTATGACGGGGTATTTATAGAAAATTTTTAGAACATAGCAACAAATTAACAACCAAAATAATACAACGAAATTACAATTAATTATTTAACAACGATTTTACATCCAATGAGTGATCAAATTTACAACGTTTTAAAACGTCTCAAAAACGGTTACACAACTAAAAATGTGTTTATTTACCAAATTAAGACGTTGATTTGATGTAAATTCGTCGTTTATTGAAACTTAAATATTGGATGTTAATTCATCACAAATTAACATCTAATTTACGACGAATGCTTTCGTATCCCTAATTCGTCGTAAAATCGATGTTAATTTACGATGGTTTTACGGAAAACATCTCGTCGTTATTTTACGACGAATTTACGACGAAATATTGTTCGTTGTAAAATCGTTATAAAATGGATGTAAAACTACAACGAATATAATTCGTTGTAAAATCGTCTTAATGATGATATTGTTTTCTTTGTACTGAAGTCATTTGATGAAGAGGCATGGATAAATAGTATAATATGGTCATCTTGACATGAATTGTGTCGGCATTAAAAAACCATGACCGTTCTTTTTGAATTAAAACATTAATTTTGGCAACATCACCATTTTTCTTGCCAACGATTGAATATTAATTGTAGACAGTCACTAGTGATGTTGCATGTCTACAACGATTTTCTTTTCACACCACTTACTAATTCGAGCACATACATGCAGTCTATTTCACTAATTTGTCTGCTTCATTGTATCTAATTGTTTCTGTTTTTCAACCTCTTCAAATTTATATCATTACCATGGCCTCCTGAAGGAGATTTCTTTCTCTTAAAAATGCATCTAAAGTTGTATTTCAGTGTCATGTTATATCACTCCCATTTTCTTAGTCTTTTGATTCACCATATTTTTGTGTACTATTTTAAAAATTAGGAGATTTTGCAAGTTCTAAATCGTTGACCCATATTTTTTTTTGGGGCATGGAGACAACCGCTGAACAAATTAAAATTTATTTCTTTAAAAAACTTTTCTAAACTTTATGACACAAAGTCATTTTAGCGTTTTAAAAGCAACCTTCGCAAAAAAAGAAAAAATCATTTAAAAATTATGTTTTCTTTATAATGATTTTTTTTAGGCCAGTTTGTTTTCAGTTCTATATAAACCCATTCCCCTAGCCGGATTGAACAAAAACAACAATTGATATTTTCACAATCCAAGAAAAGAAAAAAAAAAAAAAAACATTGAAGTTTGACAAATGGCTCCAGCTCAAAATCCTATCATTTCGAAACAGGTGGCGGTGATAGGAGCCGGAGCATCCGGTTTAATAAGCAGCCAGAGAGCTCCATCTTGATGGTCACACCGTCGTCGTTTTTGACAAGGAGAAACAAGTGGGAGGTCTCTGGATCTACTCACCTGAATCTGAATCCGACCCACTTAGTCTTGACCCGACCCGACCCATAGTCCACTCGAGTGTCTACGAGTCCCTCCGAACCAACCTCCCGAGAGAATGCATGGGTTTTAGGGAATTTCCATTCGTGCCACGTGTTGATGACAAGTCAAGAGACTCGAGAAGGTATCCGAGCCACAGGGAAGTCCTTGCGTATCTTCAAGACTTTGCTAGAGAGTTTGGAATAGAAGAGATGGTCCGGTTGGAGACCGAGGTGGTTCGGGTTGAGCCGGTTAATGGAAAATGGATGGTTCGGTCTAAAAACTTCGGTGGTTTCTCAAACGATGAGATCTTTGACGCCGTCGTCGTATGCAGTGGCCATTATACAGAACCTTATGTTGCTCGTGTTCCTGGTAAAGATTACTTACTAAATGCTTTTATAATTTTGCAAGTGATTTGTTTATTAATACTTTTTGACTTTATATTTTCTGCTAATCTCCTTTCGTCAACTTAATTTTTGCTAATTAATAGTTTTTTTTTTGGTCGGCTAAATGTTTGCTAATTAATATATGCTTCGTAACTTACTTTTGACTTAAAAAGAATGATTTCGATCAAATTTGGTGACGAAGTTCCAACAATACCCAAGTGAAACTGGTATTAGGTTATCACTAGTTAGCTATTTCGTAAGTATAAACCATCTTTTTATTGCTTTACATCGGTTAATATTTACTCATCGCATTTTGTATTTCACACATTCAACTAACATAATTACCAAAATTGTTTAGTTTGTTTATTTGAACATTTATTTTTAGATTTAGTAACATAAATATAAAATGATGCATTTGAACATTTATTTTAACAACTAGTAAAAAAATAAACATTCAAATGGACAGAGTTTAGTATTTGTTTTCATATATATATTTTTTAAGAAATCTAATGATGTTAATTTTCTATTTTTTCAAAATTCGTCATGCCTTGGTATAAGTTATAACTATAAATCTATGTTAAAAGTTTTGTTTTTGATATTATTTTATATATTTTTAAAAAATTGTATATTTTAAAATAAAAGATAAATAGTCAATAATTTTTTTAACAGAACTGTGTAGATAAGATACACAAATATAGAGATCATTTATCATTACAATATTTACAATTGTTAACCTACATCCCCTACTGATGATTTTAATGATCAATTTCTGCATTGTCTATATATTCTGAAAGGACCTTCGATCCAAAAATATCTAATCATTTTTAAATATATATGTAAATATAGGGATAAAATCATGGCCAGGAAAGCAGATCCATAGCCACAACTACAGAGTTCCTGGTCCATTCAAAAATGAGGTAATCTCAAAATATCTAATTTATTAAAACAGGAAAGTTTGCCATGGTACATAAATGTTGTTTCCAGAATTTACCTTTGATATTATTAAGATTTGTAACCTTCATTAAGGATAAAACTGTAAAACAATTTATATTTGATTTATTCATAATATTTTATAATATCTTTTGTTTTCTTTTTTCTATCATAATCATATCTAACGAAAATCTTTTTCAAAAATTTAATAAAAATAATAATTAATTTCGAAATTAATATTAAAATAAATATTATAAATTATTCTTAACTAAAATTTAACTTAAAGAAATAAAATCAAGCATAATTAAGTTACTAAATCAATTGGTACATATACTTATATAATTTAATACATAATTATTTTATAAATTATATAATCATTAAAATTAATAAATTATTATTAAAATAAGAAAGTAGTATATAATATTGTACTAGCGTGCGGGTATAAATTATTTATTTGGTAAGAAACGTTTTTTACGATTGTACTTCTTAACGGGTTGTTTCATCAAATTTTAAAATATTTAAATTATAATAAAATGGGCTAAAAATAAATTAACCAATTTCGATTTCTAAAAATAAAATTTGCACGAGTAACTAATTCCAATTGATATATTTTAAATTTAATATAAATATTTAAATTATTTAATATTTATATTATTCAAATATATGATGTGTCAAATTATAGTTCATGTTTGAATGCAATTTTTAACGGGTTGTTCCGTCAAATTTTCAAATTATATATGATTACAACACGTGTTGAAAAATAGATTAACCAAGTTCAAGCATGACTAATCATATATTAAAAATAACAATAAAATACAACTACTAATATATAATATACAAGTTAATAATATCAAAACAAAAACAAAATTTATTAATTTTTTTCTCACATTTAGCACTATATCATCTTATTTTTATTTGATATAGATTAGACGAAATAGGTAACGAAATTAATTTATAAAAATATAAATTTAAGATAAAAGTATATATTCTAAGAATGAAAACATAAACCCGCGCTTCTTTAGCGCGGATCAAAATCTAGTATGCCCCTTAAACCTTTTACTCCCTTTTTTCTTCTTTTGAAATTAGTTCATGAAAATAAATAAAATATGGATGGTAAGGTGTGGTAGAATAGAAGACGCGTTGAAACGTGCTGTAAACAAATGATGAATCGGCAATGATCACATATATAGTCCCAAAATAACTTTACTGTCACATTATCCAATTTAGGTTTCTGAGTTATTTCTAGCCTCATGTTTACATCCACTCCCTTTATACATTTTTTTTTTTTTTCTTTTCATCACATGTCGTCATGCATTGCGTTGAAACAGAAGCAATATGGTTATCTGTCAATATGCTTTATAGATAATCTAGTAATAACAACAACATAAAGCAGCAGAACAAAGCTAGGTAATCTTATGAGAAACACAACAAATTATATTCTTATCGCTATGTAATTATTTCTTTTTTCACCTATATTGTCATATTGTAAACAAGTACTTATGATTCTACAAAATCATCCACCAAACAAATTTTTATAAAATGTTTGGGAAAATTCATTTATTATATGTGTTTTTTTGTGTTGATATTTTGGCAGGTGGTGGTGGTGATCGGAAATTTTGCGAGCGGTGCCGATATTAGTAGAGACATAGCTAAGGTCGCGAAAGAAGTCCACATTGCGTCTAGAGCGAGTCAATCCGATACGTATGAGAAACTTTCCGTGCCCACCAACAATCTATGGATTCATTCTGAGGTAAAACTAACTACTTTACTTTACCGAAAGTTCACAAAATTTCATCTTAAAAACCAACTATGTAGAATGAAAGTTTTATATTTTCCTTGTAGATAGAGAGTGCATGTGAGGATGGATCAATTGTTTTCAAAAATGGGAAGTTGGTTCATGCTGATACCATTGTGTATTGCACCGGGTATGTTCATTATTGGTTTTTAGTATATCTATAATCCCATATAGTGAGATCTCATACGTAAAATGTGTGATGGATTTTCATTATATTTCTTATATGTTTTGGTTTATGTGTCAAGGTATAAGTATAACTTTCCATTTCTTGAAACCAATGGCTACATGAACATCGATGACAACCGCGTTGAGCCTTTATACAAGCATATCTTTCCACCGGCGCTAGCCCCAGGGCTTTCTTTTGTTGGTTTACCAGGGATGGTTAGTTTCAATCGAAATATCTTTCTTGGGATGATATTGAATTTTACGTCTCTCATATTGTATTTTTTTTACCAGGGCATACAATTCGTTATGTTTGAAATCCAAAGCAAATGGGTGGCTGCAGTTTTGTCTGGACGAGTTACACTTCCCTCACCGGAAAAGATGATGGAAGATCTTATTGCATCATATGAGATGCTTGAAGCATTAGGCATACCCAAAAGACATACACATAAACTGGGTAAACTTCAGGTAAGCTCGTTGTCCAAATATGATTATATGTATAAAATATATAGGTCTCGATTGTTTCAAACATTGTTTGATGGTTTTGCAAAGTAAAAAAAGAAGATTATCATTATGTGTGCGTGATGTCAATGACTTTCTTGCAGTCTAATTACCTCGACTGGATCGCAGAAGAATGTGGTTGCCCACTTGTTGAATCTTGGAGAACTCAACAAGTTGACCGTGGTTACCAGAGACTTGTCTCAAACCCTGAAAATTACCGGGATGAATGGGACGACGATGATCTCTTACAAGAAGCGTATGAGGATTTTGCTAGGAAGAAGTTGATTTGTGTTCGTCCTTCTTATTTCCCCGAAGCAGGAAGATGATATCCCACAATGGTGCCTACTTGTTTTTGGGGTCTACTTGTATTATAAAAAGATATGTTGGTTTTAAACTTTTAATGGAGCTGAATAATGTAAGGTTTCTTTAAAAAATAATGTAAGGGTTGCCTGTTATACAATGGCTTCTCCTTTTTATTTTATATGTTAATTAGTTAAATACATTTCTAAAAATGGTACGCTTTGCAGAGGAGATTAGGTTATGCCTTATATATACAAAATTTTTATTGGATTTTTGTTTTTGTTTTACGTTGGCTTCGTTTTATTTTAATTTGTATTTGTTTTTGGGTTTTCGTTTGAGTTCTAAATTAATTGGTATATTTTAAATTTTTCGTTTGGGTGTTCAAGAGTAACTACAAAAAGTGTACAATTTTTTTTTTTTTTTTTGATTAACCTGGGGTATCCCGAGTTTATGGAAGGGCTCAGACTAATTCCTAAGGGGAGGTGCAGCTCATGGATAGACCCTCTCTCCGGATATTCAAATGGGCCCCTAAAGCAAGATCCATATCCATGTGGGTGTCCTTAAACAAATGTGACTTAGTTTCGCATGGAAGGAGGATCGAACCCGGAACGTGTTAGCGTCCAAGACCCGTCCCCAACCACTTGACCACAAGAGCTTGGACAAATTTGCGGAGGAGAGTTAAGCCTTATATATATTGTTGCATTTGTTTAACTTTGGCGTTTTTATATATGTTTAATATTGATATTGTATGTCATTTTAAAAAACATTTGTGTTTGTTTCTGCGTTTTTGTTTGAGTTCTTAATTGAATGGTATTTTTAAACTTTCTTCTGGAGTTCAAGAGTTAAACTACCAAAAGTGTGCAAATTTATGTGTTATCTTTTTGTTTTGTCAAACATGCTAAATTTTTTAGGTCTGTTAGAGAAACCTATAAAACAATTAGTCGATTTTTTATATAAAAATATGACGGTTTTGTCGATATTATTTTTTTGTAAAGAAAATATTAGAAAAATTCTCAGTTTTATATTTTTTTCTAGATTTTGTTATATAGTCTTTTATTTATTTTTGTGTTTCAAACTTCCAATGATTTTTAAATTAGCTTCCTTATCTCACTTTTGGAACAAAAATGGATGGACTGAAATCAAGTTGAGCTCGTGATTGAAAAACGGACTTTAATAGAAAGATAAGATAAAAGATTCATGAAATTCAAGGACTTCGAACAAAAAAAGGGAATTAGCTTAATATTATCTTTTAAGAAAAAAATAGAAATTTATAGCATATATTAGTCAATTACGAATATGATATAGTCAATATTTTTTATTGCTTTGAAGTGCCAAAAATGGGGTGTATTACACCACGTATATCTTTTTATCTTTTTTACTACAGTTTTGTATCTTTTAATTTTTTTTTGCAATCTTGTATTTTTTATTGTGAATCTTACTGATAAAAAAAAAAATTTACCTTTTGCGGATAGACAAGATCAAATAACTCTATCGGCCGACAAGAGACACTTTACGCTATCCTAACTATCTATCCTTTTTTATTATTATTTTTTTTTCTTTTCCCCTTTACTCTTTTTCTTACATTACATTTATTTCACCACTCATTTTTCGACGGTTGATAGAATGTCGGAGGTGAGGTTTCCTACCATATAAACCGTCTGAATGGAAATAAAATCGGTCGATGTACAGTAATTAAAAAAAATCGGACTTATTATGGAAGTTTCGAATGGACAATTTAGACTAAGAATCCAAAATATCGGCTATTCGTGGATACTCCCACGATCATCAAATGCTAGACGCTTCTCATGGGTATGAGGTGGCCACTTCCTATCCATGGTAAACGTCTTGCATGTGATATGATTGTGGTAGTATCCACGAATAACCGATATTGTAGACACATAGTCTAAACTATCCACTGATTCACTCACATGTAAACTCTGGATACATATTACAACGAGCCCTTCTATCCACTTAAAAAACAACATTTCACGTGGCACTTGTTATCCATTGGGAGCGTCTAGCGTGTGATATGAACGTGACAGTATCTACGAATAGCCGATACTGTGGATATATAGTCTAAACTGTCCACTCGAAACTTCTGTATTAAACCCGTATTTCATTTTTTTTTTTGAATTCCAGTACATCGAACGATTATATCTCTATTCCGATGGTTTATATGGCCGGAAATCTTAACTTCGCTATCCTATCCACCGTTAAAAAATGAGGGGGTAATAAAAAGGTAAAATAAAAAAGAGAGTGAAAGGGAAAAAAAAGGATGGATAGTAAGGGATAGCATGTGACCACTATCCATATCCATCTAGGAGCTATTCTCATCTGTAAGAGCAAAGTGGTCTTTTTAAAGCTGGAACCCACAAAAAAAATACAAGATTGCAACAAATTTTTGAAATATACATAATTGCTATTAAAAAGATACATTGGGTGCAACTAGATGTATCTTTTTTAGAAAGTAACTACAGTTTTGTATCTTTTGAACTCCACTTGCAATTTTGTATCTTTTTTTGTAGGTCCCAACGTCAAAAAGACAGATATACCCCTACAGGTGAGAAGAGTGCCTAAAAAGTCATAGATAGATACTATCCTTCGCTCTATTCTTGGATGGACACAGATAGGTGTTATACACCACACTTCACATAAATCATGGATAGTTTTGTTTTTTTAGGGTAAAGAACTAGTTATATGTGATCTTTAATATTTGTTTTATTTCGAATATACATCTATGGATAATCATACTATGATCTATTAATGGATAATCATTTTAGTTTTGAAAAAATAAACATGACTTGGTGGTTAGGCAAAGTAATTTTAAGGTAAAGAACTAGTTATATGTGATTTTTAATGATGGATAATTGGCAAATTTTGTTTCGGGAGTGAGCTAAATTACTTAAATGATGGATAGTTTTGTTTTTGAAGATAATACTCCAATAAATTATATGTGAAGATAGATACTAAGTAGGTAACAAACCATGGATACATGTATGTGTGTCCATATTAGCATTGTCAAGTTTGGTTATCCATGAGAAGCGTCCAACATGATATTATTGGTCTTATGTCGAATATATATACATCTATGGATAATCATACTATGATCTATTAATGGATATGTAACAAACCATGGATACATGTATGTCCGTTCATATGTGGAAGATATTAGCTTAGTCAAGTTTGGCTATCCATGAAAAGCGTCCAGCACGTGATATAATCGTGGTAGTATCCACGAATAGATGCGGTTGTAGACACATACTCTAAACTATCCATTCGAAACTTCCGTAATAAGTCTGATTTTGATTTTTTTTTGAATTCCGGTACATTGGCCGATTTTATGTCCATTCAGCCGGTCTATATTACCGGAAACCTCCCCTCCGACAATCTATCAACCTTCAAAAATAAGGGGGTTAAATTAATATAAAGTAAGAAAGAGAGAGAGGGGGAAAAATAATAGGAAACAAATAATAATAAAAAGGACGGATAGTTAGGAAATAGTGGAAAACTATCCGTCGAAAGAAGTTGTCACGGATGAGTAGGGGCAAAACTATCTTTATTCCGGTAGGACCTACAAAAAAGATACAAAATTGCAAGTAGTTTTAGAAAGATACAAAAGTGTAATAGAAAAGTTGAAAAATACAAACCATGCAATAAAGCCACCAAAAATGCTATTGTTTCCTCTTTTGCAAGGACTGATATGAAAGACATGTTATTACTCTCACTTGCTTAGTTTCAGACTGACACGAAAGAGACCCGTCATGTACATGAGTCTACAAAATCTTGAACAAAAGATAGTTATCTATGTGTCGTGTATGTGACTATTTTATCATCTGCATAAACACCATAGTTTATCTCCTTGTCGGAATTGCGCTAGGCGCTGTACGTGCGGCCATTTTGGACCTAATGATTTATCAAAAAATCGGGGATTAAACGGGAGTAATAGGAACCTAGTTTTTAATATGTTTACCGTTGCATATAGTATATTTATTGTTTTTGTAAAACAATCCTAAGAATACATCTTAGCTCAATGGTCTGCGCTTGACTCTAGCTTCCCATGTTTCATGAGTTCGATCCACTCCCACTGTAATTTCATATTTTTTCTTAGTTTTGTTTAATGAGGTCACAATTACAAAATACCCCCTTCATCTTCTTCTTCGAACTGGGGTCTGCAACCCTAATTTGCGCCGTCACCCTTATTTTTTTTGCTGATTTCGTGAATTGAACTTGAATTTCATGTTAATTTTACTTAGATATGATAAATTTAGTACCAAGTATGAGTTCAGTCACAAAATTTCAAGAAAAAACAATTTTTTTAAACCACTGATTTTGTAACCGCACACAACTAAATCGCGGTGGTGGCTTGCTGCCCACCGCTTTTCTGACGATAATCCGACCGCCTTAGCCGCGTTTTAAAACATGGGTCTATGTTAGATAGCTGTGTAAGTAATTATTGACAAAAGATAGTCCTTGAGACAAATATGACTATTTATTTTGAAACTCTTTTTTAGAAAACTTAAGCATTCAAGTATGTATTTACGGAAGATAACTGAGTAAGCGAATGTATTTATCTTTTTTGATGTATATATCATTATCTAGTGTATTTATCTTAAGCATCCATAACTTGGTCTTAGTGATTTGCAAAAACTGTAGAAGATACTCGTCTAACTATTTCATCATCTACATAAACATTATAGTTTATGTTATAGTACTTGTGTATATGACTATTGGCAAAAGATAGTAATTGAGACGTAGATGATTATTCTATCATAAATTCGTTCTTGGAGAAAACCTAAACATCCTAGTACCGTGGTTTCTACATATAACCAAGTATGTGAGAGATAGTTGTCTAAATGTAGATGATTATTCCATTATCTACATAGACCGCTATAGTTTATGTTAAATACTTGTGTAGTTGACTATTGAAAAATATAATCTTGCTTGAAACATAGATAATTACTCTATTAAAAACTTGTTCTTAAAGAAAACTTTAGCATTCAAATCCCATGGTTTACTATATATAACTGAGTATATATGAGTATTCATCTATCTTGATGTATCTATTTTTATTTGTAGTCACATACTTGAGCTTATTTGTTCTAGGATTTAAAGTTAGTGATTTGATGATGAAATAGTCAACTACATTTAGTCAACTATTTTCTGCAGTATTTGAATTAAAGAACCGTGTAGCATCGTCGATTAGTTGAACTACAGATCATGGTATGTTTTAACGGCAACATTTTCTGATCTGGAATTCGAGGGTGTTAATGGCGGTGGTTCTTGGAAAAAGATTATAAGATAAGAAACAATATTTGAGGAGAATTAGATTTTTTTTTAACACTGATTTTTATTATCTGATTTGATTACAAATTACATCACAGAAGAAGTACGATGTATGAAATAATATCACAAGCTATTGATCACTTCACCAACAGATAGGTGAAGACAAGGATACCATGACACAATAGCAATACCATACATAAGGATTTTTGAGACAAAGTAAAATAAGGATGTTCCCGATCCTACACTAGCAGGTGGCCTTCCAAAATTTTACTTCTAATACCTTTATCCACGAGAATTCTCGTAAGTGAGATAAGACTTCTTCTTCAATCGTCTTAATCAACTTTCTCCGGAATCGTTTCTTTAGAACTACCGTCGGAGAAACTTGAACACCAATTACAAATCAGAGATAAGTAGGCTTGAACCCCAAACTTAAATCGATAAATGGACTCTCAAAACCAAGAAATATAGGCCAAGCCATACCGAAGATCAAGAGATCCGGATTTTTCAATTGTTTTATCCAAGTTATAGATCGATAATAAGCTTAGTTAAAGGAAAAAATCATACACAAAAACCACAAATGACCAGATTTAAGAACAAAACCAACGGGAATGTAATGAAACACTCGATTTGAAAAGAGATAATCGAAAAACTATGATAACAATCAGCCGGAATAAAGATCCAGTCAAGATCTACCGTCGCTGAGAATTATCACAAGCTAACCCACAAACTGCTCAAACCACAAAGACACTCAAACAAACCAATTAAAACCGACCACTACCCAGCCTAAACCATGAACACTATCCTCCCACATCGAACCAAGGTTAAGATCGGCTAAAGGGAAACAGAGCAACACGACCAATCCGGCTATGACCGAAAACACGGACAGAACCACCGGATCTACGTCGGAAGCCACATCATCTCGCCGTACACGAACAAGGATACATCAGCACCGTGGAGATCTGAGAAGCTCCGACACCACATCAACACGACCTGCTTCAGCTAGATCTGCGATGCAACCAACTTTAACAACCAGTTCGAACACCTTCATCAGAAGACCGGAGTTGTACAGCACCTCGCCGTCACACCAAATGGAATCAGAACAGCAGGAGGAGAATGGTAGCTGGGATATGAGCAAGATGAACACGAAGACGCCGTACGCCGTCCTAGAGGACGACGATGAGAAGCCAGCCACTCCGAGCCCGACACCACCGGAGGTCACACACGAACGAGAAAACAGAGGAAAACGAAGAGGGGGACAAAGAAAGCAGGGTCCGGCGCCGGAGCTAAGGAAGCCTCCGACGCCAGAGGAAAGAGATCTGAAAAAAAAACGAGTTGGCGGCGGCTTTAGGAGAAGTGTTGTTGTGTTTGTGAGGAGAATTAGATTAGAAAGGGGAATTGTTATGGTCCATTGGTATGGACCCTTAGATTTCTGAATTTGGAGAGGAGAGAGAGTTGTTGAAGTATTTGGGCAAAGCTTGAATTATTATAAATAGAAGAAGTGGAAAGTTTTTGGTTTTTTTATTTGAGCAAGAATTTACCTTTTTTTGGAGTTAGTTTTGGTCTAAAAAATGGTATGAGACCTAATTTCGCAACAAAAAATTTAAAATCATTGATAGCTATTTTTAACTAATTGATGTTATGACAAATCTGATGTTATGACATAGTTGTTGAAGTGTTTGATAGCTGTTTTTAACTATCATTGAGAATTAAAATAATATTATTTCGATAACTATTACTCAGACGAAACAATGCGTTAAAAAAATAATGATATATTAAATTTTTTAATAAATTAATAACACTGAAATAATAATATTTTATTAATTTAGTGAAATATTCATCTATTCAAAAATTACTTAAATCTAAAATTTAATTTAGAAAAATATATTAATTTATTGAAGTATTAATTTATACAATATATATATATATATATATATTATCATTGATATTTTTGAATCTAAAATATTAATGATTGTATAGGGCACGGCGGGTAAAGCAAATTCACAACCACAATTACAGAATTTCCTGATCTATTTGAAGATGAAGTATGATCAAAATCTATATTACATCTATTTTTGTTCTCGATTTTTAATCTATTATGTGAACTCGAGTTTATTAACAGTAATTTTAATAACATCTTCAATATCTTCTGACCAAAAACTTAAATTTTGGAACTAACCTACCGTACAGAACAAGTTTCAACTCTTAGAATATGTATTTTAGACTTTTTTAGATAACAAGAATATTAAAATAGCGGAGCTGATTGGGAGAGATATGTGTTGAAAGAATAAAAAACGTACAAAATATAAACATCGAAAGAGGATTGGGAGAGATATCAGATATGTGTTGGAATAAAAATGTGTTGGAAGACATTCTTGTCACATTTTCTGATTGGGTGAGATATGTGTTACTTACGAGCCCATATGCTTTTTAGTGAATAAATCCATTTCATTCATGACCGCAGAAAACGACGAGACATATCTTAAGTTGTAGATCTTTGTGAATAAGTTCGTTTGAAAATCATTATTAGATATGCAGATCTTTTGGAGAGGTGTAGTTTTAAATTTTTACCCCAAAGAATCTACTTTTTATTTTAATAACTAATCTCACTACTCTTCTATTCATATATCAAGATGTATGAATAAGTCTCAATTTATATATATATATATATATATATATATAAAAGAGAAATTACCTTAAATAACTTTGGAAAATATGCTTATTATTATAATAATTTTGGCAATGTTGAGTTTCTAGAAAAATTAACCAAAAATACATGTAAACCATACTTTAAATTTTTATTTACAGAAATGCCATTAAAACAAAAAAACTAATTTAATAGTAAAAATTTTACTTTTAAATAAAAAAAAGAAACTAAAAATAAAAAAAAAAATCTGAACAAAATTTTTTGTTTTCCCGACGAAGGCGAAGGCGATTTCGACGATGACGAAGTTGCGATTCCGACAATGACAATCATGCGACGCGGCAGTGAAATTATCGGATTTAGTCGAGGTTGTTGATGACCGAGTAAATTTTTTGGTTTATTTGGTTGATTTGTTTTTCTTTGATGGTAGACTTGTTTTTAATTCACTACAAGAAAACATTATCACTGAGACGAAATTTTACAACAAAAAAATTCGTCGTAACTTTGCATCCATTTTTACGACGACGACGACGAATTAATGACGAAACAATGATTCGTCGTAAATTCATCGTAAAATTACGACGACAAATAATTATCGTAAGATCAACGTAAATTACGTCGATTTTACGACGAATTAGGGATTTGGAAGCATTCATCGTAAATTCGATGTTAATTTGCCATCAATTAACATCGACCAATTAACATCAAATTAACGTTTAACATGGTAGATATACACGTTTTTTTTATGGTGTAACCATTTTTTGGGACGTATTAACATGTTGTAAATTGGTCACTCATTCGATATAAATCGTTGTTAAATAATTTGTTCGTAGTATTATTTTGGTTGTAAATCTGTTGCTATGTTCTAAATTTTTTCTAGAAACACCCCTTGATAGAAAAGATAAAAACACAATCCAAACAACAAAAATACTTCCTTAGAGAAAAAACAGAAATTTTTGTTTTCAATTGTCTATAAACGATTTATGAAGCTGGATATATCAACATACGGATGCCGAAGGAGTGGTGACGAATGAGTTTTAAAGCGGGGTGGAAATCTTCATGTATCAAGCAAGCCAAACATTGATAACCATGGAAAGCGGTAAGATGTTCTGCCCCTGTCGAAAATGCATGGATATAAAGTTTATTCCTAAAGAAACGGCTTGGCGTCATTTATTGAATAGAGGTTTACACCGAATTATTTTATTTGGTATCAACATGGAGAAGGCCATATCCGCATAATTCAGGAAGTTTTAGTAATAGCAATTTCTAGCATGAAAATGAATTGTTTGTTAATCATGATCAATTTGGCTATCACGGGGAGCATGAGCATGATAGGATGCATGATATGATTACATATGCATTTCATGAAACAATAAGTAATGATCATAATGTTGTTGAGGACCCCAACTTAGATGCCAAACGATTTTATGATATGCTAGACACATCAAATCAACTTCTCTGTGATGGATGTAGAGACGGGTTGTCAAGATTATCGATGGAAACTAGGATGATGAACATTAAAACTTATCATAACTTAATGAGGTTTGTATGGATAATTGAGTGGATCTTTTTAAAGAGTATTTACTGGAGGATAATTTGGCTGCTGAAAGTTATTATAAGATTCAGAGAATGCTTTCTAGTCTTGGTTTGCCTTCTGAGATGATTGATGTATGTGTTGATAATTGCATGCTTTTTTGGAAAAGAGATGATAAACTGCAGGAGTGTCTTTTTGTGGAAAACCAAGGTATAAGCCGCAAGGAAGTTGATGTACCAAAGTACCGTACCAAAGGATGTCCTATAACGGAAATGTTGCAACGTATGTTTCAGTCTGAAAGAACAGCTTCTTCGATGCGATGGCATGCTGAACATTCACAGACAGATGGAGGCAGTGACTCATCCTTCAGATGGAAAGGCGTGGAAGCACTTTAAGACGGTACATCTCCAGTTTGCTAGACAAGCTGGAAATGTATACCTTGGTCCTTGCACGGATGGATTTCGTCCATTTGGTATGTATGGTAGACAATACTCTTTGTGGCCGGTAATCTTGACACCTTACAATCTTCCCCCAAGTATGTTCATGCAAAGAGAATTTCTTCTCTTGAGTATTTTAGTCCCATGTCCTAAGCATCCAAAGCGGTCACTCGATGTATTTCTCCAGCCTCTGATTCATGAGCTGAAGAAATTGTGATCCACCGGTGCTCGAAAGTATCACTGTTCGAGGAAAAGGAATTTTACGATGTGGGCGGTTCTTATGTGGATAATAAGTGACTTCCCACATACGATATGTTATCAGGCTGGACTACACATGAAAGATTAGCTTGTCCGTATTGCATGAACCGGCCAAAAGCGTTTCAACTGAAGTATGGTAGAAAAACATCTTGGTTTGACTGTCACCGCCGGTTTCTACCTAGCAACAAGAGAAACAATAAATTGTTTAGGAAGAACAAGCTTGTTCGTGTTCTGCCGCCGGTTTAGCTATCCGGAGTAGAGATAGAGGACCAAATTGATCATTTTGGTGCAAAAGGGACAGTGAGGCGCGGAGGAAATTGGCACACACCTGCTAATATGCCAGACAGATACGGTGATCAACATAACTGGAATAAGAAAAGCATTTTCTGGGAACTTCCTTACTGGTAAGATCATTTGTTGAGACACAATCTGGATGTGATGCATATTGAGAAAACTTCTTCGACAACATCATGAATACAAAATTAAATGCGCCGGGAATAACTAAAGATACTGTAAAGTCAAGGTTAGACTTGCCAGAGATCTTTTCAAGAAATGAGTTACATATTCAAGGAAGTGGGGCTGCACCAGTTCCTATATTTCGGTTGTTTTCTGAAGCTAAATCAGCATTGTTTGATTGGGTATCCGCGGATTTGTGCTTTCCAAATGGGTATGTTTTTTATCTTTCTAAATGTGTTGAGCCTGGAAAAAAATTCACAGGAATGAAGAGTCATGACTGTCATGTGTTTATGCAACGACTACTCCCTTTTGCGTTTACCGAGCTCTTTCCAGAAAAAGTGAACGACGCAATTGCTGGTATGTAAATTTTGAATAATTAAACTTATTGAGTTTAAACATGTATTCTAATAAGAGTTATTGTGAATATAAGTATCAAAACTTTTTTCCGAGATCTTAGTACCCGCACATTATTGGAAGATATCATTGCACACCTAAATGATAATGTTCCAATACTACTATGCAATTTGGAGAAGATATTTCCGCTAGCCTTTTTTGATAAATTAGGTAGTTTAGATAATTAGGAATGTTTAGGAACGGAATTTAGATATGTTTAGTTACAGAAGTTTGAAATGTTTAGGAACGGAATTAAAAATATTTTTAGGATGTTCATATTTAGATAATTAAAACGAAGTTAGTTAGGTAACATGCTAATTCAAATTTGTTTTTTTTTTCTTACGTATATAGATATGAGTGATCGACGTATGGCCGGTAGGAGGCATTATATGCACACATTAATGACTCCGGATATACCCGCGACGAGCGGTGGAAGCCGACCTCAGCATCCGTCGTCATCATCCACTACGGAGTCGATTACTAGGCCCGGCGCCTCACCTCCACAGACACGGGTTCCACCATTGATTCCGCAACCACAAGTTTTTGTTCAGACTCCCCCGCCTCCAGAAAACGAGCCCATTGCACCTCCTCCTGCATACCGGCCTCATCCTTATGCTGATTATACGGCCGAGCAGTAGTAGCACTACTGGGCCACGACAATTTACCGCGATTACATCCTAATAGACCGCCACGAACTTATTGGTAACAGTATTTTTTTAAAAAATATTTAAATAATTAATTAATTATTATTTTCATCTAATCATCTGATTTTTAATTTGTAGGTTTGTGATAGATGGTTGTGTTAGACGTAGTGTGGCCAACACAATTAAACGATATTTTTCACAGCCGCACACCAATTAGGGTCAGGTTGAAAAGAGTATCCGAGACACTTGGTTCAAATGCTGTGCGGTAATTTATTATTTAAAAAAATCAATTAATTTATTTTTTATGAAAAATTACTTAATTAAATTTTGTTGTTCAGCAAAAAAGACATTGGGTTTGGCGCATACGAGAACCGTGGAGGCTATGTTCATGAAGAAAGTTGTGTCTCAGCTCAACAACACGGTGTGCGACTGAAAAAAGAAGTGGAGGACGTTGGGAGATGATGGACGACCATCATACCTCTCTTTCGCGATTTGGGACGGTCTGAAGGCGTTTTGGATGCTACCATCGCCAATGCCCCATACCTCCGGCCAAATTTCTTTTGTTGGTAGATGGATCATTATGGTAAGTAATTAATATTTAATTTAAATTTTTTTAAATAGTGTAAATTTAATTCTCTTATAGTATTAATTAATTGATGTATTTTTTTTGTTTTCAGGCCGATGGCGGAGAGCTTTCTTCGTTACTCATATGCATAACTCAACGAGAGAGTTTGTGAGTCCGAGGGCGAAGCAGATCCACAATGACACGATGGAGCGAGTCAAGGAGCGGGAGACGCAACTTACTCCCGAAGGTACTCATGTTCACTTGACTACTCGGGAGAAAGACCTTAACTTCACCGAGGTAATTATTTTGTTATGTTAAATTTTATTATCTAAGTTTTAATTAATCTATATATGAATAATATATACATCTTCAGGTTTTTCGGGTGGCTCCGAAGAAGGGAGGACGGATTCTCGGATTAGGATCTATCCAAGACACACATCTTGCATCTACGTTAGATCCCCAACAGACTTCATTTAGAGATCCGTCCCAAGTAGAAGCGGAGTTGGCGGAGACCAAAACTATGTTTGCTGCACAACAAAAGAAGTTGGTTAGTTACGACCGTATGTTCGAGATCCTAGCTAAGGATAACCCAAGAGCGGAGGCTTGGAAGAAGAAAAAGCATGCAGCACAGAGTTCCGGTACAGAGGGTGAGGAGGATGAGGCGGACCCATCATCTGTCCTCGAGACAGCTGAAGATCCCGCCTCGGAGTATTTGGGAGAACTGAACTTAGGGATTCATTAGATCGAATTTTTTTTTTAATGTAGTATATTATATTATATTATATTTTGGATATGTAAAATATTTAATTTATATAATATTTTGTTTTTATTGATAATATATTTGTAATAAAATTTAATTATAAATTAAATCAAAAAATTTATTATTAAACATCGTTAATTCGACGTTAATATTTTTTCGTAAATTCGACGTAAAGGCTAACATTGTTAATTCGACATTAACTTTTACGTAGAATTAACAACGAATTAACGACATTAGCGTTTACGTCGAATATACGACAAATACGGTAACTTCGAATTAACGACTAATAGTATTTTCTAAAATACTCGTTTTATAATAAAAAATATAGTTGTTATATCGATGTAAAATCAATGTAAATTTTACATCTTATCAACAAAGAATAATGGACAAATGAGTTCAATGTAAATTCTTTGTAAATGTTACATCGAAATGACGTTGAATTGTCTTACATCGAATTTACGACGAATTTTTAGTCGACGTAATTTTACACGATTTTACGTCGAATATTGTTTTACGTCGAACGATTAACGACAAAACGTCATTCTTCGTAAATCGTCCCAAAACGGGCTTTACGACGAAACTAGGACTAAAACAGACGTCCCAAAAGGACTGTATTCTTGTAGTGATTTGATTTGTTTTAAATTCATTTTGTTTTGCTTTAATGGTAGATTTGTTTTCCCTTAATATATTTGGTAGATTTGTTTACTTTTAATGGTAGATTTTTTTTGCTATACAATTATGTTATATGCCTGTACTTTTCTAACTTATATTTGACATTATACTTTTACAGTTTTATATAATAGACTTCTTTTGGTTTTAGGTTACTTTATTGTAGAATTAATATATTATAAAGTTGGTTTAAAATAAAAAAAAAATAAAATAAAAAGGTAAAAACGAAAGATAACCTTTATTAATTGCGGTTTGGTTTTACCTTTTACAGAGAACGGAAAAAGGAGAAATATTCGGCGACAGAGAAGGCGAAAAGTTGCAAGTTTTCTTTGAAGATTCTGGCGAGTTCTTTGCACGGTTTCGGTTCGGGTACTGTGTTGAGAGAAAAGTATGGGAATAGAAGATAAGGATTTGAAATCCCCCTGCTACGGTGGAAGTCATGTAGGAAATGATTCAACTTGGATAAGCTTCTGGAGAAGGACAAGGAGAAATTGGAGGACAATAAGGTATTTTCGATATTTAGATAAAGTTGTGGTAGACTTTTTGTTTATATTTCATAGACTTTTAGTTTATTTTATAGTATACTATTTCACCTATTGTGGTAGGCTTTTAGTTTCTATTGTTGTAGACGTTTACTTTCGGCTGTGGTAGACTTGTAGTTTATATTGTGGTCCAATATTTCATATGTCGTGGTAGACTTTTAGTTTCTATTGTGGTACACTTTTCGATATGAATGGAAGCTTAGTTGGATATCATATTCCTTTCCAGGTTCCAATGATGTAATAGGTGGAGAAGCCGCTTGAAGCCATTTATCATTATTGACCAGACAAAGACTAAAACGTTGAAGCAAAAGAAATCGACTAGCAGTTGGGCAATATGATTCGAGATATTATTGGTAACTGTCTTAATGAAACATTTTGGCAAGAAGTACCTCAGACAGAAGAAAAGGTTGATAAGAGAAAGGAGCTTTTTGAGGAAAGTGAGGATGATTTTGTGGAGAAGTTTTGTAAAGGGAAGAAAACGAAGGAAAAGGAGAAAGAAACTGAGGAGCCTAGTTCTAAGGAGAATAATATGATGACAAAATGGAAAATTTTGAAGAAGAAGAGGAGTCTGAAATTCTTAGAGAAAAACTCAACCGATGAGAAAAGAAAGGAAAGTGACAAGAAGAAGAAATCCGAGCCTGAATCAGAGGAGGTAACTCGTGAGCTGGTGGAAAAGAAGAAGAAGAAAAAAAAGTACCAAAGAGTCAGTTTCATTTGATTTGATGCTCGTTTGGAAAACGTAAGAGCCGACGATCAGAAGAAAAAGAGCTGAGAATAAATTGAAGGACATTGTGCTCAAAGCGATCTAACTACTAGCCAACAAAGAGGATGCGATGGAGGAAAAATGTGAATGTGAGTGTGAATTTCCGTAGACTTTTTTCGCGATTGTTTTCTACAAACAAGTTTGCAATTTATTAGCACACTATGAGGTTTTATGAGAAGTAAAGTATTTCTGTGAATTTTTACGAATGAAATGGTAAAATTTTATATTATGTAGATATGGTAGACTCTAGTAGACAATAAAATATGAAAGTTATCGGAGGATTATAATAAAGTTATGGTAGACTTGTTATAGAACAAAATGGTAGACTTGTAATAGAACAAAATGGTAGACTTGTTAAAATCCATAATGTTCATAATTTTATTGGAATTAATTGTGAAATGGTAGAGGTTTTCTATTGTTTAGTATGAATGATTTCTTATGGTCACGACCTGGTAGACTAACCATGTTTCTCTTTCCATGATCAGTCAGAGATGGTACTTAATCAAGAAACTTCTCAATAAGATGTTGTCATTACAAGTGCAGTTAGAAATCCAAATTCGAAATCAGCGGTAACTAAAGGAGAATGTAAGGGTGAGAGTAAAAAGGCTGATCGGGACGAGAAAGAATAGAGCAGGAAAAAAGAGAAGATAATAGTGATCGTAAAAAGGCTTAAACCCCTTATTTGCAAATCGTAGAAGATTTCACAACTCCTAAGCAACCCAAACCCACATCACTGCTTTCTGATTTCTTGGATCCAATGGAGGCTGTAAGGATGAAATCTTTCAATTCTTCATTAGACAAGCTTTTGGTCTTTATTAATAAGGAGGACACAGTAGGTCGCGGGACTCTCAAACTTAATCTGGCCCCCAACCAAGTGGACCCTTTCATTGGGAGTCCAGCTGTCAAACACATCATGTACGGGGTATTTCTTTCGCAAAGTGTTTACGATCCGTTTAAGAAGGTGGATGACAACAAACTTAGTCGATTGATGGAGTATGTTAAGACTGATTTGTAAGTCACCCTCATTGTACTCTCTTAATTTCATTGAAAACTGTTACAGTTTTTATTTGTGTTTTATAACATTCTTTCATCATCTTAGGGACAAATCTTTCGACACTAGCATCACATATGTTGAATTCTACCTTGAAATCATGACACCTAAACAGCTTTGGCAAAGTGAAGAATATGGGTGACTGCAGGAAGGGGTAAAATATTTGATTCCGTGAAATTTAATTATGTGATGTTATGGTAGACTTGTTGTTTGAATAATTTTGACGATAGGGTAGACTTATTACTTTCTTACACTACAGCTGCAATAACGATATGGTAGAATTAATACATTTTGTAAAGTGTATTATCAACCTATGCTAGACTTATATCAAATTCCTTCTATTTTGTAGCATCTCTCAGATGCAATGCATGTGTTTAGGTAAAGGTCTTTGAGAAAACCTAATCCTTTTCGAAGTGATTGAATTGTTTTCCTCGATCCATTGTTTACTAGTTTATGGTGTTATGAATACGAGAGAGAGAGTTTAAAGGGAAAGAGAAGAACTAGGTGTTTGGCATGGGCTATTTTGATGTCTACAATGGTTTAATTCCCACCTTCGCAACTACACGAAAGAAATGGGTGGAAGATGTGGATTACTTGTACATCGCCCATTACAATGAAGGAAAGAACTGGGTAGCTGTGGTTGTAGACTTACCCCAACGGAAAGTGAAGGTGTACAATAGCATCTACAATTGAAAAAGTGATCAAGATATCTACGACTCATGCAAGGCATATACTAGGATGATTCCCACTTTGATGAGGGCCATGTCACCCCTAACCTGAAGAAGAAGATGAGTTCGGGTTCTTTCAAGATATATACGGTGAATTCTATTCCCCAAAACCACCAAAGTGGTGATTGTGGTATGTACACATTGAATTACATTGAGTGTTTAGCCCTCGTTCATATGATGGAAGTCCTTATTGATTCTAAAATTGCAGATATTCGACTCAAACTATCTGCCGAGATCTTTGATGATGTTCCCGCAGAGCAAACTACACAATTCTAAGATCCAAATCCTCGAACTAAAGAGGGCAGAAAGATAGGTTTGCAGACAAATTCTGGAAAAATGATACTACTAAACAAACATAGGTTATCTTTTGACAAGTCCTTTTGTAACCGCAATAGACTTGTTATTAACTGGCTGCAAGCTTGTACAATTTGGTGGTCGGATGTCCCGTACTACTAATTATGATGTATTTGGTTTTTTTTTTTGTAAATGTGGTCGCACATTATTTTTGTATTTTTTTCCTATTCCAATTGGTGTAGACTTTGGAAATACAAATAAAGTCTACAACAATTTGATTAACATGAGATAAATGTATTGACCATGGTAGTATAATTTTTATTGTCTAATCAAAATACTTTTAGTAAACAGCATACTTATGTTAAAATAGCGGACTTATACAACAGTAACATATGATAGCCATATGTTAAAATCCAATACATTAAACTATTAAAACGTACCCGACAAGTTTAGTAGAGAACATCAAATTCATTAGGCTTTACAGGTTCCTTGAAGTTTAGAACATTGTGGAACTTTCCTAGGACGTTTCTGTGCCATTGCCACCTCCAATGCACCTTTAATCCTTGATTTTTAGGCCTCCCTGGTGGTTGACGGAAGGTAGGAGGGTTACATAATTTCTCAGCCACATTTTCAGGTACATGTAGTGTAACATTTCGAGGCTTGATACTCATTAAGTACGCGTTGGCCAGTTGCTCGCATGATAGTATGTATAACATAGGGAGAGTCTTGATATTTTTGCGGCCTCCTCTGATGCAATTGCATGTACACAATGGATCTTATATAAGTAAAACATACGTCAATTACACGTTTTTTTGGGTCTCAAGTTGACAATATTTAACGAATACTCTCCCGTAACTTGATATTGATCATCATCTATTGATTGCACCGTGAGTAACTTAGCCTGTTCGACGCGCTCCTGAAATAAAATAAACGTCAAGACTTTAAGAAATGTACAAGACAATGATTAAGAACGCAAATGTAATACCTTTAGTAGTTTTTCGACTCCACCAGTTAGAATGGTAGTCAACTCGCTCACTTTTTTTCCTTCATGTTGCAAAACATCCAATTAACATTTCCCTAACATTATCTAATAGTTGCACAACAGGAGAGCTTTGTGCATGGAAAATAGCTTTGTTTATCCACTCGACAATGCTACTGGTCGTAAAATTGTACCTATTTTATGGGAAGTGTACACGAGTCCACATTTTGACATCTGCTTTTTCCAGATATCTATGAAGTTCCAGATTGATAGCGTGAATCTACTCGTAGAAGTAATTGAAACCTGCAAGCCTATATGCACTAGCTGCCTGATTCACTATTCGGAATAAACCAACCACTCTGAATTTCAACAAAATGTTTTTGTGCAAGTGATATGTGCATAAACCACGAGTAGAGAGTGAATATACGATTATTATTCCTTTTGCTATAGCCCTATGTCTATCCGACATAATAGAAAGTCCTTCATCATCCAGGATAACTCGATGTAATTGTCTATAGAATCATTCCTAACATTCTTCATCTTCAGTATCAACGACTGCAAAAGCTAATGGGAATATGTTGAAATTTCCATCTTGCATTGTGGCAATCAGTAGTGTACCTTTTTATTTTCCTTGCAAAATATCTCGTCTACAACTATTACTTTCCTCATAAACGGAGATCCATTTATTGAAGCTCCAAAAATGAGCAGAGACTTGAACCTACTCTCGTCATCAAGCTCGAGCTTTGTGATAGTCCATGGATTAGCTCACCTTATCTGGTACAAGTACGATGGTATGTCTTCATAACATTGTTCTGGAGTTCCTAAAGCTAACTCTCGTGCATACTTCAAAATACGATGTGCCTTCCAATGCTTCATCTGAAGACAAATGTAGAGCTACGATAAGTCTGCGGAGACAATGGAAGTAAATATACTATATAGACATTTTGGAAAGTCTACTATCAAATTGAAGTTTATTTGAAAATAAGGCTACAATCAAAGTATACATAAATTTACAATGAAGACAATTTTAATCACATGGTATCAGATGCCATACCTTTATCCCGTATCGTTTCTTCAAGGCATCGGCAATAAGACTTGGCAAGACTTTTTGTCCAACACCACCAACAAAGTAATTGTATAGACAGTTGATGATTTATGGAGTTGCTTGACGAGCAAGGACTGAACGCTCTGTGACCGAACAAGTGTGTTCCGGTATGTATACATTCATATGAAATATTGGAGAATCTTCATCAGAAGAGCTAGCATCGCATGAGTCCTCATAGCAATCAAATCTGAATTCTTCTTCTCTCATCGTTATTTTCAAATAAACCCTCATCTACCAGATCTTCTTCTTCTTGATTTTGATGACCCTCATTCTCACTATCTATCTGTTTAATCTCAACGCAAAGCTTAACGACTTGATATTTACAATTGTCAGGAATTCCCAACACTTACCAGAGGTGTATCCATCGCCAAGTTTCGAGAAGGTTTCTTTTGTAACATGTAACTCTGCTCGACTTCGTGGGATCAATTATCCACACCATAGTCTACATATCAAATCCTCATAAGAAGTTCTTTGTTGTAGGCAAAAAACGCGACACCCTTTGCTCTTATCTTTGAAGTTATCAACATAAAAGACCTATCAATTCCTGTCAAAGCTCTATTTACCGGAAGCAAACACAATTTCCGTCATAGAGTACATGGGAAATCGTATATGACGAAGCTATTGAAAGAAAAGAAATAGGATAAAGACAAAATCCTAAAGTAAATTTGGAATTTTCAAAAAGCCAAATCATGTTTTTTTTCCTGTGCTTAACCTCAAAGCACCATCGGCGAAGAAGATGAGCACCAAATTCTAGAATTTTTTCAACCAACACAACTAACACATTTAATACACTATAAGTCTACCGTAACTTACTAACAATTATTAAGTCTATGAACTACCACTCATTAATAACTTAAGTATACCATACATTAAACACGTCTACCAATCAAGTTTACAATACAACATAAAAGTCTACAATACAACATTAAGTCTAAGAACTAAATATAAGTGCAATATGTTTCATAAATCTGCCACATCTACGACGTTTTCATCTTACATATAAAATTGTTACAACGTCATGAAAGTCTACAAGGAGAAAAATAAGTTTACAAGGTCAAAAATAACTCTACTATGGAAATATAAATATATGGTTACACATGATATATCTACAACCACGTCAATGTATTCAACTTCCTTAAAAAATTTACGACCACATGGTGAATGTCTACGAACTCCATGATTAAGTCTGCAATGGAAAAATAAATCTACTATTGTATAATTTAAATCTACATATCGCTTAACAGATCTACCAATTGATAAACAAATCTACAAAACAAATCTACAAATCGGTCTCTTTTTCAAACAAAATTGTTGTCATACAAAATAACTCTGCAAGATATACGACAAATCCACATCAGTTTTCAAAGTCCACGACAACTTAAAATAAGTCTACAAAATAAATCTACTAACCTTAAAATAAATCTACAAATCCTTAAAACAAATCTACAATCCAAAATTCAAGTCTACAATCTTAAAAATATATATATACATTGCTGAAAACAAGTCTACAATCATAAAATTAGGTCTGCAATCCTGAAAAAAAGTCTACAGACCAACAATAAGTCTACTATTAAAGACAGGTAGACTTAATTTGGTAGACTTATTGACGGAATCCAACAAATTTAAAATTTCATCAATGGCAGTTTCGTAATAATGTTTTTGAATACACACTAAAACGGATAAAACAGATACAAAAGATTATTTCAGTAAAAATATTTCCAAGATTGTTTAAATAGTAAACATGCTTTCCAAGGTTATTTAAGCAAACTTTCCATATAAAAATGAACTAGTATGATTTGCTCGCCGCACGAGGGTGCGATCACAAATATTATTAAAGATATTTGTTAAAAAATAAAATTATCAAATTAATTTTTAAATAATAATAATAATATTATAAAAATCTATATGAAACTATTTATAATTAAAAATACATACATTATTATATTTAATAATATATTTTATAATTTATTATAAATTAATAGTGATAAAATAAATTGTAGTTATATATTTTTATGTATAAAATAAATACATAAATATCTTATTTTAAATATTTTATCATTTATACATATAAATTTAAAATTTATATTAATAATAAAAATTTACTATATAAAATCAAAATAATATTTATTAATATTTAAAAATATTCATAAATATTTTATATTTATCATCTTATTTTTTATTTTTATTGAATGTTATGTATATCTCTAAAATAAAATTAAAAATCTTCATAAATATTTTCATATTTATCATCTCATCTTGCATTTTCATTTTTGTTAAAGTTATATATATCTCTAAAATAAAATTTATAATATCTTCATAAATATTTCATATTTATCATCTTATTTTTATTCAAAGTTATGTATATCTCTATGATAAAATTAAAAATATGATAAAATTATCAATATAAATTAAGATTAATAGAGTAATTAGTCTAATTCTGTTAATGTCAAATTATTAATCAATCATTTTGAGAGTGAATATAAAACCAAAATACTTCCCAATTAATATAAAGATAAGTCTCAAATCGTTTATATACTCCCACAATAGTTTATGTAAGTTCATATTTTTGTTAGCTAATCTAATCCTCTGTTATAGTTAAAGTCTAATTTGTCACCCAGGAATAAACCCTTCGAAATTGTAAATAAGTATATTGGCACGGGCTGATCTATTAATTCACTAATTTAAAAATTCCAGCCCAACCCAAATCAGGCCATTATTCGAAACTTTCCTCTTGGCAGCCATTATATGAAGATTAAAAGCCGAAAAATTCAGGAGTACATTAAACACTGTTTTTTACCCATACTGTAACACCCGTCTCCCGGCGAACCGGAGACGCGGCATTAGGACGCCCGTTGAACCGGATTTTGTCCAATCGGGACGCCAACTCAACTTGTCCTAGGTCCCAGGCGCCTCCTTCGTATTCAAAAGCACCAATAACGTCACCCGACTGTATCAATCCCGCATCCGGACCTGCAAGAAAACGGGGACAGGAAAGGAAAGGAGGCCTGAGTAATTATTTCAAACACAATTACCCAGTGAGGACGGATTTAAGGAATCCGCGATCCCAGCTTACACTACACAACTACGAAGCACAAGTCCTAAGCTAATAACACCTTGCAATCAGGCCCGAAGACTTTCACCACGCAAACTACATCCACTCGTGCTTTCACACTCATGGACCCCTTCCTTCGACCCGTAGGCCCACGCAATCCTTCTTTCCTTCTGGGGGTTCGTCAGACCCCCGGCGCCTTCTCAAGGGACACGCACCCCGTACGCATCCCGCCACACAACACCCTTTCGGGGGCCCTACCACAGTTCTATCATTCATATCCATCACACACAAACAACGTTTTCGGGCTCAGCGATAACCTAACAGTTCTACGTTCCACAATCAAAAAAATAGTGCACATTACTAACCTAAGCAACCTAGGAAAGACGCGATTAACCGAGGACTATCGTCCGGAATTGAAATAGAGTAAGGGAGATAACCGACGGTTTCCTCACCTTAGCCAAAGAAGATGGAAAAACGGTAATTTAGAAGCCCCATTAGCCCGAACGGACATCGGATCTGAAAAGAAGATGAGAAATAGAGTGAGATAGGCTTTCGTTTCGTTTGAATCGGGTTTAGGATGGTCAAGTTATGGTCCACCGAAGTTTGGTTGACTGAAAGTCAACAGTCAGGTCAAAGTCAACCGGTTGACGTCAACCCAGACCCAGACCCAAACCCAGACTGAACCAGGCCCAATCCATAACTAGCTCAATCCTAAACCAGACCTTAACCAGCTAAACCAGGGATTGAATTGAAATTGAGATCAAACCAGAATCCTAATTGGACCAACTAAACCGGATTTAGAAAATTGAAATTGGAAGGATCAAACCGGAATCAAAATTGAACCGGACTACCCCAGCTAACCGGACCGGCGGTCAACGGTCGGCGGTCGACGGCGGCGCTCCGGTGGTCGGCAGGGATCGGCGGCGAACGGCGGCGCTCCGGCGGTTCTCCGGCGACGGCGGCGGCGGCGCGTGGGCTCCGGCGGCGGCGTGGATCTCACGCGCCCGTGACTCCTCCGGCGAGTGGCGGCGCGTGCAGGCGCGTGCGGCGGCGCGTCGCGCTCATCTCGGCGGCTACGGCTTCGTCTCGTCACGACGATCACGGTGGTAGGCTCGGTTTCTTGGGAATTCGGGTATTTAGAAAGTTACGAAATAAAGAAAATGTTTTGGTGTTTTAAAAGCCCAGATCTGATTCCCGGATGTTACCTGGTGAGAGTGGGAGAAAGAAAAACGTGTTTGGAACTTCCTACGCCTCGAACGACTCACGACCTCGACAGAGCTTCGCCGAAAGAGAGAAGGATGAGTTTCTGGGGAAAAAAGAGGCATATTTATAGGGGAAGGCTCTGGGAAAACTCTAGGGTTTTTGGGAAAGGCTAATGGGCTTTGGGATTTCTCCTTCCTTTTAAAGAAATTTTTGGCGGGCCGGTAAGAGTATGTTACAATTCTCCCCCCTTGAAAAGAATTCGTCCCGAATTCGCAGATGTGCGGTTTCCCGACCACTTCTGAACTCAAAGGTACCGCTCTGTTCGGGGCGTAGAACTAGCACAATGGAAATCCGTTCGGAAGGCACGATGTAAATAAAGAATACATATGAATAAGGAATAGGGCCACATAAGTTCAAGTGATAGGAATAAAAACCGACTACGCGAAAACCGCGGAAAAACTCAAATGAAAAGGAAAACCCCAACATCTAAAAAAAATAACCTACGCCCTACTCCTAGCAACCCCTCAACGCTCCCCGACTCTAGCCACTAGGAAATCACCAAAACATCTGCAAGAATCAAAGTTTCAGTTGATGGACTGAAGGCACTAACAAAAGAAATTATCATAGAGTTTGCAACTGGCGAATAGATTCTCGTTACCTTGGAGTATAAAAAGCTAGAAAACCACTGTGCCGTATGAAACTATCTCACACACTCAACTCGATCCTGTCACTCCAACACTCATGAGTCTAACCAAAAGAATACAGAGGAATTTACCCTCCGTGAGCCAAGTCAGGATGGACATTCGAGGTCACACAAGAGAGTTGACAACCACCATGACCAAGTCAGAGAAACTTCCTCCATAAATAAAGATAACACACCTCCTGACTCGTTCACCAGAGGCTGGACCGCCATGGGAGACCATTTGGACAAAGAGTTTCTTCCTTTTACTCTAGAGCAAAACCTCTGAGGAACAAGGTAACCCCTGCACAGGCTCACTTTCCTCAAGTTAGAAAATACGCAACCAAGAGGAGCTCAGAAACATATGCCCATTCTCCTCAGTACTCAACAAGAAGGGAGTATATCCTCAAAAGGAATCACGGGAATGGTAAAAAACACCCTCACACCAACCCTCAATGGCGAGTACGTGAACAACAAACGCCTGCTGAAGGAGAAGCGATAACTACACCAGCCTCTAGTCATCGTCCACCAGTGGAAATAAACCTGCCTCTGTCACACTTTCCACCTCTGCTGCCTCAACTCCCACCTATTCCTTGACAAAAGAAGTACTCAACGACTTAAGAGATGTAACCATCCAATATATTAATTGCGCTGACCCAACAGAAATCGCAGCTCGAAAGAAACATGTACAACAGAGTGAAGATCAACGAATCTTAGAGGAAACAACATCAAGTATAATCCCAGCAGCTACTCTGGCTCAGCAGCAATTTTCAGTTGCTGGTCGAGGTTCCTGTTCCACGAACTTGCTCCCGATGAGTAGTCAGCCTCTTCTCCAACTAAGGGACTCACCAGAACAAAATAATACTCAAGACCCTGGTAAATCACAGACTACTCCGCAACAAAGAAAAAGAGAACGTCGATCAAAAGCAAAAACCTCTCCAAAAGCTCCACACCATAGGATCAGCCCATCCATTTCTGTAGGAGCTAGTCTCCGGAAAAGAAACTTAACAATGATGCACTACAAGAAAATGGCTATTCTTAGCACCACGAAAACACTATCATATGTCTATTGTAGCGTTTCCATAAACGCTATGTTTGCCGCTGCTATCTTAGGTCAGCCAGCTACGATAGCACTAATTTGATATGCTATAATATATTTGTCTAAGATAGCGTTAATTTTGCTGTGATTAATTATGTTTCAGTAGCATTGTATGATTGCCATTTTAAATGTTAATGTAGCTTTCTTTTAGTGCAATAACATTTAATTTGGTGGCGTTATACTATGGGTATGTTATACTTTATACTAGCAGTTTTATTGATGTTATATTATAATTTGTAATGGCCAGTATGTATTGTTGTTTTATATTTTATGTACACTCAAATCTTTTGCCATATTTAATATTAATTGGAGCTATTGAAATTTTATTATATTGAATTCTGGTTTTGCATTATTATTTGAAAATCATTTAGAATTTCAGAAATATATTTAGATTTTATAATTACAAACAGAAGATCAAACTTAAATTCGCTCAAATTAAACATAAACATCCACAAACATCCACAAACATGCAAACAAACACAAGTTCAACTTAAAACATAAACTTAAACACAAGTTGTAATGTCTACACTCCTAGGAAGATAACATGTCAACAATTCTTCACTCTTGGGATATGACAAGAACTCTTAACTCATCAGTACATCACACTTTGTCCTCTTGCCATGCAATAGCTGAACCAAGCGCATCTTCCATCGTCTCAATTTCAGAGTTTTCCCTCCACACATCTGCACTTTTGATCTTCACAACATCTACCCAAACGCGAACTGCATTTGGACCTAAGGTTACAAAGTGGACAGTCTGTTGTGGTTCGTTTGAAGCCCAACGTCCTTCAACAACCACACACTTTTTACCGGTAATATCCATTACCTTGCATTTCTAATTTTCCTTGCTGACCAACCGCTGCGATGTTGAGAAATGCCAATCAAACCACAACATTTCAGAGTTCAAACATTGAGGATCCAACACCAATCAATAGTTCAGCAAAATTTTAATGCATATATAGCTTAGATTTACCTTAGATTTCCTTATAGGAGATTGTGCATATGGTTTTGTTTTCTTTGGAGGAGCTTGGAGATGGTGGAGATGACTGAATAGAAGTTTTTGGAGATGATGGAGACGGCTGAAGAGGAGCCATTGAAATTGCCGTAGAAGACTTCGGAGTCACTAGAGATTTGTGAAGTGATGGACCTGCTACCGACTTTGAAGGAGACTTCAGAGGTAGTGGAGACTTATGTGTAGATGCTTCTGTGTGTGTCTCATTCTCCACTCTATTTGCAGGCCAAGCTATGAAAGAATTAACTGTCTGCTCCATGTTTGTCACATCCGGTAGGCCTCCATGGAAATGCATGTGGTGATAGTACCACGTCCACATAAACTTTCACTGCATTTGGACCGAGAGGTATACCTTTAACCACAGCTTGAGGGTCTCTCGACTGCCAACAGCCTTCAGCAACAGGTTTGTCATCTGTAGCCCAATCCATCAATTTGCATATGTTCTTCGAACTTACGTATGAGCTCTGTGAAAAACAATAACAACACAACCTCAGAGGCAACAACACAAAACCACCAAGTTTTTCAAACTAGCATGTCACAACCATAAAAATTACCTTGGCATGTCCTGAGCAACCTCCTCTTCTGCAGGAAGACAACTATCTGCCTTCCATGCAATTATCTGACCAACAGCCTCTTCCATACATGTCATGTTTGATGTAGGCCTCCAGAGAAATGCATCCATGATTATGGCTGATTCAACTAACACCTTCACTGCATTGGGTCCTAGTGGAATGTCATTCACATACTCCTCAGGGTCAGCAGAAAGAAGACGGGCCTCAGCGACAGTTTCTTCGGTTCCAGTCCAATCAACCAACAAACACCTAGCTGGTACTGACTTGTTTACACTCTACAAAAGTAAAATCTGACTTTGTCATTTGATTAAGTTAATGAAGGCAGTGGAAATGAGAGCTTAATTAGTGTAGTGACTTACTCTTGGAGCTGAGGTTTCACCTTGCTCATCTTGTCTCTGTGAGAAAATGTCAGAGTCAGAGTTTTTTAAATTTAAGTACTTGTCAAACCAGATACAAATCACAATAATATATCTGGTTAGTTATTCTTTGGACAAGCGCCTCTAACTGGTGAACCATTTGTTGCAGTTGAGTTTGACTCTCTTGCATTTGACTCATATATGCAGACTTGACTTGGAAATAATCTAGCTTTGTTGTAGACATTTCCCGACCCATAGCCCTTAGCCGTCTTGACTTGGAAACAAGCTAACATTTGCTACTGGCCCAACATCTCCAATTTCGTCATTCTGATCTTCCTCACTGTATCTTCTTGAAGATCCTCTCATCACGACATACCAAGGTGAGGAATCATCTTCTCTTGAGTAAAAGATCTGCTTGGCTTGAGAAGCTAGTATGAATGGATCCTTTGCAAATGAGTGTTGACTCTGGTTAAGGTTGACAAGAATGAAACCTTCTTCTTCCTTGAATCCATTTCCTTTGTTAGCCCATTGACACCAGAATATAGGAATGTAGAACACATTGTAATCCAGCAAAATAATGTCTTCCACTCTGCCGTAGTAGGATACCATATCAACCATCTGTGAAGCGTCTCTTGCACTAGATCTACACATAGATATCGCCTCATAAAGAACCCCACTGTTCTGACTTTGCCTTGAAACTGAACTTGTGTGAAACCTAAGGCCTATCACTATATAACCGGTATAGGAGCGTGCAATGCTTCTAGGACCATATGCCAATAACTTAACTATTTCTTCATGTGATTCTGAGTCCATAGGTACCTAACAAATGTAGACAAGTTAATCGATAAAACTAGAGTGCATATCCAAACAACTTACAATATTGAACTTGAGACCACACTTGCCTGTTCTTTTAACCATCCAGCAAAAAGCTTTGTATGCAGATTCCAAAGAAGAGTGGCATCACGATTACATCTTCCATTATTCTCTTGTAGATATTGAAGGTGCATACTTCAAATATAAACAACATTGTTAGTAGACTGTAATTTGTAGAAGACGTGAGTAATGAGAATTTTTAATTACTTACTCCACAAAAAGTTCCACCAAAGCCATATTTTGAAGGACATCAAGATGAGCTATTATTTTCATTGTCTCAGTCAGTATAATTGTAGTGGTTGTGGATAACTGTCGACCAGCTAAGATAGGGCTGCTCTGGTCCTCATCGTTTCTCTGTGGTTTTTCTTCAACACTGGTTGTTTTTTTCAGAAACTCAGTGCAGAATTGCATGCATTCTTCTGCAAGGTAGGCTTCTGCAATACATCCTTCTGGTCTAGCTGGATTTCGTACATATTATTTCATAACTTTCATGTATCTGCACACATTTACCAATCAACATTAGTGTGGAAATTACTAAATTTGTAAGATAAACACTAGATCAAATGAAAGACAGTTCAAACTACCTCTCAAATGGGTACATCCATCGGAAATGTACTGGACCACATAACCAAGCTTCCCTGCTTAGATGTACTGCCAGGTGCAGAATAATGTCAAAAAAAACTTGGTGGAAAATACCTCTCAAACATGCAGAGAGTTTCAACTATCTCAGTTTCCATAAATGCTATATGCTCCCTGTCGTTCACACGCTTGCATAAATTGTTAAAGAACACACACAAGCGTGTAATACATATCCTCGGGCCCTTTGGCAGTAAACCCTTTAACGCTACCGATAGGAGTTGCTGCATCAGTACATGGTAGTCGTGAGATTTCAATCCAGATAGCTTGCAATCATCCATTGATACACCCCTGGATATATTTGAACAATATCCATCTGGTCCTCTGAAATCAAACAACCTTTTGCAAAATACTCTTTTCTCTCTTTCCAATGGTTTGTGGCCACAAATCCTTCCTAATACCGAGATGTTGGAGATCTTTACGAGCATTGAGACCATCTTTAGATTTCCCACAATGCAGCAGTGTGGAGACTATGCTTGCAGACACATTTTTCTCCACGTGCATTACATCCAAGTTATGCCTTACTGGTAATTCCTGAACAAGACAATACAATACTAAACACAATCCATCTTGATCAATTGAGAAAATAACTAGATAACATAAGAAAGCTATTTACCTCCCAATACGGCAACTTGAAAAATATAGATCTCTTTTTCCATCTTGATAACTCTTCTTTGTCAATTGCATCTTCTTCCTCTTCTTCCTCTGATTTAGTGTCATCATCAGAGCTTGATACAACACACTCAAACCTTTTTATCTTCGTTCCACTATTTTTAGCACAACCAAAATCATTCTTGTAGTTTTTCAGGAGTTGACTGATATTGTGTCTTGTCTGAATCCTTCCCTTTGTCCCAAACTCTGCTTTTCCATCAAACCAGGATTTCTTAGAACGCCACCTATGTGTCCGGGGCTTCAACCACCTACTATCAGTGCATTTACTACAGAGAGGACATGCCATCTTACCCTTTACTTTGCATCCTGCAAGATTGCCATATGCAGGGAAATCATTGATTGTCCATAGTAGAATAGCCTTAAGCGTGAAAGTAGTTCTGCTGAAGGCGTCATAAGTTACCTCTCCGGTGCTCCACAAATGATTCAGATCCTCTATGAGAGGCTCTAGATATACGTCAATGTTGTTTCCAGGTTGGTGCGGTCCAGGAATTAACAAGCTCATAAATATGTTTTCCTTCTTGATACATAGGTGAGGAGGCATGTTGTAGTTAACAACCAACACTGGCCAACAGTTGTACTTAAAATTCTTAATATCAAATGAATTAAAACCGTCTGTTGAAAGACTAAGCCGGATGTTCCTTGCTTCACTAGCAAACGATGGGTACTTGTCATTTATTTGATCCCAAGCCACAAAATCCATGGGGTGACAACCTTTTCCATCAGTGCTCTTGTTCGTAAAATTCCATCTTAAGTCCTTTGCCATTTCCTCAGGACTGAACATTCTCTTCAGCCTTGGGATAATTGGAAAGTATCTTAATACTTTCTGTGGAACACCCTTCTTAACTTCACCACTATGTATGTTAGTCTTCCATATTAAAGCCTTGCATTTTGGACAACTCTCAGCCATCTTATACTTATTTCTGAATATAATGAAATCATTTACACATGCATGTATCTTCTGATAACCTACGTCTAATGACTTAGAAATTTTTTTCATATCATAGAATGATGTGTGAAGAACATTGTCAACAGGCAGCATATCTGGAAATGTCCCAAGCAACTCGTTGAAGCTCTTATTAGACCAACCATTCTGTGTCTTCAGTTCTAAACAGAGACACAATGGCTGAAAGCTTGCTATGAGTTGAACATGTTGGATACAACGGAGTCTCTGCATCTGCTAGCTTTGCTAAGAATGCATGCATCTTCTTCCTTGTCTTCACCCTCAGCAACCTCGCATAAGTCAGCCTTCTGGACCATCTCTTCATCTAAGTATTCAGCAGCTTGGAATAACCCAACATCTCCTCGTTGTACCGAGATGCTTTTCTTCCATCCTGTTTTTCTGAGATCACTTCTCCATGATGAAACCAATCAGTCCGCAGCTTGTAAGCCTCATCCATTCCCTGTGTTACAAGATGGTTCACAACAGTGCTCGCTTGATGTCGGTCCAGATTTACACAACTTCTACAAGGACATATAACCATGTCACCATCTCCTAATGCCGCAGCCGCCGCAGTAACAAAGCTCCAGGCACCTCGCTCATGTGCAGGATCAGCTCTATAGAGCAGAAGTAGACCAAACAAGTCCCTTATCATCCCCTGAACCCAATTAGAAACTACCTACATAAAATACTCCTTACCTGCGAAGATGGACCCATGCCTTGTCAAACATTTTATGTTTAAACCTTTTTAAAGGGTTAAACAGGTTCGTTATACTCACAAACATAATCAGTCAAACAAACACAGAACACCAACATCATAATCGCATAGACAACACAATCACAGAATGTTCAAATTATAACACACAATGAGAAGCACATGCATCACTACACAAAGTAATACATAACTAACAACAAACTAAGAACATTCACAACAATAGTCATGTAGTTAAACAATATACACAAGAACAAGTAAGTAGATAAGAGACTCACTGTAAATGCTCGTGGTATGAGAAGGCTGCGAGTTTAGATTTGTTTCAACCAACTGAATCTACACCTGAAAAATCAAGAACCGAGTAAATTTAGGTTTCATATTTTAAGATTAATATAGTGATACTACAGATCTTAATCATAAAAACCCTAAATCGAAAACTAAATCGATGAAAACTGCTTAATACCTCTAGAACCAGAAGCCTCAAAACAAAGATTCTCTGGGTTTTCTTCGATATAGATCCTCTGTGTTAACCCTTGCATGAAACCAGATACAAACTCAGTAACAAGTAGGTGAGGTAAAAATGAGAACCGAGTGAACCAATTGAAGCAATTCGTACCTTCGAGTTTTGATTAGCTGAAGATTGAACCCCGATTTGAACGAAAGAGAAGACGAGTGAAGCAGGAGTAAAACTGAAATCGAAGCCGTAAAAGATAGGGATTATCACCGGCGACGAGTTTCGTGGTGGTCGTGGTCGTTTTCGTAGCTGAAAGGATCGTGGTGGAGTTAAGATGTCGGAGAAATCAAGGTAGAAGTGTTTTTTTTCTCCCAGCTCTGTCTTTTTTTTTTTTTGTCACGAATCTGAAATAACCTAAAGCCCCAAGTCTTTGTTTTTTCTACTAAGTGTTGGTGCCTTGCGCGGGATGGCAGAAAATGGATTCAAAACCCATTTTGGGTTTCCCTCTTAATGAAAAAACAGGTTAGCACTAATTTAACGCTGTCATATAGTATCCAAATAATTTGACCATTTATAATAGCAGTTCCCAGATTCGTGCTATCAATGCCTGGTTTTCTTATAGTGATGCATACCTCACATGGGTGTGTATCCTATTCAAGTCCAATCCAACAAGCTCGACACCGAACTGATAAAGCCTCTACATCAAATTTTGTGCCGAATATTCAGCTAATTCCACCAATGGTGAAAAACCAGTCGGATTTTCACCAACCCCCTCCTCCTCTTCCTTAGCCATAATTAGCTGGAACTGTTGTAGGCTGGGGAATCCCATAACAGTCCAGAGGCTTCGGGAATTCCACATGAGATGTCTTTTTCTCATGGAAACAAAAAATACTGATGAGTACGTTTTAAAGGAGCTTATGTGGATGGATTAGGAGGCACTTTACCTAGTATCCCCTCACTCCTATGGAGGGGGAGGTCTTGCTCTCTTCTGGAAAAAAGAAATTGGTGTACAAATCAATTCAGCAAACCAGAACACCATTGATACAACAATCTCATACAAAGCTGATTCTGTCAAGGAAACCTGAGGTATCAAAACGCAACCTCATTTGGGACCAAATCTCACTCATCGGCTCGGTCTGTGCTTCTCCATGGTTCATGACATGAGATTTTAATGAAATCTTGAGAAACGAGGAAAAATCAGGGGGACGTGTAAGAGCAGAAAGTACCTTCAGCGACTTTCGCAACTTCCTTGTCCATAATGATCTATTTGATTTACGCCACTCTGGAAACTTCCTTTCATGGCGAGGTAAAAGAAGCAACCATCTTGTACACTGGCGGCTAGACCCGGCTTTATCAAACAGCGCTTGGTATGATTTATACCCTGCAGCCAGTTGCCAAAAACTGCGTTTTGAGGGGTCTGATCACCGCCCCATCCTATATGTTTTTGATACAACAAAAATGAAGTCGGGTAAGCTTTTTAGATTTGATACACGCCTTAAGGATAACAAGGACTTTAAAAATATAATTGCCGAGACTTGGAACAAGATTCCAAACCTGACAATAGAGGAACGGCTAACAAACTGCCGCAGAGAAATTGTGTCCTGGAGCCGCGAGTTTCACATTAATAGCCAAAAGGAAATATATGAGTTGAAGCAGAAATTGGATGAGGCAATGTAAAAACCTGCAGTGGATGATCTCCTAATCGCCTCCCTAAATGCAAAACTGCTTTAAGCCTACAAGATGGAAGAAAGTCATTGGAAGCAACGAAGTATAAACTTATGGCTAGCTCTAGGAGACAAGAACACGGGCTACTTTCATGCTGTCTCAAAAGGCAGGAGAGCGAGAAACAAGTTCACTATGATAGAAGATCCTAAGGGAAACATTTTTTTTTAAGAAGAGCAAATAGCTAGAGAAGTTATGATATAGCATGGTTTTTACCGGTTTTAGACCATGATATAAGTGTGTTTTAGAGTCTATTTGTGTCTCTTTGGAGTCTTTTACAGGTTTTATTAGGTACACGCACGTTTGGAGCTAATGTGGTGATTATGGAGCTTATTGGAGCATTTTGGAGATTTGACCCGAGAGCTTGTACTCACTGTCCAGTTTTGGGATCTGCATCGATCGACGCACACCTGCAACGGTCGATGCACAGCGCGAATGGGCCAGACTCGGCGATTTAATGAAGTATGCTGATATTGTAGAAAAGCCCAGAAGTTCCAGATATTTACACAGAAGCCCCAAGTCGTGTTTTAGCTATTTAATTAGTTTTTTAGATCATTTTTAGATACGCTTACATACGCTATCATAACTTAGAGCAGAGAGTTTTTAGAGCTTTTGGGGCTGATCTGATCCTGTACTACATTCGTTTTGGAGAAGTTTTCGAACCCCTTTATTATTCTAATCTCTTTTATGATTGCTATTTATTCATTGATTATGTTTACATCATCCATGTCTGAGTAGTTTCATAGTTAGGTTTAGGGTTTCTCATAGGGATTTCATGACTTGCTAGATATAATTAATTCAGTTAAACATTCACATCAATAGATGTTCTTCAAACTAAATTGTGTTTAATGCTAGTTCTAACCTGATCAATTAGAATCTAGATCTTAGGTTGCTAAATACGACACGACAGTGTGGTTTAGAATCTGAACTATTTAGGTTGAGCAATTTAATTACTCGCAAAGGAATTTGGTTTAATTAGATTGTGAACATATCAAACTTGAATTTAAAGCTGGTTTAATCTGTTAGTAATTGCAAAGGAATTTGGATTACTACACTTAGACTTAGAGAATTCTCGCAAAGGAATTTGGTTAATTCTATATATGTGTTTTGAGTTCTAGAACTGAGTTTAATTAGATCCTGACTGATTGATTTATCTGCTTGTCTGATTTCCTGAGAACGCCCTAGACTTAGCGCTTTTAGTTTATTGATTTCAAACAACAAACCTGCTACTGATTTACTTTCCTGCTTGCTTTTAGTTAATAGAATACAATTTGCCTTTTGCTTTCTCCTAGTTTTAATCTCTTTAAGTTCTTAATTTTATCGTTGCCTAAAGTCCTCGTGGATTCGATCCCTAAGTACTAAAATTGATTTACTGTGCACTTGCAGTTAGTATAGGGTAAAACTAGACACCTATCAAGTTTTTGGCGCCGTTGCCGGGGACTCTTAGAGTCTTCGATAGCTTCGAACTTAGGGTTTTTACTAGGATTTTCATTTTTATTTTCGTTTACTGATTTTTTCTCTGTTTTCTCTCTGACGCAGGTACGAAATTCGCCTAGAATCGATCGTTGCACCTTTGTGTCGATCGTCACTAGGCGATTCTGAGATTGAATCGATCGTTGCACTGCTAGCATCGATCGTTGCTTGACGATTGCAGACAGTTTATGCAGACGCGTGAAACTAGAAGTAATCAGAACTTGAACCTCGTTAATCTCGGACTTGAAGAACTTGGACGACTAGAGAGGACTAATAGAAGAGAAAGAAGAGCAAGGATGGTACGCGAACGTTTGATTCTGATAGCCGATGCTCAAGGTATCTTGAGGGATCCGCAAAACAATCCTTACAATGCTGCTGGGCAGAGGATTGATGCTGAGGGACGTGTGATCCCTGATGTTGAGGAACCTGAACCACAACCGCAGGCGCAAGGCCAAGGACAGAACCAAGGTAGACAGATGATTGTTCATGAGAGGACATTAGCTGACTACAACAGACCGGATGAGTTTCATGCAAACCGGTCAGCTCTAGTACCTCCTGGTTTTGAGAGGAATGATTTTGAAATCAAAACCATCTACTACTCGCTGATGAGACAGAATGCCTTCCATGGCCACCCATCGGAGCAGCCTATGGATCACATCGATCAGTTTGAGGATATAATCACTGGCATGAAGTATGATGGAGTGTGCCAGGATTATCTGTTTCTCAAGCTCTTTCCACACAGTCTCGCTGGAGACGCTGCTGCATGGCTGAAGCAACTCCCACCTGGGCAGTTTGTTACTTGGGCAGCCCTGAAGAGTGAGTTCCTGCGTCACTTCTATGATGATGCACGTTCTGATCAGTCCAGACAGGACATTCTGACATTCTCCCAAGGTCCTGTGGAGCCACTAAAAGCTGCCTAGATGCGATTCAAGAAGTACCAGCGTGACTGCCCACACCATGGATTCACTGAGGTCACATTGCTAGGCATCTTCTTCAGAGGCATATATCTTCCATATCAGTATGCGCTGGATAACTCCAGCAATTCAAATTTTAACACCAGGACTCCTGCACAAGCTAAGCAGTTGATTGAGAACTTAGTAAGCAGCAACAGTTGCAAGACTACTGATGAGAGGAGGAAGAAATCTGGTGGGAATGTAGAGAATTTGGAGATTGCTGATATTAGATCTAAGCTGGACATAGTTTGTAATCTCCTAGCTGGTAAGAAAGATGTCCACTTTGCCCAAGATGTTGAGGTAATTTAGACTGAGGAGGACACTCAGGAAGAAGATGTGAATTACATAGGAGGATCTGGATTCCAAGGTAATAGATTTGGTAATCAGCAGGGAAACAGGTTCTTCAATGGAGGACAGAAGAGTGCCTTCACATGCAATCAGAACTCCTCTGGCTTTGGACAGACTAGTTGTTTTCAGAAACCTTTTGGACAAGGTACTCAGAGAACCTATGGATCATCTTCTTACCAAGCGCCTCCTGTAGCTACTGCTCATGAGAGTAAGTTGGAGGCAATGATGGAACAACTGCTGGAAAGTCAGACCAAGATTGATGTGGACTGCAATAAGAAGTTGGATGCTGTCTATGAGGATCTCAATGGGAAGTTTGAGTCTCTGAACACTCATGTGAAGCAGTTGGATACTCAGGTGAGTCAGATTTCTAGTTCTGTTAAAGGAAAAGGAGTAGCAGACACCCATATTAAGGCTTGGTCAGTGTACATTGATGATGGATCACTCCTAGGTGAAGGATTTGAGCTAAGCACAGCTGAGTTGGTAGAAGAGGCTGAATTTTCAGATTTTGAGGAAAATCTCTCGGGTAGAAACTGTGAAAACAGTGATGCATCGATCGATGCACCCCTAGTGTCGGTCGTTGCAGGTCGTGAACAGACAGACTCGCAGGATTCTGAAGGCATTGATGCAGATTTAGAGCTTGATCGTTTATTCCCTGGAGTATCTGAGATTACTCAACAGGAGATTTATGCACAATCCATTAGATTATATCCCTCAGTGTCTGAAGTGATTAAGCAAGAGATTGAAGAGCTTAAGCAGCTGGAAGAGATTGGTGAAGAGTTGGAAGAAATTCCATCATCTGATGATCCACCTTATCACCCATGTGTGCAGAGGTACTTGAATAAGATGTTGCCTTTGGATGAAGAGCTGAAAGATTGGGTGATTGTAGTCCCTCAACAGATAAGTGATGTGCTATTAACCAAGGTTCCCAAGAAGCTACCTGATCCTGGGATTTTTGTGCTAAGTTGTTCTATCTTCGAGGATAGTTTTAGGCGCTCTCTTTGTGATTTAGGAGCTGCTGGAAGTCTTATGCCATATTCTGTGGCAGAGAAGTTGGGTATGCTGGATTTTTCGCCTACTAGGACCTCTCTTGTCCTAGCTGATCAGTCTATAAGAGTTCCATAAGGACTCCTTGAGGACATCCCAGTCAGAGTTGGAAACTACTTAGTTCCAACAAACTTCTTAGTGCTGAAGTATGACAGTGATCCTGATGACGCATTGATACTTGGGAGACCATTCTTGGCTACAGCTGGAGCAGTAATAGATGTTAGACACAGTCTAATTGATCTCCACCTGGGACATGAGCCGCTGCATTATGAGATGGATAAGCTGCGCAAGCCACTGATAGATGGGCAGACCTTCACCATTTTTGATGGAGATGATAAGCAGCCAAGTGATACTGTGATTTTGGATCCTGGGGAGCAATTTACTCCTTCTTTTCTTGGACGCATTCATTCTGATATGGCTTATTCTCCGCCTTGGATGAGGAGACTTGAACAGAGACAATCCAAGTCTCTGTCAGGATCTCACGGTGCCTGATTCTTGTTCGTCCGGTCAAGCTAATGACCTTAAACAAGCGCTGAGTGGGAGGCAACCCACTGTTTTCGTTTTTGCATTTTAATTTTGGTGTTTTTGTAGGATTTTACGTTTTGTTTCTGGTTTTGGTGAGTTTTTGTCTGCAGGTCTCAGACGATTCGCAGTGCGTCGATCGACACACCACTGTGTCGATCGTCACAACACGATCGAAATCGCATTGCAGCGATCGCTGCGGTCCTGAGCAACGATCGACCTTACACGAAAAATCGCCTAGCAACGGTCGATGCACCTAGTGCAACGATCGATGCCTGAGCGACAGAGGTAAAAATCAGACAGAACTCAACACGTCCATTAACATTTAACTTTTTCTTTCTTTTTACCAATACTTCGCTTGACACTACTGGGGATAGTGTGTCTTAAGTGTGGGGGAGGTGCTACTGACATCTATCTTTCTGTTTTCTTAGAGTCAGTATATTTTTCAAAATTTGTTTTATCGAGTCAAAACCAGTTTAAGTAAAAAACAATGAATTTTTGAGAAGTTTTAATAGCACTTGCAGGAACTTAAGTAACCATCGGGATGAAGTTGCAGGATCTATCTATGACTATTAGAAAACCCCATCACAGATCAACCTACTGAGGACACCCACATCACTTCAGGTATCAGAGGATCCTTTTACTGACTTCAAACTTAATACTGACTTAATTTTCTCACCTAAGGGCTTGGTATACATTGTGTTGGATTCCCTTGTTAGTTCTGACACAGCCTGTAAACCTGTCCTATTTGGTTCCCTTCTCCCCTTCCATAAAAAAAAAAGATAATAAACTGAGGATGAGTTAGTAACTCCGAAGTGGTCATGGGAGTGGTAGCTACAACTATCATATCCTGTGCATCCATGGAATGTGTCTAAAGTACACCCCTTAACGGGACGAGCACTGATAAACAAAATAATAAAATGATACCCAATGGGGAAAAATCAGAATGCTAAGGAAGGGAAAGAGAAGAAAGGGACTAGAGAAAGATAGTATGGTGGTCTAGAGCTGATAAGGTAAGAATCCATTTGCCTTTGATCGATACTCCTTAGGTGAGACCGCACTTAAATACTTGCAGAAGTCAGTAGGGAGAATTTGAATGCGTGAATGTGATTGTGGAGTTTACTTAGGACAGTTGCTAAGTGTGGGGGATGTATATGTTGGTCTTGATGTCTTGTGATTTATTCTTTCAGTAGTTTACTAAGGGGAATCTGAGTGTTGTTGCTTCTAGGACAAAAAGAGTTTCTGAAAGTTTTCAAACCTCTTCACCATGTTTTAGTTCTCTGTTTTGCTTGAGGGCAAGCAAATGCTAAGTGTGGGGGAGTTGATATATCATGGTTTTTACCGGTTTTAGACCATGATATAAGTGTGTTTTAGAGTCTATTTGTGTCTCTTTGGAGTCTTTTACATGTTTTATTAGGTACACGCACGTTTGGAGCTAATGTGGTGATTATGGAGCTTATTGGAGCATTTTGGAGATTTGACCCGAGAGCTTATACTCACTGTCCAGTTTTGGGATCTGCATCGATCGACGCACACCTGCAACGGTCGATGCACAGCGCGAATGGGCCAGACTCGGCGATTTAATGAAGTATGCTGATATTGCAGAAAAGCCCAGAAGTTCCAGATATTTACACAGAAGCCACAAGTCGTGTTTTAGCTATTTAATTAGGTTTTTAGATCAGTTTTTAGATACGCTTACATACGCTATCATAACTTAGAGCAGAGAGTTTTTAGAGCTTTTGGGGCTGATTTGATCTTGTACTACATTCGTTTTGGAGAAGTTTTCGAACCCCTTTATTATTCTAATCTCTTTTATGATTGCTATTTATTCATTGATTATGTTTACATCATCCATGTCTGAGTAGTTTCATAGTTAGGTTTAGGGTTTCTCATACGGATTTCATGACTTGCTAGATATAATTAATTCAGTTAAGGATTCACATCAATAGATGTTCTTCAAACTAAATTGTGTTTAATGCTAGTTCTAACCTGATCAATTAGAATCTAGATCTTAGGTTGCTAAATACGACACGACAGTGTGGTTTAGAATCTGAACTATTTAGGTTGAGCAATTTAATTACTCGCAAAGGAATTTGGTTTAATTAGATTGTGAACATATCAAACTTGAATTTAAAGCTGGTTTAATCTGTTAGTAATTGCAAAGGAATTTGGATTACTACACTTAGACTTAGAGAATTCTCGCAAAGGAATTTGGTTAATTCTATATATGTGTTTTGAGTTCTAGAACTGAGTTTAATTAGATCCTGGCTGATTGATTTATCTGCTTGTCTGATTTCCTGAGAACGCCCTAGACTTAGCGCTTTTAGTTTATTGATTTCAAACAACAAACCTGCTACTGATTTACTTTCCTGCTTGCTTTTAGTTAATAGAATAAATTTGCCTTTTGCTTTCTCCTAGTTTTAATCTCTTTAAGTTCTTAATTTTATCGTTGCCTAAAGTCCTCGTGGATTCGATCCCTAAGTACTAAAATTGATTTACTGTGCACTTGCAGTTAGTATAGGGTAAAACTAGACACCTATCAAGTTTTTGGCGCCGTTGCCGGGGACTCTTAGAGTCTTCGATAGCTTCGAACTTAGGGTTTTTACTAGGATTTTCATTTTTATTTTCGTTTACTGATTTTTTCTCTGTTTTCTCTCTGACGCAGGTACGAAATTCGCCTAGAATCGATCGTTGCACCTTTGTGTCGATCGTCACTAGGCGATTCTGAGATTGAATCGATCGTTGCACTGCTAGCATCGATCGTTGCTTGACGATTGCAGACAGTTTATGCAGACGCGTGAAACTAGAAGTAATCAGAACTTGAACCTCGTTAATCTCGGACTTGAAGAACTTGGACGACTAGAGAGGACTAACAGAAGAGAAAGAAGAGCAAGGATGGTACGCGAACGTTTGATTCTGATAGCCGATGCTCAAGGTATCTTGAGGGATCCGCAAAACAATCCTTACAATGCTGCTGGGCAGAGGATTGATGCTGAGGGACGTGTGATCCCTGATGTTGAGGAACCTGAACCACAACCGCAGGCGCAAGGCCAAGGACAGAACCAAGGTAGACAGATGATTGTTCATGAGAGGACATTAGCTGACTACAACAGACCGGATGAGTTTCATGCAAACCGGTCAGCTCTAGTACCTCCTGGTTTTGAGAGGAATGATTTTGAAATCAAAACCATCTACTACTCGCTGATGAGACAGAATGCCTTCCATGGCCACCCATCGGAGCAGCCTATGGATCACATCGATCAGTTTGAGGATATAATCACTGGCATGAAGTATGATGGAGTGTGCCAGGATTATCTGTTTCTCAAGCTCTTTCCACACAGTCTCGCTGGAGACGCTGCTGCATGGCTGAAGCAACTCCCACCTGGGCAGTTTGTTACTTGGGCAGCCCTGAAGAGTGAGTTCCTGCGTCACTTCTATGATGATGCACGTTCTGATCAGTCCAGACAGGACATTCTGACATTCTCCCAAGGTCCTGTGGAGCCACTAAAAGCTGCCTAGATGCGATTCAAGAAGTACCAGCGTGACTGCCCACACCATGGATTCACTGAGGTCACATTGCTAGGCATCTTCTTCAGAGGCATATATCTTCCATATCAGTATGCGCTGGATAACTCCAGCAATTCAAATTTTAACACCAGGACTCCTGCACAAGCTAAGCAGTTGATTGAGAACTTAGTAAGCAGCAACAGTTGCAAGACTACTGATGAGAGGAGGAAGAAATCTGGTGGGAATGTAGAGAATTTGGAGATTGCTGATATTAGATCTAAGCTGGACATAGTTTGTAATCTCCTAGCTGGTAAGAAAGCTGTCCACTTTGCCCAAGATGTTGAGGTAATTTAGACTGAGGAGGACACTCAGGAAGAAGATGTGAATTACATAGGAGGATCTGGATTCCAAGGTAATAGATTTGGTAATCAGCAGGGAAACAGGTTCTTCAATGGAGGACAGAAGAGTGCCTTCACATGCAATCAGAACTCCTCTGGCTTTGGACAAACTAGTTGTTTTCAGAAACCTTTTGGACAAGGTACTCAGAGAACCTATGGATCATCTTCTTACCAAGCGCCTCCTGTAGCTACTGCTCATGAGAGTAAGTTGGAGGCAATGATGGAACAACTGCTGGAAAGTCTGACCAAGATTGATGTGGACTGCAATAAGAAGTTGGATGCTGTCTATGAGGATCTCAATGGGAAGTTTTAGTCTCTGAACACTCATGTGAAGCAGTTGGATACTCAGGTGAGTCAGATTTCTAGTTCTGTTAAAGGAAAAGGAGTAGCAGACACCCATATTAAGGCCTGGTCAGTGTACATTGATGATGGATCACTCCTAGGTGAAGGATTTGAGCTAAGCACAGCTGAGTTGGTAGAAGAGGCTGAATTTTCAGATTTTTAGGAAAATCTCTCGGGTAGAAACTGTGAAAACAGTGATGCATCGATCGATGCACCCCTAGTGTCGGTCGTTGCAGGTCGTGAACAGACAGACTCACAGGATTCTGAAGGCATTGATGCAGATTTAGAGCTTGATCGTTTATTCCCTGGAGTATCTGAGATTACGCAACAGGAGATTTATGCACAATCCATTAGATTATATCCCTCAGTGTCTGAAGTGATTAAGCAAGAGATTGAAGAGCTTAAGCAGCTGGAAGAGATTGGTGAAGAGTTGGAAGAAATTCCATCATCTGATGATCCACCTTATCACCCATGTGTGCAGAGGTACTTGAATAAGATGTTGCCTTTGGATGAAGAGCTGAAAGATTGGGTGATTGTAGTCCCTCAACAGATAAGTGATGTGCTATTAACCAAGGTTCCCAAGAAGCTACCTGATCCTGGGATTTTTGTGCTAAGTTGTTCTATCTTCGAGGATAGTTTTAGGCACTCTCTTTGTGATTTAGGAGCTGCTGGAAGTCTTATGCCATATTCTGTGGCAGAGAAGTTGGGTATGCTGGATTTTTCGCCTACTAGGACCTCTCTTGTCCTAGCTGATCAGTCTATAAGAGTTCCATAAGGACTCCTTGAGGACATCCCAGTCAGAGTTGGAAACTACTTAGTTCCAACAAACTTCTTAGTGCTGAAGTATGACAGTGATCCTGATGACGGATTGATACTTGGGAGACCATTCTTGGCTACAGCTGGAGCAGTAATAGATGTTAGACACAGTCTAATTGATCTCCACCTGGGAGATGAGCCGCTGCATTATGAGATGGATAAGCTGCGCAAGCCACTGATAGATGGGCAGACCTTCACCATTTTTGATGGAGATGATAAGCAGCCAAGTGATACTGTGATTTTGGATCCTGGGGAGCAATTTACTCCTTCTTTTCTTGGACGCATTCATTCTGATATGGCTTATTCTCCGCCTTGGATGAGGAGACTTGAACAGAGACAATCCAAGTCTCTGTCAGGATCTCACGGTGCCTGATTCTTGTTCGTCCGGTCAAGCTAATGACCTTAAACAAGCGCTGAGTGGGAGGCAACCCACTGTTTTCGTTTTTGCATTTTAATTTTGGTGTTTTTGTAGGATTTTACGTTTTGTTTCTGGTTTTGGTGAGTTTTTGTCTGCAGGTCTCAGACGATTCGCAGTGCGTCGATCGACACACCACTGTGTCGATCGTCACAACACGATCGAAATCGCATTGCAGCGATCGCTGCGGTCCTGGGCAACGATCGACCTTACACGAAAAATCGCCTAGCAACGGTCGATGCACCTAGTGCAACGATCGATGCCTGAGCGACAGAGGTAAAAATCAGACAGAACTCAACACGTCCATTAACATTTAACTTTTTCTTTCTTTTTACCAATCCTTCGCTTGACACTACTGGGGATAGTGTGTCTTAAGTGTGGGGGAGGTGCTACTGACATCTATCTTTCTGTTTTCTTAGAGTCAGTATATTTTTCAAAATTTGTTTTATCGAGTCAAAACCAGTTTAAGTAAAAAACAATGAATTTTTGAGAAGTTTTAATAGCACTTGCAGGAACTTAAGTAACCATCGGGATGAAGTTGCAGGATCTATCTATGACTATTAGAAAACCCCATCACAGATCAACCTACTGAGGACACCCACATCACTTCAGGTATCAGAGGATCCTTTTACTGACTTCAAACTTAATACTGACTTAATTTTCTCACCTAAGGGCTTGGTATACATTGTGTTGGATTCCCTTGTTAGTTCTGACACAGCCTGTAAACCTGTCCTATTTGGTTCCCTTCTCCCCTTCCATAAAAAAAAAGATAATAAACTGAGGATGAGTTGGTAACTCCGAAGTGGTCATGGGAGTGGTAGCTACAACTATCATATCCTGTGCATCCATGGAATGTGTCCAAAGTACACCCCTTAACGGGAAGAGCACTGATAAACAAAATAATAAAATGATACCCAATGGGGAAAAATCAGAATGCTAAGGAAGGGAAAGAGAAGAAAGGGACTAGAGAAAGATAGTATGGTGGTCTAGAGCTGATAAGGTAAGAATCCATTTGCCTTTGATCGATACTCCTTAGGTGAGACCGCACTTAAATACTTGCAGAAGTCAGTAGGGAGAATTTGAATGCGTGAATGTGATTGTGGAGTTTACTTAGGACAGTTGCTAAGTGTGGGGGATGTATATGTTGGTCTTGATGTCTTGTGATTTATTATTTCAGTAGTTTACTAAGGGGAATCTGAGTGTTGTTGCTTCTAGGACAAAAAGAGTTTCTGAAAGTTTTCAAACCTCTTCACCATGTTTTAGTTCTCTGTTTTGCTTGAGGGCAAGCAAATGCTAAGTGTGGGGGAGTTGATATATCATGGTTTTTACCGGTTTTAGACCATGATATAAGTGTGTTTTAGAGTCTATTTGTGTCTCTTTGGAGTCTTTTACATGTTTTATTAGGTACACGCACGTTTGGAGCTAATGTGGTGATTATGGAGCTTATTGGAGCATTTTGGAGATTTGACCCGAGAGCTTATACTCACTGTCCAGTTTTGGGATCTGCATCGATCGACGCACACCTGCAACGGTCGATGCACAGCGCGAATGGGCCAGACTCGGCGATTTAATGAAGTATGCTGATATTGCAGAAAAGCCCAGAAGTTCCAGATATTTACACAGAAGCCACAAGTCGTGTTTTAGCTATTTAATTAGGTTTTTAGATCAGTTTTTAGATACGCTTACATACGCTATCATAACTTAGAGCAGAGAGTTTTTAGAGCTTTTGGGGCTGATTTGATCTTGTACTACATTCGTTTTGGAGAAGTTTTCGAACCCCTTTATTATTCTAATCTCTTTTATGATTGCTATTTATTCATTGATTATGTTTACATCATCCATGTCTGAGTAGTTTCATAGTTAGGTTTAGGGTTTCTCATAGGGATTTCATGACTTGCTAGATATAATTAATTCAGTTAAGGATTCACATCAATAGATGTTCTTCAAACTAAATTGTGTTTAATGCTAGTTCTAACCTGATCAATTAGAATCTAGATCTTAGGTTGCTAAATACGACACGACAGTGTGGTTTAGAATCTGAACTATTTAGGTTGAGCAATTTAATTACTCGCAAAGGAATTTGGTTTAATTAGATTGTGAACATATCAAACTTGAATTTAAAGCTGGTTTAATCTGTTAGTAATTGCAAAGGAATTTGGATTACTGCACTTAGACTTAGAGAATTCTCGCAAAGGAATTTGGTTAATTCTAAATCTGTGTTTTGAGTTCTAGAACTGAGTTTAATTAGATCCTGACTGATTGATTTATCTGCTTGTCTGATTTCCTGAGAACGCTTTAGACTTAGCGCTTTTAGTTTATTGATTTCAAACAACAAACCTGCTACTGATTTACTTTCCTGCTTGCTTTTAGTTAATAGAATACAATTTGCTTTTTGCTTTCTCCTAGTTTTAATCTCTTTAAGTTCTTGATTTTATCGTTGCCTAGAGTCCTCGTGGATTCGATCCCTAACTACTACAATTGATTTACTGTGCACTTGCAGTTAGTATAGGGTAAAACTAGACACCTATCAAGTTACCAGATACTTCCAAAAATCTTCTCAACTACAAATGGAGAAAGCTCATCGACAGTTCATCAGGCAGTCTCTCCTCGAATATTGGATGCCACAACGAGCTCCTTGTAGCTCTGCCCACACCATCTGAAATAAAACAAGATCTATTTGCAATCCATCCGGACAAATCTCCAGGACCCGATGACTTTTCAATTTGTTTTTTACATGCTAATTGGGATACTGTTGGTCCTACAATCATCCATGAAGTTACTTCTTTCTTCAGATCAGACTATCTTCCCCTGTCAATCAACACTACACATGTTAGACTCATCCCAAAAATCCAATGTCCAAAGTTAGCCTCGGATTACAGACCTATAGCTCTATGTAATGTCTATTACAAAATAATATCCAAGTTACTGACTCTGTGCCTGAAGCCGATACTGAATGGAATAATCTCTGAAAATCAGTCAGCATTCATACCTCGACGTTCTATTATTGAGAATGTCATGATTACACACGACGTCCTCCATTATCTCCATTATTTGAAGACGTCTAAGGCAAAAAAGAAAGGTTCAATGGCTGTTAAAACATACATGAGTAAAGCGTTCGATAGGTTATAATGGAGCTTTATCTACAATGTTCTGAATCATATGGGTTTTCACAAGAAGTGGATCACCTGGATCATGCAGTGAGTCACCACAGTGTCCTATTCCTTATTGATTAATGATTCGATGCGTGGTAAAGTCCTTCCTCAGCGAGGGATCCGACAAAGAAACCCCTTGTTCCCTTATATCTTCATCCCATGTGGGGAAGTTCTCTCTGGCCTATGTAAAAAAGCACAATAGGAAGGTCATCTTAGCGGTATAAAAGTGGCTAATTAAGCAAAGCCCAAGAATCAACCATCTGCTTTTTGAAGATGACACAATGTTTTTCATTAACTCCAATCCTGAAAGTTGCTTAGCTCTACTGACTATTTTACAACAGTACGAAGCAGCCTCCAGTCAGACTATCAATGCTACAAAATCATCCATCTCCTTCTCATCTAAAACACCTTAGGAAGTCCGTTCTCAGGCTAAATCTATCCTAGGTTTAGAAAGAGAGGGATGTATAGGGAAGTACCTTGGTTTACAAGAGCACTTCGGAAGCAAAAAGAAAGACCTCTTCACGTCTATCGTAGAACACATCAAACAAAAGGCTCTCGGATGGTCTTCCAGGTTTCTATCTACTGCTGGGAAAATGACTTTGATCAAAGCAGTGCTGGCTGCATTTCCCTCTTACGCCATGTCATGTTTTCTACTCCCTGTGAGTTTCTGCAAGCGTATTCAATATGCAATTACAAGGTTCTGGTGTGATACTAATATGTCAAAGAAGAAATGTGCTGGCTATCATGGAATAAGCTTACAAGATCAAAACGTGAGGGAGGGCTTTGTTTCAGAGACATCCAACCGTTTATTGTAGCCATGATTGTCAAGATATTCTGGAGAATCCTAGAGAACCCAAGCTGCCTCCTAGCCCGAATCCTCACCGGAAAATACTACCTACAGAAAAGCTTCCTAAATGTAGACGATACTGCCTCAGTGTCCCATGGGTGGAGGAGCATCTTAGCTGGTAGAGACTTGTTAAGAGGAAACATTGGTAAAGCTATTGGGAATGGAAACTCAACCAAGATCTAGTCTGATCCTTGGATATCAATTGAGAAGCAAACATTGATCTACGGTCATGATCAGGATTTAGTGGTGGCTGCCCCCTCACAAGAGATACACGAGCTTGGAACATCCCCAAGATTGAAGCCACTCTTCCGCTTCTAAAGCAAGACATCCTAATGATCCGACCAAGTTCCTTAGGAGTAGAGGATATTTACGTCTGGTACCCTGAAAAATTTGGCAGGTACTCTACTAGAACGGGATACTACACTAGCCTGAACTCTCGCTGCAGCCTCCCCATAAATAGATAATCTACTAACGTCATCCATTGGAACAAGACAATCTGGTCAGTACAAATGTCTCCAAAGCTCAAATTGTTCACTTGGAAAAGTCTACAAAATGCAATACCGACAGGAGAAAACTTACAAAGGAGGGGAGTCCAGACAAATGTTGCTTACCCAAGATGTGGAAGAACATAATCCTCCCTCCACATGTTCCTTCAATGCCCTTTTGCGAAGATAGTGTGGGAAAAATCCCCATTGGCTACCCAATTACAGCCTGATTCTATCCCCTCCCTCGCAGAAGCCCTTCAAATGAGCCCGACTCTCAAGTGCCTACCACCTACTGGAATCCGTATCGATGTTATGCCATGGATCTGGTGGTCCCTATGGAGATCGCGAAACTGTCTGATTTTTGACAATCACTACCTATCAGAGGAAGAAACTCTATCTAGAGCTATCAGCGCGGCAAAGGAGTGGAAAGATGCCCAGATTACTCCGATCCAGCGAACTAATCTCTCCAATCAAACAAATCGAACCAGCTTCCCTCCTGTATCGACAGACACACCTGCTTGTTTCACAGACGCAGCTTGGTCAAGTAACTCTAAATATGCAGGATTGGATGGATATTCAAGGAATCCTCTGCAAGTCCTCTCTCATCGACATTCAATCATGGGGCAGAGCTTCAGGTGTCTGTATCATCTCTTATATTGACGGAAGCTTTATCCCTAAAAGCAGCTCTCCTCCACGCAATAGACCTCAACATCAACAAAATATGTCTTTTCTCAGATTCCCAATCGCTTGTAAAAGCAATCAACTCGAGCACCAAGCCGGTCGAGCTCTTCGGAGTTGTGTCCGACATCGAGAAAATATCTGCATCTTTCTCTTTCGTCAAGTTTTCTTTTATACCACGGGCCCTTAATGCCCAAGCTGATTATCTAGCAAAAACATCTCTCTCAAACAATGTTTCAATGGGCTTTAGCCCAGTTTAAGTCTGATTAATATAAATGTTGTTCAAAAAAAAATTAATTTTATTTAAAACTTTGTTATTTGATATCATGTAAATAGATATTGTCCGTGAAGATGGTTCACTTATTTTCCAAAATGGGAAGGTGGTTCATGCTGATTCTGTTGTGCATTATACAAGGTATTTTTTCTTCTTATTATTTTCAGTTTTCTAGCTAAACAATAAAATTAAATTGTGCAATTTTGATTTGAAGTATTTTTCATTAAGTTTATTTATAAATATTTTTCATTTAGAATATCGGTATTTATTCTGCACAGTGTGACATTCTAGGTTTACTTTCTAATCATCCTTTCAAAATAGAACAAAATACGTTAATAAAAACATTTAACCTTTATGCACATAATAAATGTAATAAAAACAAAAAAGAAAAAATGCATAAAAACTTAAAATCTATACATTTTACCCAAATCTACTTCCAATTTAGATTTCCATCGGTTTGCCAGTCTCAATAAAAAAACAAGTTTAAAAGTTGTATATTCTTTTAACTCTATTTGGTTTTTATAAGACTCATCTCTTCATTTGATAATGACAGTCTACAATTATATATGTTTGAAGTCCAAAACAAATGTGTTAGAAGCATTAGGTATGAGACCGTAGAATATTCTCAAAATATATGTTTTGTATATTTTCCTATTTGATCACAGTAAATATATAAGTGATGTATCTCATAATATCAATAGTAAGAATCATATTTATATGGTATCAGAGCCTTAAAAAATCTTTAACCTAAATTTTTTTCTTTCAAAAACTAGCCGCCGCAGATATTTCTCTAGCTGCCGCCGCTCTTCTCTTCACCATAGCAAACATATCTACTGAGCTTGTTCCGGTCTACATCAACACGGAACCATCCAACAGTCTCATCTCCGTCAACATGTCATGTATTACCAAACTCACGCAAACAAACTATTTGACATGGAAAATTCAAGTTCACGCCTTACTTGAAGCGCACGAACTCCCTCACTTCATCAGTGAAATTGATCATACCCCTGCACCAAAAATCACCACCAACGATCTGGTGCAACCCAGTCCAAAGCATGACCCTTGAAAACATGAAGACAAGATGCTTTACAGCCCTCTCATCGGTACTCTCTTGCTTCTTGTGCAACCATTAGTTGCTCGTGCAATAACCACACGATATGTATGGTTTACTCTTTCTCACACATACAAATAGCCTTCTCGTGCTCACATCAACCAGATTAAGAAACAACTCAACACAACGTCAAGGACAGTCAATCAGTAACTGAATACATGCGTGGTGTGATCACCTTGGCAGATCATCTAGCTCTTCTTGATCATGAAGATCTATGTGATATTTGTGGATCACTACACTCTCTATATCTGATTTTATCCTCTCAAATTGAAGTCTCATGTGATTCAGGTTTTTGTACCATTTAAGGCGCTATTGGAGAATCATTTCAATAGAAAAACAAGACTCTTTACTCTGACAATGGTGGAGAATTCATTGCATTAACCTTGTTTCTCTCCACCAATAGAATATCAAATTTCACAACTCCACCACACACTACAAAACATAATGGTATTGCGGAGAGACGTCATCGTCACATAGTAGAAACCACATGATCAATGAACAACATCGCCAAACCAAATACCAAGTATGGTGTAGTGGTTCTTCTTGGTGAAGTTGAACCAAAAACAGTTACTCAAGCCATCAAAGACAACAAATGGTGTGGTTCCATGAGAAATAAGTAAAACATAATTGTTGAAAACAGAACGTTTGATCTAGTTCCTCCGAAAGAAGCATTTAGTGTTGTGGGTTGCAAATGGGTCTTCAGATCAAACGTCTTCCTGATGGTTCCATTGATAAGTACAAGTCGCGTCTTATAGCCAAGGGTTTTCACCAACTTCTCGGGCTTGAATTTGAGGACACATTCAGTCATGTAGTCAAGCTTGTTATTATCCGATTGGTACTGAATATTGCTACCATAAATAATTGGAACCTTCGGAAACTTGATGTTAATAACGCTTTCTTCAAGGTGCTCTTGATGAAGAGGTGTATATGATGAACATCCAGGCTTCGTTGATCAAGATAAACCTCACCATGTTTGCAAATTGAGAAAAGCTATCTCTGGTCTTAAGCAAGCACCTCGAGCATTATACAATGAACTTCGTTCTTTCCTCTTAACTCTCGGGTTTGTCAACTCGCTTGCTGATGCTTGACTCTTCATTCTCAATCAGGACTCTACCTTTTTCTACATGTTAGTGTATGTTGATGACATTGTTCTCACTGGTAACAAAAACGTTCTCATTGATCGTATCATTCAGCAGCTCTTCAATCGTTTTTCTCTCAAGGATCTTGGTGAATTGTCCTATTTTCTCAGGATTGAAGTCTATAGTTCTGTTGCTTTGTCTCCGCTTTACACATAAAACGTACACAACAAACCTTCTCCAACGACTGAAAATGTCCAATGCAAAACCGGTTGCTACTCCCATTGCCTCAACTCAAAGTATCGTTATTGCAGGTGCAAAAATTGACAACTCTATGAAGTACCATGCAATTGTCTGAAGCCTTCAATACTTGACACTAACCAGACCAAACATTACTTTTGCTGTCAATAGAGTTTCATAGTTCATGCACTGTCCAAAGGTATCTTGGTGGGAAGAAGTCAAACACGTGCTCAGATATCTTGGCGGTACAGTAACGCATGGTCCCTTCTTTTCAGCATCTTCCTCCCTAAATCGTCATGCCTATTCTAATGCGGATTGGACCGGAGACAAAGATGACTTCTCGATCATCAAATGAAGCTGAAAACCGCAGTTTTACGGAAACCGCTCCGGAGCTCAAGTGGCTGTTTTCTCTAATGACTGAGCTTAGTTTACATGTACTTATTATTCCAACAATCTACTGTGACAATATCAGAGAAACCTATTTCTGCTCAAATCATGTATTTCACTCTCGCATGAAACACATTGCACTTGATTATTACTATGTGCGACAACAGATTCAAAGCAAAGCTTTGCGAGTGTCTCACATATCCTCGGTTGATCAACTGGTTGATGCACTCACTAAGGCACTTCCACGTACTCGATTTCAGAATCTCTCAGTCAAGATTGGAGTATCCTCCGGTTCTCTATCTTGAGGAGGCGCATTTGTTTTTTAGCGCGGATACAAATTATGAGAACTATTACAAGGACAATTTTATAGATAATACTACCTCCGTTCTACCAAAATCCATCACTGGTCATGATCAACGGCTCCACCTGCTCCTGAAAACTTCCTTATAAGCTTGCCTCCATTAATCTTGTAAAACTGCGCCTTCGGGGATTTGAACCCAGTACCTGTCGGTGTAAAGCTTTAACCACTTGACCACTGATATATCATGGTTTTTACTGGTTTTATGCCATGATATAGGTCTGTTTTAGTGTCTTTTGGTGTTCTTTTAGAGTCCTTTGCAGGTTTTATTAGGTACACGTACGTTTGGAGCAAAAGTGGAGATTATGGAGCTAATTGGAGCACTTTGGAGATTTGACCCGAGAGACTGTGTTCACTGTCCGAAACAGAGTACTGTGTCGATCATTGCACACCTGCATCGATCGATGCACAGCGAGTTGGGCCAGACTCTCGGCAGTTTAATGAAGATTGCCAATATTGCGAAGATGCCCAGAAGTTCCAGATATTTATACAGAAGCCCCAAGTCGTGTTTTAGCTATTTAATTAGGTTTTTAGCTTCTGTTTTAGATACGCTATCATAACTTAGAGCAGAGAGTTTTTAGAGATTTTGGGGGCTGATCTGATCTTGTACTACAATCGTTTTGGAGAAGTTTTCGAACCCCTTTATTATTCTAATCTCTTTTATGATTTCTATTAATTCATTGATTATGTTTACATCATCTATGTCTGAGTAGTTTCATAGTTAGGTTTAGGGTTTCTCATAGGGATTTCATGACTTGCTAGATATAATTAATTCAGTTAAGGATTCACATCAATAGATGTTCTTCAAACTAAATTGTGTTTAATGCTAGTTCTAACCTGATCAATTAGAATCTAGATCTTAGGTTGCTAAATACGACACGACAGTGTGGTTTAGAATCTGAACTATTTAGGTTGAGCAATTTAATTACTCGCAAAGGAATTTGGTTTAATTAGATTGTGAACATATCAAACTTGGAATTAAGGCTGGTTTAATCTGTTAGTAATTGCAAAGGAATTTGGATTGCTGCACTTAGACTTAGATAATTCTCGCAAAGGAATTTGGTTAATTCTATATCTGTGTTTTGAGTTTTAGAACTGAGTTTAATTAAATCCTGACTGAATGATTTATCTGCTTGTCTGATTTCCTGAGAACGCCCTAGACTTAGCGTCCTTAGTTTATTGCCTACAACAACAACCTGCTACCTGTTTACTTTCTCGCTTGCTTTTTAATTAAATCAATACAATTTGCTCTTTGCTTTCTCCTAGTTTTAATCTCTTTAAGTTCTTAATCCTATCGTTGCCTAAAGTCCTCGTGGATTCGATCCCTAAGTACTACAATTGATATATTGTGCACTTGCAGTTAGTATAGGATAAAACTCAAGACCTATCAAGTTTTTGGCGCCGTTGCCGGGGACTCTTAGAGTCTTCGATAGCTTTGAACTTAGGGTTTTTACTAGGATTTTTATTTTTATTTTTGTTTACTGATTTTTTTTTTATTTTTCTCTGTTTTCTCTCTGTCGCAGGTTTCAAAATCGCATAGCATCGACCGTTGCACTTCTTGTGTCGATTGACACTAGGCGATTGGGGTTGAATCGATCGTTGCACTGCTAGCATCGATCGTTGCTTGGCGATTACAGACGGTTTATGCAGACGCGTGATACCAGAAGTAATCCGAACACTAATCTCGTAAACCTCCAACTTGAAGAGCTTGCTAGACTAGAGAGGACCAACAGAAGAGTTAGAAGAACAAGGATAGTTGTTGAACGTGTGATCATAAAGCCTGATGCTCAAGGTACCCTCAGGGACCGACACAACAATCCTTACAATGCTGCTGGAGAACCGATAAATGCTGAAGGGAATGTCATCCCTGATCCTCCAGAGCAACCACAGTCGCAGCAGGAGCAGAATCAAGGACAAGGCCAAGGTAGACAGATGGTTGTCCATGAGAGGACTTTAGCTGACTATAACCGTCCGGACGAGTTCCATGCTAACCGGTCAGCTCTTGTGCTCCCTGAATTTGAGAGGAATGATTTTGAAATCAAAACCGTCTACTACTCTCTCCTGAGGCAGAAAGCCTTCCATGGCTCTCCAAGTGAGCAGCCGATGGATCACATAGATGAGTTTGAGGGCATAGTCACTGGAATAAAATACGATGGAGTTAATCAAGACTATCTGTTCCTCAAGCTTTTCCCCTACTCTCTGGATGGAGATGTTGCAGCTTGGCTGAAACAACTTCCATCTGGGACGTTTGTTACTTGGGCCGCTCTGAAGAGTGAGTTCCTGCGTCATTTCTATGATGATGCCCGTTCTGATCAGTCCAGACAGGACATTCTTACCTTTACCCAAGGTCCAATAGAGCCTCTTAAGACAGCCTGGATGAGGTTTAAGAAGTACCAACGTGACTGCCCGCACCATGGATTCACTGAGGTAACACTTTTAGGCATCTTCTTTAGAGGAATAGATCTTCCATATCAGACTGCGTAGGACAATTCTAGCAATGCCAACTTTAACACTAGGACTCCTGCTCAAGCTAAGCAGTTGATATATAATCTGGTAAGCAGTAATAGCTGCAAGACCACTGATGAGAGAAGGAAGAAGTCCGGTGGAAAGATTGAGAATTCTGAGATAGCTGATATTAGTTCTAAGTTGGACATTGTTTGCAATCTTCTAGCTGGGAAGAAAGCTGTCCACTTTGCTCAAGAGGTTGAGATGATCAATGATGAAGAAGAAGAGCATGAAGAGGATGTGAATTACATCGGAGGATCTGGTTTCCAAGAAAACAGGTTTGGAAATCAGTCTGGTAATAGGTTCTTCAATGGAGGACAAAAAAGTGCTTTCAACAACAACCAAAACTCTTCTGGATTTGGACAGACTAGTGGATTTCAGAAACCTTTCCAACAAGGTAATCAGAGAACTTATGGATCTTCTTCTTACCAAGCACCTCCCGTAGCTACTACTCATGAGAGTAAGATGGAGGCTATGTTGGAACAGCTGCTGGAGGGACAGACCAAGATTGCTGTGGACTGCAACAAGAAGTTGGATGCTGTTTATGGGGATCTCAATGGGAAGTTTGAGTCTCTGAACACTCATGTGAAGCAATTGGACACTCAGGTGAGCCAAATTTCAAACTTCATCAAGGGAAAAGGTGTTGTAGATACCCATATTAAGGCCTGGTCAGTGTACATTGATGATGGATCACACCTAGGTGAAAGATTTGAGCTAAGTACAGCTGAAGCTGGGTATGATGGATGGTTTTAAGCGCTCTCTTTGTGATTTAGGAGCTGCTGGAAGTCTTATGCCATACTCTGTGGCAGAGAAGCTGGGTATGATGGATTTTAGACCCACTAGGATCTCTCTTGTCCTAGCTGATCAGTCAATAAGGATTCCAGAAGGAGTTCTTGAGGACATCCCAGTGAGAGTTGGAAACTACTTGGTTCCAACAGATTTCTTAGTTCTTAAGTACCATAGTGAGCAGGATGATGCATTGATACTGGTTAGACCATTCTTGGCTACAGCTGGAGCAGTAATAGATGTGAGACACAGTCTGATAGATCTCCATCTGGGAGATGAGCCGCTGCATTTTGAGATGGACAAGCTGCGCAAGCCACTGATTGATGGGCAGACCTTCACCAGTATGGATGGAGATGAAGAGCAGTCAAGTCACACTACGGTTTTGGATCCTGGGAAGCATTTTACTACTTCTTTTCTTGGACGCGTTCATACTGATAGTGCTTACTCTCTGCCATGGATGAGGAGACTTGCACAGAGACAATCAAAGTCTCTGTCAGGATCTCACGGTGCCTGATTCTTGTTCGTCCGGTCAAGCTAATGACCTTAAACAAGCGCTGAGTGGGAGGCAACCCACTGTTAGGTTTTAGTGTTTTTCTTTTTGATTTTTGGTGTTTTTCTTAGGAACTTACGTTTTGATTTGTTTTTCCTAAGTTTTTAGCAACAGAACCTGTCTGGAGATGTGTAACGATCGATGCACTTGTGCACCGGTCGTTGCAGGGAGATCTGATGAAGGGATGGGATCGCATTGTGACGATCGTTGCGGTCCTTTGCAACGGTCGTTGCATTTGGTTTAGATTGCAAAATTAAGGTACGTTGAGCTAAACCGGAATTGACCCGGTTCACAAGCGACGATCGTTGCTCATCTGCAACGGTCGTTGCACCCACGATCGAGGTAAGTACCTTAAACCCTTTTCTCCTCTTTTCTTCTCCACTTCGCCGTCCGTACAACCGAAACCCCTATTGCCTAAATCTCTCATTTCTTCATCATTCTTGTTGAATCACAGTGCTATTCTACTTGTTTTACTTGCTCTATCTAGTCCTCTAACCTATTTAATGCGAGTCCAAGGTAATGTACCTCATTTTCATGATTTTCGGATTCAATTTTAGGGTTTTTGGAATTAAGAGATTTTGGTTTGAGAATGATGATTCCGTGCTATAATTAGCTTGATTTAGGTCAATTTGTGATGAATGCATGCTGTTCATGGGTTTGATTAACAATTTTAGGCACGAATTGAGGATTGCTTATCGGCTGTGAAATCGCCTAGCAACGGTCGTTGCACTTGTGCAACGGTCGTTGCTCTACGATTTCACAGGGAGATTTCTGCCGTGACTTACATGTTTAATTATTTTTCTTGCAGATGCCTCCTCGACCGTCTCGCAAATGCAGAGCCACCGCCGCAGCTGCTACAGCATATCATGCTCCATCACCAGAGTGGTTCCATCGAGAATCACCGCACCCTGAGGATTATGTGAGAGTTGGTCCGGCAATAGCACTACCTTGGCCCCGAGCAGATATGACAGAGATCCAGTCAGATAGAGACTGGCCAAATAATATTGCTGATCTCCTTAAGACTGCTGAGTTCACAGAGCGGCCATTGCTTGAGCAGTGGGATGATTTTGACACATTGCTGTACAATGGTTGGTGTGGCATGACGCTTAAGCCAACCAAGTTTGCAGATTACTCGACTTGCAGGAGTCTAGGGATAGATGAGCATGTTCTTGCACGGTGTAGGGGAATTGGTCTGGGGACAATGCCAATGCAGCCTTACGAGATGTACCAAGAGTTGGTAAGACAGCTGCTCGCCACCTGCAGAGTGATATACCCTACACCAGACAGCAGGAAGGCTTCAGGAGGTTTCTTTACCTTCATGTGCTTAGGAGCCAGGTATAGGATTCCCCTTCTCGATATCTGTAGGATTTATGGATTCAGCACTGAGCCGCAGCGCATTGGTATATCACTTGAGTGGGATGTGGATGAAGCTCAGTATTTCTGGGAGTGTATCGGCACTGGTCGGTACAACTCGAGGACCACACCGGTGATTCGGGTTAGGCATCCGGTTCTTAGATACGTCTTGTGCATCTTAGGATCTACTCTGTTGTGCAAGTTTGAGGCCAACAAGATGCGTAAGAACGAGATGTTGTTTATTGGGTTGAGGGACCAGTTTGAGGATACAGTTCTGAGAGATCCCACTAAGGGACTCAACTTGGGATCTGTTTTTTCTGATCATCTATGCGAGCTGCAGAAGAAGCCATTTGATGGCGTGGGCACTGAGAGAGTAGGGAGTCTGCTTACTCCCATTTTCAGACATTACATGATTCCCTTAGAGGGAACGGAGCGTAATGACAGCTTGGAATTCCTTGATTTCAGCCATCTGCAGAGTGCTACGTGGCTGAAGGAGGGACGAGTATGGGTCTACTACGACCCTGCCACGGTGAAGTGCGGTGTGGATCTTCCTGCTCCTGGCCTTACACATATTGATACGATGGATGCCTTGAGGTTTCAGCCTCCTGAGAGTGAGCAGCGCAGAGTCCCTTCTATGGCTCATCCGCTGGGAGAGCCTTCTACACGAGCTTCTACCTCCTCTGCACCTGCGCCTGCACCTGCTGCCCCTGTCGATGACGTTGGACCTTTTCCCGAGCCTACGATGCCTTATGGTGATATGTCTGAGGCAGAGTGGAGAGAGCGCTCAGATGGTATTCTACGGGTCGTCTGGAACTTCATGCGTACCTGCACTTGCAGGAGACAGCCACAGATACACCATCCATGACCTACACGACGCAGGCGACGCTCTCCAACTCCCGGTTCTTCGAGTGGTACTGATCGTATTGATGGGATGGAGGATGAGTGATTGGCATCTCAAGACATTCGGTTCTGTATTCTCTTACTTTTCTTTTGCATTTTCTTTTGACTTTCTTAGGATGTTTATGTTTGGATGTTGTGTTTGCTTTGAGACTACTAGTTGCTTTGATTTTTCCTGTTTTCAGTGTTTTTCAGCTTGCAGGTTCGAAAATTTGGATTTTCTTACGGACTAACCTGCTAACTTGCTGACTGATCCGAGAAATCGCAGTGCGTCGATCGACACACATTGTGTCGATCGTTACAACATGAAAGAAATCGCATTGCAGCGATCATTGCGGTCAATGCATTTATGCAACGATCGATGCATGTGCGACAGAGGTAAAAATCAGACAGAACTCAACACATCCATTTACATTTTTCTTTTCCTTTTACCAACCCTTAGTTTGACACTACTGGGGACAGTGCGTCTTAAGTGTGGGGGAGGTGCTACTGACTTTATCTTTCTGTTTTCTTAGAGTCAGTCCAGTTTTTCAAAAAAATTTGTTTTATTGAGTCAAAACCAGTTTAAGTAAGAAACAATGAATTTTGGAGGAGTTTAACAGGGAGTTTAACAATATCTTGCAGAAACTTAAGTAACCATCGGGATGAAGTTGCAGGATCTATCTATGACTATTAGAAAACCCCATCACAGATCAACCTACTGAGGACACCCACATCACTTCAGGTATCAGAGGATCCTTTTACTGACTTCACCTTAATACTGACTTAATTTTCTCACCTAAGGGCTTGGTATAACTTGTGTCGGATTCCCTTGTTAGTTCTGACACAGCCTGTAAACCTGTCCTATTTGGTTCCCTTCTCCCCTTCCATAAAAAAAAAAGATAATAAACTGAGGATGAGTTAGTAACTCCGAAGTGGTCTCTGGGAGTGGTAGCTACAACTATCATATCCTGTGCATCCATAGAATGTGTCCAAAGTACACCCCTTAACGGGAAGAGCACTGATAAAAAAATAAAATGATACCCAATGGGGAAAAAACAGAATGCTAAGGAAGGGAAAAGAGAAGAAAGGGACCAAAAAAAGATAATATGGTGGTCTAGAGCTGGCAAGGTAAGAGTCCATGTGCCTTTGATCGATACTCCTTAGGTGAGACCGCACTTAAATATTTGCAGAAGTCAGTAGGGAGAATTTGAATGCGTGAATGTGATTGTGGAGTTTACTTAGGACAGTTGCTAAGTGTGGGGGAAGTATATGTTGGTCTTGATGTCTTGCCGGTGATTCTTTCAGTGGTTTACTAAGGGGAATCTGAGTGTTGTTGCTTCTAGGACAAAAAGAGTTTCTGAAAGTTTTCAAACCTCTTCACCACGTTTTAGTTCTCTGTTTTGCTTGAGGGCAAGCAAAGGCTAAGTGTGGGGGAGTTTATATATCATGGTTTTTACCGGTTTTATGCCATGATATAAGTCTGTTTTAGTGTCTTTTGGTGTTCTTTTAGAGTCCTTTTCAGGTTTTATTAGGTACACGTACGTTTGGAGCAAAATGGAGATTATGGAGCTAATTGGAGCACTTTGGAGATTTGACCCGAGAGACTGTGTTCATTGTCCGAAACAGAGTACTGTGTCGATCGATGCACAGCGAGTTGGGCCAGACTCTCGGCGGTTTAATGAAGATTGCCAATATTGCGAAGATGCCCAGAAGTTCCAGATATTTACACATAAGCCCCAAGTCGTGTTTTAGCTATTTAATTAGGTTTTTAGCTTCTGTTTTAGATAGGCTATCATAACTTAGAGCAGAGAGTTTTTAGAGCTTTTGGGGGCTGATCTGATCCTGTACTACATTCGTTTTGGAGAAGTTTTCGAACCCCTTTATTATTCTAATCTCTTTTATGATTTCTATTAATTCATTGATTATGTTTACATCATCTATGTCTGAGTAGTTTCATAGTTAGGTTTAGGGTTTCTCATAGGGATTTCATGACTTGCTAGATATAATTAATTCAGTTAAGGATTCACATCAATAGATGTTCTTCAAACTAAATTGTGTTTAATGCTAGTTCTAACCTGATCAATTAGAATCTAGATCTTAGGTTGCTAAATACGACACGACAGTGTGGTTTAGAATCTGAACTATTTAGGTTGAGCAATTTAATTACTCGCAAATGAATTTGGTTTAATTAGATTGTGAACATATCAAACTTGGAATTAAGGCTGGTTTAATCTGTTAGTAATTGCAAAGGAATTTGGATTGCTGCACTTAGACTTAGAGAATTCTCGCAAAGGAATTTGGTTAATTCTATATATGTGTTTTGAGTTCTAGAACTGAGCTTAATTAGATCCTGACTGAATGATTTATCTGCTTGTCTGATTTCCTGAGAACGCCCTAGACTTAGCGCCCTTAGTTTATTGCCTACAACAACAACCTGCTACTTGTTTACTTTCTCGCTTGCTTTTTAATTAAATCAATTCAATTTTCTCTTTGCTTTCTCCTAGTTTTAATCTCTTTAAGTTCTTAATCCTATCGTTGCCTAGAGTCCTCGTGGATTCGATCCCTAAGTACTACAATTGATATACTGTGCACTTGCAGTTAGTATAGGGTAAAACTCGAGACCTATCAACCACTAGGCCACGGTTGCTTCACAAGGAGACACATTTTAATACCCTGTATTCAAAAATATGGTCAACGGGCAGAAGAAAAGTCAACAGGGGCAAAATTGTAATTTTGCCAAACCTAGGGGCAAAATGGTAATTTTGCCAAAGTTCGAGATGGAACCGAGACGGGCTAAATGTTCTCATTTTATAACATAAAGAACATTTACAAGACCAGAATTGGAAGAAACATAGCAGAAACGGGTTTTTCGGCTTATCGGAGTGAAAACCGAGAAAACCGAGAAAACTTCGGAAATTCATAACCGGAGCTAGGAAACTCGAAATGAGGTGATTCAAGTTGATAAATTCATATAAAATCAAGGAGAGTCAGTTTTGGAAGTTTTGGGATTTATGGGAATAGTGAAGGATTTCTAAAACTCTAAACGCAAAACCGAAGAAATCGAGACAACGGGTTAAGATGGGTTAGCAATGGTTTGGGCCGGTTTAGGGAAGGAGTTTTGTGCCAATTGAACCCTGTAAGGACAGATGTATTACCTCTGGAGGCGCCACCTTCACCAGCTGCATGCATTGCATGAGAATAGTTCATGAACATGGGAGGAATAATGTTTCACATCAAACATTCTTGCTCCAAAAACCTCTCACTACTCTCTCTCACTCACGAGCTCTCTCCTTTCTCTCTCTGTCTTCATCAGATTCATCTCTCTTCTCCAAAAAAACCCAGCAGTCTTGAAGATTCAAAGCAAACCAAGAACACCTTCAAGGTGTTCATAATACCTTTCATCACAAGAAACATCATAACTTCCTACTCATAAACTCAAATCCACTTCTGCAAAGCCCAGTAGCCTCCCCTCACTCTCACATACAACCACCAGTCATCCACCACCGTTGCCGTCGCCGGAGTCACACCGGAGCCTCCGTGGAAGTGAAGCCGCCGGCTTGATCTCCTCCTCTCTCTCTTCCTTCCCCAGATCTGGACCTTTTGAAGCTACAGATGGATAGATCTCCTCTTCCTGATCATTTTGGTGTGTAGATTATCACAGGATCCACCAGAAAAAGCCACCTCCGCCGCCGGTCAACGTCCGCCGCCGCCGGTCAACGCCGGAGAAGTCACCGGAATCCTTCCTCCGCCGTCTCTCTCTTCAGACGGTTCATCAGGTTTGCAAATGGGTCAGTTGGTTCAAGAATTTGGGTTGGTTTAGGCTTGGTTAAGCCTTGGTTAACGGTTGAGCTAAACCTGTCAACGATTTGGCCTAAACCGGTTTAACCTAAATCGGTTGATTGAAAGTCGGTTTGGTCCAATTGGTGGTTCAGTGGTTCAGAAGGTTAACCGGAGTGGTCAACGGGTAAACCAGGTCAAAGTCAACCACCGGTCAATGGCCGGTCAACGCCGTGGTCAATGCCGGTCAACGCGTTGACTCCGGTCGGTTTGCATTTTCGGTTTGTGTACGGGTGTTCGGGAAGCTTCAGAGTTCGTGTTCGGGTAGTCGGGAGGTTCGGGTCTCAGTTCGGGGTCTTGGGAAGTCGTATCCGCATCTGTGCCATTCATTCCGACCTAAATCACTGTGAGTCGGCTCAAACACTGTAGATAGAATCATATAGATCGGGACTCGAGAAACCGTAGAACTAGGTGTTTGCATACCCGGATGTGACTTGATTGAGTTTGAGAACTGAATGGTTGGATTAACGATAAACCAGTTAGGGTTTAAGACGCATGTTAGGATCATGAGAATTAAACGGATTAAACATGTTGTGTGCCGTTAGGTTGTTAGTAACGTTGATTGATGCATACATATAGTCGTGGCATGATAGGGCCGTATATGCATATATATATATTAAAAGAACGATATCAAATGAATCTAAGTACGGAAATTAAGACGGTGTTAAAATACGGATTTAAACCTAACGAACGTATAGTAAGCTACTAGCTCTAAACCGACGGATCGGGGATTTGATATCGGGATTAGGTTTAATAGAGGTTGAAGAGAAAGAAATGACTTAAGTAATTGAAAGATGAGACGCCGGGGAGTTTAGTAAGCTACTAGCTCTAAACCGACGGATCGGGGATTTGATAAAAGATACTTAGGAAGGTTAAGAAAAGGGAAAGTGTTGTGATTGGTGAGCCGCCTACGGATTAGCAATCCGCTAATCCAAGGTAGTGGTCGGGAATGAGTTAAAAGACTTTAGAAACCCTAATAGGCCTGATTGTGTGGTGATTGTGCTATTGTATGGTTGTGTGGTTGTGGTCGTTGAGCTTTCTGTGCAGGCCTGTTAGATCGTCTCGGTGTTGGGCCGAGCGATCCGTGTGGACACTTAACTTGGTCACGGGACCGGTTAAGTCGTAGCCGCTGACTTGGCATGGTGCCGAGTCAGGGTGAAGGTGTTGGTGTGTGTGAGTAGATTTACGGGACATTGTGTTGAGACTGTTGTTGGTTATTGATTGAGTATGATTACTAGATTCCGAGCGAGTCTGCGTGTTTACATTTCTGCACTAGGACTCTAGGGTGCGTTAGATCCCGCAAGTCTAGGAGGTTGGTTACGTTCCGGTACTTCCGACCCGATTGGATCCTCGGGTAGTTGCATAATCGGATCATGGGCCTTCGGGTGGTGATTCCGGTTATGGCGTTAACCTACTGAGTGACACCGGTAGGTGTGTGATTCGGAGAATACGGGGTCATGTCCTAGGGACGAATCGCATGGAATCTCAGGTTACCGTGGCGTAGCCCGAGTCACTGCGTATCGACGGGCTGAGAACAGTGTCCTAGGTCGTGAGACTTCGTGTTTACGACTAGGAGTCGTGGGTTAGTTACCATGTCGGTAACGGTGGAAACCCGTGGAAGTTACCGAGATCGTAGGGGCCCAGTGTTGTGTTGGTGTGGTTGGTATTGCGCGATAGATAGATCGAGTCTCAATCGAGAGCATGTGCCGCAGTGCTTCCGATTTCCTCTAATCACTTTCTCTTTCTTTTGGCAATTGATTGTGTGCTGTGGGCTTGACACGACGTGGTAGTGTGTGATCGGCTGTTTATTGTGTTGTTTGTTATTTTGGGGTTTTTGGGCGGGAATCTGTAGATGTTAGATAGATTAGAAGCCGTAGTGGGGAGCCGACTTGCTGGGTGATCTTAGATCGCTCATTAGACTATTTTGTGTTTTCAGGTTTAGCAGCGACAGACGCGGGAGGTCCTCGGTGTAGTTTCGGGATCGCTTGTGGCAGGATTTTGATTCGATGATTTTGGGTTTTCCTTCGGTTCGGCTTTGGCGCCAGTTTTGTATTGAGATTTGGGTGTTATTCTTATTGATTGGCAAATTGATTTGTAAAAACGGTTAAACGTTATGTAACGTTTGATTTACTCAGTAATGAATATGCTTCCCTGATATTGTGTTTCGTCCGAACCGACACAACTCACGGAAGTAGTACAAGTTGTGAAGCTTTGTACTACGGAAGTGAGGATAGCGGGGTCAAAGACGGGTTAGTGCGAGCCTTTGTCTCAAACCGATCTGTCTTTGGCTTTGTCTTATGGCGAACTTTTCCTGTTTGACTTGCTCGGGTTTGACTTGGTCATGTTCTTGTTTGATTGTTGACCGGTCAGCTCGACGGTCAGCGGACAATGGGAAAGAGGCGTTACATGCATGAACCTAGAATACTCTCATAATATATCTTTTGTATGTTTTCCTTTTTTGATCACAGTAGATATGGATATACAGCTTATATATATATATATATATATAAATGATGTATCTCATAATATAAATAATAAGAATCCTATTCTCTATTAGGTATTCTCAAAAGACATAAACAAAAATCGGGGAAATCTTAGTCAAAGTTAATTATATTATAAATATGATATTATATGGAATAAAAAAAGAACATAGTTTCAATATTTTCTCCTAATTTAAAACTTTTTTTCTTTCTTGCAGTGTGAGTACCTCAATTGGATATCAGCAAAAAGTGGATTCGCGCATGTTGAACATTTGAGAGATCAAGAAGTAATTCATAGTAACAATAGACTTGTGGATCAACCTTAGATTTTTCGTGATGAATGGGACAACGATGACCTCATGGAAGAAGTGTACGTTGATTTTTTATTGATTTTGGAAAGAGAGCGTAGAGTATACGATTAGCACCGATAGAGGTCATCAGGAGTGAGAGGTTATAGTGAGAGGTTTATCCCAGGCACACAACCCTAGGAGTTGACAATGCTCTCGGCGTGTAACTCTAGGAAGCTCTGTTCTGCTCCCCACTTTATCCAACAATTGCCAAGAATGGAAACTACCCTTGCTTTTCCTAGACAGTGCCTAAAACCCAATGCTATGACCCATCATCAAAGAGGAAGCATTTCAAAATCTCCAAAAGACAAGACGTTGACAACTCCTTCTGTCTATCTCGTCGCATTTTAAAGGTAGAGACCGTTTGTTCACCGGAATCTGTGATACTCAGCTTCTCTTGTCCATTCCGGCGACAATTTCTAGAGAGTCTTCGCCTCAACCCTCATGTTTTCCTCTACCAGAGAACTCCTTTCTCCCAAGATTACTATATCATCTTTACTGGCCTACCAGTACTGAACCTTCCTTCTTACAAGTTCTTATTTGACCCTCTTGCTTATATCTTCACGTAAAGAGCTCGGCCTGAAGTCTTACCTCCCTAGTAAGATGTCTTACCGGGCTTCCTATGTAGAAAAAGGAAAGGCTATTGCCTCCTCTAGCAATCCTCCCAGGTCATCTCGAGTTATTGTTCCTCCTTTTGATACTTATGCTCTCATCCAAAGGTATGCGCTCACTCTAATAGGAAGAGTTACAAATCAGAAATGCCAAAGAATCTGGTCCCTTATTCCCTTTTTCTCTGACCACTGGAAGACGTCGGTTCGAGCTGTTGGAGCTGACCTTGGAAATGGCCTTGTCCAGTTCCAATTTGCTAATGAAGCCGATATCCAGCTGGTGCTTGCAAATCGTCCCTATCACTTTTCAAAATGGATGTTCCTCCTCCAGCGCTGGGAACCGACCATGGATAGAGACTTTCCATCCATCATTCCCTTATGGATTAAGGTTCAAGGAATTCCGCTACATATGTGGTCAGAAGATACCCTCCGTAGTATAGGTAACAACATTGGCAGCTATGTTAGCTGTGACATTTCTGCTGTTGCTGCGAGAATGTTTGTCCTCATTAATGGTCTCCACCCAATCATCATGAGCTCTACTGTGGAATTTTCTGATGGGGAAGAAATATCAGCTGAGCTTATCTACGAGAAGCTGGAAAAATATTGTACTCTTTGTTTTCAACTGGACCATGAAGGCCAAGATTGTAAAGTCCAGGACCTTTCTGAGTCTCGATCTCTAGCTGATAGAAAGAATAAGGGAACAATATCCTATCCAAAATCGCCCTCTAGATCTTTAAGCAATCACTGAGATTCTAACCATCGAAGCTCTCGTTATGAACCTTACCAAAGAGCACCTCAGAGGAAATCAGCTTTCACAAGGCTAGCAAGATCTTATCGCCATCACTCACACTCTCGTCATGGATCCAAGAAAATTCACCGCTCTTCACCTAGGCAGGTGTGGAGAGAAAAAAGAGTATCCCAGTCTCCATTAGAAGATCGTTGTGTCTCCCCTTGGCCTCAAATTAGCTCGCCTCAAGCCCAAAGATCTCCAACGAGGTTTGGAGGCTCCCCCCGAAGTAAGACAATTGATGTTCATCAAGCTGCCTTTTATGAAGCCATTGGAGAACTCAGGGATGTAATGATTCAATACTCAAAATGTGCAGACCCTATGGAGAGCGCGGCTAGAAAAGAGAGATTTAGGCAAGCTGAAGTTAACGGAGAGCTTGAGGAATCAGCTCTTCAAATGGCTAAAAGCTCCCTATATCCCCAATTTTCCGATCACATAGTGAATTCTCCTCCTCCTCCTCAGGAGTGAATATCTTTTGTCCTACGTCTAGGACCGTCTGTATCATGTCATCAATCTCCTCCATCTGGTCTTGTGATCTCACATTCTGCTGGTAAAACCGGTGGAAAGAGAAAGCCTGGTCGTCCTCCCTGCAAAAGGAAGATCCAGATTATCCCAAAAGCTTTCCCAGGCACAACTACCCCTAAGAGAAGAACTCCTCAAAGCTCCCCATCTCCTCGCAGGAAGCTTAACTTGGACTCATCGACCAGCGCAGAAGGAAGCACCATCCCATTATCAAAACAATCTAAGAAGCCTTCCAAACCAAAGATGATCCCGGCAATCGTCAAGTCTAAGATGGATTTTCGGGTTCCAGACTCCTCTCTTCCTTACAAGTGGTGAGCTGGAACTTCCAAGGAATTGGGAACCCCTTGACAGTCCAGCAGGTTCGGGAGATTCATCGCCGAACTCTCCCAAATATTGTGTTCTTATCTGAAACTAAAAATCAGGACTCTCTTGTCCTTGACAAGCTGAAATGGATGGGCTTCTCCAAGCACACTGGTATCCCCTGTCTCTCCCGCTGCAGGTGGACTAGCTTTGTTCTAGAGAAATGATCTTCACTTACAAATCATCTCTGCTGAGCCCAATATGATTGATACTCGCATAGTTTTTCAAGGGAAGGCCTTCTATGGATCATTCATCTATGCAGACACGGATAAAAAGAAGCGAAAACATTGCTGGAATTTGTTAACAGACCTGGCAATCACTAGATGTAGTCCATGGTTCTTAGCCGGTGATTGAAATGACATTACCTGTTCAGATGAGAAAGAAGGAGGCCCCACCAGACCAGAAGGATCATTCACAGATTTAAGAACTTTCCTATCTGAATGTGATCTGTTTGACCTGCCGCACTTAGGAGATCCGTTATCATGGCGAGGAGTTAGAGGTGATCATGTAGTCAGATGCAGATCTCTTCCCTCTCAGTAGATTGGGCGTGCCATGGCTAACTCTGATTGGGCGGATCTCTTCCCTCTCAGTAGATGTGAATACCTGCGATTCCAAGGCTCGGATCATAAACCTATCATCTCCTATTTTGATCCTCAAGCAGATAAGAAGAAAGGAATTTTTCGGTTTGACAGGAGACTTAAATCAAATCCGGAAGTTAAAAAATTAATTGATGAAGTCTGAAATGATGACCCAAACCTGGAAGTTAGGATCCGAATTTCCAGAGTTAAACAAGCCATAATCCTGTGGAGCAAAGAGAATTCTCGCAAGGCTAATGAGCTCATTGAATGCCTCAAGCATGATATCGAACAAGCTATGATTAATCCTATCCATGAGGATATTTCCATCACGCTAATCAATACCAAGCTCCATGAAGCGTATAAGGCTGAGGGAGCCTTCTGGCGACAACGTAGCAGGATCCTATGGCTGCAGCATGGAGACAAAAACTCTGGGTATTTTCATGCTATAACCAAAGGCAAAAATGTTTCTAACACATTTGTTGTAATTGAGAATGAGGAAGGAATTGATGTATATAAGGAAACGCAGATTGCTCAGGTGGTTGTAGCCTTTGTAAGAACATCTTTACCTCTTCTGAAACCACCTGTTATGATATTGTCCTTAAAGCTCTTGAGCCAAAGGTCTCTGTGGATGATAATGCTCTCCTCACAGTTGATCCGTCAGATGCTTATATAAAAAGGGCTCTCTTCTCCATCCATTCTGAAAAGGCCCCTGGCCAGATGGTTTTTCTGCTGGATTTTTCCAGGAAAATTGGTCTTCCATTGGACCTGCAATCTCTGCGGAAATCAAGCAGTTCTTTAGTTCTGGAATTCTTCCCCAAGCAATCAATGAGACTTTCATTCGATTAATACCAAAGATTCTCGCTCCTAGGAAGGTCAGTGACTACAGACCAATAGCCCTGTGCAACATCTACTACAAGATCATTGCTAAAGTTCTTACCAGGAGACTCAAGCTAGTATTGCCAAAGCTAATTTCAGACAATCAGTCTGCCTATGTTCCTAAGCGAGCCATCTCTGATAATGTGTTGATTACACATGAAGTTCTACGCTATCTCAAGGCCTCATCAGCTAATAAACATTGCTCCATGGCGGTCAAAACTGATATGAATAAAGCATATGACCGCCTCGAATGGAATTTCATTCAACAAGTGATGCAAAGACTTGGATTTGACCCAAAATGGACTGGGTGGATCATGCAATGTGTCTCTACTGTCTCATATTCCTATCTGATCAACATATCTCCTAGGGGAAGGGTATATCCTAAAAGAGGCATAAGACAAGGAGTTTCGCTTTCGCCTTACCTCTTTAGATTGGGAAGTGAAGTGCTGTCAGGTTTGTGCAATAAGGCGCCGGAAGATGGAAGTCTCCAAGGCATCAGAGTCGCCAAAAACAATCCAAGAATCAACCATCTCCTATTTGCGGATGACACTATATTTTTTTGTCGTACCAATGATAAGAGCATTGCTGCCTTAAATTCCATCATGAATCAATATGAAAGAGCCTCAGGTCAGTGTATAAATAGACATAAATTATCCATCTCATTCTCCAAGAAAGCTCCTGCTTCACTTAAGGAAAAAGTGAAGAACTATCTTCATATTGACAAGGAGGGTGGAGTTGGGAAATACTTGGGCTTACCTGAACACTTTGGAAGGAAGAAGAAGGACCTTTTCTCGTCCAATGCTGATAGAATCCGCCAAAAATCATTGTCATGGACCAACCGCTTCCTTTCCGCAGCTGGGAAACTAAACCTCCTCAAAAGCGTGTTAGCCACCATGCCATCATATGCGATGAGTTTCTTCAAACTACCTGGATCTCTTACAAAAAGAATACAATCGATCCTGACTAGGTATTGGTGGGATGCCTCTCCTGGTAACAGGAAGATAGCATGGGTTGCCTGGGATAAGCTGGCCAAATTCAAGAAGAATGGTGGACTGGGCTTAAGAGACTTAGAATGCTTCAACGATGCTCTCCTTGCTAAGATTAGTTGGAGGATCTTGGAGAACCCAGATTGTTTGCTGGCTCGCATCCTGCGTGGAAAATACTTTTATGAATCCACATTCCTGGTTTTCATTTGTCCCGCCTCAGCTTCTCATGGATGGCAAAGCATATTGATTGGCAGGGACCTCATTGCAAATCATCTGGGTTGGGGGATAGGGAATTGATTATCCGTCAAAATCTGACAGAATCTCTGGCTCTCAACAATCCATCCAATCTGCCCCACGGGACCTGCTCCTAAAGAATCCATTGATGCCAACGTAGCTTCCCTGTTTGCCCCGAATTCTACTTCATGGGACAGTGCAAAAATCAACCTGATATTATCTTCTTATGCGGATTAAATTCTCAAGATAAAGCCGAGCTCGATGCAAGAGATGGACAAGAGAATCCGGCTGAAGCATGCCTCTGGCTCTTACACAACCAAAACTGGCTACTATACTGCTTTAGAGAACATAGCAGTTACCAATATGAACCTTGTTAACAGCTCAATAGACTGGCAACCAGACATATGGACCATCAAAACCTTCCCAAAACTTAAGTTGTTCCTCTGGAAAGTTGTTGTGAATGCAATCCCTGTAGGTGACAGGCTCTTGTCAAGGAATATTGATAGGTGTATAGTTTTCCCTATTCTACTGCAAGTGCACAGTTAATGCAATCGTAGTATATAAGGTATCGAATCCCACGAGGACTCTCAGTCACACAATAGATTATTAGTAATTCGGATTAAATTAAACAAAGCAGAGGTGAAAGTAGTAAACGAAATATCAAAGCGAATCGAGTGAGTTTGTAAGCAAGAGGGCAAAGCGTTAGGTATCAGGAGTTCTCAGGAAATCAGGAACGCAAGCAATCAATTAATCAGGATCCAATCAATAACTGTTCTAGAACTCAAAACACAGGTATAGAATTAACCAAATTCCTTTGCGATAATTCTCTAAGTCTAAGTGCAGCAAACCAAACTTCCGTTTGCGAGAACTAACAGATTAAACTAGCATTAATTCCAGGTTTGATATGTTCACAATTAGCCTAGACCAAACTTCCGTTTGCGAATAGTTTAGTTGCTTATCTAAGTTCTTTCTAGTTAAATTAACCAACTTCCGCTGAATTAATCATCCTAACATCATAACTCTGATTAGCTACTTCAGATTAAGCTTTAAGAACAACTTAGATAAAGAACTGGCAGATATAAATCCTTATTAACTAATTGGAACTGTAATTCTCTGAAATCCCTAATGAGAATCCTTCAACCTAACAGGTGATCTACTCAGACATGTTCATCGAAACAGAAAACATCTTAAGTAGAAAACCAAATATCATAAAGCAGAATAATCAACAGGGGTTCGAAATCAAGTCTCTTTCGAGAGCAAGATCAGCCCCTAAGGCTCTCTGAAAATAAAAATAAGACTTAATGAAAGCGTTGCCTAAACAATGGCTTAAAAACTCTATTTATAACCTAAAACACGAATTGGGGCTTCTTTGTAAATATCAGAAACTTCTGGGCAAAACTGCAATTTCTTCATTCTTTATTAAACCGTCGTTTGGCCCATCTCGCTGGTGCAACGATCGTTGCTAGAGTGCAACGATCGACACCTTTCTCTGTTTCGGACAGTGAACTCTATCTCTCGGCCAATCACTCCAAAAATCTCCAAAATGCTCCATAATCTCCAATTTAGCTCCCAACCTGATTATACCTGTAAAAGACTCTAAACAAAGACAAAAGACACTAAAACACATCTATATCATGGCCTAAAACTAGTAAAAACCATGATATATCAACTCCCCCACACTTAGCCTTTGCTTGCCCTCAAGCAAAACATAGAACTAAAACATGGTGAAGAGGTTTGAAAACTCTTCAGAAACTCATTTCATCTTAGAAGCTGCAATACTCAGATTCCCCTTAGTAAACCACTGAAAGAATCAATCACAGGATATCAAGACCAACATGTACTTCCCCCACACTTAGCAACTGTCCTAGGTAAACTCCACAATCACATTCAAGCATTCAAATTCTCCCTACTGACTTCTGCAAGTATTTAAGTGCGGTCTCACCTAAGGAGTATCGATCTAAAGGCACATGGATTCTTACCTAATCAGCCCTAGACCACCATACTATCTTTCTCTAGTCCCTTTCTTCTCTTTCCCTTCTTTAACATCTGATTTTTCCCCACTGGGTATCATTTTATTTTTTTTATCAGTGTTCTTCCCGTTATGGGGTGTACTTTGGACACATTCCATGGATCACATGAGAGAAAATAGTGTTTGCTACCATTCTCATGACCACTTCGGAGTTACTAACTCATCCTCAGTTTATTATCTTTTTTTTTTTACTTTATAGAAGGGGAGAAGGGAACTAAATAGGACAGGTTTACAGGCTGTGTCAGAACTAACAGGGAATCCGACATAAAGTATACCAAGCCCTTAGGTGAGAAAATCTAAGTCAGTATTAGGGGTGAAGTCAGTAAAAGGATCCTCTGATACCTGAAGTGATGTGGGTGTTCCCAGTAGGTTGATCCGTGTCTGAGTTTTCTAACAGTCAGAGATAGATCCTGCAACTTCATCCCAATGGTTACTTAAGTTCCTGCAAGTTTTGTAAATCTCCTCCGAAAATCATAGTTTCTTACTTAAACAATTTTGACTCAATAAAACAAAAAATTTTGAAAAACGGACTGACTCTTAAGAAAACAGAAAGATATAAGTCAGTAGCACCTCCCCCACACTTAAGACACACTGTCCCCAGTAGTGTCCAGCGAAGGATTGGTAAAAAGAAAGAAAGATTATTAATGGATGTTTTAGTTCTGTCGGGTTTTTACCTCTGTCGCTCATGCATCGATCGTTGCACTTAGTGCATCGATCGTTGCTTGGCGATTTTTCGTTGAGTGTCGATCGTTGCTCAAAGCAGCAACGATCGTTGCTCCTATCCAGACTTGGTTCTGTATCTGAAAAACTTAGTAAAGACAAATAAAAACGTGAAATCCTAAGAAAAACACTAAAAATGAAAAAGAAAAATAATTAAACCTAACAGTGGGTTGCCTCCCACTCAGCGCTTGTTTTAAGTCATTAGCTTGACTTTTGGAAAGGGGTCAGACTCATGGAGGTTTCAACAGAGACTTTGAGTGTCTCTGTGAATGCCTTATCATCCATGGTGGTGTGTAAGCAGTAGCAGCATGATGTCGTCCAAGGAACGTCGGGAGGAATGTAGGGTGAGATTGACATTTGGGTGTTTTAACGCTTTTTCCTGCATTCAAAACAGTGGAGTCAGGAGGCTTAAACTTAGAGGTTTTATGCTTTACCTTTGGCAAAGATTTGATGTTCGGAGCTTTCTGCTTATGAGTAATTTTAGGCCTTGAAGATGCTAGAATGGGCTCTTGTGAAACCACCATCTTATTGTCAACCACCAATGTGCGCTGAGCCATATTTGTAGATTTAACGGGAGCTTTTGGAAATGGCAACGGAGGTTTATAGGCTCCTTCTTTAGCAGGTCCTCGAGATTTGGGTGAAACGGGTTCCTTTCGGGCTGCAACGATCGATGCGTGTGATGCAACGATCGATGCTGTTGTCTCAACTCGTGTTTCAACTGTAGTCTCGGGTTTATCTGTTTCTTGGTCCATTCCAGCCGTCTCAGACTCAAATTTCTCTTCTTGACTTGGTCCTGCTTCAATCTGGGCTATCCAAGTCAAAAGATCCATGTCAATCTCTGCTGAGTCAGGTGCATCGAAGCTTTCGAGCTCTGGTAATTCAACATCAAATCCCCCTCTGCCTTCCACAAATTCCACAGCTTTAACTGCTAGACATGATCCATGATCCATTTGTGCATGATCCTGAGCGAGGATGTTGTTGTCAGGATCTTCATGAGAATCCTTCGTTGGGGTAGAACTTGGAATTTGATCCATCTGTGAGTCCAGCTGCTTTACACGAGTGCTCAAGGATTCAAATTTCTCATTCAAATTAGTGTACAGGTTCTCTAGCTTCGAGCTGAAAGAAGTTGAGTTCTGCTGTTGCCTTTCAATTGTTTGCTCTAACATCATCTCCAGTTTGCTCCTTTGTGTAGGAGAGGCCAGATTGGAAGTATAATTACGGTCTCCTGATCCTAGAGCGTGCTTAGAACTCTGCCTTTGCTGATGTTCCAAGGTATGTCTATAAGAGTCGGCTCCAGCCATGTAGCGTACCTCTGCAAACTTATCAGTGTTTGCCTCTGCTCGGAACTGTCTCTCCCTAAGTAAGATGTCGTGGATGTCATCTATCTTACCCTGCATTTCAGCTACTTGCCCAACCAATACATGGTAATCTGGTAAGATGGGGTTTCCTTCCCCATCTATCTTCTGACCTTTTGCGTTGCATATGTGACCCTCTTGGTCTCGTAGAACGCCGTTTTCACCTTGAATTAAAATCAAAGGTTCCATGGCGCGGAACCTACCGAACGTCTCAGATCTTAGCATCGCTTATTATCGCCTAGTGTCGATCGTTGCAAGGAGAGCAACGATCGATGCAGTGCGAATTCCTGCAATCCCAAAAATCAAAAACGTGAGTAAACGAGGAAATTAAAAAGAATGCTTAGTCTAAATCCTAGTACTAAATCTATCAGTGAACTCAAAGAGTCCCCGGCAACGGCGCCAAAAACTTGATAGGTGTATAGTTTTCCCTATTCTACTGCAAGTGCACAGTTAATGCAATCGTAGTATATAAGGTATCGAATCCCACGAGGACTCTCAGTCACACAATAGATTATTAGTAATTCGGATTAAATTAAACAAAGCAGAGGTGAAAGTAGTAAACGAAATATCAAAGCGAATCGAGTGAGTTTGTAAGCAAGAGGGCAAAGCGTTAGGTATCAGGAGTTCTCAGGAAATCAGGAACGCAAGCAATCAATTAATCAGGATCCAATCAATAACTGTTCTAGAACTCAAAACACAGGTATAGAATTAACCAAATTCCTTTGCGATAATTCTCTAAGTCTAAGTGCAGCAAACCAAACTTCCGTTTGCGAGAACTAACAGATTAAACTAGCATTAATTCCAGGTTTGATATGTTCACAATTAGCCTAGACCAAACTTCCGTTTGCGAATAGTTTAGTTGCTTATCTAAGTTCTTTCTAGTTAAATTAACCAACTTCCGCTGAATTAATCATCCTAACATCATAACTCTGATTAGCTACTTCAGATTAAGCTTTAAGAACAACTTAGATAAAGAACTGGCAGATATAAATCCTTATTAACTAATTGGAACTGTAATTCTCTGAAATCCCTAATGAGAATCCTTCAACCTAACAGGTGATCTACTCAGACATGTTCATCGAAACAGAAAACATCTTAAGTAGAAAACCAAATATCATAAAGCAGAATAATCAACAGGGGTTCGAAATCAAGTCTCTTTCGAGAGCAAGATCAGCCCCTAAGGCTCTCTGAAAATAAAAATAAGACTTAATGAAAGCGTTGCCTAAACAATGGCTTAAAAACTCTATTTATAACCTAAAACACGAATTGGGGCTTCTTTGTAAATATCAGAAACTTCTGGGCAAAACTGCAATTTCTTCATTCTTTATTAAACCGTCGTTTGGCCCATCTCGCTGGTGCAACGATCGTTGCTAGAGTGCAACGATCGACACCTTTCTCTGTTTCGGACAGTGAACTCTATCTCTCGGCCAATCACTCCAAAAATCTCCAAAATGCTCCATAATCTCCAATTTAGCTCCCAACCTGATTATACCTGTAAAAGACTCTAAACAAAGACAAAAGACACTAAAACACATCTATATCATGGCCTAAAACTAGTAAAAACCATGATATATCAAATATCCCAATTTATGGGAAATGCAAAAGATGTGGTGAAACAGAGACAATCAATCACTTACTCTTCCAATGCGGTTTTGCCAAATCTGTCTGGAATGAAGCTCCCTTTGTGAATGCAAGCATAATCCCAACTCTCTCGAATTTCGAATTAGACAGGAAAAAAGTCAAATCCCTCCACTGCATGTCTCCTTAAGGTATCTCCTTCGGCCCTCTTGCTCCCTGGATTTGTTGGATGTTCTGGACAGATAGGAACAAGCTTCTCTTTGAGGATCGATCCCAATCTCCCCAAGCTATTGTCTCCAAAGCGATTTGCTATGCGCGCGAATGGTGTGATGCACAAATTTGTATTGAGCAATCGCCTCCACGAATTCCACCGGACCTGAACTTAAATCTTGAATGTAAGACGATCTGTAAATATGATGCATCCTGGACCAGTGCTCGGAACCTTGCTGGGTTAGCGTGGAATTTCTCCAGGAATGGTTCAATTACTGCATCTGAATCGGAAGTCCAAGATCACATTAGCTCCCCTCTCCTTGTTGAAGCTCTCGCTCTTCGTGCGGCTATGGAGTCAGCAGCTGATCGAGGATTGCGAAGCGTCGAATTCCAATCGGATTCGGCTCAACTAATCAAAGCTATCTCTACCGGCCAAACCTATTCTGATCTCCATGGATTTCTATCAGATATTTCTATATATTTTTCTCTATTTGATGTTGTTTCCTTTCGATTCATCTCTCGGTCGGTGAATCAGCTTGCGGATCTCCAGGCTAAGCAAGCTGTTTCCACCTTTGTATCCCAAAACAATTCTTAGAGTTTCAATATAAGTTGCTTGACAAAAAAAAGCGTAGAGCATACAAGAATTTTGCTAGACAAAATCTGATCAATTTTCATCCTTCTCGTTTCCTTGAATCTGGAAGTTGATGCATGGCATTAGTGCCAACTTTTTTTTTGATTGTGGAGGCATTGAATTATAAATAATGCGAGGATAGTTTTAATCCTTGTTCTAAACACGGCGGCTTAGACGTTCTGAGGACGACAAACGCCGCGACTTCCCCATGATCAGAGAAGTCAACGTGTTTTAAAGAAAATCAACTCCTTTTACGAGAAGTCAACGCGTTCTTTTCAAATCGAACACAAAAATAGCAAAAAATGGAATTGATACCTCGTCAAGCTTATCTAATGTCTGGAGAAAAATTATCTCCTGCTTAGGTTTCCCAAATAGTCGATTTACCATGGTTGATTGAGGAGGTTGATTATATGAAGAAATCCAATTCGATCTCTTCTACCCACAACTAAATCGATTGCTAGATCACTATTAAATTTTAAAAGAAACATAATTATGAACTGATCGATATATTGATTAGACGACAGAGGAAGAATCAGATGGAAGCTAGAGAAGATTCAAATATTTAGGAATATCTGGATTTCGAAAAATGAAAGTATTTTTAGAGAAGACTTTCTGGTTTTCATCTTCTGCGAGATGATTAAGATGGAAGGAAGTAGCTGTTGGGATTATGTCCTGAAATCACATTGTACGAACTCTAGAGATAGTTGTATTGTCGAGATCGGACAATTCATGTGGTACTGGGTAGTCATAACGTTTTGCTAGAAACCGCTTATGACAAATGAGTTGTAACTCATTTCCAGTATCGTGTGAACCTACAGGGTCACACACCTAAGCAAGTTGGATATACTCTGCATGGGAATTGATCATTGGCATATGGTCTGATCGATATGTATTGGATACAGATCGAATATAAGTTTCAAAGGGGTGTATCGATCGACACCATTGGGTGCGTCGGTCGATACATGGCGTGTGTCGATCGACACCACTAAGTGTGTCGGTCGACACAAGGGCGAAACCGAGACTGATGTTTCGGTTCACCGCGAGGTCAATATATAAACTCGTTTTATGTATTTCGACAGATAGGCAGTTGCTGTGAGCCGCCCCAGACAGTTTTTCTCAGTGAGAAAACAGAAGCTTTTCCTCGATAAACTGAGTTCCCAGGAGATCCGAGCACCGGCTCTAGCAACCCGGCGGATTCCAGCTTGTGTGCGTGTGGACTACGATAGAGGCGCAGCATCTGAGGCGCAGTAGATCTCGTATTACCTGATCAATCTTCCGCTGCTAAACACCAGGTAATCATGAGGTGAGATCCATGATTCAATTAACTAAACCCTAGATCCTAGGCTATCGGGAACTCGCGAGAATTCTGAATCTGTTAGAATTGGCTCGGATTCCCAACAGTGGTATCAGAGCCTTAGGGTTTAACCATTGAATCTTAAGCATGTAATTCGAAAACTGATGTGTTTGAATAGATCTATGCTTAGTGTTTCATGTTTTGATTAAGAGAAACTCGGTTTTGTCTGTGAATTGAAACGATGAACTGCTGTTTTCGCATGGTGTCGATCGACACACTGGGTGTGTCGGTCGACACAGAATCGCGAATTCGACAGAGTCGGCGGCTAGGGTTTTTCGCGAAGAAAAATCGAAAGCCTTCTGTATCGATCGACACACTGGGTGTGTCGGTCGACACAGAGCAGACTCGGTCGAGTGTCGATCGACACGGTTTTAATGTCGGTCGACACAGAACAACATTCGGCGGCTAGGGTTTTCTCGGAGAAAACCTAAAAGGCCTACTACGTCGATCGACACAGGTTAGTGTCGGTCGACACAAACCTAGCGAATGGTTAATTGGTTCAATTGGTTTGGACCGGTTATCATGCTTGGTTAAGTCCGAATTGATCGGTTTAAATTGGATGAATTGGTTTAATTGGATTAAACTGATTATCTCAATTAGCATGAACCGGTGGGTTAAATCAGTTTGATTGGATAATTCGGTTCAATAGAATTGGACCGGTTATCGCAATCAGTTAAAACTGGTTTAAACGGTTTAAATTGGAAGAATTGGTTCAATTGGATTAAACCGATTATCCCAATTAGTATAAACCGATTGGTTAAGATCAGTTTGATCAGATAAGTCGGTTCAATTGAATTGGACCGGTTATCAAAACTATCTACAGTTTAGGTCTATGGCGATCGTCACACATGGGTTGTGTCGATCGACATGACTGGTTCGATGAACCGGGTTAATTGAATTAACCGGTTATTGAAATCCGGTTTTAGTTTGGTGGTGTCGATCGACAGACAGAGTCTGCGCCGATCGACACAATATTCGAAATTCTGGTTATTGAACCTTGAATTTGCAGAAACCAAACTCGACCAAAACCTTGATTAAAGCTTAGCTTCAATATGGTCAACTGTCAAGACTCATTTCGTTGTGTGATGTCTAGCCAAGAGCTTGGTGTCCACAATTACGTGAGTAAGGCAGGTAATAACATTGATGGACTTGCAGTGCATTAACATCAACAATTACATGACTTAAGAAATTGATTTGCTAAACTTTTGGGTTTAGTTTCCTCAACTAAATATCAAGTAACATTGATGTCTTGCCCAATCTTGTCTACTGTCAAAACTCGTGTCGTTTGTTGGATAGTCTTGGAGTCCTTGGTATCCACTGCTACATGGGTAAGGCAGGTGGTCATTGACAGACTTGCAGTGCAACTGTCAATGATCACAAGACTAAAGAGATTGGTTTACTTGACTGAGCTATCAGAAGTTCTGAGCCCAGAGACATCAGAGTGGATTAGACATAGTTTGTCTCATCCACAACCAAGAGTTGTACAGAGTACAATTAGCAATGATTTGCTTACCTAGATAACTAAAGTTTGGGTAACGGCGAGTCGCCCACTCGAATTTTAGTAATCTGAGGATCTTGGATCATTATATTCGTAGAGGAAACATTGTTTGAATATAATGCGAGTTTTCTTATTCGATAAGATTTCTCATCATACACATAACTAAATCTTTGTTTTTCTTGGATTTCAGCTTATGTCTATGACTACTTTCTCGTTGCGATCCGTCCTGGAAAAGGACAAGCTAAATGGATCCAACTTCCTGGATTGGTATCGAATCTGAGATTCATTCTCAAGCAGGAGAGCAAGGACTATGTCCTCGAAAAGGCTCTTCCAGAAAGGCTTGAGACCAATCGCTCACATGCAGCATATAATGCTTGGAATAAGCATTATATTGATGTGGTAGATGTGCGTGGTCTGATGTTGGCTACCATGAACTCAGACTTGAAGAGTCAATACGAGAACATGGAGTCGCCAATAGAGATGATCACCAGCCTGAAACTGAAGTTTCAGGATCTGGCACGAGTTGAGAGATTCCAGATGGTGAAGTCTCTAACTGAGTGCAAGCTACCAGAGGATGCTCCAGTAAGTCCTCATGTCATTAAACTGATGGGTTACGTTGATAACCTGGGGAAACTGGAATGTCCTGTCAGCTTAGAGTTGGCTACTGACATCATTCTGCAGTCACTGCCGTCAAGCTATGATAAGTTCATTAAGAACTATATCAAGAAAGGCCTGACGAAGACGTTGACTGAGCTGCATGGCATGCTCAAGACAGCAGAGCAAAACATCAAAAGGGGAAAAAGATTTGAGAAATCTTTTATAGACAAGGGTGAAGGCAAGGCTGTCCAGATTTGGAATCAGGATAAGCCTGTGTCATCTTTTAAGCCCAAGTCAAGCCCATCTGGTGTTAGTAAGTGCTTCTACTGTAATGAGTCGGGGCATTGGAAGAGAGATTGCAATAAATTCTTGGAAGATTCACTAGAGATGGAGAAGATGTATGGTACTTCTTCTTCAAGTGTTGTGTTATTAATTCAAGTTCTACATAAGTATTGGATACTTGTTGTGGTACTGATATTTTTGAAATATGCAGGACCTAAGCGACAGTAGAACGTTGAAGAAAGGATAAGTGGAACTACGTGTCTGGTCGAAGCAATGGTTGCTACATAAGCCGTAGAGATTCTTCACTTGTAGGAGTCTTTCATACTTGGTTTTAGAAATTAAGTAATTGCTACTATGTATCTGCCTTGTGCAGAAATGTCTTTCATTTTCTTTTGAGAATTTGGATGTTTTTCATTTTGATAAAAGACAAGTTCTTTGGATCTTAATGAAATATTCTGTGGTAGCACCCCGTTTAGAATGGGTTTTATATCTTAAACCAGCAGAAGTTAAATATAACACAAATACTAAAGGTTTAAGTCTGATGACTCAAACTCGATTTTCTTTGGTATAGTCATTTAACCACAAGAGTGAAGCGGATTCAGTAAATCCATAGGTTTTGGACTCATTTGAAAGTAAATCAATTGAGACATGAATCCTGCTTGCTGGACCAAATGACTAAAGCCCATTTAGCAGAGCTAAAAGGAAACGGGCCAGAGGCTTATTGGGCCCTACACATACTGATGTATGCGGCCCAACTAGCATTATTGCCAAAGGAAATATTCTGTACTTCATTATTTTATTGATGGATTCAATAAGCATGGCTGTGTTCATTTGTTGAGACACAAGCTGGAATCCCTTAAGGGAGTTCCAAGATGAAGTGTAGAACCAGTTTGACAGAAGTATTGAAATCCTCGATTGAATCGCGGAGAAAAATACTAGAGTCAAGAATTGGGTGATCATCTGAAAGAATGAATCAGATCTTATGAGACATGATTCGATTAATGATGAATCACATGAATCTTCCATAACCATTTAAGAATACGTTCTGAAATGTCTATATTCACGTTAAAAGGGTTTCTATCAGAATCAGTGAAAAACACCACATTGGATGTGGACTGGGTGATTTCCAAATTTGTTTTTCTGATTAATTGGGATTGCAAGGTTTGTGTAAGACAGTAGTCAACAAACAAACTTGAATCCATATCTGATAAGTTCTACCTCGCTGGTTATCCTGAGGAAACCAAGGCTTAGTGCTTTTGTTGCCCAGAACTGTGTCTTTTAAGAAAGGTGATACTTTCAAAAGGAACAGTGGGAGTAAAAGTACGCATCGAAGAAATTCGATAAACACAGGAGGCTGCTCGACCTGATGAGGAAGAGCAGCGGTGAGATCTACAAAGTGCTGTAGGATCTGCACCTGTGGAGCCTGAAATTTGCAGATCCGAAAGGATCCGTCACTAACTCGAGAGTGATTTCTCGTAACCTATTGTCGTGATCTGCTGATCATTGAAAAGTGACGAACATGCGAAATTCAAAGAAGCGATGGTGAGCCCCAACTCCGAAAATTGGCTAGGTATGCATGTTAGCTTCACCGATTCATTTCTGAATTGAAGCAAACATCTTGGAGTTGGAATCAACATTCTGATAATGTAGTCAATAGTTCTGACTTGATCAGAAAGAAAAAGAAACCATGCATTCACAAGAAGACTAGTGGGAGCGTAATGGCAATTCTCACACAGTATGTTGTTGACATACTTGAATCTCATAAATGACGTTCCGATGCTAAAGTCTTGTCAAGATTTAGGTCGGAAGTCAAAATTTAACGGAAGACATGGGAGAAGCCGCATGAATTCTTGGAACAAGAATCTATTGATATAGATTGAGTAAGCTAATTGGATCGTGTCAAAATCCTTATGTTGATAAGGTATTGGACAGATCTAATGTGCTTGATTCCAAGAATGGCTTCATACCAAAGGTTTTATGGCAACAATCTAAGCAAGATGAAGTGTCTTGGACACTGGCTGAGCTAGTAACAATATTAGCAAGATGAAGTGTTTTGATCACTGTCTGAACTAGTATTAATGAATGTGATTACTTTTGCTGCTGCAATGGAATCCATCATAAATGCGATATTTTGCGCTCGTCTAGATGCAGCTTAAGCATGACGAGAATATACCAATATATTCCGGTAATAGTCACTGAACAGTTACCAGAAATATCCCAAGTGTTGAGAAACACTAAGGATAGGTTCGTGGTGAACTGATAAAGTGACGAACCAGTTGAAAGTAGTTAGTCGGACAAAGACGATTCCCGGTTCCCACCTGGTTATGTCTCTTTGTCTGAATAGCGGTGCTAACTGTTGGAAAGGCTCCAAGCAGTAGACCGTAGAATAGTGCTTTTATCTGAATGGCGGTGTAATTTGTTGAAATTGTTTCAAGCAATAGCACCGCACTCTCTCCCACAACCTAAGCACGGAATTTATTCTGTTGTTGTAGGTGTAAGATATCTGAAAAGATGATCTTGATTCTAGTGGGAGTTATTTTAGTTATGTTGTAAACTTAACATATACATGCTTTGGCAGTGTTTGTGTAAGTTAAAACTGACATCAGTATTATTTAATTATTGGATAATTAAATAATGATCCCAAAGTACTTTATAGTCATCTTATAGGTCATCAAGTTGAAGACTTGATCGTGAAACCCTATAAGTAAAAGATGACATAAATTATGATTGTCCCTAGTCAAGGTTGTTAAAATGGGACACTAACAACCGCGCAGACTAGTATGTGAGGTGACTGTTGGACTAAGTTTCATGGAGTCAATGATATGATTATCACAGTCAGTCATATAAATATATGTTGGTGAACATATGATCGGACATGACCCGCTTAATGAGAACTCCACAGGATAGTGATATATAAGTGTCATGGGAGGTTCTCATTACGACTATAGAGTATAGTCCTTAGACCTGAGTTCATCATGCTTTCTAGCATATGAATTGGTGCGCTTTGACCTTGTCAAACGTCGTTCCGTAACTGGCGGCTATAACGGCATTGTTTCGACGTATCATGAAGTATGTGTAGAAACAGGGATGGAACAAAATGGGATTTGTCCCTCCTGTATACTGAGAAAATGCATGGCCGTGCTCAAACGAGGTGATTGTCAGTCGTTTGTTTATCAGTATAGATCAGAAGTTCGATGAACATGATGTTGGCTATAATAAGGATGACACAGTCTCTTGCCTTATGCCATATCGAGATATAGAGACGAAGGGATTATAGGAATAAGTGATTCCAGTACAAGTGGGAGATTGTTGGGATTATGTCCTGAAATCACATTGTACGAACTCTAGAGATAGTTGTATTGTCGAGATCGGACAATTCATGTGGTACTGGGTAGTCATAACGTTTTGCTAGAAACCGCTTATGACAAATGAGTTGTAACTCATTTCCAGTATCGTGTGAACCTACAGGGTCACACACCTAAGCAAGTTGGATATACTCTGCATGGGAATTGATCATTGGCATATGGTCTGATCGATATGTATTGGATACAGATCGAATATAAGTTTCAAAGGGGTGTATCGATCGACACCATTGGGTGCGTCGGTCGATACAGGGCGTGTGTCGATCGACACCACTAAGTGTGTCGGTCGACACAAGGGCGAAACCGAGACTGATGTTTCGGTTCACCGCGAGGTCAATATATAAACTCGTTTTATGTATTTCGACAGATAGGCAGTTGCTGAGAGCCGCCCCAGACAGTTTTCTCAGTGAGAAAACAGAAGCTCTTCCTCGAGAAACTGAGTTCCCAGGAGATCCGAGCACCGGCTCTAGCAACCCGGCGGATTCCAGCTTGTGTGCGTGTGAACTACGATAGAGGCGCAGCATCTGAGGCGCAGTAGATCTCGTATTACCTGATCAATCTTCCGCTGCTAAACACCAGGTAATCACGAGGTGAGATCCATGTTTCAATTAACTAAACCCTAGATCCTAGGCTATCGGGAACTCGCGAGAATTCTGAATCTGTTAGAATTGGCTCGGATTCCCAACAGTAGCTTCCCCCTTTTTTCAACACGCGTTAAAGTTAATTGTGATAAGACGTGTTCACTCTAATCGGTTTTATGTTATCTATAATCTTTGTGATTGGTAGTTAACCGAAATTTAATTGAATATGAACAAAATCACTATTTGTTTACAAAACCGAACGAGAACATCTTTGTTGCGCAATACGCTAATATCTAATAAATTAATTTTTTTCATACTAACCTCAAATCTATTTATATTTTGTTAGTTTTATTGAAACCAAACTAAAAAACAACAAAAATCAGAATAAACTGAATTGACAGATCTTTCTTCTAATTTGGTAAACTTATCTAAAACCTAATTAAAATCATGTGTAGCTAAAGACCTGCATACATGATATTGATCAGAATCGATTTTAATCATTTGGTATTATCTAATTTGTTTTTTTTATGAATGACAGATATATATATATATATATATATATATATATATATATATATATATATATATATATATATATTACATAAAATGTCAAATGATTAAAATCGATTCTGATATATATAAAATAATTTACAAATTTGGGATATTACATAAAATGTCTAAAATTTATGATATTATATATAAATTGTATAAACAATTCTGCTCCACGTATTCCCCAAATTTTCATTAACTTGCTAAGTCAGGATTGGTCATGCACACAATACGTTTCCGAACAAAAGTTTTAATTAAAGTATAAGAGTGTTAGGGTCAGCTTGGCAAAGGCTGTATGTTGTTTTAACTCTAGGCGTAGGTTCTTGGTGCCTAAAAATTCTCGTTTGAAGGACCAATATTTTAAAAATACAAGTGTGTAGTTAATTTCGAGAATTTTAATTAATTCCCGGTTCATTTGTAATTGTTTTTTCTGTTCAATTGAGTTCAAAGATTAATTTGAGAATGCATACATGATTTCGTAACCTTTCAAGATGCAAATGTTTGTTATTTGTTCCATTTAAATTGAGATCTTTTTAATTTATCACGACTACAGTTTCAATTAATAAATATATATGTATAAAATGAATTTAGAACATATAGAAAATATATAATAGATTGATGACTATTTTTAAAAAAAAGAATTATTGATTTTAAAATATGTAAAACATAATAAAATATGGTTATATTTTGTTCATGGTACAACTTTTTTTTGTGCGTGATGGTTTAGACATTTTTGTGCGATAATTTAACAGTTTAGGTGTTTAGTTCATCTTTAATTCTCAATTCTGAAAGAAATGTTAATTCAAGTTAGAAGATTTTTAGTTAACGACCAAGGTTCAAATTGTAACTGTCGTTGGTGGTGGGCTAATCATCCCATCCGTTTGGCTAGGCCTGGAACTTCGGTTATTCGGTTTGGTTATGGTTTGGTTACTCGGTTTTTTCGGTTTTTTGGCTTTTAAAAAAACTACCGATCGGTTTTTGTTCTTTCAATTAGTTCGGTTCGGTTCGGTTCAATTCGATAATTTCGGCTTGGTTTTATATCCCATGGTTATGTATATATATATAGTAGAAGATTGAAACTTTTATGAAAATAAAAATCGATCGACAACTACAAGTGGGATTTCGGTTTTTCGGTTCGGTTACTCGGTTTTCGGTTTTTTTTGTTTTAAAAAAACTGCCCATCGATTTTTGTTTTTCCAATTAGTTCAGTTTGGTTCATTAAAATTTCGGTTCGGTTCGATAATTTCGATTCGATTTTATATCCCACTACTACGCTCGGCCCACTAAAGAAGTTGAATTACAAGGAAGGTCCGTTAAGGCCCGGTAGTACATCAGGCCATGAACGATCCATGTATCAACTCCGAAGAGACAAGGAAGAACGCCATGTGGTTTCTAGTACATAGCCTATCACCGACCTACCCCAGAGTTTTAAGGAAGACATATGATGATACCCCCAACAAGCTAAATGAAGTAGGTGCATAGCGGATATTCTGTAGCCGAGCAATTATGTTGCGCCTAAAGATCGATTCTCTTCGTCCAAGAACTTACGAACAACTCACTCAACTCTCTGAATCACTCGCACTCACACAATCAAAGAACAATCAAAAGAGAACGAGTAAAAGAATGAATGACACACGAGGAATTGATGACCCAATGTTCGCCCACGATGTGTGGAACTACTCACTGGGGCTAAGCTTCAGCTCAGCAAATCCACTAGCAAAGGATCGAGCTCCCAAGAACAGAGAAGACTCAATCGGAGAAGACGACCTGAACAACCCTAACAATCAGTCAACTTGCGTCAACTATCTAACGGCATTATGCGATACCTCTTTATAAGATAGAGGTTTACATAACCGGTATGAACCGAACAATTGAAGCAGCTGATTGCCTCTAAACCGAGTAACACAATTTGCTGATCCAACGGTCCGAATTCAAACCTGCAAATGCCTAAGAGAATCTACACTGAACCTCTGAATATTGAGCTAAGACCATAACAGGACTTAACAAACTCCACCTTGGTCTTAACTCATATTCTTACAGACTCCATAGACTCAAAGAAAACATAATTGCACAACAATTACAAAGATATCAGACTACCTCCTTCGACTACAAACCTTTAACTCTATCGTGGATTCACATTCTGAGCTTACACCGCTTAGCTGGCCTTAGCCTTTTCAGGCTTTGATGACTTTGAGTAAGTCCAAAGCTGATCTGAACTTACTCACAGGAACTACCTTTGTCAAAATATCAGCAGGGTTCCTACTTGTGTGAATCTTCAATACATCCACTTCACCCTCTTCTATGACATCTCGGATGAAATAGTATTTCACAGCAACATGTTTAGTTCTCTCATGGAACATATTGTTCTTAGAGAGATAGATTGCACTCTGAGAGTCGCAATACACCTTAACTGCACCATGACTGAAACCAAGATCACTCAGAAGACCCTTGAGCCAAATTTCTTCCTTGACAGCCTCTGTTAACGAAATAAACTCTGCTTCTGTTGTCGATAATGCTACCACTGGTTGGAGACTAGACTTCCAACTTACAACATTATCACAAACGTGAATACATACCCAGATATAGAGCGTCGCTTGTCTAAATCACCCGCATGATCTGAATCACAAAACCCCTGAAGATTTAAACTATTTGCCTCCGTGTACACCAGCTGAAGATCTTGAGACGCTTTGATGTACCTAAGCAGCCATTTAACAGCCTCCCAATGTATCTGACCTGGTCTACTCATGAAACGACTCACAAGACCAATCCCATATGCCAAATCTGGTCTTGACCCTACCATGGCATACATGATGCTGCCAACTGCTGAGCAATAAGGAGTTTCCTCTGTGTCAATGCATTCATCTTGATCCTTGACAGCTGATAGTTTGAAATGTGCTCCTATCGGTGTTTGAGATCCTTTTGCATCTGACATTCTAAAGTTTTCAATCACTTTTCTTAGATACTCGGATTGAGATAGTCTAAGTGTGCCCTCCTTTCTATCTCTGAAAATATCCATTCCCAGTATTCTTCTAGCTGCACCTAAATCTTTCATCTCGAAGACTGAACTTAACTGAGCCTTTAGGTCTTTGATGTCTGACATGTTCTTGGCCGCCAGAAGCATGTCATCCACATACAGCAAAAGGTAGACATAGTTTCCAGATGATACCACCTTTGTGTAAACACACATGTCATGCTCACTTCTGCTGAAACATTGATCCTTCATGAACTGATCAAACCTCCTGTTCCACTGGCGTGGAGACTGTTTCAGACCATATAAAGATTTCTTGAGTAAACAAACCTGATCCTTACGTTTTGAGTCCTCATACCCCTCAGGTTGATACATGTACAAGTCCTCATCCAAACTCCCATGGAGAAAAGCTGTCTTAACGTCCATTTGCTCGAGTTCCAAGTCTAGACTTGTGACCAGTGATAGAAGCATTCTGATAGATACATGCTTTACCACTGGTGAGAACACTTCCTGGTAGTCAATACCTTCTTTTTGTGAGAAACCCCTAGCCACAAGTCTCGCTTTATACTTGTCAGGTTCTATTCCTTTGATGCCTGGCTTGATTTTGAAAATCCATCTGCAACTGATGATCTTCCTATCCTCTGGCTTATCCACCAAAACCCAAGTCTTGTTCTTTCTTAAAGACTCAATCTCTTCATCTGTTGCAATATTCCACTTACTCCAGTCTTGACTTGCTTTAGCTTCAGAGAAGTCCTTAGGTTCTTCTGCATTCATTGTTTCAGATACAAACAATGCAAATGCTATCTCCTCATCTGTACAATCATAGTCATTGAACCGTATTGGTGGTACAATGGTCCTTCTTGGACGATCTCTAGAAACGTGATGGCTAGACCTTCGTATGCTAGTATTTGTTCTTACCGTGGACTGAGATAAATCATGTACATCGTCATCAGACACTTCTTCTTGTAGATCATGTGAGTCTCCACCTTGATCCTGGGAGGCTCCACCTTGATCACTGTTTACCGGCTCTGTAACCTTGGTCTTGACACTAACTGAGTAACCCTTTTCTTCTTTTCCTGAGCCACTGACCTCTATTTCCTCAGATTCTCCTTTAGAAATGTCTTTGTATAGCTGATTCTCCTGGAATCTAACATTCCTACTTACCACACACTTCTCTCCTTCGAGAAGCCATATCTTGTAGCCTTTGGTTCCAGTGGGATATCCTATGAAGATACCCTTAACAGCTCTAGGCTTAAGTTTTCCCTAGTCCACGTAAACGTAAGCCGCTGACCCAAACCTCCTCATGTGCTTATACCCTGGTTGTTTTCCTAACCATACAGACTCTGGAGATTTGAAATTTATGACTGAGGATGGAGTCCTGTTGATGATGTAAGCTGAAATAGCAGCAGCTTCAGCCCAAAATCTTTCCTGTAAACCTGATTCACTGAGCAAACATCTGACCTTTTCCATTACAGACCTATTCATCCTTTCAGCAACCCCATTTTGCTGTGGGGTATAGGTGCAAGTTCTATGTCTTGCTATACCTTGCTTCCTGCAGAATTCATCAAACGCCTGATTGCAGAACTCTAACCCGTTGTCAGTGCGCAAGCACTTAACCTTCCTATCAACTTGATTTTCAACCATCTTCTTCCATTCACAGAACTTGGTAAATGTTTCATCTTTTGTTTTGAGGAAACACAGCCATACCTTGTGTGAATGATCATCTATAATGGACAGGAAGTATTGGCTTCCTGATATAGATGGTTGGACATTGGGAGAGCCCCATAAGTCTGCGTGAAGATAATCCAGAACTCCCTTGGTATCGTGTTTTCCTGATCCGAAGCTGACCCTCTTTGACTTTCCTAAGACACAGTGTTCACAGAAGGATTCTTTTCCTATGTCTTTCTTCTTGAGAATTCCATTCCTTACCAAAACTTGCATGTTCTTGTAGCTCATATGTCCAAGCCGACTATGCCATACTGGAACTGATCCCTGGACCTTATCACTCTCCACTTGACAGGTCTCCTGAGCAGCTTTGTCCTCATCAAGTATATATAAACCGTTCTTCAACGTGCCCTGAAGAGCAAGTCTGTTATTCTTGTGAAACTTGATCTTCCCATCTCCACCTGAGTGAGTAAATCCCAGCTTATCCATGGCACTAGTAGAGATTAGGTTCCTTCTCAGAGTTGGAATGTATCTAACATTTCTCAGAAGCTTAACAGTACCCCCAAGAGCTTTAATCCTTACTGTTCCAGTTCCTTGAGTTTCTATTGAATGATAATCACCAAGAAGAATCTTACTGGTTTCCTTCTCTACAAAGTCTACAAACCAATCCTTCCTTGAAGTCATATGGTGAGTACATCCAGAGTCTATAACCGAATTTTCTTTAGACTCATCCAATGCTGCATTCAGAGCATCACATGTCTCGGTTTGACTGATGACAACTGCAGCTTCACCATCACTATCATTTTCCATTTAACTTTTCCTGGCAAAGCAATCCTTCTTAACGTGACCTTCCTTCTTGCAGTACCAGCAAGTGACTTTTCTTGTTTTCGACTTGCTCCTGTGCTTACTGTGACCACGAGAGTCCTTTGACTCAGAGGAATCTCTCTTGCTGCTTCTTCCTCTATCATTTGTATATAGAACAGTTGCCGAGCCCTTATCAGCTTTGCTGCTTTCTTGAATATCTCTTTGTTTTGACCTTGCTGCAGAACAAACTTCCTCCAACGTCAGTGAATCTTTCCCACACTTCAGTGTATGCTTGAGTTGATCATAACTCATAGGTAGAGAGTTCAAGAACACGATTGCTTGAATCTCATCTGTCACACTAACATTTAGACTGCTCATCTCAGCAACGATCTTGAGAAACTCATCAACGTTAATCTCTATTGTCTTGGAGCCATCACACTTGAAGGTGTAAAATTGTGATTGTACAAAGATCCGGTTTGGCAACGATTTTGACATGTACAATCTCTCAAGCAAAGTCCACATAGAAGCAGCAGTAGTGCAATGCTAGATTTTCCTAAGTACCTGATTGCTGATGTTCAGAATTATCATGTCCTTGGCTCTTTCGTCCTTCTCCAGTTTTATCGGATCAAGAACCTTCTTCGATTCCATATCAGTTTTCTTTGGTTCACCAGAAGATTTCTCCGATTCAGATTCATCGGTCTTCTTTTCTTCCTCCTTGGTTGTCGAAGAATCGATTTAAAAATTGTCACTGAGAACCACCTCTTTCAAACCTGATACACCAAAATGAGCCATCATTCGGATAGTCCACAACGAGAAGTCGCCGGATCCATCGAACAGCTCCACCTCCGCTCGGAGTTTCGTCTTCGTCGACATCATAAATCGGACTAGAGAAGAACCCAACCTTTATGCTCTGATACCACTTGTTGCGCCTAAAGATCGATTATCTTCGTCCAAGAACTTACGAACAACTCACTCAACTCTCTGAATCACTCGCACTCACACAATCAAAGAACAATCAAAAGAGAACGAGTAAAAGAATGAATGGCACACGAGGAATTGATGACCCAGTGTTCGCCCACGATGTGTGGAACTACTCACTGGGGCTAAGCTTCAGCTCAGCAAATCCACTAGCAAAGGATCGAGCTCCCAAGAACAGAGAAGACTCAATCGGAGAAGACGACCTGAACAACCCTAACAATCAGTCAACTTGCGTCAACTATCTAACGGCATTATGCGATACCTCTTTATAAGATAGAGGTTTACATAACCGGTATGAACCGAACAATTGAACCAGCTGATTGCCTCTAAACCGAGTAACACAATTTGCTGATCCAACGGTCCGAATTCAAACCTGCAAATGCCTAAGAGAATCTACACTGAACCTCTGAATATTGAGCTAAGACCATAACAGGACTTAACATATTATTTACATAACCAAGGATTCCGCCTTATAAATATGAAGGGTTCAACATCAGAAGAATTATCCGCTATGTTACCAGAAGAATTTGACCGTACCTTACAATGTTATGTAAAGTGGCTACATCAAAGTTTGGACAATTGACTATTACAGTTTGATTTCACCGAAGTTAAACTTAAGAATTGTGTTTGCATATATACATATCGCTATATAAGTTTCTTGTCCAACGATGGACTATTAAAGTTTGATTTCACCAAAGTTAAACTTAAGAACTGTGTTTGCATATACTATGGACATATATCTAATTACTGTACATGCATATAATATCACTATATAAATTTCTTGTCCAGCGATGGACTATTACAGTTTGATTTCACCAAAGTTAAATTTAAGAATTGTGCGGAAATTGTGGTGGAGATAATAGAGATGGCCGTGGCTAACTTTGTTAACTCTATCTTCCTTACAATGTTATTATAATCGAGGTGGAAGATTCTATACTCTCTATTTTCATTTTTTGCCATTTAAGCTTTTAAGATTCTGTTAAAACTTAAGTTTGTGGTTTATGTTGTCCTAAATATTCTAGTTTTTTTGGCTTGTAATCTTTTTTTTCTTTTGTAATTTTAATATGAAAATCCTTTTCTCAAAAAAAAAAAAATAAAAAACAATAAGACGTTTTTAACACTGATTTATTATTATTTTATTATAAAATTTCATAATACCTAGTTTTATCAGTTTATATCGTTCATTCATTGCCATTTTAACAACAAAGCACATGATCTCGACAAAAGAGAAAACAAAAAGAAAAAAACAACATAGAAAACTTAATCATTGTATATTTTGTATGTAGTTAAATTTTGCGTTCGGTCCAAATTAGCGATAGTGGAGATAAGAGTGGTTAGATTTCGGTAACGATACATAAAATTTTCCTTTAGCTCTGCTGACGTGGCAGGCGATTTTAGGCGACAACAAAAACGATTTAGGTCAACTTTTTGTTGGATCCACTCCTTCGACTTTGGCGGCGCAGCCATCATGACACAGGAGGAAAGCGCTGCGACCTCACCGGAAAATTCTCAGGACATCTCTCAAGATGGCCAACATCATCAATCTATGAAGCAAACAAATTCCTATTCTGCAATCGTTCAAAATCAACCATCTCTCTCAAAACACAGTGTCAAAGTCTCAGTAGTGGACCGATCTCCAACAGTAGAAATACCGGATGAGATCCTCGAAGGTTTTGTCCCATTGTGGGAGGATTTCATCATCAGAAAGTTTCTATCGACGGCTCCGCATATTGCAAAAGTACACAATGATTGTCAATGAGTGACGCCGGTAGGTGTGCGGTTCGGAGAATATGGGGTCATGCCCTAGGGCCCAACTGCATGGAAACTTAGGTTACCGTGGGGTAGCCCGAGTCACTGTGTATCGATGGACTGAGAGCAGTGTCCTAGGTCGTGAGACTTCGTGTTTACATATGGGAGTCGTGGGTTAGTTACCTTGTCGGTAGCTATGTAGACCCATGGAAGTTACCGAGATCATGAAGGGCCTGTGTGTGTGTGCGTGTTATCATGTTTCACGATAGATAGATCGATTCCAATCGAGAGCATGTGCCGCAGTGCTTCGATTCCCTTAATCGCTTCTTTTTATTTTTGCAAGTGCTTGTGTGTTGTGGGGTTTATCACGTCATGGTAGTACGTGATCGACCGTTTTATTTGTTGATTGTTATTTTGGGGTTTTGGGGCGGGAAGTGTAGTTGATAAATAGAATTGAAGCCTTTAGTGGGGAGCCGGTTCACTGGGTGATCTTAGATCGCTCATTAGATTCTTTTGTGTTTTTCAGGTTTAGCAGCGACGGACGCGGGAGGTCCACGGTGTAGTTTCGGGATTGCTTGTGGCGGGGTTTTGATTCGATGTTTTTTTTTGTTTCTCGGTTCGGCTTTGGCGCCATTTTACTATTTGATTTGGATGTTGCATTGAATGGCAAATTTGTTTTGTAACTCGGTAAATGTTATGTAAACGTTTATTTACTTAGAAATGAACATGCTTCCCTGATATATTAGTTTAGTCCGAACCGACACAACTCACGGAAGCAGTACAGGTTGTGAAGCTTTGTACTGTGGAAGTGAGGATAGCGGGGTCAAGGACGGGTCAGTGCGAGCCTTTGTCTCAAACCGATCTGTCTCTGGCTTCGTATTGTGATGAACTTTTCCCGTTTGACTTGCTCGGGATCGACTTGGTCATGTTCTTGTTTGATTGTTGACCGGTCAGCTCGACGGTCAGCGGATAATGGGAAAGGGGCGTTACATGGGTGATTTTTTCTCAAACACATGTGAAATCATGAGAAGAGAATATGGCAAAATCTACACTAAACTCTGGTCATAAACCCTTGATGTTATATGATGTAAATTACAAACATTGCAAAGTAAGAATGAGGGTGAATTTGCGCAGAATTGATGAGGACGTTTAAAAGGCTATTCAGTGTGGTTGGGAAGAGCCGTGTGTAACTACAGAAGATTGCATAAAGATAATTAAATCCGGCACTAAGTGAACTGCAACAGAGAAAAAGCTTTCAAAATTTAACGTAAAGGCGTTGGATGCAATTTCAATCAGTGGGTGAAAAGCAATTTGAATTGATACAAGGGTTTGACTCATATAAGGAGGCATATGATATATTGAAAAACGTTTATAAGGGTACATCCAGTATTAGGAGAACAATGTTGGATTTTCTGGCATCGCAATTTGAAAACATACGGATGAATGATGATGAGAAGATAGCAAATTTCAGTGCCAAGCTCAGCTCCATAGCTAATGAAGCACAACTTTTGAGTAAAGCTTACAAAGATGCAAAATTGGTGCATTACTTTCCTGCTAAATTTGTATCACAGAAAGCTGTGCTAAAAAAATGGCGATGAATACTGATGAACTTAAGTTTGCTGAAGCGGTAGAGAAGCGAAAAGCTCAAGAGATGGAGATGGAATCTAAGCTTCCCAAACTTGTGGAGGATTGTGCAGTTACAGCTGATGAAGATAACCAAAAACGTCTTAAACTTGAAGAAGTTGTTCGCTTGATGATCTTGAAGCTTGAAGAGAACATGGAGCTTATGCATAAGATGTCCAAAGATAGATTACCAAGAAAGGAAGAAGGTCATAAAATATATGAAGTTAAGTGTTATGCATTTTATAGTTCTTGGCATGTCAAATCTGAATGCCCATCATTCAAGAGGAAAGAAATCAAGTGTAATGGACGTAATGGTTATAGTCATATAAAAGAAAACTGTGTAACCACACGGAAAAGAAGATGCAGATGGTTAGAAGTCGCAATGATACATAAGATATAGATGAAGATGCTTTTAGTTGGGTGGCCTTGCATGGAGTGTTGGAGGCTGAGAAAGAAAACCAAAAATATGAATTTGGGCTGATGTGTGTTTCACACTAAGTCTTATACTGAACCGACACAAAAAGAGGATAAGTGGTTTCATTGAAAGGTTCTTGGGTTGTATATAAATCCTTGAACAAGTGAAGGTAGATTAACAAATCAAGGTGTGTCTTGAACTTTTTATAGATTGTGTAAGTGAAATTTGTAAATGTACTTAACAATTATTTTTTTTTGTTGTAAAAAATCATGTATTACTCTGTCTTTGAATTCCTGTATCAAGTAACTCCCGCACATGATGCTTTTTGGGTTTATTCAGAAGGACACACTTTCTCTCAGTGCGTGTGTTTTTATTTTATTTTTTAAGATTCCCTTTGTGTTACTTTTGTGAATTTCATCTTGCATTTGCATACAAACAGAAATATTTTACGCTCATTGATCAATTACGCTCAACTCTGATATTTAGCAAATCTTTTATTACTTAATAAAATCTCATCGTTTGTTTATACGTACAAAGAAAAATCTTGATAAGCTTGAGAAACCAAATGATGATCTTCCTATTCATCTCTATACGTCTCCGGATGCTTAATTTTCCTCATGAAAGTCTTCAAACACATCTCTTTCCTCCATTCCTCCGTTCCTGAGCACCCGCATATCGAAGCCAACCAATTATTGTACTCAAACTATGAAACAACAAAAAGAAAAATCGTTAAATGTGTTTTTTTCAATTTTGGTTTAGATTCAAAACAATAACATAAAAGGTTTATCTGGTTCTGTTAGATTTGGTCCACCAGCAAAAACATAAGTTACAGAGATTCTTACTTGGGTAATGCCCAAATAGTGAGTATATCTCTTTGGAATTCCTTTGGTTTCAAGTATTGCATAGAAGTTTTTAATTTCCATTAGCATATATTCCTTTGAAGGAAGCGTGATCCGACCTGAAAAAACACCCGCGATCCACTTGCTTTGCAGCTCCAACATAGGGAACGGAGACGGTACAACCTGAAAATCTGATTTGTTACGGATTGTAGAAATGTAACAACATATATATAAAAGCTGTGTTACCTTCCACGGTATCCCAAGGAAGGAGAGAGATGGTGCCGATGCTGGAGGGAAGATGTGTTTGTACAAGGGCCCAACACGATTATCATCTACGGTAAAACTTTCATTGGTTTCAAGAAAGGGAAAGTGATACTTATACCTTTTAAAATTCAAAAAGGAAAGATCAGTTTAAGATTTACCACATTTTGAAAAGCAAAAAAACAAAATAAAAAATCAATGTTAAAGAACAGATAATTCAGTGAGAATAATACCCAGTGCAATGCATAACCACATCAGCCAAAATTGTTCTCCCGTTCCGGAAAACCAAAGAACCATCCTCATAGACACGCTCAATCTGTGTGAAATTCAAGAAAACATAAAACTTGTTCTACTTTTCAACAATAGATTACGGTAAAGTTTTAATTAGCAGCTAACCCACCATTGAATGCATCCATATATTAGTGTAACCGGTCAGTTTAGTAAAAGTATCAGCTGCACTAGATCTACAAGTCACATGAACTTCTTTGGCAACTCTAGCAATGTCCCTACTTATATCATCAGAACTTGCAGAATTTCCAATAAGCACAACAACCTATAACTTATGCAGCATAAGCTTCACATGAAAATTAGCATCACATAAGAACATGACATTATATGATCTTTTGAAATGAGTACCTGATCTACGAATGGTTCTGGAATCCGATAATTATGACTATGCATCTCCTTTCCATGCCAAGAACTTATCCCTAAAAAAAAATTTCATATCAACAAAAATCACAATAATATGCTTCTCTTTTCACTTGTAAAATTTATTTGTATAGTCACCACTTAGCCATAGCCATTGAAAAAAGTGGCTAACCAAAAAATAGCCATGACTTACGTAATTACAACATCATGATTAATTTTTTCGTAGTTTTTTTATTCTTGAAAACCACGGAAAATTTGTAGATACTCTGTAACTATACCGATTTTTTTTACCAGTGTTCCCCCGCCAAAAACATTCAAACTTTACGTACTACATACAAAATGATGAGGGTATCTCCAAATTCGCAACACAAACAAATTCATATCGACTACTTGTGCTCTTAATTTTTTATTTTCTAGAGTCCAACATGCAGCCAATTGAATGACACCTTAATTTTCATTTCCCTTCTGATATATGAAAAAAAAAACACAAAAATATATATGAAGCTCAGCCAAAGATGCAGCCATACAAATCACATCAGAGGAAAAATCAAATATGAAGTTGGACAATAACCAATATTATTATCGGTTAGCGAATAAAACTACTCTTCATAAAACATCGTTAAGCTTCCTTTTGCTGAAATTTCTAAGTGTATGACGTATACCTATGAGTGTAATAATTATGTTGATGTAGATCTATATAATGTATTTGATATTGTAATTAAAAATGTATCCTTTGTTGATTAAGAGTTTGATTTGGTGGGGGGGGGGAAAACACAAATAACCAGCAAAAGATTACTTACTACACAAGATATATAATAAGTTTAACCTAGTTTGAAAATTTTGTGAAATTAGTTAACACACTGATATAGCAGGCTAAAACTATATTAAGATAAGCAAGATCGATGTAGAACCAAATTTAATTTGATTACACGGTTCCTTTTCTTTTCATTTTTTGGTCAATGATTACACGGTTCCTATAATTAAGCTTCACACACACACAAAAAAAAAAAAAGAATTTGAAGATTAATTGCAAGAGGAGAAATTACCGGGAATTTCAGCGAGATGAGGCTGTGTGTAATGTCCGTTACAAACAACAACATCATCGTACATCTCTTCACGCTGAACTTTCTTATCTTTCTCTAAAGATTCGATTCTCCATTTCCAGGTTCCTCCTTCACCGTCGCTTTCGGCCGCAGGAGCAACTCGCACAACCTCCGTCTCGAACCGTATCATCTCCTCGATCGCAAACTCCTTCGTAAACTCTTGCAGATACGCCAGAACTTCACTATGACTGGGAAACCTCCTCGGATCTCTGGATTCGCCGGGCCGGATCACGAACGGGAAGTCTCTGAATCCCATACACTCTCGTGGAAGGTTAGTTCGGAGTGAGCCGTAGACACTCGAGTGGACAACGACCCGGGTCGGGTCAACACTTAACGGATCCGATTCGACATGATCGGTGTAAATCCAAGTTCCTCCGATTTGATTCTGCTTCTCGTAGACGACCACCGAATGACCTTCTCGTCGAAGCTCTCTTGCAGCCACTAGTCCGGCGGCTCCAGCGCCGATAACAGCCACGTGGTGGGATTTGATTGGAGATAATGAAGCTGCCATTTCTTTTTTTTACGACGAGGTCCACCGAAAGTCAACGACCGAGTGTTATGCAAGAATTATGGAAATCAAAGTCAGCAAATTTAGGGACTCGCCGGTCGAAAATGATCAGCTTTCTTGTGGAAGAAAGAAAAAGTCTATAATCTCTTCAGTCGTAGTTAATATCAATACCTTGAGATTGATATCCTGTGATTGATACCCTGTGATTCGTGTATGAATAAAGTCTCGCAGTGGCTAGGCGAGAAGTGAGGTTATACTCACAATATTGAGAAGAATCTCGCAAGTTCTAATGGGCTTGATCTCAGGAAGCTAGTTCGAAGTTGATGATGCCATTTAGATTTCCTCAGAAGAAAACTCACTCTCTGTTTGATTTTTTTTTTTTCTCTCTCTTTGTGTGTTGAATGATATCACTACCACTCAGTTTGATGCTTTCTGAGTTGTTATTACGTCCAACATCAGCCACTCACATAAGTAACTAATACTATATAGTCTCGTTGGTCCCCCCACTTAATTACAAGCTGTCTTTTAGATGGATTCTATTTTGGGGGCTTTAGTGGACATGGTTATGGCTAATGTGGGAAAAATCTATGCTAAATGATACAAATATGAATCAGTTATTCTCTAGTTTGCATCAGCATTCATACAATGGTTATGTTTGAAGTTGATTGGAACGTCTACATTATACCAACTGCAGTTTGCCCATAAAGAACTTCACAAAAGTGTTAAAAAACCGGTCTAAAATCATTTGAAGAGGTTTGTACACTTTCGAAAAGAATCTTGATAAGCATGAGAAACCTGAAGATGCAGCGAACTAAGTTAGGAGCAATGACAGTACCTGACTCAGCCAAGTCGTTGATCACTGTGTGCATCAAGGATATGTTCAAAGTTTAGTTCTTTAGAACCACTACAAGTGCACATAATGTAATAGTCGTAATGAGAAACGTCAAGTCCATGGAAGTTCTCAGAAAATCAGGAATATATGCAATCAATCAATTAGAATCCAAATTATGCAATGTTCTTGAACTCGAATCATTAGATTATAACTAACCAACTTTGGTTGAATAATTATCTTTGTCTAAATTCTATAATCTCAATTCTCTTTCCAAATCCTAAAGTTTAAACGTGCATTAATTCCAAGTTCGATTCGTCACAATTTCTCTAAATAAAATCTCTTTGTGAATAGATAAATTGCTCACCTAGGTTCTTTTCTAGCTAATTAACCAACTGTCGTTGCGATAATCAACCTAACATCAATAATCTGAATAGCCAGTTCAGATTAAGCATTAAAAACAACCTAGATAAAGAACTAGAAGTTATGAATCCTAACTAATCGTTTAACCTAACATTCCATGAAATATTTTGTGAGAATCCCTAAACCATAACTAAGAGAACTACTCAGACATGGCAATTGAAACAAGACATGATGAAAACAAAGATGAATAATATAATAGAGAAAAAAGGATTCAAAATCTCTTTATCGATGTACAAGATCAGCCAAAAAGCTCATAAACTCTAAAACTCAAAGTGATGATCAGCTCTCTAAAAAAATGTCTAATAAACCCTAAATAAAGTGTAAAACACGATTTGGATAACTTCTGTAAATAGTGAAACTTCTGGGCCAAACTGAAATTCTTCAAAAGTCTTTAAGGCTCGATGGAGTCGTGAAAGAATGGTCGGTGTCGACCGACACCAAAGGTTGTGAATGACACTGACTTTTGACTTCTCGGGTGAAACCTCCAAAAAGCTCCAAAATGCCCTAATCTCCAAATGTGTAATAACCTGTAAAGGACTCAATATAGACTCGAAAGACACATAAATGAATCGATTATATACATATATATTGGCTTAAAACCATAAAACCATGATATATCAACTCTCTCATACTTAGCTTTTGCTTTCCCTCAAGCAAACATAAAACCAAAATATGAAAAAGAAGTTTGAAAACATAGTAACTCATTTCGTCGGCGGAGCACCACACTCACATTTACCATAGTAAATCCGCTAGATATTCCAACCTGACATGATCCGGACTACCATGTATTCCCCCCAAACTTAGCAATTGTCCCAAACAACTCCACAGTCTAAATAAGCAAACCCAAAATCACCATACTGACCTCTAAATTACGGTGAAGACTCGTCGAGGGAGTATCAATCAAGGAACACATTACTCAATCAGTTTCCCGCACATACAGATTTTCTTACCTTCTGGTTCCTTCCCCCTTTTCTCACAGTAGCAGCTGATTATTCCCCACAGGGTATCATTTTTTATCAGCTGTTCTTCCCTTTTTATTCGGGGTTTTTCTTTGGACATGTTTCCATGAAGCACAAGAGGTAATATGGGTAAATGCTACTCCCATGATCACTTCAAAGCTACTAGCGTATCCTCAAATTATTCATTTTTTTAGCTTGAAGGGAAGAGAGAGGGAAACATACACACACAAACCAAACTCTTGCAGTACACCAGAACTTCACTATGACTCGGAAACCTCCTCAGATCTCTGGATTCGCCCGATAGGATCACAAATGGGAAGTGATGAGGACATCGGATCCTCCGAACCCGACCGGACGAACCAGACGAACCGTCGACGACCGAGAAAGACGTACCACCCTCGACCATGAGGTTGGTCGACCAATTCCTGACCATGCGGAACGTACCATGGATGTGACCAGGACAGAGGCAGCTTCGTGACAATTTCAACCAAGCTATGGAGCAACTAATCTCCAGGACGAGCATAGACGATATCACGACCCAGCTGGATCAACTTGACCACGACCAACCTGTTCTGAACCAATTGGCCCAGAAGATGATCAAGATAGAAGCCGAGCCATTCGACCCGACCATCCCATGGACATTACTCAAGACAATCCGATCGACCATGATCTCCTGAGTCCGACGAGCCTTAGACCGGACTGTCTCTTGGACCGAAGATTATACTTTTTTCCCTTGTGAGGTTTTCTCCCAATTGGGTTTTCCTTACAAGGTTTTTAATGAGGTGATCCTAGGCACGTCCATTAGAAGAGATAGGACGGCCCGTTTTATTCCTTTAAAACTTTTTCCATTTCAATTTTCTTAATTCTTTTGCCTTTATTTCTTTTGCATTTTCGATGGCCCATTAGTCCATCTTGTAACAAAAAACTCAAGGCTATTTAAAGCTGCTCTTTTCTTTGTTAATGTTAAGCAAGTTTAAACCTAAAACCTAAGAGTTTAGCCTAACGGCGCAGCCTCTCTCTCTCTCTCTTGCGGTTTTTCCTTGAGACAAAGGCTTGTTACTTGTTTGTGTTCGTGTTCTTGATTCACTGTTATGTCCTCTACTCACTCCACAAAATTACCCACTTTTAGATTTGATAGCGCCCTTGGCCAGCAAAACTAACCCGCCCGACCATCGATAAACCTCGACCGTGTTCGACCCTCACCCGCTCGACCATCACGCATCGCCCACGGTTCGACCAGAGAGCGTTTTCGACCAGCTGGTGACCCGTCTGTCCGACCCATACCCAAGCGTGTATCATCTGGTATCAGAGCTTAGGCTTGTGACACCGCTGGTTACATCTAATCCCATTGCTCTTTTCTTTAATTGCATTTGTTGTTTGTTTCATTATAAATAAAAATAAAAATCCCATTAAAATTTTTTTTGTTTGCTTTGTTCATCATTCGGCCTTGTTTTGTTCTTATTTTGCTTATGTTTCATTGCTGTTTTATAAACTGAAAATCAAAGAAAAAGGTGTTAGTTTGATTGCTAGGTTGTTAGTTCCAAACCGGCCGCATATAGCATACCGATTAGGGTTATGTGCGATCATTTGTTTTTAACCTTTCAGTTATAGTTGTTGCATTGTGTTTCGTTTCTGTTGCATTGTGTTTTGTTTCTATTGCATCCATATAAAAAAAAATCTTGTTAGAACCATGTTAGAAAAGCGGCCGCACACTAGTTTGCATTAGGGTTTTCTTGTTCGATTGTTTAGGTATCTCGGTTTACCTCTTGAGTTCGGTCTGATTTAGGTCTTTGAGTTATTGCATATTTCCATTTTGCTTGTCATAGTTAAAAAAAAGAACAAATCGCCCATAGTTGCATATTTTCTTTTCTCGGCCACATTTGTTATTTTCCTTTTTCCTTGCTAGCGCCGAGTTTTTGTTTTTTTCCTTTTGTCCCATTGTTTCCTATTTTAAATTTTCCCTTCTAGTTGTGTTTGATTCGTTGTTAAGTGCATAGGAGATCACAGTATGGCCGACGCACAGGGTAACCAAGCCGCACCACCCGACCTGACGCAGCTCCTGACCACAATACAGGCGATCGGCGCTCGACTCATCCGTCTGGAATGACCGGTTGACCAGCAGCCTCGACCAGAAGGACCACAGCCTCGACCCGACCGGCTGAACGGACGAGCAAGACGAGCAGCAAACAACCGTGACGTCCAAATGGACGCTCGGACGAAGATATTCCCGACCTCAAAGACGACCAAAATGACCGGAATCACCGACCCAACGACCAACGCAATCCGAAACATCGCTGTTGCATGCGCGAAAATGAGGTACAATGTCCCAATTTCAGTGATGTTAAGCTTAAACCTCCCAATTTTGAAAGTAAGGTCGACCCTGAAGCTTAAATCTAATGGGAATGATGAATGGAGCATATCTTCGATTACTATGCCTATAATGACCGTAGGAAGATAGCCCTAGCAGCTGCCCAGTTCACCGGACATGCCCTATCCTGGTGGGATCGAGACGTCTCAGAGCGCAGATGCCACCACCACGACCAGATCGCCACATGGGCCGACATGAAGTACCATATGAGACGAAGGTACGTCCCGACTCATTTTCATAGATTTACACAAATGTTTTCGTAAGTTGATGCAGAGAAGCCGGATGGTAGAGGAGTACTTTGAGGAGTTCGAGCAGTTATGGAACCGGCTTGAGCTGGACGACTCGGAGGAGACCCTCATGGCCCAGTTCGTGAACGGACTACACAATCGGATCGCCCGAAAGGTCGAGATCCAACCGTATTACGACATGTCCGAGTTTCTGCACCTGGGTATTCAGATCGAGAAACATAACAAACGGAAGATGGCGATCACGAGCCGGAACCGTACCAACTCGACCTGGTCGACACCATCACCTCGACCCGCCAACAAAGGTAAGGCAGTCGAGATCGATTCCAGGTTCAAGAAGCCGACCACGGATGCTTCCAAAGCCATCCGCCCTGATCCAGGTAAGTTCCCTAGTACATCACGATCTAGAGATATTACGTGTTTCTAGTGTCAGGGAAAATGACACATGGCTCGAGATTACCCTAACTGACATGTTATGATCCTCACCGAGGCTGGCGAGTACGAGTCTCAGGACGAAAAGGAAGAACAAGACGAGGATTTCGCTGACCCAAGGACGCCCGTAGAGTACCCAGACTCGGGCGAATTATTGGTTATATGGAGAGCCCTCAGTGCCCTGGTCGACCCCGAGACAGTCCAACGAGAGAACATTTTTCACACCAAATGCACCGTTAATAGCAAGGTATGTAGTCTTATTATAGACAGTGGTTCTTGTGCTAACGTTGCTAGCAGGTATATGGTCGATAAGCTAGGTCTCCTAGTCACGAGGCATCCTCGACCATACTGATATATCATGGTTTTTACTAGTTTTAGACCATGATATAAGTGTGTTTTTAGTGTCTTTTGTGTTATTTTAGAGTCTTTTACAGGTATAATCAGGTTTGGAGCTGAATTGGAGATAATGGAGCATTTTGGAGATTTTTGGAGTGATTGGCCGAGAGATAGAGTTCACTGTCCGAAACAGAGGAAGGTGTCGATCGTTGCACTCTAGCAACGATCGATGCACCAGCGAGATGGGCCAAAAACTTGGCGGTTTAAAAGAGTGAAGAATTTGCACTTTGATCCAGAAGTTCCTGATATTTACAAAGAAGCCCTTGGCCGAGATTATGCCTATATAATAGAGTTTTTAGAGTTTTTATTAGAGACGCTTTATACTTTTTACCATACACTTTTATAATTAAGAGCAGAGGATTTTAGAGCTTTTTGGGGCTGATCTGAACCTGTTACATCATCTGTATTTGGAGAAGATTTCGAACCCCTTTTACTCTTATTCTTTTATGCAATTTATTCATTCTATGATTATGTTTTCATTATCTATGTCTGAGTAGATCCATAGTTAGGTTTAGGGTTTCTCACATAGGATTTCATGACTTGCTAGACTTGTTCAAATTCAGTTAAGGATTCATAACTATACCTGTTCTTCAATTTAATTGTGCTTAAAGCTAGTTCTAACCTGATCAATTAGAATCTAGATCTTAGGTTGCTAAATACGTCACGGAAGTGGGGTTTAGGAATCTGAACTAATTAAATTGGGCAATTAAACTTTGCGCAAACGGAAGTTTGGTTTAGGATAATTGTGAACATATCAAACTTGGACTTATTGCTAGTTTAATCTGTTAGTTCTCGCAAACGGAAGTTTGGTTTGCTGCACTTAGACTTAGAGAATTGTCGCAAAGGAATTTGGTTAATTCTACATCTGTGTTTTGAGTTCTAGAACCGTTCTTAATTAGATCCTTGCTGAATGAACTGTCTGCTTGTCTGATTTCCTGAGAATACCCTAGGCTTGACGCTTTTAATTACTTGCTTCACAACCGTTAATCTCTGTTACTGATTTACTTTCTCGCACCGCAATCTATTTCATTCACTACTTGCTTATTTCTAGTATTTATTCCTACAGTTTGATTCTCTTGAGACCAAGTGTCCCTGTGGATTCGATAACCCTATATACTACTTTGACATTGCTGTTCACTTGCAGTTTAGTATAGGGAAAACTTAGAACCTATCAAGTTTTTGGCGCCGTTGCCGGGGACTCTTTGAGTCTTCGATAGGACCGAACTTAGGGTTTTTGCTAGAAATTTTTCTTTTTGTTTTTGTTCTTTTTCGTTTTTATTTTTAGTTTTGCTGATTTTCTTTTTTCTCGGTTTCTTTCTGTCGCAGGTACGAATTTCGTCTTGCGTCGATCGTTGCATACCTTGCATCGATCGTCACTAGGCGATTCTGAGGATTGAATCGATCGTTGCACTGATAGCATCGATCGTTGCTGGACGATTACAGACAGTTTATGCCAACGCAGAAAACTCGAAGTAATCCGAACTCGAGCTTGCTTAATCTCGGACTAGAGGAACTTGGACGTCTAGAAAGGACTAACAGGAGAGAAAAGAGAGAGAGAATGGTACGAGAACGTTTGATCTTGATACCGGATGCTGAAGGTACCCTGAGGGACCAAGATGACAACCCGTACAATGCTGCTGGGCATCGGGTTGATGCTGAAGGGAATGTTATCCCTGATCCTCCTGAGCAACAGGAGCTGAACCGAAACCAGGGTCAAGGACAGGCCCAAGGTAGAGAGATGGTGGTTCATGAGAGGACACTAGCTGATTACAACAGACCTGATGAGTTTCATGCAAACCGAGCAGCTCTAGTGCTTCCTGCTTTTGAGAGGAATGATTTTGAGGTAAAGACCATCTACTACCAGCTGATGAGACAGATTGCTTTTCATGGTCTTCAAACAGAGCAGCCTATGGATCACATTGACAAGTTTGAGGACATAGTCACTGGCATGAAATATGAAGGAGTATGCCCGGACTATCTATTCCTTAAGCTATTTCCGCACAGTCTTGCTGGAGACGCTAGTGCATGGCTGAGACAACTGGCACCTGGTCAGTACACTACTTGGACAGCCTTAAAGAGTGAGTTACTGCGTCACTTTTATGATGATGCACGCTCGGATCAGTCCAGACAGGACATACTCACATTTTCCCAAGGAGCTGTGGAGCCCTTGAAGACTGCCTGGATGAGATTTAAGCAGTATCAGCGTGACTGTCCACACCATGGATTCACAGAAGTACAGCTGATTGGTATCTTCTTCAGAGGCATAGATCTTCCTTATCAGACTGCGCTGGATAATTCCAGTAATGCTAATTTCAACACCAGGACTCCTACACAGGCTAAGCAGTTGATAGAGAATCTGATTGGCAGCAACAGTTGCAAAACAATGGATGAAAGGAGAAAGAGATCTGGTGGAACCGTAGAGAATTCTGATATAGCTAATATAAGATCCAGATTGGACACAGTCTACAATCTCCTAACAAGTAAGAAATCTGTCCACTTTGCCCAGGATGTAGAGGTGATTCAGACTGAAGAGGAAACTCAGGAAGAAGATGTGAATTTCATAGGAGGTTCTGGTTTCCAAGGTAATAGATTTGGTAATCAACAGGGGAACAGATTCTCCAATGGTGGACAGACTGGTGGTTTTCAAAAGACCTATGGACAAGGTAATCAGAGAACCTATGGGTCTACATCCTATCAGACTCCTCCTGCACCTACAGCCCATGAGAGCAAAATGGAGGCTATGATGGAACAACTGATGGAGAGTCAAACCAAGCTTTCTGTGGACAACAATAAGAAGCTGGACGCTGTCTATCAAGACCTCAATGGGAAGTTTGAGTCACTGAGCACTCACATGAAGCAATTGGACACTCAGGTGAACCAGATGTCCAGCTCGCTGAAGGGAAAAGGAGTTGCAGAGACTCATATTAAGGCCTGGTCTGTACTCATTAATGATGGATCTTATCTAGGGGAGAAATTTGAGCTAAGTACAGCTGAGTTGGTGACTGAGGCAGAATTTTCGGATTTCTGTGAAAAACTCTCGGGTAGAAACTGTAGTGATGCAACGATCGACACACAGCTGGCATCGATCGATGCAGGTCGTGAACGAACAGAAGACCCGTGGGATGAAAGTGAGATTGATGCAGAACTAGCCCGCCTATTCCCTGATGTATCTGAGATCACTCAAGAGGATGTTTATGCACAAGCCATTAGGCAATGTCCCAAGGTGTCTGAATTGATTAAACAAGAGATTGAAGAGCTGAAAAGGCTAGAAGAGAGTGGTGAAGATTTGGAAGAAATTCCACCTTCTGATGATCCACCTTATCATCCATGTGTTCAGAGATATTTGAACAAGATGTTGCCTTTAGACGAGGAGCTGAGAGAATGGGTGATAATAGTTCCTCAGCATATCAGTGATGTTCTGCTAACTAAGGTCCCGAAGAAGTTACCTGATCCTGGAGTCTTTGTGCTAGATTGTTCTATCTTTGAAGATAGTTTTAGACGTTCTCTATGTGATTTAGGAGCTGCTGGAAGCATAATGCCTTACTCTGTGGCAGAGAAGCTGGGAATGTTGGATTTTACTCCTACTAGGACTTCTCTTATCCTAGCTGATCAGTCCATACGAGTTCCTGAAGGACTTCTTATGGACATTCCGGTGAGAGTTGGGAACTACTTGGTTCCAACGGACTTCCTTGTGCTGAAATATGACTGTAATCCGGATGAAGCTTTATTGCTTGGGAGACCATTCTTGGCTACAGCAGGAGCTGTGATTGATGTTAGACAGAGTCTAATAGACCTCCACCTGGGAGATGAACCACTGTACTATGAGATGGATAAGCTGCGAAGGCCACTGATAGATGGGCAGACATTCACCATAAGGGACGCAGATTTTGAGCAGTCTGATCATACCATGGTTATAGATCCTGGAGCACATTTCACTCCATCTTTTCTTGGCCATGAGCATTCCGCTACAGCCTACTCACCACCTTGGATGAGGAGACTTGAACAGAGACAGAAAAAGTCTTTGTCAGGACCTCCCTCTACTTGAAAGATCTCATCCGTCCGGTCAAGCTATTGACCTTAAACAAGCGCTGGGTGGGAGGCAACCCACCATTAGGTACTGGTGTTTTTCTTTTTCATTTTTGGTGTTTTTGTTAGGATTTTACGTTTGTTTTTGTTTCTGGTGAGTTTATGTTTGCAGGTCTCGGTTAAATCGCAGTGCAGCGATCGATGCAGTTCTGTATCGATCGTCACAACACGAAAGGAATCGCATTGCAGCGATCGTTGCGGTCCTGAGCAACGATCGACTATACACGAAAATCGCCAAGTAACGGTCGATGCACTTAGTGCAACGGTCGATGCTTAGCGACAGAGGTAACCCGACAGACATAATTCCACCTTTTCAATTTTTATTTTCTTTTTACCGATCCTTCGCTGGACACTACTGGGGACAGTGTGTCTTAAGTGTGGGGGAGGTGCTACTGACTTTTGTTTTCTGTTTTCTTAAGAGTCAGTCCGTTTTTCAAAATTTTTGTTTTATTGAGTCAAAACTGTTTAAGTAAGAAACTATGATTTTCTGAGAAGATTTACAAGACTTGCAGGAACTTAAGTAACCATTGGGATGAAGTTGCAGGATCTATCTATGACTATTAGAAAACTCCATCACAGATCAACCTACTGGGAACACCCACATCACTTCAGGTATCAGAGGATCCTTTACTGACTTCAACCTTAATACTGACTTAGATTTCTCACCTAAGGGCTTGGTATGCTTTATGTCGGATTCCCTGTTAGTTCTGACACAGCCTGTAAACCTGTCCTATTTAGTCCCCTTCTCCCCTTCTGTAAAGTAAAAAAAAAAAATAATAAACTGAGGATGAGTTAGTAACTCCGAAGTGGTCATGGGAATAGTAGCAAACACTATTATCTCTCATGTGATCCATGGAATGTGTCCAAAGTACACCCCATAACGGGAAGAACACTGATAAAAAAAATAAAATGATACCCAGTGGGGAAAAATCAGTTGTTAAAGAAGGGAAAGAGAAGAAAGGGACTAGAGAAAGATAGTATGGTGGTCTAGAGCTGATAAGGTAAGAATCCATGTGCCTTTAGATCGATACTCCTTAGGTGAGACCGCACTTAAATACTTGCAGAAGTCAGTAGGGAGAATTTGAATGCTTGAATGTGATTGTGGAGTTTACCTAGGACAGTTGCTAAGTGTGGGGGAAGTACATTGTGGTCTTGATATCCTGTGATTGATTCTTGCAGTGGTTTACTAAGGGGAATCTGAGTATTGTAGCTTCTAGGATGAAATGAGTTTCTGAAGAGTTTTCAAACCTCTTCACCATGTTTTAGTTCTCTGTATTGCTTGAGGGCAAGCAAAGGCTAAGTGTGGGGGAGTTGATATATCATGGTTTTTACTAGTTTTAGACCATGATATAAGTGTGTTTTTAGTGTCTTTTGTGTTATTTTAGAGTCTTTTACAGGTATAATCAGGTTTGGAGCTGAATTGGAGATAATGGAGCATTTTGGAGATTTTTGGAGTGATTGGCCGAGAGATAGAGTTCACTGTCCGAAACAGAGGAAGGTGTCGATCGTTGCACTCTAGCAACGATCGATGCACCAGCGAGATGGGCCAAAAACTCGACGGTTTAAAAGAGTGAAGAATTTGCACTTTGATCCAGAAGTTCCTGATATTTACAAAGAAGCCCTTGGCCGAGATTATGCCTATATAATAGAGTTTTTAGAGTTTTTATTAGAGACGCTTTATACTTTTTACCATACACTTTTATAATTAAGAGCAGAGGATTTTAGAGCTTTTTGGGGCTGATCTGAACCTGTTACATCATCTGTATTTGGAGAAGATTTCGAACCCCTTTTACTCTTATTCTTTTATGCAATTTATTCATTCTATGATTATGTTTTCATTATCTATGTCTGAGTAGATCCATAGTTAGGTTTAGGGTTTCTCACATAGGATTTCATGACTTGCTAGACTTGTTCAAATTCAGTTAAGGATTCATAACTATACCTGTTCTTCAATTTAATTGTGCTTAAAGCTAGTTCTAACCTGATCAATTAGAATCTAGATCTTAGGTTGCTAAATACGTCACGGAAGTGGGGTTTAGGAATCTGAACTAATTAAATTGGGCAATTAAACTTTGCGCAAACGGAAGTTTGGTTTAGGATAATTGTGAACATATCAAACTTGGACTTATTGCTAGTTTAATCTGTTAGTTCTCGCAAACGGAAGTTTGGTTTGCTGCACTTAGACTTAGAGAATTGTCGCAAAGGAATTTGGTTAATTCTACATCTGTGTTTTGAGTTCTAGAACCGTTCTTAATTAGATCCTTGCTGAATGAACTGTCTGCTTGTCTGATTTCCTGAGAATACCCTAGGCTTGACGCTTTTAATTACTTGCTTCACAACCGTTAATCTCTGTTACTGATTTACTTTCTCGCACCGCAATCTATTTCATTCACTACTTGCTTATTTCTAGTATTTATTCCTACAGTTTGATTCTCTTGAGACCAAGTGTCCCTGTGGATTCGATAACCCTATATACTACTTTGACATTGCTGTTCACTTGCAGTTTAGTATAGGGAAAACTTAGAACCTATCACATACCGACTTAGGTGGTTGAACGATTACATCAAACTGCGGATATACGATCATGTCACCGTTCCGTTCAGTGTTGGTAAGTATTGCGACCAAGTGCTATGCGATGTCGTCCCAATGCAGGTCGGACACCTACTTCTAGGCCGACCGTGGTAATTTAAGAAGGAGGCCCTACACAACGGACGCCCCAACCACTACTCGTTTGTCCATGACAAGCGTAAGTACCACCTTGCACCACTTACATCAATGGAGTTCCACGAAATGCAGCTGAAACTTACCAAAGACTGCAAAAACAGTAAGACAAACCTGCTTATCTCTTCCCATTCTGTTTCTAAAGCTATTAGTCAAAACATGCATGTATTACTAATGATCTTTAAAGAGATTTTCCTCATTTTCTGATGATATAGAGTTTCCCCGAGAAGTGGCTTCTTTGTTGGACAGGTTTAAGGACGTCTTCCCGGAGGAAATCCCAGCCGGTCTGCTACCCATCCGAGGCATCAAACATCAGATCAACCTCATACCAGGATCCGCCTTACCGAACCGGCCAGCTTACCATATGAATCTGACCGAGTCCAAAGAGTTGGAGAAGCAGGTTCAAGACCTTATGGCCAAGGAATAGATCTGAGAAAGCCTAAGTCCGTGCATTGTTCATGTCATGTTAGTGCCTAAGAAGGACGGATCATGGCGGATGTGCGTAGACTGTCGAGCGATAAACAATATCATGATCAAGTACCGCCATCCCATATCGCGTCTTGACGACATGTTGGACGAGCTACACGGAGCGTCTGTCTTCTCAAAGATAGATCTACAGAGTGGCTACCATCAGGTCCAAATGAAAGAAGGGGACGAATGGAAAATCACGTTCAAGACCAAGCAAGGCATGTACGAGTGGCTGGTGAAGCCATACGGCCTTACCAACCCCCCTAGCACGTTTATGCGACTCATGAACCAGGTCCTACGGGCCTACATCAGTAAGTTCGTCGTGGTTTATTTTGATGGCATTCTGATCTATAGTTAGTGTTTTTTTGACCATTTGTTGCACCTTGAGAAAGTAATGAAGACTCTTCGAAGAAAGTCTTTATGTGAACCTCAAGAAGTGCACATTTTGCACTGATAACCTTGTGTTTTTAGGTTTTGTTGTCAGTTCACAGAGATTACAGGTGGATCAGAAGAAGGTCAAGGCCATCCAAGAGTGGCCAACCCCGACCAGCATTGGTCACGTGAGGAGTTTCCATGGACTGGCCAGTTTCTACCGACGGTTTATGGATGATTTTAGCACTGTAGCTGCACCGCTTACGGCCGTGATCAAGAAGGACTTCCCGTTCAAAAGGGGAGCCGCACAGGCCGAGGCGTTCCAGAAGCTCAAGGACCTCCTCACCAACGCCCCGATACTTTTTTTACCTAACTTTAATAAAACCTTTGAAATTGAGTGTGATGCATCAGGTCTAGGAATCGGAGCTGTTCTGGCGCAAGGAGGCCAACCCGTGGAAAATTTCATTGAGAAGCTCAACGGAGCCACCTTGAACTACCCAACCTATGACAAGGAGTTATATGCTTTGGTGCGATCCTTGGAGACGTGGCAGCACTATCTTCTGGCCAAGGAATTTATAATCCACACCGACCACGAGACCTTGAAGCACATGCGTGGGCATACGACATTGAAGAGGAAGCACGCCAAATGGCTTGAGTTTGTGGAGACGTTCCCGTACATCATAAAGTACAAGAAGGGGAAGGAGAACGTAGTAGCCGACGCTTTGTCCAGGAGACATGCCCTGATCAGCACCATGGAGGCAAAAGTGTTTGATTAAAGATGAATATGAATCTGACCCGAATTTTGGTGTGATTTTTCAGGATTATCAGCAAGGAACTAAGGGATTTTTCTATATACACAAGGGGTTCCTCTTCAGATTCAAGCGTTTGTGCATCCCACAAGGATCACTGAGAGACATGTTGATCCGAGAATTCCATGGAGGCGGACTGATGGGGCATTTTGGCGTGGACAAGACATTGATTGTCCTGACCAACCACTTCTCCTGGCCACACCAGAAACGTAACGTGGAGTGCTTCTGTTCCAAGTTCATCGAGTGCCTTAAGGCCAAGTCCAGGTCACATCCTTACGGTATGTATATTCCATTGCCTATTCCTAACCGACCTTGGGTCAATATTTCTATGGATTTTGTGCTTGGATTGCCTAAGATCAGGAATAAGGACTCCATCTTTGTGGTGGTCAATCGGTTCCCCAAGATGGCTCACTTTATACCATGTTCCAAAACCAACGACGCGGCCCAGACGGCCGACCACTTCTTCAAAGAAGTGGTAAGATTGCACAGACTTCCCAGGACCATCGTCTTGGACCGCAATCCAACATTCCTTGGTCACTTCTGGAGAACACTGTGGAGGAAACTTTAGATGAAGCTCCTGTTCTCCACGACTTGCCACACAAAGACGGACAGACAGACTGAGATCGTCAACCGTATACTCTCAGCCTATTAAGGGCCACGGTCGGTAAAAAATTTCTAGTTGGTTATAATGTATTCCATTTGTTGATTTAGCTTATAACCACGCTAACCACTCAGCTACCAAGCTATCACCATTTGAGATTGTTTATGGTTTTAAGCCTGAGGCGCCCCTCGACCCCAAGCCCTTACCGCCGCTGGAGTTCACCAACTTGGATGGAGAACAAAAAGCTGAAGCAGTTGCAAAGCTACACTAGATGGTCAAAGAAAACAGAGAGAAGAAGACGGCCCAATATAAGAAGCAGGCCGACAAGCACATGAGGGAGATCACCTTCCAACCAGGCGATTGGGTTTGGGTTCATATGCGACCTGAACGGTTTCAAAACCAATGACGGTCGAAGCTAGCACCACGAGGAGATGGACCATTTCCATTTCTGAAGAAGATCAATGACAACACCTATCAACTTGAACTCCCAGGTGATATGAGTATATCCTCGAGCTTTAATGTTATTGATTTGTCTCCTTTTTTTGCATTTTCGATGGCCCATTAGTCCATCCTGTAACCGAAAACTCAAGGATATTTAAAGCCTCTCTTTTCTTTGTTGATGTTAAGAAAATTTAAACCTAAAACCTAAGAGTTTAGCCTAACGGCTCTCTCTCTCTCTCTCTCTCTCTCTCTCTCTCTCTCTCTCTCTCTCTCTCTCTCTCTCTCTCTCTCTCTCTCTCTCTCTCTCTCTCTCTCTCTCTCTCTCTCTCTCTCTCTCTCTCTCTCTCTCTCTCTCTCTCTCTCTCTTAGCGGTTTCCCCTTGAAACGAAGGCTTGTTACTTGTTTGTCTTCGTGTTCTTGATTCACTGCTTTGTCCTCTACTCACTCCACAAAATCACCCACTGTTAGATTTGAGAGCGCCCTCGGCCAGCAAACCTAACCCGCCCGACCATCGCTAAACCTCGACCGGGTTCGACCCTCGCCCGCTCGACCATCGCGCATTTCACACGGTTCGACCATAGAGCGTCTTCGACCTACTAGTGACCCGTCTGTCCGACCCATACCCAAGCGTGTATCAGGAAGTCTCTGAATCCCATGCACTCTCTTGGAAGGTTAGCTCGGATAAAGCCGTAGACACTCAAGTAGACAAAGAACCTGTTCAGGTCAATGCTTAACGGATCTGATTCGATATGATCGTTCTAAATCCAGGTTCCTCTGATTTTATTATGCCTCTCGTAGACGACCATCGAGTGACCTTCTCGTCGAAGCTCTTTTCCGCCACTAGTCCGGCAGCTCCAGCTCTTGATTCGGAAGATACAAAGCTCATTGTCTGGGCTCTTCTGGTAGCAAGATTATGCATGCACCTGAAACATACAAGACAATAAGAAAGAACGATGTAATTAAACAGAAAATAAAAAAGCTTACTCAAATTCTAGACTTAAACCTATTGGTAAATTACAGAGGCCCAGAGAAATGGCGCCAAAAACTTGATAGGTGCAAAATGCACCTCTATATCACTCAACAAATTGTTCCGAGAGAAGATTTCGAAACCCAATTTTATCTATCTTTTCATAATTTATTCATGATTATGTTTTTTGTTATGATTTTCATGTTGAGTAGTTTAACTGTTAGATTCAGGGATTCTCATTAGGGATTTTATACTTTGTTAGGTTATGTGGTTGATTAGGATTCATAATCTAATTAGTTCTTCACCATAAGTTAAGTTTAATGATAATTCTGGATTGATCATATAGAACTTAGATCATAGATTAGTTAATTGACAAGAAGGTGTAATTGATAGTCTGATAGAACTTAGGGTGAGCAATTTGTCTATTCACAAAGAAATTTGGCTTAGATAAATTGTGAACTAATCGAACCTGAGATTAATGCATGTTTAGAACTGTAGAATCGCAAAGAAATTTGGATCTCTAGGTTATTAGACATAGTTAATATTTGCAACGAACGTTGGTTTGTTAGACTTCTGTGTTTCGAATTCTAGAACTTGCACTTTAAATGAATTATGATTAACCAGTGATATGCATTGTGTGATTTCCAGAGAAATTTCTTGGGTATGACGCTTTTCCCATCGATTTACATTCGTTTAGTTTAATTTCATTGCTTATTTTCAGACAACATATTTTGCTTAGATTAATTGGAAAGGAATAATTTGTTGAGTTATCTAGAGGTTATTTTTCGATACCTTTACATACTACGATTGTTTATTGTGCACTTGTAGTCTATTTTAGGGATAAACTTTGCACTATCAATAGTGTTTATATCTGTTGAAGGGACATCCAAGGTATATTAGTAGGTAGAGCGAGTGACGTAGCGGTGAGTTGTTCGAAGATCTTTTGTATAATAAGTTAGTAGCTCGGGTTTTGAATGGTATCGAAACTTGAGAATTGTTTTCAAACAAGAGAAAAAGGACGATGTCCTTGAAAAGGTTCTTCCTAAAAAACCTAAGACCAATGCTCAACATGTAGAGAAAAATTCTTATGACAAGCATATCAATGATAGGGTCGATGTGTGTTGTCTTATGTTGGCTACCATGAACTCAGACTACCAGAAGTAGTATGAGAACGTAAATTCGCCAATTGACATGATTACTAGCCTGAAAGGAATGTTTTGGGAGCAAGACAAACTTAGAGATACTAGACGGTTAAGACTCTCATTGAGTGCAAGCTACCGAAAGATGATCCAGTTAGCCCACATGTCATTAAGATGATGGTTATATTGATAACCTGGCAAAACAAGATTGTCCTATCAGCCAAGAGTTGGCTACTGATCTCATCTTGCAGTTATTGCCGTCAAGCTATGATCAATTTGTTATGAACTACAACATGAAAAACTTGACAAATACTTTGACTGAGCTGCATGGAATGCTTAAACTTCTGGACTCAACATTAAGAAGGGCACCCCAAATTTCCTTATGGTAGAAAAGGGCAAAAAGTTTAAGAAACATGGTAAGAACAAAGGTCATGGCAAGACGAGCTCGATTGTTAATCAAGGAGAGTCTAACCACCCCTAAGTTCAAACCTGGTCCTTTTAAAGATGATAAGTGTCATTATTATAATGGTTCTGGCATTGGAAAAGAAACTGCAATAAATTCTTGGAAGATCTGAAAAGAAGAAGAAGAAGAAGAAGAAGACTTTCGAGACTTCATCTTGAGGTATTTATGTTATAGAAGTAAATGTTACTACTTCTGGTTCTACTTCTTGGGTATTAGATACCGGTTGTGGTGCTCACATTTGTAAAAATATGCAGGGCCGAGGCAACACTAGAACTTTGGAGAAAGGACAAGTGGACCTGAGCGTTGGAAATGGAGCAAGAGTTGATGCGTTAGTCGTAGGAACATTTCATTTGTCTTTACCTTCTGGCATGGTTTTAGAACTTAAGAATTGCTACTATGTGTCTACTATAAGCCGAAATATTATTTATATTCCTTGTTTGATTTGGAAGGATATCAGTTTTCAATTAGAAACAAGTGTTTTTTATTTAATTATGACGATATCTTTTATGTAGCGGTCGATTAAGAATGGACTTTATGTTCTAAACCAAAGTGTGCTTATCTATAACATCAGTACCAAGAGATTCAAATCAAATGACATGAATCAAACTTTTCTTTGGCATTGTCATTGGGCCACATAAATGAGAAGCACATTCAAAAGCTTCATAGTGATGGACTTTTGAGCTCATTTGATTATGAATCATATGAGAAATGTGAATCTTATTTATTGGGAAAATTACTAAGACTCCTTTTACTGGACATAGTGAAAGATCTAAAGACTTGTTGGAACTTATACATATTGATGTATGTGGACCAATGAGCATAAATGCTAGAGGAAACTACCAGCACTTCATCACATTTTCTGACGACTTCAGTAGATATGATTATGTTTATCTAATGAAACATTTGGGAGATTGTTGGGAATGTCCTGAAATCAATTGTGCATACACTTGTTAGAATTGTAACATCGAAGTTCGACAATTGTATAATATTAGATGGTTATAATGTTTTGTTAAAAACCGCTTATAATCTATAGATTGAGAATCTATTACTAATATTATATGATCTTATAGGATCACACACTTAAGCAAATTAGATCAATATTGTTTTGAATTATAAAAATGATATGATATATATTTATATTGTTTGACAACATATATATATATATATATATGATTAAGACTAATTATATTATTCTTCAAATTGGGCTCAGCCCACTTACTTTGTATTAGCCGACGTTAATGTTATATATATTATGCGATAACATTATGCGATAATGATTATTCGGTAGAAAACACCAATACGGCTAACCCTAAAATATGAGAGAGGCAAACAGTTTGTCTAAATATGAGATTTGATTTCGACAGAACTAGCATCCTGTTCCGATCTAGTTTGTATACATATAGATATCTATAGAGGCATGATATTTGGAGTACTGAGAAAATCTCGAATTGTCTTGATTTTATTCGGCCGCAAAACATCCAGGTATTTTCAAAATCATAGATCTAGATTTATTTGTTTAAAAAAAAAAGTGAACCTATGCAAGTTTTTGCCTTTCCGAACAAATCTTGTTTCGTTTGTTTTCTCCATCATCTACGTTTTGGTCGAATCAGTAAAATTCAAATACTTGTCTTCCCTTTTTGTCTCTCTATTGGTCTAAGATGGAAAATTGTTTCTCTATATCTATACCATGTGATCAATGCATGAACAATATCTTAAAATCGGTAGACGTTAATGAGGGCAATATCCCGAAGAATCTTGTATCTCTGGAGACAACTACAGAAGAACTCAAAGAAAGACGAGATGATTTGTTAAGAAGGATCACAAGAGAGGAAAACAGGGTCTGCAAAGGCTTTCCGAGATCCAGGTATGGCTTACTAGAGTTGAGACTATTGGAGTGTATTTATGTAAACCGGTTATTTGGTTATTGTATTTCGGTTTAGGGATTAGTTGGTTTAGGACAAACTGTATATAACGTTATTGTACATCTTTCATTTACGATTGAATCAAATACAGATATTTTGAAATCATCATCTTCTTCGTAATATGGTATCAGAGCTTCTGAGCTTCGATTCTCTTTGATTCCTTTGATTCGGCACTTGATTAAGCTTTTCATCTTCATCAATGGTGTCAGTTCACTTCCAGCCTCGTAGATCGGCTCGATTGAAAGATTCTACGAGCTCGTCTGGTATTTCCGCTCGCAAGAAGTCTCGATCCACTGGTATTTCTAAATCACCTCCGATCTCTCCTTCCAGCAACAGATCTGGCAGATCGCGAGCTCATGATATTCCAGAATCGATCGATGACAAACACTCTCCGTACTTCCTTCACAGTGGCGACCATCCAGGTTTACACATGGTTTCTATTCACCTAGATGAGTCTAATTATGATGATTGGAGTACTGCTATGCTTTGTTCACTGGAAGCTAAGAATAAAGTAGGATTCGTTGATGGTAGCTTACCTAGGCCTGTTGGATTTAATTCGAAAACTAGGATCTGGTCTCAATGCAACAGCATGGTTAAGTCTTGGATGTTGAACTCTCTTTCACCTCAGATCTATCGCAGTGTATTACGTTTCACTGATGCATCTGCAGTCTGGCGTGACCTTTATGAGCGTTTTCACATGACAAATCTACCACGAACCTTTCTTCTTACTCAACAGATTCAGGATCTACGTCAGGGAGCTATGTCTCTCTCTGAATATTACACTACCTTGAAGACTTTGTGGGATAATTTGGAAGCTGCAGAAGAACCTTGTCTTTGTACGTGTGGACAAACAGCTAGTTTACATAAACGAGCTGAGAAAGGAAAAATCATCAAGTTCCTTGCTGGCCTTCATGAATCTTATGCAATCATTCGGCGTCAGATCATTATGAAGAAGGCTTTGCCCACACTGACTGAGGTTTACAAAATGTTAGACCAGGATGAGAGTCAAAAGAGCTTCTCCCCTGTTCTTCCTCCTCCGACAGCTTTCCACATTGCTGAGACAGGGAACATTTCTCAGATGACCTCTTCTTCTGTTTCATATGTTCAGACAGGTCTCAACAAGGGTAAACCTATATGTTCTCATTGCAACAAGGTAGGACATATTGCAGATAGATGCTATAAGAAGCATGGATTCCCACCTGGTTTTACTCCAAAAGGGAAGCTTACAAATGCAAAGACTAGCTCTACTCCTGCGACTGTTGTGGCACAAGTTGGTGTGTCACCTGTTCCTACTAAACCTGATCCACTCAGTGGTTTGATTGGGAATCTCAGTAAGGAACAGATTCAGCAATTCATTGCTCTTTTCAGCTCTCAGCTGCAGAGTCAATCTCTCACTATGACAGGCGATACTGGTCCATCAAACTCTGGTAGTGAATCATCTGGTATCTCATTTTCTTCCTCCACTTTTTGTTTTGTTGGTATCCTCAATGTGTCCCAGAATATCCTTAACCCTTGTACATGGGTTATTGACTCTGGTGCTACACATCATGTGGCACATGACAGAAGCTGTTTTCTATCATTGGATACTTCAATATGCAGTTCTGTTAATCTACCAAATGGTTCTGCTATTCGAATCAATGGAGTGGGTTCTTTGAGACTGAATGGAAATATTCTTCTTCAGAATGTTTTATTTATCCCAGAATTTCGTCTGAATCTTCTAAGTATCAGTTCACTGACTTCTGATCTTGGATTCAGTGTAACATTTGACCCTACTTCTTGTGCTATTCAGGATCCTATCAGGGGCTTGAAGATTGGACAGGGTAGACGTCTTGGTAAACTCTATGTGCTCAATCCAGTATCACCATCAGTTTCAGTCAATGCAGTGGTTGATATCAGCTTGTGGCACAAGAGACTTGGGCATCCTTCTTTTTCAAGATTAAATGCTATTTCAACTACCTTGGGAACTACTAAGCATAATAATAAAGGCTTGAAATATTGCCATGTTTGTCATTTGGCCAAACAGAGAAAACTATCTTTTCCCTCATCTCATCATATATGTAATTCCAACTTTGATTTATTACATATTGATGTTTGGGTCCCTTTTCTGTTGAAACTCAAGAAGGATATAAATACTTTTTAACCATAGTTGATGACCATTCTCGTGCCACTTGGATTCACCTTCTCAAGACAAAATCAGATGTTTTAACTGTTTTTCCAGCCTTTCTTCAACACGTTGAAACACAATTTGGTGTTAAGGTGAAATCAGTGCGCTCAGATAATGCTCCAGAGTTGAGATTTACAGAATTGTTTCAGCAGAAAGGGATTGTTCCATACCACTCCTGTCCAGAGACACCTGAACAGAATTCAGTGGTGGAACGAAAACACCAACATCTTCTCAACGTGGCTAGAGCTCTTATGCTACAATCTCAAGTTCCATTATCTCTTTGGGGAGATTGCATCATGACAGCAGTTTTTCTTATCAACAGGACTCCTTCACAGCTGCTTTCAGATAAAACTCCATATGAGATTCTTACTGGTAAAGCTCCTGTGTATAATCAGTTGAAAACCTTTGGATGTTTGTGTTATGGATCTACCTCTCCAAAACAGAGGCATAAATTTCAGCCTCGTTCTCTTGCCTTTGTATTTTTGGGTTATCCTGCTGGATACAAAGTGTACAAATTCTTCATCAGACGTTTCTGCTGAATTCTTCACACCATTGAACTCTTCTTCAGGTATGATTCCATCATAAATTTCTCCATCCTCTTCTACTCTTCCACCAGAAATTTCTCCATTACAATCTCTTCCATCTAAGAGATCTCATAAAGTTCCTGCTCATCTTCAGGACTATCATTGCTATTCTCTCTCTTCTGAGATAGCTTATCCCATCTCTTCATCTCTATCTTATTCCAAATTGTCTCCTTCTTATCATGCTTACATAAATAGCATCACACAAATACCCATCCCTCAATCATATCATGAAGCAAAGAGTTCTAAGGAATGGTGTGAAGCTGTTGATAAAGAAATTGGTGCAATGGAGATGACTAATACATGGGATATTACTTCTCTTCCACCAGGTAAGAAAGGAGTTGGTTGTAAATGGGTGTTTACTCTGAAATTTTTGGCAGATGGAACATTGGAGAGATATAAGGCGACGTTAGTGGCTAAAGGATATACACAGAAGGAGGGGTTGGATTACAATGATACCTTTTACCATGTTGCTAAGTTAGCCATTGTCAAGTTGTTATTCAAAGTATCAGCTTCTAAGAAATGGCACTTGACACAGCTTGATATCTCCAATGCTTTTCTTAATGGAGATTTGACTGAAGAGATCTACATGCGCCTTCCTGATGGATATGCAGAAAGAAAGGGAATTACTCTACCACCAAAGTCTGTCTGTCGTCTTAAGAAGTCCATATATGGACTCAAACAGGCCTCGAGACAATGGTTTTTGAAATTCTCAACTTCTCTGATTCAGCTAGGCTTTTCTAAAGCTCATGGGGATCATACTTTGTTTGTCAAGGGCTCAGGATCAGACTTTATGGCCATATTGGTCTATGTTGACGATATTATAATCGCAAGTGCTGATCCGGCTCTATCAGCTTCATTGGTGGATGATCTGCAGCAACAGTTCAAACTGAGGGATCTTGGAGCACCTAAATATTTTTTGGGTCTCGAAATAGCTTGTTCAGCTTCTGGTATATCTATCTGTCAAAGAAAGTATGCTTTGGAGCTGTTGACTTCTTCAGGAATGTTGGGATGCAAACATCTTCTGTTCCTATGGTTCCTAATCTGAAGCTTTCTAAGTCTGATGGAGTGTTAATGTCTAATCCAGAAATGTATCGCAGCTTGGTAGGGAGACTTATGTATCTCACTATCACGCGTCCAGATATTACATTTGCAGTTAATAAACTGTGTCAATATGCTTCAGCTCCAAGGACTGAAGGATTGTTTAGTTGATCCTGATTCAATTCTTAGATTCATATCAACCTAAACATGCGGATCTAGGTTCTCTTGATTAGAAACAATGATTAGATCTCACCTTATACCTGTTAATTGCAGCGGAAGGAGATAGAACAGGTCAGAGATCAGAGAAACACCGAGAGATGAATCCTCCAAAGGCTCACACACGCGATCACAGAAAACGGCTGCTAGACCGAGCTGATAGGAGGCGCAGAGAGAAAGAGAGAGGCGCGGCTAGGGTTAAAGAAGAAAAAAGACTCGAGTTTTATTTATAAAACTCGTCCAGTTCCTCTTGGGCCATTTGGCCATTCGCGCACTGTGTAGATCGACACATCATGTGTATCGATCGACACACAGTGGCTAAAACCATTTATTCTCTCTAAGTACAGTAAATGCCTGGCACTTTTACCGTACTTCTGCTAAGCCATTCCTACACATTTTCCTGTTAGCTTAGGCGTGTGACCCATATGGGATCATATAATAGAGGCAATAAGTCCAAGACTTATAGATCATGAGCGGACTCTAGCAAGCCATCATGACCCCAGTATTATATGACTTATGTCTGATCATTGACATACTCTTACTTTCTAGAGACAGTACCGAGATTACTGGACACAATTCCAACAATCTCCCACTTGTACTGGAATCTCTGTATTCATAATCCTTTTGTCACAATATTTCGATTAGTCATAAGGCAAGATTGGTGTCATCCTTATAAAGCCTAATCTTGTTCATCGGACTCTGATTCGATACTGACAATCCAAACGACTCGGGACAGTCCGTTTGAGCATGGCCATGCATTTTCCAGTATTCAAATCTCCGATTGGCCTAGAGATATTCACTCCATTTATATTGGAGGGACAAATGCCGTCTTATTCCATCACTGTAAACTACTCATTTCATAATGTACCCAAACAAGGTCCTTATAACTATCGCAGAACGATAGCGTTAGACAATGATCAAAGTGCATCAGTCCATGTGCAGTCACATGCATGCGAACTCAGGTCTAAGGACTATACTCTATAGTCGTAGTGAGAATCTCTTATGACACAGATATAAATATCCTGAAGAGTTCTCATAATCGGGTCTTGTCCGGTCGTATGTTCCCAACATACACCTATGTATTGACTTTGATGCCGCGCATCTATGACACACTGAGACTTTGTCATAAGTCACATATCAATCCAGTCTCTCACGGTTGTTGGTGTTCCAATTTCATTAACCTTCGACTAGGGACAGGATGATATAATCCATCTATCAAATATAGGGTCTCATGATCAAGCTAAATGACTTTGATGACTCAAGATCAAGTCACTTACTTCGATGACCTATAAAATGGTTTATATCACTTTGGAACGATTATTTCATCACAGTTAAAATAATCTTGAAATAATAATTTCATTAAACATAAGAATGTTTTTACAAGAACATATCAAATAACTAAATAAAAGCCCTCAAACTCCCACTCAAATTTAGATTACATTTCAATGTCTCTAATGCCTACAGCTTCAGTCAGAAACTCGAGCTTAGGCCTTGGGAGTGGCTTTGTCAACGGATCAGCGACGTTATCATCTGTCTGAACTCGGCTGATCTTGACTTCCTTTCTATTAATGATGTCACGTATCAAGTGAAATCTTCTTAGAACATGCTTGGATTTCTGGTGTGATCTTGGTTCCTTTGCCTGAGCTATAGCACCATTGTTGTCACAAAATAGTGCCAGAGGCTCAGCCGCATCTGGTATCACACCTAGTTCAATAATGAACTTTCGTATCCAAACAGCTTCCTTCGCAGCTTCTGAGGCGGCGATATATTCAGCTTCTGTAGTGGAATCAGCAACGGTGTCTTGCTTGGAGCTTCTCCAACTGATTGCACCGCCATTCAGACAAAAGATATAACCGGACTGTGACCGGAAATCATCTTGGTCTGTCTGGAAACTTGCGTCCGTGAATCCACTGACTTTAAGCACATCACTTCCACCGTACACTAAGAACTTATCCTTAGTATGTCTTAGATACTTCAAGATATTCTTTACGGCAATCCAATGGTTTTCACCTGGATTTGACTGGTATCTACTCGTCATGCTCAATGCATAAGCAACATCAGGACGAGTACAGATCATGGCATACATGATAGATCCTATTGCAGATGCATAAGGAATATTCTTCATGCGCTCAAGCTCAGCAGCCGTCGTAGGGCTCTGCTTCTTGCTTAGCGTTGTGCCATGTACCATTGGCGTGAAGCCCTTCTTGGAATCCTTCATGCTGAATCTTTGTAGGACTTTGTCAATGTATGAATCTTGACACAAGCCTATCAGCCTTCTAGATCTATCCCGGTAGATCCTGATTCCAAGAACGTATGCGGATTCACCCATGTCTTTCATGGAGAAACAACTTCCAAGCCAGTCCTTTACGGACTTCAGCATTGGAATGTCATTTCCGAGAAGCAGTATGTCATCGACATACAGAATAAGAAATACTATCTTGCTCCCACTAGTTTTCTTATACACGCATTATTCTTCTTCGTTTCTGATGAAGTCAAATTGCTTGATCGCTTCATCAAAACGAAGATTCCAGCTCCTCGATGCTTGCTTCAATCCATAAATGGATTTATGAAGCTTGCATAATTTCCCAGCATTCTTTGGATCTATGTAACCGTCAGGTTGTGTCATATACACATCCTCTTCCAGAATACCATTCAGGAAGGCGGTTTTCACGTCCATCTGCCAAATTTCATAATCATGAAAAGCTGCAGTTGCTAGCAGAATCCGAATAGATTTCATCATAGCCACTGGTGAATAGGTTTCATCGTAATCCACACCGTGAACTTGTCTGAAACCTTTTGCCACCAACCTGGCTTTATAAATCTGGACATTTCCATCCACGTCAATCTTCTTCTTGAAGATCCATTTGCACTCGATGGCTTTTACACCAGCGGGTATGTCAACCAACGAAAACACTTGGTTGACCGACATGGAGTCCATTTCGGAATCAGTGGCCTTGCGCCACTTTGAGGAATCTGGGCCCATCATGGCTTGATTGAAGTTCGATGGTTCATCACCATCAATGATCAGAAGATCATGACAGTCAGTCACGAGGAATCCTTGATATCTCTCGGGTTCGTGACGGATCCTCCCGGATCTTCGAACTTCAGGTACTACAGGTTCAGGCTCTACAATTTCTTGTAGGTCCTCCTGCTGCTCTTCCTCATTAGGTTGAGCAGTATCCTGTTCATCTTGAATTTCTTCAAGCAGTACCTTACTCCCACTGTCTTTCTTAGAGAGAAACTCCCTCTCAAGAAAGTTACAATCCCGGGCAACAAAGATCTTGTTCTCGGAACGTAGATAGAAGTAATAAGCCTTGGTTTCCCGTGGATAACCAATGAAGTAGCATTTATCAGACTTTGGTGTAAGCTTGTCTGAGATCAATCTCTTGACATATGCTTCACAACCCCAAATTCTTAGATAAGACAGCACTGGAGCCACTCCAGTCCATAATTCATATGGTGTCTTTGCTACTGCTTTTGATGGCGCTCTATTTAGAGTGAACACTGCTGTTAGCAGAGCATATCCCCAAAGGGATATTGGAAGGTCTGTGTGACTCATCATAGATCGAACCATATCCAATAAGGTCCGATTTCTCCTCTCAGACACACCATTCCATTGAGGTGTTCCGGGAGGAGTGAGTTGGGATACGATCCCACACTCTCTTAGATGATCACTGAATTCTTGGCTTAAGTATTCTCCTCCTCGGTCGGACCGAAGAGCCTTAATGCTTTTACCAAGTTGGTTCTGTACTTCATTTTGGAATTCTCTGAACTTCTCAAAAGATTCAGACTTATGTTTCATTAAATAAACATATCCATACCTACTGAAATCATCAGTGAAGGTAATGAAGTACTGATAATTTCCTCTTGCATTTGTGGACATTGGGCCACACACGTCAGTGTGTATCAGGCCCAATAAGTCACTGGCCCTCTCGTTAGGTTTATTAAAGGGGGCCCGTGTCATTTTGCCCATCAGGCAGGATTCGCATTTCTCACATGACTCAAAGTCAAATGAGCCAAGAAGTCCATTCGAATGGAGCCTCTTGATGCGTTTCTCGCTGATGTGCCCTAAACGACAATGCCATAGAAACGTTCGGTTCTCCTCATTAGGTTTGAACCGTTTGGTATTAATGTTGTAAACTGGCGCGGATTGATCGAGTATGTAAAGCCCATTCGTAAGAGGGGCAGAACCATAGAACAAATTGTTGCGATTGAAGGAACATAATTTATTCTTAACTGAAAAATCATAACCTTCCAAATCCAACAAAGAAATTGAAATAATATTCCTGCTTATAGCAGGTACAAAATAACAATTATTGAGTTCTAAAATCAATCCCGAAGGTAAAGACAACAAGTATGTGCCTACAGCTAGTGCTGGAACTTTCGCTCCATTCCCAACTCGTAGCTCCACTTGTCCTTGCTTCAGCCTTCTACTGTTGCTGAGTGCCTGCATATTAGTACAAATATGAGCCCCACAACCAGTATCCATAACCCATGAGGTATTATCAGAAGTAGTTGTATTAACTTCTATAACAAAAATACCTGTCGAAGAAGTCTCGAGAGTCTTCTTCTTCAATTCCTTTAGACCTTCTTGGAATTTCTTACATTCTCTCCTCCAATGCCCTGGTTCTTTACAGAACCTGCATATGTCAGTTGGCCCAGCCATGGACTTGGGCTTGGGCTTTGGCGTGTCCTTGTCCGCGACTTGGACAGCCTTGGCCTTTCCCTTATCCTTAGCAGAGGATTTCTTAAACCCCTTGCCCTTTTGCACCATAAGCACATTGGGGTCCTTGGCGGTTTTCCTCAAGTTGGGCTCTGCAGTCTTGAGCATTCCGTGAAGCTCAGGCAATGTCTTACTCAAGCCATGCATGTTAAAGTTCAGAATGAACTGATCATAGCTTGCAGGTAATGACTGCAGAATGATGTCGCAGGCAAGTTCCTGGCTGATTGGGCAGTCGAGTTTCTGAAGATGATCGAGATAACCCATCATCTTCAAGACATGAGGACTCACTGCCGCATTCGCAGCCAACTTGCAGTCCAAGAGGTTCTTAACTGTTTGAAACCTCTCAGTCCTAGCCTGCTCCTGAAAAAGCGATTTCAGGCTTGCCATTATCTCAATTGGTGACAACACACTCTCGAACTGCATTTGCAGCTCACCAGTCATTGTCGCCAACATAAGGCAATACACATCATTTTCATCTGACGAATGCTTTTCCCAAGCATTATGCAGAGTCCTGGCGGCATTGTTAGCAGGCCTCTCGGGGAGAGGATCACGAAGGACATAATCCTTCTTCTCCTGCTTGAGGACCAGCCTCAAGTTCCTTGACCACGTCAGGAAGTTCGTTCCAGCCAGCTTCTCCTTCTCGAGAACAGACCGGATTGAGAATGTGTTTTGTGTGCTTGTAGTAGTCATAGCTGAAATATATAGATAAAAAGGTTATTAGTTAAAATGTTCAATATGATTAATCTCGTATTAAATTTAATATGATTAATCATGCATTATATTCAATAACATAAGTTACCCTCAATAGAATATAATGATTCCAAGATCCACATATAACTAAGATCAAAGTGGGCCACTGGCCATCACCCAACCTTAGCTTATATCGGTAAGCCCTATATCGGCTAATTATATCCGTGATATAACTCTTGGTTGTGAATCTGGGCCCGAGGCCCAATCCACTCTGATGTCTCAAGGCCCGGGACTCCCGATGGCCCAGTCAAGAAAACCAGACTATACAGTCATGTAATCATTAATGTCTGGGACTCCCAATGACATTTATGAATCACAAACCGTCTTATCCACGCAAAAGCAGACACCCTCACACTGTAAGGCCATGAATACAATTGAATGGGCTTCGACAGCTGACATAGAATGGACAAGACATCCAACGCTTGATATTATTTGAGGTTCGTTGGTTTATTAAAATTTCATTCCCAAAATAGAAGATTACTATTTCGGGAAACTTTCTATTTTTGGAAACCTACTATTTTTGGAAACTTTCTAAAATTGGAAACTTTCTAAAAACGGAAACTTTCTAACTTTAGAAATTTCTTTAAAATCCAAAACCCGCAAATCTAGAAACTTCTAATTTAAGAAACTTTCTAATTTCAAAATTTCGGAAACTTTAATTTAAAATCGACTTTATAATTTTATAAAATAAATTCTAAATTAATCTGAAGAAAGACTCAAATAATTGGCCCAATTGTTTTAACTTCTTGGCCCGAGGCCCAAGAATTGGTCCATGTCCAAGACATGACCCAATTGTCCAATTAAATGACATAACCGGTCTGGTTCATTAAAATTGGTCTAACCAAATTTTAATTACTACGATGACCACAATTGTCAACCGGTTATTTACTAAACCGGATTTTCTCAATTTATTTGGTCCAACCAAATCAAATTAGAAAATCCTGGTTTAGGCACAAAATCCAATTTTTCGACTTTGGATTTCTTATCCCGGTTTAACCAGACTTAATAAAATTATTAAATCTGTTTATTAAACCGTGACGTTTATAATTTTAATAAAATCATTAAACCGAGCCTTAAACCAACCATATCGGTCGATGAACCAACCGCATCGATCGATCCATCAACCGCATCGGTCGATGCTCTAAGCATCAATCCTGCATCGATCGTGCATCGATCCTGTATCGATCGATGCTCTCACGCATGCACGGACGGTTATCAGGTTTGGCCGAGATATTCTCGGATTGTGTCGACCGATCCATGCGATCGTATCGATCGATCCATGCGATCACAGCCGATTCTCACTTTTGAAAAATCGCATTCCAAATCAATATAGTTTGGTTTTTGCGATTTCAGATGTGTTTAGGTTTCAATTCCTTGTTGCTTAAGTGATTTCTCTTATCAGTAGTTGATTCAAAACACTTCTTAAACAAGAAAACAATCCTAAACTTGAATCTAAACAAGAAAAACCAGAACCAATAGCTCTGATACCACTGAAGGATTGTTTAGTTGATCCTGATTCAATTCTTAGATTCATATCAACCTAAACATGCGTATCTAGGTTCTCTTGATTAGAAACAATGATTAGATCTCACCTTATACCTGTTAATTGCAGCGGAAGGAGATAGAACAGGTCAGAGATCAGAGAAACACCGAGAGATGAATCCTCCAAAGGCTCACACATGCGATCACAGAAAACGGCTGCTAGACCGAGCTGATAGGAGGCGCAGAGAGAAAGAGAGAGGCGCGGCTAGGGTTAAAGAAGAAAACAGACTCGAGTTTTATTTATAAAACTCGTCCAGTTCCTCTTGGGCCATTTGGCCATTCGCGCACTGTGTCGATCGACACATCATGTGTATCGATCGACACACAGTGGCTAAAACCATTTATTCTCTCTAAGTACAGTAAATGCCTGGCACTTTTACCGTACTTCTGCTAAGCCATTCCTACACATTTTCCTGTTAGCTTAGGCGTGTGACCCATATGGGATCATATAATAGAGGCAATAAGTCCAAGACTTATAGATCATGAGCGGACTCTAGCAAGCCATCATGACCCCCAGTATTATATGACTTATGTCTGATCATTGACATACTCTTACTTTCTAGAGACAGTACCGAGATTACTGGACACAATTCCAACAAGGACCTCACATCTCCAAGCAGTCTCTAAAGTTCTTCAATATATCAAGGGCACTGTTGGACAGGGTTTGTTTTACTCATCTGATCATGATCTTACTTTGGTTGGTTCTGCTGATTCAGATTGGGCATCTTGCCAAGATAGTAGACGGTCGACTACTGGATTCAGTATGTTCTTAGGGAACTCTCTCATTTCTTGGAGATCCAAGAAGCAGCCAATTGTCTCTCGCTCTTCTGCTGAAGCAGAGTATAGAGCTCTTGCTCTTGCTTCCTGTGAATTGGTCTGGCTTCGTATTCTGTTGACAGACTTGAAGATCACACTTCCTGCAATTCATGTTCTCTTCTCGGACAGTACTGCAGCCATTTATATTGCCACTAATCCCGTTTTTCACGAGAGGACAAAACACATTGAAGTGGATTGTCACTCTGTTCGTGAACGTTTGGATAAAGGTCTCATCAAGCTACTTCATGTAAATACTGAAGATCACGTAGCTGACTTGCTCACTAAACCTCTATTCCCACATCAGTTTGAGCATTTGAAATCCAAGATGAGCCTTATTAACATATACAGCTCATCTTGAGGGGGCCTATTGGAGTGTATTTATGTAAACCGGTTATTTGGTTATTGTATTTCGATTTAGGGATTAGTTGGTTTAGGACAAACTGTATATAACGTTATTGTACAGCTTTCATTTACGATTGAATCAAATACAGATATTTTGAAATCATCATCTTCTTCGTAATAGAGACTATAGAAAACAGAATCCTAGATGTTCTCAGTGCTAGAGATGTTGAGCTTCAAAGGTTATGTCTTTGTGGCTTTTGCTCTAAGAATTTAAAACAAAGCTATCGTTATGGAAAAAGTGTTTTCTTGATTTTGAGGGAAGCTGAGATTCTCAAATGTAGTGGACATTTCCAAGTAGTTTCCGAGCCACCTCAAGTACCTAGGGTGGAAGAAAGACCTCTTCAACCGATGATTGATGGTCAAGAAACAAGATTTGAAAAGGCTTGGAATCATCTTATGAAAGATGGGTCTTTACGGTATGGGTGGAGTAGGCTTCTTAAACAGCTCAACAATAAGTTGAGTGTTGAAAGGTGTGGGTTTGAGTTTGTGATTTGGGTTCTGGTGCCAAAAGATTCTAGATGAAATTGCTCGGAAAGTTGGTCTTGATGGAGAAGAGTGGAAACAAAAGGTAGATGTTATATACATTTTCTTAAGGAAAAGAAGAGTTGTCTTGCTTTTAGATGATCTATGGGAGAAGGTGAGGTTATCATCCATTCTTCACCACAGGGATCGAAGAATCAAACGAAGCAAAACAAGGTGGAGATTATCCTGCGATCATCGTTACCTCGGCAATCAAAGTCTAATCACAAGATTGTCAAGGATGCCTCTTATTATTTAGAATCTTCTCAGCAGAATCTAGATAATAAGAAGAAATCGGAGACGAATAAGCAAGGTCAAAAGGCACAAAATTCTGGTAATAATCAGAATAAGAGGAAGAATAAGTCCAACAAAAATCATCATTAATGTCTGGTTTTTTCTGGAATATTCGTGGTTTTAATAAGTTCTCAAAGCAGTTGGCTGTGCGGGACTGGATACGGTTTGGTGGTTTTAGTTTTGGTTGTATGATCGAAACGCGAGTTCATGAGAGGAAATCTGAGGCGATATTCAAATCGGTTTTTCCTGATTGGTGTTTGGCAACTAATTATGAGTTTAATAGAAGAGGAAGACTTTGGGTGGTCTGAGATCGAAGTGTGCAAATGAATATAATAGCTAAGAGTGTACAAGTTATTACTTGTGTAGTCAAGCTAGGAAATATGGAGGTATTCTGTTGTTCTTTTGTTTATGCGTCCAACTCTGTCGAGGAGCGTAAGCTGCTTTGGGCTGAGCTGAGACAACACAAGGACGCAGCTGGCTACAATAGCATGGCGTGGCTATGTTTTGGGGACTTTAACGAAATTTTGGATTTAGGAGAGCATTCTGTGGGCGGTCATGTGGTGTCACAGGGCATGACGGATTTCCAAGATGTAATTCGATATTGTTCGATGATGGACATGAATAGGACTGGGCCGTTGTTCACCTGGAGTAATCGCCAAGATGACAACCTTATTAGTAAAAAGCTGGATCGTTGCTTAATGAATGATGTTGCTTTGGATTTATTTCCTCAATCGTATTGCGTCTTTGAGTCGGGTGGCTGTAGTGATCATTTGCGTGGCCGATTTTACCTTTCAGGTGAAGTTGACAAAACGCGAGGCCCTTTCAAGTTTGTTAATGCAATTGCTTCGTGTGAGGAATTTATTCCAACGGCCTCTGATTTTTGGAATGAAACTGATGAATTATTTAGTTCCACGCCGGCTTTGTTTCGGTTAACAAAGAAGTTGAAGGAGCTGAAGCCGGTATTAAAAGCTTTGGGAAAAAAGAATGTGGCCAACATTTCAGTAAGAACAAAGGAGGCTCTTGCGGATTTGAAATTGAAGCAGGAAACTTCTCTTCGCGACCCCTCCCAAGTTAACGATCGAGCTGAATCCATGGCTTTCGAGCATTGGGAACGGGCTGCTCAGCTTGAAGAAAAATTTCTAAAGCAACGGTCAAAGCTATATTGGCTCAAAGTGGGCGATCAAAACTCTAAAGCATTTTATAATGCTATTAAGGTGAGGCATGCTCGTAACGCAATCCGAGAGGTTTTGGACCCGAATGGTATTACTCTCACTTCTCAGGAGGACATTAAACAAGAGGCGGTTAGATTTTTTACAGAATTTTTGCAGCATGAACCGGATGATTTCGTAGGTCTTCCTGTGAGTAATATACGTGATCTCCTGGGGGTTGAGTGTACTGGTACTGAACAGGAAAATCTTATAAAGGAAGTTACAGCTGAGGAGATAAAAAAGTCATTTTCTCAATGCCTCGGGATAAAGCGCCAGGGCCTGATGGATACACCATTGAATTCTTCAGAGCGGCTTGGCCGATTATTGGTAACGAATGTGTGATTGCTGTGGAATCATTTTTCCGGTTTGGGTTTTTGCCGAAAGGCTTAAACTCAACGATATTGGCATTAATACCGAAGAAAGAGGAGGCAAATGTAATGAGAGATTACCGACCCATTTCATGTTGCAATGTCTTGTACAAGATTATCTCTAAGATTCTTGCGAACCGCTTGAAGGTCATCCTACCTCGTTTCATCGCCACAAATCAATCTGCGTTTGTCAGGGGCAGATTGTTGATGGAAAATCTGTTGTTAGCCACAGAGTTAGTCAAGAATTATCATCGAGACGATATCTCTCCTCGCTGTGCTATGATGATTGACATCTCGAAGGCTTTTGATTCGGTTCAATGGTCATTCTTGTTTAACACACTATCTGCAATGAACATCCCTCCATGCTTCATTCGTTGGATTGAGTTATTTGTCTCCACTGCGTCATTCTCGGTACAAGTTAATGGAGAGTTGGCCGGGTTTTTTCAGAGTAAGAGGGGTCTTCGTCAAGGCTGCTCTCTCTCCCCCTATCTATTTGTGATTTGCATGAACATCTTGTCAAAAATGTTGGATTTGGGGGATATGGACAGGAAGTTTCAGTATCACTCGGGGTGTCAAAACCTGAGGATTACTCATCTTTGTTTTGCTGATGATCTTATGGTGTTTACGAATGGGAGTATGCGATCAGTGGAAGGTGTTTTACAGGTTTTCAACGCTTTTGAAGCGGCCTCGGGCCTGAAAATCAGCCTTGAGAAATCGAAGATATTTATGTCAGGTCTAAGACACAATCAACGTCAAGCCATTCTAGATGCTTTTCCTTTTGAGCCGGGGACATTGCCTGTGCGGTATCTAGGACTACCTCTTACTACCAAGCGAAGGACAATGTCAGATTATGCACCTTTGATACAACGAATTAAAAGCCGCATCTCCTCTTGGACGAATAAATTTCTCTCCTTTGCTGGAAGGCTTCAGTTGCTAAAGTCGGTGATTTCTAGTCTAAAAAACTTTTGGCTATCGGCATTTCGCTTACCAAAAGGATGTATCTTGGAGATTGTGCGAATTAGTAATGCTTTCCTTTGGTCTGGTCCGGATCTTAATCCTCGAAAAGCTAAGGTTAGTTGGGCTGAGGTTTGTGCACCGAAAGAGGAAGGAGGATTGGGGCTTAAGTGTTTAGTTGAAGCGAATAAAGTTAGCATTCTTAAGCTAATCTGGCGGACTGTTTTGGCTCAACAGTCTCTTTGGGTTGATTGGATCAAAAGAGAACTGATTCGAACGAATTCGCTTTGGTCGGTTGTTGAAAGCTCATCTTCGGGTTCTTGGATGTGGCGAAAGATTCTCAAGTACAGAGAGTTAGCCCGGGAATTTCATCGGGTAGAGATTCATAATGGGCTTGCTACTTCTTTTTGGTATGATAGTTGGTGTTCTTTGGGTCCTACTTTCAGCCTGTTGGGATCTAGAGGATTTATCGACATGGGGCTTTCAAATGAGGCTACTGTTGCTGATGCAGTTGCGAGGCGAGGACGGCGGCATCGTCATGATACTCTCGTTCGCGTTGAAGAGGAAATTAGTAGGCTACGTACTCGTGGCCTTGGCGAGAGCGAAGATGTAGCCTTGTGGCGTGGACGGAGCGACTCTTTCAGCACCTCTTTCTCCACAAAAGAGACATGGAACCAACTACGCCTTGCTCGCCCAATAATGCAAGGGCATGAAGGAATTTGGTTTTCAAAAGCTACTCCAAAATTCTCTTTCATAGTATGGTTAGCGGCTAAATACCGTTTATCAACAGGTGACCAGATGAGCTCTTGGAATGTTGCTCTTAACCCACAATGTTGTTTTTGTCCTGCGTCAATGGAAACTCGGGATCACATATTCTTTGCATGCTCTTATTCGCGAGATGTATGGCATGGTTTGATGGCTACTTGGAGTGAAGTATTGGAATTGGTTGCTGGAAATTCATTACCTAAGACACAGCTCTTTGTTGTAAGGTATGGCTTTCAATGTGTAGTTCACACGATATGGATTGAGAGGAACAAACGGAGGCACGGCGATGCTCCAACAACAGCACCAACACTAATCGGGAAGATTGATCGTATGATGAGAAACAAATTCTCAACTTTATCTTGTTTGGGGTCGAAGCTTCGCGACGCGCTCCAAGTGTGGTTCGCCGCACACCCATGAATTGTTTTCAGCTTTATTACTCTTTTGTTTCAAAAATGTAATCTTGCTTGAACTAGCTACATTGTTGTAAGATGCTAAAATGGCTTTTTTGTGAATAAATTTAACATTTTTACAAAAAAAAAAGAAGGTGAGGTTAGATGAGATTGGAATCCCTGTTCCAACAACACAGAATCGATACATAGTGCACGCATGGGGGTTGAAAACCCAAGGGAAATCAAATCAGTGGATATTGTTTATATGCATGACGTTGTTCATGAAGTGGCCTTGTGGATCGCATCTTTCAAACAAAAATATGCTTTCGTTGTGCATCCATTGTTATATGGAAGGCTCTCAGAATCGCCCGACGGAATATCGAAGCTAGGTTCTTTGCAGCATCTCAACTTGTCCTACACTTCTATACGTTATCTGCCTAAGGATCTCCAAGAGTTTGAAAAGCTAATTCACTTAGTTATAGCGGAAACACGTGAACTTTTGAGTATTTCTGGGATATCAAGTTTACATATTTTGAACATCTTGAACTTATATCGTTCAACTACCACTCTGTTTGCGTTGCTTTCCGTCCGTTGTTCTTTAGTTTGCATCAGCATTCATACAATGGTTACGTTTGAAGTTGATTGAAATGTCTACATTATACCAACTGCATTTTTCCACTAAAAAACTTCACAAAAGTGTTTAAAAACCGGTCTAAAGTCATCTGAAGTGGTTCATATTCTTTCAGAAGAGAAATCTTGATAAACGTGAGAAACCAAGTGATGATCTTCGATTCTTCCCATTCATCTATATATCAAACATTTGCTCCATCTTCCTTATGAATCTCGTCAAAAACGTCTCTTTACTCCATTAATTCCTCTGTTCTTGAGACCCACAAAGTACTCAAACTACGAAAAGGTGCAGAAAACAAAAAAAAAATACGTATATGTGTTTCCGTTTTGTCTTTGGTTTGGATTTGGTTTGATAAGAGAAACATAAAGTTGTAGATATTCTTACTTGGTTAATACCCAAATAGTGAGTATATCGATTTGGAATCCCTTGGGCTTCAAGTGTGGCATATATGGTTTTGATTTCCACCAGAAATGTATAAAGAATTAAGAAGATATTATAAAAATACTGAAGATGTTGTTAAGGAAATTCGATCTAGTAATAAAAGCCGGGTTGCGATCTGAAATATCCGAACTTTGAGGTGAAATATAAACTTAAAGTGAGGTCGAAACTGTTCTTTATTAGTCTGAACGCCGAAGTCGAGCTATGAACAGGATGGTACGAGGTGGGAGTCCGTCTAATGACGTGCCCCCTAAGTATTGCTTGAGGTCGGAGCTTTATAGAAGTAGCTCGGTACTTTCGCAAGTTACAATGTGTCTCAAATGAAGAGTAAAGGGTCCTATTTATAGCGCTTGGATGCTGACTTCTCTTTGGGCCGTTGACTCCTTAGCGGGCTTGTCTTCTTGGGCCGGGATGTTGTGGCTGAATTAGCAAGATTTCCAATGGGCTTATGGATGGGTGCTAAACCCGTATCCAACAGTTAGTCCCCCCCCCCAGTTCGTCGAGCTGAGGTGTCTGGTTTAGGTCGGCGAATTTCTTCGAGCAGTTAAGTCAGGCGGAAATTCTGCTAGGTCGCTTTGCTTCGATCAATACCATTCGTGAAATTCATTTTGTTTCAAATTTCGTCTCTTCGACTTTCGTGCCTTTCTTTCTGTGACTTCTGCTTCACGCCCTCTTTTGCACTCACCTGTGTTTATTGATTTCTCTTTAGATTCTCTGGCTTAGTATGCGATAAGGGGCTACTTTTTATCTGTCTTCTAGTAGTAGTGATTCGGATTCTTCCAGTTCGCTGGGTGTGAACTCTGTACGGTCTAGGTTCTCTTGAGACGACGAGGAATTCTTTAATTCGCGAAGCGGGTGGATACTTCGTCCATTTTGGGGTAATCCGGTGATGAAGAAGCCTCTCGCTTGTGATATATCATGGTTTTTACCGGTTTTATGCCATGATATAAGTCTGTTTTAGTGTCTTTTGGTGTTCTTTTAGAGTCCTTTACAGGTGTTATTAGGTACACGCACGTTTGGAGCAGAAGTGAAGATTTTGGAGCTATTTGGAGCACTTTGGAGATTTGACCCGAGAGGTTGTGCTCACTGTCCGAAACAGAGTACTGCGTCGATGGACGCACATCTGCATCGATCGATGCACAGCGAGTTGGGCCAGACTCTCGGCGGTTTAATGAAGAATGCTAATATTGCAAAGATGCCCAGAAGTTCCAGATATTTACACAGAAGCCCCAAGTCGTGTTTTAGCTATTTAATTAGGTTTTTAACTTTCAGTTTTAGATACGCTATCATAACTTAGAGCAGAGAGTTTTTAGAGCTTTTGGGGCTGATCTGATCCTGTACTACACTTTGTTTTGGAGAAGTTTTCGAACCCCTTTATTATTGTAATCTCTTTTATGATATCTATTAATTCATTGATTATGTTTACATCATCTATGTCTGAGTAGTTTCATAGTTAGGTTTAGGGTTTCTCATAGGGATTTCATGACTTGCTAGATATAATTAATTCAGTTAGGGATTCACATCAATAGATGTTCTTCAAACTAAATTGTGTTTAATGCTAGTTCTAACCTGATCACTTAGAATCTAGATCTTAGGTTGCTAAATACGACACGACAGTGTGGTTTAGAATCTGAACTATTTAGGTTGAGCAATTTAATTACTCGCAAAGGAATTTGGTTTAATTAGATTGTGAACATATCGAACTTGAAATTAAAGCTGGTTTAATCTGTTAGTAATTGCAAAGGAATTTGGATTGCTGCACTTAGACTTAGAGAATTCTCGCAACGACAGTTGGTTAATTCTATATCTGTGTTTGAGTTCTAGAACTGAGCTTAGTTAGATCTTGACTGAATGATTTATCTGCTTATCTGATTTCCTGAGAACGCCCTAGACTTAGGGCCCTTAGTTTATTTGCTTACAACAACAACCTGCTACTTGTTTACTTTCTCGCATTATTTTTAGTTTCCATTCATATTGCTTTCTCGTAGTTTTAATCTCTTTAGTTCTAATCCTATCGTTGCCTAGAGTCCTCTTGGATTCGATACCTAAGTACTACATTGATATACTGTGCACTTGCAGTTAGTATAGGGTAAAACTTTAGACCTATCAAGTTTTTGGCGCCTTTGTCGGGGACTCTTAGAGTCTTCGATAGCTTCGAACTTAGGGTTTTTACTAGGATTTTTATTTTTATTTTTGTTTACTGATTTTTTTTATTTTTCTCTGTTTTCTCTCTGTCGCAGGTTTCAAAATCGCATAGCATCGACCGTTGCACTTCTTGTATCGATCGTTACTAGGCGATTGGAGTTGAATCGATCGTTGCACTGTTAGCATCGATCGTTGCTTGGCGATTACAGACGGTTTATGCAGACGCGTGATACCAGAAGTAATCCGAACACTAATCTCGTAAACCTCCAACTTGAAGAGCTTGCTAGACTAAAGATGACCAACAGAAGAGTTCGAAGAACAAGGATGGTTGTTGTTGAACGTGTGATCATAAAGCCTGATGCTCAAGGTACCCTGAGGGACCGACACAACAATCCTTACAATGCTGCTGGAGAACCGATAGATGCTGAAGGGAATGTTATCCCTGATCCTCCAGAGCAACCACAGCCGCAACAGGAGCAGAACCAAGGACAAGGCCAAGGACAGGGCCAAGGTAGACAGATGGTTGTCCATGAGAGGACTTTAGCTGACTATAACCGTCCGGATGAGTTTCATGCTAACCGGTCAGCTCTTGTACTTCCTGAATTTGAGAGGAATGATTTTGAAATCAAGACCGTCTACTACTCTCTCCTGAGGCAGAAAGCCTTCCATGGCTCTCCAAGTGAGCAGTCGATGGATCACACAGATGAGTTTGAGGGCATAGTCATTGGAATAAAGTACGATGGAGTTAACCAAGACTATTTGTTCCTCAAGCTTTTCCCCTACTCTCTGGCTGGAGATGCTGCAGCCTGGCTGAAACAACTTCCATCTGGGACGTTTGTTACTTGGGCCGCTCTGAAGAGTGAGTTCCTGCGTCATTTCTATGATGATGCTCGCTCAGATCAGTCCAGACAGGACATTCTTACCTTTACCCAAGGTCCAACAGAGCCTCTTAAGACAGCCTGGATGAGGTTCAAGAAATACCAACGTGACTGCCCGCACCATGGATTCACCGAGGTAATACTTTTAGGCATCTTCTTTAGAGGAATAGATCTTCCATTTCAGACTGCGCTGGACAATTCTAGCAATGCCAACTTTAACACTAGGACTCCTGCTCAAGCTAAGCAGTTGATAGATAATTTAGTAAGTAGTAATAGCTGCAAGACTACTGATGAGAGAAGGAAGAAGTCCGGTGGGAAGATGGAGAATTCTGAGATAGCTGATATTAGATCTAAGTTGGACACAGTTTGCAATCTTCTAGCTGGGAAGAAAGCTGTCCACTTTGCTCAAGATGTTAAGAAGATCAATGATGAAGGAGATGATCAGGAAGAGGATGTGAATTACATCGGAGGATCTGGTTTCCAAGGAAACAGGTTTGGTAATCAGTCTGGTAATAGGTTCTTCAATGGAGGACAGAAGAGTGCTTTCAACAGCAACCAAAACTCTTCCGGATTTGGACAGACTAGTGGATTTCAGAAACCTTTCCAACAAAGTAATCAGAGGACTTATGGATCTTCCTCTTACCAAGCACCTCCTGTAGCTACTACTCATGAGAGTAAGATGGAGGCAATGATGGAACAACTGCTGGAAGGACAGACTAAGATTGCTGGACTGCAACAAGAAGTTGGATGCTGTCTATGAGGATCTCAATGGGAAGTTTGAGTCTCTAAACACTCATGTGAAGCAATTGGACACTCAGGTGAGCCAAATTTCAAGCTCCATCAAAGGGAAGAGTGTTGTAGACACCCATATTAAGGCCTGGTCAATGTACACTGATGATGGATCACACCTAGGTGAAAGATTTGAGCTAAGTACAGCTGAAGTGGTAGAAGAGGCTGAAATTTCGGATTTTGAGGAAAATATCTCGGGTGGAATCTGTGAAAATTCAACTGCATCGATCGATGCACCCTTAGCGTCGATCGTTGCAAGGCATGGACAGACAGATTCACAGGATTCTTATGACACTGATGCAGATTCAGAGCTTAACCGTTTATTCCCTGGAGTGTCTGAGATAACTCAACAGGAGATTTATGCACAATCTATTCGCTTATATCCTAAGGTGTCTGAAGTGATTCAACAAGAGATTGATGAGCTTAAAGAGCAAGAAAAGATTGGTGAAGAGTTGGAAGAAATTCCACCATCTGATGATCCACCTTACCACCCTTGTGTGCAGAGATACTTGGGTAAGATGTTGCCTTCGGATGAAGAGCTGAAGGATTGGGTTATAGTTGTTCCTCAGCATATAAGTGATGTGCTATTAACCAAGGTTCCTAAGAAGCTACCTGATCCTGGGATTTTTGTGCTGAGTTGTTCAATATTCGAGGATGGTTTTAAGCGCTCTCTGTGTGATTTAGGAGATGCTGGAAGTCTCATGCCATACTCTGTGGCAGAGAAGCTGGGTATGATGGATTTTTCACCTACTAGGACCTCTCTTGTCCTAGCTGATCAGTCGATAAGGATTCCTGAAGGAGTTCTTGAGGACGTCCCAGTAAGAGTTGGAAACTACTTGGCTCCAACATATTTCTTAGTTCTTAAGTACCACAGTGAGCAGGATGATGCTTTGATACTGGGTAGACCATTCTTGGCTACAGCGGAAGCAGTAATAGATGTGAGACACAGCTTGATAGATCTCCATCTGGGAGATGAGCCGCTGCACTTTGAGATGGACAAGCTGCGCAAGCCACTGATAGATGGGCAGACCTTCACCATTATGGATGGAGATGAAGAGCAGTCAAGTCACACTACAGTTTTGGATCCTGGGGAGCATTTCACTCCTTCTTTTCTTGGACGCGTTCACACTGATGGTGCTTACTCTCCGCCTTGGATGAGGAGACTTGCACAGAGGCAATCAAAGTCTCTGTCAGGATCTCCAGCAAACTGATCTTGTTCGTCCGGTCAAGCTAATGACCTTAAACAAGCGTTGAGTGGGAGGCAACCCACTGTTAGGTTTTAGTATTTTTCTTTCTTATTTTTGTGTTTTTCTTAGGAACTTACGTTTTGATTTTGTTTTGCTAAATTTTTAGATACAGCACTCGAGTCTGGAGATGTGTGACGATCGATGCACTTGTGCACCGGTCGTTGCAAGGAGATTTTGACGAGGAGAGGGGATCGCATTGTGACGATCGTTGCGGTCCTGTGCAACGATCGTTGCAAATGGTTTAATTGCTAAATTAAGGTACGCGGGCTAAATCGGAACCGATTTGGTTCAACAGCATCGATCGTTGCTCATCAGCAACGATCGTTGCACCCACGACCATGTAAGTGCCTTAAACCCTTTTCTCCTCTCTTCTTCTCCACTCTCGCCGTCCGTACAACCGAGACTCTCATCACCTAAATCTCTCATTTCTTCATCGTTTTTGTTGATTCCAAGTGCTATTCTCCTTGTTTTTACACGCTTTATCTGTTTTTCTAACCCATTCGAAGCAAATCCATGGTAATGTGTCTCAATTTCATGATTTCCGGATTCGTTTTTAGGGTTTTAGAATTTGAGAATTTTGGCTTGAAAACGATGATTCCATGCTGTTATAGACCTGATTTAGGATGATTGGTGATGGATTATTGTTGTTTGTGTTGTTTTAGAACGGATTTAGAAACGATTTTGAGGATTCATTGTCGGCTGTGAAATCGCCCTGCATCGATCGTTGCACATGTGCAATGGTCGTTGCACTTGTGCAATGGTCGTTGCATTGCGATTTCACAGGGAGTTTCTGCCGAGACTTACTTGTTTTAATTTCTTGCAGATGCCTCCTCGACAATCCCGTAAGCGTAGAACTACCGCAGCAGCAGCTACAGCTCATCACGCTCCACCGGCTGAGTGGTTCCATCGAGACTCGGATCCACCTGCAGATTATCAGAGAGATCAAGAAGCAATACAGCCACCTTGGCCTAGAGCAGATCAGCTATTGATTCTGACGGGTAGAGTGTGGGGTAATAATATTGCTGAGTTCCTTAAGACTGATGAGTTCACAGAGAGGCCATTGATTAAGCAGTGGGACGAGTATGACACATTGTTGTACAATGGTTGGTGTGGCATGAAGCTTAAGCCGACCAAATTTGCATATTACTCGACCTGCAAGAGTCTGGAGATCGATGAGCAGGTTCTGGGGACAATGCCAATGCAACCTTACGAGATGTACCCTGAGTTGGTAAGACAGCTGCTAGCCACTTGCAGAGTGATATACCCTATACCCGACAGCAGGAAGGCTTCAGGAGGCTTCTTTACCTTCATGTGCTTAGGAGCCAGGTATCGGATTCCCCTTCTCGATATATGTAGGATTTATGGATTCAGCACTGAGCCGACGCGCATTGGTATGTCACTTGAGTGGGATGTGGATGATGCTCAGTATTTCTGGGAATAAATTGGCACTGGTCGATACAACTCGAGGACCACACCGGTGATTCAGGTTAGGCATCCGGTTCTTAGATACGTCTTGCGCATCTTGGGATCTACTCTGTTGTGCAAGTTTGAAGCCAATAAGATGCGTAAGAACGAGATGGAGATGCTGTTCATTGGGCTGAGGGATCAGTTTGAGGATACTGTTCTGAGAGATCCCACTAAGGGACTCAACTTGGGAGCTGTCTTCGCTCACCATTTATGCGAGCTGCAGAAGAAGCCATTTGATGGTGTGGGCACTGAGAGAGTAGGGATTCTGCTTACTCCCATTTTCAGACATTGCAGGATTCCCTTAGAGGGAACGGAGCGTAGTGACAGTTTGGAGTTCCTTGACTTTAGCCATCTGCAGAGTGCTACCTGGCTGAAGGAGAGACGTGTGTGGGTCTATTATGAACCTGCCACAGAGAAGTGTGGTGTGGATCTTCCTGCTCCTGGTCTTACACAGATTGATACGCTGGATGCCTTGAGGTTCCAGCCTCCTACGAGTGAGCAGCGCAGAGTCCCTTCTATGGCTCATCCGCTGGGAGAGCCTTCTACACGAGCTTCTACTTCCTCTGCGCCTGCACCTGCACCTGCTGCCCCTGTCAATGACATTGGACCTTTTCCCGAGCCTACGATGCCTTATGGTGATATGTCTGAGGCAGAGTGGAGAGAGCGCTCAGATGATATTCTACGGTTCGTCTGGAACTTCATGCGTACCTGCACTTGCAGGAGACAGCCACAGATACACCATCCAGGACCTTCACGACGCAGGCGACGCTCTCCGACTCCCGGTTCTTCGAGTGGTATTGATCGTATTGATGGGATGAAGGATGAGTGATTGAGTATTGGCATCTCTAGACTACGGTTCTTGTATTTATTTTTCTTTTTCCCTTTGCATTTTCTTTTGATTTTCTTAGGATGTTTATGTTTGGATGATGTTTTCATGTTTAGACTATCGATTGCTTTGATTTTGCCTGTTTTCAGTGTTTTTCAGCTTGCAGGTTCGAAAATTTGGATTTTCTTACGGACTAACCTGCTAACTTGCTGACTGATCCGAAAATCGCAGTGCGTCGATCGACACAAGGTGTGTCGATTGTCACAACACGAAAGAAATCGCATTGCAGCGATCGTTGCGGTCCTGAGCAACGATCGACACACAACGAAAAATCGCCTAGCAACGGTCGATGCATTTATGCAGCGATCGATGCATGTGCGACAGAGGTAAAAATCAGACAGAAGTCAACACATCCATTAACATTTTTTGCTTTCTTTTACCAACCCTTTGCTTGACACTACTGGGGACAGTGTGTCTTAAGTGTGGGGGAGGTGCTACTGACTTTATCTTTCTGTTTTCTAAGAGTCAGTCCGTTTTTCAAAAAATTTTGTTTTATTGAGTCAAAACCAGTTTAAGTAGGAAACAGTGAATTTTTTAGAAGATTAACAACATCTTGCAGGAACTTAAGTAACCATTGGGATGAAGTTGCAGAATCTATCTATGACTATTAGAAAACCCAACACGGATCAACCTACTGAGGACACCCACATCACTTCAGATATCAGAGGATCCTTTTACTGTCTTCACCTTAATACTGACTTAATTTTCTCACCTAAGGGCTTGGTATACCTTGTGTCGGATTCCTTTGTTAGTTCTGACACAGTCTGTAAACATGTCCTATTTGGTTCCCTTCTCCCCTTCCATAAAGTAAAAAAAATATATAATAATAAACTGAGGATGAGTTCGTAACTCTGAAGTGGTCACAGGAGTAGTAGCAAACACTATTACCTCCTGTGCGATCCATGGAATGTGTCCGAAGTACACCCCTTAACGGGAAGAGCACTGATAAAAAAAAATGATACCCAATGGGGAAAAATCAGAATGCTAAGGAAGGGAAAAGAGAAGAAAGGGACTAGAGAAAGATAGTATGGTGGTCTAGAGCTGGCAAGGTAAGAGTCCATGTGCCCTTTGATCGATACTCCTTAGGTGAGACCACACTTAAATACTTGCAGAAGTCAGTAGGGTGAATTTGAATGCGTGAATGTGATTGTGGAGTTTACTTAGAACAGTTGCTAAGTGTGGGGGAAGTATATGTTGGTCTTGATATCTTGCAGGTGATTCTTTCAGTGGTTTACTAAGGGGAATCTGAGTGTTGTTGCTTCTAGGACAAAAAGAGTTTCTGAAAGTTTTCAAACCTCTTCACCATGTTCTAGTTCTCTGTTTTGCTTGAGGGCAAGCAAAGGCTAAGTGTGGGGAAGTTGATATATCATGGTTTTTACCGGTTTTATGCCATGATATAGGTCTGTTTTAGTGTCTTTTGGTGTTCTTTTAGAGTCCTTTACATGTGTTATTAGGTACACGCACGTTTGGAGCAGAAGTGAAGATTTTGGAGCTATTTGGAGCACTTTGGAGATTTGACCCGAGAGGTTGTGCTCACTGTCCGAAACAGAGTACTGCGTCGATGGACGCACATCTGCATCGATCGATGCACAGCGAGTTGGGCCAGACTCTCGGCGGTTTAATGAAGAATGCTGATATTGCAAAGATGCCCAGAAGTTCCAGATATTTACACAGAAGCCCCAAGTCGTGTTTTAGCTATTTAATTAGGTTTTTAACTTCAGTTTTAGATACGCTATCATAACTTAGAGCAGAGAGTTTTTAGAGCTTTTGGGGCTGATATGATCCTGTACTACACTTTGTTTTGGAGAAGTTTTCGAACCCCTTTATTATTCTAATCTCTTTTATGATATCTATTAATTCATTGATTATGTTTACATCATCTATGTCTGAGTAGTTTCATAGTTAGGTTTAGGGTTTCTCATAGGGATTTCATGACTTGCTAGATATAATTAATTCAGTTACTTTCGGAGGGAGAAAATTTGGTTTCGCCCGTCAGCGAAGAGCGGGGTAACGATCGCGATTCGGGTACTGGTGTAGACACGCAGGATCGTGAAAATGATGGAGATGATTTGGCTGAACCCGAAGGCAGTGCTTCGAAGCTTATTTCTTCTCCTTCTGTCAGTCGCTCTCAGCCGACGGTCCCAAAGGGGAAGAAGAAAGGGAAAAGGGGGGAAGCTACGGCGAATGAAGGGGGGGGTCTAGGAGGAGAGTGGTTCCTTGGCCAATTCTTTCGTCCATTTGTAAGCAGGATTAATTGGATGCCCTTTTGCGAGGTCGTATCCGTGTTCCTGGTCTCAAATTTTGTTTGCCGACCCCGGATGAGAGGCCCATGAATGCTCCTCCTGGATGGGTTTGTTTGCACGAGAGTTTATTCTCTGAGTGTCATATGTTGTTTCCCCTCCCGAGGCTCCTAGTTGAGTATTGCGAAGCGAAGAAGATGGCTATATCCCATCTTTGTCCGGGTGCTATTCGTAATATGGTGAGCACTTTGATTATGGCGGCTGACGATGGCTTTGATATGTCCACTGATTTCTTTTGCAGATTGACGTCGGTAGTGGTTATTTCTTCGCATGGGTTAACAGTGTGTTAACGTTTGATGTGGACAGGGTCTTTTTTTGGCTTGGAATACTGAGCCATGTAATTCTCTCTTTCTTTTCTTTTTCTTTTTCTTTTCTGTTTTGGTGTCTGCCGTTGCTGTCGTGCTTCGTCTCACGTCTTGTTGTTCGTTCTACAGTTTGTCCTTTTCCTGGTTTTTGGACTATGGGTTTTTCTGAGTATTTTTCAAAGATGAGGGCTCATCCTCCGATATCCTGGCCTTCAAGGAAAGACAAGGAGGGAAAGGCTCTTTTTGATTTGAGGGTTCGGGCTTGTTTTAAGAAGGTTGATTCAGGTATGGATCCTATTCCCTCCCTTTTTTATCGTGGGGATGTGCCTCCCTCTTTCTAATCTGTTGGATGCTCTCTCTTTTTTAGAGTTTTTTGGGTCGTTGTTCTCTTCTGGCCCGGTTGGTGGGTCATCGTCTTCTTTTTTCGTGGGAAAACACGTAAGATCTCGAGTGATGATTTCTTCGACGTGAATTCTGCGAGGTATCCCGCTGGGGAGTTTGCTTCGTGTAAAGGGAGTCCGCCTGTTGTTGACCTTGAGGTCAGTCATATTGCTGTGGAACGGGTTGTCGCGCAGTCGCCTACTGTTGGTGGGAGGTCTGCTTTTGCGGGGATGGAGGTTGACTGCGATGTCGGACGGGATCAGGAGGTCGTATCTGATCGTTCTTATCGTGCGAATTTCAGTACGGTCTCTCCCCGTGGCGTTGATCTGGGGACCAGTTGAGAGCCTGATTCGATGGACTTTTTTGGTCGTATCATCATACGGGGACGACCCCTTTGGTGGATGATAAATGGTCTTGTGCTGATCTCGTCTAGCGAATTTCGGAGAAGCCTCCTCGGAAGTTGATTCCTATCGCTGAGATGCTCAGGCCCGATCTTCAGGAGGATTTCTGTCATCGTGTTGTTAATATATATTTTGTTGTTTTTGCTTATTGTATTGTCTGACTGTCTACTTGGCTGACCGTTTCTCTCTTTCTCTTTTTTTTAGTCGACTGCTGTTTTTAATCAGCTTAGGAATTCCTACGAGCTTGACATGAAACAGGCCGGGTCGACGGGTGGCGTTCTCAGGGAGCAGGTCGACGAATTGCGCGGTTTTGCTCGTGATTTGGAGGTTGCTCGTGAACAGCTTGGGGAAGCTGAGGTGTCAGCAGCTGCTCTGGTGGTTGAGAGGCGAGGTGTTGCGGATCTTGAGAAGAGGGTTGCGGATCTCGAAGGTGCGAATGGTGACGGGAATCTTGAGGTCGATCGCCTAAGATCGGAAGCTAGTCGTCTGGCTTTGCAATGCGATGAGATGCGGGCTTCTTTTGACGAGCATCTTTTGGTTTAGCAGAGGGCTCGTTCTTAGGTGATTGCCGATCATCTTGCGAGGTTGAGGTCGGAGAGGGAGCGGGAAGAGCGTTATGTCGGGACGCTCCTTGTTCTGAATCAAGTTGTTGCCATTCTTGGTGCGTACTGATTGCTTGTTCGGGAAGGGATCCCTGTTCCTTCCGTACTGATTTCTCAGTTGGAGCGGGATACCTTTTCTTCGTCAGAAAGTTAGCGCGTTGAATCCTGTTGTTCATGGTTCTCATGATCCGTTTGTTCTGCCTTTTCCTGATGATAGGGTCTTTACTGATAGAGCGGCGGGAAGTGGTAAGGTGGGGGGCATGTTTTTTAAGGCCGCAACTGTTCCTGATGTGCCGGACTTCTTAGATTAGTTTCGCGTCTTGTAAAGTGGTTGTGTCGTTTTTTTTTTTGTGGGAGGTGTCCAGCTGTCGGCTTTCCTCTTCCCGTCGTTTTTTTTTTTCGTAGCGAACTTTGGTGGTCCCTGACCGTGTGTAAATGCTTATCTTGATTTTCCTTGTGATTTCTTTTGGCGTTGCGACCTTGTTTTTCTGCTCGAGTTTGTTTGGGAATGTCCTGACGTCTTTTTGGCGGTATTTTTCTTTGGTTCCCAAGTTTGGTCAAGCGTATTTATTGCTTTTTGATAGTTGTTTCTTTGGTTGTATGGGAGGGTGTACCACCATTTTGGTATTGAAGGTTGCGTTGGTAGCTGTTGTGCTGCTTTGAATGTGCTGCTTCGGGAACCACTACCTTTCTCGGTTATAAAGCTCCCCCCTTTCTTTTTGTTTTATTGACTGGGGTTGCGTCTTTCGTTGGTCAGACGGCCATGCTCAGGTGGACCCTGGCAGCGAAGCTGTTTAACTGATGGTCTTGTCGAATAGTATCGATGCTTGGGTGTGTACCGATAGCCTTTTTGTTCGTTATTCTTGCAAGAGTGACGGCTGTTTTTGATGCATCGCTGATTTTAGTAATGCACTAGAGGTCGTCCTCCCTTGGCCTTGTTGCTGTAATTGAGAGCGTGTGGCCAGTTTGTTAGGTGTTTGTGTTCTTTTTCTTCCCTTCATTTGGGTCGGTGTTTTCTTTTAATGCTCTCTCTCTCTCTCTCTTTTTTTTTTGCAGATCGGTGAGCAAGGAGTTGGGTTGGCTCTCCTTCTTTTTTATGAGGGAGGCATCTTTTTGGGACTTGGTGTGGTCGACGTCAGACTGTCCACGAGATCCATGGGATCTGTCCTTGGAGCTTGGTCGTTTCTTTTCGCATGGTGAGGTCGACTTTTCCCTCAGCTTGGACCGCCCTGGCAGGTCGCCTTTGTTTGGATCCCCTGTCTCTTGAGGGTAGCCTTGCAGAGAACAAACGTTTGACGCGGTGTTTTGATGCGGATTGCTGTTTGTTTGTTGCCATTTCTTTTTGAGGTTTTCCTTGTAGTAGAGGAGGTGAGTTTTGGTTTGGATGAAACTGTTTTTCGAGGAGTAAGATTTATTTTGGTTTATGTGTGTTTTCTTGTAATTTTGACAAGAATGGAAATGAAGGAAGAAAGGATTTATTATTGTCCCCTTCCTCGTGTTTTTTTTTGTTTTTTTTGCGAGTCGTTTCTCGGCTTTGGGCGAGATCAAATTTTAGGTGCTAGTACGTGCCCGGCTTATCCTGTCTTTGATTTTCTCGGATTGAAACAATGCTCGCCCAATCAAATACAGATGTTTGTGAGCGCGAGCTTTGGCTCAGCTTACCTCGTCATCTGTTTAGTTACCTAGGCGCGAGTACGTGCTCGGCTTATCTTGTGGAGTCCCTGAACATAGTTGTGCGAACGAGGTTTTACTTACGAAACTTTTCCTAAGGACTCGTGCGGGGTCTGGGCCCGGCTTACAAAGATGTGACGCAATATGTCACTGTGCATGAGACACGTGTTTTTTGGATCGATCATTTGGCCAGAATGTCGATAGTTAGTTGTTAGGGGGCTAAGTTATACGAAAGAGTACGAAGACTTTTAATTTTAAAATTTGGAGGTGGCTGCACCCTGTATGGGTTGCCTACGTACTCTCCGAGGAGAGATCAAACCCAACGTAGTTCCTTTTAGTTTTTACAATAACGAGGAAAGGCTTATTTTACCCTTGGTGGTTGCGGTCCGGTATTGTCACCTTCTAGAGAGTGCTAGAGTGCTCCGAACTGACTGACGCGCTTTCTTTATCCGTCGCGGGGTTTTGTCTGCCCGTGTTCATATGATTATCTGCCCGACGTGCCCTGATAGTTCGACTGCTTCAGCCATATCGCCTGTGGGGTTAGCGAAAAGATTTTGAGGCTCTGATGCTTGCGAGGTCCTTTGAAGGTGAGGTTGATCGAGCTATTTTGTTTCATCATGATTTTGATAGCCTTTTGGTCGCTAGGTCAAAATTTGATGGTAAATGAGTTGTCGTGGGCTATCCCGAGATTCGCTCGGTCCTTCGTGGTGGGAATGATTTCCTCGTTGGTTCGCAATCTCCTGGCGGTGGCTTCATACGCCGGTCCCTGCGTACTGATGTCCTGAGTACGAGCTTGTGTTGATCGCTCCGAGCTGTTTCGAGTTGATGATTCTCCAGTGATTGCGTGAGCGCGTCCACTTGTCATAACGGTTTTTTTGTTGTCTTTGTGATGAATCCTTTTAGGTTTTGCTACGGCGGTTGTCTCATGTTCTTCCCACCACAGGTCGGGTTATTCTAACTGCTCCATTTATTGGCTCCCGGGGGGGGGGGGGGGGGGGGTCGTTGGTATGCTTTGGTCGGCTGGGGCCGTCGCTTTGCTTTGGTATTCGTTGAGTAAAAGACTTCGCAGATGTTGACACTCGGTGGTGTCGTGTCCGGATCGTTGGTGGAAAGTGCAGAAAAGCCAATCTTGGTTGTAGATTTGTGTGGGTTTGCTCTGTGCCCTGTTCTGTTGGCCAATACCGCAGTACGTTCCTGGCCTTTTCTTTTTTTCATTTAGGTGCCCTTGTACAGGATCTTTTTCGCTCTTGGTAGAGGAGAACGTTTTTACCAATGAGCTCCTTTTTTTTCCGTTGCAGCGAAGGCTGACGCCTCGAGGAGTGCGTCCCTGAGGGTTCGTGGTTTGTTTGTCATCAGTGATAGTATCATATTTTATATGTTTATAGTATCATATTTTATATGTTTATAGTATCATAATTTTCATAGTTTTCATGCATTTTGCATTCATACTTAAGTATATTATTAGGAATTCATGCATTTAGGATTTAGTGTGTTTAGGATTAGAGTTTGCATTATTTGTCCTTTCTTAAATCATTTTTAGGTGATGTTGGAGCTTTTGGAGGAGTTCTTGATGATTGGAAAAGAGTCTTGGACCATGAGAAGTGTTTGGGATCAAGAGGAGATGTTTTGAATAAAGGAAGACCCATATTGTGCATGTATCGACCCACAATACCGACCAAAACCAGTCCATACAAAGCCATCCGGAACCACCATTTTCACAGGGACGCATACCGACTCTGTGTACCGACCAAACGCGCCCGGTATTGGTTACACTCGACGTACCGATCGCTCCATACCGGACAGAAGCAGTCGGTATCCAACATCTTCAAGTTGATGCATTTTGGACAGTGTAACGCCCCTTTCCCGTTCTCCGCTGACCGTCGAGCTGACCGGTCAACAATCAAACAAGAACATGACCGATCAAACCCGAGCAAGTCGAACAGGAAAAGTTCGTCACAGGACGAAGTCAGAGACGGATTGGTTTGAGACAAAGGCTCGCACTAATCCATCTTTGACCTCGCTATCCTCACTTCCGTAATACAAGTTGTACACCTTGTACCACTTCGGTGAGTTGTGTCGGTTCGGACGAAACCTCATATCAAGGAAACAACTTCATTTCTGAGTAACCAAACGTTCAGCACAACGTTTAATAGAATTTTTACAAAAAATCGTCATCTCAAAGCACATAAGTAAATCAAACACATAAAATGGCGCCAAAGCCGAACCGAAAATAAAACATCCAAAACCCCAAATCAAATCCCGTCACAAGCCATCCCGAAACTACACCGAGGCCTCCCGCGTCCGTCGCTGCTAAACCTGAAAAATACAAAAAGAGTCTAATGAGCGATTTAAGATCACCTAGTGAATCGGCTACCCACTAATGGCTTCTAGTCTATCTAGAGTCTACAGATTCCCGCCCCAAAGCCCAAAATAACAATCAACAGGAATGAACGGTCGATCACGCACTACCACGTCGTGATAAACCCACAACACACAATCAAGCCAAGATAAAGAGAAATTAGGGAAATCGAAGGCACTGTGGCACATGTCCTCTATTGGACTCGATCTATCTATCGCGCAATAAAGGAATAATAAAAAAACACTGGGCCCTACGATCTCGGCTACTTCCACGGGTTTAACATCGTCACCTATATGGTAACTAACCCATGACTCCTAAACGTGTACACAAGGTCCCACGAGTAGGACACCGTTCTCTGTCCATCGATACGCGGTGACACGGACTACCCCTAGATAGCCAGAGTTTCCATGTGATTCGGCCCTAGGACATGACCCCGTATTCTCCGAATCACACACCTACCGGCGTCACCCGATAGGTTAACACCATAACCGGAATCACCATGATTCGGTCAGGTAAAACCCGAGGATCCAATTGGGTCGGAAGTACCGGAACGTAAACAAAACCTAGGCTTGCGGAATCTAACGCACCCTAGAATCCTAGTGCAGAAATATAAACACGCAGACTCGCTGGGACTCTAGCACAGATCACACAGTCAATATCAATAATAATGATAAACCCCCAACCATTCCGCAAGCCACTATCCTATCAACACCACCGCTCAGACTAGGTTAGACACCTAGTCAGCACCAACTAACTTACCCGGTCCCGTGACCGGAGTAAGCGTCCACAATAACTGCTCGGCCCAACACCGAGCAGTCTAACAAGCCTGCACAAAAATCTCACAACAACAATAATAATAATCACGCAAACACAATCAACACAACAATCACATCAATCACAACACAAGCAGGCCTATTAGGGTTTCTAAGTCTTTTAAACCGTTTCTTACCGCTACCTTGGATTAGCGGATTGCTAACCCGTAGACGGTTTACAACTCATACCAATTCCATAAATATCTCATTCTAAGTATCTTTCATTAACTCCTTGATCCGTCGGTTTAGAGTTAGTAAACTTACTAACTCCCCGACGTCTCATTATTACTTAATTGATTCATTACCCATTCCCGCTATTAAACCTAAAACCCGATCCTGTTACATTATTTTATACGCCCATTTAGGTTTAACTCATATTTTAATGTCGTCTTAATTCCCGTATATAGATTCATTAATTGTCGTTCTTAATACATATATATGCATATACGGTCCTATTCAAACGGTGTCTATATGAATGCATCAATCAATCGTTACTAACAACCTAGCGGCACACAACCAATTAACCTTTTAATTCTTTAAACCCTAACATGCTTGTCTGATCCTAACCGGTTTATCATTAACTTCCAATTATTTAATATTAACCAATCATCTTAATTAACGGGTATGCATTCCTAAACCTACGGTTTCTCGGTTTCCGGTCTATATGTAACTAAGGGTTTGTGAGCCGACTCACAGTGAGATAGGCGCGGAATGACGGTCTGACGCGGTATGAATCCCGAGACCTCCGAACTGAAACCCGAACTTCCCGTACGCACGAACTCGAACCCCGAGGCTTTCCGAACACCCTGACATGAACCGCAAGTAGTCAATGGCTGGAGTCAACGCGTTGACCGGCGCTGGCCGGTATTGACTTTGACCTCCAGTTGACCGTTTACTTTGACTGTGGACCGTTGACTTTGACTTGAACCGGTTGACTTCCCAAACCAAACCGGTTGAACCACTGAACCATCAGAACCAACTGAACCGGTCTAATTAGAACCGGTTAGGTTAAACCGGTTTTGGTCAAACATTGACCGGTTTGACCTAACCGTTGACCAAGGCTAAACCAGCCTTAAACCAACCCAAATCTTGAATCAAATCATCCCATCACACTCCTTGAAGAACCGGCTGAAGATTGGCGGAGGTTGGGCTTCTCCGGTGACTTCTCCGGCGACTTCTCCGGCGTTGACCGGCCGGTTCACCCCTTTTTCCGGTGACTCAGAAGATGATCCACCTATCAAACTGACCGAAAAGAAGAGATCTAGCCATCCATGGCTTCAAAACATTCAGATCTGATGAAGGATGAGAGAGATTCCCCAAAACCCTAATCTGCGGATGCTTGCCGGCCAGATTACGGCGCGCTCCTGCGACGACGACGATGGTGGCTGGCTGGAGATTGTAGAGGAGGGAGAGAGGAAGCTATAGCACTTTGCAGAAGTGGATTTGGGTTTATATTGAGAGAGTTATGGGATTTTTGGTGTAAAAGGATATGAAGAACACTCAAGAACACTTTGAATGTTCTTGAGTTTCTTTGAAGATTCAAAGGATTTTCTGGGTTTTCTGGGCAACTGGGATGAATGTAGAGAGAGAGGAGAGAGTGAGGGAGTTTAGAGAGAGGTTTTGTTGCCAAAAATGAGAGTGTCAACAATAATTCCCATGTTCATGAACCATTCTCATGCATTGCATGCAAAGAGAGAAAGGTGGCGCCATCACAGAGGTAACACCTGTCCATCTGAGTGTTTTGTTGTCCAAAAACCCTTCCTTAAACCACCCTTAACCAACCCTTAAACCGCTTAAACCCGTAGCTTCGGTTTTCCTTGATCTTGCGTTTAATATTTTAGAACCACTCTGGAGGATCCCATAAATCCTCAAACCTCTACAAACTGATTCTCCATGCTATTTTATGAATTTAGCATTTCGAATCACTCCGTTCGGACTTACGTAGCTCCGGTTATGATAATTTTTGGAGTTTCCTCGGGTTTGTCGGTTTCCATTCCCGACAAGCCGTAAAACATGTTTCTGCTCCGATTCTTCCAATTATGGTCTTCTAAACATTCTTTATGTCCAAACATAAGAATATTTGGCCCGTCTCGGCTTCCGTCTCAAACTTTGGCAAAATTACCATTTTACCCCCGACTTTGGTAAAATGACAATTTTGCCCCCGGTTAACTTTCTGCTGCCCGTTGACCGTATTTTTGATACGGGGTATCACATTCTTCCCCACTTATAGGAATTCGGTCCCCGAATTCTCCGTCACTAACAGACTTCAAATTGGTTCTGAACCCTGCAAGTCACTTCATCACTCCACTCTGACGCTTCTATACTCGAACACTGCTACATACCACTGGCTTCCACACCACCCAAATCCGCTTCACTCTTAACTGACTTCATCGGTCTCGATCCTTACTTAACTCTGGTTATATTCTTTTCTCTGTTTCTCACTTAGGACTTCCCCACTTCGCTTCGACCTCCATATCTTTCGGGTCCTGACTTCCTTCTTCCTTTCTTTCTGAGACACTCTTCAGGAAATCTGATCACTTACTTCCTTCTGACTGCTTCCAACAACAAGACTGATCTTTCTTTCCTAAATCTCTCTGCTAACTCATCATACTGAACAACTTCACTCTGTCGGTTTCTTGATACTGATGCACTCCCTCACTGATACCTTTACCAACTGCCTCGCTTCCTGAGTCAACTTGTCTCGCGATGTCTTGATACTTCATCTCGCTCTCGGGTTCGGGTTCGGTCTCGGATTCACATCGCGTCGCCATTCCGTCTTACAATCAACACAACAACTCACTGAAACAATTAGTTCCATTCCGATTTATCCCCGACATCACTTTCCCATAGAAATATGGTTACTTAATCACGTACCCGACGGTTACTCATGATTAAGTAACAATATACTATAAGTCCGCTCCCTCGTGAATCGACGGTTGAACACAACCGTTCTCAGTCGGCTAAAAACTTGAAATAAAATTAAAACAAAATCAACACTTTACCTTTCTAACAAAACCGAAGAAAAGCGATCAATCACTACTCAAATTCCGAACTACCAACAATTCAACGGTCTCTAAGACCACAAACAATCAGTCTACCAAAAACTACGCATGCTAATACTACACAATCTATCGCACAAATAAATCAATCAATCAATCAAGAAAGAAATGAAACAAGCAGTTACCACACACATTCACACAATCTAATGATCGGTCGGATGCGTCGTCAGTCCGGGTTCAGGTCATGATGAACGGTCGTCAGTTCCGCTCATCATTTAGTTTCACACAGTAATCCATTTGCTTTCAGAACCATCTCAATCATGCAAATAGTTACTATGCTACTCAAAACGATCAGCTGAACACTCTGCATCCACCACATACATAAAACGATATATCATACGTCATAAGGTTTTTAGTACATGGTCCTGATCAGAGTCCCTACACATGGCCGCCATCATATCCAAAAACCCATACTGCGCCGCTATACATCCGAAAAGTCAAAGACGACACGCAAAGTCGCCTATCCGCCGATCTATCTACAAGACAAAAAGAAGTTAGTGCCCCCACTTACCTGGCCTAACTACTCCTATCCTAACCTAACGCCTCCAGCAAGACCGAAATGCCCAACACCACTGGCAAAACGGCTCGCTGAAGTATCCGCTGGCAGGTGCGCCGGGAGGGTGTGGCGAGTGTTGTCTCGAGATGGTGCTATGACATGCTGTGGCTGGGCTATCAGGCAAGGATGAGCAACGTGACCTGCGCAGCCACACAACTGACAGACTGAAGCGGACGCTGGGCGTAGTCCACGGTAACATGCGGATTCTTGATGATCGTAACCCCCACATAACTGACAAGTCCTCACTGGCTCGGGTCTGGAAAATGGACCAACCGGTAACTGCACAACGGGTGGCTGACTGGGCTCTGGATCTCTGCGGCTGGGTCCCGCTCGATAATCCTCTGGTACTGGTACTCTGTACGGCTCTCCATATGGCACACATGCTCCGGATCCGACGGTAGGACAAGTCGATGCTCCATGACCCTCGTGACCACATAACTGACAGTAGTCGGGTCCCAGTACACTATGGGACGGCTCCCGAAGGCGTGGGTCTACTGGTCGAGGGCACCAATGCAAATGAAATCCCTGCACTCCACACGCACTGCACATCCTGTACTCTGGTATTGCTGGAGGCGCCTCTACCATCTCGGATGGTGATGTAACTGGCTCGAACTGTGACTCAGTAGATCCTGGTGATATGACCATGTCGAACGGTGCACGAGGTGATCCAGGTCGTAGGTTCGGCTGGTGATGAGGTCCGACCTGCTGCTCCAAAACATCCTCAAGCATAGCTACCTGCTCATCCACCTGCTGCTGCTCTAGAACCCTGTAAATGTCGCAAAGGAACTGGTGGACGATCCGATGTACGAGAACCTCGTGAATGGCCTGGCGATGCTGGGTATCCCTGAAACTGATCCAACTGACCCTGCGACGAACCGTCTGATCCCTGCTGACTCATGACGTTCAACTGTAACTACACCGCGCACACACACACACCCCTCCACTCCTCCCAGGACACACTGCTGAAAGACTGCAATCAAAAACACGAAACATTAGTACAGATCATACAAACATTCTACTTCCCATCTCAACCCTGGGTTTAACGGACGCGGCTCGGTTTCCTAATGGATGCTTGTGTGACACATTTGACTAGATAAAATACGGAAAACACTCAAAAATGAAATGTTTCGAAACCCATGCAGAACCATGCTCTGATACCACCTTTGTCTGTAACGCCCCTTTCCCGTTCTCCGCTGACCGTCGAGCTGACCGGTCAACAATCAAACAAGAACATGACCGATCGAACCCGAGAAAGTCGAACAGGAAAAGTTCGTCACAGGACGAAGTCAGAGACGGATCGGTTTGAGACAGAGGCTCGCACTAATCCATCTTTGACCTCGCTATCCTCACTTCCGTAATACAAGTTGTACACCTTGTACCACTTCGGTGAGTTGTGTCGGTTCGGACGAAACCTCATATCAGGGAAACAACTTCATTTCTGAGTAACCAAACGTTCAGCACAACGTTTAATAGAATTTTTACAAACAATCGTCATCTCAAAGCACATAAGTAAATCAAACACATAAAATGGCGCCAAAGCCGAACCGAAAATAAAACATCCAAAACCCCGAATCAAATCCCGTCACAAGCCATCCCGAAACTACACCGAGGCCTCCCGCGTCCGTCGCTGCTAAACCTGAAAAACACAAAAAAGAGTCTAATGAGTGATCTAAGATCACCCAGTGAATCGGCTCCCCACTAATGGCTTCTAGTCTATCTAGAGTCTACAGATTCCCGCCCCAAAGCCCAAAATAACAATCAACAGGAATGAACGGTCGATCACGCACTACCACGTCGTGATAAACCCACAACACACAATCAAGCCAAGATAAAGAGAAATTAGGGAAATCGAAGGCACTGCGGCACATGTCCTCGATTGGACTCGATCTATCTATCGCGCAATAAAGGAATAATAAAACAACACTGGGCCCTACGATCTCGGCTACTTCCACGGGTTTAACATCGTCACCTATATGGTAACTAACCCACGACTCCTAAACATGTACACAAGGTCCCACGAGTAGGACACCGTTCTCTGTCCATCGATACGCGGTGACTCATACTACCCCTAGATAGCCAGAGTTTCCATGTGATTCGGCCCTAGGACATGACCCCGTATTCTCCGAATCACACACCTACCGGCGTCACCCGATAGGTTAACACCATAACCGGAATTACCATGATTCGGTCAGGTAAAACCCGAGGATCCAATCGGGTCGGAAGTACCAGAACGTAAAAAAAACCTAGGCTTGCGGAATCTAACGCACCCTAGAGTCCTAGTGCAGAAATATAAACACGCAGACTCGTTGGGACTCTAGCACAGATCACGCAGTTAATATCAATAATAATGATAAACCCCCAACCATTACGCAAGCCACTATCCTATCAACACCACCGCTCTGACTAGGTTAGACACCTAGTCAGCACCAACTAACTTACCCGGTCCCGTGACCGGAGTAAGCGTCCACAATAACTGCTTGGCCCAACACCGAGCAGTCTAACAAGCCTGCACACAAATCTCACAACAACAATAATAATAATCACGCAAACACAATCAACACAACAATCACATCAATCACAACACAAGCAGGCCTATTAGGGTTTCTAAGTCTTTTAAACCGTTTCTTACCGCTACCTTGGATTAGCGGATTGCTAACCCGTAGACGGTTTACAACTCATACCAATTCCATAAATATCTCATTCTAAGTATCTTTCATTAACTCTTTGATCCGTCGGTTTAGAGTTAGTAAACTTACTAACTCCCCGACGTCTCATTATTACTTAATTGATTCATTAGCCATTCCCGCTATTAAACCTAAAACCCGATCATGTTACATTATTTTATACGCCCGTTTAGGTTTAACTCATATTTTAATGTCGTCTTAATTCCCGTATATAGATTCATTAATTGTCGTTTTTAATACATATATATGCATATACGGTCCTATTCAAACGGTGTCTATATGAATGCATCAATCAATCGTTACTAACAACCTAGCGGCACACAACCAATTAACCTTTTAATTCTTTAAACCCTAACATGCTTGTCTGATCCTAACCGGTTTATCATTAACTTCCAATTATTTAATATTAACCAATCATCTTAATTAACGGGTATGCATTCCTAAACCTACGGTTTCTCGGTTTCTGGTCTATATGTAACTAAGGGTTTGTGAGCCGACTCACAGTGAGATAGGCGCGGAATGACGGTCTGACGCGGTATGAATCCCGAGACCTCCGAACTGAAACCCAAACTTCCCGTGCGCACGAACTCGAACCCCGAGGCTTCCCGAAAACCCTGACATGAACCGCAAGTAGTCAATGGCCGGAGTCAACGCGTTGACCGGCGTTGACCACGGCGTTGACTTTGACCTCCAGTTGACCGTTGACTTTGAATGTTGACCGTTGACTTTGACTTGAACCGGTTGACTTCCCAAACCAAACCGGTTGAACCACTGAACCATCAGAACCAACTGAACCGGTCTAATTAGAACCGGTTAGGTTAAATCGGTTTTGGTCAAACATTGACCGGTTTGACCTAACCGTTGACCAAGGCTAAACCAGCCTTAAACCAACCCAAATATTGAATCAAACCATCCCATCACACTCCTTGAAGAACCGGCTGAAGATTGGCGGAGGTTGGGCTTCTCCGGTGACTTCTCCGGCGACTTCTCCGGCGTTGACCGGGGGTGGTCTGGCGTTGACCGGCCGGTTCACCCCTTTTTTCGGTGACTCAGAAGACGATTCCACCTATCAAACTGACCGAAAAGAAGAGATCTAGCCATCTATGGCTTCAAAACATTCAGATCTGATGAAGGAAGAGAGAGATTCCCCAAAACCCTAATCTGCGGATGCTTGCCGGCCAGATTACGGCGAGCTTCGGCGACGACGACGACGGTGGCTGGCTGGAGATTGTAGAGGAGGGAGAGAGGAAGCTATAGCACTTTGCAGAAGTGGATTTGGGTTTATATTGAGAGAGTTATGGGATTTTTGGTGTAAAAGGATATGAAGAACACTCAAGAACACTTTGAATGTTCTTGAGTTTCTTTGAAGATTCAAAGGATTTTCTGGGTTTTCTGGGCAAGTGGGATGAATGTAGAGAGAGAGGAGAGAGAGGTCGTGGTAAGGGAGTTTAGAGAGAGGTTTTGTTGCCAAAAATGAGAGTGTCAACAATAATTCCCATGTTCATGAACCATTCTCATGCATTGCATGCAAAGAGAGGAAGGTGGCGCCATCACAGAGGTAACACCTGTCCATTTGAGTGTTTTGTTGTCCAAAAACCACCGCTTAAACCCGTAGCTTCGGTTTTCCTTGATCTTGCGTTTAATATTTTAGAACCACTCTGGATGATCCCATAAATCCTCAAACCTCTACAAAATGATTCTCCATGCTATTTTATGAATTTAGCATTTCGAATCACTCCGTTCGGACTTACGTAGCTCCGGTTATGAATTTTGGAGTTTCCTCGGGTTTGTCGGTTTCCATTCCCGACATGCCGTAAAACATGTTTCTGCTCCGATTCTTCCAATTTGGTCTTCTAAACATTATTTATGTCCAAACATAAGAATATTTGGCCCGTCTCGGCTTCCGTCTCAAACTTTGGCAAAATTACCATTTTACCCCCGACTTTGGTAAAATGACAATTTTGCCCCCGGTTGACTTTCTGCTGCCCGTTGACCGTATTTTTGATACGGGGTATCACAGACAGGGACTCATATGGACTCGCCATACCGACCAGAACCGGTCGGTACAAGCCTGTCGAAGCTCCCACTATAAATTTGTAATTTTGGGTTTCTAAAACTCTAAGCTACCTAAGCCTTAGATTTCTTTTGTCTTATGCTTTTGTTTATGATTTTAGAACTTGTAAACCTTTGATTTTAAGTTTAATTAAGTGTTTCTCTTGTTTCTCTTAATCTCTCTTTCTATTTATGATTTCTCACATCTCTTTTATGATTAGGGAGTAGAGTTTTTGGGTTTTGTGGATGAGGTTGATTTAGGTGGTTTATGTGATGATTAGTGATGTTTAGGACTTATTTATGAATGATCCTTCTCTAATTAGTTGATCTCTATGCTAGGTTGCAAGGAATTGTTGAATCTAGATGCTAGACTTTTCATGCCCGAAAGGTGTTCGATGAAATGCTTGAATGAACTTTTTAGAGAATTTTCACTCTTAGCCTAAGAGATTAGTTGTCTAAGGTGATTATTGGTAATCATAACTTGTTTGCATTGCTTGTTTATCTCTTAATCACAAATGAGAATTTGATCTTTATTAGGGATTAGATAAAGAGATTAGTGCCATGAGATTGGATTAGTCTAATGATTAGTGTTCTTAGCCTAAGGATTAGCTTTGATAAAAAGGTATTTGATGGATATTAATGCATGCTTGTCTTGTAATTTGCAAATGAGAATTGAATAAATGCATGATTAGCATAGGAGTTATGAACATGAGAATGTGATTAGCTTAATTATGATCATTAGCCTTGTTTAGCATTGTTTGATTGATTGAAGCATCAATGATTGTCTCTAGATCACCTAGTCTCCATAGCCTCATCCTAGGACCCTTCTTTTATCTTAGTTGTCTTCTTGTTTAGTGTTTTGTTTGTTTCTTGTTTCCTTTATTTCCTTTCTAGATTGTTTAGGTTGTTAGATAAACCCTTTTTATTGGATTTGCTTAACTTGAGTAGTTTCTTGCATTCTTGATCGGTTGTTCTTCTTGTCTCCCTGGATTGATACCTTAAGTACTATAATGACACGAGTAGATTTGAGGAATTGAGCTAGATCATTACATAAAAGTCTATCATCAATTTGGCGCCGTTGCCGGGGAGGTGTAGCAATAGCCATTAGGATTTAGATTCTACTTTAGACTAAGCTTTTATTTTGTTTTTACTTGTGTGGTTACTAACTCTCTTTCAAGTGTTTGGTCTTTTTGTAAGGTGCAAATCACAAGGAAGAGAGCATGGCTTCAGAGATAGCTTCTATGTTGAGGGCTATGTTGGAAGCTCAAGAAAGAGAGATGGCTTGGGACCCTACAAGTCATCATGGTTTTGAAAGCACATCCACTTATCAAGGTGGTCTTCCAAATGAGTACTCTTCTCATGAGTACCAATATAGATATGGTGATGGATACCAAACTTGGAGCATGGAGCATGATCATGAAGAAACTTACTCCTCCCAATCATGTGATGAAGAGCTTCTCAACTTGGCAAGGATGTCATTGGAAGGACAAGAGAGGTATAATGAGGGCTTAAGGATGATCAACAATGATTTTGCCCATTTGCCTCAAGATGCAAGTATTGTTGAGCCAACACATGAGGAGAATGCTCAAGTCCAAGATGAGTTCTTGAAAGAAGCTGGAGAGACTATCAAAGAATTCGAAATGCTTCTTGGTTGCACTGTTGGTGAAGACCTTGTGATTAGGTATGAAGAAGAGGATGATGAAGAGACATTCATGGGTCATTCAACCAATAACAACAATGAAGGAGTAAGAGAAGTTGTGAGAGATGAGGAAGAGCCTTATGAAGATGGATTGGTTGTTGAGTGCAAGGAGATGGAAGAGAGCACACAAGATGAGCTCTCAATCATGGAAGAGGAACCAAAGCAACCAAATCCCAAGCAAGAGCTAATTGGAGGAAATCTTAGGGAGAAACGAGATGGTCCCAATAAAGAATCCTTCAAGGAGGATGAAGAATATGGATCTCCAATGGCTCACACCTTTCACAAGATTCTTGGTATAGTCTCTACCACACCATTGAACTTTCATGATCTAAGGAAGATCCTTTTCGAGGAGATAAGGATGAAGGAGTTTAAGGGGTGGTTCTACGATGAGTATGATCCCGGTGATACCAACTCATGCCACATCCCTAACCAAAAAGAGTGAAGGGATAGTCAAGCTTAGTGACTCAAAACAAGCTCACTTGGGAGGAATTCCCATGTCTATCCTTTTTGAGGAGCTTTGGGGTAAATGCAAAGAAGAAGGGAAAGAGTTTTGGGTGCAAAGGGACTTCAATGCTAAATCAAAGGATGAGAAGCCTATGCAATGGTCTAAGTTTGGGGGAAGCCTCATGCCAAATCAAAGATGCCTCCACCTCCCATTCCTCCTCTCCATCCCACTCTCCAAGTACACTCCAACCTTTGTCTTTTTGATTTTGCATTTTTGATTTAGTCTTTTGTCTCTTTCCCTTGCTTCTTTCACACAAGGGACTGTGTGATTTAAGTTTGGGGGAGGAGACTAGTTGCTAATGATGTGTTTTGTGTTCTTATCTTCTTTTCTTGTATATTGAGTCTCATTCATGCATTTAAGGCATAGAAAACGCATAAAAATTTGAAAATTTTCGAAAATTTTCACAAAAAGAAGCATGCATTAGCATCTTTAGGATTAAGTCTAGTATCTATTAGCATTGTATTTTATTTTGCATAAAGCGTTTTGATGAAACTTCCATTTGAGTGTCAACTCATGAGCTTGAATTAATGCCCTCTTTAGGAGTTGTAAATGCATTTGAGTAAATTTGAAGTTAAGGATGCACCATGTTTGGATCTCACTAGCTTGAAAGTTATACCTCATTGTTGATACATGTCACCCCATGTAACACAACTCTAATGAACTTGGACTTAATTTGAACTTTCAATTACTCTCTCTTGGAACTTAGATTGCTCACCAATTGTAACTCTAAAAACAATCATGCTTGCTTATTCCTTTTGACATTCTTACAAACATTGATTGACCATTTACATCATTTAATGGTACCTTCACCTTGAACCTTAGGCCATTGTTTTTTTTCCCTTGTTGATTCTTGAGTGAGGCCTCTTGTTGATAATGCAAACTTGTGCAAAATTTTGAATTGATAGGAGAACGACAAGAACTCACTTCCATGCGCCAATTGCATTGATTGGCTAGATCTAGGATAGGACTTGGGATGGGCTTTTGCTTTCATTTGATGGGTTTGATGGTGAGAGATTATTTCTTGAGTGAGTTGAAAAGAATAGAGTGATTTGAGAGCAAGAAAAGTAAAGAAAAAGCCATGAGGCATGAGTGTTCAAAGGAAAAGTTTAGGAAGTATAAATGAAGTAATAGCTCTAAGTTCTTAATGCAAATGAATCCTCTAAGAAGATAAAAGAAAAGAGAAGAGAAAATGAAAAGAGAAGAGGATAGTAAAGAGAAAAGAAAAGAGCTAAGTGTTGAAAAAGAAACTTCATAATTTGTAAAAAGAGTGAAAAAGAAAAGAGTGGGGTGTGAGTTTAAAGATTCAAGAGTGGGTTTGGAATTGGGTTTATGCTTTGGGTTTTGAGATTTAAGCTAAAGAAAGGGTAGAACATGGAAGTGGATGCTTGTATGCATGAATTGTTCTCTTTCTTCCTACTTTTGCATAAAGTCTTGTGTTCCTTTTTATTGAGAGAAGCCACTAAACACTTGTAACCCTCACCAAAATCCATGCTAGCCTCTTTGACACCTTGCCCTTTGGTTTGTGGTTCATGTTTCCAAATAGAGAGTCCACCAAACACCTAATTGAATGTTAAAGAGTTGTGTTGCTTTGGTTGCTTGTTATTGCTTTGATGGTTTGATTATTAGAGCGAAATGTTTGATGAGCATGGCTAACTCTTTTGGAGTAGAGATTGTTTGTGTATTTGCAACTACTTTGAAGGGCATTGAATTGAATTCCTTTGTTGACATTCTCGGATTTCATCTTCCATTTTCAAACCTTTCTCACATCTTATCCTTGATTGTTTGCTTGCGGACAAGCAAAAGATAAGTTTGGGGGAATTGATAGTATCATATTTTATATGTTTATAGTATCATAATTTTCATAGTTTTCATGCATTTTGCATTCATACTTAAGCATATTATTAGGAATTCATGCATTTATGATTTATTGTGTTTAGGATTAGAGTTTGCATTATTTGTCCTTTCTTAAATCATTTTTAGGTGATGTTGGAGCTTTTGGAGGAGTTCTTGATGATTAGAAAAGAGTCTTGGACCATGAGAAGTGTTTGGGATCAAGAGGAGATGTTTTGAATAAAGGAAGACCCATATTGTGCATGTATCGACCCACAATACCGACCAAAACCAGTCCATACAAAGCAATCCCAAACCACCATTTTCACAGGGACGCATACCGACTCTGTGTACCGACCAAACGCGTCCGGTATTGGTTACACTCGACGTATCGATCGCTCCATACCGGACAGAAGCAGTCGGTATCCAACATCTTCAATTTGATGCATTTTGGACAGGGACTCATATGGACTCGCCATACCGACAAAAACCGGTCGGTACAAGCCTGTCGAAGCTCCCACTATAAATTTGTAATTTTGGGTTTCTAAAACCCTAAGCTACCTAAGCCTTAGATTTCTTTTGTCTTATGCTTTTGTTTATGATTTTAGAACTTGTAAACCTTTGATTTTAAGTTTAATTAAGTGTTTCTCTTGTTTCTCTTAATCTCTCTTTCTATTTATGATTTCTCACATCTCTTTTATGATTAGGGAGTAGAGTTTTTGGGTTTTGTAGATGAGGTTGATTTAGGTGGTTTATGTGATGATTTGATGTTTAGGACTTATTTATGAATGATCCTTCTCTAATTAGTTGATCTCTATGCTAGGTTGCAAGGAATTGTTGAATCTAGATGCTAGGCTTTTCATGCCCGAAAGGTGTTCGATGAAATGCTTGAATGAACTTTTCAGAGAATTTTCACTCTTAGCCTAAGAGATTAGTTGTCTAAGGTGATTATTGGCAATGAGAACTTATTTGCATTGCTTTTTTATCTCTTAATCACAAATGAGAATTTGATCTTGATTAGGGATTAGATAAAGGGATTAGTGCCAAGAGATTGGATTAGTCTAATGATTAGTGTTCTTAGCCTATGGATTAGCTTTGATAAAAAGGTATTTGATGGATATTAATGCATGCTTGTCTTGTAATCTGCAAATGAGAATTGAATAAATGCATGATTAGCATAGGAGTTATGAACATGAGAATGTGATTAGCTTAATTATGATCATTAGCCTTGTTTAGCATTGTTTGATTGATTGAAGCATCAATGATTGTCTCTAGATCACCTAGTCTCCATAGCCTCATCCTAGGACCCTTCTTTTATCTTAGTTGTCTTCTTGTTTAGTGTTTTGTTTGTTTCTTGATTGCTTTATTTCCTTTCTAGATTGTTTAGGTTGTTAGATAAACCCTTTTTATTGGATATGCTTAGCTTGAGTAGTTTCTTGCATTCTTGATCGGTTGTTCTTCTTGCCTCCCTGGATTGATACCTTAAGTACTATAATGACACGAGTAGACTTGAGGAATTGAGCTAGATCATTACATAAAAGTCTATCATCAATCAGCTCGTAGCGGAAAGGCGACTCGTGGCAGAGCTCGTATCGTAGCGCCGGTAGCCCTTCTTCGTCCGCTACTGGGATTTTGGAGGCGGTGGCTTCGAACCTATTGACATATGACCTAAGAGATTCCCTTTGCCCTTGATTTACGGCCCAGAGGTCGGCGTTAGGGTTTTCTTCTTGGCCAGTCGTGGAGTGGTGTATGAGAAATGCGTTGTTAACTGGTGGTAGCTGTCGATGGAGCGCATTTTTAGGCATATGAACCAGTCTAGAGCGGCGCCGCCTAGTTTTTCCACGAAAAGTCGGCAAAAACCGGCGTCGCGCTCTTCTGGAGGGAGTTGTATTTGTGCTAACGCGGTGTTAAAGGCTGTCAAATATTGGTGGGGGTCTGAAGTTCCTTAGTAGATTGGTAGCTTGTTCCTCTCCGGGGGATTGGTCGTCTTGGGATGAGTTGATTGCTCCACATTCATATAGCGCTTCGCGGCTCGATCGTGTTCTCGGCAGTGTGAGCTCGCCATGTCTGCTAGTTGTTGCTTGGTACTGGGCTACTTCGCCCGCCAGCTGGTCGGAGTGGCTGTTATTACTTTTGGTCAGTTCGTCGACCAGAGTTACCAGAGTCTTGAAGAGGGAAGGGGCGCCTCGACATTGGACGTCGGGAACTCTGTCCCTTAGCTCGAAACCTCGGGGAACATAGGCTGGCGTGATTCGGTCGTCCTGAGAATTGACAGGTAGGGTCGACGGTCGTTCTTCCTCTAACGGGCTTGGCGAGTTCGAGCTTTGAGTGAGCGGGCTTCGAGTGGGAGGGCTCGGAGCTTGCTCGCCTTGGTTCGGGAAGGATCCTGTCATCTCGGCTTCGTCTTAAAGTGTAGAAAAAGTTTCTCGATCCCCACAGACGGGCCAATTGTTGTTACGGAAATTCGATCTAGTAATAAAAGACGGGCTGCGATCTGAAATATCCGAACTACGAGGTGAAATATGAACTTAAAGTGAGGTCGAAATTGTTCTTTATTAGTCTGAAGGCTGAAGCCGAGCTATGAACAGGATGGTACGAGGTGGGAGTCCGTCTAATGACGTGCCCCCTAAATATTGCTTGAGGTCAGAGCTTTATAGAAGTAGCTCGGGACTCTCGCAAGTTACAATGTGTCTAAAATGAAGAGTGAATGGTTCTATTTATAGCGCTTGGATGCTGACTCCTCTTTGGGCAGTTGACTCCTTAGCGGGCTTGTCTTCTTGGGCCGGGATGTTGTGGCTGAATTAGCAAGATTTCCAATGGGCTTATGGATGTGGGTGTTAAACCCATATCCAACAGAAGATAATTGTGAATATTGTTATTGGTTTTGAAGTTATTGATTTTACCGTTCCGTTAGATTTTACTTCACATAAAGAGATACAACTCATGGATCATTTAGATATTCTAAGTTTCTAACTGTAAGTATTTTTTCGGTTTCAAAACTAAAGCAGCTACTAAGTTATACAAGGTAGCAAGCCTTATTACCGATCTATCTATTGACAGTTATCTTAAGGTGTAGTTAGGCCTAAACTTCGAGTATTGAGTTTGGTTCCGAGCATTTCGAGAAGAGATATTTAGGATCTAATAGATACCAAAAAGAAATTCGATTCGGTTCTAGTTATCAGTCGGTTCAGGGTCGGTTCGGTTTTGAGATATAAGAAGCGTTAAATACCTGAAATTTTTCGGATCTTAAATCATTTCAGATATTTAATATCAAAAACCTAAATTATATCTAAAATATCAAAAATATATTCGAATACTCAAGAAATAACTAATATCTTTGGAACTATAATTGAGATTTTGGATATTTAAATTATATCAATCTAAATATAAATAATATTTATAGGTATATAATTTTATTTCGGATATATCAGGTATACATTCGGTTTTCGCTTCGATACGGATTTTATTCCGCTTTTCGAATATTAAATTTAGGATTCATCAGATAATTTTTTATAGATTTCGGTTCATTTTCGATTCAGATTTTCGGTTTTGGTGTTTATGCTCAAGCCTTGATATAATGGTCGAGAATGCTAAATATGGATAATTGTCGTGGCCTCCGCATAAGCACTTGTGTTGCGTGGGTAATAAAGATCGATTGGACAGTATAGTAGTGAAATAAAGCCTCCGCTTAAATTTATCTGTTGTCCATTCTTCTTCAGGCATTGCGTTTTCTTTGTTTAGAATTAGAAAGTGTATTGAATTTGCATTCATGTCCATATCTAACATCCGAAAGCTTCTCTGTGTCTCTGTCTTACCAAATTATCGAAGCTTTTTATTGTAAAGACGGTCCACAACCACAACCAACCATATATGACAACACTTGCATCTTTTGTCACGTTTTTTTCTTGTTAAGGGTCCCTTGAACTTAATCATTCGATTAAATTTCGAAAGTGGATTTGGTTAATCTCTATACTCTTCTTTTAGTTGTTCACCAAACCGCTACTAATATATGACCAGTACACAACCAGTTTTTATGTTTTTGTTACATTTACTTTATATTAACCTTTTTCTCTAAACCCAAGGAATTTAAGAGATTAATCTACTTTGGTGAACTCCTTTTTCAAAATCTTAAAAAACCTTTTAGATAAAAACTAGTGTAAAGGTGATTTGATTAGGTGGCGCTAAGGATGTCAAATAGACTTCATAATATTAATATATCAATATAACATTAAATAAAAGTACATAAATATATGTTAAACTAAAATAATATATACAAAGATATAAAAAATATAAACTTCAAATTCTATATATAAGAATTTTCACTGTTATTTTAGTTTTTTTCCCTTCTAAGAATCTCCTATATATAAAACTAAAAGATCATCAAAATACAAAAAAATAGGTTTGGAATTGTTTCTAAACTTACAAAAGAAGATCTGAAATTAGTAACAAAAAGAGGCTCATAAATTATCAAGGGGACACTTCCGAAAATATTATTTTGTGACATTATATGATATTTTGAAAGAAAATTACACTATTTACAATACATTTAAGTTGAGTACCAATTTTGTGAATAATTTGTAAATTGATTCATCATCGGTTTAGTTCTTTTCGGTTATGAGGTACTTTCAATTTTAAATTTAATAATCGAAATTAATGGAATTGTATTTTTTGAAAAACAGTTAAATTTGGATAGTTTTGATTAGTTTGGTTCTAAAAGTTTAGTGTTATAAACAAGAGTGAAAGATAAAAATGTTGTGTATTATTCCATTGATAATAAGGAGTATATATATAGGGATACAACTTGGAGAATAAGTATAACTTGGAGAACAAGTATAACTTAGAGAACAAGTAAATCTAGAACATTGGTTAATGGGCCTTTAATGGGCATCCACTAAATCATACATAACACTCCCCCTTGGATGTCTATTATATAAAAATATTCCTAAAGCGCTTAAGATGCTGCCTCATTAAAAACCTTACCAGGAAAATCCAATGGGAAAAACTATGGTTAAGGGAAAAAGAGTGCAGCGCGCATTTACCCCCCATGATGAGAATATAACTTGAGTCTTTGAGATGAAGCATGTGACTAACTCCTTAAAAATGATCGGTCGAAGCGACATAGTAGATGTCTGTCGATATTAGGTCTTCCAAGACAGTTAGTACAGGTCCCACGAAGACTTTGGAAGATTGATAGATCTTCATCATTTGAGTGATAACATTTCACTTTAGGTGTCTATCATTTGTGTGTTATTTGTTGCCTCGTTAAAACCTTGACATGGAAAAACCCAATGGGATAAAAACCATGATAAGGAAAAAGAGTACAACCACACATCATCATATTTCTCCCCGTGGAAGCATCATCTCCAAGATATGCATTCCAACCATATATTATCTTTTGGGAATTACTATAAGCATAACCTTATTGAATAACTCAATTGATTATCATATGATCTCTTAGATCATTGGACTTTTGGTCCATGTCATCCTTTTCACATAAAATGTCATTCATTCCTTATCATACAATCTTCCAATACTTGTACATAAGTTATTCCTTCTCTTCTTATAAAAGTTACTAGTATGACTATCCTCCATGTCATACGAAATCACATCTTTCAATCATGAAAGAGATCAATAAATTTCTCAATATCATTTGATATATGAGCAATAATTTTCTCGAGAACTAGCATTTTCTGCTTTTTGTTGCCCAAATCCTTTTGGGACTTTCATACAAATGACATTGTCCAGTGGCTCTTAATTTGTTTCTTGTTGCCATAATAAGAAACTTGAAAGTAGTTGCTTCCACCACATGATCATAGTTTCTTTACAATCGATTCTAGGTCTTTGTGAGAACCCTTGTGCTAATACTGTTTTGCACCTCACAATTTCATCTCATCAATTCTTTCACATAAAGACCTCTTCATATTTCTCGCATAAAAACTTATTTATGTGCCACTGGTATTACATCATTAGGTGTACAGACTACTGGTCCGAATACCCTTCTCTTTCCAAGAGATTTTAACTCTGCATCTATTGTTTCTTTCCCTTTTGGCCAATCATTACTTTGTGTACACTTTTCAATAGATGACTTGTGATCCTCATTTTCATCAACTGCTACATTTCATGCATAAATCTTAACGACGTCGATTTGATATCGGTTCCATATTATTCAAGACATGACATAGCTATTTGAGATTTTCATATTCTCAGGTACCTGAATTTCTTTCTTGTCATGTTTATCATCTCTTCTTGAGATCCTTAATATTTCATTCCTCGGTACTGCCATTCTCATTCATGCTCCTTTTCTTTTTCGAGGATTCTTATCTTTGGAACCAATCGGTTTATCACGCTTCAAGCGCTCTTTAGACTCACTAGCAGTTTGATACTGTCCTTCTGGGACATCCAATTTAACTGGAGCATTTACAGCTGGTATGTGACTTTGTCACTCTATTAGGGTCAATTGAAGCATCTGGCAACAAATTGCTTAACCAATCTACTTGAATTATCTTTCGTACATTCATTTGAACTTCTATTCACGCTCTTTAGTACAAGGATCATAGATAATTCATTTCTTTTCCAGCTGTTTATTTTCTCTCCCTAAAGTTGGATAAATTGACTCATTAAAAGAGTCTAATCATCAATGGAGAATCATATCCAACATATATTTATAACCTCCTTTGAGGTCCCATCTTTTGTATTGTGGTGGAGCAACTTATCCAACTTCTCTAGATGGGGATTTATGGTTCCTGACCCAAAACCAATTTGATGGGGAGAGCTATTTTACTCTTTGGCTATATGCGAATCAATGCTGCTCAGTTTCACCAGTATTACCAATTAGTCTCGCGCACTTTAAGTTGCGGATTTATGACAAGGATGTTGGGAATGTCCTGAAATCTACCGTACTATCTCTAGAAAGTATGATAAGTGTCGAGATCAGACATAAGTCATAAGTACTGGGTGATCATGATGGCTTGCTAGAGTCCGCTCTTGATCTATAAGTTTAAGACTTATTACCAGTATTGTATGATCCCTAAGGGTCACAAACCATAGCTAACGGGAAAGTTAAAATGGAATTAATACGGTAAGATGCAAGGCATTTACTGTATTTGTACAGAGAGACTTGGGCCATTAGTTAATTACTTGGGCCCATATCGAGATACAGGACTTGTGTCGATCGACACAGGTATATGTGTCGGTCGACAAAATAGCGAAACCAAAACAGCAGTTTAGGTTTTTGACGAGTCGAGATAAATAAGATGGGGGTCTTATTATTTTGATAAGTGTCTGCGAATCTGAAAACTGGCCGTCCTGTTTCTCTCTGTTTCCTCCAACTTTGGTCTAGCAGCCGTCCCGTGCTTGTAAGAGTGTGGATACACGAGGAGGAGCCGATTCTAATCAGCTCTAATCTGATCTCGACATTACAATCATTCCGCTGCAAAAGGTAATGTCCAGGTTTGTTTTATGATTCAGTTACAAGAACCTAGATCTGTTTAAGATTATGTGTTAGGTTGCAATCTTTTAATTGAACCATGAACACACTATAATCCAACAGTGGTATCAGAGCCAGGTTTCAGGTTTCTTGTAAATTTGGATCATTCTTAGGTTGTTTTACTGATTAGAATCGAATTTGAATGTTGAAATTTGATTAAGAATCTCAAAAACCTAAAAGAAATCGCATTAATCCGATTGAAAAGCCATCGGTGTGCGATTTGGACACTTGTGTCGATCGATGAGGGGGCGATATCGGTCGATATGCATATCGGATCGATTGTGTCGCTGACCCGAAGACCCGATTGACCCGAGCTAATACACGCTAGTATCGATCGACATGAAAGACTCATATCGATCGATACGAAGGCGATGCCCATGTCGATCGACGAGGGAGCGAGGTATCGGTCGATATCGATCGATCCGATTGACATCTCGCGGTCCTGATGACCCGATTGACCCGAGCTGATACTCGCTAGTATCGATCGACATGAAAGACTCATATCGATCGATACGAAGGCGATGCAGATAATCCGCGAGTAGCCAATCGGTTCAGCCGAGCTTCGTGGTTCATCTTTCCCTAAACCGAGACAATGAACCGATCAATCCGATTGTGGTTCATTGTCTACTTTAGCCAGAACCGCAAGTTAGGTCAAAATTGGCTAAAACACAAGGTGTTTCTTCCCGGTTTTGGACTTAACTAAACCGATCCAATTTAATTGGTGGTTCAAGCGGTTAACCCAAATCGCGGTTTACTGGAAATAATTTTATTTCTGGTTAAACCGGATTGAAATTCATAAAATTGAATTTTAACCTAAACCGAAGGCTGGTCTAAGTTTGATTTGGTTGGACCAAATAATTTAGAGCTGGTCTGGTTTAGTAAATAACCGATGGTTTTGATAGTTAATTTGGTCTTGGACCAGAATTAATAAACCGGATCGGTTATGTCAAATTATTGGGCCAATTGGAATTCTGTGGTCTTGGGCCAAGAATTGGGCCTATAATTTGTGACCCAACCCAAAATATTTAATGAAATATTTAAATTAGAAATTTTTTTTTAGTAAGTTACTAAATTTAGAAAGTTTCTAAAATAAGAAAGTTTCCCAAAATAGTAATCTTCTATTTTTGGAAATAAAACTTGAAAATCCTCAAAACAATATCCAGCTTGGATGTCTTGCCCAATCTTGTCAGCTACTTAACGCTTATTTGATTACAGATATGGCTTACAGTGTGAGGTATCTGTTTTCGCGTAAGTAAAGTAGTATATAGTCACTAATTTCATTGGGAGTCCCAGATTTTAGTGATTATTTGGCTGTAAGAGATTGGTTTCCTTGACTGGGCCATCGGGAGTCCCGGGCCTTGAGACATCTGGTGAATTTGGGCCTCGGGCCCAATTCACAACCGAGAGTTATTGGTTATAACTAGCTGTGTGTATGCTTACCAAGTAAAGCTAATTATGGGTGACGGCCAGTGGCCCACTTTGGATTTAGCTGAACATGGGTCTCGGAATCATTGCATTCTTATGAGGTTGAACAAAGAAATTTTGAATGCAATGCGAGTTTTCTTATAAGTTGTTAAGATTACTCTTTTATGAACTTAATAACTAAAACTCTATTTATCTCTAAATTTCAGCTATGACAAGCACAAACAATCAAAACACTTTCTCGATCCGGTCTGTCCTTGAGATGGACAAACTGAACGGATCAAATTTCTTGATTTGGTCACGGAACCTGAGGCTAGTCCTCAGGCATGAGAGAAAGGACTATGTCCTTGAGAAAGCTCTCCCCGAGAGGATCGGATCCAAAGCCAGTCATGCAGTATATAATGCTTGGAATAAGCATTATAATGATGCGGTAGATGTGCGTGGTCTGATATTGGCTACCATGGAATCAGATTTGCGGAAGCAATATGAGAACATGGAGTCGCCAATAGAGATGATCAGCAGCCTGAAATTGAAATTTCAGGAGCAGGTTAGAGTGGAGAGATACCAGTTGGTTAAATCTCTCACTAGCTGCAAGCTACCAATGGATCATCCAGTGAGTCCTCATATCAGTAAAATGATGGGTTACGTTGATAACCTGAGGAAACTGGATTATCCAGTTAGCCAAGAATTGGCAACTGATATCATTCTGCAGTCACTGCCGTCAAGCTATGATAAGTTCGTAAGGGACTATATCAAGAAAGGCTTAACGAAGACGTTGACTGAACTGCATGATATGCTCAAGACAGTTGAGCCAAACGTGAAGAGTACCCTGTACAATCTCATGAAGGAGAAGGGTAGGTTTACTAAACCTAATGCTGACAAGGGTGAAGACAAAGTTGTCCAGATTTTGAATCATGGCAAGCGTGTGTCTTCTGAGCCCGAGTCAGATACCTCTTACGTTGGTAAGTGCTGCTACTGTAAAGAGACTGGGCATTGGAAGAGAGATTGCATTAAATTCATGGAAGATTATGAGGAGTTGAAGTTGATGTATGAAACTACTTCCTCAGGTATTCATGTTATTACTTCAAGTTATACCTTATAGGTATTGGATACTGGTTGTGGCACTGATATTTGTTATAATATGCAGAGCCTGAGCAACAGTAGAACGTTGAAGGAAGGGCAAGTGGAACTGCGTGTCTGGAAGGAGCTTGGGATGCTGCCTCAGCCGTAGGGTTTTCACTTGTAGATGCCTTTGAGGCTTGGTTTTATTAAGTAATTGCTACAATGTACCTGCTTTAAGCAGAGTTGTTTTTTCATTTTCTTTTGAAGAATTTGAATGTTTTCATTTTGATAAAGACAAGTTTTGTTCTTTTGATCTTAATGAAATATTAATTGTAGCACCCTATTCAAGGAATGGGTTTTATGTCTTAAACCAAAGAGTGCCTAAATATAACATAAATACCGAATTGGTTTAAATCTGATGAATTAAACCTGATTTTTCTTGGCATAAATGTTTTGGTCACATAGAGTAAGTCAGATTCAGAAACCCCATAGTTATGGACTTTTGGGCTCTTTTGAATGGATATATTATGAGACTTGAATTCTGCTTACTGGACCAAAAGACATAGGGCCCATCTTAGCCGAGCTAAGAAAGGCCCAAGGGCTTATTGGAGATTGAACATACTCATGTATGTGGTCCGATAAGCAGTAATGCCAGAGAAAATTTCCTATACCTCATTGTCTCTACTGATTACTTCAGTGAGTGTGACTGTGTTCATTTGATGAGACACAAGTCGGAATTCTTTGACATGGTCGAAAGAGTTCCAGAATGAAGTATAGATCTGAGTGACAGAAGTATTAAGACTCTGGATTAGATCACGAGTGAGAATACTTAAGTCATTGATTGTGTGATCATCTGAATGAGTGTGAAGTCGTTTCACAGCTCATTTCTCCTGAAAACCTAGAGGTGTTTTCTGTGAGAATGAATCAGATCTTATTAGAAATGATTAAAGATGAGTCACACGAATCTTCCATGATATTCTCTAAGAATAACGCTCTAGAAATATCTAACTTTACGCTGAAATAGTTCCACCAATATCAGTTGAAAGACACCACGTAAATGTGGATTGGAATCGATCCAAATTCGTCTTTACTGAGTATTTGTAAATGTGCTACTTCGCTGGTTGTCCTAGGGAAACCAAGGCTTGTTACTTTTACGTCCATTCTGTTTTCTAAGAAGGGAAGTAACTTTCCAAGAAGAACAGTGGGAGTAAAAGTATAACTCGAAGAAATTCGAGAAATACAGGATGCTGCTCAACCTGTTGAGGGAGAGCAACGGATGGATTTACAGATTTCTGTAGAATCTGCACCTGTAAAGCCTGAAGTTCGCAGATCTGAATGAATCAGTTACTAATCCGAGAGTGATTTCTCATCATTAGTTGAATCTGATGATCATTGAAAGTTCGCATGATCTGATGATCATTGGAAGCGACGAATCTGCGAAATTCAAAGAAGCGAAAGTGAGCCCGGACTCCGAAAATTACACTATGTGTAAGTTAGCTTCAGTGATCCATTCATGGATGGAAGCAAACATATTGGAGTTGGAATCTTCGTTCTGTTGAAGTAGTCATGGTTTTGACTTGAACAGGAACGAAGAGGAACTGTGCGTTAAAAGATAAGTGGGAGCAATATTGCATTTCTCATAGTGTATGTCGATGACATACTGATTCTCGAATATAACGTCCCAATGCTGCAGTCGGTAAAGGACTGGTTTGGGAGTTGGTTTTATGATTGACATGGGTAAAGCCACGTAGTTCTTGGATTTTGGATCTAAAGATAGAGATCCAAAAGAGCTGGTAGGACAAAGTCAGAATTCTTAAATTGACAAAGTCCTACACGTAATCAGCAATCCAAGAAGGGTTTTATGCCAATGTCACATGGCAATACGTTAAGCAAGAAACAGTATCCTACGATATCTGCTGAGCTTGAATGCATGGATAGGATTCCATATGCGTCGGCAATTGGATCTATCATGTATGCCATGACACGTACTTGTTTTGATGTTGCTTTAATGTTAAGCAAGACAAGTAAAGACCAGTCAAATCCAGCAAAGAATCACTGGATTGCCGTAAAGAATATTCTGAAGTATTTGAGGAATACTTAGGATAAGTTCTTGATTTACGGAGAAAGTGAGGTGCTACAAGTCGATAGAGTCTGAAAGGCAAGTTTCCAATAGACAAAGATACTTCCTGGTCACAGTCCGGCTATATCTTGTGTCTATATGGCGGTGCAAGGCACTGTAGCTGACTCCATGACTTAAGCTGAACATTTCGCAGCTTGAGAAGCGGCGAAAGAGGTTGTTTGGAAAGTAGAGTTCATCACTGAACTAGATTTGATTCCCAGCGTAGTTAAGACTAGCTGCACATCAAAGGTCCAAACACCTTGAGGATAGGTATAACCTATTCCGCGAGATAAATGACAGAGGTGTTAAGTAGATAAGCAAGTTTCATCGAATGAGAATGTTGCTAATCTATTAACAAAGCCACTCCTTATGCCTAAGCACGAGTCGCGGACTGTAGCTGTAGGATGAGTGAAATTAAGATGTAGTCTTAATTTCAGTGGGAGTTTGTAAAGGGCTTTACTTAGTTATTTTGAAGGGTTCATGAAAACATAGCATTTTATGTTTGTGAAATCTAATGATTTCTGGATTATTTTAACTGTGATATAAAATAATCGTTCCAAAATGATTCATGTCATTATATATGGGCCATCGAAGTACATGAGTAGACTTGATCCTGAAACCCCATATTTAACGAAGTGACATAAATCAGAGTGTCCATAGTCGAAGGTGTTGAAATTGGAACAACAACAACCTGTCGAGACTAGATTGTGTTGAGACTTATGACCAAGTTTCGAGGGGTCATAGATGCGCGGCATCAAAGTCGACACATAGGTATATGTAGGGGAGCATATGACCGGACATGGCCCGCTGATGAGAACTCTGCAAGATATTAATATCTGTGTCATAAGAAGTTCTCATATACGACTATAGAGTATAGTCCTTAGACCTGAGTTCTCATGCATGTGGCTGCACATGGAGTAATGCGCTTTGATCATTGTCTAACGCTGTTTCGTAACTGGGAGCTATACGGACCTTGGTTGGGTGTATTATGAATTGTGTAGTTCATAGTGATGGAACAAGACGGGATTTGTCCCTGCCGTTTAACGGAGGTAATATCTCTAGGCCAATCGGAGACTTGATAGCTAGTAAGAGAGTGGCCACTCCCAAACGGACTTGCCCAAGTCGTTTGCATTGTCAGTATCAAATCTGGTCCGATGAACATGGTCTGGCTATATAAGGATGACACGCATCTTGCCTTATGCCAGATCGAGATATTGAGACAAAAGGATTAGGGAATGTAGGATTCCAGTACAATCGGAAGATTGTTGGGAATGTCCTTTGTAGAATTCCAGTACAAGTGGGAGATTGTTGGGAATGTCCTGAAATCTACCGTACTATCTCTAGAAAGTATGATAAGTGTCGAGATCAGACATAAGTCATAAGTACTGGGTGATCATGATGGCTTGCTAGAGTCCGCTCTTGATCTATAAGTTTAAGACTTATTACCAGTATTGTATGATCCCTAAGGGTCACACACCATAGCTAACGGGAAAGTTAAAATGGAATTAATACGGTAAGATGCAAGGCATTTACTGTATTTGTACAGAGAGACTTGGGCCATTAGTTAATTACTTGGGCCCATATCGAGATACAGGACTTGTGTCGATCGACACAGGTATATGTGTCGGTCGACACAATAGCGAAACCAAAACAGCAGTTTAGGTTTTTGACGAGTCGAGATAAATAAGATGGGGGTCTTATTATTTTGATAAGTGTCTGCGAATCTGAAAACTGGCCGTCCTGTTTCTCTCTGTTTCCTCCAACTTTGGTCTAGCAGCCGTCCCGTGCTTGTAAGAGTGTGGATACACGAGGAGGAGCCGATTCTAATCAGCTCTAATCTGATCTCGACATTACAATCATTCCGCTGCAAAAGGTAATGTCCAGGTTTGTTTTATGATTCAGTTACAAGAACCTAGATCTGTTTAAGATTATGTGTTAGGTTGCAATCTGTTAATTGAACCATGAACACACTATAATCCAACAAAGGATACATACATACGACAATCTTATCGATGTGTTAATATATAAACATATGGTGGATGATCAGTCCACCAGTGGGTGATCAAGCCCAAAAACATTTCCTTGTATACTTTCCATAAATTAAATAGATTCCAAATCTATTTTGGCTGGTGAAATCGTTTTATCGTATTGCCTTGTGAGCAAGCAGCATATAGCAGATCATTCGTAAGAATCTCTGGTTCTTCAACGAATGTCGCATCATTACAAAACCGGGATGGCATAACCGGTTTGCCAAAAATTAAACTTTCAGTAAACTTCTTGTTTACTATAACATTTATCTCCATTTTAATAATCTGTGTGTAGTAGTGTAGTACAATTCAATAGATAATGCATGTATTTTCTCCAAAATACATTTATTGCCTCGAGTATTACTTTTGTTGAAGGCATTCAACATTTTCCTTATTGTCTCAACATGATTAAATTTAAAATCCCTTTGGATTTCTTTATAAATGATTCATCAAGTCTATTTTCAGTGTGAACATAATCTTCAGGATGTTACACTTAGTACTTAGAATGGATGTGGGATTCTCTAGTTCTTCCCCTCGAGATAGTAACACTCCAGGTTCATCTATCTCGAATTGAATCCCACGAAATCAACAACATACCCAACTTAGGTCATGTGTATCTTAGATTCTTTTGACCTTTGAGACTTGGGAAAATATAACGCATTAATGATTTCAAATTGCGTTCCCATAGGCAATTCGCTCTTCTAGAGCTGTCAATAATCTTTATAAAACCTGACATTGTACTCACACAAATTTCTTTCATCATCACATATTGCTACCATCATTATTTTCTCACTTCTGGTGAGGATAGGATTTCTTGAAAGAAACTCATCGGGGCTCGACCTTGACCATATCCATATTCATATCCACATATACGTCTACAACTACTTATATAGCTACTCCTCGGGTATTGTCATTACTGTGGTACTTTTCTTTTTCAATAAGTTAAAATATACTCATAGTACGTCTCAAACACTTTTCATGATATTGTGTCTCGAGAACAACAATATTTGCATGAAAGATAGAGCATGACTTCTATAACATCTCTATATGAGTACTTATTCACAGACTTAAAGTCTTATAATCTTATATTAACCAATAAAGATGAGTTTATGACTATATCACATTCTGGTGATCATATATTTCTTTCGCATTTAATGTTTCAAAGAATATGTGGATATTTTACGTCAAGCCACCAATATCCAAAACCTCATGAAATTTGATGGCAAAACAATATGATCATGAACTTTAAACTTATAATCAAACTACACATGCTACGAGATATTTGTTTGGAGTTGATATGCAAGTTAGCAAAAAGGAAAAATAGAAACTTAAATATTTTCCTTAAAAAAATAGGGAATATATTGATATTTAAGAATAGAAACTTAAATATTTTCCTTAAATCAGAATCTAAAATTTCGGAAACAATTAAAACAAAAAGGAATATATTGATATTTAATAATAGAAACTTAAGCATTTTCCTAAAATCATAATTAAAATTTTAGAAACACAATGCAACATAATCTTTTACTATATGAAACATTAAAGCGTTTTCATCAAAAATAATTACTATAATTTAATGTAATATAATGTATGAATATAAGTTATTAAACACGAGCAAAAATACAAAATTAGTTAATTTAGGTATATATTGAGTTATGAAAAAAAATCATAATCGTGAAGGCATAGCCTATCATAACGATATTCAGAGAAGACATCACTTATCATCCCACAATAAGACATAAACTAAACATAAACTAAATCTCACATTTTTGGTGTAAGAAAATAGGAAGAGAGAGACTATCGTGCTGATAACGTGTTATAAACAAGAGAGAAAGATGAAAGTGTTGTGTATTATTCCATTGATAATAAGGAGTATATATATAGGGATACAACTTGGAGAACAAGTATAACTTAAAGAACGAGTAAATCTAGAACATTGGTTAATGGGCCTATAATGGGCATCCACTAAATTATACATAACATTTAATATATTTTAGTTAATTTAGGTATATATTGAGTTATGAAAAAAAAATTGATTTGAAAAAAATGCAGAACGGTTCAACTGAAAAAATTGAACCAAAACCGAAACTGAAAACTTAGTTTGGTTCAATTATTTCGGTTCAGTTAAAAATCCATGCACCACCAAGTGGAACCAATGGTTTGTTTTGAAAAGCATTGGAATCTCCTCAAATTTGAGCTGCCACTCTCTCAACCTTCTCTGTGTTTAGGAACTTGCAAAATTTGATTATACTAACTCCACACAGAACCAATAAACAAATTAAAAAGCATTCGAATTCTCGAGTTTTTTTTTTTTTTTTTGTCAACATTTCACGAGTTCTTTGTATCGCCAAATTCATCTGTTTGATTCAATCGCTGTAGCTTCTTTCTTCAATTTGTTCAAATGGCGAATGCATCTGGGTTCTTCCCTCATCCTTCGATTTCTTCCATGCGAAGCAGAACCCACCTCCCGATTAATGTTTCTGGATCTGGTTTTTGCATTTCGAAAGGATTCTCTAAAAGGGTTTTCTGCTCAAACGTTAGCTCCGTCGATGGCGTCGATAAGCATGCTTCGCAGTCTCCTTCTGAATATCGACGACCCAGGTGAAAAAACTCCGTCTTTGATTCCCTGTTCATGCTGTGGGATTCATCTTTAACAATCCATTAATTCGAAATCGTTTCTGGTAATCGAGCTTAAAAGTTTCTGAGATTAGGAAGATTGACATTTTTGTTCTTCGTCTCTGATTCATGCACATTGTTAAGACTTAGCCTAGCTTTGAGTTTGAGTTACTCGAAAACATTTAAATGGCCTGAGTCTCTGATTCATCATTCCTTTTGTTCTGTCTACTTAAAAGGCTAGTGCCAAGTGGCTGCAAATTGATTGGATCTGGTTCAGCAGTCCCAAGTCTTGTGATTTCTAATGATGATCTCGCTAAAATAGTCGATACTAATGATGAATGGATAGCTACTCGTACGGGTATTCGCAACCGTCGAATTGTGTCAGGTAACATTATATTCAAATCATTCATCATTAAGAGTAGACTTGCTATGCTACACATAAGAGAGAGATTAATTTGTAAAACTACAATTGAAGGCAAAGATAGCTTGGTTGGCTTAGCAGTGGAAGCAGCAGTCAAAGCTCTTGAAATGGCAGAGGTTGTTCCTGAAGAGATTGACTTAGTCTTGATGTGTACGTCCACTCCTGATGATCTATTTGGTGCTGCTCCACAGGTATTATTGACCCTTAAATTGTGCGTTGATGGAATGTAAACTTTCCTTTGATTGATTCACTACGATTCTATATTGATGGCAGATTCAAAAGGCACTTGGTTGCACAAAGAACCCCTTGGCATATGATATCACAGCTGCTTGTAGTGGATTTGTTTTGGGTTTAGTGTCAGCTGCTTGTCATATAAGGGGTAAAAGTCAATTAATATGCATAATTGATTAGTAGCTAATTAAGATAAGTCTGTCATTCTTGTCCCTTTCTTTTTTTGCAGGCGGCGGTTTTAAGAATGTTTTAGTGATTGGAGCTGATTCTTTATCTAGGTTTGTTGATTGGACGGATAGAGGAACTTGCATTCTCTTTGGGGACGCTGCTGGTGCTGTGGTTGTTCAGGTACACAATCAAAGCCTTATGTAGCTTTTAGCAATCTCGAGCTGTCATTATATCTTATAAACTTTAAGTTTATGTATAAGTTTCTGAAACAAGTTATAAACTTTAAGGGCATTATCAAAAGAAAGAAGGTTGCTTGCCACATTACTGATAAGTGTACATGAACATTTCATGCAGGCTTGTGATATTGAAGATGATGGCTTGTTTAGTTTCGATGTACACAGCGATGGTGATGGTCGTAGGTAATTAGATTGTTATTTCATTATTTGGCCTATTTAGGATTCATCTTCTCCTCTTTCCTTTAAGAACCAACAGTTAAGATTCTCTGTTTCTGCAGACATTTGAATGCTTCTGTTAAAGAATCCCAAACCGATGGTGCCTCGAGCTCCAATGGCTCGGTGTTGGGAGACTTTCCTCCAAAACAATCTTCATATTCTTGTATTCAGATGAATGGAAACGAAGTATTTCGCTTTGCTGTCAAATGCGTTCCCCAATCTATCGAGTCTGCTTTACAAAAAGCCGGTCTTCCTGCTTCTTCCATTGATTGGCTCCTCCTTCATCAGGTAATCCTATCTTTTATCCAGCCTTCATAGATAAGAATCTGATATTTAAGTTATAATGGCAAAACTTTGGAGTTTTCAAATGGAGTTAAATGGGAAGTCTATATAAAAAACATTGCAGGCAAACCAGAGAATAATAGACTCTGTGGGTACAAGGCTACAGTTTCCACCGGAACGAGTCATATCAAACTTGGCTAATTACGGTAACACAAGCGCTGCTTCAATTCCTCTAGCTCTTGATGAGGCGGTGAGAAGCGGAAAAGTTAAACCGGGACATACCATAGCCACTTCCGGTTTTGGAGCTGGTTTAACTTGGGGTTCAGCAATTATCAGGTGGAGATAAATGGTTCCGTTCGACTTTTAAGTTTACTTCAGAGCCCAAGTTCTTCTCCTTCTCTCTTCCACATAGTAGAGGGAAGCATTGGAAATTGGTTTAACCGGTCTGGTTTAGTCCGGGTAAATTGGGAGGTAAAGCGCATTTTGTCTGATTTAGTTTTTTTTTGTTTTTTTTTGTTTTTTTTTTGTTTTTTTTTTTTTGAGGTTTCATTGTTGTTAGTTTATTTCCACTGCTAATAATTAAAAAGTAAAGGAGCTTTTTTCCTCAATTTATCGTTTGTAATGTTAAGACAACATTTCTATATTTTCTTAATTCTTTCTATGTTACTTTTTGTGTTTGTTAGTGATAAAGTTTAGAATTATTCAAACCATCCATTTCCTTATTGAGAAGTGAGAATGTACCCAAACTGTTTTCACGAAGTTAATTATCAGTATATCTTTAACGAGTTTTTTTTCTAAATTATCTTAATTACTTTTAATGAATAATTACCTTATCAGTAATTATCTTTCTAACGATTTATCTTATTTGTTTTGACTCTAATTATTAGTTGCGTGTTTTTTACATAATTGGATCGTCTTGATCGTATTTGAGCTTTTTGTTAGATTCTCTGGGCCGTAGGAGTCCAAGACAAAAAAACAAAGTCGGCTCCTTTAGGTTTAGCTGTACCCTTTATCTCTTATAAATATCACGAGTATTTGACCTAATCTCATACCGCTTTTAGAATTACTTTGCATTTGGTTTCTTAGGGTTTTTGTTTTGCTTAGAAGCTAATATACTATGGAGCTGTCTCTTCTTAGCGATGACGATGAGCATCCTCAGTTCATATGTGATATCTTTTTGCTGATTGTTGTATGTCTTATCGTGTTAGTATTTGTCTGATGTTCTAATTCGATTCGTTGATGATGCAGGTTTTGAAGGAAATGCTATGAATCGATACAGAGTTGAACAAAAAAAAAAAAAAAAAAGAGGTGACGTGTTGGGTCAATGCCTCCTTCAAATCGATTCAAGGCCTACTTCAAAATTTCCTTTGAAAAAATATTCATACGCCCCTCTGAGAAACATGGCGGAAGGATTACTGTGACAGAGACATAGTCTCAAAAAATCCTTAACTCCTTGCTTTCTCACTGCTGGTGATCTCACACTGTATATGTATATTGTCTTATAGAAGTAGGAATCAACTGTAATATCTCTTAGGGTCTTGCAGCATGCTCTCACTCGAACTAAATCATGGTAAGACTTACGACACACATCCAAATGGATAAGGTGTAAAAGATCCCTTGGTTGTACTAGAAAACCTTTCACTTTTCGTTTCACCGTCGAGGAATTGATGAGTATATTCTATGGCATATATGAATCAATCAGATTTATAAGTACAATCTTTGATTCATGTTTATACACACGTATTAGGTAACAATACTTTATTGTTTCTTAAATATATGATATGTACGTGTTCCATTCTTCGAGATTTGATAAACATATATATCTTAATTCTTCGCCTAATCTATATTCTCAACGTTTAGGGTCGATCATCCGTACCAATAAGTTATGTCCGTAGTCTCGGAAATCAGTGAGAATCAAGGTAACATCTATCCTCTATATGCAATGATGATCTCATCATAATATGAATTCGAATTGGCAAAAATACAAATATTATATTCTACAGATGTTGTGGTCGATGGTGAGTTAAAACATGCTTCCAACAACTGTGGTGGTGCAGACGATGGTAGTAGTGGAGAGAGCGACATCGATGAAACGTCTGATAGTGATACCGAGATTGAGGTTGATCCTGAGGGAAAAAAATTACATCGAACAAAAAGCCTAAGTGGATACACATATTGATATGTCGTTCTTGGGGTCTGTCCTTTATTGTATTAGCCGGTTTATATAGGTCGAGTACTAATACGAAGTTTATAAGTTTTTCTAGGTATTCCGACAGTGAAACGAATGCTACCGAAGATAGTGATCAAGAGAATGATGATTAAAATAGCGATCATACAACCGAGAGTTCTGATATAGACGATCCAGATTACCAGATTGGTAACGAGGATGAAGAAGATGGAAAAGAAGAAGAAGGAGAAGACGAATATGAGGAAGAATACGATGATGTTGGACAAGACGTTGAAGAGGATGAAGATGATGACGGTGGACTTGAGTATGGCGATGAAGAAGATGATCCAATTAGTGAGTGTGACAATAACTCTAATGTTCCAAAAACAAGCCAAGAAACCGATAGCTATGGAGCTCCGGCGATAGCTACAATTTTCTTTTTTTCTTCCCTTTTTTTGCTCACTTAGGTTGATTTATCATCATTGGTTTTTAAATTAAATAGCTATTATAGTGATTTAGAATTGTAATTTTCACGCTTTTGGATTTACGATGATCCCTACTTATTTCTCATCATTACTATTCGTCTATTCTTTAAAATCATGCTATTATAATGATGCGCGATATAATGATGGAGGTTTTGAAATTACGATGGTCTACGAAAAAAAACGAAATCGCTCTAAAAAGTCAATCAAGCATACATTTCATCGGGGTCTATATCTCATGAATCTAAAATATTCCATAATGAAAATAACTTCCAATTTTTAATTATGTAATAGTAGAGGGGAAAAAGGGGAAAAAATAAACAAATAAGGAATCATTGTTATCTCAAATTAAAAATGACTAGCTAATGATACAATTTCTACGTAGGTTAGGGTTTACACGTCGGTACACATCATTATGCCTTTAGGGTTTCATAAAATCGACCTCGAGATATTCAGAGTTTTTGTTTCATGTTTTCTCTTCATATGACTATCATTTATATATATACACTACCTATACTAATTAGCAAACTAGATTAACGAATCAGCATCCCAAATCCTATGTGTTTATTTGACTGCTTGATAACATACAACACGAAAATATCATTGTTCTAATAAAACAGCGCTATGTCCGCATAGGGTGTGGATACCTCACCTAGTAGTAGCGTACAACATATGTATATATTTATAAACGGCCGCCTATGTTTAATTGTAAAGTATATTTATATACAATTATATAAAAGTTCTTTTCATTACAATACTAACTATTATTATATTGGTTTAGTTCTTCTATATAAAAAATTTTAGATTATTACTAGAGTACTAGTTAATATTTATCTATTCGAGATCAATATGTATCACGAAAGCTCAAGTCTAAGACCATCTCTAATGGGATTACATTTCCACTCCAAAATGGAGTTTTGGAGTAAATTTTCTCCAATGGGACTGCATTTTCCACTCTAAAATGGAGTAAAAAATAGGATTACTCCAAATATGGAGTAATCTCATTTTTGTTTGTTCATAACTGCATTTTTTACTCCAAAATGGAGTATGGTTGAAGTAAAACTCAACTTCATTTTAGAGTGACTCTATTTTGGAGTAAAAAATGGAGTAGCTCATTGGAGATACCCTAACCTAGCCTTGTTCTCAGCATTTCCGAGGCTGTTCTCGACTCACATGCCATTGCACGCGATGGATTTTTACTTTATTTTATTTGGGTCAAAGTTTTTATTGGTGGATTTTTACCAGTGCTCGAAAAAACGCTAGGCGCTAGTCGGGCGGTCGGACTGGGCCTAGCGCCTAACTAAAAAATCGGGGATTAATCGGAAATTAGGCGGGGCGGAATTTTCGGACTATTTTTATGTTATTAAATATTAATTATGTAATTTTATATAACTGTAGTATACTTTCATGTCCAAAATTCATGAAACGTACAAATAATAACATTAATAGTTTAATACTTAGATTTTGGTTACATTTTGTAAGCAAATATGTTATATAAGCAAATTGCTATTGATTTCACTTCACATCTAACTCAAAATACAAAAAAAAAAATCAGTTCCAATCATAATATACAAAATAGAGTATCTGTGTAAGACAAAACAAGAAAAATAAAGTAGAACTAGAAACTTTACTTGATGCAAAGGAAAACGTCTACATGGAATAGATAAAAAGAGTCCAGATCAGAAAACTCTCCTTGGTGCAAAGGAACAAAATTTCATCTATTTATTATATTTGATGATCTCTGCACATACCATTTATAGTAAACCAAGTGCTCACATTGTCAAATATAATAATTCCAGTGTTCAAACGAGTTATAACATGATTATAAAAAAATGGGCTAAAAATGCAAATATTTTTGGGTTTTTCTAGGCGGGTCTAGGCAGGTCTAGACGAAAATTAATCGGCGATTAATCCAATTAGGCGGATCTAGGCGGGATCAACGCGGGAATCCGATTTTTACCAACGATTTACCAACGATTTACCAACGATTTTTACTTATTTTTTACTTATTTTATTTGCGTCAATGTTCTTATTACTAGTAATAGGTTAAATGATAATTTTATTTTAATTCACTTTACTGTTTTTTATTTACTCTCTTTGCTTTAAATAACTTTTAATATTTTCTATATAGAATATAACTATTTTCAGTTACTTTTAAAAAATACTATGAAAAATTGATTTTGTGTTGTTTCATTGTATTATAAAATTGAGTCTTGATCATTTGCAGGATATCACACATCATTTGAATAACATCTTTTTATGTTTTGTTAAGAAAAAATTGTTTAAGAGAATTGTAGTGAGATACTAAATCATAAATATGTTTTAGATTATTTTAATAATATTTTGTTTTCTTTGATACATCATAAAAATATATGTGTACTCAATTTAGAATTGGAAAGAGTTGTATTAAAATGATACATTATATGTTATTTTAAACAAATTTTTTTTAAAGTAATTCAAAATTCAACATAATAGTCGACAAGATAAACGAAGACACCAAGACTTTGATCTCTTCGCTTCCTTCACACACAATTTCCCAAAGGCGGAAACTCTGTCAATATCAAGGATTTTCGGTCTTCACAGTCGCCCTCCTTGAGATTTCAAAGAACCATTCCTATTCTTCTCAGCCTCTACGATATGATAATCCTCGTGGCATTGTATCATTCCTAGAGATCAATATGTATCACGAAAACTCAAGTCCTAACCTATCCGAGTTCTCAGCATCTCCGAGGATTTCCTCGACTCATATGCCCTTTCACGCGATGCACGAAAACCTCAAGCACTCTCCTAGCAAGATTGTGTACGTGTGTAGGAACGTAGACACGTTGATCTCGTTGTGGTTTTTCGCGTGCTCTGTTCATAAAATAGAACCAAATAGAGGCCTTCACGAGTCTATGTTCAAATCGTTCTGCAGCGGAACTATCTGTTATGGACCTTTTTGGGAACATCTCTTAGGCTACTGGAGATGAAGCTTGGAAGCCCCCAAGCAATTCCTTTTCATGAGGTATGAGAAAATCAAAGCGGAGCCTCGTGATGAGAACAAGAGACTTGCGGACTTTTTTTTCCTTAATGTTTACTTATTTAGTTGGGCCAAACTAGTAATAGGTTTAATAGCGCAGTTTGATAATTTATTTTTATTTTACATACACTACAAGAAAACATGCCATTACTGAGAGAAGAAACCGACGGGTATCCATCGGAAATGACCAATTCCGACAGATTTCCGACGAAATAATTCCGTCTTTTCTATTTCGTCGGAAAAATTATCCGTCGGTTTTTCGTCAATTAAAACCGACGGAATTCCGACGAAATAAAAACCGACGGATTATCGACGAACATATACCGACGGACTTGTGACCGTAAACCGACGGTCTACACCGACGGTTTAGCGACCATAAACCGACGGTATACCAACGGTTTATTACCGACGGTATTCCTACAGTAGTATACCGACGGTATTCCGACGGCATATACCGACGGTATTCCAACGGTGTATTACCGACGGTTTTCCGACGGTGTATTACCGACGGTATTCCGACGGTGTATTACCGACGGTATTCCGATGGCTTATACCGACGGTATTCCGGCGGTGTATTACCGACGGTTTACCGATGGATAAGTAAAAATTAAAAAAAAATATATATATATTCGGAAATTAATTAATTAATTAGAAATATAAACAAAACAAAAAAGAAATTTATTAAATTTACTAAAATTATTCAAAAAAGTTTTCAAATTACATTCATTGGGACTTTTTCTTTGCCTTTGCCTTTCCCCTTCCCTTTCCTCCCCCCCCCCCCCCCCCCCCCCCCCCACTCTGGTTCGCCGCTGCGGCTCCTGGAAGATGGCCGTGCTGCATAAAGTATTCAAACCGATGATTCATTTCTTCGAACCTCTTCTCGGTTTCTTAATTTTTCCTACCATCCGGGCTTCCATCCACGTCAGACTAGCCTTCAACGCTTCGATCTCCGCTTCCTTTTCCCTTAAGACTTGGGCATAGTTCTCGGCTTCTGGACGAAAACGGGAATGCGGTGTCGAGATTTTGTCCGCCAAGTTTCCCAAACCGAAAACTCGGCCTCTTCTCTTCTCAGTTTCCTGTAAAGTAAATACGTTATGAATTTAAGTTAGAGTTTAAGTAATGTTAAACTTGATTCATATTTTATTTAAATTAAAATTTTACCCCGAGGAAGACTTCGTTGACCTGCTCGTCCGGTATCTCCTCCGTTGAACCGATTTCTTCGGTTTGGGTAACCACCTCATCCAAACGCCGCTTCGTCGACTCAACAATCCTCCGAGCAATTGGATCCTGGATTTTGCCCGTTTCCTTGTTCTTGTGGCCATCCTCGATGAACTCAATATGATTTGGATCTCGCCCCTTCTTTTGTTTCTGCAAAAACAATTTCGACTTAAAATAAAAAAGAACTTAACATATTGAAAATTAAAAAAAAGAACTGCTTACCAAGATTATCTTCCTCGATGCGGTGCTCCTTGCTCCCGCATTATGAGTTGCCATCCCGACACCCTCCTTATCACTTTTACGGTTCTGGGAGTTCGTCGAAGAGAGTGATGCGGTTGCAGGCTTACTCCAATGACGGATGAGGCCCTTCCAAGTTTCGCTCTCTTTGTTAATACCCTTGGGAGTGTCATTATTGCACCACTTATGTTTCCAAGTGTTGATGACGTTCGAGTAATGCGTTGATGCCTTCATGTGGAACTCCTGTTCCACCAAATCCGTATACTTCTTATCCCAAGTATACTCTTGCTATAGAAAAGAAAAAATAAATATTTGTTAGAATTAAAAACTTTATAAATGAATTATATAGAAGAATAATAATATATAACAAAGATAACGAGGTAATTTACCGCGAACTGGCGGAACCAGTTATGCCTATCGGATAAAGGCATATCCATGTACATCGGGTACCCGTATTGGAGCATGCTGTACATCATTCCCAAGATGCTCTTCGTGACTTTGGATTCGGTCAACGTAAACCTAATAAGACAAAAAAACAATGGTTTATACTAAAAAGTGTAAATGAGAATATAAACTTATAAGTTTTAATACCAGAAAGTGCCAGGGTTGGTCTCGTAGTAAGGGTCGAGCCGTTTGAGCAGCTCTCGTCCCGGTTGATCGACTAACGCCGATATCTCAGCGGCAATTGACGGCGTGACATAATGCGGCGCCTGAGACACAAAATGGCTCCCACTAGGAGCCTCCGGCAGAGTCTCGGACGTTCCCGGCTGTGTCTGAGCCGGTGTGGGTCGCACCTGAGTCGAGCGAGACCGTCGGGCTCTCGGTTGTTGTTGCTGGACCGGCCCTCCTGCACCTCATTCACCAGAGAGTCGCCCATAAGCTCCTCAAAGCTCAAAAAAGTATCCCTACAAACCAATCAAAAATTTAGATTCACAATTCTATATTTAAAGTGAAATTTACTCTAGTTAGTATGAATCTTTATACTAATTACTAACTTAGTATTGCTAACCCTAAGTTTACTAACTTAGTGTTGATGAGGTGTAAAATGACATAATTATCCCTTTCTATAAACTTACCATTTTTAAAAATTAAATGTAAAAATATTAGCAAAAAAAACTTTTTACCAATATCAAAAAATATCAATCGATTAAAATAAAAATGGAAACAAAGATTGTACAATTAAAAATAAACTATAAACGTGTAAAACAAAAAAGGAAAACCCAATTTCCTTTTTACCATCGATACAACCTAGGCACTTTTACCTCTTCTCACGTTTATCCCCTTTTCACTCTCGCCGTTATCAATTAGGTTAGTCGGTAAGTTGTCGCCGACCTCCACTTGTTGTGTCGCCGATCTCCGCTTTCTCCGTCGCCGACCTCCACTTGCTCCGTCGCCGACCGCCTCTTGTTCTATCGCTGTTGTGGAAATCAATTCCCACAAATCTATTTCCGATTCGCGAGGTCGGTGGTTATCTCTTACCATATTTCTTCGTCTTCTTCCCGTTCTAACTTTCTTCTATGTGTCTGTTTTACCTTGTTCTTCCCTGGTTATTCGTGAATAGGCTTTGTTTTATCACTGCTCTCTTGTTGGTTAGTGTAATATTGCATTTGTTATTCACTCGTTTTGTCTCTCTTGATTTTTCTCATCGTTGTCATCAATTGTGTAAATCTGTCATTGTCATTTGGTTTGTTCTCCGTCATTGAATGATTACACCGTCATATCACATCGGTCGTTATCATCTAGTAAAATTGTTTATGGGCTAATATGATTACACAGTTGTGGTCGTTTTGGTTGTTCTCTATCATTTACTTGTTCATTCTATTGATGAGTTTGAAGTTTCATTTGAATATGTCACGGATTCATTTGTCAGTGTTGCGGACTATTTATGCTTGTTGCGAATTTTTGTCCTTAATATTTCCTTGTTGCAGATTAATTTGTCTTTGGTGCGGATTTATTTGTCATTCTTGCTGATTTATTTGTCCTTGGTTTTGATGTATTTGCTCATTCTATCCCTGTTGTTTGATGATACTGCCGCTCTGTTTCTGTAGACATGGAGAATCAGAAGAAGAAGAAATATCCGCAACGCTTGTTTAAAGATGGCAAATATCCGTCTCTGCCGCGAAGTCTGAATCACGGTACTAGCTTAGAGCAGCTGAGAATCGCAAGGAAAACTCTTGGTGAAGATGCATGGAAGGAAATGAGGGAGTCTAAGCTTGGCTGCATTGCTAAGCTTGCTGAACAAAATTTCATTTTCTGTGGGAGGACGCTGTTCTACTTTCTTACACGGCAGTTGGAGACCAAGAAGTTGATGGAAATATGGTGTCTGATTGGAGACGATCCACTGAGGTTTTCCTTCTACGAGTTTGCACAGATAACAGGTCTGAACTGTGATCCATACATTGACGGAGATGAGGTGGATGTTGATCACACTGCGTTATGGGAAAAAATGGGTTTGGCAATAGGAGATGGACCACATTGGAAAGACATGCGACGGGTTTTGGATATATGCAGTGGGTGGCCATTGCCAGAGAGGACGGCCGTAGGTTTCTTATGCCTTCTCCACGTAGGTGTTTTTGGGTATCAGAGAGGTTGCAGGATGGAGTTCAAGTACGCTAAGAAAGCTTTAGATACCGATGCTTTTAATAGTTTTCAATGGGGTCGGCTAGCATTTGAGGTTTTGATGAGGTCGATCAAAGAAGCAAAGCTTTCTGCATCTTCGGTTACACTTAATGGTTTCGTTCACGCGGTTTCTGTATGGGCTCTGGAGTCTTATCCGAAACTGGGGGAAATGTATGGTGGTAAAAAGAGTGTTGATGAGCTTCCTTTGCTTCGATGGGGTGGATCACGCTGTCATTACGACGTTGACGACGTGGTTGTAGAAGCTAAGCGTGATAAAGTTGTGGTATGTCTCGTAATTTATAATTGTTTGTCTTTTATCTTCAAGTTAATGTTGCTTCTAATGTCTGTGTTTGATCCAAGCTATTAGTCGTTTCCTAATCACTTCTGTTATTGCACAGGCTCCTGTAATAAACATGGTAATGAAGCCATTGCCTGAGATTTATCCAGACTGGCCCGATGAAGTTGAGGATGAAAGAGTGGATACACTGATCGAAGACATTATGAATAATTGTGTGAGGAAGACTGAATGGACAAGGGAATGGCACGGAAGAGTTTCTGTTGATCAGAAATTCATAAAGCCGGCTAATAAAAAACGTGCGGGTTTGGAGCCAGTTTCAAAAGATGAGGGAGCAGCTCCGGCTGGTTCAAAAAAGAAGAAAGTAACGGAGAAGGAAGGCGGTGAGGTTGTCGGTCAGACCAGTGTCAATATAGAAATACTTAGAGCTGTGAAATCTTTGACCGCGAAAATCGATGAGATGGGCAACCAAAATCAGCGGCACTTGTCGGCAATAGATACAAGGTTTGAAGACTTCGCGGATCAAATAGGGGTGATGAAAGGAGCTATTAATAGTTTACAGAATGCAGCAAAGGTTGATGCGAAGAAGCCGGTTTCACGTGAAGTAGAGCATGGTGAATCATGTTCTTCGAAAAATCCTGTAAGTTTCCATATTGGTTTCTTCCTGATTTGTTATACTTTTTTTGTGGATTTAATCATGGTCATTCTTTACTCATGCAGGTCAGAGTTGATATTCAAAGAGACAATGAAGTTGTCACCAGCCTACCAGAAACTATAGTATGTACTCTGGTGTCCTTAATGTGTTTAGATCAATATTCAGATTTGGATGTAAAATTGGGATTTGTTTAATAATGCAGGCTGCGACGGCTATAATTGGAGATAAGGACAGGAAGGACAGTGTTTCCGAGAACTTGGTATGTGATTTGTGTCCTGCTTTTTCACTTTTGTTTATGTTTCTTCTTCTATTACATTGTTGTTTTTTAATGAGGTTCTATTCACTTTGCAGTCATGGTTAGAAAGACCTACTCTCGAGAAGAAGAAACCAAAAGTGAAGAAAACAAACAAAAAAGCTGTTGAAAAGAAGATTAGAAAATCTTTGAAAGCTGTGAAAGTTAAAGTGGAGCCTGCCGAGAAGAAACTTGTAACACCAAAGATGAAGAAGATGGAACAGAGTAAAAAGGGTGTGCAACATGTGGATGAAGATGAAGCTGATGAGGAGAACACAGCTTTCGGCAATCATCTGGACTTGCTAGCGGCAACGCTGCTAAAAGGAGATGGAGATGGTGGCCGGGTCAGACTCTTGGCGCAGACACAGAAAAGCCCATACATGCCAAGTTCAGTTGTGAAAAGGATAATGTCAACCAGGGCAGCATTTGGAAAATTCCCAAGTGACTACGCGTATGATCCATTTGAAAAAGTGGAAGAGGGGAAACTCCAAAATCTCATGGCCTTAATACAGCAGGATGAGTAAGTTTGTGTATTTGCTTGTAAACTACTTTATTGTGATAATACGTAATATACATGTGGTCCGTATGTTTTGATAGAGAGGAACCACTAAGCACAATCAACCCGGAGGTTAACTTTTATAATAGGCTAATGATGAGGAAGGAAGAATGGCCAGAAACTGATTATGGTTGGTTAGGCGATCAGGTAAACTCTTGTATGTTTGAATATGTGCTTTTTCCTTTTTTGCGGATTTTTCTATCTTTGTTGCGGATTTTATGTTTTATTGTTGCAGATTTTTCTATCTTTGTTGCGGATTTATTGTCTTTGTTGCGGATTTATTAAATCTGTAGCGGATATATTCTGTCTTTGTTATTTATTTTTGCTTGTTGCATGTTCTGGATATATTTTTGTCACTTACCGACTTGCTAATCAATTTCAGCATATGACGGCGGCCATGCGAATGTTCCGCAAGCGGTTGCTACTGGATGAAAATCCTTACCGGACAGACCGTGTTGCTTTCATCGACCAAATGTTCACCAATTTTTGGTATCAGGAGACGAAAGAATTTGAGAAGAAAAAGGCGAAGTTCATATTCAAGTCCGGCTACAAAGATGTGTACTCTGGTGTTGGTCTAGGAGATGATATCAGTACTAACAAGAGATGGATCGACGATGTGGATGTTGTCTACTTTTGCCACAACTACAACAACAATCATTGGGTGGCATGTGAACTTGATTTGCTTCAAAGAAAGATTGACATCTACGACAGCATCATCAACGATGAGAGCGAGAAGGCGATCACTAACCAGGTGAAGAAATATGCAAAGATGGTACCATATTGGATCAGGACAGAGACTTCAGAAGGTGATAAGGATCTAACTTTTTAGTCAAGGCATGGTATGTTTTATCCTTCTGTAATACTATTGTTCCTTTCCATTTTGTAGGTGCAACTAAAAAATGGAATTGGCATCCATTCAAAGTTAACTTTATCAAGGACATACCCCAAAACACTCAAGTGGGAGATTGTGGTGTTTATGCATTGAAGTTCGTCGAGTGCCTAGCTCTTGGTGTACAGATGGATGATCTGAGTGACGAGATCATTGGCGATATGCGCGTGAAGTTGGCAGCTGAAATATTTGATGAATGCCCAGAAAAGAAGCAGCAGATGTCTGATCCGGTCCGAGGTGCAGATATAGGCCATGAACCTCGGCCTGCCACACAAGCGTAGTCAGAATCTGAAACTTAATGAACTTGTATAAGGTTCCATTTTGAACGCACGTTGTTACCTATATGTTTGGTTCGTTTTTGTTACAGGCTTGAAGACCTGGTTATTCCCATGGTAGCGGATTAATGATGTTTTATGTGGTTTGTAATGAAGTTTTAATCAAACTCATTTCTTCTTTTAAGGCATACACCACACCCATAAAATCCTGACTAAAAGTACGAAATTTATACCCTAAACACAACTTGCAACTAAACGCAAATTTTAAAAACCCAAAACCTAAATTTTTAATACCCTAAACCTAAATTTTTAAAACCCTAAACCTAAATTTATGAAACCCTAAACCATAAACAATCTATTTCGTTTGTTGGAAAAAAGTGTTAGTAGCATAGAATGATATTCTAAGGTTTTTTGTATATGGTTTAGGGTTTGGATAATTCATGGTTTAGGGTATACTTTTTTAGATTTTAATCAATCTATTTCGTTTGTTGGAAAATAGTGTTAGTAGCATAGAATGATATTCTAAGACTTTTTGTATGTGGTTTAGGGTTTGGATAATTCAGGGTTTAGGGTATACTTTTTTAGATTTTAATCAATCTATTTCGTTTGTTGGAAAAAAGTGTTAGTAGCATAGAATGATATTCTAAGGCTTTTTGTATATGGTTTAGGGTTTGGATAATTCATGGTTTAGGGTATACTTTTTTAGATTTTAATCAATCTATTTCGTTTGTTGGAAAAAAGTGTTAGTAGCATAGAATGATATTCTAAGGCTTTTTGTATGTGGTTTAGGGTTTGGATAATTCAGGGTTTAGGGTATACTTTTTTAGATTTTAATCAATCTATTTCGTTTGTTGGAAAAAAGTGTTAGTAGCATAGAATGATATTCTAAGGCTTTTTGTATATGGTTTAGGGTTTGGATAATTCATGGTTTAGGGTATACTTTTTTAGATTTTAATCAATCTATTTCGTTTGTTGGAAAAAAGTGTTAGTAGCATAGAATGATATTCTAAGGCTTTTTGTATATGGTTTAGGGTTCGGATAATTCATGGTTTAGGGTATATTTTTTTAGATTTTAATCAATTTATTTCGTTTGTTGGAAAAAAGTGTTAGTAGCATAGAATGATATTCTAAGGCTTTTTTTTATATGGTTTAGGGTTTGGATAATTCAGGGTTTAGGGTATACTTTTTTAGATTTTAATCAAAGCTAATTAAACTTAAGCTAATTAAACTAATCACGTTTATACTTTAATTGTGTTTAGTTTAAAATCAGACACGAACCAAAGCTAATTAAACTAAACCCGACTGAAATTAGACCAGACCCACACAATTAAGTTATTAAACCAAAACCAAACTCAGTTTAGGTCATTGACGGTTCACGGTCTCTTTTAGTCGTCTTCCCCAGAGCCGTCTTCCCCAGATTCGTCCTCAGGGACACCCACAATTCGATTGACCAAAGGATGAGCTCTTCCTCGTCTGCGTCGTCTCGATTAACTCATCGGAGACAAGTCAGGGGTATACCGTCGGAATGCTGGTGTGGGAGAAATCTGAGGATTTTTTGTTCTCAGACAGTTGAGAATCCTTATAGGCGCTTCTACAGGTGTGAAATAGCATTGCAGGTGAGTATTATATTTAATATGTAATATGGAGTTTTAGGCTATTATTTTTGATGAGTGTAACTGTTATTTGTGTAGAGAAAAACCGAAGAACATCTTTTTAAATGGATTGATGAAGCTTTGCTCGACGAGATCCGTTTGGTGGATACAAAACTTATGAGGCTTGAAGATGAGGTAAAGAAATTAGAGAATGAGAAGGTGAGCACTGCGGCAACTCAGAAAATTCTATTAGCTAATGTGGAAGAACAGCTGAAAAAGAAATTGTGCGAAGACATACAACTTAAGCTAGGCAACGAGCTGATGCAGGCGAGTGCAATCATCGAAGAGATGCATAAGAAGAACACAGTGACAGTTGTGTTAATCGGTGTAGTTGTTGTAGTCTTTGGATTCATTGTTATGAAGCTTCTGAGAGTGTGATTACATCGCAGTGTGGTTTGATCTTAATTCAGACTGTGACTTCTATTTATTTGTGTCCATGGATATGTTCTTCAAGTTAACTAGTTTCAGTAGTTTCCTTCTTCAAGTTAACTAGTTTGCAACAATAGCATGATATAATGAAACACATCCACGAGACAATGATTAACTTTTGAAAAATAGTCTTAAAATAACAGAGTAGTGCATTTGTCTAAGAAACGTTGAGAAGAACTAAGCACAAGCAATACTCCTCTTAAGTTATATCAGTTCTTTAATAGAAAAAACAGATGAGGACCAATATAAAAGAGAAAATCAGGAATGGCTATTTTGGGTGACGCCCACACGTACGACTGTTATGCCCACTTTGGTTGCAGTTCAAGCAAATATGTGGCTTCCTCGGACGTTTTTTGAGCAAAGCTTTCTCTAAAGCAGACTTGTATCGACTCTTCTTAGGTCTTCCAGGTGGCTGTCGAGGTACAGGAGGAAGACACTGTTGTGCTGCGACAATTTCAGGAACCGGATGAGCTACATCTCTTGGCATTATAGACGCAGCGTAAGCATTGATAAGGTAGCTTTTAAAGTAATATGGAGACGAAAGACCAAGCGCAGTAATCTTCTTAGGTACAGCAGCAGCGATAGCATGAACACAAGGTAATTGATGAACATCGAACCGTTTACAAGAACATTGTCGTTCTCGTACGTTGACAACATGTGACTGCCTCCCGTTGGTAACATGTACCTGATCAGCATCTATTTCCTGCACTACCAACAGCCTGGCGGCTGTAACACGGGGCTGCATACAAGGAAACAATGTTCAATATTTTGTAGTCTTTATTGATAACAAATGAAACTTGAAACCACTAACCTCGATCAGTTTTTCAGCACCATCAGTCAACCTAGTGCTCATTTGTTCTGCTGCTCGCCTCCTCTCCGAGAACCATCTTGTTAACATGGAACGAATGGCGTCTAAGAGCTTGACAACTGGCAACGTTCTTGCGTCTGATAGGACTCTGTTGATCGACTCAGCTATATTGGAAGTCAAAATATTGTATCTCCGACCTGGAAAGTGTGCACGACTCCACACCTTAACATCCGCTTTTTCCAAATAAGCATGTAGGCTCGGTTTGAGTGTCTGGATCTCATTGAAGATGTAATTGAAATCAGATATTCTATAAGCGTTTGCTGCCTTCTTCACCATCCGAAATGATTCACCCCCTTTAAATCGCACAAGTATGTTTTTGTACATATGATATGTACATATACCCCTAGCAGCCAATGGATAGACATTTCCAATCGCTTTAGCTATCGATTTATGTCTGTCGGAGATGATGGAAAGACCAGCTTCGTCTGGAAATACACGGTTCAGTTGTCTGAAGAACCATTCCCATGATTCATCATTCTCCGTGTCAACAACCGCAAATGCAATAGGGAAAATCTGGAAGTTACCATCTTGACATGTTGCAACCAAGAGTGTCCCTTTATATCTCCCTTTCAGATATGTCCCATCAACAACAACCACTTTTCTCATGTATTGCAAGCCATTGATACTTGCACCGAAAGAGATAAATGCATACTTGAAACGGCCTTCTTCGTCCACTGCTAAACGGGTAAAAGTCCCTGGATTAGCCTTTCTAATCAAGTACAAATACGAAGGAAGTTCTGCATATCCACTCTCGTGGCTACCATTAGCCAACATACGTGCATATACAAGGGCCCGATGAGCTTTCCAGTAGTCAATCTGCCAAACAAGCAACTCGATTTATATATGATATCCACACAAAAAAAATCCGCAACAAGTCGTACATAAGGCATCTAAAAATCTGCATCAAACGAATTAGTAAAGAAAAACTGCAACCACGATAGAGACATTACCACATACCTTTATACCATATTTGAAGTTAAGAGCCACCGCAACATGATCTGGTATCACTTTTGGCCCAACACTACCCACTGAATCATAGTACAACTGTCCTAGGATATTTTTCGTAGCTTGACGACTCCGCCCACCTCGTTCCGTAACAGAGCAAGTATGATCTTTAATGTATACTTTGATATAAAAACAAGGCGAATCTCCAATTGTTCCTGCACGAACTCTCCATGTGCATCCTTCTACCCAACATTCAGCAACCAATAAGTCCGGCCTTGAATCTATACGGTTGAAATCAAACTTTTGGGCAATAGACAGAAGCTGCAACCTATTAACTAATGCAGCTTTGCTATCATATCTTTGCCCAACAGCAATATCCAAGGCTTGTAACTCTATTTTCCTGTAATTTTCATCGTCAACACTTGCGTGGACAGCTTTCTCAACTGCCTTATTCTTCTTTGACAAACTAGGTTCCTCTAACGCTTTAGAAACTCTCCCAGACAAATCGTAATCCTCATCACCAGAACTAGCACCATCCGAATCTTCACAGCAGTCAAATATCAGTCCCTCTTCATCGCTCTCGTCCTCTTCAACATCTTCTTCAGTGCTACCTTTAGATTTTTCAGAATCAGCCATCATCTTCTTAAAGGTAACACATAATCTGCATGTCTTATCTTTGAACTTATCAAAGAAAGCATGCATTTGTCTATCATTACCAATCTTCACAGGAGGTGTGCTCTTCGCTAAATCAACCAAAACCTCCTTTGGAAGCATATAACTAAACTCACCGATGTAACTCTTGTTGTCAACTCCATAGTCCTTGTAAACTGATTCTATGATTCTACTAAAACAAAGGTTGTCATCCTCTAACACTACTGTTCTTGTTCCTCGTTCATCCAATACAAATTTCCATCTAGTCTCATCAAATATCCACTCGCCACAAAGAAGAACAATTTCAACCATGAAGCCCTACCAATCAAAATCGTGGGAGATGAAGGCTAAAAGATGTAGATTTCGATGAGTATTGTTGTTGTTTACTCGAAATATTTCCAATTTCTTTAGTTGTTTACTCGAAATATTTCAAAATTATATTATTTCCTTACATGTTAACACGGAATATTTCCGTTTCTTTGGTATAATTGTAGTTGCCTTTTTTACCAATTTTGAATTATGTAATTACCTTAAATAGAATAGTTCGAAAATTGCCAAAAAAACACTAAAAAGATATTTTATAAATTTTAGAAAAATTTAAAAGAAACTTGTAGAGTTATTTTGGTATTTGCAAAAAAAAAGTATTATTAGTTATGAATACCAATATTCTAAAAAATTGGTTTTTAATTTTTGGGATTTTATAATAGCATTTTTTCCAATATATTATTTAAAACAATAAACCTAATTATTTTCTAAAGGGATTATATTTTAAATGTTTCAAAAATCATTCTGTCAACATTAAAATAAGTGAAATTTACTTTAAGTTTCAGAAATGATTTTTTAAACATTATCTTATTTCCTATGTTTATTTTAAATTTAAATTTAGTGTTAAACAGTAAATAAGGAAAGAACTAACAAATCTGCCAAAAAATAAATAATTAATCGAGAGAAAATATGAAAATCTGTAGAAATTTAATATAAATCAGTAACAAATGAAATTAATCTGTAACACTATAACACTGGTTTAATAATTTTTCTAGCCTTTTGGTGTTTGTAACGGAGTATTTTTAATCTGCAACAAATGAAAAAAAAACGGTTACACTGAAAATAAAATTTGTAGGGTTAGTCCGCAAATTCTAGAAAAAACTGCAAATTTTTTAAAAAATCTTCAACACTAGCCGGAAAAAAGCAAATAAAATCCGCAGAAAATTATAAAATCTGTAACAAGTCAACAAATCTGCTACACTACATACTACTTTAGTAATTAAAAAAGAACGATACTCTTTGTTACGGAGTAATATTTTATCCGCAACACAGAAAAAAATCTGCCACACACAAATTAAAAACTGCACCGAAAAATCTGTAAATTTCCAAAATAATCTGCAAGTATAAAAATCTGTAACACACGACTGCGGATTTAAATTCGCAGGGAAGGTGGCAATTTCGTAAATAAGTATTTTTTTTTCCAGACATGGAAAAAAACATTAATGGCAATTTTGTAATTATTTTTTTCTTTCCAAACGGGCAAGAGGGTAGTTTAGGCAATAAAATAGAATTAAAAAGGGTCAAAAGATTAGTACTAAGCTAGTAATTGCCATATTATTTTATACTAGATAAATAAATTTCCCATATTTAAATTATACATAAAAAAAATTAAACAAAACTTTGAAAAATCTTTTATAAGATTGCAAAATGTTTTAAAATTCCAAAAAAATAGAAAAAACGTTTTTAAAATTTAAAAAAACTTCAAAAACTTTTTAAAATCAACAAAATAAATTTATAAAATGTTTTAAAATTCTAAATAAATTACAAAAAGTTTTATAACTCATAAAAAATTTATAAAACGTTTTATTTCAAAATGATTTTAAAATTCTTAAAAATCATTCATAAATTTTTGAAAGAGTTTTTCAAATAATAAATAAAACTTAAAGAATTTATTTAATATTAAAAGGTTATAAACGATTTTAAAAATGTTTTTTATAAGATAAAAACGTATAAAAATCCAAAACAAATTTCAAAAAAATCCAAAAATATATTTCATGATCCTAAACATACTTCAAGCGTTCAACAAGTTTTAAAACGTTTAAAAACGTTTTCCATAACGTTTAAAATCGGTTTGACAAACAAATTGTTTTTAGAATTCACAATATTCTTATCCAAACAATCCAAAATCCTAGCAACTAATGTTCAATCCATTATTCTAATCATAAACTACCTTTCAATCAACACATGCAACCATTTCTTAAATACATACAACCTAAACAAGAGATTTATGCAAAATCAATCGGTTAGAAGGAGAACTTACATGCTCTTGGTGTCGGTGGCGGTCGGAATTCGAGTTTAACGGCGATAATCTGGCGGATTGTTAGAGAGAAGCTCGTGATTTCGAGAGATGAGAGAGAGAGAGAAGTTTCAGAGAAATGGAGAAGAAGAAGTTCGTCGACAGAATAAAAATTGATTTCCGACGGAAAACCGTCGGAAATCATTTACTGTCTGTTTTTCGTCGGAAATTTTGGCGGTCCAATTGTTTTCGCTAAAATTTGGCGGTTAAGACGAAAAATTTCGTGTGATAAGGTGCCAAAATTTACGACGGAAAACCGACGGTAATTTAAAAACTGACGGTTATCGGTCGGAAATTAAAAAACATAAAAGGTGGAAGGCTCGGTTAGAACCCCCCCCCCCCCCCCCCCCCCCCACCACAAGTTTATCTTGTACACCCTTAAACCAGTTGAGACATTTAGTGTTAATCGTTTATGATTACATAGACATTGTTTATATCTTTACACTTTTTAAAAATAAAAATAAACATAAAACGGTGGAAGGCTCGGTTCGAACCCCCCACCACATCCTTATGTTCTTTTCCTTTAAACCAGTTGAGCCATTTATAGTTAGTCGTTTCGGATTATATAGAAATTGTATATATTATTATGCTATTGTTTTGTTTATTAAAAAATAAAATAAAACATAACATAGATTAATAACGAAAATTAAAAACATAGTTTAATAACGGAAATACAAAACATTACATGAAATTAAAATAGCATAATTATAAACTTGATCAGTCATCATTCGGGGAATCGTTCCTGAACCAATCTCCGATGTCAGTCTCTTCCCAAAGCTCGACCATGCAGTTCCAATCCACTACTAGCATCCATGACGGTCTTCCTTCTCCTCTTAACCATTGCAGTTTCGCCCGCCACATTTTGGTCTGGAAAACATGCCTGGCGACCCGGTGGAATTCCCGCCAAACCGTGAAGATTATATTCGGATTAAAATTGAAATAGACCTGAAATTTAATAAGTAAACAAATATTAATTAGAATTTGAAATAATTTTAATAAATGAGAAAAATATAACTTAATTACCAAGAAATCCTCGAACCATAACTCTTTAACGTTAGTCGGGACATTGTAGTATGCAAGATAACCCCCGAGAAAACGAGCCTCCATTATGTCGCTAATGACAGCCGTAATGGTAGCATTGTAACCGAACCAAATGGTCCGATTTTGGCGGCTCGGATCCAGAACAAGAAGATGTTCCCGACCCGGTTGAGTTATTTCCCGAATTAACCAAGAACGCCATGAAGGGGACAAAAAAACGAAATCCATTTTCTGTTTTTGTGTGTAGAGAATTATTGATTAGATGATGCAAAACATAGAAGCATCTGTACGTATTTATACAAATTTTTTCGACGGAAAAACAGACTGAATTCCGTCGGTTTTTAATTTAATTCCCGAAAAGACACTTACCGAAACGTTGCATGGGGAAGAGAGTGGAGTTAATTCAGATTTTGACCGTTTAATGAAGTAAACTGACAGATTTCCGATGAAGAACCGATGGGAAACCGACGGTTAACCGTCAAAAAATTCTGACGGAATTCCGAGGGTTTAGGGTTTAGGGTTTCAATTATGGTTTTGCCTTTGACATTTTATAATGTTCACACTTTTATGTAACATTAAGATTGGGGTTTTTGATTACACGTCTCAGTTTAAAGAAAATTATGAAAATGACAACTTAGATAAGGTTTAACAATAACTTCGACTTAACCGTTATTGTACACTACGAAGTGTTTCAGTCCGACGTGTTGTAATTTTTTCTAGTCATACAAACCATGTCATTTGGATCAGATATTGAAGACTAATAGTACAAACTATCATTACATTAACTAGTGAGAGGTTTTGCGATAATCTGTTTCCCATTCCGAAACCCTAAACCCTAAACCGTCGAAAATCCATCGGTAATTACCGACGGATTACCGTCTGGAAAATTAATATCGACGGTTTTCCGTCGGAATTCTTATTATCGACGGTTTGCCGTCGGAAATTAAAATTCTAAAAAACAAAAATTTTCCTCGCACCATGCAAGGTTCGAACACGGGATGCATTGAGGGCTGGAGGTGTTTAATGACCAATTGAGCAAAGTCGTACATTGAACATTTGATACAATTATTTATAAATATTCTAGAAAGAGTAACCGACGGAAAACCTAAATTGGTGGAAGGCTCGGTTCGAACCCCCCATCTCGTCCTTATATGCTCTTTCCCTTTAAACCAGTTGAGCCATTTAGAATTAGTCGTTTACAATTACATAAAAATTGTATATATTACTAAGCTATTATTTTGTTTATTAAAAATAAAATAAAACATAACATAGATTTATAACGAAAATTAAAAACATAGTTTAATAACGGAAATTTTAAACATTACATGAAATTAAAAACAACATAATTTAAAATCTATTGTAGTTCGGGAATTGGTTGGTGAACCAATCTCCGACGTCCGTCTCCCGCCATTGGTTCACCATCAAGTTCCAAGACCTCGCAGGAATCCAAGCAGGTCTTCCTTCTCCTTTTTCCCAACGTAGCTTCAACCGCCGCATCTTTGTCTGGAAAACCCGCCTAGCAGTCCTGTGGAATTCCCGCCAGACGATGAACAAATTGTCCGCGGAGCAAGTGAAGTATTCCTGTAATTTTTTAAAAAATTTAATTTTAAGTCCATTATAATAATTTATAAAAAATAAAAAACATTACTTACGAGAAAATCACTGAACCAAGCTTCCTTGAAGGACGTCGGCAGTTGGTAGTACGTTAGATAGCCGCCAGACTAGCGTGTCTCAATGATGTCACTGGTTACGGATATAATAACCGCGTTGTATCCGAACCAAACCACCCGGTGAGCCTGCCGGGTTGGGTTGAGATTGGGAAGATGTCCCCGACCCGACATTCCAATCTCGCGTAGTGAAGATTCGCGGGCTTCGGGAGAGAAATAAACGAAATCCATTTGGTAAGTTTTTGTGTTTGTGATTTGAATGAAAAACTCATGAAATGGACGTCTATATATACAAAAATTTACGATGGTAAAACCGACGAAATTCCGTCGGAAATTGAGTTAATTCCGAAAAGACATTTATCAAGACGTCGCATAGGGAAGAGCAGAGAGTTACTGCGCGTATTGACCGTTTAATAAATATTTCCGACGATAAACCGATGGTAAACCGACGGTAAACCGTCATAATAAATTTCCGACGGTTATCCGTTGGAAATTAAAATTCTAATAAACAATAATATTTCTTGCACCAAGCGAGGTTCGAACACGGGATGACTTAAGTGCTAGTAGTGTTTACTGACCAGTTGAGCTAAGAAGTACATTGTACTTTTCATACAATTGGCTATATATATACATTCTTATTAATATAATCATAAGAAAACACTTTAATAATTAATCAACATAATACATTATTATTCCTTTAAAAATATTATAAATGTTTAAAGCATAATACATTTTTTTATTTTAAAACTATCATAAATATTTAAATCATAATACATTTTATTCTCCAACACTCTCTGAATCGTAGTCGGAAGAAATTGAGTCGGTGTCATCAAATTCGCCTCTTTCTTCTTCGGATTCTGAATGAAGAACAATGTCCCCGAATTGACTAAAGTCGACAACTAAATTAACTTCAAGAGATTCTTCTACAAGAGCTATAAAATCACTTCCACTTGATTGTAAGGGCTCTACTTCGCGTTCTTCAACTCCGTAAACCCTCCCTCGAGGGTTTATTTTTGTAACGGTGATCCATGGATCATTTTTATGAGTTAGTCGAGGGTATGGAATGTAACATACCTGCGTAAATGTTATATTAAGAAAATTAATGATTATTTAAGATCTAAATTCCAAAGAAAATTATTTGCAATTACTAACCTGATCTGCTTGTGAAGAAATAATGAACGGATCGTAGTTTCTTAGTTTTTTGCTCGAATTAATCGATGTCACACCAAACACATCGATCACAACACCTTGCCCTAGGATCGGGTTAAACCAATCGCATAGAAAAACTACACATCACATTCCAAGCTTCCCTATGTACTTTACTTCTAGTATTTCTTTAAGAATACCATAGTAGACAACTTCGCCAGATGCAGATGAAACTCCGTGATCGGCAGTAATTCTTGTTGACCCTTCTACATGCACCTTAAATGCGTACCCCCTAGTGCAATATCTCGGATAAGACTTTGCGGTGTAGTGGAGGCCCTCTATTATGTCAACTAACCAATTATCGGGGGTGCGTCCAGTTTTGAGTTCCTCCCGGACCTAACAATATGATCACATCAAAGTTATAAAAAGTTACTCAATTTCTTAAGTGTTTTATAAGATTCGAGAAACAAATTCTTACATAAAAGGTTAACCAATGGCTGAAGTATTTTTGTTTCCGAGCCTCACGTTCGCCTTCGTTCAATTCTGGATGATGAAACTGGAGAGCTTCCATATATAACCTACAAAAAGTTTAAAAAAATATAAATAAGTAAAGCAAGTGCAATAAAAAATCATAAATCTAACATGTTGTTAGTTGCCACCTGCCTACTTTTCCACTTAACCGCCCAACCTGTTGAAAAATGTTAGGAACAACTGATCGATAAATTTGCCTCTATCCCCTATCATCGTTCCTAGCTGGGCGCCTGCTCCTTGTGCGTACTTGCGAAGGGAAGTAGTAGCCAGCAAAGTTCGCAGTCTCTTCGTTGTTATACTGAGCGGCAATAGAGCCCTCCACTTTAGTGGGATTCTTCACCTTCTTTTTAAGGTGGAACATATAGAGCTCGAAAGGATACATCCACCGATATTGTACCGATATAGCGCTCAAATGTTCCATGACATCGAAGAAAGACGGTGGAAATATCTTTTCCAGATTGCATAAGATTTTAGGAATGTTTTGCTCCAGATTTCTGATCCCATCAATAGTGAGTGACCTGGTGGATATATCCCTGAAAAAGATCCGACAGCTGCAATTGCTTTGTGGACATCTCGAGGAAGGAGATGAGCAAATGCAAACGGTAGGAGTCGCTGCATCATCACATGACAATCATGACTCTTCATTTCGATAAAATTTCCTCCATCAGTGTCCACACAATTACGCAAGTTTGATGCATACCCGTCAGAGAATTTAACTTGTAGCATAATCCACTGAAATAACTCTTCCTTCGACTTCGAGTCTACCCAATATGCTGGAATTGGCGGTTTTCCGTTCTTCTGAAGATGAAGTTCAGGCCGATCACAAATTTCAGGCAAATCAAGCCTAGACTTCACATTATCTTTCGTCTTCCTTTGCACGTTGAGAACAGTGTTCATAATGTTATCGAAGAAAATTTTCTCAATGTGCATGACATCAAGATTATGCCTTAGTAACTGGTCCTTCCAATATGGTAAATCCCAGAAAATGCTTTGCTTGTGCCAGTTGTGGGACAAACCAGCTGCGTATACATTCTCATGCCCATTTCCACCACATTCACGAGTTCTTAGTGCACCAAAGGTTTCCAAAAGACCCAAACTAGTCGACCCATCATCTTGGAGAATAGGATCATCAAACACTTTCCTCTTCTTCGTAAAAAGTTTAGTGTTTTTCCGATATGGATGATCATGCGGTAGAAATCTTCTATGACAATCAAACCAACACGATTTGCATTCGTCCATTCTTCAATTGGAATGCATCGGTCTTTTCCTGACAATACGGACATGCTAACCTCCCATGTGTTGTCCATCCTGATAACATACCATAAGCCGAGAAATCGCTAATGGTCCACATCAATGCAGCCCTCATCAAAAAATTTTCCTTGCATGAAACATCATATGCTACAACACCGGGCAGCCATAACATTTTCAACTCATGTATCAGTGGCTGCAAGAATACATCAAGTGAACTTCTCGGATGCTCTGGACCGGGAACGAGTACGGAGAGGAAAAATCTCTCGACGCATGCACATAATCGGCGGTAGGTTATAAGGAGTCAGAATCACTGTCCACAACGAATATTGTCTCCCATGCCTTCCAAACGGGTTAAAACCATCTGTGCATAATCCGAGGTACACGTTACGTGGCTCGTATGCAAAATATGGATATACTCTCTGAAAATGTTGCCACGCTTCAGCATCCGACGGATGTGCAATCTCTGCTCCTCTTCTATGCTCAGCATGCCATCTCATTTGCCCCGCAGTTCGCTCCCACTGGTATAAGCGCCTCAGCCTATCGGTTAACGGCATATACCACATTCGCTTGAACGGAACCTTAGCTCTTCCCATTGTATCCTCATAGCGCGTCTTCTTACAGAATTTTCAATCCAGACGGAATTCATCTTCTCGCCAATATATCATACAGTTGTCGATGCACACATCTATCATCTCATACGGTAATCCAAGCCCATGTACAAGTTTCTCGATCTCGTTGTATGAACCCGGCGCAAGGTTATCTTCTGGAAGAATATCTTTCACAAACTCGCAAATCGCATCCACACATTCTTTCGCCAGATTGTAGTCTGTCTTTATGCCCATTAATCTTGTAGCAGCTGATAATGGCGAATGACCCTCTCTGCAACTATTGTAAAACAGCTGCTTCGCTGCATCTAACATGTCAAAAAATCTCCTAGATTCTACATTTGGTTCCTCACCTACCCTAGGAATTTGATATTCACCTACCTCTGGAATATTTTCTCTATGTACATCATTAACCATCTGAATGGTGCCTACACCAAAATCTACATCGGCAGTATAAGGTTCGCTAGAACTAACATTAGGTTCCCTAGTATTAGTACAACCGTAATGTTCTCTACTACTACTTTTATTATCCGAAGTTTCCCTATGAAGATACCAAATCTTATAACCCGACATAAACCCAACCGAATACAAGTGAAACCATACTTCGCCAATCGTAAGATTTTTTAAATTTTGGCAATTAGTACATGGACATCTTAACTTACCATTTTTCAGCGTATGTGGTTGATTGCAAGCTAACGACATAAACTCTGCAATACCGAGTGCGTATTCCCGGTCCACTAGCTTCGTCGCCTCATCAATCCTAACTCCGTCCATCCACAATCTATAATAGTTAGAAGAAGACATTTTTCTCGGTTACTAGAAGTATTAGAGAGAGAGAGAGAGAGAGAGTTATGGAGGGATAGGTGTGGAGGGGAAGAGAGGACGGATGAGGTATATGTAGAATAATTTCCGACGGAAATCCGTCGGAAATCCGTGGGAAATCCGTGGGAAATCGGTCGTTTTCTAGTCGACCCAACGGTCACATTAACGGTCATATTGATGGCTATATTGAACCGACGCTAAACCGACCGAAATACAACAGAAAACCGACGGATTAGTGATAAAGTTTAGAGTTGTTTAAACCATATTTGATCAGATCCGAACCAAATGAAGAAATCTAATCCAAAAACTGAACTAGTTTTTCAACAATTAAAAATCACTTTTTAGTTAGTTTACTTGAACTATAATTATTTCCTAACCTTAAGCGACACAAAAAGAAAAAATGGAAACAATAAAATAACAAATCAGTTATCCAAAACAAAAGGGACACACACTACAAGAAAACATGGCCTTTACTGACGGAATAATTCCGTCGGATATTACCGACGATAAACCAATGACTTTTCGACAGGACGTTTTTCGACGGAAAACCGTCAGAAATTTCCGACGGTTTCCGACGGGTTTCTCATTCCGTCAGTTTTCCATTGTATTTTGGTCGGTTTACCGTCGATTTTATATACCCGTTAATACGACCGTTAATGTGACCGTTTGGTCGAGTAAAAAACGACGGATTTCCGACGGAATACCGTCAGAAATTATTCTACATATACCTTATGCCTCCTCTCTTCCCCTCCACACCTATCCCTCCATAACTCTCTCTCTCTCTCTCTCTCTCTCTCTCTCTCTCTCTCTCTCTCTCTCTCTCTCTCTCTCTCTCTCTCTCTCTCTCTCTCTCTCTCTCTCTCTCTCTCTCTCTCTCTCTCTCTCTCTCTCTCTCTCTCTCTCTCTAATACTTCTGGTAACCGAGAAAAATGTCTTCTTCTAACTATTATAGATCGTGGATGGACGGAGTTAGGATCGATGAGGCGACGAAGCTAGTGTACAGGGAATATGCACTCGTATTGCAGAGTTTATGTCGCCAGCTTGCAATCAACCACATACGCTGAAAACCGGTAAGTTAAGATGTCCATGTACTAATTGCCGAAATTTTAGAAATCTTACGATTGGCGAAGTATGGTTTTACTTGTATTTAGTTGGGTTTATTTCGGGTTATAAGATTTGGTATCTTCATGGGGAAACTTCGGATCATGCAAGTAGTAGTAGAGAACCTTACGGTAGTACTAGTACTAGGGAACCTAATGTTAGTTCTAGTGAACCTTATAGTGTCGATGTAGATTTTGGTGTAGGCACCATTGAGATGGTTAATGATGCACATAGAGAAAATATTCCAGAACTAGGTGAATATCAAATTCCTAGGGTAGATGAGGAACCAAATGTAGAATCTAGGAGATTTTTGACATGTTAGATGCAGCGAAGCGGCCGCTTTACTATGGTTGTAGAGAGAGTCATTCGCCATTATCATCTGCTACAAGATTAATGGGCATAAAGACGGACTACAATCTGGCGGAAGAATGTGTGGATGCGATTTGCGACTTTATTAAAGATATTCTTCCAGAAGACAACCTTGCGCCAGGTTCATACAACGAGGTCGAGAAACTTGTTAAAGGGCTGGGATTACCGTATGAGATAATAGATGTGTGCATCGACAACTGTATGATATATTGGCGAGAAGATGAATACCGTCTGGATTGCAAATTCTGTAAGAAGCCGCGCTATGAGGATACAATGGGAAGAGCTAAGGTTCCGTTCAAGCGAATGTGGTTTATGCCGTTAACCGATAGGCTGAGGCGCTTATACCAATCGGAGCGAACTGCGGGGAAAATGAGATGGCATGCTGAGCATAGAAGAGGAGCAGAGATTGCACATCCGTCGGATGCTGAAGCGTGGCAACATTTTCAGAGAGTATATCCAGATTTTGCATACGAGCCATGTAACGTGTACCTCAGATTATGCACAGATGGTTTTAACCCGTTTGGAAGGCATGTGAGACAATATTCATTGTGGCCAGTGATTTTGACTCCTTATAACCTACTGCCGAGTATGTGCATGCGTTGAGAGTTTCTTTTCCTCTCCGTACTCGTTCTCGGTCCAGAGCATCCAAAAAGATCACTTGATGTATTCTTGCAACCATTAATACATGAGTTGCAAATGTTATGGCTGCCCAGTGTTGTAGCATATGATGTCTCATGCAAGGAATTTTTTTTGATGAGGGCTGCATTGATGTGGATCATTAGCGATTTTGCTGCTTATGGTATGTTATCAGGATGGACAACAACAACACATGGGAGGTTAGCATGTCCGTATTGTCATGAAAATACCGATGCATTCCAGTTGAAGAATTGACGCAAATCGTGTTTGTTTGATTGTCATAGAAGATTTCTACCGCAAGATCATCCATATCGGAAAACACTAAACTTTTTACAAAGAAGAGGAAAGTGTTTGATGATCCTATTCTACAAGATGATGGGTCGAATACTATAGGCCTCTTAGAAACCTTTGGTGCACTAAGAACTCGGGAATGTGGTGGAAATGGGCATGAGAATATTTACGCAGCTGGTGTGTCCCACAATTGGCACAAGCAAAGCATCTTCTGGGATTTACCGTATTGGAAGGACCAGTTACTAAGGCATAATCTTGATGTCATGCACTTTGAGAAAAATTTCTTCGATAACATCATGAACACTGTTCTCAACGTGCAAGGGAAGCCGAAAGATAATGTGAAGTCTAGACTTGATTTGCCTGAAATTTGTGATCGGCCTGAACTTCATCTTCAGAAAAACGAAAAACCGCCAATTCCAGCGTATTGGGTAGACCCGAAGTCGAATGAAGAGTTCTTTAATTGGATTATGCTAAAAGTTAAATTCCCTGACGGTTACGCATCAAACTTGCGTAATTGTGTGGACACTGATGGAGGAAAGTTTATCGGAATGAAGAGTTATGATTTTCATGTGATGATGCATCGGCTCCTACCGTTTGCATTTGCTCATCTCCTTCCTCGAGATGTCCACAAAGCAATTGCAGCGGTCAGATCTTTTTTTTAGGGATATATCCACAAGGTCACTCACTGTTGATGGGATCAGAAATCTGGAGCAAAACATTCTAAAATCTTATGCAATCTGGAGAAGATATTTCCACCGTCTTTCTTCGATGTCATGGAGAATTTGCCTATTCATCTCCCGGTCGAAGCTAGACTTGGTGGTTTGGTACAATATCGGTGGATGTATCCTTTCGAGCGCTATATGTTCCACCATAAAAAGAAGGTGAAGAATCCAGCAAAAGTAGAGGGTTCTTTTGCCGCTCAATATAACAACGAAGATACTGCGACGTTTGCTGGCTACTACTTCCCTTCGTCAGTACGCACAAGGAGCAGGCGCCCAGCTAGACACGATGATAGGGGAGAGAGGCAAATTTATCGGTCAGCTGTTCCTAACATTTTTCAACAAGTTGGGCGGTTAAGTGGAAAAGTAGGAAAGCGGCAACTAACAACCCAAGAGCATACACATCTCCACAAGTACATTCTAACCAACTGCGAGGAAGTATTTGAATATGAGAGGTATATATGTTAGATTTATGTTTTTATTGCAATTGGTTTATTTATTTATAATTTTAAAATTTTCGTAGGTTATATATGGAAGCTCTCCATTTTCATCATCCAGAACTGAACGAAGCCCAACGTGAGGCTCGTAAAAAAAGGGACTTCAGTCATTGGTTAACCTTTTATGTAAGAATTTGTATCTCAAATCTTATAAAACACTTGCGAAATTGAGTAATTTTATAACTTTGATTTGATGCTACTCATAGGTTCGGGAGGAACTCAAATCCGGACGCACCCCCGATGATTGGTTAGTTGACATAATAGAGGGCCTCCACTGCACAACAAAGTCTTATCCGAGATATTGCACTAGGGGGTACGCATTTAAGGTGCATGTAGAAGGGTCAACAAAAATTGCCGCTGATCACAGAGTTTCATCTGCATCTGGCGAAGTTGTCTACTACGGTATTCTCAAAGAAATACTAGAAGTAAAGTACATAGGGAAGCTTGGAATGCGATCTGTAGTTTTTCTATGCGATTGGTTTAACCCGATCGTAGGGCAAGGTGTTGTGATCGATGAGTTTGTGTGACGTCAATTAATTCGAGCAAAAAACTAAGAAACTACGACCCGTTCATTATTGCTTCGCAAGCAGATCATGTTAGTAATTGCAAATAATTATGTTTATTATTTAGAATTGAAATAAACATTTTCCTGATATAACATTTATGCAGGTGTGTTACATTCCATACCCTCGTCTAACTTATAAAAATGATCCATGGATCACGGTTACAAAAATAAACCCTCGAGGGAGGGTGTACGGAGTCGAAGAACGCGAAGTCGAGCCTTTACAAACAAGCAGAAGTGATTTTATAGCTCCTGTAGAAGAATCACTTGAAGTTAATTTAGTTGTCGACTTTAGTAAATTCGGGGATATTGTTCTTCATTCAGACTCCGAAGAAGAAAGAGGCGAATTTGATGACACCGACTCAATTTCTTCCGACTACGATTCAGAGAGTGACGGAGAATAAAAATGTATTATGAATTAAACATTTATAATAGTTTTAAAATAATTTTTTTTAACGATTAAAACATTTATAATAGTTTTAAAATAATAAAAATGTTTTATGATTAAAACATTTATAATAGTTTTAAAAGAATAAAATGTATTATGATTAAAACATTTATAATATATTTAAAAGAATAAAAATGTATTATGATTAATTATTAAACTGATTTTTTCTGATTCTATTAATAAGTATGGATATATATAACAAATTGTATCAAAAGTACAATGTACTTCTTAGCTCAATTGGTCACTAAACACTACCAGTACTTAGGGCAGCCCGTGTTCGAACCTCGCTTGGTGCGAGGATTTTTTTTTTTTTAGGATTTAAATTTCCGACGGAAAACCGTCGATATTAATAATTCCGACGAAGTTTCGTCGCTATTTAACGACGGAAATCCGTCGGAAATTACCGACGGATTTTCGACGATTTAGGGTTTAGGGTTTCGGAATGGGAAACAGATAATCGTAAAGCCTCTCAATAGCTAATGTAATGATAGTTTTTACTATTAGTTTCCCATATCTGATCCAAATGACATGTTTAGTATGATTAGAGAAAATTACAAACGTTGGATCATAAGTCATCGGAGTATACTATGACAATTAAGACGAAGTTATTGGTAAACCTTGTCTAATTTGTAATTTTCGTTATTTTTCTAAAACAGGGGCGTATAATCAAAATCTTCAATGTTAAAGTTACATATTAGTGTTGACAATACAAAATGCCCTAATTGAAACCCTAATCGAAACCCTAAACCCTCAGAATTCCGTCAAAAAATTGTGACGGTTTACCGTCGGTTTTCCGTCGGAAATGTTCATTAAAAGGTCAAAAGGCGCAGTAATTCTCTACTCTTCCCCATGCGACGTCTTGGTAAATGTCATTTCAGAAATTAACACAATTTCCGACGGATTTTCGTCGGTTTTACCGTCGTAAATTTGTGTATAAATACAAGTCGAATTTCATGAGTTTTTCATTCAAATCACAAACACAAATCTTACAAAATGGATTTCGTTTATTTCTCTCCCGAAGCCCGCGAATCTGCATTACGCGAGATCGGAATACCGGGTCGGGGACATCTTCCCAATCTCAACCCATCCCGCCAGGCTCATCGAGCGGTTTGGTTCGGATACAACGCGGTTATTCCATCCGTAATCAGTGACATCATTGAGACACGCAGGTCCGGCGGCTATCTGACAGACTACCAACTGCCGACGTCCTTCAAAGAATCTTGGTTTAGTGATTTTCTCGTAAGAAATGTTTTTTTTTTATAGAAATTATTAAAATTATATAGTCTTAAAAATACAAAATTTTTAAATTATAGGAATACTTCACCTGCTCCCCGGACAATTTGTTCATCGTCTGGCGGGAATTCCACAGGACCGCTAGACGGGTTTTCCAGACGAAGATGAGGCGGATGAAGCTACGTTGGGAAAGAGGAGAAGGAAGGCCTGCTTGGATTCCGGCGAGGTCTTGGAACCTCATGGTGAGCCAATGGTGGGAGACGGACGTCAGAAATTGGTTCAACAACCAATTCCCGAACTATAATAGATTTTAAATTATGCTATTTTTAATTTCATGCAATGTTTTAATTTTTGTTTTTAACCTATGTTTCGTTTTAATTTCGTTATTAAACTATGTTAAGGTTTTATTTTTTTAATAAACAAAATAATTGCTTAATGATATATACTATTTCTATGTAATCATAAACGACTAACACGAAATGGCTCAATTGGTTTAAGGGGAAAGAACATATGCTTGAGGCGTGGGGTTCGAGCCGAGCCTTCCACCGTTTTATTTTAAAACCGTAGGTTTTAAATTTTCTATATATACAATTCCTATGTAATCTTAAACGACTAACACGAAATGGCTCAACTGGTTTAAGGGGAAAGAACATATGCTTGAGGTGGGGGTTCGAGTTGAGCCTCCCACCATTTTGTTTTTTCAATTTCCGACGAAAAACCGTCGGAAATTCATTTACCGTCGGTTTTCCGTTGGAAATTTTGGCGCCTCATTTCACGAAATATTTTGTCTTAACCGCCAAAATTTGGCGAGTTCAATTGGACCACCAAAAATTCCGACGGAAAACCGACGGTAAACGAATTTCCGACGGTTTTCCGTCGGAAATTCTCTTTAATTCTGTCGAACCAACTTCTTCTTCTAAATTTCTCTGAAACTTCTCTCTCTCTCATCTCTCGCCATCCGAGCTTCTCTCTAAGAATGCGCCAGATTCTCACCGTGAAACTCTACATCTGACCGCCACTAACATCATGAACATGTAATTTCTCCATTTAACCGATTGTTTTTGTTTAATTCTCCTGTTTAGGTTGTATGAAATTAAGAAATGGTTGCATGTTTTGCTTGAAAGGTAGTTTAGGTTGAGAATGCTTGATTGAACATTAGTTGTTAGGAGTTTTGATTGTTTGGATATGAATTTTGTGATTTTTAACATTGTTTTGTTTGTCAATCCTATTTAAAACGTTTTAAACTTGTAAAACGCTTGAAATATGTTTAGGATTAAGAAATATATTTTTGGAATTTTTTTGAAAGTTGTTTTGAATTTTTAAACGTTTTTATCTTATAAAAAACGTTTTCTAAAATTTTCAGAATTTTTAAAATATTTTGAAATATTTTTAAAACGTTTTAGAATTTTTTTAAGAGATTCAAATCGTTTTTTAAATTTACTTTGAATTTTAAAAACGTTTTTTGAAATGTTTTTGGAATTTTAAAACGTTTTTTGAAAGTTTTTTTAATTTTAAAACATTTTTGAAATGTTTTTGGAATTTTAAAACGTTTTTGAAATGTTTTTGGAATTTTTAAAACGTTTTTGAAATGTTTTTGGAATTTTAAAACGATTTATGAAAGTTTTTTTAATTTTAAAACGTTTTTGAAATGTTTTTTGAAGAAGTTGGTTTAAAACATTTTTGAAGTTTTTTTGAATTTTAAAAACGTTTGTGCAATTTTTATTGAACTTTAAAACATTTTTTAATCTTCTAAAAGATTTTTCAAAGTTTTTTTAAAAACATTTTTGTATAATTTCTATATAGAATTGTTAATTTGAATTTTCGATTGGTTTGTAGGGACACTTTTTTGAGCTTTGGGTAGCTTATGTCCTCTCCGGTGAATGAGATACACGAGGAGTTGGTTCAGCAACAACAACCGAGAGCCCGACGGTCTCGGTCGACTCAGCTGCGACCCACACATGCTCCATCTTCTCAGACACAACTGGGAACGTCTTAGCCTCGGCCAGAGGTTCCGAGTGGGAGTCACTCTGTGTCTCAGGCGACGCATTATGTCTCGCCGTCTATTGCCGTAGAGATATCGGCGTTACTCGATCAACCGGGATGAGAGCTGCTCAAACGGCTCGATCCATTCTACGAGACCAACCCTGAAACTTTTTGGTATTAAATCTTCTAATTTTTAATTCTCATTTACACACTTGTTTAGTTTACATTTATTAATCCTTGGTTTTTTTGTTGCCTTATTAGGTTTACTTTGACCGAATCCAAGATCTCGAAGAGCATCTTGGGAATGATGTATAGCATGCTCCACTTCGGGTACCCGACGTACAAGGAAATGCCTTTATCCGATAGGCATAACTGGTTTCGCCAATTCGCGGTAAATAACTACATTAACTTTATTATATGTTTTTTATATATTAATTTATAAAGTTTTTTTAATTCTAACAAATATTTAATTTGTCTTTTCTATAGCATGAGTATACTAGGGATAGAAAGTATAACGAATTGGTGGAACAGGAGTTCTACATGAAGGCGTCAACGCATTACTCGAACGTCCTCAACATATGGAAACAAAAGTGGTGCAGGAATGAAGTTCCCAAGGGTATTAGCGAAGACGGCGAAGTTTGGAAGGGCCTTGTCCGTCATTGGAGTAAGCCTGCAACCGCAGCAACCTCTTCGACGAACTCCTAGAACCGTAGAAGTCAAAGGAACGATGTTGGGATCGCAACTCATAATGCGGGAGCAAGGAGCACCGCATCGAGGAAGATAATCTTGGTAAGTAGTTTTTTTAAATAAAAATTTTCAATATGTTTAGATATTTTATTAAGTCGGATATTGTTTTTGCAGAAACAAAAGAAGGGACGAGATCCAAATCTTATTGAGCTCATCGAGGATGGCCACAAAAACAAGGAAACATGCGAAATCCAGGATCCAATTGCTCGGAGGATTGTTGAGTCGACGAAAAGGCGTTTGGATGAGGTGGTTACCTAATCCGAAGAAATCGGTTCAACGGAAGAGATACCTCACGAACAGATCAATGAAGTCTTCCTCGAGGTAAAATTTAATTTAAATAAAATTTGGATTAAGTTTATAATTACTTAAACTCTAACTTAAATACTTTACAGAAAACTGAGAAGAGAAGACGCCGGGTTTTCGGATTGGGAAACTTGGCGGACAAAATCAAGACACCGCATTCCCATTTTCGTCAAGAAGACGTGAACAATGCCCAAGTCTTAAGGGAAAAGGAAGCGGAGATCGAAACGTTGAAGGCCAGCCAGAAGTTGGAAGAGATGAATGCTCGGTTCGAATACTTTATGCAGCACGGCTATCTTCCAGGAGCCGCACCGGCGAACCAGGGTGGAGGGGGGGGGGAAAGGGAAAGGTAAGGGGAAAGAAAAAGGGAACGGGAGCGGGATCGGGATCCGTTCCCCAATGAATGTAATTTAAAAACTTTTTTGGAATAACTTTAGTAAATTTTAATAAATTTCTTTTTTTGCTGTTTATTTTTATAATAATAATTAATTAATTAATTTTCGAAATATATATATTTTTAATAATTTTTACGTATCCGTCGGTAAACCATCGGTATTATTCCCTCGGTAAACCGTCGGTAATATACCGAATACCGCCGGTAATATTCCGTCGGTACACCATCGGAATACCGGCGGTAATATTCTGTCGGAATACGACCGGTAATATTCCGTCGGTATACCGTCGGAATACCGCCGAGAATAAACCACCGGTATACCGTCGGTTTATTCCGTCGATATATCGTCGGAATTCCGTCGGTGTTCCTTCCGTCGAAAACCGGTCGATAATCCGTCAGTTTGTTTTCCGACGGTAATCCGTCGGTATTTACTGACGAAAAACTGACGGATATTTTTTTCCGACGAAATAGAACTGACGGAATTTCTTGGTGGGAAATCCGTCGGAAATGGCCATTTCTGACGGAGAACCGTCGATTTCTTCCCTCAGAAATGGCATGTTTTCCTGTAGTGACATGTCAAAATAAAAATAAGAATGGGAACATCAAATGTCCAACACAAACCACAACACTGAAAAGGAAAGACTCGAACTGAAAATGATATGGCCCCAAAAACTGTAAAATAATGTGGCCTGCAGAAGCTCTTGTTTCAAGCAGGATAGCAGAGGTCAGTCAACAAATTTTAATGCATCACGCGAAGAAGTCTTGACTGGCAAGACTGTTATATCGTGTGAAGTTTGACGCCAGTTTGTTGCTTGTTCTGTTTTGACAACACCAAGATTAGACTTTGCTTTGTTTCGGATGTTTGGTTTTTGTAATAGAAGATTTACTTTTAGAATTTATAAAAAAAAGTTTTGAACAAAGATTTTGTATTTATAATGCAGGAGAAAAAAATAATACAAACCAAACCGAAGCATTAGTTTGTTCGGGTCTAGCCCAATTAAACTTAATGGCCGATAATCATAAAAAAGAACTTAGTAGAACCCATAAAAAATGTCGACAATATCAAGGGCTGATGAATCAGATACGGTCGCAGAACTGAGACGACCATCACCGAAAAAGTTAGCTCGATGATGACTGGTGTACCAAATTTGGACCGTTTCTGATATCCTTTTTGAATTTTCTTCACAGTGACTGGAGCAGTAGTTCCGTATCAAAACGTCAACAGAGGAGACAATGGAGTTCGGCAAATGATAAGTGCTTATGTGTATTCTAGAATTTCTCTTGTTGATCTTGTGACATTCAACAATGAGGTTTAAAGAGTGATATACTGGTTTGTTAGGATTCACTCAAACTATCTCAAAGAAACTCGAACAGAGGAAGAAGAAAACCAGAGTCGCTCACGAAGAAGAAGAATAAGACAATCGAGAAACATAGCAAGAATGTTTGTTACATGCGAGGAAAGAAAGAACACACATAAACCACTTCAAAATCATAGAATGTGATCTCTACGTCTGGGCCTGGCACAAGCAAGCAATCCACTATAGCTTTTGGATTACAAAGATTTCTTCTCTCTCATTCACAATCAATGACACAACACCGAGAGAGAGAGCCACACACAAGTCCTTTATATACTTAGCAATTAATCAAGTTTGATAGACGGTTTAATACCGTTAGGCTTAGCGAAGGGTAAAAACATCTCTATACCGGATTAAACTCCTTTCATTCAGCGGCCTCCTTAACTATTATACCTTGCCTAAAGCTAAACAAGTCATGTAATTCATCATCAAGACTTAAAAACTTCACCTTGATAACTAACATAGCTTTATCTAACTCCTATCAACCTTGAACTTGTGCAGTGCCAGGCTTACCTGAACAGCTCATGGTTCAGTTACTCCGAGGAATGCTAAGGCATCCTCGAACTTGTTCACAGGGAGAACATTTTTCAACATATCTGCAGGGTTCTTTGCCGTTGGAATCTTCAACACTCTTACATCTCCTTGAGCTACTATAATGTCTCTTATGAAACGAAGCTTCCGGCTGATGTGCTTTACCTTTCATGATGGGCATTATTCTTTGCGAGACACAATGCACTTTGTGAATCACACCAGATGTCAATCGAGCTCTGTTCAAATCCAAACTCTTCAACTAGACCCTTCAGCCATATTCCCTCCTTCACGGCTTCTACCAACGCAATGTACTCGGCCTCTGTCGTTGATAGCGCAACTACATGCTGCAAGCTTGACTTCCAGCCATTAGTGTTCCCTCCTGCAGTGAATACATAACCAGATATGGACCTTCTTATATCCAAGTCTGTAAATGAAGATTCGAGTTAAAAATGGTGGAAGATTAGAGTTTTCTTACTAGACTATGGTTAAATGGGAAGTCTATATAAAAACGTTGCAGGCAAACCAAAGAATAATAGACTATGTGGCTACAAGGATACAGTTTCCACCGGAACGAGTCATATCAAACTTGGCTAATTACGGTAACACAAGCGCTGCTTCAATTCCCCTAACTCTTGATGAGGCGGTGAGAAGCGGAAAAGTTAAACCGGGACATACCATAGCCACTTCCAGTTTTGGAGCTGGCTTAACTTGGGGTTCAACAATTATCAGGTAGAGATGAATGGCTAAGTTTACTTCAGCCAAAGTTCTTGTTTTCCTCTCTTACACAGAGTAGAGGAAGCACTGGAAACTGATTTAACCGGTTTGGCTTAGTCCGGGTAATCTGGAAGGTAAAACGGATTTAGTCTAGAGAAAATCCGCTTTGGTTTTTTTTAGGTTTCCATTGTTGTTAGTTTATTTCAACTGCTATTAATTAAAAGAAAATATCATTTTTTCATAATTTCTCGTTTGTAATGTTAAGACTACATTTCTCTATTTTCTTAATTTTTAGTTACTTTTTGTGTGTGTTTGTTAGTGATAAAGTTTAGAGTTGTTCAAACCATAGTAGACTAATATATATATATATATATATATATATATATAACGGTAACCAATGTTTAACTGTAAAGTATATTTATATACAATTATACAAAACATTTTTTTCATAAAAATACAAACTATTATATTGGTTTAGTTCTATATAAAAAATTTAGATTATTATAAAAGTACTAGTTGACATTTTATCTATGATATTTTGTTTTTTCAACAATTGAAACATCAACATAAACATTACATAGGGAATCACAACTGTCAAAATTAAATAAGAATGGGTACATTCAAAAGTCCGACACAAACCACAATATTAAAAAGGCAAGACTTGAACTTAAAATAAATAAAAATGATGTTCTTATAGCCAATCAAATATAATCACCTTTTGAAAATGTGCCCCCCAAAAATGTAAAATCTGTGACCTGAAGCTCTAGTTTCATGAGCAGGGTAGAGGTCAGTCAACAAATTGATGTTCCTCATCAATCATACATCACACCAAAACTCAGACATAAACTCACATAAATTCAAAATTTGTGAAAATGTTTACCGAGCTAAGGACAAATTTAATTTATTTTGATGTATATCTTTAAGCCATTTCCAACCATAACATCAAATTTGGTGTTGTGAATAATGTCAAATTTCCATCTCCAACCATAACACTAAATTTGGTGTTGTGAATAATGTCAAATTTTAGTGTTTGGGTAAATAGTATTTTTTATCATCTTGAACCACAACAACAGAGCATATGAAGCACTGTAATTGGTTTCAAAACAAAGTTCTTTTTCTCTCTTCTATATTTTTTTTCTCTCTTCAAAAACATAGGAAGCACTTTAATTGGTTTAACCGGTCTGGTTTAGTCCGGGTAAAATGGAAGGTAAAGCGGACTTAGTCTGATTTCGTTTTTCACCTTTTTTGGAGGTTTCATTTTTGTTACTTATTAACATGTTAGTTTACTTCGACTGCTAATAATGTTTTTTTTTAAAGAGCATTATTTTGTCATTTCTCATTTGTAATGTTAAGACAACATTTCTCTATTTTCTTATTTTTATGTTCTTTAGTTTTTTTTTTTTTGGATTGACGATCTATTTCACACGAGAGATTTCATATAACACCAAATGCGGTCCATAAATCTGTCTCATTCTAAATAATTCCTAAATCAAAATTAAAAATCTATAATTCTATGAATTAGTAGTTCGAAACCTAGAACTCCATGGTTGTCGATTTTAATAGTTTGTTATGCAAACCGTAGACCGAACCATGGAAACTCGATTGTAAACCGAATTTGATACCGGCTCAAACCAGAACTTGTTTTTGATACCATAATGTTTATCCAATATGTTTAAAATCCATCAAATCTATTGTCACATATAAACCCTAAAATCTACTTGGAAATCAACCATACTCCTCTAGAATCTCCGATTTCGAATAGTTTTACTGTGAGAAGGAGTAATTTATCATGAGGTTCCACTTGATCATCAAGATTTCGTCAAAGATGGAGAATCTCGGGTTTGCCAAAGGCATGTTGATATGGCTAGCCAATGCTGTCTTGATATCGAAATCAGAGAATAACCTTACCGGCGACATCGTTGATGTGGTTATGCTGAAACTCAAAAGGTAATGGGAATGTTCTTGTTGCTTTTGAATCCCAGTCCTTTAATAACCAATATTAGTTGATTTTACAGCTTAATGATGACAATCACATCTTCATGTGGATTGATGGAGCACTCTCTAACGAGCTAGATACATTAAAACTAAGATATACCAAAATTGAGGAAGAGCATAAAGAGATTGCAACAAGAATTGTGGACTTTGAGAAGATGGTGTTTGAAAGGGTGAAAATACCTGTTGAGAAGGATATTTTCGAGAGAGAATAAGTGATGATTGAATCATCATCTAAGATGAAAAATGCTTTCTCTTTTTATTGGTTTTATGGTCATGGTTGTATGCGATAGATTATTAGGTTGTTGTTTTATGTTGTTTTTTGGATCACGAATGAGAAGATGGTGTTTGGGGTAAGGTCGATGTTTCATATTGTTGTTTGGTGTTGAATGTTGCAATATGTATTGACAATGTATGTTATTTTAGTTTGATAAATGTAAAAACAAGGCATTGTCAGAAGATTAGATTCATAGCCGATGGAAAGGTTCTTAAAAGACCCCAAAGCACAAGTTCTTAAAAGACCCCAAAACACATAAACTTAAGAAAGACCCCAGCACACAAAACATAACCGATTTATAAGGTTCATGCTGACTACACCAAAACACAAAAGACCATAAACACTTATAAAACATACTTTTTTAGCCTTAAAACGATTCAATCTGTGTTAGGGTACCCTAAAATAAATAACAAAACCATTAAATACCACATTAAAAACGTAAATCAAATAACACATACTAACCTGGGAATAATCAACTTGAGTGCCAATCTGAGAATCCTTTTTATGAAACCTTGAATTGTGATCAGATTGTCCACATATTCCAAATGCTTGATCCTTTTATTACTTTTGATTGTTTCTTGGTTGGAGACTCCTTTACACCTTTTTCGTTTTATTATCAGCTTTTGATAGACATTAAGAGCATCTGTCGAAGGCCAAAATCGAGAACCTTGAAACACCCTATCCCGGCCATAGGGCCCATGAGGCTGTCTCATATTCTATCCGTTCCTATTTAATTTTTCCTTCTAAGTATTCTTCGGATCTGCCTATTGATTTCCTTATTCGTTCCTAATCTTAGATCCTTCATACTTAACAATACGCAGCGGAGATTTTCTAACCTTGATTCCGTTCTTCTAAAGAACTATCCATCCGTGAACCTCTTGAGTTCTTAATTTGTTTCCTTAAAACTCCTTCCGAGGTTCCAATCCTATCTATCCATTCTAGCCACCTAAGTCTTAAATTAGATTGTTCCATTCACCTATTTCATTCTAAACCATTACTTAGAACATTATTAGACTATTAAAACAAATACTTTAGCTTTTTAGGTGAAGCCGGTATTAATCTTGTTCCACGTCCTTCTCCCTTTGTCGTTGTGCTTACTTTTACCATCTTAACTCATTCATTCGTCAAAACCACATAAAACATCTCCCTTGAACTTAGTCACTCATCCAACCATCCCCGCATGACAAAGTACAAGTGAAATCTTCAGTTTCCTTCTTGATAAATTCATGTTGCCAATCATTGTCAGTCTGTCATGGTGCTTCGATTGTCAGAACATCCCCTTGGTACCAATACACTCAACCAACCAGCCCCACATTCCTATGTAACAAGGAGAGAAGTCTCCTGATCATTCTGGTAAAGCCATGTCAAGTCCGCCCCTTGAAAGATCCGTTCGTGGTCAGAATCCGCCTAACCGCTGACCCACGGTTTGCTCCGTATTACGACCCACACGACCCTTCTGTCCGTGACCGTGATCATTTAGTTCCCTTTACTGCCCGTTTCAAGTCCATAGCTGAACACCATTGTCCGGATTCTCTCTCCAGACTCCCTCTATTCCTATCTGAACCGACCCATCAATTAACCATCCGGTCGGCCATTATTTTCTCCCGGACCAGACCATTGTCTCTGTGGACCAGCATCATGCGATCCGCGATCCGCATCTATCTCCTTGCTTAACCGCCTGGAGAATTCAGTCCAAAGCCCCCTTTTCATCCTTTTACTTTCACGATTTCCATTTAAGAGAACTGTCCCCCAAATCGTCTTTTCACCCACCGGCCAATCCTAGCAAGATCTCCGGCCTATTCCTTTTGTTTCCTACTTGTCTCCTCACAGTTTTCTTAGGGAGTTTTCTTCCTTGTGATTGGGTGATCCAAAACCGTCCAAACCTTCCTTATAACCGCCGACAACCCTTGTAGGTTTCGGAATCAAAAACCCTTCTCTCTTCCTTCAACCTTTGTGGTTTATCTTTTGATATTTTTCGGTAGTTTCTTGCGTGTGTGTGTATATTCATATTTTCTCAGATAAACCACCCCAATCTTCTCCTTTTAAACCGCTGGTTAACTCTCTTTTTAACCCATGAATTGCTCCAGACAAGACACTTCTTTCTGTATTCGTTTTCCGTGAAGATTGCTGGGAATTATTCATGTTCTTAGTTGTGATTTTTCAGGCGTGAGTGGTGGTGTCTGAAATCTCCCATGGCCTCCTCTTTTTATTTGCCAATTTCCCAAAAACTGGCCATTGGGTGAAGGGTTGTGATTGGTGGCAAATGGGTGTCACTTGCACTTGTGGCCCTTGGCTTCTAACCGCCCAACCACCCAGTTAGTGTCACTAGATGACCTAGCCCACTAGCTGATCCAACTACCCAACACTCATCTCAGCTGAGTTGAGCTGATCGTCAGCTGATCCAGATCGGCCGTTCAGCTCATTTTAGATGAACAATTCCTGTCCAACTCAGCTAAGCTCCTTTCTAACTGGACTTAGCCAATTCCAGAACATGGAAAACTTCTTAGTCTCTCTGACTGATTGTCCATGTTCTAGTTACATGGCTCCTGCCCATCGACTCGGGTCAGGGATTTTACAAATCTCCCCCCCCCCCCGAAAGGGATTCGTCCCCGAATCCTGCTCAAGGTGTTTACACCGTTCAAACTCTGTGAACCATTTAAGGCTATTAATATTCGAATATATTAGAAAATCATTCTATATAAACTAACATTCCCACTTGCCACAATAATACCCTAGTCCATTCTAAGTTTCTCTAAGCCAATATAGGTTCCTCCTTGAACAGTCGGCCATCATGTTCTGATTATAAACACGGATCGTCCCCTTATCCATGTCAATTTCCCAACCGTCCTTTTTGTAAACGAGTAAAACCACGTACGGGGTTCGACCGCGATCGGCTATATCATTCCGATCCGTACCAGAGGGAAGCCAATCTGGGGTCATGATCCATCGATCATCGGTACAGTCCCATGGACTTACCGGTTGGCTTGCATATGATACGCCCACAAATTCATTCGCACTACGCCCACATTTCGATCGCCCATCGTCCCTAGTTCGTGTTTACTTGCCCATGATCGGTCCTTTGACCTATCATGAGAACTTCCGCTAGCGCTTCGCGGAAAGGCAGACAAGGAAAAAGGATTCAAGGGAAAGAAGGATGGCTTCGAAAACATGGAAACCAACCCAACTTTTCCTAATTTTCGATCATTATACTATCCATGATTCAAAGAGAGAGAGAGAGAGAGAGAGAGAGAGAGAGAGAGAGAGAGAGAGAGAGAGAGAGAGAGAGAGAGAGAGAGAGAGAGAGAGAGAGAGAGAGATTGTTCCATCCAGAACACACCAATCGTTGACCATACGGCCTTTCCATGGTCGCGGTTCAATCGGGTAACCAGTACGCATCTTGGCTGTTCTAGTTGCCTTGTTAGACTCCTTAGCTGTTGCGGGGTCCATGTCTAATCTTCCTAAAGCTCTTTTCGTCCTCAAGTTGTCGTTAAACCAAATAAGTCCCATGTAGTATTCCCGGGACGGGGATGTTATAAGTCTCCCCCACTTAATGGGAATTCATCCTCGAATTCGGCGGTGGTTAAATTTTGTTTCCACTCCCTCTGACCCAGCCTGATAAGCCTTTGCTCACTTTCTATTTGAGTTATCCTTAAACATTTCCCAATGATCTTGGTCCATCAAGAATTAATCCTTTCTCACATTTTTGTCATGTCTTGAACTTAGTCAAATACTGATCAAATTCCTTATGGACTTGATCCACATTTGATCCTTATCCTCCTCGGACTTGATCTTAGTTTCCCGATATTAGTAAGTCTCTTACTAGATCAAAATCAGGCCTTAGTATTGTAGGACTTGACCTTTATCAATCATCTCCAGACTCACAAACTAAGTGTAGCCCCGGAGTCAACCAGTGCGTGTGTCTCGACACCACTAGTGGTTATGGTCCTTACACATTCACAATGTTAAGCGACCTTGTAACCTAAGACTTTTCCCAAATGTAATGGGAAGCCTGGCCTGATCCCTTTTGGAATCGCCCCTTTCCCCAATGCAACGCCACACTTGCATTGGGAAGTTTGGCCCTGGTCCTCTTTGGACTCGGCCCTTTCCCCAATACCATGGGAAGCCTGGCACGATCCATCTTGGACTCGGCCTTTATCAGTTACCTTTGGACTCATAAAACTATGTGTAGTCCCAAATTCAAATGATGCATTTGACTTCACACAACCAATGGTTACGGTTCTTACGCATTCACAATGCTAAGCAACCTAACCCTTTCCCCAAATGTAATGCCACGCAAAACAATTTGAAGAAGTAGGGGTTTAGTGACATACCATTAATTGCATCATAGGAGTTGACCACGCCAGAGTCCTTAACAAGTTCATAAACACGAGGTGTCCCGGTCTAGCCTTTGCTCTTGTCGTGCGATTTTCATTCTCGTTGTTTACTTCTAGTCCTTTCTGCTTATCTTTTAGCATCTTTGGGCGTTAACGCATTTAATTGTGAAGTATATGTATATACAATTTTATAAAATATTTTCTCTTTAAAATACAAACTAGTATATTGGTTTTTCTTTGTATCAAAGATTTGGATAAGTATTAGACCCTTAGTTGATATTTTATCTATAATATTTAATTTTTCAACAATTAAAAAAGATTATATCGGACGAGAAAGTCTGAATTTATTACAAAAAAAAAATCTGAAAGAATCAAAAGAGATTCTAAAAAAGAGAAATCTTATATATAATAATAGTTTTCACTTTCGATATAGAGTGTCACCTGTCCCATATAATTCTTTAAACAAGTTGGGTTTTCGTTTGAGGCTGAAATATCTTTGAACTAAAAATTTAAAGCCTAAACTAATCTAATATTTTTTCCTCAGCTCATTCGAGTAACAACACCCTTCAGATCGAAAATCATCTCCAACCGTTACAACCTCTTCCCAACTTCCCCAAATTCCTTAATTCCCATTAACCTTTAATAGTGATTACCGAAATCTCATTCAATATGCCGTTGTCATTGGGGCGTGAAGTTTTCCAGAGGGAAGGGTGAGAATCAAAGGGTTTTGCTTCTCATATTTTATCCTTTTCCAGCGATGTAATTTCTCCTTTCGTCTTTTTTGAGATTCATTGCTTCTTGAGATATTTCTTCATCGATTCATAGTCCCGTTGGTTAGTCTTTCTCTAACCTCACCTTGCTCTCTCTGAATTTTTTCTCTCCTTTTCGAGACCAAATAATGTGATTTATTTGGAACATCAATAAAACTTTGACGAGTTGGTATGTGATTTGTGCGGCCTTATTGGCTTATTACTTGAGTTTCAAAGTACTGCTAAAGTAGATTTCTTTGCGTTGGATTTGGTGCTTTTGTAGTCTCCCAAGAAATTTAGGATAGATTGTGAGCAGTGGCAGAGCCATCAAAGAGTTAGGGGGGTCAGGTGACTCTAATGAAATGACAAAAATAATTTTATTGCAAAGAAAGCAGCTAAGAATCTTCAGCCCGAATGGTAATTATCTAGGTGATGACCCCCCCCCCCCCCCCTAAATTCAAGTTCAAATCTCCAAATGACCCATTTATTTTACATATTTTAGTAGACATTTTTTTTTTTTTTATGTTACAGCCCATGTACAAAGTTACAGCCATATAAAGTTAAAGCCCATATACTATTTTCATTTTTTTTTAAGTTACGGTCCATGTAATATTTTTTTCTAGGTTTATTACATTTTTTATATAAAAAACAATATAAAATATTGATAGATTTTTATGTATATTTTTGTGATATAAGGTAAATCATATAATATATATTTTATAAAATTCTATATCATAACCCTAGTCAAAATAGTTTCTAGCTCTGCCACCGATTGTGAAGAAAAAATTAAAAATTGAGAACGAATCCGTTATTCTGATAAAACAAGGAGCTGTAATGGTAAGTGTATATGTGTTTTTGTTTTGGAAAAGATTAAGTCTTTATTAGTTTTTTCAGAGGGTGTTCGAGTCTACGTTTTCGGGAAGAATACCCATTGTGAAATAATGGTTCTCGAAGAAATATAGACACCTAATTCTGAATTCAAAACTCACACTCAAATGCCTGAATGACATTGGTTTGTCGCAATCAACTTTTCCTGCCTAAATCTATAGATCGAGGTAAAAGATCAACTCTTCATCTTATATGTGCTTATACGTTCTTGAATGTAGGAGGCTAGGTGTATGACAAAGGCAAGAAAGCTAGGGGTTTGTACTCCAAATCCTCTATGCAGTGGATCCTCTGCTTCACTCCTTGACATTTAAGTACATCGAGGGAGTTTGGGGCCAATGAAATTGTCGAGGAACGGTTGGATGATGTTGCTTCTCAAATTGGGGAAGCCATCGCTAAGCTCCATGATGGTGGCTTTGCTTATGGTGACTTCATCAAACATGTTAGTTAGAAGCGGAACAAATCAGCTGGTAAGTGACTTCCAAGAGTCTGGATATGTCCACTCTAATTAGTTAGTTACTGATGAGGACATCGGATCCTCCAGACCCGGCCCGGACGAGCGGTACGTACCGGCCTCGACCACGAGGCTAACTGAGATGTTCCCGACCCCGCGGAACGTACTTGAGGAGGTTCAGAAGGCCAATGCATGTTATACCAGACCCAATGACTTGGGATCAAGGATTAATAAGCCAACAAAATGTTTCAGGAGTGATGATCGTTCCAGAACCCAATTGGAACGATCCCGTTTGGAGATGGTCGATGACCGACCGCCCGGAGCCCTAACCGTGTCCTGGAAGATGTCCATAGGAGAGTTGGATCTAGCCAATAATTTCAGACTTGATATTACCCAGAAATTATGCTATTTGGAAGAGTTTGGTCAGAAGGAATCAGCTTGGGTTCGAGATCATCTTGGAGGATGTCTAGAAGCTGTCCAGTTAGCCATGTCCGCGGATATAGGTTCATTTAAGAGAGGATTGCGACTGGAACAAGAGGAATCAAGCTGTACCTCAACCTGTTATGGAAACCTTACTCACCAAGGAATCTTCACGAAGTGGAATCCCATCAAAACCATTTTCTATGAAGAAGTTATGCCCGTTTCAAGACAGGTGATTTTCAGGGAACCCGATAAAGACCGACTTGCACATTTTGGAGTGCTCAGAACGAACCAGGATGAATAAAGGAGTAAAGGAACTTGTTCTAGATTCTTGATTCATCAAAGAATGCATGAGATTTGGAATCACACCAATACCAGCTCGGAAAAAGAAGATATGTAAGATCAAACTTGAAGGTTGCTGGACCTGCCTTATTTGGAAGCTCACGGACTTGGTGGGCTTCAAACTTATGTTTGGCGACCAGGAGTACGTGCAACATCTCCTTGGGCATTGGTTTATACTATTTTTCCCTTAAGTGTGGTTTTGTCCCAATTGGGTTTTCCTACTAAGGTTTTTAATGAGGTAAACGAAGGCCCACTTAAAGAGAAAGAGAATCTGGCCCGTCCAACCTTCTTCCTTGCTTTCTATTTTAATGATTTCGACCAGGCCTCTTTATGGCCCATTCTTAAGACTTGTAACCCTATTACTTTGGATATTTAAAGCCACTTTTTGTTTTAAATAAACTTAAGTAAGTTTTAGCAAAAAGGAACCCTAGTTGGTTGCGCCGATCTTCACCTCCTTGCGTGGCTGCCCCTTGGCCGTGAGATCCCTTGTTGTTAGAGCTTGCTTGTTCGTGTTTTCCTTAGTGTTCTTTCTCGTGTTTAAGTCCTCATCACCATCAAACCATCCACTGACCAGGAAGAGAGTGCCTTCGGCCAGCTTCCTCGTCCCATCGATCCGCGTCCGCTCACGTCCCGCTCATCGCCTCTCGGCAGTCTAACCACCACGCCACCCCATCTAACATCATCTGGTATCAGAGCTAAACACTCTTGAAACCAATCTGGTTTTTTATGAACTTTACTCTTTTTGTTTCTAGTTTGTTTATTCGCTTTCTATAAATCCGAAAATCCATAAAAAGTTGTTAGTTTGCCTTAGGTTGCTCACGGTTTGATTTCTCTTACAACCTGCGAATTGAGTGGCTCTTTATTGTCTATGTTTTGCTGTGTTTCTGTGTTTCATTCATCTATCACTAAGTGAGAAGGACACTAGAATTCGGCTGCTAGGGTTCTAACGATCGAACCGGCCGCATATAGCTTATCGCTAGGGTTTTGCCTTCTCTTGCGATTGTTTTTGTGCTTTGACTTCTATTGCTCTGGGTTAGTATTTGTTTAAGTTTCTGCATTGTTTTGTTGCATTCATTCTTAAAAGAAAATTCAGAAAAAATTGTGTCTTGATTAAGAGTTTGAACCGGCTGCATCTAGTAACTATCGCTAGGGTTTCTCTCACTCTTCGCGATTGTTTTTTTTTGGTGTCTTGTTTTCTCTTGCTCTCGTTTTGCTAGATCATTTAGGTTATGTTAACTTTGTTTTGTGTTGCATTCATTATAAAAAAACAAAAACAGGCCGTATCTTTTAGTTGCATTTTTCCAATTCTGCATTTTCCATTTTCTTGCGAATTGTCGATTTGCCTTTTTTTATTCTTCTTGTTTGTTTCTAGTTCTTGTGGCACTTGATTTTGTGTCTAGTGTTGTTTTTACAGGAATTAGCTACCATGGAGAGTGAAGAAGAAGACGTGGCTGAAGATAAAGTTAGTTTTGGTGGTGGACCAATTCAAGTGCAACACAACTCTTAACCGAAGGATCATTCCCATGATGAAGAAGAAGACTATGAGCCGCATAACCTCTATTTTTCAGGTCTTGAACAAGATCCAGAGGCATATTTAAGATGGGAGAGAGGCTTGGAAGATTGGTTTTGGTACCACAAAGTCCCGAAGGAGAAGAGATTATCTCATGCCATCAATGCACTTGTTGGAGAAGCTTCTATATGGTGGATACGAGAAGAAGCTCTCAACTACTGCCATAACCCGATCACTACTTGGGGAGTTTTAAAGCAGCATATGTACAAGGAATTTGTACAAAAGTCCCACAACCGTAGCTACCTTCCCAAGAGGCATATGATGAGTTCATATTCACGAGTTTGGATGCCAACACCAAAGAAGGAGATTGATTTGTGTCAACAACCCACCAAGAGCCAATCTCATGAACAATGTAAGTCATCTAAACCTTCTAATGAAGTTAATGAAAGTTTTTATAGATGTCAAAGATTAGGTCATGATGCTGCAGCTTGTTCCACTAGACAAGTAGTTATCCATTTGTTATCAGAACAAGAAAGGGTTAACTCTAAAGAAGTTACAATAGCTAACTCCGAGTCCGAATTTTCCAATGCTTTTATGACGCACTTGTCTTTGCCAAGGGATTTTGATGCAGGTATAGGCACGCCAAAGGAGGTAGCAGATCATGAAGTTAACACAAGCCATATTCAGATCCAAGAAGAACCACCGGATCACATAATTACTCACCACGTTGTTGCATTGGAGAAAACCAAACTGCCTCGACCAAAGGTTAAAGTGTCTCGACCCAACTTTTTTACATCTGATTATAATGAATCAAAAACTGTTTTAATGCACTTGGGATTGCCCAAAAGTGTTGAGAAGGACGCAGGAATGAACAAGATTCTGATGGTCCGCACGAACCAACCGACCGGAGGCGAGGCCGAGAAACTGAAGGAACCGGCCGACCCAGAAATTGATCAGACTAAGGCCAATGGAGATCACGACCCAGAGAGTTTCCCATGGAACCCTGATATATCATGATTTTTACCCAGTTTAGACCATGATATAGATGTGTTTTTAGTGTCTTTTGTATTCGTTTAGAGTCTTTTACAGGTTTAATCAAGTTTGGAGCTAATTGGAGATATTTGGAGCATTTTGGGACTTTTGGGACGTTTTGGCCGAGAGCTGAAGTCACTGCCTGATTTATTGATCATGCATCGACCGACACACCTTGTGCATCGGTCGACACACTACCGAGATGGGCCGTACACGTCGGTTTAATGAAGTTATGAAGATTTACAAAGAAGCCCAAGATAGTTCCAATATTTACACAGAAGCCCCATCCGAGATTATGCCTATATATACTAGTTTTTGGTGTTTTATTTAGTTATGCTTTCATACTTAGAGCTAAGAGATTTCTAGAGCTTTTGGGGCTGATCTATTTCCTGTATTCACTTATTTTGGAGAAGATTTCGAACCCCTTTATCTATTTAATTTCTTATATGCAATCTATTATTTCTTTGATTATGTTTTCATTAATCATGTCTGAGTAGATCCATAGTTGAGTTTAGGGTTTCTCATTAGGGTTTGATGACTTGCTAGACTTGTTTAATTCAGTTAGGATTCATATGATTAGAATGTTCTTCAAACTAAATTGTGCTTAAAGCTAGTTCTAACCTGATCAATTAGAATCTAGATCTTAGGTTGCTAAATACGTCACGAGAGTGGGGTTTAGGAATCTGAACTATTTAGGTTGAGCAATTAAATTATTCGCAAAGAGATTTGGCTTAATTTAATTGTGAACATATCGAACTTGAACTTAATGCTAGTTTAATCTGTTAGTAATTGCAAAGAGATTTGGGTTACTGCACTTAGGCTTAGAGAGTTTTCGCAAAGAGATTTGGTTAACTCTATTTCCGTGATTTGAGTTCTAGAACTGAGTTTAATTTGATCCTGACTGATTAGCTTGTCTGCTTGTCTGATTTCCTGAGAATACCCTAGGCTTGACGCTTTTAGTTTATTGCTTACAAAACCGATTCTTGCTACTGTTTACTTTCTTGCAACGCAATTTATTTACTTCACTACTTGCTTTATTTCTAGTTTAATCTCTACGTTTCTGTTTCTATTGAGACCAAGTGTCCCTGTGGATTCGATAGCCCTATATACTACTTTGACATTGCTGTTCACTTGCAGTTTAGAATAGGGTAAAACTTAGAACCTATCAAACCCAAGCCAAGACAAAGGCTTGATACTGAGTTCCCAACCCAACGGAACACGCATAGAAAGTCCTTGCACCAGCCGGCCACCAATTCCTCATGGTAAGGCCATGAACTCACGAAACCGCATGAAGGCTAACTTGATTTATATTGGTGCAGGTTTTGCAGATTTGAGGTCGAATACTCTTCAAGAGAAAGGGTACGATGAGGAAATCGGATCCTCCAGACCCGTCCCGGACAAGCGGTACGTACCGGCCTCGACCACGAGGCTAACTGAGATGTTCCCGACCCCGTGGATTGTACCTGAGGAGGTTCAGAAGGCCAATGCATGTTCTACCAGACCCAATGACTTGGGATCAAGGATTCATAAGCCAACAACATGTTTCAGGAGTGATGATCGTTCCAGAACCCAATTGGAACGATCCCGTTTGGAGATGGTCGATGACCGACCTCCCGGAGCCCTAACCGTGTCCTGGAAGATGTCCATAGAAGAGTTGGATCTAGCCAATCATTTCAGGCTTGATATTACCCAGACATTATGCTATTTGGAAGAGTTTGGTCAGAAGGAATCAGCTTGGGTTCGAGATCATCTTGGAGGATGTCTAGAAGCTGTCCAGTTAGCCCTGTCCGCGGATATAGGTTCATTTAAGAGAGGATTGCGACTGGAACAAGAGGAATCAAGCTGCACCTCAGCCTTTTATGGAAACCTTACTCACCTAGGAATCTGCACGAAGTGGAATCACATCAAGACCATTTTCTATGAAGAAGTTATGCCCTTTTCAAGACATGTGATTTTCAGGGAATCCGATAAAGACCGACTTGCACATTTTGGAGTGCTCAGAACGAACCAGGATGCATCAAGGAGTAAAGGAACTTGTTCTGGATTCTTGATTCATCAAAGAATGCATGAGAGTTTGAATCATACCAATACCAGCTCGGAAAAAGAAGATATGCAAGATCAAACCCGAAGGTTGCTGGACCTGCCTTATTTGGAAGCTCACGGACTTGGTGGGCTTCAAACTTATGTTTGGCGACCAGGAGTACGTGCAATATCTCCTTGGGCATTGGTTTATACTCATTTTCCCTTAAGTGTGGTTTTTCCCAATTGGGTTTTCCCACTAAGGTTTTTAATAGGTAAACCAAAGCCCGCTTCAAGAGAAGGAGAATCGGGCCCGTCCAACCTTCTTCCTTGCTTTCTATTTTAATGATTTCGACCAGGCCTCTTTATGGCCCATTTTTAAGACTTGTAACCCTATTACTTTGGCTATTTAAAGCCACTCTTTGTTTTTAATAAACTTAAGTAAGTTTTAGCAAAAAGGAACCCTAGTTGGTTGCGCCGATCTTCACCTCCTTGCGTGGCTGCCCCTTGGCCGTGAGATCCCTTGTTGTTAGAGCTTGCTTGTTCGTGTTTTCGTAAGTTTTCTTTCTCATGTTTAAGTCCTAATCACCATCGAACCATCCACTGACCAGGAAGAGAGTGCCTTCGGCCAGCTTCCTCGTCCGCTCACGTCCCGCTCATCGCCTCTCGGCTGTCTAACCACCACGCCACCCCATCTCACATCAGTTACGATTCATGACCATGGATATGTCTTCCCTCAGGTGATAATTGACTTAGGCTTGAGTTTCACATCGACCTTGCCTGAAGACAAAGATTTGATTTATATGTACTTGAAAGAGCCTTACTTTCAATGTGGTATGAATGATGCGTATCATAACTTTCACTATATTTACTGTTTTTGTATGTTATCTTAAATTGGGTCTATCTAATGTAGATGGATAATATACTGACATCATATATGAAGTGCTCAAAGCAATGGTATGCCACTTTAACCAAGCTTGAGCAAGTTTCTACCAACATCTCTTCCATGTCCCCTCTATAAACCAACCAACATCGTCTTCCATGTACTAACCGTTTCTGCTAGAGAGATATCTCCGTTCTTCTCCTCTTCGATCTGAGAAACAATGAGACGCGAACACTTTCCTTGACTGAAGCTATTTATGTTGATGATATTCCATCCTTACCCAATTGTCTAAATGTGTCATTCATTTATAGCACAAAGGCAATGGCTAGGAAAAAGAGCGTTGGTTTCAGATGAAGTGTGGCACCTGTTGAAGTTTTTGCAGTTATTACTTTCAAGGATATTCCTCAAATGGGGCTAAACATTGGCTATGTTTCTATATTTGTGATAAGATCCATCAAGTGTATTACAATAAGAAGAAACCAGTGATAAACGAAGCTGAAGATGCTCAACAATCGAAAACTAGATAAGATTAATCAGCTGAGCTGGCAGGAGTGGCTGTTAACTGAGCTGAGCTGGCAGGAGTGGCTGTTAGCTGTTAACGGATTGGTTAGGCTGTTGTTGACTCGTAGTTGACTAGTCAAAGAAGTCAAGAGTATAAATAAGAGATGAAGCTTATATTTCCAGTATGCGAATTATGTATCGAGTGAGAGGTAAAATGAACTCTGAATCGTTATAAGATTCTGGATCACGTCGTGATGAGACGTTGATTTCTTGTATCAATTCTTCTTTCATTCAATAAAAAGAGAGTTTACATATTCTGAATATTAACATTGGTGCGGTGAAAATGTTTCGAATTAAACGCGTAATGGAATCATTGGCGAAGTTTGGGATGTTGACGGAGAATGAGATGTCACCGGTAAATTCGCAATATCGTGGTGAATTTGAGGAATCGACGACCGATCTTCGAGAAAGAGTTGACGTATTACATGGTGGCTTAAAGAAATTGTGCAAGGCGAAAACAGATTCAGAGAAATTGAGGGCGAATTCAGAGAAACGAATGTCATATATGGATAACAAGCCGATGGCGATGATGTCGATGATCGAGAAGATTGTTCCTGTTTCAGTAAACAAGAATCAACAGACGGAAACTCAACATGAATCGTCTCAGACTCAATTTCAGGTATGATTTTCTCCACTGGAACATAACCAAAGTGAACAGCAGCTAGGTTATCGATCTTGAAATATGAATGTGGCAAATCGTGAGAGTATGCTGAAAAATATTGAGATGCCAACATTTGGCGGCACTCAAGCTTACGATTGGTTGAACGATCTTGAACACTTTTTTTACGTTGGAAGATATGCTGATCATGAGAAGTTAGATCTGGTTGCCTTGAGTTTGGAGGGAAGAGTCAGTAAATGGTTTGTGTGGGAAAGGAAACGGAATGGTTTTAGAAGCTGGTCTTAGTTCTAACAGAAAGTGTTGATGAGATTTGCATAATCTATCGAGGATGAACCGGCTAGCAGATTGTTTGCGATCAAACAAAATGACTTAATAGCAGATTACGTTTCTGAATTTGAGGAATTGTCAGCAATAGTATCAGAGTTAGATGACCAACATCTTATCAAGATCTTTTATAAAGGATTGGACCACGAGATGAAAGAAGTCATAAGGATGAAAGAACCGATAGGATTACATGCACATATTGCTGTAGTGTTACGCATGGAAACAAGTACATTCTGTAAGATGGTGGGTGATGCATCAAAATAAGATTAAAGAGCTATAAATCAGGTGTTCCAATGAAGCCTTCTACCATCTATAACTCTACATAAGCAATTGGCTGAAGGATACAAAAGCAGTAGCAAGTGGGTCTGGAATGTTGGCAGGCAACAAAACACAACATCAACAACATTCAATAAGGAGGGTACAGTTCAGAACAGAACTGAATTGAGACCAAGACAGAAGTATTCAGACTTACAATTAGATGCAATGCGGAAAGAAGGATTGTGTCTCAAATGTGGAGCTAAGTGGTCTAGAGCACATGCAGAAGAATGTCCGAGTAAAGAGCTCAAGATTCTAACAGTAATAAACATGTATGATATGGAGGTTTTGAATCCAGAGGAGGAAGAAGCTGAACAGGAAAGAGCATTGGTGGTCCAAGAGTTTAGAGTGTTATCCTTGTACTCATTTTTAGGCATCAACACGCCTAAAACAACTAAACTTCATGGAAAGATTGGAAAGAATGAGGTGATCATCTTTGATAGTGGGGCATCACATAATTTGATCTCCCCTGAAATTGTGAACAAGCTACAATTGAGAGTTTCTGCAAATAGTAGCTTGGATGTGTTGGTTGGCAATGGAGTTACAGTTCAAGCATTGGGTGTTTGCAGAGCTCTTTATTTCCAATTTCCTGAAACAAGCTTCACATCAGACTTCATCTCAGTAGAACTAGGCATGGTGGATGTAATACTTGGTATCCAATGGCTTGAGACCTTAGGAAAATGTGAGATTAATTGGAAGAAGCAAGAGATGTCATTTGTATACAACGGCAGGATAGTCAATCTCTTTGGAGAACCAACACTACATTTCCGTACTTTAACATTGAGATCTTTGTTATCCGGAGAAACTTGTGTTAGAAGAGAAGTGGAAGAACCTTTAGCAGCTAGTATGGATGCATCTATTACAAGCCCTAGAGTACTAGAAGAAATCAGTGCATTGCTAGAGAAATTCAAGGGTGTATTTGCGGTTCCAACAGCATTACCTCCTTCTCGTGCTAAAGATCATGCAATCAATTTGCTACCAGGAGTTACAGCTATATCTTTCAGGCCGTACATGTATCCACACACCAGTAAAGTGGTGATGGAACAAATGGTGAATGAGATGCTAACGACAGGAATAATAAGGCACAATACTAGTCCATTTTCAAGTCCAGTACTGTTGGTGAGAAAGAAGGATGCATCATGGAGATTTTGTGTGGATTATAGAGCATTGAATCGAGTCATAGTAACAGATAGGTTTCCAATCCCAGTGATCGATCAACTCTTAGATGAACTCAATGGGGCAATAATATTTTCTAAGTTGGACCTCAGATCAGGATATCACCAAATAAGGATGAAGGAAGATGACATTGAGAAAACCGCTTTCAGAACATTGGAAGGACACTATGAGTTTCTTGTCATGCCATTTAGATTGACAAATGTGCCAGCTACATTCTAATCTCTGATGAACTCTATTTTTGGGAAGTTTTTAAGAAAATTCGTCCTTTGTTCTTTGATGATGTGTTAGTATTCATCAGGAACATTTCGGAGCATGTCATTGACTTGGAAGCAGTGCTGAAAGTGTTTGAAGAGCAGCGGCTGTTTGCAAATCAGAAGAAGTGTATATTTGCTCTACCTCAGGTTGAATACTTGGGACACATAATCTTCAAGGAAGGGGTAGCGACAGATGCAGCAAAAACTCAGGAGATGAGAGAGTGGCCAACTCCAAAGACAGTGAAACAGTTGTGTGGGTTCTTGGAGTTAACAGGATATTACAGAAGATTTGTCAGGAATTATGGATGTATAGCCAAGCCCTTGAAAAAATTGTTAAAGAAGGATCAGTTTACATGGACAGAAAAGAGTCAACAAGCATTTGATCAACTTAAAACAGCAATGTGTTTAGCACCAGTATTGACATTGCCCGGTTTTGAGAAACTCTTCACTATTTAATCAAATGCCTCAGGCTTTGGGTTATGTGCAGTGTTAATGCCAGAACGAAGTCCTATTGCGTTCTTTAGTCATGGGTTAACAGCAAGAGAACAACTCAAGCCAGCATACGAGAGAGAATTAATGGAAATAGTAATGGCTGTGCAGAACTGGAAGCATTACCTGTTGGGAAGAAAATTTGTGGTTCACACAAATCAAAGGAGTCTAAAATTCTAATTGGAGCAGAAAGAGGTGAACACGGGGTATCAGAAATGGTTAACCAGACTGTTGGGTTTTGATTTTGAGATATTTTACAAACCTGGTTGTGAAAATAGAGCAGCAGATGGATTGTCCAGAATCGAGACCAATCACCACAAACATATTTCAACAATGCTGTTGGCATTAACAGTCCCTACAGTGATTCAGCTTCAGGGATTATATATGGAGATTGTAGAGGATACAACAATACATGAGTTGATTCAACAGGTTCGAAAGGGGGAGTTGGATAATTCTGCGTATCAGGTTATTGATGATAAGCTGTGGTTTAAGAGAAGATTGCTTAAACCAAAACATTCAAAGTTTATTCCTCTGATTTTACATGAATCACATGATACAAACTTGGGTGCACATTCGGATTTGCTGAAGACAACAAAGAAAATACATGCATCGTTTTATTGGGAAGGGTGCAGAAAACTGTGAAACGATATGTGATTGATTGTGATATATGTCAGAAGCATAAGTACTCAACTCTATCACCTACAGGTCTTCTTCAGCCACTGTCTGTACCAGAAATGATTTGTGAAGAATTTTCTATGGATTTTGTTGAAGGACTTCCAACATCTCAAGGGATTATTGTCATTATGGTGGTTGTGGACAGGCTGAGTAAGTATAGCTATTTCATTGGTTTAAAACATCCCTTTACAGCAATGGAAGTGGCCTAAAAATTCATGACAGAAGTTGTCCGATTACATGGATTTCAAAAATCCATTGTTTCAGATAGAGATAAGATTTCTCAGTGGATTTTAGAAAGAACTTTTTAGAGTGGCAGGGACAAAGCTGAAGTACAGTACCGCCTTTCACCCACAAACGGATGGGCAAACTGAGGTTTTAAGTCGTTGTTTGGAGACTTACCTCATATGCTTTGCTTCAGGACATCAAAAGACACGGTTTAAGCACTTACCATGGGCTGAGTTATGGTATAACACTTCATACCATACATCTTTAAAGACAACACCATTTAAGGTGGTTTATGGAAGAGAAGCACCATCAATTGTTCGTTTTGAATCTGGTTCAACAAATAATATTGATTTGGAGACAATGCTCAGAGAAAGAGATGGTATATTGGATGAGGTTAAGGTGCAGTTACAGAGAGCTCAACATCTCATGAAGATAAGTGCAGATAATCACAGACGTGATCTGACTTTTGAAGTAGGAGACTATGTATTGTTAAAACTCAGACCTTATCGACAAAAGTCAATGGTCAAAAGGTTCAATCAGAAGCTTTCAGCCAAGTATTACAGTCCCTATGAGATTTTGGAGAAGATAGAAACGTATGCTTATCGGCTTAATCTACCCTTAAGTATAAAATTCATGCAGTCTTTCATGTATCTCAATTGAAAGGCATCAACGGAACACCTAAGAAGATACAACAAATACCACCTTCGGTTAATGATTTTCTAAGTATAGAACTAGAGCCTGAAGTTGTTCTTGCAACCAGGTAACAATGAGAAAGGTGTAAGGGAGCTTTTGGTTCATTGGAAAGGCTTAATTCACACGATGCTACATGGGTTTCTTCAAAGGAATTCATAGATCAATTTCCATATTTCCAGCTTGAGGGCAAGCTGAGTGTTAATGGGGGGGTATTGATAAGATCCATCAAGTGTATTACAGGAAGAAGAAACCAGTGATCAACGAAGCTGAAGATGCTCAACAATCGACAACTAGAGAAGATCAATCAGTTGTTGACTCGTTGTTGACTAGTCAAAGAAGTCAAGAGTATAAATAAGAGATGGAGCTTATATTTTCAGTATGCGAATTTTGTATTGAGTGAGAGAGTGAAATGAACTCTGAATCGTTTTGAAATTCTGGATCACGTCGTGATGATACGTTGATTTCTTGTATCAATTCCTCTTTCATTCAATAAAAAGAGAGTTTACATATTTTGAATCTTAACAGTTTGGCACATGATTTCTATTTCCAGATGAAGTCACTATATGTGCCGGACATATAATTTCTCTTGTGGTTAGTTTAATTTCTAGCTTCTTCTTTTGTGATAGACTAACCTCCAAAGAGCATAAGAAAAACTAAACTCACATTTTGATATGAAAACTGAATCAGTAATTTCATTGCAATCAAACCACTTACCAAATAATTCTTGCATCTCAATTGTTTTTGTCATCTTTCTTGAAGTTATTAGTCTATTTTAGGTAAATCCAGAACCTCTTACCGGATTATGTTCAACAAATCAGATGCTTGAGACCCAGCTCTGTTGATAAGGAGGATGCATACATCTGGCTCCCAAGCAAGAGTGGAATTTACTCGGTAAAAACAGGATACCACATAGCAGTGGAATGTTTCGACGAGACTCACCCACAGGTAGATGACCCTGCTCCTAATGATTTTAATTGGAACCAGCTTATTTGGAACACAGCTACGTCTGCAAAAATGAAAGTGTTCATGTCGAAAATAGTTCAACAAGCGATTCCTTTAGGGGAAAATCTCCTCAGGCGTGGAGTTTTAGACAAGGCCTGCTGCCCAAGATGTGGAGAGCTTGAGACAACAGAGCACATTTTCCTGCAGTGTGATTTTGCAAAAAAGGTTTGGCGGTTACTTCCTTTCAAAACCCCGTCGGAGACTTCATCTTTCTCTGATTTCCAGACAGCTCTCAGAGCTTCTTCCAAGTTTATCTGCTTAGCTCCAACAGGTGTAGGAACATGACCCTTGTTCCCGTGGCTCTGTTGGGCTCTTTGGTCAGCAAGAAACCACCTCATTTTCTAAAACAGGAACTTCACTCCTGAAGAAACAGTCATCAAATCTATTAAAGACGCACGAGATTGGCAATATGCACAGGTTGAGTTAAAGGAACCAGCAAGTACGGCCTCCCTAAGCTCAGTCGTATCACACCACTGTTGAGGTCAAAAACCTCCTCGACGAAAAAAATAGCCGAAAGACAGGATTGAGTAGTCGGGTACGTGCGAGTGTTTGCATTAGACGTTCAAGGTCTCGTATAAGTGACAAAGTTGTACGAGACGCCGACAATGTCACCTAAACGATTTATCGGAAAAATGGTTTCCGTAAAACAGACGACATCGTAATCGGACAAACATATCTTCCGACAGGAACTACGGATCGACGGAACGTACAAACAAATCAAAGGACGAGATGAACCAGCTCGGAATTCCGATCTAAACCAGCTCGGATCTAAACCCATCCCGTCTCGATCTTGATCATGAGTTGCCCTTTCGGAAATCCCGAGTCGAACCTTTGAGCTGAACCATCTTGGATTTCTGAGCTAAACCGTTTCTGGATTTCCGAGCTGAACTTTCCGAACAGATAACCAAACATTTGCCGCTACACATAACTTGTCGCAACCCACCTTTGGAAACATCAGCCCATACCTTCCTGGACCGATGACTTGGGCTGATGGATTGAGATTGAGAGAAATGAGAACTTGGGCCCAAGCATACGACAAACTCTAAACCAAATAAGTGAGTTGATACGTTAACGGACTCGGAACGTCCAAATCTCGGCCCATCCGGCAAACGAGTCGAGCCGCGGAAAGACAAAGAAGTAAAGAAAGAGATTGGTAAAAGGAAAATCCGAGATAGAAATGTACATTTTAGCAAAAAAAGAAAAAGATGAGAACATGAAGATTTTCGCAAATCTTGTGGAGATATTCTCAAAAGCCGACGAACCGAAGCTATAAAAAAGAGGGAGAAGCCAAACGAGAAGGCCAAAGCGAAAAACCCTAGACCTAGACTTAAGAACTTAGCAGTTTCTCTTAGCCGTTTTCAGAGTTCTTTTGTAATTTCTTTCCGATTCCTTTACTCTCTTTTCCGATCTTTGTACTCTTTTCGACTTCTAATCAATTAAACGTCCTCCGGGTTTGATAGTTCGTGGTTATTCTTGAAAGTTTCTGTTCCCTAAAAGTTTTGCTCTACAATTTTTGACCGTGTGAGTTTCGACTCTCACAGTTTGGCGCCGTCTGAGGGGATAACAAACTTTCGACACTTAGAGACCACCAATTAGCAGATCCGAAGAAACGGGTACAGACGAAAATATGACCTATCCACCGGACGCTGCAACCAACAATATGATCATTGGAGGATCACAATACTGCCGAGACACGGTATCATCGATCAAGGCTTATAAAAGACGAGCTGAAACGAACGCTCATCGATCCAACTCTGATCGATATCCAAACGATACGGTAACATTCGAGGAATGAGAGATAACAGAAATCGACAGGCCGCACAATTATCCGCTCGTCATCGAGTTGATCATCGAAGATCTTGACGTCGCCAGGATTCTGATCGACACTGGAAGTTCCGTGGACGTAATTTTCCGAGATACGCTAAAAAGGATGAACATCGGTTTGTCCGAGATATCTCCAATCCCGAAACCCTTGACAGGATTCACTGGAGACACGATAATGACCCTCGGAACAATCATGCTACCGGTGCGAGCTGGAGAAATAACCAAAATCGTCGAATTTTTGGTACCAGACGCTCCGGCGATCTACAACGTAATCATGGGAACTCCATGGATAAATTCCATGAGGGCTGTCTCGTCGACATGCCACCTTTGCCTGAAGTTTCCAACACCCGACGGGATTACTACAATATGGGGAAGTCAAGCGCAATCCCGATCTTGTTTCATGGCCGAACACAAACTCAGGAAACCAACGATCGAGATAACTCGGAAGCCTAAGCGACCGCGGATCGAACCAGATCAGGAAGCTACGATAAGATCCAAAAAGGCAGAAGAAAAACAGGAAGAAGATAAGATAACGAGCCATGCGAACCTGTGACATCAGTCTGCATAGACGACGAGCATCCAGAACGGTGCGTGGACATTGGGGCGAATCTAGACGATTCAATCAAAAAAGGGATAGTGTTATGCCTCCGAGAGAATGTTAAAAGTTTCGCCTGGTCCGCAGAAGATATGCCGGGTATTAGTATGGATATCGCATGTCACGAGCTGAACATAGACCCAACAATCAAACCCGTCTGTCAGAAGAGAAGGAAGTTGGGAAAATATATAAGTGGAGATATTCCGGAAACAACAACAAACTGAAGCAATAACACGAACAAACATGATTTTTAAAGATAAGAGCCATAAGCATTGAAGACGCCAGTGGACTCCGCGTCATCAGCAAAAGAAGAATCCCACTTAAGCAGTCCTCCGGAATCCCCAGAGAAAGGAGAAAGGTTAAAGCATTTCCCTGCCTCGCCATCAATCGGTCATACTCAGGAACATCATCCGCAAGAAGTGCCGCTTTCGTAACCTCAAGATGCTCGTCCTCGGCCTCGAACGCCGGAGGGTCATGCGCCTTCAACGCAGCGATCATCTCGAGATTACTGTTTGTTTCCACGAAAACACATTGTTTCTTCTTGGACGAGGGAAGCTTGGCGAAAATATCACAAAGTTTCTTGAAACGGGATGAAAATTTTTCAAACACTCCTTTCCTCCCTTTTTTGGCTGCCTCCTTCAAAGCGGCGTCGCGGGAAGAGCCCTCTTCCGCAAGCTTTAACCTTAAAGCTTTAGCCTTGGCAAAAGCCTTCGCTTTCTCCTCATCAATGGAACGCCGCGCCGCCTCAAACTCGGCCGCCTGCAATTCGCGTGCAGTTTTCAGTTCCGATATAGAAAGCTCCAGTTTCTGGTTATCGGCCAGATGCTTGCGAAACAGCTCCTGAGCTCCGCAGATTTCTCTCTCGGATTCGGCAGCCTGCTTGTTCACCGATGCCCAGGCCTATAAAAAAAAAAATTCAGAAAAAGGTCCCGCCGGTCGGAAGGGAAAGATTTCTACCTTCAAGAAGTCTTGGCCCGCATGGGTAAGCGAAGATCCACACGACATGTCCTCATACCAGATCAGAACTTCTCCCGTATGCCATAATCCCGAACAAAACTCCGTAACTTCAGCAACATTATTATAAACAGGGCCCTTGAACTTTGAGTCGCTGGTAGCAGACTTCGAGATAGTCCGAGGAGCTTCGGTCTCACCCGCTTTCCTAGTCCTTTTCTTCTTCTTCTCAGGGAGAGGTTTCTGAGCCTCCAAACCCACGACTAGACGCCTAGGCGGACAATGAGCACCAGGGTTTTGATCGGCTCCCAGTCCATTGGGAACCATAGGGACCTCCTGGTGGAGAGACGAACCGGGCGCGAACTCCTGGCCTTCTCCAGCTATCTCAGACGCTTTTCCTTCGCTCCGCTGCCTTTTCTCTTCCGCCGCCGCTTCTCCTAGCCTTCACAAGGTCACGCTCAGACAACGGAATGGGTGCACTCTGGAATGACATCGTCCGAAACTGTATCGAAATCTAGAGAGAGATTGGAGAGATAAAACTTGCAAGCTCTAGAGAGAGTGAGTGAATGAAGAAGTGAACAAAAGAAGAAGGATATTTATAGATGTCGCTCCAGAAAGAATTAAGGGTAGGATCGTAACTTCATAAGTTTCCTCAAAAACGATTTCAGAATTTTCGGAACCACGGACGGCAAGATTAGTGATATATCATGGTTTTTACTAGTTTTAGACCATGATATAAGTGTGTTTTAGTGTCTTTTTGTGTTCTTTTAGAGTCTTTTACATGTATAATCAGGTTTGGAGCATACTTGGTGACTATGGCACTTTTTGGAGATTTTTGGAGTGTTTGGCCGAGAGATAGAGTTCACTGTCCGAAACAGAGGAATGCGTCGATCGTTGCACTCTAGCATCGATCGTTGCACCAGCGAGATGGGCCAAAACTCGGCAGTTTATGAAGAGTCAAGATATTGCACTCTGATCCAGAAGTTCCTGATATTTACAAAGAAGCCCCTGGCCGAGATTAGACCTATATAATTAAGTTTTTGGTGTTTTATTTACTTAAGCTTTCATAATTTAGAGCAGAGGATTTTTAGAGCTTTTGGGGCTGATCTGAACCTTTACTTCATCTGTATTTGGAGAAGATTTCGAACCCCTTTTATTCTTTATCTTCTATGCAATTTATTCATCATATGATTATGTTTTCATTATCTATGTCTGAGTAGATTCCTTGTTAGGTTTAGGGTTTCTCACATAGGATTTCATGACTTGCTAGACTTGTTAAATTCAGTTAAGGATTCATAACTATATCTGTTCTTCAATCTAATTGTGCTTAAAGCTAGTTCTTGTTGGAATTGTGTCCAGTAATCTCGGTACTGTCTCTAGAAAGTAAGAGTATGTCAATGATCAGACATAAGTCATATAATACTGGGGGTCATGATGGCTTGCTAGAGTCCGCTCATGATCTATAAGTCTTGGACTTATTGCCTTTATTATATGATCCCATATGGGTCACACGCCTAAGCTAACAGGAAAATGTGTAGGAACGGTTTAGCAGAAGTACGGTAAAAGTGCTAGGCATTTACTGTACTTAGAGAGAATAAAACGGTTTAGCCACTGTGTGTCGATCGATACACAAGGTGTGTCGGTCGACACAGTGTGCGAATACCGTCGAGTTAATTGGTGTTTGGGCCAAATGGCCCAAACGGAACCGGACAAGTTTTATGAGATAAAACTCGAGTTCAGAACAATTAACCCTAGCCCCTCAGCCGAAAACTCTCTCTCTCTGCGCCGAGTTCCTTGTGGTCTAGCAGCCGTTTTCTGTGATCGCGTGTGTGAACCTTTGGAGGATTCATCTCTCGGTGTTTCTCTGATCTCTGACCTGTTCTATCTCCTTCCGCTGCAACAAACAAGTAAAAGGTGAGATCATCATTTGTTTCTATTCTGAGAAGAACCTAGATCCGCATGTTTAGGTTGATATGAATCTAAGAATTGAATCAGGATCAACTAAACAATCCTTCAGTGGTATCAGAGCCAATGGTTCTGGTTTTTCTTGTTTAGATTCATGTTTAGGATTGTTTTCTTGTTTAAAAGTGTTTTGAATCAACTACTGATAAGAGAAACCACTTAAGTAACAAGAATTGAAACCTAAACACACATAAAATCGCAGAAACCAAGCTATATGATTTGGTAGAATGCGTTTTTCAAAAGTCAGTATCGACTGCGATCGCATGGATCGATCGATACGATCGCATGGATCGGTCGATACAGTCTATCGGCAAAACCAGTTAACGCGTGAAAGCATCGATCGATGCAGGATCGATGCAGGTTCGATGTTGGTGCATCGACCGATGCGGTTGGTGCATCGATCGACACGGTTAGGGTTTTGGCTCGGTTCTGTGCATGCGTGAGAGCATCGATCGATACAGGATCGATGCACGATCGATGCAGGATCGATGCTGAGAGCATCGACCGATGTGGTTGATGGATCGATCGACACGGTTGGTCCATCGATCGACATGGTTGGTTTAAGGCTCGGTTTAATATTTTGATTAAAATTAATTCGTCCTGGTTTAATAAACAGATTTAATAATTTTATTAAGTCTGGTTAAACCGGGACAAGAAATCCAATGTCGAAAGAATTATTGGATTTAGTGCCTAAACCAGGATTTTCTAATTTGATTTGGTTGGACCAAATAAATTGAGAAAATCCGGTTTAGTAAATAACCGGTTGACAATTGTGGTCATCGTAGTAATTAAAATTTGGTTAGACCAATTTTAATGAACCAGACCGGTTATGTCATTTAATTGGACAATTGGGTCATGTCTTGGACATGGACCAATTCTTGGGCCTCGGGCCAAGAAGTTAAAACAATTGGGCCAATTATTTGAGTCTTTCTTCAGATTTAATTTAAAATTTATTTTATAAAGAATATAAATCGATTTTAAATTAAAGTTTCCGATATTTTGAAATTAGAAAGTTTCTTAATTTATAGAAGTTTCTAGATTTGCATGATTCGGATTTTAAGAAATTTCTAAAGTTAGAAAGTTTCCGTTTTTAGAAAGTTTCCAATTTTAGAAAGTTTCCAAAAATAGTAGGTTTCCAAAAATGGAAAGTTTCCCGAAATAGTAATCTTCTATTTTGGGAATGAATTTTTTAAATAAACCTACGAACCTCAAATAATATCAAGCGTTGGATGTCTTGTCCATTCTATGTCAGCTGTCGAAGCCCATTCAATTGTATTCATGGCCTTACAGTGTGAGGGTGTCTGCTTTTGCGTGGATAAGACGGTTTGTGATTCATAAATGTCATTGGGAGTCCCAGACATTAATGATTACATGACTGTATAGTCTGGTTTTCTTGACTGGGCCATCGGGAGTCCCGGGCCTTGAGACATCAGAGTGGATTGGGCCTCGGGCCCAGATTCACAACCAAGAGTTATATCACAGATATAATTAGCCGATATAGGGCTTACCGATATAAGCTAAGGTTTGGTGACGGCCAGTGGCCCACTTTAATCTTAGTTATATGTGGATCTTGGAATCATTATATTCTATTGAGGGTAACTTATGTTATTGAATATAATGCGTGACTAATCATATTAAATTTAATACGAGATTAATCATATTGAACATTTTAACTAATAACCTTTTTATCTATATATTTCAGCTATGACTACTACAAGCACACAAAACACATTCTCAATCCGGTCTGTTCTCGAGAAGGAGAAGCTGACTGGAACGAACTTCCTGACGTGGTCAAGGAACTTGAGGCTAGTCCTCAAGCAGGAGAAGAAGGATTATGTCCTTCGTGATCCTCTCCCCGAGAGGCCTCCTGCCAATGCCGCCAGGACTCTGCATAATGCTTGGGAAAAGCATTCGTCAGATGAAAATGATGCCTATTGCCTGATGTTGGTGACAATGACTCCTGAGCTGCAAAAACAGTTCGAGAGTGTATTGTCACCCATCGAGATAATGGCAAGCCTGAAATCGCTTTTTCAGGAGCAGGCTAGGACTGAGAGGTTTCAAACAGTTAAGAACCTCTTGGACTGCAAGTTGGCTGCGAATGAGGCAGTGAGTCCTCATGTCTTGAAGATGATGGGTTATCTCGATCATCTTCAGAAACTCGACTGCCCAATCAGCCAGGAACTTGCCTGCGACATCATTCTGCAGTCATTACCTGCAAGCTATGATCAGTTCATTCTGAACTTTAACATGCATGGCTTGAGTAAGACATTGCCTGAGCTTCACGGAATTCTCAAGACTGCGGAGCCCAATTTGAGGAAAACCGCCAAGGACCCCAATGTGCTTATGGTGCAGAAGGGCAAGGGGTTTAAGAAATCCTCTGCTAAGGATAAGGGAAAGGCCAAGGCTGTCCAAGTCGCGGACAAGGACACGCCAAAGCCCAAGCCCAAGTCCAAGGCTGGGCCAACTGACATATGCAGGTTCTGTAAAGAACCAGGGCATTGGAGGAGAGAATGTAAGAAATTCCAGGAAGGTCTAAAGGAATTGAAGAAGAAGACTTTTGAGACTTCTTCAACAGGTATTTTTGTTATAGAAGTTAATACAACTACTTCTGATAATACCTCATGGGTTATGGATACTGGTTGTGGGGCTCATATTTGTACTAATATGCAGGCACTCAGCAACAGTAGAAGGCTGAAGCAAGGACAAGTGGATCTACGAGTTGGGAATGGAGCGAAAGTTCCAGCGCTAGCTGTAGGCACTTACTTGTTGTCTTTACCTTCGGGATTGATTTTAGAACTCAATAATTGTTATTTTGTACCTGCTATAAGCAGAAATATTATTTCAATTTCTTTGTTGGATTTGGAAGGTTATGATTTTTCAGTTAAGAATAAATTATGTTCCTTCAATCGCAACAATTTGTTCTATGGTTCTGCCCCTCTTATGAATGGGCTTTACATACTCGATCAATCCGCGCCAATTTATAACATTAATACCAAACGGTTCAAACCTAATGAGGAGAACCGAACGTTTCTATGGCATTGTCGTTTAGGGCACATCAGCGAGAAACGCATCAAGAGGCTCCATTCGAATGGACTTCTTGGCTCATTTGACTTTGAGTCATGTGAGAAATGTGAATCCTGCATGATGGGCAAAATGACACGGCCCCCCTTTAATAAACCTAACGAGAGGGCCAGTGACGTATTGGGCCTGATACACACTGATGTGTGTGGCCCAATGTCCACAAATGCAAGAGGAAACTATCAGTACTTCATTACCTTTACTGATGATTTCAGTAGGTATGGATATGTTTATTTAATGAAACATAAGTCTGAATCTTTTGAGAAGTTCAGAGAATTCCAAAATGAAGTACAGAACCAACTTGGCAAAAGCATTAAGGCTCTTCGGTCCGACCGAGGAGGAGAATACTTAAGCCAAGAATTCAGTGATCATCTGAGAGAGTGTGGGATCGTATCCCAACTCACTCCTCCTGGAACACCTCAATGGAATGGTGTGTCTGAGAGGAGAAATCGGACCTTATTGGATATGGTTCGATCTATGATGAGTCACACAGACCTTCCAATATCCCTTTGGGGATATGCTCTGCTAACAGCAGTGTTCACTCTAAATAGAGCGCCATCGAAAGCAGTGGCAAAGACACCATATGAATTATGGACTGGAGAAGCTCCAGTGCTGTCTTATCTCAGAATTTGGGGTTGTGAAGCCTATGTCAAGAGATTGATCTCAGACAAGCTTACACCAAAATCTGACAAATGCTACTTCATTGGTTATCCACGGGAAACCAAGGCTTATTACTTCTATCTACGTTCCGAGAACAAGATCTTTGTTGCCCGGGATTGTAACTTTCTTGAGAGGGAGTTTCTCTCTAAGAAAGACAGTGGGAGTAAGGTACTGCTTGAAGAAATTCAAGATGAACAGGATACTGCTCAACCTAATGAGGAAGAGCAGCAGGAGGACCTACAAGAAATTGTAGAGCCTGAACCTGTAGTACCTGAAGTTCGAAGATCCGGGAGGATCCGTCACGAACCCGAGAGATATCAAGGATTCCTCGTGACTGACTGTCATGATCTTCTGATCATTGATGGTGATGAACCATCGAACTTCAATCAAGCCATGATGGGCCCAGATTCCTCTAAGTGGCGCAAGGCCACTGATTCCGAAATGGACTCCATGTCGGTCAACCAAGTGTTTTCGTTGGTTGACTTACCCGCTGGTGTAAAAGCCATCGAGTGCAAATGGATCTTCAAGAAGAAGATTGACGTGGATGGAAATGTCCAGATTTATAAAGCCAGGTTGGTGGCAAAAGGTTTCAGACAAGTTCACGGTGTGGATTACGATGAAACCTATTCACCAGTGGCTATGATGAAATCTATTCGGATTCTACTAGCAACTGCAGCTTTTCATGATTATGAAATTTGGCAGATGGACGTGAAAACCGCCTTCCTGAATGGTATTCTGGAAGAGGATGTGTATATGACACAACCTGACGGTTACATAGATCCAAAGAATGCTGGAAAAGTATGCAAGCTTCATAAATCCATTTATGGATTGAAGCAAGCATCGAGGAGCTGGAATCTTCGTTTTGATGAAGCGATCAAGCAATTTGACTTCATCAGAAACGAAGAAGAACAATGCGTGTATAAGAAAGCTAGTGGGAGCAAGATTGTATTTCTTATTCTGTATGTCGATGACATACTGCTTCTCGGAAACGACGTTCCAATGCTGAAGTCCGTAAAGGACTGGCTTGGAAGTTGTTTTTCCATGAAAGACATGGGTGAAGCCGCATACGTTCTTGGAATCAGGATCTACCGGGATAGATCTAGAAGGCTGATAGGCTTGTGTCAAGATTCATACATTGACAAAGTCCTACAAAGATTCAGCATGAAGGATTCCAAGAAGGGCTTCACGCCAATGGTACATGGCACAACGCTAAGCAAGAAGCAGAGCCCTACGACGGCTGCTGAGCTTGAGCGCATGAAGAATATTCCTTATGCATCTGCAATAGGATCTGTCATGTATGCCATGATCTGTACTCGTCCTGATGTTGCTTATGCGTTGAGCATGACGAGTAGATACCAGTCAAATCCAGGTGAAAACCATTGGATTGCCGTAAAGAATATCTTGAAGTATCTGAGACATACTAAGGATAAGTTCTTAGTGTACGGTGGAAGTGATGTGCTTAAAGTCAGTGGATTCACGGACGCAAGTTTCCAGACAGACCAAGATGATTTCCGGTCACAGTCCGGTTATATCTTTTGTCTGAATGGCGGTGCAATCAGTTGGAGAAGCTCCAAGCAAGACACCGTTGCTGATTCCACTACAGAAGCTGAATATATCGCCGCCTCAGAAGCTGCGAAGGAAGCTGTTTGGATACGAAAGTTCATTATTGAACTAGGTGTGATACCAGATGCAGCTGAGCCTCTGGCACTGTTTTGTGACAACAATGGTGCTATAGCTCAGGCAAAGGAACCAAGATCACACCAGAAATCCAAGCATGTTCTAAGAAGATTTCACTTGATTCGTGACATCATTAATAGAAAGGAAGTCAAGATCAGCCGAGTTCAGACAGATGATAACGTCGCTGATCCGTTTACAAAGCCACTCCCAAGGCCTAAGCTTGAGTTTCTGACTGAAGCTGTAGGCATTAGAGACATAGAAATGTAATCTAAATTTGAGTGGGAGTTTGAGGGCTTTTATTTAGTTATTTGATATGTTCTTGTAAAACATTCTTATGTTTAATGAAATTATTATTTCAAGATTATTTTAACTGTGATGAAATAATCGTTCCAAAATGATATGAACCATTTTATAGGTCATCGAAGTAAATGATTTGATCTTGAGTCATCGAAGTCATTTAGCTTGATCATGAGACCCTATATTTGATAGATGTTTTATATCATCCCGTCCCTAGTCGAAGGTTGTTGAAATTGGAACACCAACAACCGTGTGAGACTGGATTGGTACGTGACTTATGACAAAGTCTCAATGTGTCATAGATGCGCGGCATCAAAGTCAGTACATAGGTGTATGTTTGGGAACATACGACCGGACAAGACCCGCTTATAAGAACTCTTCAGGATATTTATATCTGTGTCATAAGAGATTCTTACTACGACTATAGAGTATAGTCCTTAGACCTGAGTTCGCATGCATGTGACTGCACATGGACTGATGCACTTTGATCATTGTCTAACGCTATCGTTCTGCAATAGTTATAAGGACCTTGTTTGGGTACATTATGAAATGAGTAGTTTACAGTGATGGAACAAGACGGAATTTGTCCCTCCAATATAAATGGAGTGAATATCTCTAGGCCAATCGGAGATTTGAATACTGGAAAATGCATGGCCATGCTCAAACGGACTGTCCCGAGTCGTTTGGATTGTCAGTATCGAATCAGAGTCCGATGAACAAGATTAGGCTTTATAAGGATGACACCAATCTTGCCTTATGACTAATCAAGATATTGTGACAAAAGGATTATGAATACAGAGATTCCAGTACAAGTGGGAGATTGTTGGAATTGTGTCCAGTAATCTCGGTACTGTCTCTAGAAAGTAAGAGTATGTCAATGATCAGACATAAGTCATATAATACTGGGGGTCATGATGGCTTGCTAGAGTCCGCTCATGATCTATAAGTCTTGGACTTATTGCCTTTATTATATGATCCCATATGGGTCACACGCCTAAGCTAACAGGAAAATGTGTAGGAACGGTTTAGCAGAAGTACGGTAAAAGTGCTAGGCATTTACTGTACTTAGAGAGAATAAAACGGTTTAGCCACTGTGTGTCGATCGATACACAAGGTGTGTCGGTCGACACAGTGTGCGAATACCGTCGAGTTAATTGGTGTTTGGAGGATTCATCTCTCGGTGTTTCTCTGATCTCTGACCTGTTCTATCTCCTTCCGCTGCAACAAACAGGTAAAAGGTGAGATCATCATTTGTTTCTATTCTGAGAAGAACCTAGATCCGCATGTTTAGGTTGATATGAATCTAAGAATTGAATCAGGATCAACTAAACAATCCATCAGTTCTAACCTGATCAATTAGAATCTAGATCTTAGGTTGCTAAATACGTCACGGAAGTGGGGTTTAGGAATCTGAACTAATTAGGTTGAGCAATTAAACTTCTCGCAAACGAAAGTTTGGTTTAGGATAATTGTGAACATATCAAACTTGGGATTAATGCTAGTTTAATCTGTTAGTTCTCGCAAACGAAAGTTTGGTTTGCTGCACTTAGACTTAGAGAATTATCGCAAAGGAATTTGGTTAATTCTATATCTGTGTTTTGAGTTCTAGAACTGTGCTTAATTAGATCCTTGCTGAATGAACTGTCTGCTTGTCTGATTTCCTGAGAACGCCCTAGACTTAGCGCTCTTAATACCTTGCTTTCAAAACCAACAATCTCTGCTTTCTGTTTACTTTCTTGCATTGCTTTTAATTCAATCACATTGCTTTCTTCCTAGTTTAATTTCCTGTTCCTGAGCTATTGAATACGGAGTCCCTGTGGATTCGATACCTATATACTACGACTACTGAACTGTGCACTTGCAGTTAGATATAGGATAAAACCTGACACCTATCAAGTTTTTGGCGCCGTTGCCGGGGATTCTTAGAGTCTTCAATAGCTTAGAACTTAGGGTTTTACTAGGATTTTTCGTTTTCTTTTCGTTTTTGTTTTTTTTTTTTGTTTTTTTTTTTTTTTGCTGATTTATTTTTCTGTTTTCTCTGATTGCGCATTGCATCGATCGACGCCCTTCTTGCATCGATCGACACACTTCGCTGAATCACCAAGAACACTAAGAGATCATCAGGACGATGTGTCACAATGATATTTTCAGCTCAGGGATTGACAGTTCACAGATAGCTGGAACTGGATTCTATAGTCACGGATCTGCTTTTCAGAAACCCTTTACAAAGAACTGTGGTGTTTCTTCTTTCCAAACACCGCCTGCACCTACACATAAGAGCAGATTGGAAATCATGATGGAACAATTTATTGAGAGGGAACAACAAATCACTGTGTCTTTCAACTCGAGGTTAGATGCTTTGCATGAAGATTTGAATGAAAAGCTTGAATCTTTGAGCACACATATGGAGGAGCTGGATATAAAAATTCAACGAATAGATGCAGAAATAGAGAGGCAGAATGAAGCTAGGGAAGCTGGACAGAAGCTGCACATCAAAGCTGTGACCTTAGGGGATGAGATTGAGTTGCTAGGTGAAGAAGAGAGCATAATCTCGGATTTTCTTAATGAATATTGTCTGCCTGATACATGCATCGATCGACACTCCCTATGTGTCGGTCGACACGCCGTTCTGACGGCAATTTCGAGTTCTTTCGAGAAACAGAATCGCCTTGCATCGATCGACACACATCATGCGACGATCGACACAGAACGCAGACATGACCAGAAAACTGCAACAGTGCCAGAACGAGTCTACAAGCCCCCAGTGCCATATCCTAAGGTTCCCAAACCTTCCAAACAAGAGCTAGAAGTGGCTAACTGCATAAAAGTGAGGGATAAGAAGGTGAATAAAACACCACCAGTTGAAACTTCGCGAGTTCATGCAAAGAAGATGATCTCCACTGATGGTCATCTGAAAGAAGAAGTTCAGATTGGTGGAACTACAGTATCTGATAGTGGAAAGAAGAAGATGGCAGTTCCTCTTAAACCTGCTCTAACATCTTCAGTACCTGCAACTGCTCATAAGCAGAAATCTCCAGACATCAGATATACGTCAAAGGTAAGTTACAAATCACCTAAGCTTAAACCTTCTGATCACATTGTTTTGAATGCAGGAAAACAAAGAATCCCGCCGAAGCTACACTCCCACCCCGACCCTTCTCGTTCGTTCCTTGGAAGATCTCATGATTTGAATGCTTATACGCCACCTTGGATGAGGAGACATTCACAGAGACACTCAAAGTCTCTGTTGAAACCACCATGAGTTATATCTCTTTCTGATAGGTCAAGCTATTGACCTTAAACAAGCGCTGGGTGGGAGGCAACCCACCATTAGGTACTGGTGTTTTTCTACTTAATTTTTTGGTGTTTTTGCTAGGATTTTACGTTTGTTTTTGTTTCTGGTGAGTTTCTGGTTGCAGGTCTCGGACAGATTCGCAGTGCGTCGATCGACGCACTTATGTGTCGATCGTCACAACACGATCGTAATCGCATTGCAGCGATCGTTGCAGTTCTGAGCAACGATCGACCATACACGAAAATCGCCAAGTAACGGTCGATGCACTTAGTGCAACGATCGATGCTCGAGCGACAGAGGTAAACCCGACAGAACTCAACAGAACTTTAACAATTTTTCTTTCTTTTTACCGATCCTTCGCTTGACAATACTGGGGACAGTGTGTCTTAAGTGTGGGGGAGGTGCTACTGACGTTTATCTTTCTGTTTTCTTAAGAGTCAGTCCATTTTTCAAAAAATTTTGTTTTATTGAGTCAAAATTGTTTAAGTAAGAAACTATGATTTTCTGAGAAGATTTACAAGACTTGCAGGAACTTAAGTAACCATTGGGATGAAGTTGCAGGATCTATCTATGACTATTAGAAAACCCCATCACAGATCAACCTACTGGGAACACCCACATCACTTCAGGTATCAGAGGATCCTTTTACTGACTTCAACTTAATACTGACTTAGATTTCTCACCTAAGGGCTTGGTATACTTTGTGTCGGATTCCCTGTTAGTTCTGACACAGTCTGTCAACCTATCCTATTTAGTTCCCTTCTCCCCTTCTATAAATTAAAAAAACAAAAGATAATAAACTGAGGATGAGTTAGTAACTCCGAAGTGGTTACAGGAGTGGTAGAGACCCCTATTATCTCCTGTGCTATCCATGGAATGTGTCCAAAGTACACCCCATAACGGGAAGAACACTGATAAAAAAAATAAAATGATACCCAAAGTGGGAAAAATCAGTTGTTAAAGAAGGGAAAGAGAAGAAAGGGACTAGAGAAAGATAGTATGGTGGTCTAGAGCTGATAAGGTAAGAATCCATGTGCCCTTTGTGTTGGAATTGTGTCCAGTAATCTCGGTACTGTCTCTAGAAAGTAAGAGTATGTCAATGATCAGACATAAGTCATATAATACTGGGGGTCATGATGGCTTGCTAGAGTCCGCTCATGATCTATAAGTCTTGGACTTATTGCCTTTATTATATGATCCCATATGGGTCACACGCCTAAGCTAACAGGAAAATGTGTAGGAACGGCTTAGCAGAAGTACGGTAAAAGTGCCAGGCATTTGTCGTACTTAGAGAGAGATTAATGGGTCTGATTAAATCCAAGGGATTTAATCAGATTGGTATTTGGGCCCAAAAGCCCAAAAGGAACTAGACAAGTTTTATAAATAAAACTTAAGTCTGAGTCTCCTTCTAACCCTAGCCCCCCTCTGCGATTTCTCTCTCTCTCCCTGCGCCTCCTCTCCTTTGGTCTAGCAGCCTTCTTCCTGCTTGGTGTGCGTGTGTGAACCTCTGGAGGAGTTATCACTTGGTGGCTCTGCTGATCTCTGACCTGTTCTTCATATTCCGCTGCATTAACAAGGTAACATGTGAGATCTATTATGTTTCTAAATAAGAGAACCTAGATCTGCATGTTTAGTAGGTTGAATCAATTGACAATTGAATCAGGAAACACTAAACGATCCAACAGTGGTATCAGAGCCATTGGTTCTGTGGTTTTTCTTGTTTAGATTCATGTTTAGGATTGTTTAAGAAGTGTTTTTGAATCAATCTACTGATAAGGAAAAACACTTAAGAAACAAAGAATTGAAACCTAAACAAACAATAAATCGCATGATCCAATCTATATGAATTGGTTGCGTCGGATTGTGGTTTGAAACGCACGTCCGGATCGCTAGACGCACGGACCGATCGATGGATCGAGTCGCGTGGTCCAGTCGATCACGAGAGATGAGGCACACGATCGCAAGGATGGACCGATCGTATCGCATGGATCAAACGATCGCATGGATCGATCGTGTCCCGTCCCGTCCCGACGAGTGATGATCGTGCGAGGATGGACCGAGCTGCGATCGTCCCGCCATCGTCCTGCTCTCGTCCCGGCTGTCCCGATCGCTCGGCGATCGCGTGAAGCCACACGACCCGAGCTCGACGATCGATCGTCCCACCATCCCGTCCCGATCACAGCTCGTCACGTCCCGATCGATCGTCAGCATCGCGTCTCGTCCCGAGCGTGAGTTGCGGCTGGACGACCGTGTTTCGATCGTGAAGTTAGGGCTGACGTAATCGTAAACGGTTCACGTCAAATCGATTGGTTCGGTTTATGGTTCGGTTTAAAAACTTGATTAAAATCAAAACGTCACGGTTTAATAAACAGACTTAATAAATTTATTAAGTTCTGGTTAAACCGGGATAAGAAATCCAAAGTCGAAAATTGGATTTTGTGCCTAAACCAGGATTTTCTAATTTGATTTGGTTGGACCAAATAAATTGAGAAAATCCGGTTTAGTAAATAACCGGTTGACAATTGTGGTCATCGTAGTAATTAAAATTTGGTTAGACCAATTTTAATGAACCAGACCGGTTATGTCATTTAATTGGGCAATTGGGTTATGTCTTGGACATGAACCAATTCTTGGGCCTCGGGCCAAGAAGTTAAAACAATTGGGCCAATTATTTGAGTCTTTTCATCAGATTAATTTAAAATTTATTTTATATAATTATAAAATCGTTTTAAATTAATAAGTTTCCGAAATTTTGAAATTAGAAAGTTTCTTAAATTAGAAGTTTCTAGATTTGCATGTTTTGGATTTTAGGAAATTTCCAATTTTAGAAAGTTTCCAAGTTTAGGAAGTTTCCAATTTTAGAAAGTTTCCAAAATTAGTAGGTTTCCCAAAAAAGAAAGTTTCCAAAATAGTAATCTTCTATTTTGGGATGAATTTTTAATAAACCTACAAACCTCAAACAATATCAAGCGTTGGATGTCTTGTCCAGTCTATGTCAGCTGTCGAAGCCCATTCAATTGTATTCATGGCCTTACAGTGTGAGGGTGTCTACTTTTGCGTGGATAAGACGGTTTGTGATTCATAAATGTCATTGGGAGTCCCAGACATTAATGATTACATGACTGTATAGTCTGGTTTTCTTGACTGGGCCATCGGGAGTCCCGGGCATTGAGACATCAGAGTGGATTGGGCCTCGGGCCCAGATTCACAACCAAGAGTTATATCACGAATATAATTAGCCGACATAGGGCTTACCGATATAAGCTAAGGTTGGGTGACGGCCAGTGGCCCACTTTGATCTTAGTTATATGTGGATCTTGGAATCATTATATTCTATTGAGGGTAACTTAAGTTATTGAATATAATGCGTGATTAATCATATTAAATTTAATACAAGATTAATCATATTGAACATATTAACTAAAATCCTTTTATCTTAATTTTCAGTTATGACTAGCACAAACAATCAAAACACTTTCTCGATCCGGTCTGTCCTTGAGATGGACAAGCTGAACGGATCAAATTTCTTGACTTGGTCGCGGAACCCGAGGCTTGTCCTCAGACAGGAGAGAAAAGACTATGTCCTTGAGAGAGCTCTCCCCGTGAGGATCGGGTCCAATGCTTCTCATGCAGTATATGATGCTTGGAATAAGCATTATAATGATGCGGTAGATGTGCGTGGTCTGATATTGGCTACGATGGACTCAGACTTGCGGAAGAAATATGAGAACATGGAGTCGCCAATAGAGATGATCAGCAGCCTGAAATTGAAATTTCAGGAGCAGATAAGAGTGGAGAGATACCAGTTGGTTAAGTCTCTCACTAGCTGCAAGCTACCAAATGATCATCCAGTGAGTCCTCATGTCAGTAAAATGATGGGTTACATTGATAACCTGAGGAAACTGGATTATCCAGTTAGCCAAGAATTGGCAACTGAGATCATTCTGCAGTCACTGCCGTCAAGCTATGATAAGTTCAGAAGGAACTATATCAAGAAAGGCTTAACGAAGACGCTGACTGAACTGCATGATATGCTCAAGACAGTTGAGCCAAACGTGAAGGGTAGGTTTATTAAACCTAGTGCTGACAAGGGTGAAGACAAAGTTGTCCAGATTTTGAATCATGGCAAGCGTGTGTCTTCTGAGCCCAAGTCAGATACCTCTTACGTTGGTAAGTGCTGCTACTGTAAAGAGACAGGGCATTGGAAGAGAGATTGCATTAAATTCATGGAAGATGATGAGGAGTTAAAGTTGATGTATGAGACTACTTCCTCAGGTATTCATGTTATTACTTCAAGTTCTACCTTAAAGGTATTGGATACTGGTTGTGACACTGATATTTGTAGTAATATGCAGAGCCTAAGCAACAGTAGAATGTTGAAGGAAGGACAAGTGGATCTACATGTCTGGAAGGAGCTATGGACGCTGCCTCAGCCGTAGGGTTATTCACTTGTAGATGCCTTCGAGGCTTGGTTTTGTATTAAGTAATTGCTACAATGTACCTGCATTAAGCAGAGTTGTTTTCATTTTCTTGTAAGAATTTGAATGTTTTTCATTTTGATAAAAGACAAGTTTTGTTCTTTTGATCTTAATGAAATATTAATTGTAGCACCCTATTCAAGGAATGGGTTTTATATCTTAAACCAAAGAGTGCCTAAATGTAACATAAATACCGAATTGGTTTAAATCTGATGAATTAAACCTGATTTTTCTTGGCATAAATGTTTTGGTCAAATAGAGTAAATCGGATTCAGAAACCCCATAGTTATGGACTTTTGGGCTCATTTGAATGGATATCTGATGAGACTTGAATTCTGTTTACTGGACCAAAAGACAAAGGGGCCTATCTTAGCCGAGCTAGAGAAAGGCCCAAAGGCTTATTGGAGATTGAACATACTCATGTATGTGGTCCGATGAGCAGTAATGCCAGAGAAAATTTCCTGTACTTCATTGTCTCTACTGATTACTTCAGTGAGTAAGACTGTGTTCATTTGATGAGACACAAGTCGGAATTCTTTGACATGGTCGAAAGAGTTCCAGATTGAGGTATAGAATCTGAGTGACAGAAGTATTAAGACTCTGGATTAGATCACGAGTGAGAATACTTGAGTCATTAATGGTGTGATCATCTGAATGAGTGTGAAGTCGTTTCACAGCTCAATTCTCCTGAAAACCTTGAGGTATTTCTGTGAGAAAGAATCAGATCTTATTAGAAATGATTAAAGATGAGTCACACGAATCTTCCATGATATTATTTAAGAATAACGCTCTAGAAATATCTAAGTTTACGCTGAAAAAGTTCCACCAATATCAGTTGAAAGACACCACGTAAATGTGGATTGGAATCAATCCAAATTCGTCTTTACTGAGTATTTGTAGTTGAGCTACTTCGCTGGTTGTCCTAGGGAAACCAAGGCTTGTCATTTTTTACGTCCATTCTGTTTTCAAGAAGGGAAGTTACTTTCCAAGAAGAACAGTGGGAGTAAAAGTATGACTCGAAGAAATTCAACAAATACAGGTGGCTGCTCAACCTGTTGAGGGAGAGTAGCGGAAGGATTTACAGATTTCTGTAGAATCTACACCTGTGAAGCCTGAAGTTCGCAGATATGAAAGAATCAGTCACTAATCCGAGAGTGAATTCTCGTCATTAGTTGAACCTGATGATCATTGAAAGTTCGCATGATCTGATGATCATTGAAAGCGACGAATCTGCGAAACTCAAAGAAGCGAAAGTGAGCCCGGACTCCGGAAAAATTACATTTTGTGTAAGTTAGCTTCATCGATCCATTCATGGATGGAAGCAAACATATCGGAGTTGGAATCTTCGTTCTGTTGAAGTAGTCAAAGTTTTGACTTAAACAAGAACGAAATGGAACTGTGTGTTTGCTAAAAGATAAGTGGGAGCAATATTGCATTTCTCATAGTGTATGTCGATGACATACTGATTCTCGGATATAACGTCCCAATGCTGCAGTCGGTAAAGGACTGGCTTGGGAGTTGGTTTTATGATTGACATGGGTAAAGCCACGTATGTTCTTGGATTTTGGATCTAAAGATAGAGATCCAAAAGAGCTGGTAGGACAATGTCAGGATTCTTAAATTGACAAAGTCCTACACGTTTTCAACATTCCAAGAAGGGTTTTATGCCAATGTCACATGGCATTACGTTAAGCAAGACACATTGTCCTACGATAACTGCTGAGCTTAAATGCATGGATAAGATTCCATATGCGTCGGCAATTGGATCTATCATGTATACCATGAAACGTACTTGTTTGATGTTGTTTTAATATTAAGCAAGACAAGTAAAGACCAGTCAAATCCAGCAAAGAATCACTGGATTGCCGTAAAGAATATCCTAAAGTATTCAAGGAATACACAGGATAAATTCTTGATTTACGAAGAAAGTGAGGTGCTACAAGTCGATAGAGTCTGAAAGGCAAGTTTCCAACGGACAAAGATGATTTCCGGTCACAGTCCGGTTATATCTTGTGTCTGTCTGGCGGTGCAAGGCACTGTTGCTGACTCCATGACTTAAGCTGAACATTTCGCAGCTTGGAAAGCGGCGAAAGAGGTTGTTTGGAAAGAAGAGTTCGTCACTGAACTTGATGTGATTCCCAGCATAGATGAGACTAGCTGCACATCGGAGGTCCAAACACCTTGAGGGTAGGTATAACCTATTCCGTGAGATAAATGACAGAGATGTTAAGTAGATCAGCAAGTTTCAATGAATGAGAACGTTGCTAATCTATTAACGAAGTCACTCCTTAGGCCTAAGCACGAGTCACGGACTGTTGCTGTAGGATAAGTGAAATTAAGATGTAGTCTAAATTTCAGTGGGAGTTAGTAAAGGGCTTTATTTAGTTATTGATATGTTCTTGTAAAACATTTTATGTTTAATGAAATTATTATTTCAAGATTATTTTAACTGTGATGAAATAATCGTTCCAAAATGATATGAACCATTTTATAGGTCATCGAAGTAAGTGACTTGATCTTGAGTTATCAAAGTCATTTAGCTTGATCATGAGACCCTATATTTGATAGATGGCTTATATCATCATGTCCCTAGTCGAAGGTTGTTGAAATTGGAACACCAACAACCGTGTGAGACTAGATTGGTATGTGACTTATGACAAAGTCTCAGTGTGTCATAGATGCGCGGCATCAAAGTCAGTACATAGGTGTATGTGGGGTACATACGACCGGACAAGACCCGCTTATAAGAACTCTTCAGGATATTTATATCTGTGTCATAAGAGATTCTTACTACGACTATAGAGTATAGTCCTTAGACCTGAGTTCGCATGCATGTGACTGCACATGAACTGATGCGCTTTGATCATTGTCTAACGCTGTCGTTATGCGATAGTTATAAGGACCTTGTTTGGGTGTATTACGAAATGAGTAGTTTACAGTGATGGAACAAGACGGGATTTGTCCCTCCAATATAAATGGAGTGAATATCTCTAGGCCAATCGGAGATTTGAATACTGGAAAATGCATGGCCATGCTCAAACGGACTATCCCGAGTCGTTTGGATTGTCAGTATCAAATCAGAGTCCGATGAACAAGATTAGGCTTTATAAGGATGACACTCATCTTGCCTTATGACTAATCGAGATATTGAGACAAAAGGATTATGAATACAGAGATTCCAGTACAAGTGGGAGATTGTTGGAATTGTGTCCAGTAATCTCGGTACTGTCTCTAGAAAGTAAGAGTATGTCAATGATCAGACATAAGTCATATAATACTGGGGGTCATGATGGCTTGCTAGAGTCCGCTCATGATCTATAAGTCTTGGACTTATTGCCTTTATTATATGATCCCATATGGGTCACACGCCTAAGCTAACAGGAAAATGTGTAGGAACGGCTTAGCAGAAGTACGGTAAAAGTGCCAGGCATTTGTCGTACTTAGAGAGAGATTAATGGGTCTGATTAAATCCAAGGGATTTAATCAGATTGGTATTTGGGCCCAAAAGCCCAAAAGGAACTAGACAAGTTTTATAAATAAAACTTAAGTCTGAGTCTCCTTCTAACCCTAGCCCCCCTCTGCGATTTCTCTCTCTCTCCCTGCGCCTCCTCTCCTTTGGTCTAGCAGCCTTCTTCCTGCTTGGTGTGCGTGTGTGAACCTCTGGAGGAGTTATCACTTGGTGGCTCTGCTGATCTCTGACCTGTTCTTCATATTCCGCTGCATTAACAAGGTAACATGTGAGATCTATTATGTTTCTAAATAAGAGAACCTAGATCTGCATGTTTAGTAGGTTGAATCAATTGACAATTGAATCAGGAAACACTAAACGATCCAACACTTTGATCGATACTCCTTAGGTGAGACCGCACTAAAATACTTGCAGAAGTCAGTAGGGAGAATTTGAATGCTTGAATGTGATTGTGGAGTTTACATAGGACAGTTGCTAAGTGTGGGGGAAGTACATTGTGGTCTTGATATCCTGTGATTGATTCTTTCAGTGGTTTACTAAGGGGAATCTGAGTAGCTTCTAGGAAGAAATGAGTTTCTGAAGAGTTTTCAAACCTCTTCAACATGCTTTAGTTCTCTGTTTTCTTGAGGGCAAGCAAAGGCTAAGTGTGGGGGAGTTGATATATCATGGTTTTTACTAGTTTTAGACCATGATATAAGTGTGTTTTAGTGTCTTTTTGTGTTCTTTTAGAGTCTTTTACAGGTATAATCAGGTTTGGAGCATACTTGGTGACTATGGCACTTTTTGGAGATTTTTGGAGTGTTTGGCCGAGAGATAGAGTTCACTGTCCGAAACAGAGGAATGCGTCGATCGTTGCACTCTAGCATCGATCGTTGCACCAGCGAGATGGGCCAAAACTCGGCGGTTTATGAAGAGTCAAGATATTGCACTCTGATCCAGAAGTTCCTGATATTTACAAAGAAGCCCCTGCCCGAGATTAGACCTATATAATTAAGTTTTTGGTGTTTTATTTACTTACGCTTTCATAATTTAGAGCAGAGGATTTTTAGAGCTTTTGGGGCTGATCTGAACCTTTACTTCATCTGTATTTGGAGAAGATTTCGAATCCCTTTTATTCTTTATCTTCTATGCAATTTATTCATCATATGATTATGTTTTCATTATCTATGTCTGAGTAGATTCCTTGTTAGGTTTAGGGTTTCTCACATAGGATTTCATGACTTGCTAGACTTGTTAAATTCAGTTAAGGATTCATAACTATATCTGTTCTTCAATCTAATTGTGCTTAAAGCTAGTTCTAACCTGATCAATTAGAATCTAGATCTTAGGTTGCTAAATACGTCACGGAAGTGGGGTTTAGGAATCTGAACTAATTAGGTTGAGCAATTAAACTTCTCGCAAACGAAAGTTTGGTTTAGGATAATTGTGAACATATCAAACTTGGGATTAATGCTAGTTTAATCTGTTAGTTCTCGCAAACGAAAGTTTGGTTTGCTGCACTTAGACTTAGAGAATTATCGCAAAGGAATTTGGTTAATTCTATATCTGTGTTTTGAGTTCTAGAACTGTGCTTAATTAGATCCTTGCTGAATGAACTGTCTGCTTGTCTGATTTCCTGAGAACGCCCTAGACTTAGCGCTCTTAATACCTTGCTTTCAAAACCAACAATCTCTGCTTTCTGTTTACTTTCTTGCATTGCTTTTAATTCAATCACATTGCTTTCTTCCTAGTTTAATTTCCTGTTCTTGAGCTATTGAATACGGAGTCCCTGTGGATTCGATACCTATATACTACGACTACTGAACTGTGCACTTGCAGTTAGATATAGGATAAAACCTGACACCTATCAATTAGCCGCAGTCGGACGACATGAACCAACCGAGAAATTAAGAAGTGAAGAATGGAGGAATGAATATCTATAGAGTTCACCAAGGCATGGAATTTCAAGATGATTACTTTCCATTCATATTGTCGCAAGCGTGCCCGAGCAAATCATAACAAAACAGCCCATGAGTAGGCGTGATATCAAAATATCTTGGCATGGAGGAAGTGGCTACGACCGAAAGGCAATGCTCTATACGACCCGCTATCACGAAGACGATAGCGACGGATGAAATTCTCTCGGACAATTGTTTTCGCCTCGAATAAATGAAACAACCTAGTCATCACCACATTCGGATATAACAAGCTGGGGGGCTAACTGTTGAGGTCAAAAACCTCCTCGACGAAAACAATAGCCGAAAGACAGGATTGAGTAGTCGGGTACGAGCGAGTGTTTGCATTAGACGTTCAAGGTCTCGTATAAGTGACAAAGTTGTACGAGATGCCGACAATGAAACCTAAATGATTTATCGGAAAAATGGTTTCGGCAAAACAGACGACATCGTAATCGGACAAACATATCTTCCGACAGGAACTACCGATCGAAGGAACGTACAAACAAAGCAAAGGACGAGCTGAACCAGCTCGGAAATTTGAGCTAAACCAGCTCAGAAATCTGAGCTAAACCAGCTCGGAAAACTGAGCTGAACCAGCTCGGAATTCCGAGCTAAACCAGCTCGAAAAACCGAGCTGAACCAGCTCGAAATTCCGAGCTAAACCAGCTCGGAAATCCGAGCTAAACCAGCTAGGGTTTTCCGAGATGAACCAGCTCGGATCTAAACCCATCCCGTCTCGATCTTGATCATGAGTTGCCCTTTCGGAAATCCCGAGTCAAACCTTTGAGCTAAACCATCTTGGATTTCCGAGCTAAACCGTTCTTTGTTTTCCGAGCTGAACTTTCCGAACGGATAACCAAACATTTGCCGATACGCATAACTTGTCGCAACCCACCTTCGGAAACATCAGCCAATACCTTCCTGGACCGATGACTTGGGCTGATGGATTGAGATTGAGAGAAATGAGAACTTGGGCCCAAGCATACGACAAAATCTAAACCAAATAAGTGAGTTGATACGTTAACAGACTCGGAACGTCCAAATCTCGGCCCATCCGGCAATCGAGCCGAGCCGCGGAAAGACGAAGAAGTAAAGAAAGAGATTGGAAAGCTTGCAGTAGTTGAATACGATTTAAAGAATATAGAAATACCATGATTATCTGTGGAGGAAGCAGTCAAAAGGTCCAGCCTTTATGAGGTTCCTGCCGAGTAAACCCCCAAACCTGTTGGTGATATTTCAACAGGAATGGCTGAAGCTGATCTCAAGATATACTCAATACAAGTATTTGAACTCTCTTTCTCGATCTTTTCAAAAAAAGTTATTTAATACATTCTAACAATCATGTGTGCTGTTGAATTCTGTTATGCAGTTGAGACTCGGGTCACAGTACTTATTCTAAATGGAGACACAAACGGCACTTGCGTTGCCAGATGATAACAAATGTTTAATGGTCTACAGTTCAACTCAAGCAATCGAGTACACACAAGAAGTGATTGCTACATGTCTTGGCATCCCAGTATACAATTTGTGAAAGATGTGATTCTCATTGATCTTTGATAACGTATTTATACAAGAGGTAGTTGCTTAGAGATAACCTTAAATCTATACAAGATATATAAGAATAAGATTATCTCTATCTTATAGAAAAACATCAAACCTGATAATCCTTTCTATACTAATTTGCCCCTCAAGACGGACGCCGAGTATTGAGTCCGATCTTGTGAATAAGTGAGAGAAAGCGCATACGTGGCAGAGGCCTAGTCAAAGCATCTGCAAGTTGATCGGCTGAGCTGATGTGAGCAACACACAAAGTGTTTTCTTGAACTTTCTCTCTAACGAAATGATATGACAATGCCATATGCTTCATATGAGAATGAAACACTGGATTTTCTGAGAGATGATGCTAGACTGAATACAAAGCTCCGACATAAGTGAATGAATCCATTTGACCTCTGAGGCAGCATTTGAAACTGCCCTGTATTCCACCTCAGTACTTGATCGTGCAACACTCCCTTGCTTCTTAGCCAACCAAGAAATGGATTGCTTCCCAAGATACACAATGTATGCGCCTGTGGAGATGTAATCATCATGATCTCCGGCCCAATCCCCGTCAGAGTATGCATGGAGTGCTGGTGCAGAAGACACAGAGAAGAAGATGCCTTAAGATTCGTTCCAGCAAGATATCTTAAGATTCGTTTCAAGGCTTCCCAATGAGAGGTTGTTGGTTGGTGCATGTATTGTGATAACTTGTTCACAATCAAGACAATATATGGACGAGTTAAGCCCATATACTGCAGACCTCCAATAAGTATCATGTATTCGGATGCATCAGCCAATTTATCACCGGTTTTAAGAGTGAGAACTCCTGTCGAAGACATTGGCATAGCTACTGGTTTTGCATTCTCCATTTTGGCTCGACGAAGAAGATCAACAATGTACCTTGTTTGAGTCAAATGCAATCCTTATGATGTTCGCGTAGCTTCCATGCCGAGGAAACATGAAAGATCCCCAATGTCTTTGAGAGAAAATTGCGAGGCCATAAGATCAGTGACCCGGCGAATTTCAGAGGAGGATGTCCCTGTGATAATAATATCGTCTACATAGACTAGTATGTAAATATAGTTGAGACCAGTATGGAGAATGCAAAGGGAAGCATCACCGAGTGAGTTCTTGAAGCCAATACTTAGTAGGAAGTCCTTGAGAGCATTGTAACAAGCACATGGTGCTTGTTTCAAGCCGTAGATTGCTTTCTTTAGACGATAGACATGATTTGGCTTGTCCTTATGTATCATCCCTGGTTGTTGAAGCATGTATACTTCTTCAGTGAGAGGACCTAGAAGAAACGCGTTGTTTACATCAAGCTGCATAAGAGGCCACTTACGAGCAACTGCGGTTCAAAGAATTAGACGAATGGTAGCATGCTTTATCACATGAATAAATGTTTCATGAAAATCGACCCTGGTCTTTGATGGAAACCTTTTCCCACCAAGCGTGCTTTGTAACGATCCACCTTTCCATTCGGCAGCCTTTTAATCCTGTAAACCCACTTGGAACCCACAATGTTCTTGGCAAGAGAACGATCAACCAAATCAAACGTATCAGTACGTACAAATGCATTAAACTCATCACTCATGGCACTACGCCATTTTTCATCTTGAAGTTCTTGGACATGAGATGCGGGTTCCACTTCCTTTAGTACTGCCTTTAAACCATACTAGGGTTCAGTTTGACAATATTATTCAGCAAAGGGGTTTTTATAGTTCGCTTTGTAAGTGTTGTTGATGTAGTGGCTGTCGATCGTGGTGTGACGGGAACCACTGGTCCATGTTCAGCTGGTTGCATTGAGGGCAACATTGTTGTCATCGTAACAGATTCTAGAAAAGGAGATGGACACGGAGAAGGAGCTGCTGCGGATGGCCGTTGATAGATAAATGAAAAAGTAAGTAAAAGACTAAAAAACCTTACCCCTTCCAACATAATTACTGACCCAACCTAACGATCCGCGTCCCAAACCCAGTGACCCATAAACCAAATTATATATATTCCTAAGTAAAAAAAAATTATAATTCATACTGTAAAAAAACAATTGAACAGTTGTACCAGTTGGACCGAAATTACAAGTTAAAACCATTTGCACCCGAACAATTATACATATGCTATTTCGACGAGATCTTCCACGACGACACATATCTTGGAGGCAGACAATGCAGAGAAAGAGAGAGGAGTGAGATAGAGAACATAGGAGAGAGAGGCGAAGAGAAGAAGAAGGAAGAGTGAAGATGAAGAAGAAGAAGACGCACAGAAAAAAAGAAAGGACATAAATAGCGGATAAAGCAGAAAAGACCGGGAAGGAGAGGGAGGAGAGGAATCAGAGGGAAGCATAGGAAGAGAAAAACGACGGAGGAGAAAAAGAAGAAGAAGAAAAACCAGAGGAGAGTGAGAAGAAGCGAAACGGAGGAGAGAGAGGGGGAGAGAGAAACAGATGATAAGAAGAAGATAGAGGAGGCAGAGAGAAGAGGAGAAGAAGAAGAAAAGAAGAGAAGAAGGAGAGAAGAGAGTTGGGGAGGAGAATCCATGAAGGATAAAAAGAGAGAGAAACATAGGAGAAGAAGAAGAACAGAGGAGGCGGAGGATGGAAGATGAAGAAGAAGGAGAAGAAGAAGAAGAAGAGTGAGAGTGAGGCGCAAAGAAAATCCGCGGAGAATAAAAAAAGAGAGAGATCACGCGGAGAAAAATCCGCGGAGGAGAAGAAGAGAGAGAAACAAAGGAAAAGATTATGAAAAGGAAGAAAGAGAGAAACATCAATTCCAGTTTTTCTTCTTGTCCGGTAAAACGACGGTGGGATCATATTCTCAGGCGGTCGGCGACGAAGCGGCGATGATGATGTGTTTGGAATTTTCGGAGACGCTTGAAACTCATGATATGCATGTGGTTTCCGAAATACAGATTTAAGAAAAATATTACTTAACCATATGTGTAGCTCGTGTGTGGGACCCATGTGTGTTTCTGGTCCTTAAATTTTATAGTAGTTATACCTAATTGTACAGTTATACGATCATCTTCATAGTTGTATTTTAGTGATTTTTGTGAATTTGTAGTTGGACTTTAAAACAGAATACTATGTTGCCGTTGGACATATGATTTTTCACTATTAGTTATCATTTAGGAGGTTTCCATAACATAAATTGCACGAGATCATAGTTTTCACATCTTTAGCATCATAAGATGATGACCACTAACAAAGTCTTTCTTATACTATAAAAAGTGTTTTATGTGAAATCAAGAACATGAATTATGAAAAAAAAATGTATTATTATATTGATTTATAATATATAATTGTATCTCTAACACACCCCCTAAGATGGAGTGTGAAGGTCTCAAACGTTCATATTGTCCAAAAGGTATTGAAACTGTTGTCGGCCATGAGACTTTGTTAGACCATCTCCAATGAGACTGCATTTTCCACTCCAAAATAGAATTTTGGAGTAAATCTTTTCCAATGGGACTGCATTTTTCACTCCAAAATGGAGTAAAAAATGGGATTACTCCAAATATGGAGTAATCTCATTTTTGTTTGTTCATGACTGCATTTTTTACTCCAAAATGGAGTATGGTTGGAGTAAAACTCAACTCCATTTTGGAGTGACTCCATTTTGGAGTAAAAAATGGAGTAGCTCATTGGAGATGCCCTAAGTATGTGAATACTTACAAACCTATACAACAGAAAAATCTCCGCGCGTGCATAGCCGTTCTTTAATATAAACAAGGACACTTATAAAAGTTTTCCAGATGCAGAGCCGTTCTTTGTTTATTTTGTCGCCGACAGATGCATAGCTGTTCATCGGAGATAACTACCATCATGGCGCCGATAATCTCCATCCGCCTTCCGAAACCGTTAAGCTCCTCCAGTCCACTTAGATTCATAAAGTGAGCCTGTACGGCGCTGATCCTGCTATCATCAAATCTTTGGCCAGAACCGATGGCGGCATCTAATCGGCGCCGCTAACCGAGATCTTCCTTCTCTTGCTGCCGATCCTAACGTCGTCGCTCAATGGGTCAACTTGATAAGAATCAGATGGAATTACTCTAGTACTCATCGAGTGCAAGAAACAGTCTAGTATGGCTGTGAATCAGATACTAAAGGTGCAGGAATGGGTTTGCATAGAAGTTCAAATTTTCAGCAGATTCTTTCTGGACAATCATGTATGGAAATATGGAGCTGTGTTGATTAGGAAAGATAAGTTAAAATGGGTTGTAGTTTTTGTTGGAAACAAATGGGTACGTGATCCGGTTTTAGCACAGGGGAATTGATATATCATGGTTTTTACTAGTTTTAGGCCATGATATAGATGTGTTTTAGTGTCTTTTGTCTTTGTTTAGAGTCTTTTACAGGTATAATCAGGTTGGGAGCTAAATTGGAGATTATGGAGCATTTTGGAGATTTTTGGAGTGATTGGCCGAGAGATAGAGTTCACTGTCCGAGACAGAGAAAGGTGTCGATCGTTGCACTCTAGCAACGATCGTTGCACCAGCGAGATGGGCCAAAAACTCGGCGGTTTAGAAGAATCAAGATATTGCACTTTGATCCAGAAGTTCCTGATATTTACAAAGAAGCCCCTGGCCGAGATTATGCCTATATAATAGAGTTTTTAGAGTTTTTATTAGAGACGACTTCATAATTAAGAGCAGAGGATTTTTAGAGCTTTTGGGGCTGATCTGAACCTGATTCATCATCTGTATTTGGAGAAGATTTCGAACCCCTTTTACTCTTATTCTTTTATGCAATTTACTTATCATATGATCATGTTTTCATTATCTATGTCTGAGTAGATTCCTAGTTAGACTTAGGGTTTCTCACATAGGATTTCATGACTTGCTAGACTTGTTCAATTTCAGTTAAGGATTCAAACTATATCTGTTCTTCAATTTAATTGTGCTTAAAGCTAGTTCTAACCTGATCAATTAGAATCTAGATCTTAGGTTGCTAAATACGTCACGGAAGTGGGGTTTAGGAATCTGAACTAATTAAATTGGGCAATTAAACTTTGCGCAAACGAAAGTTTGGTTTAGGATAATTGTGAACATATCAAACTTGAGCTTATTGCTAGTTTAATCTGTTAGTTCTCGCAAACGGAAGTTTGGTTTGCTGCACTTAGACTTAGAGAATTATCGCAAAGGAATTTGGTTAATTCTATATCTGTGTTTTGAGTTCTAGAACTGTGCTTAATTAGATCCTTGCTGAATGAACTGTCTGCTAGTCTGATTTCCTGAGAATACCCTAGGTTTGACGCTTTTAATTACTTGCTTTCACAACCAATAATCTCTGCTACTGATTTACTTTCTCGCACTACTTTCAATACAATCACATTGCTTATTTCTAGTATTCATTCCCTACGGTTTGATTCTCTTGAGACCAAGTGTCCCTGTGGATTCGATAACCCTATATACTACTTTGACATTGCTGTACACTTGCAGTTTAGTATAGGGATTAATTCTTGACCTATCAAGTTTTTGGCGCCGTTGCCGGGGACTCTTTTGAGTCTTCGATAGGACCGAACTTAGGGTTTTACTAGAAATTTTTCGTTTTTCGTTTTTATTTATTTATTTATTTTGCTAACTTTTTCTCTGTTTCTCTCTGTCGCAGGTACGAATTTCGCCTTGCATCGATCGTTGCACCCTTGCGTCGATCGTTGCTAAGCGATTTGAGATTGAATCGATCGTTGCACTGATAGCATCGATCGTTGCTGGACGATTACAGACAGTTTATGCCAACGCAGAACACTCGAAGTAATCCGAACTCGAGCTTAGTTAATCTCAATCTAGAGGAACTTGGACGTCTAGAGAGGACTATTAGAAGAGAAAAGAGAGAGAGAATGGTACAAGAACGCTTGATCTTGATACCAGATGCTGATGGAAGCCTGAGGGATCCAGAGAACAATCCTTATAATGCTGCTGGGCAAAGGATTGATGCTGAGGGACGAGTGATCCCTGATGAAGTTGAGCCAGAAGGCCGGATGGTAGTTCATGAGAGGACACTAGCTGATTACAATAGACCCGATGAGTTTCATGCAAACCGAGCAGCTCTAGTGCTTCCTGCCTTCGAGAGGAATGATTTTGAGGTAAAAACTATCTACTACCAACTGATGAGACAAATTGCTTTCCATGGTCTTCAATCAGAGCAGCCTATGGATCACATTGACAAGTTTGAGGACATAGTCACTGGCATGAAATATGAAGGAGTATGCCCGGACTATCTGTTCCTTAAGCTATTTCCGCACAGTCTTGCTGGAGACGCTAGTGCATGGCTGAGACAACTGGCACCTGGTCAGTATACTACTTGGGCAGCCTTAAAGAGTGAGTTCCTGCGTCACTTCTACGACGCTGCGCGCTCAGATCAGTCCAGACAGGACATACTCACTTTTTCCCAAGGAGCTGTGGAGCCTTTGACAACCGCATGGATGAGATTTAAGCAGTATCAGCGTGATTGTCCACACCATGGATTCACAGAAGTACAGCTGATAGGTATTTTCTTCAGAGGAATATATCTCCCTTATCAGACTGCTTTGGATAATTCCAGTGATGCAAATTTCAGCACCAGAACTCCTACACAAGCTAAACGGTTGATAGAGAACCTGATTGGCAGCAATAGTTGCAAAACAATGGATGAAAGGAGGAAGAGATCTGGTGGAACCGTAGAGAATTCTGATATGGCTAATATTAGATCCAGATTGGACACAGTTTACAATCTTCTGACAAACAAGAAAGCTGTCCACTTTGCCCAAGATGTGGAGGTGATTCAAACTGAGGTGGACACTCAGGAAGAAGAAGTGAATTTCATAGGAGGTTCCGGTTTCCAAGGTAATAGATTTAACAATCAACAGGGGAACAGATTCTCAAATGGAGGACAATCTGGTGGTTTTCAGAAGACCTATGGACAGGGTAATCAGAGAACCTATGGATCTACATCTTATCAGACTCCTCCTGCACCTACAGCACATGAGAGGAAAATGGAGGCTATGATGGAACAACTGATGGAAAGTCAAACCAAGCTTTCTGTAGACAACAACAAGAAGCTGGACGCTGTCTATCAGGACCTCAATGGGAAGTTTGAGACATTGAGCACTCACATGAAGCAGTTGGACACTCAGGTGAATCAGATGTCCAGCTCACTGAAAGGAAAAGGAGTTGCAGACACTCATATTAAGGCCTGTTCTGTACTGATTAATGATGGATCTTATCTAGGGGAGAAATTTGAGCTAAGTACAGCTGAGTTGGTGACTGAGGCAGAATTTTCGGATTTCTGTGAAAAACTCTCGGGTGGAAGTTGTGATAATCGCGATGCAACGATCGATACACATCTGGCATCGATCGATGCAGGTCGTGAACAAGCTGAGAATCCGTGGGATGACAATGAGATTGATGCAGAACTAGCCCGCCTATTCCCTGATACATCTGAAATCACTCCAGAAGATGTCTATGCACGAGCTATTTGGCACAGTCCGAAGGTGTCTGAAGTGATTAAACAAGAGATTGAAGAGCTGAAAAGGCTAGAAAAGAGTGGTGAAGACTTGGAAGAAATTCCATCATCTGATGATCCACCTTATCATCCATGTGTTCAGAAATATTTGAACAAGATGTTGCCATTAGATGAAGAGCTGAGAGAATGGGTGATAATAATTCCTCAGCATATTAGTGATGTTCTGTTAACTAAGGTCCCAAAGAAACTGCCTGATCCTGGAGTCTTTGTACTTGATTGTTCTATCTTTGAAGATAGTTTTAGGCGTTCTCTGTGTGATTTAGGAGCTGCTGGGAGCATAATGCCTTACTCTGTGGCAGAGAAGCTGGGTATGTTGGATTTTGCTCCTACTAGGACCTCTCTTGTCCTAGCTGATCAGTCCATACGAGTTCCTGAAGGACTCCTTATGGATATTCCGGTAAGAGTTGGAAACTACTTAGTTCCAACGGACTTCCTTGTGCTGAAATACGCCTGCGATCCGGATGAAGCTTTATTGCTTGGGAGACCATTCTTGGCTACAGCAGGAGCTGTGATTGATGTTAGACAGAGTCTAATAGACCTCCACCTGGGAGATGAGACACTGCGATATGAGATGGAGAAGCTGCGGAAGCCACTGATAGATGGACAGACTTTCAAGATCTTGGAAGCAGATGATGAGCAGCTGAATGAGACTGTGATAATAGATCCTGGAGCGCATTTTACTCCATCTTTTCTTGGACTGAAGCATTCTGCAACAGCCTATTCTCCACCATGGATGAGGAGACTTGAACAGAGACAGAAAAAGTCTCTGTCAGGATCTTCTGGCACTTGAAAAACCTTGCGCGTCCGGTCAAGCTATTGACCTTAAACAAGCGCTGGGTGGGAGGCAACCCACCATTAGGTACTGGTGTTTTTCTTTTTAATTTTTGGTGTTTTTGTTAGGATTTTACGTTTGTTTTTGTTTCTGGTGCAGTCATGTTTGCAGGTCTCGGATTAAATCGCAGTGCAGCGATCGATGCATTTCTGCATCGATCGTCACAACACGAAAGGAATCGCATTGCAGCGATCGTTGCGGTCCTGAGCAACGATCGACCATACACGAAAGTCGCCAAGTAACGGTCGATGCATCTAATGCACCGATCGATGCTGTGCGACAGAGGTAACCCGACAGACATAAACTCACCTTTTCAATTTATTTTATTTTCTTTTTACCGATCCTTCGCTGGACACTACTGGGGACAGTGTGTCTTAAGTGTGGGGGAGGTGCTACTGACGTTTATCTTTCTGTTTTCTTAAGAGTCAGTCCGTTTTTCAAAATTTTTTTGTTTTATTGAGTCAAAATTGTTTAAGTAAGAAACCATGATTTTCGGAGGAGATTTACAAAACTTGCAGGAACTTAAGTAACCATTGGGATGAAGTTGCAGGATCTATCTCTGACTATTAGAAAACCCCATCACAGATCAACCTACTGGGAACACCCACATCACTTCAGGTATCAGAGGATCTTTTACTGACTTCACCCCTAATACTGACTTAGATTTCTCACCTAAGGGCTTGGTATAGTTTATGTCGGATTCCCTGTTAGTTCTGACACAGCCTGTAAACCTGTCCTATTTAGTTCCCTTCTCCCCTTCTATAAAGTAAAAAAAATAAAAATAATAAACTGAGGATGAGTTAGTAACTCCGAAGTGGTCATGAGAGTGGTAGCAAACACTATTATCTCTCATGTGATCCATGGAATGTGTCCAAAGTACACCCCATAACGGGAAGAACACTGATAAAAAAAATAAAATGATACCCAGTGGGGAAAAATCAGTTGTTAAAGAAGGGAAAGAGAAGAAAGGGACTAGAGAAAGATAGTATGGTGGTCTAGAGCTGATTAGGTAAGAATCCATGTGCCTTTAGATCGATACTCCTTAGGTGAGACCGCACTTAAATACTTGCAGAAGTCAGTAGGGAGAATTTGAATGCTTGAATGTGATTGTGGAGTTTACCTAGGACAGTTGCTAAGTGTGGGGGAAGTACATGTTGGTCTTGATATCCTGTGATTGATTCTTTCAGTGGTTTACTAAGGGGAATCTGAGTATTGTAGCTTCTAAGATGAAATGAGTTTCTGAAGAGTTTTCAAACCTCTTCACCATGTTTTAGTTCTATGTTTTGCTTGAGGGCAAGCAAAGGCTAAGTGTGTGGGAGTTGATATATCATGGTTTTTACTAGTTTTAGGCCATGATATAGATGTGTTTTAGTGTCTTTTGTCTTTGTTTAGAGTCTTTTACAGGTATAATCAGGTTGGGAGCTAAATTGGAGATTATGGAGCATTTTGGAGATTTTTGGAGTGATTGGCCGAGAGATAGAGTTCACTGTCCGAGACAGAGAAAGGTGTCGATCGTTGCACTCTAGCAACGATCGTTGCACCAGCGAGATGGGCCAAAAACTCGGCGGTTTAGAAGAATCAAGATATTGCACTTTGATCCAGAAGTTCCTGATATTTACAAAGAAGCCCCTGGCCGAGATTATGCCTATATAATAGAGTTTTTAGAGTTTTTATTAGAGACGACTTCATAATTAAGAGCAGAGGATTTTTAGAGCTTTTGGGGCTGATCTGAACCTGATTCATCATCTGTATTTGGAGAAGATTTCGAACCCCTTTTACTCTTATACTTTTATGCAATTTACTTATCATGTTTTCATTATCTATGTCTGAGTAGATTCCTAGTTAGACTTAGGGTTTCTCACATAGGATTTCATGACTTGCTAGACTTGTTCAATTTCAGTTAAGGATTCAAACTATATCTGTTCTTCAATTTAATTGTGCTTAAAGCTAGTTCTAACCTGATCAATTAGAATCTAGATCTTAGGTTGCTAAATACGTCACGGAAGTGGGGTTTAGGAATCTGAACTAATTAAATTGGGCAATTAAACTTTGCGCAAACGAAAGTTTGGTTTAGGATAATTGTGAACATATCAAACTTGAGCTTATTGCTAGTTTAATCTGTTAGTTCTCGCAAACGGAAGTTTGGTTTGCTGCACTTAGACTTAGAGAATTATCGCAAAGGAATTTGGTTAATTCTATATCTGTGTTTTGAGTTCTAGAACTGTGCTTAATTAGATCCTTGCTGAATGAACTGTCTGCTAGTCTGATTTCCTGAGAATACCCTAGGTTTGACGCTTTTAATTACTTGCTTTCACAACCAATAATCTCTGCTACTGATTTACTTTCTCGCACTACTTTCAATACAATCACATTGCTTATTTCTAGTATTCATTCCCTACGGTTTGATTCTCTTGAGACCAAGTGTCCCTGTGGATTCGATAACCCTATATACTACTTTGACATTGCTGTACACTTGCAGTTTAGTATAGGGATTAATTCTTGACCTATCAGGAATCACGTAAACGCATTGACTACCATCGTACTGTTTGATAAGCTTGTGTGTTATGCTGAATCTAATAGCAATTGGATGTGGAAACCGGGGGCTAAGCGGATTAGAAAGGACAAGAGTGAATTTGATCATTGGAAGTACAAGGAGCAGGTTATGCAGCTTAATGGCCAAGGGTTGAAGCTCCAACGTACGAGAATTTTGGAATATGAGGCTTTGTATAGGGATGTTGTTGACGTCACAACACATCTGGTAGTTAATCCTAAAGGATACGCTGGTGAGATGGTAGCATCAAAGCATACCAGATCTTAAAATACAGACTTGTTATCCATCCACAAAGTGGCTTTACCTATTTCTGGTATATATGGGAAGGAAGAGCAACGCTCAGATGGTCTATTGAGTGTTGATCGTGTGTGGAAACCAGGTGAACTTAATGAGAAATATGATGCAGATAGTCAGGATCTGATGGTTATCGAAGTTGAGAGAGAATTATTGGGGCCAAACATCCTTGCTCAAGCTATTAAAGCTTTACAACATGATCATTCATTTCTTGGCAGTAGTAGAAAAGGTCTAGTACATAAGCTAGGAATTGATGACTATGTTCTGTTGGAGAAAAGAGTTGACGAAGCAAGAGAGGATTCATTTGTTGGTGGTGTTAGACTTAGGAAATCTGATGATGACATTGAAGCACACGTGGGAGTAAGTTCTACAAGTTGGACTTTACAAAGCAGCATATGGTGATCGTTGCTCCTGGTCTTGAAGAGAAAAAGTTGGCGAGAGTTCATGACGATGAACCTGTGATTAAAGCATTCTACAAATCAGAGAAAGCTCATATAGGACAGACGAGAGCTATTGAGACTGCTATGTGGGTGGCTCATATCGGAGCTAATTCAATTGTTGCTGTCGTTGGGCTTCTTCACGATACAGTGGACTATTCATTCATGAGTTATGGCTCTCGGAAGAAGGAGAAAGTGTTATCACAGCGAGCCTTTTCAGAGGAGAGTAAGGGTATAGGTAACGGATTGGATTTGGTTTTCATATCTGAAAGGTATCATTCTTTGAGGCCACCCGAGCAACAATTTGGAGAAGTCAGTTCAAGGTCTGATTGCCTGAGTTCTTACAAGCTGACTGGTCAGAAGATTGGGATGTTTGACTCTCCTAGACCACCTGAGCGATCAACCAGCAAGCTAAGTTCAAGATTTAAATCTGGTGAACTTTCTGCTCGTTTCAAACTGCTAGTTGAAGGTACTGAAGCTTCACAGTCTAGCTTCTGATCTTTACAACCTTGAGGACAAGGTTGCTTGAAGGGCGGAGTATTGATAAGTACTGAATTGGGCCTCGATCGTTGCTATTGGGCCAGTGAATTATTAAGTGTTTAAGCCTTTTATTTTTAACTCTACGCTCTGTAGCTGAAACAGATCATCAAATGATTAATCAAACAAAATATTTTCTATCTTCTCTCTAATTCTTCCGTTTCGTATCCCTTTTCTTCCACTTCGTACCTCCATTCTGGTTACAGGTTTTGGGTTCTTATCACAACTCCAGTGTCCTCCCTTTCTACCCCGCTTCCAAAATCATCTTCATCACCATCGGCAACGAAGTTCAGTCTAATTATACATTCAATTCAACGTTTATAAATTTGCATGAGAAAAAAGATTCTCCCAAATCTCGAATCAATCGTTACAGGTGCTGATGTCGAACGATCCAAATCTGGTGAACCATAGCTCATAACCACCAACTCCCGGTGATGCAAGATGTCCACATAAGGGCGGGAACCACCAACTTTTGGTTTGTTCGCATCCGGTTATCAAGCCAGTTTACAGTGAAATCTGCCCTTCCATTAGAATGGTGACTCAGTAGAATCGCTTAAGTTGAGAGTAAGCTGGAATCATGAGATTAATTCGACCTTTCTGCACTTTAGGAAGAGGAAGCTAAGGAGAACGTCGGGAATCCGAGATTGTCAAAAACTTGATAGGGGTCTAGTTTTAATCCTATTCTACTGCAAGTGCACAGTCAAGTGATTGTAGTATATAGGGTATCGAATCCACAGAGACTCCGGTTTCGATAGATCAAGAACGGTAGAGATTTAAACTAAGAAGAAAGCAATGTTATGTAAATAAATAGCAGTGCGAGAAAGTAAATCAATAGCAAGATTATCGGTTGTGAAAGCAGTTAATTAAGGGCGCTAAGTCTAGGGCGTTCTCAGGAAATCAGACAAGCAGACAAATCATTCAGTAAGGGTCTAATTAAGCACAGTTCTAGAACTCAAAACACGGATATAGAATTAACCAACTGTCGTTGCGAGAATTCTCTAAGTCTAAGTGCAGCAATCCAAATTCCTTTGCAATTACTAACAGATTAAACCAGCTTTAATTCCAAGTTCGATATGTTCACAATTAAACTAAACCAAATTCCTTTGCGAGAAGTTTAATTGCTCAACCTAAATAGTTCAGATTCTAAACCACACTTTCGTGTCGTATTTAGCAACCTAAGATCTAGATTCTAAGTGATCAGGTTAGAACTAACATTAAACACAATTTAGATCGAAGAACAGATATGATATGAATCCTTAACTGAATTAAACAAGTCTAGCAAGTCATGAAATCCTTAATGAGAAACCCTAAACCTAACTATGAATCTACTCAGACATAGAAGATGTAAAAATAATCAATGAATAATTAGATATCTTAAAAGAGATTAAACAAGTAAAGGGGTTTGAAATCTTCTCCAAAATAAAGGTGTAGTACAGGATCAGATCAGCCCCAAAAGCTCTTAAAAACTCTCTGCTCTAAATTATGAATGGTGTCTCTAAAATAAAGTCTAAAACCTAATTAATATAGCTAATCACGTCTTGGGGCTTCTGTGTAATATTCTGGAACTTCTGGGCTTTTCTGCAAAATCTCATAACTTCATAAACCGCCGAGATCTGGCCCATTCGCGTAGTGCAACGACCGTTGCAAGTGTGCGTCGATCGTTGCATGATCCCAAAACTGGACAGTGAGTTCTATCTCTCGGACCAAATCTCCAAAACACTCCGATAAGCTCCATAATCACCACATTAGCTCCAAACGTGAGTGTACCTAATAAAACCTGTAAAAGACTCTAAAGAAACACAAATAGACTCTAAAACACACTTATATCATGGTCTAAAACTAGTAAAAACTATGATATATCAACTCCCCCACACTTAGCATTTGCTTGTCCTCAAGCAAAACAAAGAACTAGAATGTAGTGAAGAGGTTTGAAAACTCTTCAGAAACTCTTTTCATCGTTGAAGACAACAACACTCAGATTCCCCTTAGTAATCCACATGAAAGATTTCTCCTGCAAACATCAAGACCAACATATACTTCCCCCACACTTAGCAACTGTCCTAAGTAAACGCCACAATCACATTCACGCATTCACCTAAGGATTATCGATCAAAGGGCACATGGATTCTTACCTTGTCAGCTCTAGACCACCAAACTATCTTTCTCTGGTCCCTTTCTTCTATTTCCCTTCCTTAACAACTGATTTTTCCCCACTGGGTATCATTTTTTTTTATCAGTGTTCTTCCCGTTATGGGGTATACTTTGGACACATTCCATGGATGCACAGGATATGATAGTTGTAGCTACCATTCCCAGAGACCACTTCGGAGTTACTAACTCATCCTCAGTTTATTATCTTTTTTTTTTTACTTTATGGAAGGGGAGAAGGGAACCAAATAAGACATGTTTACAGGCTGTGTCAAAACTAACAAGGGAATCCGACACAAGGTATACCAAGCCCTTAGGTGAGAAAATTAAGTCAGTATTAATGGTGAAGTCAGTATAGGATCCTCTGATATCTGAAGTGATGTGGGTGTCCTCAGTAGGTTGATATGTGATGGGGTTTTCTAATAGTCATAGATCATCTGCAAACTAGTCCCAATGGTTACTTAAGTTCCTGCAAGTGCTATTAATCTTCTCAAAAAGTCATTGTTTCCTACTTAAACTATTTTGACTCAATAAAACAAATTTTGAAAAATAGACTGACTCTAAGAAAACAGAAAGATAGATGTCAGTAGCACCTCCCCCACACTTAAGACACACTGTCCCCAGTAGTGTCAAGCGAAGGATTCGTTAAAAGAAAGAAAAATTATGTTAATGGATGATTGAGTTCTAGCTGATTTTACCTCTGTCGCACCTACATCGAACGTTGCTGGGTGATTTTCGTTAGTGGTCGATCATTTCCCAGGACCGCAACGATCGCTACAATGAGATTTCGATCGTGTTGTGACGATCGACACAGTGGTGTGTCGATCGACACACTGCGAATGTTCGGATCAGTCAGCAAGTTAGCAGGTTAGTCCGTTGGAAATTATCAAATCTCGAACCTGCAAGCTGAAAACACTGAAAACAGAATAAAATCAAAGCAACTAATGTATCAAATCAAGCATAACATCCAGAAACAATAACATCCTAAGAAAAGCAAAAGAAAAAGTGCAAAGAAAAAGAAAAGATAACAGAGTACAGAACCGAATGTCTAGAGAAGCCACTATCTCACTCGTCATCAATCCCATCATATCGCTCAGTCCCACTCGAAGAAACAGGAGTCGGAGATCGTCGTCTACGTCGTGAAGGTGCTGGATGGTGTATATGCGGCTGTCTCCTGCAGTTACAGGTACGCATGAAGTTCCAGATGCTCCGCAGAATACCATCCTCACGCTCTCTCCACTCTGCCACAGACATATCACCATAAGGCACTGAAATCTTGGGATAAGGGCCGATATCATTAGCAGGAGCAGCAGCAGGCGCAGGAGGTGCAGAGGAAGATGAAGCTCTCGTAGAAGGCTCTCCCAGCGGATGAGCCATAGAAGGAACGCTGCGCCGATCTCTCGGAGGTGGTCGGAATCTCAATGCATCTAGCGTGTCAATCCGTGTATGACCGGCAGCAGGAAGATCTATACCATGCTTCCCAGTGGCAGGGTCGTAATAGACCCATACGCGCCCCTCCTTGAGCCATGTAGCGCTCTGCAGGTGGCTGAAATCAAGGAACTCCTTGGCAGTGTTACACTCTATGCCCTCTAAGGGAATCCTGCAGTGCATGAATATAGGAGTAAGCAGACTCCCCACTGTCTTAGTGTCCACGCCATCAAATGGCTTCTTCTGCAGGTCGCATAAGTGCTGAGCGAAAACAGCTCCCAAGTTGAGTCCCTTAGTGGGATCTCTCAGACCAGAACCCTCAAATTGGTCCCTCAGCCCAATGAATAGCATCTCCATCTCAAGCTTGCGCATCTTGTTGGCTTCAAACTTGCACAACAGAGTCAATCCTAAGATGCGCAGAACATATCTCAGAACCGGATACCTAACCTGCTTCACCGGTGTCTGTCTCAAGTTGTATCGACCATTGCCAATATACTCCCAGAAAGACTGAGCTTCATCCATATCCCACTCAAGACTCATGCCAATACGTCTCGGCTCAGTGCTGAATCCATAAATCCTGCAGATATCGAGAAGAGGAATCCGATATCTGGCTCCTAAGCACATGAAGGTAAATATACCTCCTGAAGCACTCCTGCTGTCTAGGTCCGGGTAAACCACTGTGCAAGTGGCTAGCAGCTGTCTTACCAACTCAGGGTACAAGTTGTAAGGCTGCATAGGCATTGTCCCTAGACCAATGCCCTTACACAGCTCAAGAACCTCATCAGCAATGCCTAGACTCTTGCAAGTAGAGTAATCTGCGAACTTGGTTGGTTTAAGCGTCATGCCACACCAACCGTTGTACAGCAACGTGTCAAAATTGTCCCAGTGATCAAGCAGTGGTCTCTCTGTAAACGTGTCAGTCTTGAGGAACTCAGCAATGTCATTCGGCCACACTCTGTCTGACGGGATCTCTGTCTGGTCTGCTCTAGGCCAAGGTAGTGCTATTGCCTGACCAACTCTCACATAAGGCTCGGGATGTGGTGATTCTCGGTGGAACCACTCTGGTGGTGGAGCATGATGTACTGTAGTAGCTGAGGCGGTGGCTCTGCGTTTACGGGACGGTCGTGGAGGCATCTGCAAGAAAAAAATTAAAACATGTAAGTTCTCGGCAGAAAACTCCCTGTGAAATCGTAGAGCAACGACCATTGCACAAGTGCAACGACCGTTGCTAGGCGATTTCACAGCCGACAACAAATCTTAAAAATAGTTTCTAAATCCGTTAAAGAACCACACAATCAGCAAGAACCCATCACTAAACAACCTAAATCAAGTCTAATTAGTATTTGTTCATCAATTTCAAGCCTAAAAATCCCTAATTTCTAAACCCTAAAATCGATTCCGAAAATCATGAAAATGAGAGTTCTTACCTTGGAATCTCTGCAAATGGGTTATAGAAATAGATAGGGGATGTTAAAACAAGTAGAAACAAGCTTTGAATCACAGAAAATGATGAAGAAACAAGAGATTTAGAGTTGTGGAATCTCGGTTGTACGGACGGCGGAGTGGAGAAGAAGAGAGGAGAGAAAGGTTTAAGGTACTTACCTCGATCGTGGGTGCAACGACCGTTGCAGATAAGCAACGATCGTTGCTAGTTGAACCAAATTGATTCCGGTTTAGCGCGCGTACCTTAATTTTGCAATAAAACCAATTGCAATGACCGTTGCACAGGGCCGCAACGATCGTCACAATGCGATCACATCTCCTCGTCGTAATCACCCTGCAACGACCGTTACAATGAAGCAACGATCGTCACACATCTCCAGACTCGAGTTCTCTATCTGAAAACTTAGCAAAAACAAATTAAAACGTAAGTTCCTAAGAAAAACACCAAAAATCAAAAAGAAAAACACTAAAACCTAACAGTGGGTTGCCTCCCACTCAGCGCTTGTTTAAGGTCATTAGCTTGATCGGACGAACAAGATTTTTAGGCACCAAGAGATCTTGACAGAGACTTTGATTGTCTCTGTTCAAGTCTCCTCATCCATGGCGGCGAGTAGGCTGTATCAGAATGCTTTTGTCCAAGAAAAGAAGGAGTAAAATGCTCTCCAGGATCCAAAATCACAGTATCACTCGGCTGCTTATCATCTCCATCCATGATGGTGAATGTCTGCCCATCAATCAGCGGTCTGCGCAGCTTATCCATCTCATAATGCAGCGGCTCATCTCCCAGATGGAGGTCAATCAGACTATGTCTAACATCTATTACCGCTCCTGCTGTAGCCAAAAATGGTCTCCCAAGTAGCAGCGCGTCATCAGGATCACTGTCATACTTCAGCACTAAGAAGTCTGTTGGAACCAAGTAGTTTCCAACTCTCACCGGGATGTCCTCAAGTAGTCCTTCTGGAACTCTTATAGACTGATCAACTAGGACGACAGAGGTCTTAGTAGGCGAAAAATCTAGCATACCCAGCTTCTCTGCCAAGAAATATGGCATAAGACTTCCAGCAGCTCCCAGATCACATAGAGAACGCCTAAAACTATCCCCGAAGATAGAACAATTCAGCACAAAGACACAAGGGTCAGGCAGCTTCTTCGGGATCTTGGTTAACACAATTACCCAATCACTTATATGTTGAGGAACCACAATTACCCAATCTCTTAGCTCTTCATCCATAGGCATCATCTTTCTTAAGTACCTTTGCACACAAGGATGATAAGGTGGATCATCAGATGATGAAATTTCTTCCAACTCTTCACCAATCTCTTCCAGCTGCTTAAGCTCTTCAATCTCTTGCCAAATCACTTCAGACACTGAAGGATATAGTCTAATGGACTGTGCATAAATCTCCTGCTGAGTAATCTCAGACACTCCAGGGAATAAACGATCAAGCTCTAGATCTGCATCAATGCCATCAGAATCCTGTGAGTCTGTCTGTTCACGACCTGCAACGACCGACGCTAAGGGTGCATCGATCGATGCAAAACTGTTTTCACAGTTTCCACCCGAGAGATTTTCCTCAAAATCCGAAATTTCGGCCTCCTCTACCAACTCAGCTGTTTTCAACTCAAAATCTTCACCTTGTGTTGATCCATCATCAATGTACACTGACCAGGCCTTGATATGAGTTTCTGCTACTCCTTTTCCCTTCACAAAACTTGAGATTTGGCTCACCTGAGTGTCCAATTGCCTCACATGAGTACTTAGAGACTCAAACTTACCACTGAGATCCTCGTAAACAGCATCTAATTTCTTATTGCAGTCCAAAGCAATCTTTGTATGTCCTTTCAACAGCTGTTCGATCATTGCCTCTATCTTACTCTCATGAGTGCCTGTAACAGGAGGTTTCTGGTAAGAAGAAGAACCATAAGGTCTGTGAGTACCTTGTCCAAAAGGCTTCTGGAATCCACTAGTCTGTCCAAAGCCAGAAGAGTTTTGATTGTTGTTGAAAGCACTCTTCTGTCCTCCACCGAAGAACTTGTTCCCAGACTGATACCCAAATTTGTTCCCTTGAAAACCAGATCCTCCAACATAGTTCACGTCCTCTTCTTGGTTCTCTTCCTCAGCTCCTAAAATCTCAACATCCTGAGCAAAATGCACTCCCTTTTTCGCAGCCAAGAGATTGCATACAGTGTCCAACTTAGATCTAATATCAGCTATCTCTAAGTTCTCTACCTTTCCACCGGATCTCTTCCTCCTCTCATCAGTAGACTTGTAGCTATTTCTGCTCACTAAGTTCTCAATCAACTGCTTAGCTTGTGCAGGAGTACTGGTGTTGAAATTCACATTACTGGAGTTATCCAGTGAAGTCTGATATGGGAGATCTATGCCTCTGAAGAAGATACCTAGCAATGTGACCTCAGTAAATCCATGGTGCGGGCAGTCACGCTGATACTTCTTGAATCTCATCCAGGCAGCTTTTAGAGGCTCCACAGGACCTTGGGAAAATGTCAGAATGTCCTGTCTGGACTGATCGGAGCGCGCATCATCGTAGAAATGCCTCAGAAACTCACTCTTAAGAGCATCCCAAGTAGTAAACTGCCCAGCTGGCAGTTGCTTCAGCCATGCAGCAGCGTCTCCAGCGAGACTGTGCGGAAAGAGCTTAAGAAACAGATAATCCTGGCACACTCCATCATACTTCATGCCAGTGATTATGTTGGAATTGTGTCCAGTAATCTCGGTACTGTCTCTAGAAAGTAAGAGTATGTCAATGATCAGACATAAGTCATATAATACTGGGGGTCATGATGGCTTGCTAGAGTCCGCTCATGATCTATAAGTCTTGGACTTATTGCCTCTATTATATGATCCCATATGGGTCACACGCCTAAGCTAACAGGAAAATGTGTAGGAATGGCTTAGCAGAAGTACGGTAAAAGTGCCAGGCATTTACTGTACTTAGAGAGAATAAAAGGTTTTAGCCACTGTGTGTCGATCGATACACATGATGTGTCGATCGACACAGTGCGCGAATGGCCAAATGGCCCAAGAGGAACCGGACGAGTTTTATAAATAAAACTCGAGTCTGTTTTCTTCGATAACCCTAGCCGCGCCTCTCTCTTTCTCTTTGCGCCTCCTCTCCCTTGGTCTAGCAGCCGTTTTCTGTGATCGCGTGTGTGAGCCTTTGGAGGATTCATCTCTCGGTGTTTCTCTGATCTCTGACCTGTTCTATCTCCTTCCGCTGCAATTAACAGGTAAAAGGTGAGATCAAATCACTGTTTCTAATCAAGAGAACCTAGATCCGCATGTTTAGGTTGATATGAATCTAAGAATTGAATCAGGATCAACTAAACAATCCTTCAGTGGTATCAGAGCTATTGGTTCTGGTTTTTCTTGTTTAGATTCAAGTTTAGGATTGTTTTCTTGTTTAAGAAGTGTTTTGAATCAACTACTGATAAGATAAATCACTTAAGCAACAAGGAATTGAAACCTAAACACATCTGAAATCGCAAAACCAAACTATATTGATTTGGAATGCGATTTTTCAAAAGTGAGAATCGGCTGTGATCGCATGGATCGATCGATACGATCGCATGGATCGGTCGACACAATCCGAGAATATCTCGGCCAAACCTGATAACCGTCCGTGCATGCGTGAGAGCATCGATCGATACAGGATCGATGCACGATCGATGCAGGATTGATGCTTAGAGCATCGACCGATGCGGTTGATGGATCGATCGATGCGGTTGGTTCATCGACCGATATGGTTGGTTTAAGGCTCGGTTTAATGATTTTATTAAAATTATAAACGTCACGGTTTAATAAACAGATTTAATAATTTTATTAAGTCTGGTTAAACCGGGATAAGAAATCCAAAGTCGAAAAATTGGATTTTGTGCCTAAACCAGGATTTTCTAATTTGATTTGGTTGGACCAAATAAATTGAGAAAATCCGGTTTAGTAAATAACCGGTTGACAATTGTGGTCATCGTAGTAATTAAAATTTGGTTAGACCAATTTTAATGAACCAGACCGGTTATGTCATTTAATTGGACAATTGGGTCATGTCTTGGACATGGACCAATTCTTGGGCCTCGGGCCAAGAAGTTAAAACAATTGGGCCAATTATTTGAGTCTTTCTTCAGATTAATTTAGAATTTATTTTATAAAATTATAAAGTCGATTTTAAATTAAAGTTTCCGAAATTTTGAAATTAGAAAGTTTCTTATATTAGAAGTTTCTAGATTTGCGGGTTTTGGATTTTAAAGAAATTTCTAAAGTTAGAAAGTTTCCGTTTTTAGAAAGTTTCCAATTTTAGAAAGTTTCCAAAAATAGTAGGTTTCCAAAAATGGAAAGTTTCCCGAAATAGTAATCTTCTATTTTGGGAATGAATTTTTTAAATAAACCTACGAACCTCAAATAATATCAAGCGTTGGATGTCTTGTCCATTCTATGTCAGCTGTCGAAGCCCATTCAATTGTATTCATGGCCTTACAGTGTGAGGGTGTCTGCTTTTGCGTGGATAAGACGGTTTGTGATTCATAAATGTCATTGGGAGTCCCAGACATTAATGATTACATGACTGTATAGTCTGGTTTTCTTGACTGGGCCATCGGGAGTCCCGGGCCTTGAGACATCAGAGTGGATTGGGCCTCGGGCCCAGATTCACAACCAAGAGTTATATCACGGATATAATTAGCCGATATAGGGCTTACCGATATAAGCTAAGGTTGAGTGATGGCCAGTGGCCCACTTTGATCTTAGTTATATGTGGATCTTGGAATCATTATATTCTATTGAGGGTAACTTATGTTATTGAATATAATGCGTGATTAATCATATTAAATTTAATACGAGATTAATCATATTGAACATTTTAACTAATAACCTTTTTATCTATATATTTCAGCTATGACTACTACAAGCACTCAAAACACATTCTCAATCCGGTCTGTTCTCGAGAAGGAGAAGCTGACTGGAACGAACTTCCTGACGTGGTCAAGGAACTTGAGGCTGGTCCTCAAGCAGGAGAAGAAGGATTATGTCCTTCGTGATCCTCTCCCCGAGAGGCCTGCTAACAATGCCGCCAGGACTCTGCATAATGCTTGGGAAAAGCATTCGTCAGATGAAAATGATGTGTATTGCCTTATGTTGGCGACAATGACTGGTGAGCTGCAAATGCAGTTCGAGAGTGTGTTGTCACCAATTGAGATAATGGCAAGCCTGAAATCGCTTTTTCAGGAGCAGGCTAGGACTGAGAGGTTTCAAACAGTTAAGAACCTCTTGGACTGCAAGTTGGCTGCGAATGCGGCAGTGAGTCCTCATGTCTTGAAGATGATGGGTTATCTCGATCATCTTCAGAAACTCGACTGCCAAATCAGCCAGGAACTTGCCTGCGACATCATTCTGCAGTCATTACCTGCAAGCTATGATCAGTTCATTCTGAACTTTAACATGCATGGCTTGAGTAAGACATTGCCTGAGCTTCACGGAATGCTCAAGACTGCAGAGCCCAACTTGAGGAAAACCGCCAAGGACCCCAATGTGCTTATGGTGCAAAAGGGCAAGGGGTTTAAGAAATCCTCTGCTAAGGATAAGGGAAAGGCCAAGGCTGTCCAAGTCGCGGACAAGGACACGCCAAAGCCCAAGCCCAAGTCCAAGGCTGGGCCAACTGACATATGCAGGTTCTGTAAAGAACCAGGGCATTGGAGGAGAGAATGTAAGAAATTCCAAGAAGGTCTAAAGGAATTGAAGAAGAAGACTCTCGAGACTTCTTCGACAGGTATTTTTGTTATAGAAGTTAATACAACTACTTCTGATAATACCTCATGGGTTATGGATACTGGTTGTGGGGCTCATATTTGTACTAATATGCAGGCACTCAGCAACAGTAGAAGGCTGAAGCAAGGACAAGTGGAGCTACGAGTTGGGAATGGAGCGAAAGTTCCAGCACTAGCTGTAGGCACATACTTGTTGTCTTTACCTTCGGGATTGATTTTAGAACTCAATAATTGTTATTTTGTACCTGCTATTAGCAGAAATATTATTTCAATTTCTTTGTTGGATTTGGAAGGTTATGATTTTTCAGTTAAGAATAAATTATGTTCCTTCAATCGCAACAATTTGTTCTATGGTTCTGCCCCTCTTACGAATGGGCTTTACATACTCGATCAATCCGCGCCAGTTTATAACATTAATACCAAACGGTTCAAACCTAATGAGGAGAACCGAACGTTTCTATGGCATTGTCGTTTAGGGCACATCAGCGAGAAACGCATCAAGAGGCTCCATTCGAATGGACTTCTTGGCTCATTTGACTTTGAGTCATGTGAGAAATGCGAATCCTGCCTGATGGGCAAAATGACACGGGCCCCCTTTAATAAACCTAACGAGAGGGCCAGTGACTTATTGGGCCTGATACACACTGACGTGTGTGGCCCAATGTCCACAAATGCAAGAGGAAACTATCAGTACTTCATTACCTTCACTGATGATTTCAGTAGGTATGGATATGTTTATTTAATGAAACATAAGTCTGAATCTTTTGAGAAGTTCAGAGAATTCCAAAATGAAGTACAGAACCAACTTGGTAAAAGCATTAAGGCTCTTCGGTCCGACCGAGGAGGAGAATACTTAAGCCAAGAATTCAGTGATCATCTAAGAGAGTGTGGGATCGTATCCCAACTCACTCCTCCCGGAACACCTCAATGGAATGGTGTGTCTGAGAGGAGAAATCGGACCTTATTGGATATGGTTCGATCTATGATGAGTCACACAGACCTTCCAATATCCCTTTGGGGATATGCTCTGCTAACAGCAGTGTTCACTCTAAATAGAGCGCCATCGAAAGCAGTAGCAAAGACACCATATGAATTATGGACTGGAGAAGCTCCAGTGCTGTCTTATCTCAGAATTTGGGGTTGTGAAGCCTATGTCAAGAGATTGATCTCAGACAAGCTTACACCAAAATCTGACAAATGCTACTTCATTGGTTATCCACGGGAAACCAAGGCTTATTACTTCTATCTACGTTCCGAGAACAAGATCTTTGTTGCCCGGGATTGTAACTTTCTTGAGAGGGAGTTTCTCTCTAAGAAAGACAGTGGGAGTAAGGTACTGCTTGAAGAAATTCAAGATGAACAGGATACTGCTCAACCTAATGAGGAAGAGCAGCAGGAGGACCTACAAGAAATTGTAGAGTCTGAACCTGTAGTACCTGAAGTTCGAAGATCCGGGAGGATCCGTCACGAACCCGAGAGATATCAAGGATTCCTCGTGACTGACTGTCATGATCTTCTGATCATTGATGGTGATGAACCATCGAACTTCAATCAAGCCATGATGGGCCCAGATTCCTCTAAGTGGCGCAAGGCCACTGATTCCGAAATGGACTCCATGTCGGTCAACCAAGTGTTTTCGTTGGTTGACTTACCCGCTGGTGTAAAAGCCATCGAGTGCAAATGGATCTTCAAGAAGAAGATTGACGTGGATGGAAATGTCCAGATTTATAAAGCCAGGTTGGTGGCAAAAGGTTTCAGACAAGTTCACGGAGTGGATTACGATGAAACCTATTCACCAGTGGCTATGATGAAATCTATTCGGATTCTACTAGCAACTGCAGCTTTTCATGATTATGAAATTTGGCAGATGGACGTGAAAACCGCCTTCCTGAATGGTATTCTGGAAGAGGATGTGTATATGACACAACCTGACGGTTACATAGATCCAAAGAATGCTGGGAAAGTATGCAAGCTTCATAAATCCATTTATGGATTGAAGCAAGCATCGAGGAGCTGGAATCTTCGTTTTGATGAAGCGATCAAGCAATTTGACTTCATTAGAAACGAAGAAGAACAATGCGTGTATAAGAAAACTAGTGGGAGCAAGATAGTATTTCTTATTCTGTATGTCGATGACATACTGCTTCTCGGAAACGACATTCCAATGCTGAAATCCGTAAAGGACTGGCTTGGAAGTTGTTTTTCCATGAAAGACATGGGTGAAGCCGCATACGTTCTTGGAATCAGGATCTACCGGGATAGATCTAGAAGGCTGATAGGCTTGTGTCAAGATTCATACATTGACAAAGTCCTGCAAAGATTCAGCATGAAGGATTCCAAGAAGGGCTTCACGCCAATGGTACATGGCACAACGCTAAGCAAGAAGCAGAGCCCTACGACGGCTGCTGAGCTTGAGCGCATGAAGAATATTCCTTATGCATCTGCAATAGGATCTGTCATGTATGCCATGATCTGTACTCGTCCTGATGTTGCTTATGCATTGAGCATGACGAGTAGATACCAGTCAAATCCAGGTGAAAACCATTGGATTGCCGTAAAGAATATCTTGAAGTATCTAAGACATACTAAGGATAAGTTCTTAGTGTACGGTGGAAGTGATGTGCTTAAAGTCAGTGGATTCACGGACGCAAGTTTCCAGACAGACCAAGATGATTTCCGGTCACAGTCCGGTTATATCTTTTGTCTGAATGGCGGTGCAATCAGTTGGAGAAGCTCCAAGCAAGACACCGTTGCTGATTCCACTACAGAAGCTGAATATATCGCCGCCTCAGAAGCTGCGAAGGAAGCTGTTTGGATACGAAAGTTCATTATTGAACTAGGTGTGATACCAGATGCGGCTGAGCCTCTGGCACTATTTTGTGATAACAATGGTGCTATTGCTCAGGCAAAGGAACCAAGAGCACACCAGAAATCCAAACATGTTCTAAGAAGATTTCACTTGATACGTGACATCATTAATAGAAAGGAAGTCAAGATCAGCCGAGTTCAGACAGATGATAACGTTGCTGATCCGTTGACAAAGCCACTCCCAAGGCCTAAGCTCGAGTTTCTGACTGAAGCTGTAGGCATTAGAGACATTGAAATGTAATCTAAATTTGAGTGGGAGTTTGAGGGCTTTTATTTAGTTATTTGATATGTTCTTGTAAAACATTCTTATGTTTAATGAAATTATTATTTCAAGATTATTTTAACTGTGATGAAATAATCGTTCCAAAGTGATATAAACCATTTTATAGGTCATCGAAGTAAGTGACTTGATCTTGAGTCATCAAAGTCATTTAGCTTGCCTATATTTGATAGATGGATTATATCATCCTGTCCCTAGTCGAAGGTTGTTGAAATTGGAACACCAACAACCGTGAGAGACTGGATTGATATGTGACTTATGACAAAGTCTCAGTGTGTCATAGATGCGCGGCATCAAAGTCAATACATAGGTGTATGTTGGGAACATACGACCGGACAAGACCCGATTATGAGAACTCTTCAGGATATTTATATCTGTGTCATAAGAGATTCTCACTACGACTATAGAGTATAGTCCTTAGACCTGAGTTCGCATGCATGTGACTGCACATGACTGATGCACTTTGATCATTGTCTAACGCTATCGTTCTGCGATAGTTATAAGGACCTTGTTTGGGTACATTATGAAATGAGTAGTTTACAGTGATGGAATAAGACGGAATTTGTCCCTCCAATATAAATGGAGTGAATATCTCTAGGCCAATCGGAGATTTGAATACTGGAAAATGCATGGCCATGCTCAAACAGACTGTCCCGAGTCGTTTGGATTGTCAGTATCGAATCAGAGTCCGATGAACAAGATTAGGCTTTATAAGGATGACACCAATCTTGCCTTATGACTAATCGAGATATTGTGACAAAAGGATTATGAATACAGAGATTCCAGTACAAGTGGGAGATTGTTGGAATTGTGTCCAGTAATCTCGGTACTGTCTCTAGAAAGTAAGAGTATGTCAATGATCAGACATAAGTCATATAATACTGGGGGTCATGATGGCTTGCTAGAGTCCGCTCATGATCTATAAGTCTTGGACTTATTGCCTCTATTATATGATCCCATATGGGTCACACGCCTAAGCTAACAGGAAAATGTGTAGGAATGGCTTAGCAGAAGTACGGTAAAAGTGCCAGGCATTTACTGTACTTAGAGAGAATAAAAGGTTTTAGCCACTGTGTGTCGATCGATACACATGATGTGTCGATCGACACAGTGCGCGAATGGCCAAATGGCCCAAGAGGAACCGGACGAGTTTTATAAATAAAACTCGAGTCTGTTTTCTTCGATAACCCTAGCCGCGCCTCTCTCTTTCTCTCTGCGCCTCCTCTCCCTTGGTCTAGCAGCCGTTTTCTGTGATCGCGTGTGTGAGCCTTTGGAGGATTCATCTCTCGGTGTTTCTCTGATCTCTGACCTGTTCTATCTCCTTCCGCTGCAATTAATAGGTAAAAGGTGAGATCTAATCACTGTTTCTAATCAAGAGAACCTAGATCCGCATGTTTAGGTTGATATGAATCTAAGAATTGAATCAGGATCAACTAAACAATCCTTCAGATTATATCCTCGAACTGATCAATGTGATCCATAGGCTGCTCCGATGGGTGACCATGGAAAGCATTCTGTCTCATCAGCGAGTAGTAGATGGTTTTGATCTCAAAATCGTTCCTCTCAAAACCAGGAGGTACTAGAGTTGACCGGTTTGCATGAAACTCATCCGAACGATTGTAGTCAGCTAAAGTCCTCTCATGGATCACCATCTGTCTACCTTGGGCCTGTCCTTGGCCTTTGTTCCGCTCCTGTTGTGGCGGTTCAGGTTCATCAACATCAGGGATTACATGTCCCTCTGCATCAATCCTCTACCCAGCAGCATTGTAAGGATTATTTTGCGGATCCCTCAGGGTACCTTGAGCATCGGCTATCAGTATCAAACGTTCACGTACCATCCTTGCTCTTCTTTCTCTTCTGTTAGTCCTCTCTAGTCGTCCAAGTTCTTCAAGTCCGAGATTAACGAGGTTCAAATTCTGATTACTTCTAGTTTCACGCGTCTGCATAAACTGTCTGTAATCGTCAAGCAACGATCGATGCTAACAGTGCAACGATCGATTCAATCTCAGAATCGCCTAGTGACGATCGACACAAAGGTGTAACGATCGACGCTATGCGAAATCGGTACCTGCGACAAAAAGAAAATAGAGAATAATATTAGTAACTTAAAACAAAAAAAAATAAAAATCCTAGTCTAAACCCTAGGTTCGAATCTATCGAAGACTCAACGGAGTCCCCGACAACGGCGCCAAAAACATGATAGGGGTCTAGTTTTAATCCTATTCTACTGCAAGTGCACAGTCAAGTGATTATAGTATATAGGGTATCGAATCCACAGAGACTCCGGTTTCGATAGATCAAGAACGGTAGAGATTTAAACTAAGAAGAAAGCAATGTTATGTAAACTAAATAGCAGTGCGAGAAAGTAAATCATAGCAGGATTATCGGTTGTGAAAGCGGTTAATTAAGGGCGCTAAGTCTTAGGCGTTCTCAGGAAATCAGACAAGCAGACAAATCATTCAGTAAGGATCTAATTAAGCACAGTTCTAGAACTCAAAACACGGATATAGAATTAACCAACTGTCGTTGCGAGAATTCTCTAAGTCTAAGTGCAGCAATCCAAATTCCTTTGCAATTACTAACAGATTAAACCAGCTTTAATTCCAAGTTCGATATGTTCACAATTAAACTAAACCAATTTCCTTTGCGAGAAGTTTAATTGCTCAACCTAAATAGTTCAGATTCTAAACCACACTTTTGTGTCGTATTTAGCAACCTAAGATCTAGATTCTAAGTGATCAGGTTAGAACTAGCATTAAACACAATTTAGATCGAAGAACAGATATGATATGAATCCTTAACTGAATTAAACAAGTCTAGCAAGTCATGAAATCCTTAATGAGAAACCCTAAACCTAACTATGAATCTACTCAGACATAGAAGATGTAAACATAATCAATGAATAATTAGATATCATAAAAGAGATTAAACAAGTAAAGGGGTTCGAAATCTTCTCCAAAATAAAGGTGTAGTACAGGATCAGATCAGCCCCAAAAGCTCTAAAAAACTCTCTGCTCTAAATTATGAATGGTGTCTCTAAAATAAAGTCTAAAACCTAATTAATATAGCTAATCACATCTTGGGGCTTCTGTGTAATATTCTGGAACTTTTGGGATTTTCTGCAAAATCTCATAACTTCATAAACCGCCGAGATCTGGCCCATTCGCGTAGTGCAACGACCGTTGCAAGTGTGCGTCGATAGTTGCATGATGCCAAAACTGGACACTGAGTTCTATCTCTCGGACCAAATCTCCAAAACACTCCAATAAGCTCCATAATCACCGCATTAGCTTTAAACGTGCGTGTACCTAATAAAACCTGTAAAAGACTCTAAAGAAACACAAATAGACTCTAAAACACACTTATATCATGGTCTAAAATGATAACAGGGATTTTGCAATCTTTTGAGGTACCAATTCCTCAAGCTTATCGTGTAGTCTTGAGGTATCGAACCTTTTTGGGATGGATAAAACCAATAAGCACACACTAAACCTCTAGAGTCAAATCACTCAATTAAATTTTTGTTTCTAACAATCCTAACGAAGATAATTCAAATAGAAGTAAACAAAAAGCAGATAAACGAAGTGAATTCAATCAATGACAGTGATAAGGCCTAAAGGTTAAGGTCAACGGATAGGTGACTCGGGATGATCAAGGATCCTTATTCAAACTTCAAAGAAGCTAACCCCCTAGCAAGGAAAACAACAAGTTGATTAGTTTAATTCTTAATACTAATCTTTTTACTTAATCCTAATCCAAGAACAAATTCTCATTTGTGAATTAAAATCAAGCAAGCAATCAAACAAGTTCCAAACAGCCAACAATCACTCTAAACATACATTTTCATGCGCTAGAATGTGAAAGTTCTATCAAAGCTAGAAACTGGATTTTCATCGAACACATGGTGGGCAAGAAATCCTAAACATCCTAATCAACGTGATCAAGGCTAATTAGGCACTAAGCACACTTTGATAAACGAGGTTTTAAGAAATCAAACATTAGAAATCCATTGATCACCCCTAATCAACCTAATCCTACCTAACCCATAAGCCCTATGAAGAACTACTCACTAATCATCATGTGAACAACAAAATCCATAGAAATAATGTTGATCATAGGAGACTAGAGATAGATTGAAAGATTTGATGAAGAAATCACAAAAGAAGTACTAGATTAACCAAAGAAATCCAAACTTGTTCTTACAAAGTGTTTAGAACATAAAATAAAGCTTAAGATCCAATAAAAAAATAGGTTTTTGGCTTAAATAGTCAGTAGGGTGCGAGCCGGGTCAACCCGAAACAAACCGGGTGTTGACTCGGATCCGAAACAATTTCTGGGACGCGTATCGGCCTGGCCACCCGATACGCCAGCCGATATGAACTCTCGGATTTTTTTCTGGGAAGGGTCGTATCGGCCTGGCCACCCGATACGCCAACCGATATGAACTCTCGGATTTTTTCTGGGAAGGGTCGTATCGGCCTGGCCACCCGATACGCCAACCGATATGGATGTCTGAATTTAATCTGAGAGACTGTGTTGAGATGCATCCGGTAAATCAGTCATAACTCTTTCCAAATGGCTCCGAATGACTTCAAACCACCTCCATTAGAAAGCTAACTCAATTTCCCATGATTTTTATTCAGAATCCCAGAGCTAAAAGTCAACGTAATATCTTCATATGACTCAATCTTTCAAGCTCATCGGTTTGGTCCTTCATCACCATTTCACTTGCAATCACTCATTTGGCCTCCAAACTCTTCCAAACATCCTTAGCAACTCCAAGAACCTACAAAACATAAGAAACACTCCAAATGCAAGCCTAGAATGCCTAAACCTAGCTCTAGATGATCCTATACTCTAAACACACCAATGACCAAAGAAATGAAGCTAAAGGAAACTAAAAAGAAGTAAAACATGATCCTAACAATAGCCTAAATCCATGAAAATACATGTATATCAATTCCCCCAAACTTAAACCTTGCTTGTCCACAAGCAAGCATAAGACTATCACAACAAGTTGGGAAAAAGGTTTGAAGGCGGGAGCTCATATCCAAAGACAAAACTGAGATCAACAAGTTCCAATTCTAGTCAACGTCACCAAGATGCAACCAAGTTAGGCTTACTCCAAAAATTTAGCCATGCTCACCAAGACAAAACTCTTAGCTCAATTCTCAACCTAGACAAGCATTCCTATCAACTAGCTCTTTAACATTCATTAGGTTTTCAAGTGGATCTTACTCAATGCAAGGTGAACAAACTCATTTGGCAAAGGGACAAGGTTTTGAGATTAAAGTGATCTCAATCAAAAGAGGGGTTTATTCCAAAAGCATGAAGGTTCTCTCATAAAGAAGTGAATGAGCTATAGTAAAATGCTAAGAGTTAGAGGCAATTGGTGCATACTAGGTTGATTTCCATCTACCCATGCCCCAATTGCTTCTTCTCCTAGTCTAGCCCACCTAAATGGATACTACCCTTGACCAAGGCTATTTTTGCCTCATCTCCTTTTCTCAATCAAACACTTTCCGTAAACTCCCCAAGGATCAATAAAGACTTATCGAACAGTGGCAAATCTTTCTTTTAAACTTAGCTCAAATCTTTCTTTAGCAATGGTCTCTTTTCTTTCTTTAAGTTGAGCCTTTGGCTTCTTTTCGTTTCAAAATATGAGACACTTTTCTTTTCTTTAAACACATAAGAGCTTTTCTTCTTTTAAAACACTTTGCCAACAAACATAAGATCCTAACCAAAATCCCTTTCATTCTTCCCTTTCTTTACTCTCTTTCTCCTTTCACAACTCTTCCCCCAAACTTTGATCCTAGCCTATTGCAAAGCCAAAGATGTTGAGCTTTCATCTATATGGAAATTTCTCCTAGTCGCCTCATACTCAACACTTTTTACCTAGCTCATTCCAAATAGGCCTACCACTCAAGATAGTGTTTGTGGATTGAAAGAAGGGTGGTGAAAGGTATGGAAGTCTATTTGAGCAAGCAGAGAGGGGTAGAAAGGATAAGAATGCTCAAATATTTTAGGGTATCCACGAGTTTAGCACACATAGCATGAGTAAGATAATTAGATGTCATCATTAAAGTTCTAACTTAGGTAGAGCTAGCGTCAATTCAAAGCCTATTTCAGTTTTAAATCAAGTTTCAAAGCAAGCAATCCTAGCATGGTTCGTCTTAACTTTCTAGCCTTTCTTGAATTGCAATCTTAGGACAATCAACTAGCTCAAACAACTAGCATAAAGAACAAGTCATCACTCAATCAGTCTTACAAGGACATTCAATCATTGCTCCCTATGCATGCGTCCTATATGATGCAAATAGACTTGATCCTATGATGCAAGTTCAACTACATGCTTTCTTTTTGAATTTTTTTTTGAAATTTTTTAATTTTTTTGGTTTTTTCTATTCCATAAATGAAATGCATGAGATTCAAAGTGCAAAGGAGAAAAATAAGATCAAAAGAAACATGATTAGCAACTGGTCTCTCCCCCAAACTTAAATCACACGGTCCCTTGTGTGATCTAGGAAAGGAAAAGAGACCGAAAACACACACAAAATGCAAACAAAGAAAATGTGTACAAGGATGGAGTGTTACTTGGCTAGTTGTGGAATGATGGGGGTGATGATTCCCCCATGGAGTATGTTGGGTTTGATGAAGAGCAGGGTTCCATCCCAAAACTCATTCTCTTCTTCTTTGCATTTACCCCAAAGCTCCCCAAAAGGATAGGCATGGGAATTCCTCCCAAGTGAGCTTTGAAGGAATTTCTAGCAGTTCTAATCCAGATTAGCAACCCTAGTCTGAATTCCGAGCCTAGGATCTAAGGTTCATATAATTGAATCTATGGGATCTCAGATTTACCTGGTGATTTGCAGCGGAAGTATTAGCAGATAATCGAGATCACGAAGCGCCTCAAATGCTGCGCCTCTACTGGTATCCACACGCACACAAACTGGACCGCAGGGATGCTAGTGCCTTACAGAGATCTAATCTCCAGAGAGGTTTATTTCTGTGTTCTGGTGGCTGTGAATTAGGTTAGGGACGAGTTTAGGTCGACCAAATATCTTATATATGTCGGCTTAAACCACAACGGAATTAACCAACGATTAAACCGAATTAATCTGATTAATCCGCGAGTGCATCGATCGATGCACTCTCTGCAACGATTGATGCTGTCCAGAACATTTATATCGAATGCATATCAAATATGTATTCACTGGATCATTACATTAATGATCAACCTCGTCTTTAACGCCCAGTTTGCTTAGGTGTGTGACCCTGTAGGATCATATAACACTAGCAATGAGTTCTCAACTCATTGATCATAAGTGGCTTCTAGCAAAGCGTTATGACTACCTAGTGTTATGTGATTGTCTTATCTCGACTGTACGACTTTCACTTAGAGCAAGTACAATAGATTTCAGGACATTCCCAACAATCTCCCACTTGTACTGGAATCATCTATTCCTTTAATCCCTTTGTAGCTATATCTCAATCTAGCATAAGGCAAGCACTGTGTCATCCTTATTCAACCAGATTACGTTTATCGAATTCCGATTTGTACTGATGAAAAACAAACGACTGACAATCACCTCGTTTGAGCGCGGCCACGCATTTCCAGTATCAAATCTTCGATAGGCCCAGAGATATTTAACTCCTGTTATATAGGAGGTACAAATCCCATCTTGTCCCATCCATATCTCTTTCATATTTCATGACACGCCTAATCAGTGTCTTTATAATCACCAGTTACGGCTGACGTTTGACAAAGTCAAGACGAACCAATCCATATGAGAGAGGACATGATGAACTCAGGTCTTAGGACTAAACTCTTTTGTCGTAATGAGAAACTCTTATGACACTAATATAACATCTTGTAGAGTTCTCATTGACGGGTCAAGTACGATCATGTGTTCTCTAACACATATCTATGTGATTGACTTTAATACACTTATTAATGACTCCATGAAACATGGTCATCAGTCACTTCACATACTAGTCTCACGCGGTTGTTAATGTCCCACGTTAACAACCTCGACCAAGGACCATTATAATTTATGTCATTTATTGCTTATAGGGTTTCATGATCAAGTCACATACTTGATGGCCTATAAAATGTCATAAATTACTTTGGGACATTATATATATTTAATTAACACAATTAAATAATGCTGAAACAATTTCATTAAAGTAACATAACTATTATGTCTTTGTGAACATCATGTCATAACTAAAACAAATACAACTCCCACTGAAATCAAGATCATATCTTAAAAAATCTAATGCCTATAGCAGTGGTATGAAACTCGTGCTTAGGCCTTGGGAGAGGCTTGGTCAGTGGATCAGCAACATTCTCATCCGTCGGGACTCTGCTGATCTTCACATCTCCTCTATTCACAATATCACGGATAAGGTGATATCTCCTTTCTATGTGTTTGGATTTCTGGTGTGATCTAGGTTCCTTTGCTTGCGCAATGGCTCCATTGTTGTCACAATACCGAGCCACTGGCTCAGAAATAGTAGGAATCACACCAAGTTCAGTGATGAACTTCTTGATCCAAACAGCCTCTTTTGCCGCTTCAGAAGCAGCGAGGTACTCAGCTTCAGTTGTGGAATCTGCTACAGTGTCCTGCTTGGAACTCTTCCAGCTGACTGCACCGCCGTTCAGGCAGAAGATGTAACCAGATTGCGATCGGAAATCATCTTTGTCTGTCTAGAAACTTGCGTCTGTGTAACCACTTACTACCAGCTCATCACTTCCTCCGTACACCAAGAATTTATCCTTAGTATTTCTCAAATACTTCAGAATATTCTTGACTGCTGTCCAGTGACTTTCACCTGGATCCGATTGGTATCTACTCGTCATGCTTAAAGCACAAGCAACATCTGGACGAGTACAGAGCATGGCATACATGATGGATCCCAACGCCGAGGCATAGGGAATCCGACTCATGCGTTCTCGCTCAGCAGGTGTCTCAGGACACTGCTTCTTGCTGAGACTTATGCCATAAGACATTGGTATGAAGCCCTTCTTGGAATCTTGCATTCTGAACCTGTGTAGGACTTTATCGATATAAGTGTCTTGACACAGTCCAATCAGCTTGTTTAATCTATCTCTATAGATTCTTATTCCAAGAATATACGCGGCTTCTCCCATGTCTTTCATTGAAAAACAACTTCCGAGCCAAGTCTTAACAGACTGTAACAGCGGAACGTCATTTCCGAGAATAAGTATGTCATCTACATACAACACGAGAAATGCAACTGCGCTCCCACTAGTCTTCTTGTAAACACATGGTTCTTCTTCGCTTCTGATGAAATCAAACTTTTTGACTGCTTCATCAAAACGAAGATTCCAACTCCGAGATGCTTGCTTCAATCCATAAATGGATCGATGAAGTTTGCATACTTTCCTGGCTGCATTTGGATCGATGAAACCTTCGGGTTGTGTCATGTACACATCCTCTTCCAGAATTCCATTAAGGAAAGCTGTTTTCAAGTCCATCTGCCAGATCTCATAATCATAATGAGCAGCTGTTGCTAGGAGAATCCGAATGGATTTAAGCATGGCGACAGGTGAATAGGTTTCTTCATAGTCAATACCATGAATTTGTTTGAAACCTTTTGCCACCAGCCTTGCTTTATATATCTGAATATTTCCATCCACATCAATTTTCTTCTTGAAAATCCATTTACACTCAATGGGTCTTGCACCATCGGGTAAATCAACCAAAGTCCATACTTGGTTCTGTAACAAGGATCCCATTTCGGATTCAGCGGCTTTCAGCCACTTTTCGGAGTCAGTGCTCATCATCGCTTCTTCAAAATTCGATGGCTCGTCACTGTCAATGATCAACAAATCATGACAATTGGTTACGAGAAATCCATATCTCTCGGGTTCGTGACGGATCCTTTCGGATCGGCGAATTTCAGGCTCCACAGGCGCCGTCTCTACAACTCTTTGTAGATCCAACTGTTGCTCTTCCTCTACGGGTTGAGCATTTTCCTGCGGTTCTCGAACTTCTTCGAGTTGTACTTTACTCCCACTGTTTCTATTGGAAAGAAACTCTCTCTCAAGAAAAACGCAGTTCCGAGCAACAAACACTTTGTTCTCGGATTGGTTGTAAAAGTAGTATGCCTTGGTTTCCTTAGGATAACCAACGAAGTAGCACTTGTCTGATTTGGGTTCAAGCTTATCTGTAATTAATCGCTTAACATAAGCTTCACAACCCCAAATCTTCAGGAAAGACACACTCGGAACATTTCCAGTCCACATCTCATGTGTTGTCTTTGCAACTGATTTTGACGGAACCCTATTAAGTGTAAACGCAGACGTTTCTAGAGCGTATCCCCAAAAGGATAATGGAAGAGTTGAGAGACTCATCATTGACCGAACCATATCTAATAAAGTCCGATTTCTCCTCTCAGACACGCCATTCCATTGTGGTGTTCCAGGAGGAGTGAGTTGTGAAACAATTCCACAATCTCTCAAATGATCACTGAATTCTTGGCTCAAGTATTCTCCTCCACGATCTGATCGAAGAGCCTTAATACTTTTGCCAAGTTGATTCTGTACTTCATTTTGGAACTCTTTGAACTTTTCAAAAGATTCTGACTTATGTCTCATTAAATAGACATAGCCATACCTGCTGAAATCATCAGTGAAGGTAATGAAGTATCGAAAATTTCCTCTGCCACTTGTGCTCATTGGGCCGCATACATCTGTATGTATAAGGCCCAATAAGTCACTGGCCCTTTCATTTGGTTTGTTGAAAGGGGCCTTAGTCATTTTGTCTAGTAAACAAGATTCACATTTCTCACATGATTCATAATCAAATGAGCCCAGAAGCCCATCACTATGGAGCTTTTGGATCCGTTTCTCGTTTATGTGGCCCAAACGACAATGCCAAAGAAAAGTCTGATTCGTATCATTTGATTTGAATCTCTTGGTGTTAATGTTATAGATTGGTGCGGTTTGGTTTAAAACATAAAGCCCATTCTCTAATGGGCTGCTACCATAAAATACATCATTGTAATCAAAAGAACAACATTTATTCTTAATTGAAAACTGATATCCTTCCACATCCAAAACAGGAATGGAAATAATATTTCTGCTTATAGCAGGTACATAGTAGCAATTATTAAGTTTTAAAACCAAACCAGAAGGTAAAGGCAAGTTATATGTTCCTATGGCTAATGCAGCAACTCTTGCTCCATTCCCCACGCGCAGGTCCACTTGTCCCTTTTCCAACTTCCTACTGTTGCTTAGGCCCTGCATATTTGTACAAATATGAGCACCACAGCCGGTATCCAATACCCAAGAAGTAGAACCAGAAGTAGTAACATTTACTTCTATAACATAAATACCTGAAGATGAAGTCTCGAAAGTCTTCTTCTTCTTCTCTTCCAAGAATTTGTTGCAATTTCTCTTCCAATGCCCAAGCTCTTTACAGTAATGGCACTTATCAGTCTCAGATGGGCCCGGCTTGGGCTTTGGGGCTGGCGCCGGCGTGTCCTGGTTCTCAACCGGGACTGCCTTGCCCTTTCCCTTACCTTTGCCAAGTTTCTTAAACTTCTTACCCCCTTGTACCATAAGTACATTAGGAGTGCCCTTCTTGATATTTGGCTCAGCTGTCTTGAGCATGCCATGCAGCTCAGTCAATGTCTTTGTCAAGTTATTCATGTTATATTTCATAACAAACTGATCATAACTTGACGGCAGTGACTGCCGAATGATGTCAGTAGCCAACTCTTGGCTAATGGGGCAATCCAGCCTCCCCAGGTTATCAATATAACCCATCATCTTAATGACATGAGGACTGGCTGGACTGTCCTTTGGTAGCTTGCATTCAATGAGAGATTTAACCGTCTGGTATCTCTCAGTTCGTGCTTGCTCCTGAAACATACTTTTCAGGCTAGTGATCATCTCCACGGGCGACTCCACGTTCTCGTATTGCTTCTGCAAATCCGAGTTCATGGTAGCCAACATGAGACAATTCACATCGACCACATCATTGGAATGCTTATCCCAAGCATTCCTTTCTGCATGTGGAGCATTGGCTCTCGGTTTTTCAGGGAGAACAGTTTCCAGGACATAGTCCCTTTTCTCCTGCTTGAGAACAATTCTCAAGTTCCGATACCATTCGAGAAAATTCGATCCAGTTAACTTGTCCTTCTCAAGGACGGATCGCAGGGAGAAAGAGTTGTTATGAGTGTTAGTCATAGCTGAGAACATAGAAAAGAAAAAGTTTAGTTATGATGTTCAAGAAATGAGAATTCTTAACATTTAAGAAAACTCGCACTATATTCAAACAATGTTTCCTCAGATGAATATAATGATCCAAGACCCATGTTTCACTAGACTTGAGTGAGCCACTGGCTATCACCCAAATTCAGCTATCTAGGTAAGCAACAACCTTGCTAGTTATATCCAATATAACTCTTGGTTGTGGACTGACATCTTATGTCTAATCCACCTGATGCCTCTGAGCCCAAAACAATTTTGATGGCCCAGTCAAGTAAACCAATCTCTTCAGTCACGTAATTGTCGATGTTTCGCACTGCAAATCCATCAACGCGATTACCTCTGTCTTACTCATGAAATTGTGGACATCTTGCACTGCAAGTCTGTCGCACAATCAAATGGGTCTTGACAATTGACAAGATTGGAAAGACATCAAGTACACTTGATATTTGGTTGAGGAACGGAACCATTTAAAACGTTCAGTTTTACTATGTTTTAATTCTTATAATTAATTAATCCGCGATAACCGATCAATCCAATTGATCCGGTTTTGAATACCGGTCTGCGTCGATCGATGCTACATTAGCATCGGTCGATGCCAACCTAATCAAACCAATCGCATTTAAACCATTCACATTGTTCGACCATTATTAACCAAGCTCGATAACCGGTCCAATCCAATTGAACCGATCCAACAATCTCGCGAGGCTGTGTCGATCGATGCAACAATTGCATCGATCGACACTAGGCGAAAACTAGGTTTATACGGGTTTTCGCCCTGCATCGATCGTTGCCGGATTGGCAACGATCGACACCATGCGAAAAACCCTAAATTTATTCGGGTTATTCGCTCTGTGTCGATCGATGCCCAATTGGCAACGATCGACACTATGCGAAAAAACCTTAAAACGTTTTCGAACAAAACCCTAAACTAGGTTACTTTGATCAAAACGAGTTTTAGCATGCTTGTATCAATTTTACAAAGATCTAGATTCAACTAATCTAATCATTATGCTACAGATTCAATGGAACCCTAAAGCTCTGATACCACTTAAGGAATTTCTAGCAGTTCTAATCCGGATTAGCAACCCTAGTCTGAATTCCGAGCCTAGGATCTAAGGTTCATATAATTGAATCTATGGGATCTCAGATTTACCTGGTGATTTGCAGCGGAAGTATTAGCAGATAATCGAGATCACGAAGCGCCTCAAATGCTGCGCCTCTACTGGTATCCACACGCACACAAACTGGACCGCAGGGATGCTAGTGCCTTACAGAGATCTAATCTCCAGAGAGGTTTATTTCTGTGTTCTGGTGGCTGTGAATTAGGTTAGGGATGAGTTTAGGTCGACCATATATCTTATATATGTCGGCTTAAACCACAACGGAATTAACCAACGATTAAACCGAATTAATCTGATTAATCCGCGAGTGCATCGATCGATGCACTCTCTGCAACGATCGATGCTGTCCAGAACATTTATATCGAATGCATATCAAATATGTATTCACTGGATCATTACATTAATGATCAACCTCGTCTTTAACGCCCAGTTTGCTTAGGTGTGTGACCCTGTAGGATCATCTAACACTAGCAATGAGTTCTCAACTCATTGATCATAAGTGGCTTCTAGCAAAGCGTTATGACTACCTAGTGTTATGTGATTGTCTTATCTCGACTGTACGACTTTCACTTAGAGCAAGTACAATAGATTTCAGGACATTCCCAACAAGCTTGTTTTGAGTCACTTAGCTTGACTATCCCTTCACTCTTTTTGGTTAGGGATGTGGCATGAGTTTGTATCCCCGGGATCATACTCATCGTAGAACCACCCCCTAAACTCCTTCATCCTTATCTCCTGAAAAGGGATCTTCCTTGGATCATGAGAGCTCAATGGTGTGGTAGAGACTATACCAAGAAGCTGTTGGAATTGTGTCCAGTAATCTCGGTACTGTCTCTAGAAAGTAAGAGTATGTCAATGATCAGACATAAGTCATATAATACTGGGGGTCATGATGGCTTGCTAGAGTCCGCTCATGATCTATAAGTCTTGGACTTATTGCCTTTATTATATGATCCCATATGGGTCACACGCCTAAGCTAACAGGAAAATGTGTAGGAACGGCTTAGCAGAAGTACGGTAAAAGTGCTAGGCATTTACCGAACTTAGAGAGAGATTAATGGGTCTGATTAAATCCAAGGGATTTAATCAGAACTGAGAATTGGGCCCAAAAGCCCAAAAGGGAAAGAGAAGGGTTTTATAAACTAAAAGCCAAATCTCTTTCTCCTCTAACCCTAAGCCCCAGCGCCGATTCTCCTCTCTCTCTGCGCCTCCCATCAGCTCGGTCTAGCAGCCAGTTTCCTGTGAAGCGTGTGTGAACCTTTGGAGGATCCATCTCTTGGTGGTTCTGCTGATCTCTGACCTGTTCTCTCTTTTTGCTGCATAAACAGGTAAAAGGTGAGATCCATTATTGTTTCTATTCAAGAGAACCTAGATTTGCATGTTTAGGATCTATTATTCTGATGAATTGAATCAGGATTAACACCAAAAGATCCTTCAGTGGTATCAGAGCTATTGGTTCTGTGGTTTTTCTTGTTTAGATTCAAGTTTAGGATTGTTTAAAGAGGTGTTTTTGAATCAATCTACTGATAAGAGCAAAACACTTAAGAAACAAGAATTGAAACCTAAACAAACAAACTTGAAATCGCATGATCCGATCTATATGAATCGGTATGCGCCGGACCGATCAGCTGCATCGATCGCGGATCATGGACCGCGAGATGCTCGGCTGAGACGATCGCTGGGATGGACCGATCGTATCGCATGGATCGAACGATCGCATGGATCGATCGTGTCCCATCCCGTCCCGATCGGTTATGACGCGCGAGAGAGATCGACCACGATCGCATGGCGATCACGTCCGTGATCTCTCGGCATCGTCTCGATCATCCCGTCCGATCGCGAGAGATGGCCCGGCTGTCTCGTCCCGATCACACGGCCCGACCGTCCCATCCCGTCCCGACCATCGATCCGCCGCGGAAGCATGATGGCTTGCGGCTGGACGATCGTAACTTGATCGCGAAGCTAGGGCAACGTGATCGTGAACGGTTCAATCGGTTCGGTTCGGTTAATGGCTCGGTTTAAAATTTTAATTAAAATTAACGTCACGGTTTAATAAACAGACTTAATAAATTTATTAAGTTCTGGTTAAACCGGGATAAGAAATCCAAAGTCGAAATATTGGATTTTGTGCCTAAACCAGGATTTTCTAATTTGATTTGGTTGGACCAAATAAATTGAGAAAATCCGGTTTAGTAAATAACCGGTTGACAATTGTGGTCATCGTAGTAATTAATTTTGGTTAGACCAATTTTAATGAACCAGACCGGTTATGTCATTTAATTGGGCAATTGGGTTATGTCTTGGACATGAACCAATTCTTGGGCCTCGGGCCAAGAAGTTAAAACAATTGGGCCAATTATTTGAGTCTTTTCTTCAGATTAATTTAAAACTTATTTTTATAAAATAATTATAAAAATCGATTTTAAATTAAAGTTTCCGAAATTTTGAAATTAGAAAGTTTCTTAAAATAGAAGTTTCTAGATTTGCATGTTTTGGATTTTAAGAAATTTCTAAAGTTAGAAAGTTTCCGGTTTTAGAAAGTTTCCAATTTTAGAAAGTTTCCAAAATTAGTAGGTTTCCCAAAATGGAAAGTTTCCCAAAATAGTAATCTTCTATTTTGGGAATGAAATTTTAAAATAAACCTACAAACCTCAAAAAATATCAAGCGTTGGATGTCTTGTCCAGTCTATGTCAGCTGTCGAAGCCCATTCAATTGTATTCATGGCCTTACAGTGTGAGGGTGTCTACTTTTGCGTGGATAAGACGGTTTGTGATTCATAAATGTCATTGGGAGTCCCAGACATTAATGATTACATGACTGTATAGTCTGGTTTTCTTGACTAGGCCATCGGGAGTCCCGGGCCTTGAGACATCAGAGTGGATTGGGCCTCGGGCCCAGATTCACAACCAAGAGTTATATCACGGATATAATTAGCCGACATAGGGCTTACCGATATAAGCTAAGGTTGGGTGATGGCCAGTGGCCCACTTTGATCTTAGTTATATGTGGATCTTGGAATCATTATATTCTATTGAGGGTAACTTATGTTATTGAATATAATGCGTGATTAATCATATTAAATTTAATACGAGATTAATCATATTGAATATTTTAACTAATAACCTTTTTATATTATATATTTCAGCTATGACTACTACAAGCACTCAAAACACATTCTCAATCCGGTCTGTTCTCGAGAAGGAGAAGCTGACTGGAACGAACTTTCTGACGTGGTCAAGGAACTTGAGGCTGGTCCTCAAGCAGGAGAAGAAGGATTATGTCCTTCGTGATCCCCTCCCCGAGAGGCCTCCTGCCAATGCCGCCAGGACTCTGCATAATGCTTGGGAAAAGCATTCGTCAGATGAAAATGATGTGTATTGCCTGATGTTGGCGACAATGACTGCTGAGCTGCAAATGCAGTTCGAGAGTGTATTGTCACCCATCGAGATAATGGCAAGCCTGAAATCGCTTTTTCAGGAGCAAGCAAGGACTGAGAGGTTTCAGACAGTTAAGAACCTCTTAGACTGTAAGTTGGCTGCGAATGCGGCAGTGAGTCCTCATGTCTTGAAGATGATGGGTTATCTCGATCATCTTCAGAAACTCGACTGCCCTATCAGCCAGGAACTTGCCTGCGACATCATTCTGCAGTCATTACCTGCAAGCTATGATCAGTTCATTCTGAACTTTAACATGCATGGCTTGAGTAAGACACTGCCTGAGCTTCTAGGAATGCTCAAGACTGCAGAGCCCAACTTGAGGAAAACCGCCAAGGACCCCAATGTGCTTATGGTGCAAAAGGGCAAGGGGTTTAAGAAATCCTCTGCTAAGGATAAGGGAAAGGCCAAGGCTGTCCAAGTCGCGGACAAGGACACGCCAAAGCCCAAGCCCAAGTCCAAGGCTGGGCCAACTGACATATGCAGGTTCTGTAAAGAACCAGGGCATTGGAGGAGAGAATGTAAGAAATTCCAAGAAGGTCTAAAGGAATTGAAGAAGAAGACTCTCGAGACTTCTTCATCAGGTATTTTTGTTATAGAAGTTAATACAACTACTTCTGATAATACCTCATGGGTTATGGATACTGGTTGTGGGGCTCATATTTGTACTAATATGCAGGCACTCAGCAACAGTAGGAGGCTGAAGCAAGGACAAGTGGAGCTACGAGTTGGGAATAGAGCGAAAGTTCCTGCACTAGCTGTAGGCACATACTTGTTGTCTTTACCTTCGGGATTGATTTTAGAACTCAATAATTGTTATTTTGTACCTCCTATAAGCAGAAATATTATTTCAATTTCTTTGTTGGATTTGGAAGGTTATGATTTTTCAGTTAAGAATAAATTATGTTCCTTCAATCGCAACAATTTGTTCTATGGTTGTGCCCCTCTTACGAATGGGCTTTACATACTCGATCAATCCGCGCCAATTTATAACATTAATACCAAACGGTTCAAACCTAATGAGGAGAACCGAACGTTTCTATGGCATTGTCGTTTAGGGCACATCAGCGAGAAACGCATCAAGAGGCTCCATTCGAATGGACTTCTTGGCTCATTTGACTTTGAGTCATGTGAGAAATGCGAATCCTGCATGATGGGCAAAATGACACGGGCCCCCCTTTAATAAACCTAACGAGATGGCCAGTGACTTATTGGGCCTGATACACACTGACGTGTGTGGCCCAATGTCCACAAATGCAAGAGGAAACTATCAGTACTTCATTACCTTCACTGATGATTTCAGTAGGTATGGATATGTTTATTTAATGAAACATAAGTCTGAATCTTTTAAGAAGTTCAGAGAATTCCAAAATGAAGTACAGAACCAACTTGGCAGAAGCATTAAGGCTCTTCGGTCCGACCGAGGAGGAGAATACTTAAGCCAAGAATTCAGTGATCATCTAAGAGAGTGTGGGATCGTGTCCCAACTCACTCCTCCTGGAACACCTCAATGGAATGGTGTGTCTGAGAGGAGAAATCGGACCTTATTGGATATGGTTCGATCTATGATGAGTCACACAGACCTTCCAATATCCCTTTGGGGATATGCTCTGCTAACAGCAGTGTTCACTCTAAATAGAGCGCCATCGAAAGCGGTAGCAAAGACACCATATGAATTATGGACTGGAGTGGCTCCAGTACTGTCTTATCTTAGAATTTGGGGTTGTGAAGCATATGTCAAGAGATTAATCTCAGACAAGCTTACACCAAAGTCTGATAAATGCTACTTCATTGGTTATCCGAAGGAAACCAAGGCTTATTACTTCTATCTACGTTCCGAGAACAAGATTTTTGTTGCCCGGGATTGTAACTTTCTTGAGAGAGAGTTTCTCTCTAAGAAAGACAGTGGTAGTAAGGTACTGCTTGAAGAAATTCAAGATGAACAGGATACTGCTCAACCTAATGAGGAAGAGCAGCAGGAGGACCTACAAGAAATTGTAGAGCCTGAACCTGTAGTACCTGAAGTTCGAAGATCCGGGAGGATCCGTCACGAACCCGAGAGATATCAAGGATTCCTCGTGACTAACTGTCATGATCTTCTGATCATTGATGGTGATGAACCATCGAACTTCAATCAAGCCATGATGGGCCCAGATTCCTCGAAGTGGCGCAAGGCCACTGATTCCGAAATGGACTCCATGTCGGTCAACCAAGTGTTTTCGTTGGTTGACTTACCCGCTGGTGTAAAAGCCATCGAGTGCAAATGGATCTTCAAGAAGAAGATTGACGTGGATGGAAATGTCCAGATTTATAAAGCCAGGTTGGTGGCAAACGTTTTCAGACAAGTTCACGGTGTGGATTACGATGAAACCTATTCCCCAGTGGCAATGATGAAATCTATTCGGATTCTACTAGCAACTGCAGCTTTTCATGATTATGAAATTTGGCAGATGGACGTAAAAACCGCCTTCCTGAATGGTATTCTGGAAGAGGATGTGTATATGACACAACCTGACGGTTACATAGATCCAAAGAATGCTGGGAAAGTATGCAAGCTTCATAAATCCATTTATGGATTGAAGCAAGCATCGAGGAGCTGGAATCTTCGTTTTGATGAAGCGATCAAGCAATTTGACTTCATCAGAAACGAAGAAGAACAATGCGTGTATAAGAAAACTAGTGGGAGCAAGATAGTATTTCTTATTCTGTATGTCGATGACATACTGCTTCTCGGAAACGACGTTCCAATGCTGAAGTCTGTAAAGGACTGGCTTGGAAGTTTTTTTTCCATGAAAGACATGGGTGAAGCCGCATACGTTCTTGGAATCAGGATCTACCGGGATAGATCTAGAAGGCTGATAGGCTTGTGTCAAGATTCATACATTGACAAAGTCCTACAAAGATTCAGCATGAAAGATTCCAAGAAGGGCTTCACGCCAATGGTACATGGCACAACGCTAAGCAAGAAGCAGAGCCCTACGACGGCTGCTGAGCTTGAGCGCATGAAGAATATTCCTTATGCATCTGCAATAGGATCTGTCATGTATGCCATGATCTGTACTCGTCCTGATGTTGCTTATGCATTGAGCATGACGAGTAGATACCAGTCAAATCCAGGTGAAAACCATTGGATTGCCGTCAAGAATATCCTGAAGTATCTGAGACATACTAAGGATAAGTTCTTGGTATACGGTGGAAGTGATGTGCTTAAAGTCAGTGGATTCACGGACGCAAGTTTCCAGACAGACCAAGATGATTTCCGGTCACAGTCCGGTTATATCTTTTGTCTGAATGGCAGTGCAATCAGTTGGAGAAGCTCCAAGCAAGACACCGTTGCTGATTCCACTACAGAAGCTGAATATATCGCCGCTTCAGAAGCTGCGAAGGAAGCTGTTTGGATACGAAAGTTCATTATTGAACTAGGTGTGATACCAGATGCGGCTGAGCCTCTGGCACTATTTTGTGATAACAATGGTGCTATTGCTCAGGCAAAGGAACCAAGATCACACCAGAAATCCAAGCATGTTCTAAGAAGATTTCACTTGATACGTGACATCATTAATAGAAAGGAAGTCAAGATCAGCCGAGTTCAGACAGATGATAACGTCGCTGATCCGTTGACAAAGCCACTCCCAAGGCCTAAGCTCGAGTTTCTGACTGAAGCTGTAGGCATTAGAGACATTGAAATGTAATCTAAATTTGAGTGGGAGTGTGAGGGCTTTATTTAGTTATTTGATATGTTCTTGTAAAACATTTTATGTTTAATGAAATTATTATTTCAAGATTATTTTAACTGTGATGAAATAATCGTTCCAAAGTGATATAAACCATTTTATAGGTCATCGAAGTAAGTGACTTGATCTTGAGTCATCAAAGTCATTTAGCTTGATCATGAGACCCTATATTTGATAGATGGCTTATATCATTCAGTCCCTAGTCGAAGGTTGTTGAAATTGGAACACCAACAACCGTGTGAGACTAGATTGGTATGTGACTTATGACAAAGTCTCAGTGTGTCATAGATGCGCGGCATCAAAGTCAGTACATAGGTGTATGTGGGGTACATACGACCGGACTAGACCCGCTTATAAGAACTCTTCAGGATATTTATATCTGTGTCATAAGAGATTCTTACTACGACTATAGAGTATAGTCCTTAGACCTGAGTTCGCATGCATGTGACTGCACATGAACTGATGCGCTTTGATCATTGTCTAACGCTATCGTTCTGCGATAGTTATAAGGACCTTGTTTGGGTACATCATGAAATGAGTAGTTTACAGTGATGGAACAAGACGGAATTTGTCCCTCCAATATAAATGGAGTGAATATCTCTAGGCCAATCGGATATTTGAATACTGGAAAATGCATGGCCATGCTCAAACGGACTTTCCCGAGTCGTTTGGATTGTCAGTATCAAATCAGAGTCCGATGAACAAGATTAGGCTTTATAAGGATGACACTAATCTTGCCTTATGACTAATCGAGATATTGAGACAAAAGGATTATGAATACAGAGATTCCAGTACAAGTGGGAGATTGTTGGAATTGTGTCCAGTAATCTCGGTACTGTCTCTAGAAAGTAAGAGTATGTCAATGATCAGACATAAGTCATATAATACTGGGGGTCATGATGGCTTGCTAGAGTCCGCTCATGATCTATAAGTCTTGGACTTATTGCCTTTATTATATGATCCCATATGGGTCACACGCCTAAGCTAACAGGAAAATGTGTAGGAACGGCTTAGCAGAAGTACGGTAAAAGTGCTAGGCATTTACCGAACTTAGAGAGAGATTAATGGGTCTGATTAAATCCAAGGGATTTAATCAGAACTGAGAATTGGGCCCAAAAGCCTAAGCCCCAGCGCCGATTCTCCTCTCTCTCTGCGCCTCCCATCAGCTCGGTCTAGCAGCCAGTTTCCTGTGAAGCGTGTGTGAACCTTTGGAGGATCCATCTCTTGGTGGTTCTGCTGATCTCTGACATGTTCTCTCTTTCCGCTGCATAAACAGGTAAAAGGTGAGATCCATTATTGTTTCTATTCAAGAGAACCTAGATTTGCATGTTTAGGATCTATTAATCTGATGAATTGAATCAGGATTAACACCAAAAGATCCTTCAGAAGCTTGTGAGGGGGTTGAGCCATTGGACATCCATCTTCTTCATCCTCCTTGAAGGCTTCTTCCTTGAGGTCATCTTGCTTCTCTATAAGATTTCCTCCAATTGGCTCTTTCTTGTGAATTGGTTGCTTTGGCTCTTCTTCCATGATTAAGGGCTTATCTTGTATGCTCTCTTCCTTGATGTTCTTGCACTCAACAACCAACTCATCTTCATAAGGCTCCTCCTCATCTCTCATAACTTCTCCTACTTCTTCATTGTTGATATTGGTTGAGTGACCCATGATTGTCCCTTCATCCTCATCATTTTCATACCGCACTACAAGGTCTTCACCAATTTTACAACCAAGAAGCAATTCAAATTCCTTAATATTCTCTTCAGCGTCTTTCAGGAAGTCATCTTGGACTTGAATATTCTCCTCATGTGTTGGCTCAACAATACTTGCACCTGACATCAAAGCTAGAAGAAGGAGCAAATTTAGTAACAAAGACTTGAACTAAAAAGGATTAGAAATCGAATTTATCTATCCAAAATCCCAAAATGGCAACGGCGCCAAATTGATAACAGGGATTTTGCAATCTTTTGAGGTACCAATTCCTCAAGCTTATCGTGTAGTCTTGAGGTATCGAACCTTTTTGGGATGGATAAAACCAATAAGCACACACTAAACCTCTAGAGTCAAACCACTCAATTAAATTTTTGTTTCTAACAATCCTAACGAAGATAATTCAAATAGAAGTAAACAAAAAGCAGATAAACGAAGTGAATTCAGTCAATGACAATGATAAGGCCTAAAGGTTAAGGTCAACAGATAGGTGACTCGGGATGATCAAGGATCCTTATTCAAACTTCAAAGAAGCTAACCCCCTAGCAAGGAACACAACAAGTTGATTAGTTTAATCTCTTAATACTAATCTCTTTATTTAATCTTAATCCAAGAACAAATTCTCATTTGTGAATTAAAATCAAGCAAGCAATCAAACAAGTTCCAAACAGCCAACAATCACTCTAAACATACATTTTCATGCGCTAGAATGTGAAAGTTCTATCAAAGCTAGAAACTGGAATTTCATCGAACACATGGTGGGCAAGAAATCCTAAACATCCTAATCAACGTTATTAAGGCTAATTAGGCACTAAGCACACTTTGATAAACGTGGTTTTAAGCAATCAAACATTAGAAATCCATTGATCACCTCTAATCAACCTAATCCTACCTAACCCATAAGCCCTATGAAGAACTACTCACTAATCATCATGTGAACAACAAAATCCATAGAAATAATGTTGATCATAGGAGACTAGAGATAGATTGAAAGATTTGATGAAGAAATCACAAAAGAAGTACTAGATTAACCAAAGAAATCCAAACTTGTTCTTACAAAGTGTTTAGAACATAAAATAAAGCTTAAGGTCCAATAAAAAAAATAGGTTTTTGGCTTAAATAGTCACTAGGGTGCGAGCCGGGTCAACCCGAAACAAACCGGGTGTTGACCCGGATCCGAAACAATTTCTGGGACTAGTATCGGCATGGCCACCCGATACGCCAACCGATATGAACTCTCGGATTTTTTCTGGGAAGGGTCGTATCGGCCTGGCCACCCGATACGCCAACCGATATGGATGTCTGAATTTAATCCGAGAGAATGTGTTGAGATGCATCCAGTAAATCAGTCATAACTCTTTCCAAATAGCTCTGAATGACTTCAAACCACCTCCATTAGAAAGCTAACTCAATTTCCCATGATTTTTATTCAGAATCCCAGAGATAAAAGTCAACGTAATATCTTCATATAACTCAATCTTTCAAGCTCATCGGTTTGGTCCTTCATCACCATTTCACTTGCAATCACTCCTTTGGCCTCCAAACTCTTCCAAACATCCTTAGCAACTCCAAGAACCTACAAAACATAAGAAACACTCCAAATGCAAGCCTAGAATGCCTAAACCTAGCTCTAGATGATCCTATACTCTAAACACACCAATGACCAAAGAAATGAAGCTAAAGGAAACTAAAAAGAAGTAAAACATGATCCTAACAATAGCCTAAATCCATGAAAATACATGTATATCATAAAACTAGTAAAAACCATGATATATCACACGACATTGGTGAAACTGGAGTGGGTACTAAACTGGATAGCCTTTGTGTTTGTGAGATGCATTCCTCACATTCTCATCACTGTCACGCTAAACAAAGACGAGCACAAATTTGGGAAAGGCGTGGAGTTACCTCTTGCTATGTTTGGTATGGTGGGAATGAATTCTTAATGTGGGCCATGGGATGGTCTGTTTCATGCTTTCAGAAGAGAGAGATGCAACATAAGAAATCAAGAGAAATGCAACCATGGAGAATGATATTAGCCAATTAATTTAGAAGCCATATAAAAATCATTATCAACATCAACGGAATCCACAATTTATTGTATGGCTACTACTCAATCAATTGTTGTTTATATCTGACGCTTAACTACTATGTTTTAGCTTTCAGATTCTGAATGTACTATTAAAGAAAACTACATGTAAATATTATTTGTTAATGATTAATTAGCCTATTCGGTTTTGATATTTTTGACGGCTGAGTTCTCCTCCGATTCGCCATATATGAATTTTTGCTTGCTACAAGTACACATGGCACATGTTTAAAAAGGATCAACAAAAAAACAGTCTACAAATATATAACCCAGTAGAATCGCTTTTGATGACATATGCAAATAAGCACATATGTTGTAAATTAAGCATATATGTTGTAAATGGGGTGAACTCAGCAGTATGCTACTACCAACTCCATTGTAGAAGAGTAAAATAATGGAAATAGACTGGTTTTAAACAAACCAATGAGCCAAGAAAACAACAACTACATAGAGTAAAAGAGACTACAAAGAAGATGTTTATTTTTTTTGTTTTTTTACAGAGAAGAAGTTAAAGAATAAAGAGGAAACCACACAAAATACCCAATAAACAACTCTATCGATGCCACAAATTAAAACCCCGCGTGTGTGTGTGTGGGGGGGGGGGGGGGGGGGGGGGGGTGGAAAGTCACCCTAGAATACTCTCTCTCTCAAAGATTAAGTGAGAGAACAGAGGGAGCTCTCAACAACATTTTTAACCTTTCAATTATTGAACCACCACCATTATTGATTACATTATAGCTGATATTAAATTATTGTGATTATAAAATTGTTATTGCGTTACATCTATAATATTGAGTTTTCTAATCAAAATTATATAAACTAATATCATGTGGGAACTCAAATAGTTATTAGCTGTTCAATTGATTCGACTCATTTTTAACAATTATATCAAGTAACGCATCTATATTTATTTTTAAAAGATGTTGATATTCTATTTGTTAAATATTTTTCCTGGTAGGAGTTAAATAAATAGGTTTGTCTTTATTACCAGCAATATAAATTAGGTTTCATACCTTCATTATTAGAAATATTATGATTTCATTTGAATCTTAACATAAAAATTAAAAGACATTTACAATGAGCCTTTCAATCATTGGACAACCACCATAGCTGATAATAAATTATGAGGCAATTGCAAAACTACCCCCAAAATTGAAGTTAACCTTGAAACTACTCTCGACCTTTTTCTTCCTCTCTTTCGCTAATTTATCCCCTTACTTATCTGCGTATTCACAGAAATGCCATCGTCAAACTTAATATATAATTTAATTAAAAGACAAAAGGACCTAAAATTATTTTGGATATTCACGAAAATGTCATCGCCATGAATGCTCAACAACCACGACAACCACCTTCGCCGACGAGTTAATATGTAATCCAGCTCGTTTTTCCACCATTAAAGCTCAAGAATAGAGCTAGGACGTTATCCTGACCGATTTCTCCTTTTTCCCCCTTTGATTTTTCGATTCAAAAATAGCGAAATCGTTTATCATCTTATAAAAACAGCATAACACGTTTCGGGTTTCCGGTGATATTAGACTTTCTGGGAAATCGACGAGGCTAAAAACAAACTAAAAACGGACATTGGTAAGAATTTTTTTCATATCGTCGATTTTCAGGTCTGAATTGTAATCTCAGACTGCCGTTTAAGTCTTATTTTTTTCGTAAACTTCAATATGGTCAACGTGAGGGTAGGTTTGCAATTGACTTTCAATTGTCAGACCTCCTCAGAAGTATGTTAAATTCCTTTGCAAAAAAAATAAAAAAAAAAATATATATATATATATATAAGACTTCACCAAGAAGTCTAAATAAGAAGAGGGTAGTTTTGCAATTGATTCAAATTTGATTTCTAGTTAGACTTCTAATGTTGTCTGGCAAGAAATTGACAGATTATTGATTTTTTTGTCAGACGGAATCTGATGTCTGAAAATAATGGGGGGGGGGGGTAGAAACTGCAATTGACCCAAATTTTCAGATGTTGAGCAGAATAAGCGAAAAAATCGTCAGACTTCTTAATCTGTCTGAAAATAAGGAAAAAATTATCAGACGGCTATAGACATCTAAAAAATCGAATTTTGGTCAACACTGGATAAAAACCGAAAATGCAAAGTTTTTTATTATCAGACTTCTTCGAGAAGTCTGACAATTTAAATGGAATTGCAAAACTACCCCCTACTTTTTGTCTGACTTCACAAGAAGTCTGAACGTTACCAGACTTCCCGGAGAAGTCTGAAAATTCAAATTCAATTGCAAAACTACCCCTTTTTCCTCAGACTTCATAAGATGTCTGACAAAAAGTTAAAAACTTTCCAAAGCAGACTGCGTACGCTATCTGATGGAATTCAGACTGCATTCGCTATCTGACACTTTGATTTCAATTGAAAAAATACCCTCTTTTTCAGACTGCCATAAAAGTCTGGTAGTACTATAGTCAGACTTCTATAGACGTCTGAAATGTTAAAAACTTTTAAAATGCATTTTATTGTATATTTGTGATTAATTTCATTGATTTTAATTTTTTTTTTTATAAATGTGTGTTAGTTTTCTATGTTCCTTCTGCGTGAGTTTTATATTTTTATATATGGTAATTATTTTTAAATCAATTTTTGAATAATATTGGCAATGTAGCTAATAGCAACAGACTTCGCAAAGAAGTCTGGCTTTTCCCAAAAGATCTCTAATGTGGTTTATACATGTTTGTTTATGCAGATAATGGTCCAGTTACCTGTTAATTTTGGTGAATGGGTTATGAAAGACCAAATTTGGCATTTTGTGGTTGATAAGGTCAAAGGAGGGCGGTTTATCACTTTGCGTGATGGTTGTACACATCAAGAACTTGTTGAGATGGTACAAGATGATTATATGCTGGACAAGAAAACCGAGTTGATGGAGTTATGATATCCATTGCCGGAAGCACTCTTGAAACAAATGGATCCGGATAGCCCTCCGGTTTATGTCACAAATGATAGGCAAGTAAGGAGCTTGGTCGTGTTAGCTAATACGCATTTAATCCGTCTTTGTGTCTCGAGCCGATACGGTATGAAAGATGAAGATGCGGTGAATCATGATGAAAAATATGAATCTGAAGATGTAGACGAAGATGACGAAGATGACAAAGAAGAAGTCTGGAATGAGGAAGATGTGGACTCAGTCTCGGATTATTCTGTTTGTGGTGGTGGTGGTAATGATGGTGTTGGTAACTTGGATGTGCCTGAAAATGTTTTCAAGAAACATGCTGAGGATTACCAGGACGATGCTGATTACAACCTATATGGGAAAGTGAAACATAAAGATTTAGATGTGGAAGAAGATGAAGATTATAAGAAATATGAGTTGGAGGGTACGAGTAGTCGATGTGTTGGCAAAAGTGACTTGTCCAAGGGTATCTTTCTCAATAAGTGTTTTGATAGCAAGAAAGACCTAATATCAGAACACTTATTAGGTCACGACAGATACCCTTGGACAAGTCACTTTTGCCAAGGGTATCAGACCTAATATCAGAACACTTGTCCAAGGGTATCTGTCGTGAATGCGAATTTCTTCATTGATGGCAAAAGTGACTTGTCCAAGGGTATCTTTCTCAATACTTATCCGACTTCTATTGATGTCTAATATTATTATCAGACTTCTCCTGCTGTTTGATTATTTACCAGACTTCCAGAGAAGTCTGAAACTTAAGTGTCAGACTTAATATTTCTACGCAGACTTCTACTTATGTCTGATATTATAATCAGACTTCTCCTGTTGTCTGATTATTTACCAAACGACAGGAGAAGTCTGAAAGCGTATTGTTTTTCTTAATACTTTCTAGTTCTTACTTATGTAAACCCTTTTCACATTGTTGGAGACAGGTACAACATAAAGACGAGCAACATTGCTGAATCTATAAACTCCGCAAATAAGAAGGCAAAAAGATATCCCATATCTTTCCTTTTCGAGTTTATACAAGAGAAACTAGGGACGTGGTTTTGTAAAAGGCGGCTAGATGCAATGAGTCTCTCAACAACATTTAGCCGAGGAGTTGAATATTTGCTGGCTATTCGTGAATATTATGCAGATATGATGACGGCATAACGCGTAGATACATATCAGTTCGTTGTTAAGGGAGGACATAGGGATTGTGTTGTCGATTTGGAACATCAGAAGTATGAATGTAGTGTTTGGGATTACGAAAAGATACCTTGCTCACATGCCATATGCGCTGCACCGAAACTTGAGCTACACATTTCTACCCTTGTATGTCCATCTTACAAAATGGACTACTTGTGCGCTGCATACTCGCGCAACATCTTACCAAAGAATTTAACTGGCACAACTAGTCATGACACTGTGCGTGTCCTTCCGCAGGACGAGAGGCGGAAGCCTAGAAGACAGAAGAAGTTGAGGTGGAAATCTATGCTAGAAATCGCTAAGAAGAAGGGCAGTAAACCGCAGAAACTACATAAGCGATATTGTTGTTAGAATTGCAGACAGCCAGGCCACAAACAACCTAATTGTCCACACCCTGAGGCTGACTAGAAATGGTTGAAGTCTGATGTGATTTAGGGTTTGCTGAAGTCTGATATGTGATCGTGTTCAGTGAAGTCTGATAAGTTTTAGGGTTTAGTGAAGTCTGATATACTTTAATGAATAACTGGTTGAAGTCTGATATTTTTTAGGGTTCAGTGAAGTCTGACGTACTAATGGATGTATTTCAGAAGTCTGGTATTGAAACTTGACTGAATTGTTTGGGATCTGTTTCATCAAGCGTAGTAATAAAGATAACTAGGATTAGTGCTTAAGTTTGTTACATAACTAAACAAGCACAAAAGTAAGCCAAAAGATGGAGTTGTTTTTCTTACACCTACAAAAGATAAATATATGCAAGAAATCCATTGTTTGGGAATCCAAAAGATATCTGAAGTCTATTTAACCGTAGGTGTCTAGCAATGCATACTCGGTACGTTGTTCTTTACCTGTTCGCCCGAGTTCAAACATTATGTCAAAAGCTAGCTTGTCCCTGATTTGCTTGATGTTCCTATCACAGAGATACTTTGGAAACACCATTCCAAGTGAACGGAACTCGATGAACTTCAAGCAGAACACTCCATAGTCACCTGTTTGGACATTTTGGGGAAGATCTTTTCTCCTAACAATCGTGTAGGTGTAACGTTCCAAGGGATAAGGCCACCCATCTTCAGCTGGGGTCAAGACGTGCATCGCATAAGGAAACATCTAACAGATTGATGCCATTGCCGCTCCGACCGACTCATCAGTTTTCTCACCAAGGATGCTGTCCCAGACTGTTATGTGCCTATCCGGGATAGAAATCATTATTGCTACCCAGTGATTTCCGCCAATGTGCAGTGCGGTGTAGATATAATCAATCTCCAGCCCCCAAGGCTTGAGTGATTTGCAGAATACGGGAGATGACCAGTAAAGTAATCCCAAACACCAGGAGGAAGCCTTCTAGATGAGGCATAACTATTCTCATCTGCACCGCTCTTAATAAATTCTGGATAGTGTTGATGCCACAATGCTTGAAGGATTGTGTCAATGAAGCATATCCTCTCGCTCCCGAACCATTTAGGATGGCTCTGTTGACGTTTCCTTAGCAGATCAATCCCGGCATCAATTTTCTGCAGCAAGACAAGAATGTGTTAATATAAAAGAATAAAAAAACAACCAGACAGCTTCAGAAGTCTGAAAATACAAACAGACTTCTTCGGAAGTCTGAATATACTTCTTCGGAAGTCTGAAAACACAACCAGATTTCTTCGGAAGTCTGAATATACAACCAGACTTATGCAGTCTGAATATACATCCAGACTGGAATCAAATTCTTAATCCAGACTGACCGTGTCTTGCAGCCATTCCTTTGGAGTGCGAAGATCATAATACCATTGGAGTGATGTGTTCACTTTCCTAGTCGGATAACACCTACAGAGAACAATACGCTTGTAAGACATCGAGTTAAGAGATTAGGTATACAACTACTCTTCTAGACAGAGTGTTAAGACATACGGCTGTCTTTTGTTGTAATCATTAAGTGCCTTCACTTGCATCCTTGTGAGAGCAACACAAGGGTTATATCCCGGGTTCACCTGTGCTTGGACAACAGGTTTAGCTGGAGTCTTCACCTTCTCCTTCTGTTTAATCTCTTTTGCCTTCGCTTGCATATAAGGTTTAGCTGCTGCATGCTTAGTATCCTGTTTAAACATATGCGTAGCATCAAAGTCTATGCACGTATCCGACTGTGTAACGATTAAGAGACTCGGATCTGTGCTCTCGGGTATACTCTGCATATACAATTTAACAACCCGTGTTAGACCTAAAGTTCGATATAAAATTCACATAAAAACCAGATTGCACTAGAAGTCTGGTAACTAAAATGCATCACTATCAGAGATCTATAGATGTCTGATATGTTCTGAATCCCGACCTAAAATCACACCAAACCAATGCAATACAAGGGATAATGCCATGAATCCATGTTCAAAGTAAATACAAGACCAAGGGGAAAAACAAATACAGTTTTGCTCATGTTTTTACAATCAAGCTTATTCATACTGCCAAGACCAAGGCTACTTCCCCTTAAGGGATTTCTTCTGAAGTCTGCTACTTTTCTTAGGCTCATCTTTCTTTTCCTTATTTGTATTCAGAGTTTGAAGGTTTTGGAGACTAACCACATCATCAACCACAGTCTGATTGGTGGCCTCAGCCGGCTTGTCATGTTTGTCTGCAGCCATTGCTTTCTTAGCCTTCGCTTTCCCTGTAGGTGCAGGTTCAGTATCATCAACATGATTATTTACCTTCACTACCACTTTCCTCTGGACCCTCGGAGCCCTTTCCTTTTTCTTTCCTTCTCCCGCAGCAGCAGTTACTTTATCTTGATCCTGAAGATCTTCAGCTTGATCTTCTTCATCCTCACCAACTCCGGCCTTATTCATCTCAGCAGCCGCAACACTTGCATCTTTCTTCAGCTCACTACCTTTCCCTCCAGTACCAGCTTTCTTCTTCTCATTCTCCTTCTGTCCAGTAGAATCTTTCTTCTTCTCATTTTCCTTCTGTCCAACTCCAGTACTTTTTTCCTTCAAAGTCTTGACATTCATGGCAAGATCATCAACTCTGATACCGATCAAACGAAAACCCTCGTTGAAAACATCTACCAAAATACGTCAATCCGACTTTCAAATGATTTTTGCATATCCTCAATCTTTTTAATAACATCCCCATTCGTGGGACTAGCCTTTCCTTGTCTAAATCTCTTACTCACTACCTCCACCTCTTCTTCCTCAACATCATCATCAGTAACAGCCTGTACCAACTTCCTCTTGGCTCCCAGAACCTTTCGCTTTTTCTCACCAACCTCACCAGCAACTTCCTCAGACTTAACCTCAAGCTTGACAGGACCGCCAGCTTTGATTTTGAACACACCTTCACTTTTCCAGTGTTTAGAACCCCACCTCCAAGCCGCAGTCCCAAGCTGTCCATGCATTTCTTTCACAAGGTTATCAAATTTGTTGTCCTCCTCATCATCGTTGTCCCACACGGGGAACATGTCATTATAATCCTCCTTGAGTACGAGGTTGTTGACGCGGGACTGAAAAATACAAGTCACATAGCAAAATGAATACAAGCATTTATAATATCACAATGTCAGACATCATACGAGACTTGGAATAAAATATAAGACTTCATATGAAGTCTGACACAAAATGTCAGACTTCTAATTCAGTATGGGAAAAAAATATTCAGACATCAGATCAGTCTAAGAAATACATGTATGAGTAAGGTTTTGTCGACTTTCTTGCGACTCTGTGATCCTTGGTACGCCAGCATTGGTGGGGTTGGGGCATTCGGGAAGGGCTCTCCGTAAGTTGTCGCCATAGCGGGACATGTCCAATATACCCAGATGTTCAGGACATCAGCAAAACCACCGATCTGATAATTTTTTCCCACCATGAGTTTTCGGTTTGCATCTTTAACAGATTATATCAGAATCTTGAAGGCGAATCTTCCCCATGGATATGATTTTAACGATCCTGGAACCAGAAGAAGCTTAGTCATGTCAGCCCTTGTGGAAGTTGTTCAGTGTTGGGCCTCAATGAAGGTTGCATAGATTGCTAGATAGCCCAGCCATATCCTTTGTTGCGGTTCCCAACCAGCACAAATTTTACAAGCTTCAAATAATTGTGAATAACTTGGGCCTAAATCGAAATCCACCCCAAGAAGCACCCACATTGCTTTCATCTCATCGGTATATTCAACTTCAGGGTACTCCAGGTTCTCAATATAGTCGCAGTTGAGACCGGTTATGGCACCATCCTTGAACACCATTTGAAGTACAAGTCATGGAATCTCAAAAAAATCCCAAGTTCATAATCGAGGAGTTGTTGCCACTCTCCCGGTAACATCGTTATTCTAAGATCATTAATCAGATCTCTCCTTCCACTAAAGTAGTGTATGCTTTTATCCGGAACCGGTTCATAACCGGTAGTGAACATCCTTTGTGGGAATTCAACATCATTCATAACGAAAACCTGAAACAAAAAGGGGGGGGGGGGGAAATCATGAATAGTCTGAAAACTACTAGCCAAACGCCATTTACAGTCTGACGACTACAGTCAGACATCTTATGCAGTCTGGCTAGTAATAGTTATGTAAATATGTAGAAGAAAAGAAGAGTCGATGAATCTTACCGACGTAGGTCACCGGCGGAGGAGAGAGAAACAAGATCTGGAATTAAAAAAAAACGAAAGATTAGCGCAACAAAGTTCCAAATAAATATCCAAACGAAATTATCAGTCCGAGTAACTTAGTCAGACAACAAAGTCCGTCTGGATACTAATATGTATTTTAATTATACTGACAAAAAGAGGAATCGATGAATCTTACCGTCGAATGAAAACGGCGGAGGAGAAGAGAGAAACAAGATCTGGAATTTAAAAAAAAATGCTCAGCGAAAGTACGAGAAAAAATTCAGACTCCATTTGCAGTCTGACGACTACAATCAGACTGTGTCAGACACCGGAGGAGAAGAGAGAAACAAGATCTAGAATTTAAAAAAAAAAACAAATGCTCAGCGAAAGTACGAGAAAAAATTCAGACTCCATTTGTATTCTGACGACTACAATCAGACTGTGTCTAAGGCCTATTGTCAGACACCATTAGCCATCTGGCTACTAATAGTTATGCTAAGTTTATTCATGAAAGGAGGTTCGATGAATCTTACCGTCTAAGGTCAGCGGCGGAGTAGAGAGAAACCAGATCTGGAAATGATACCCAGAAAAAGATGAAGATGTCGGTTCAGTGGCTTTGAGAGAGAATTGGGTTTTTTTTTTAATCCTTTCTTCGAAACTGTAAAAAAAAGGATAGAAATCCTATTTATATGTGGGTCATAAGGGCAGTTAAAACGAGACGACTTTACCACGATTCGACGATTTTACCACAGACGTAACTGCCGTGCATTTTTCGTCTCCCTTTTACATAACTGTTGGAATTGTGTCCAGCAATCTCTGTACTGTCTCTAGAAAGTAAGAGTATGTCAATGATCAGACATAAGTCATATAATACTGGGGGTCATGATGGCTTGCTAGAGTCCGCTCATGATCTATAAGTCTTGGACTTATTGCCTTTATTATATGATCCCATATGGGTCACACGCCTAAGCTAACAGGAAAATGTGTAGGAACGGTTTAGCAGAAGTACAGTAAAAGTGCTAGGCATTTACTGTACTTAGAGAGAATAAAAGGTTTAGCCACTGTGCATCGATCGATGCATAAGGTGCAACGATCGATGCAGTGCGCAAACACCGACGAGTTAATTGGTATTTGGGCCAAATGGCCCAAACGGAACAGGACGAGTTTTGTGTCATAAAACTCGAGTTTCAGACTGATTAACCCTAAGACTGGAGCCGTAAACTCTCTCTCTCTGCGCCGAGTTCCCCTTGTGGTCTAGCAGCTATTTCCTGTGAAAGCGTGTGTGAACCTTTGGAGGATTCATCCCTCGGTGTTTCTCTGATCTCAGACATACCATCCATTTCCGCTGCAATAACAGGTATAAGGTGAGATCATCATTTGTTTCTATTCTGAGAAGAACCTAGATCGCATGTTTAGGATAATCTGAATCAAGAATTGAATCAGGATTCATCTAAACATTCCAACAGTGGTATCAGAGCTTTAGGTTCTGGTTTTTCTTGTTTAGATTCATGTTTAGGACTGTTTTCTTGTTTAAAAGTGTTTTGAATCAACTAGTGATAAGATAAATCTCTTAAGAAACAAGAATTGAATCCTGAACAAACTGTTTAAAATCGCATGACCAAACTATATTGATTTGGTATGTGATCTAAACTGATTTTGCATCGACTGAGATCGCATTGCATCGATCGATGCAATGCAAGGATCGATCGTTGCAGTCGCGAGAGATTGACCGCGATCGCATGGATCGTTCAAACGATCGCATGGATCTTGCGAGAATCTCTCGGCCAAACCTGATAACCGTTCGTGCACGCGTGAGAGCATCGATCGATGCAGGATCGATGAACGATCGTTGCAGGATCGATGCTGTGAGCATCGATCGATGCGGTTAGGGTTTTGGCTCGGTTTAATTTAATTAAAATTAAACGTCTCAGTTTAATAAACAGATTTGATAATTTTATCATGTCTGGTTAAACCGGGATAAGAAATCCAATGTCGAAAGAATTATTGGATTTAGTGCCTAAACCAGGAATTTCTAATTTGATTTGGTTGGACCAAATAAATTGAGAAAATCCGGTTTAGTAAATGACCGGTTGACAATTGTGGTCATCGTAGTAATTAAAACTTGGTTAGACCAGTTTTAATGAACCAGACCGGTTATGTCAATTAATTGAACAATTGGGTCATGTCTTGGACATGGACCAATTCTTGGGCCTCGGGCCAAGAAGTTAAAACAATTGGGCCAATTATTTGAGTCTTTCTTCAGATCAATTTAAAATCTATTTTATAAAATTATAAAGTCGTTTTTAAATTAAAGTTTCCGAAATTTTGAAATTAGAAAGTTTCTTAAAATAGAAGTTTCTGATTTTGCGGGTTTTGGATTTTAAAGAAGTTTCTAAAGTTAGAAAGTTTCCGGTTTTAGAAAGTTTCCAATTTTAGAAAGTTTCCAAAAATAGTAGGTTTCCATAAATAGAAAGTTTCCCGAAATAGTAATCTTCTATTTTGGGAATGATTTTAATAAACCTACGAACCTCAAATAATATCAAGCGTTGGATGTCTTGTCCAGGCTATGTCAGCTGTCAAAGCCCATTCAATTGCATTCATGGCCTTACAGTGTGAGGATGTCTGTTTTTGCGTGGGTAAGACGGTTTGTGATTCATAAATGTCATTGGGAGTCCCAGACATTAATGATTACATGACTGTATAGTCCGGTTTTCTTGACTAGGCCATCGGGAGTCCCGGGGCTTGAGACATCAGAGTGGATTGGGCCTCGGGCCCAGATTCACAACCAAGAGTTATATCACGGATATAATTAGCCGATATAGGGCTTACCGATATAAGCTAAGGTTGGGTGATGGCCAGTGGCCCACTTTAATCTTAGTTATATGTGGATCTTGGAATCATTATATTCTATTGAGGGTAACTTAGGTTATTGAATATAATGCGTGATTAATCATATTAAATTTTAATATGAGATTAGTCATTTTGAACATAATAACTAATAACCTTTTTATTTATATATTTCAGATATGACTACTACAAGCACACAAAACACATTCTCGATCCGGTCTGTTCTCGAGAAGGAGAAGCTGACTGGAACGAACTTCCTGACATGGTCAAGGAACTTGAGGCTGGTCCTCAAGCAGGAGAAGAAGGATTATGTCCTTCGAGATCCCCTCCCCGAGAGGCCTCTTGCCAATGCTGCCAGGACTCTGCACAATGCTTGGGAAAAGCATTCGTCAGATGAAAATGATGTTTATTGCCTGATGTTGGTGACAATGACTCCAGAGCTGCAAAAGCAGTTTGAAAGTGTATTGTCTCCAATCGAGATCATGGCAAGCCTGAAATCGCTTTTTCAGGAGCAGGCTAGGACCGAGAGGTTCCAGACAGTTAAGAACCTCTTGGACTGTAAGTTGGCTGCGAATGCGGCAGTGAGTCCTCATGTGTTGAAGATGATGGGTTATCTCGATCATCTTCACAAACTCGACTGCCCAATCAGCCAGGAACTTGCCTGCGACATCATTCTGCAGTCTTTACCTGCAAGCTATGATCAGTTCATTCTGAACTTTAACATGCATGGCTTGAGTAAGACACTGCCTGAGCTTCACGGAATGCTCAAGACTGCAGAGCCCAACTTGAAGAAAACCGCCAAGGACCCCAATGTACTTATGGTACAAAAAGGGCAAGGGGTTTAAGAAGTCTTCTGCTAAGGATAAGGGAAAGGCCAAGGGTGTCCAAGTCGCGGACAAGGACACGCCAAAGCCCAAGCCCAAGTCCAAGGCTGGGCCTACTGACATGTGCAGGTTCTGCAAAGAACTGGGGCATTGGAGAAGAGATTGTAAGAAATTCCAGGAAGGTCTAAAGGAATTAAAGAAGAAGACTTTCGAGACTTCTTCATCAGGTATTTTTGTTATAGAAGTTAATACAACTACTTCTGATAATACCTCATGGGTCATGGATACTGGTTGTGGGGCTCATATTTGTACTAATATGCAGGCACTCAGCAACAGTAGAAGGCTGAAGCAAGGACAAGTAGAGCTACGAGTTGGGAATGGAGCGAAAGTTTCAGCACTAGCTGTAGGAACTTACTTGTTGTCTTTACCTTCGGGATTGATTTTAGAACTTAATAATTGTTATTTTGTACCTGCTATAAGCAGAAATATTATTTCAATTTCTTTGTTGGATTTGGAAGGTTATGATTTTTCAGTTAAGAATAAATTATGTTCCTTCAATCGCAACAATTTGTTCTATGGTTCTGCCCCTCTTACGAATGGGCTTTACATACTCGATCAATCTGCGCCAATTTATAACATTAATACAAAACGGTTTAAACCTAATGAGGAAAACCGAACGTTTCTATGGCATTGTCGTTTAGGGCACATCAGCGAGAAACGCATCAAGAGGCTCCATTCGAATGGACTTCTTGGCTCATTTGACTTTGAGTCATGTGAGAAATGCGAATCCTGCATGATGGGCAAAATGACACGGGCCCCCTTTAATAAACCTAACGAGAGGGCCAGTGAATTATTGGGCCTGATACACACTGATGTGTGTGGCCCAATGTCCACAAATGCAAGAGGAAACTATCAGTACTTCATTACCTTCACTGATGATTTCAGTAGGTATGGATATGTTTATTTGATGAAACATAAGTCTGAATCTTTTGAAAAGTTCAGAGAATTCCAAAATGAAGTACAGAAGCATTAAGGCTCTTCGGTCCGACCGAGGAGGAGAATACTTAAGCCAGGAATTCAGTGATCATCTGAGAGAGTGTGGGATCGTATCCCAACTCACCCCTCCTGGAACACCTCAATGGAATGGTGTGTCTGAGAGGAGAAATCGGACCTTATTGGATATGGTTCGATCTATGATGAGTCACACAGACCTTCCAATATCCCTTTGGGGATATGCTCTGCTAACAGCAGTGTTCACACTAAACAGAGCGCCATCAAAAGCAGTAGCAAAGACACCATATGAATTATGGACTGGAGAAGCTCCAGTGCTGTCTTATCTAAGAATTTGGGGTTGTGAAGCCTATGTTAAGAGATTAATCTCAGATAAGCTTACACCAAAATCTGATAAATGCTACTTCATTGGTTATCCACGGGAAACCAAGGCTTATTACTTCTATCTACGTTCCGAGAACAAGATCTTTGTTGCCCGGGATTGTAACTTTCTTGAGAGGGAGTTTCTCTCTAAGAAAGACAGTGGGAGTAAGGTACTGCTTGAAGAAATTCAAGATGAACAGGATACTGCTCAACCTAATGAGGAAGAGCAGCAGGAGGATCTACAAGAAATTGTAGAACCTGAACCTGTAGTACCTGAAGTTCGAAGATCCGGGAGGATCCGTCACGAACCCGAGAGATATCAGGGATTCCTCGTGACTGACTGTCATGATCTTTTGATCATTGATGGTGATGAACCATCGAACTTCAATCAAGCCATGATGGGCCCAGATTCCTCTAAGTGGCGCAAGGCCACTGATTCCGAAATGGACTCCATGTCGGTCAACCAAGTATTTTCGTTGGTTGACTTACCCGTTGGTGTAAAAGCCATCGAGTGCAAATGGATCTTCAAGAAGAAGATTGACGTGGATGGAAATGTCCAGATTTATAAAGCCAGGTTGGTGGCAAAAGGTTTCAGACAAGTTCACGGTGTGGACTACGATGAAACCTATTCACCGGTGGCTATGATGAAATCTATTCGGATTCTACTAGCAACTGCAGCTTTTCATGATTATGAAATTTGGCAGATGGACGTGAAAACCGCCTTCCTGAATGGTATTCTGGAAGAGGATGTGTATATGACGCAACCTGACGGTTACATAGATCCAAAGAATGCTGGGAAAGTATGCAAGCTTCATAAATCCATTTATGGATTGAAGCAAGCATCGAGGAGCTGGAATCTTCGTTTTGATGAAGCGATCAAGCAATTTGACTTTATCAGAAACGAAGAAGAACAATGCGTGTATAAGAAAACTAGTGGGAGCAAGATTGTATTTCTTATTCTGTATGTCGATGACATACTGCTTCTCGGAAACGACGTTCCAATGCTGAAGTCTGTAAAAGACTGGCTTGGAAGTTGTTTTTCCATGAAAGACATGGGTGAAGCCGCATACGTTCTTGGAATTAGGATCTATCGGGATAGACCTAAGAGGCTGATAGGCTTGTGTCAAGACTCATACATTGACAAAGTCCTACAAAGATTCAGCATGAAAGATTCCAAGAAGGGCTTCACACCAATGGTACATGGCACAACGCTAAGCAAGAAGCAGAGCCCTACGTCGGCTGCTGAGCTTGAGCGCATGAAGAATATTCCTTATGCATCTGCAATAGGATCTGTCATGTATGCCATGATCTGTACTCGTCCTGATGTTGCTTATGCATTGAGCATGACGAGTAGATACCAGTCAAATCCAGGTGAAAACCATTGGATTGCCGTAAAGAATATCTTGAAGTATCTAAGACATACTAAGGATAAATTCTTGGTGTACGGTGGAAGTGATGTGCTTAAAGTCAGTGGATTCACGGACGCAAGTTTCCAGACAGACACAGATGATTTCCGGTCACAGTCCGGTTATGTCTTTTGTCTGAATGGCGGTGCAGTAAGTTGGAGAAGCTCCAAGCAGGACACCGTTGCTGATTCCACCACAGAAGCTGAATATATCGCCGCCTCGGAAGCAGCGAAGGAAGCTGTTTGGATACGAAAGTTCATTATGGAACTAGGTGTGATACCAGATGCGGCTGAGCCTCTGGCACTGTTTTGTGACAACAATGGTGCTATAGCTCAGGCAAAGGAACCAAGATCACACCAGAAATCCAAGCATGTTCAAAGAAGATATCACTTGATACGTGACATCATTAATAGAAAGGAAGTCAAGATCAGCCGATTTCCGACAGATGATAACGTCGCTGATCCGTTGACAAAGCCACTCCCAAGGCCTAAGCTCGAGTTCCTGACTGAAGCTGTAGGCATTAGAAACATTGAAATGTAATCTAAATTTGAGTGGGAGTTTTGTGAGCTTTATTTTAGTTATTTGATATGTTCTTGTAAAACATTATTTTATGTTTTAATGAAATTATTATTTCAAGATTATTTTAACTGTGATGAAATAATCGTTCCAAAATGATATGAACCATTTTATAGGTCATCGAAGTAAATGATTTGATCTTGAGTCATCAAAGTCATTTAGCTTGATCATGAGATCCTATATTTGATAAATGTTTCATATCATCATGTCCCTAGTCGAAGGTTGTTGAAATTGGAACACCAACAACCGTGTAAGACTGGATTGGTACGTGACTTATGACAAAGTCTCAGTGTGTCATAGATGCTCGGCATCAAAGTCAGTACATAGGTGTATGTTGGGAACATACGACCGGACAAGACCCGCTAATAAGAACTCTTCAGGATATTTATATCTGTGTCATAAGAGATTCTTACTACGACTATAGAGTATAGTCCTCAGACCTGAGTTCGCATGCATGTGACTGCATATGGACTGATGCACTTTGATCATTGTCTAACGCTATCGTTCTGCGATAGCTATAAGGACCTTGTTTGGGTACATCATGAAGTGAGTAGTTTACAGTGATGGAACAAGATGGGATTTGTCCCTCCAATATAAATGGAGTGAATATCTCTAGGCCAATCGGAGATTTGAATACTGGAAAACGCATGGCCATGCTCAAACGGACTTTCCCGAGTCGTTTGGATTGTCAGTATCAAATCAGAGTCCGATGAACAAGATTAGGCTTTATAAGGATGACACTAATCTTGCCTTATGACTAATCGAGATATTGAGACGAAAGGGATTATGAATACAGAGATTCCAGTTCAAGTGGGAGATTGTTGGAATTGTGTCCAGCAATCTCTGTACTGTCTCTAGAAAGTAAGAGTATGTCAATGATCAGACATAAGTCATATAATACTGGGGGTCATGATGGCTTGCTAGAGTCCGCTCATGATCTATAAGTCTTGGACTTATTGCCTTTATTATATGATCCCATATGGGTCACACGCCTAAGCTAACAGGAAAATGTGTAGGAACGGTTTAGCAGAAGTACAGTAAAAGTGCTAGGCATTTACTGTACTTAGAGAGAATAAAAGGTTTAGCCACTGTGCATCGATCGATGCATAAGGTGCAACGATCGATGCAGTGCGCAAACACCGACGAGTTAATTGGTATTTGGGCCAAATGGCCCAAACGGAACAGGACGAGTTTTGTGTCATAAAACTCGAGTTTCAGACTGATTAACCCTAAGACTGGAGCCGTAAACTCTCTCTCTCTGCGCCGAGTTCCCCTTGTGGTCTAGCAGCTATTTCCTGTGAAAGCGTGTGTGAACCTTTGGAGGATTCATCCCTCGGTGTTTCTCTGATCTCAGACATACCATCCATTTCCGCTGCAATAACAGGTATAAGGTGAGATCATCATTTGTTTCTATTCTGAGAAGAACCTAGATCGCATGTTTAGGATAATCTGAATCAAGAATTGAATCAGGATTCATCTAAACATTCCAACAATAACTGCCGCACATTTTCGCGTAAATTACAAAAAATGGAACTCCCGCGCATCTTAACATTGTCAGACATCATATGTAGTCTGACACAATATTGTTAGACTTCAAAATATTATTATTTGAGTGAAAACATATTATTTATTATTCATACTTCATGTTAAGTCTAACAATATAGAATTTATTAATCAGACATCATATGAAGTCTGAAAACTATATAATCAGACTTCATATGAAGTCTGACTATATAGTTTTTATTATTTGAAGTCTGGAAACAATTATTTGAAGAGCACAATTGGCATAATGAAATTTGAAAACAGATGATGACTGAAATTCGTCTTATATTACATAAAATTGTAGCTGGATTCATAGGACTAACATATTACAAGAAACCAAATGCCCTCAAGATGATCGGGACGATAATAATAGCACCAGCAAACATCAGATACTCATACTTGACGCCATTTGTCGGGTTAGGTGGTTTCTCAGTCAACAGCTCCTTTAATTGAGCTATCTCTGCCTGCGTTTTCTTGAGGTCATCGTGCAAGGTGGTAACACACTCCATTTCAGCATAACAAAGGAAGATGTAATCAATTTATTCACCATGTTGGTCAACTCTCAGCTTTAACTCGTGAAATTCCTCCATCATAGCCTAATCCCACCACTTCATAATATGGTAGCCACCATCATATACAACCACATTTTAAATATACAATCATCTTCAGATTCTAAATATATTCTCGAATAAGTAAGGAAAAAATAAAACTGGCTAAACAACAAAGAAAGGCAATTACATCCCAGTTACGACATCCAAAGAATCTTCTTCCCGGATTATCAGCAGTAGTGGAGGTTCGCATGACAGGTTCCAGACCGCAGAAACATTTCTTGGGAAATCCATTGCATGATCCGGATCGTTGTCGAAATGTGGAACCTGACTGAATCGTCCCATCCTGTGTACCATAAAACAATTGTAAACAGAGGCTAATTTCAGACTTCTAATAGAGTCTAATTCAAAAACAAATCCAATTTCAGGCTTCTAATACAGTCTAATTCAAAAACAAATCCAACTTCAGACTTCTAATATAGTCTAATTCAAAAACAAAACCGTATGGATCTAAAAAGAGAAATATATAAAACCTATATTTTTGTTCAGATCTAGACAAAGTACATACGGAGAAGGGGATGACTCGGACTCAAATCCGTATGGATCTAAAAAGAGAAATATATAAAACCTATATTTTTGTTCAGATCTAGACAAAGTACATACGGAAAAGGGGATGGCTCGGACTTAAAACCGTATAGATCTCAAAAATTTGCAGAAAGAAGAGCTTAGAAGATGACGACAGCGGTGTAGGGACTGGTCAGGAGAGACGAAAAAGGAGAGATAATTACACGTATGAAGAAGATGACGACGGCGGTGGCGGTGGCGAGGAGGATTTTCGGAGAGTTTTTAGAGAGTGTTTAGAGAGAAAGAGCGTGTTTCCGTATTAGAGAGAGAAATTTGATAATAACTTTTACAGACTAATTTTGGTAACTTCCGTTTATATATGGGGTAAATTCCCAAGGAGGGTAACTTATTTGGTCTAGTTTAGTAAGACTTCTTTGGAAAGTCTAACAAATCATGTACGTGAATCAGACTAACATGGAAGTCTGAGATACCCTAAATCTACTAATGACTACTTAAATACCATCATATTATATAGAAAACTTGTAAAAAACATCAAACTCGTTTAATATAGTCGCAACCTAACCATTATAAGCAAATGTAACAATATGGATGAAAATTCACAAACCCTCAGTCTAACCCTACATATGAAAATATGATATCTAACTTCATATGTCAAGCATAGATCAAGCTACATGGTGTTTTTAACAAAATATACCTTAGATGGTTAAATTTGACTAAAGTTTATGTACTTTTAATTTACACATGTCCAAAATTCCCATGTTTAATTTATGTATCAAAAATTTTCCTAAAAATATTATTTTATAATTTTATAATTTAAATTTCCAAATTTGAGAGATATTAAATTTGGAAATTTAAATTATAAAATTATAAAAAAAATATTTTTAGGGAAATTTTGGATACATAAATTAAACATGAGAATTTTTGACATGTATAAATTAAAGTACATAAACTTTAGTCAAATTTAACCATTTAAGGTATATTTGATTAAAAATTTATTTTTTATTTAATTTCGGGGTTAGTTAAATACTTCTCAGACTTCTCTCAGAAGTCTGCGAAACCCCAAAATTCAGAAGTCTGAGAAATCCTAAATCTAATATTTATCATTAAACAGTAAAAAATATTTAAACAAAACACCTAGGAAACATCATATTCGCTAATATATGCGCATTATAACATACATGTGCAAATATAATTTTTTCAAATGGGAATTTCGTGATACATAAATCAAACCCTAAAGTTATATGTAAGTTATATGTAAATGTTGCACCATGTTCCATTACAAAGCATGTCTAAGGTTTAGAAACTACTCAACCACTTTATATATTTTTAATCTAAATCAAATTGTCGAAATTTAATTTATATACTTCAAAACCGTCAATATTTAATTTCTGTATCGTTTTTTAACAAAATAATTTTTATATTTTTAAATTTAAATTTACTCAATTAATCTGCTTCAGACTTCTTGAAGAAGTCTGAAAGTATTTTGGAGAAAGACATACTTAACTAACATTAATTAATTTGACTCAATTTTACCAAATTTTAATTTATATACTACTAAATTGTATATATTTAATTTATTTATATAAAAGTTTTGAGAAAATATTTTTTTATAATTTTAAAATTTAAATTTAAATTGTATATATAAAAGGTTTGACTAAATTGTATATATTTACTACTAAATTCTCTGAGAAGTCTGATAAAGTCATTTAAATTTCTATTAGAATCTAACTTGTCAGACGTCTATAGAAGTCTGAAACAGGCGAAGGTTATAATGGTAATTGCGTTTTTCGTTTTTTTGATTGGTCCTAATGGCTTCGCCGTAATTTCCTTAAGCCGAAAAATAAGTTTTGCATTTGTTTCAATTTTAGGGGTACATTTTTATTTAAAACCAAATTCGGGGGGCATTTTTAGCAATTTTACCATAAAGTATTGTGATTACAAAACTGTCCTTTTTTTTTTTGAGAAAACTGTTATTGCATTACATCTAAATACATATTATTGAGATTTTATAATCAAAGATTATATAAAACTCAGAGATCACGTGGGAACTTAAACTGTCATTAGCTGTAATGGATACCTAAAAGGAATCAATTGATTCGAAATGAAACTATTATACACCAACTAACCCATTCAGATTTAAATGTTTTTCTATTCTTTTTCTAAAGATATTGATACTCTATTTGTTAAATATTTTTCATAACAGGAAAATGTAATAAATAGTTTTGTCTTTATTACAACCAAAACAAATTAGGTTTTGTCTTTACTACCAGCAAAGTAAATTAGGTTTTGCTTTTATAACGAGCAAGATACCTAAAAGGAATCAATTGATTCGATTTATTTTTAAATATTATACACCAAGTAACCAATCCCATATTTAAATATATCTTTTTATAAAAGATTGATACAACATTTGTTAAATATTTTTCTTGACAGTTTAACAAATATAATTCTCTTTATTACCAGCAAAATAAATTTGATTTGTCTTTATTACCAGCAATTTTTTTGTCTTGGTTTCTTCATTTATATGTACTATGATTTCATTTGAAGCGTAAACACACCTTCTTGTAACAAGAACTCATGAACCAAAAAAACAAATGGATCCAAATGAGTATCCATCCCACTTAAGAGCCGACAAGATAAGCCAAGAAACCAAGAATCTGATATCTTCGCTTCCTTCACAAAAAGATTCCCAAGAGCGGAAGCTTTGTCAATATCAAGGATGTTGGTATTATTACAACACCCTCCAAGGCGTTCTTAATTTCCAAAGAGGCTTTCAACCGCAAGACACGGATATAATCCTTGCTTCTTACCCCAAATCAGGCACTACTTGGCTCAAGGCCCTCACTGTCGCTCTCCTTGAGAGATCAAAGAACCGTTCTCCTTCTTCTCATTCTCTACTATATGATAATCCCCATGGCATTATACCAAGCTTGGAGATCAAAATGTTTCACGAAAGCTCAAATCCTAACCTAGCCGAGTTTACATCATCTCCGAGGCTGTTCTCGACTCACATGCCATTGCACGCGATGCACGAAACTCTCAAGAACTCTCCTTGCAAGATTGTGTACATGTGTAGGAACGTGAAGGACACGTTGGTCTCGTGGTGGTTTTTCGCGTGCGCTGTTCATAAAATAGAACTAAATAGAGGTCTTCTCGAGTCTATGTTCGAATCGTTTTGCAATGGAACTGCCTTTTATGGACCGTTTTGGGAACATCTCTTGAGCTATTGGAGACGAAGCTTGGAAGACCCCAAGCATGTCCTTTTCATGAGGTATGAGGAAATGAAAGCGGAGCCTCGTGATCAGATCAAGAGACTTGCGGACTTCTTGGGTTGTCCTTTTACTAAGCAAGAAGAAGAGAGTGGATTTGTGGATGAAGTCTTGGACCTTTGCTCTCTGCGTAATCTGAGTGGTTTGGCCGTTAACCAAACCGGGAAAAGAAACAACATAGATAACAAGATTTATTTCCGTAAAGGGGAAGTCGGTGACTCGAAGAATTATCTTACTCCTAAAATGGAAAGCAAGATAGACATGATCATCCGAGAGAAACTGCAAGGGTCTGGTATGAAATTCTAGAGTTATATTTGTTGAAATAAAATTTTATGATCCATTTAATTATCACCCATGATACAAGTGGATCCAACAATGGAAGAAGTTAATGGTTGTAGTGGGGTTGGTACGTTGTAATGGATTGGTGTTAATGGGGTTGGTAAGTTGAATTCGGTTCTTGTAAGTTTAAATTTGCGTGGTTCTAAATTTTTTTTATTTGTATATTAACTAGAGTCCGCGCACGGGCTAATTTGTTAGTTTTAAAAATTTATGGGTTTAAAAGTTATGTAAAAATTTAATAAAATATTAGTAAAACATAAATGTATTTTAAATAAATAATTATGTGAAAAGATAAGTGTCATTGTGATAAAACATAAAATTCCTCTTTTTATGTCTTATGAAACGTTTGAACAAAAAAGAGAATCAACAAATTAAAGAAGCCTAATTCTAGAGCATTTGTTCCATACCCAACCATTTGAATAATTCCTATTTTTTACTGCTCACTAATAATCTAATGTAGCATTTGTTCAAATGAATCAGATGAAATCAGATATGAGAGATCTAGTCATGAATTGGTCTAATTTGAGTCTCCAAACAGAGTTTTGTGCGGAAGAAAACCTACAAAAGGTTGGAATTTGATTAGAAACTGTTGCAAAAGGCATTAGTCTTCATTAGGTCATATCTCAGTACACCACACACATTAAGACATGATAAGGACGATAACAATGCACCATACAACATCTCCTTACTGCCTCAGTAAAGGGGTCAACAACAGAAATCAATAGTAATCTCAACCCACATCCCTAAGAAGAAGCTAGGTCCTTTTAGAATTACATCTAGTAAAAATTTTGAATTGTGATTATGGAAAAAGGTACGTAGAAACAATCAACAAATGTCTGCAGTTCATTGCATAAGGAGTGAGTCTGATCAATAAAATATGAGGTAGGAAGCATTAACAGATACTGCAACATGAAAACATGAATCTTACCCAACCATGGACAGATACTGCAACAGTGGACCATACCCGGATGGTTTTGGATCAAACAGGCTAGGCACTTTGTCATGAGAAATGAAACAGTGGTTCCATTAGGACCCATATTGTTCTGATGTAGCTTCTGAGGCCATTTCCTCATGTGCGGCTTCTCCTGTGATCAATTCAACGCATGCAACCCAAATTTTCAGCATCTCAGTTTTATTCAGAAAAATGCAGTAACAGTAAGGTAGTTCGTGTGTACATGACTACCTGTGCCAATGCATCAAGTCGTTTTTTAATTGTCTTCACACTTCTTCATGCTTGAATCTTGACTTAGAATTTTTGTAGTGGCCACTGCCTGTAGAAACAAAGCGAATACAATCCCTGACATGAATTTGCCAATATTGTAGATGCGCATAGCAAGGATAGAGAGACAGAAAAACACCAACCTCAGACTCCGTTGCAGCCTTTTCAATCTGAACTTTTCGCCTTTGAGCAGCTTATGCTTTCTTCAGTTGCTACTTCTTTCACTTTGTGTTTCTTCCTTCTTCTCCCACTTAATTAGCTTATCCTCGACGCTAAATCACGGTGGTTTTTCTCTTCTTGCACTTAAATGTCTGATGACTTCCGGGTCCGAGTCCGACTCGACTCCTTCTCACTGGCATGGAATCACCTGCACTCGCGGCCGAGTCACTCGCGGTTTCATTCCCTCTGAACTTGGGCTACTCGACTCGCTCGTAAGGCTCGAGCTCTGTAGCAACTTTAATTTCTCGAAACCTGTCCCGACTCGTCTCTGCAACGCTGTTAACCTCCGTTACATCGATCTCTCTCACAATTCAATCTCCGGCCCAATCCCGCCCAAATCAGAGCCCTAAAGAATCTCACTCATGGATGAAGTTTATGAAAATGTCGATTGTATGTCAACCAACTTCGTTATCTGAGACAGATCCTTCAATACTTGGAGCTTGATTGTGTTTAGAGTCTGTCAAATCAGAAGAATAATCAAAATAAGGATATGAGGAAGAAAACCAGTTGGAGAAGAAAAACCTTGGAATCTCATGACCAGAAGAACATGGATGATAGTTTTTGTGCTTTCTTGTGATGGAGATGAAGATGTCTTCTCTAGAAGTCCCTGAAAGGAGATGATGTGCTTCTTTCTCTTTCGATCTTTCTTTGTAATTGGGAATACTGGGTAAGAGGAAGTTGTTAGGGTTCATCTTTTGGGTGAAATGAATTGGAGAAGATCGTGGATTTGTGATGGAGGAGTGGGAGAAGTTAATCGGAAAATTATGGATCGTGGGTGATGGGAGAGATGGTTTTGGTGAGTGTTTTAGAAATTTTACTCGAAACAATAACTGAATTTTAGCTAATTAGGAGTGCAGAAAATTAGAAATAAAAAAGAATCTGAAAAAGATGTCTATCCGAAAGAAAATTTAATAAAGCCAAAAAAACCTTGAAAATTGAGAAGATGACACGTCATGATATGCATACGTGTCAAGAGGAGAGAGTTGCAGTTATCTGAAATTTTGCTAGTGCTTTATAAGAAAAAAGATAAATGAATCTTGATTATTTGTAAAATATCATAAATCATTTTAATAATATATTTTCTATGTTTTCTAAATTGTTTATTCCTCATTTTTGTTGAGCAAGAAATCTTATCAGAAGATGAGACGATGACGAGATTTTTTGCTCAGCAGAAAAAAAAGAAAAAAGAACAAAAAAACATAGAAATCTAAAACTTAGAAAATTTGTTATTGAAATTATTTTTGATATTTTGAAAATAATCAAAATTCAATTATTTTAATTACTTACTGTAATCTCCTTCGATATTAGTTGTAGGTCTGCCATTCATTCTAGTTTTTTTTACAGCAAATGAAAGATTTCATTAAGTAGAGGAGACTATACGGTTTACTGCTGGAGCTAAACCAGTCTGCCTAATCAGTTTTACATCAGAAAAGAGGTTATTGCCCAAGCGCGTCTCTTTTGCTAACATGTCGGCATTAGAGTTTAGAGATCTCGAAATATACAAAAGATTGAAAGAGTTAAGAAAGCTCCGAAGAAACTTGAAATCATCTAACTCCACGTCTAGGATAGGCCAATCTTTATCATTCTCAATAATTCATACTAACTCTTGACAGTCCGTCTCAAAGTGGAGGTCAATGTGGTTGTATTGAATCTGAGTTTCCATTGCCCATTTGAGTCCCTTTAGTTCAGCGTGCAGTGCAGATCTCGTTCCCGACACACCTCTTTGCCCCTGCATTTCGATCACATTATTAATCACAAGTTGAAAATCCAGTCCTGTCGTTGCTTTTCCCCCCACCCAAGAAGCGTCCACTTGGCATCGCGGTCCGGTGCTCACCTGTGATTCCGGGTTCGACACATTTATGCCTTCTGTCTCCTCTGTTTCGAGCATTGAAAGTAGATGAGCAACCTCCCATGATGCTGCTTCACTTCGGGCCAGTAGTACGGTATCCAATGGTGACACATCTAAATCATTGAATACTTTCTCGTTTCTCGCCTTCCAAATCAGCCATATGAACCACGGGAATAACTCAATGTCGTCAGGTGAAGATTCAAAGTCGTTCAGACGCCATAGAAGATGGTCGAAGTTACGGAACATAGAGCTACACGGGAACAGCCCCGGAGATGTCATAAATGGAGATAGAGCCCACACTTGGAATGCCGGCGGACATTCGAACAGGAGATGGTTAATGGATTCATCGTCCGCTCCACATCGTTGGCACATTCTATCTGATCCACAATGCGTTTCGTTGAGTTTGTTAGCAGTAGAGTCGATGCCCAATAATACTTGCCAAAGGAAATGCTTATTTTTTTCTTGGCGCGTTCACCCTCCATACCTGTTTCCTCAGTAAGACTGTGCATGGTTCAGTAACTTGCCGACTTGTTAACTCCGAGCTTATCTCGACAGCCACATGATAAGCTGCTCGGACAATATAGTGTCCGGTTGTGTGCAGCTCCCATAGGTAGTTGTCCGAGCGATTTAAACGACTCGGTTTCATAGCAAGGATGCACGACACATCTTCTACCGCGATAAATCTCTTGATTAGACCCACGTCCCACTCCAGTATTTCTTGATTAATGAGATGATGTACTTTCAAATCAGGATCTCTAATCGCATTCACACTACGGGCAGGCCGCGCCGGTACGGAGTGAATCCAAGGATCATCACATACTTTTGTATCTGCGCCATTTCCGAATGATACGCCGAATCCCTTTTTCCACAATGAACTTAGCCTCCATTATACTTTTCCATCCAAAATATGGGTTTGAAGATTTCGGAACAACAATGTATTAGAGGATCGAAAGTACCTTCCTTTGAAGACTCTGGCCAGGAGCGAGTCTGGGTATTTTAAGAGTCTCCATAGCTGTTTGCCCATGAAAGCAAGGTTGAAAGTTCATAGGTATAGAAATCCTAGTCCACCCTTGTCAAGTGGAACGCAGGTTTTGCCCCACACAACCCATTGAAGGCCTTTGTTGTTCTCCTTTGTGCTCCACCAAAATCTAGCTATTGAGCTCGATAGTTTCTTCGTAATCCCTATTAGCAGTAGATAGCAGGACATGACGTAGGTAGGTATAGCTTGCGCCACCGATTTAATATAAACTTCTTTTCTACCTTTAGAAAGTAATCTACCAGGCCATGTATTAATTCTGCCATTAAGTATGTCCTTGAACAAAGAGAAAACTTGGTGAGCAGTGGAACCCAAGAAGCAAAGGAGTGGACTTAGAAGTTGTTTTGGTGCTTAAATGACCCATCAAGAGAAGCTGCAAAACTATCAGTGCAGTCACGACACTCGTTTGAACATCAGTCAAGAAATTATCTATGCTCTCGTACTTTTGGTAATACACATTAATATCTTACAAAAAGCATTTGTCATTGTTTACCTGATGATGCTCAACCTCTAGGGGAAAAATGCAGCAAAGGATTTAGTTATCTCACATGATGATGGTACACTATGTAATCCAAGGCGAAGAAGATGATGATAAACGGCAGAAGGATGTGCTAACTACTGCATAACGAGACCAACATGGTTATTCTTTATATTTGAAACAAGATAACTAAAAGAATCTAGAAGCTTCAAACCATCTGTAATTTATTGAGCGCTCACTTCGTTTAGAATTTTATAATAGTCTCTAATGTGAATGTACCAAATACACAATGCAAAAATACAACCTGGCCACCCATATTAGAATCCTAACTAAGCTCCATGCATTCCCCTCGTATCAAACCGTGAAGAATACAAAGAAGGATTTTAATATTATTTAGCAACCACAATGCACCACTTGCTTCCAATGTTTGTTAGATATGTACATATATGTATGTCTACCTTACTAACACAATGTATAGTTTTATTTTCTTTGTGTTGAGTAAACCAATTCTCAAACAAATCAACATAGCTGATCCGGGGCATTATTCCTTTGGTGTTATCAGTAGGAGTTTGAATCCCACCAAGCTCGTCTACTTTCTATCCTTCTGATAGGTCTTCTGACATATCTGCAGTTGTCTCCACTTGTGCTCTCTCTCTCTCTCAAGATGACGTTTAACATTACACTACATACTTTACTTCAACCTAAGTGAACAAAACAAGGCGGTGACTAACATAGATCACATATAAGGACAAAAGAACCAAAGGATGAATTTTTTTAAATATAATAATATGAAATCAAAGATTGAAACATATGTTATGATATTGATTCATATTTCGATCAAGAGTAGTATGAATATACAATAGTTAGAAAAAGCTGGGAAGCAACACCTATTTCTTAGCCAAATTCCAAATCCTCCAGTACAAATTCTGCAACCTCGTATTTCTCTCTTGCGGACTTTTCGTTGCAGCAACATGAAATTAATGAATCCAACTTATCAGTGATGAAGTAAAGAGAAAAAAAAAATCAAAAGTGATTGTGTGCTGTAACCATGAGAGGTGAAAATCTGTCTCATGGAATCCTCTAATAACCTCATCAACGAAATACCGAATCGGACTGAAATGGCCTCGCTCCCTTTGCAGCAACGAAGATTTGGAGTCTCCGAATTTGGAATGCTCGATCACTGGTTCAACGAGGAGTATTGGTTCTAGGTAACTATTCACCCAGTTGTTCCACACCATTTTCGCCACTAAAGGAAAAATACGACAAAGACCATCAAAAAGAAACATCGTCAACAATTGACCCTTTCCAATTTTTCTTTCCTGTGTTCGCAATCCCAGTCTGTCATCGTATCTCTTTTTTCTCTCAGAAATTTATTAAGAATCCAGCAAATTTGATCGTTAGTTTCAAAATTAACCATGTTTTGAACTCAAAACCGTCTTCTCAATCTCGAATCAGGCTCCATTCAGGCTTTCCTCTGGTGCTTATCAACCACTTAGGATCTCCGAGCGGAGGATTCCTTCCCGAGAACGGCTTATATGATCGGAACAGGGGTCGCTGGATCAATCCGATCGAGAAGATGAACATGCAACATGGGTCGCTGGATCAATCCGATTGGAGAAGATGAACTGGCAGTTACAATCTTGTTGATTAAAACGTCAGCGGTTGATCTGAAAGAAGATTACCGTAGATAAAGCGAGGTGAATAAAAGTCCTTCATGACGAACCATCGATCTGTATTTTTCTGTGAGGATTCAGGTGATTTTGAAGGATGCGATTTATTTAGGGTTAAGGAGAAGAGGATTTTTGACAGACGATATAAATCATACACTCGATAAACTTAAATTGTGCATTGATGGAATGAAAAAATTCCGTTGATTGATTCACTATGATTCTCTATTGATGGCAGATTCAAAATGCACTTGGTTGTACAAAGTGTTAGGAAATAAACTCGAATTTCCTCGAAAACCAGATATATGGGACTAGAGAAAATGCACACAAATTTGTTAACGGAGTTCGGCCAATTGTACCTACGTCTCCTGACCTGTTACAGATCTTTATATTAATAACCGAGAAATTACAACTCTCAACTCACACCCAAAACCTGAATACAGTCAAGAAAATTATATTGAATTTTCTTACACAAATTTTTTTTTTTGCATTTTTTATTCTCTTTCTTTCTTCTTATTTTTGTTTTTGGATTTTGAGATGCTTTACAACAATAAGAATCACTCTCTATTTATAGGAGAAACTTTTTTTTGGGGGGGGGGGGGGGGCTGGTGAGAAGTTGTTGAACTACTAGCCACATTTGTTGAATTTGGGAAGAAATCATTATCATTTTTTCTTTTCTCACCGTCCATCACATTTGCACCCTCTCCCACCGTCCATCACTACATCACGTAGTCTAACAATCTCCCACTTGAAGACCGATTTCAATTTGTCTTCACACCTTTATCAATGTAGCAGGTCTTTTGTGCGTGTTACTCTAACAAGCCAACCGAGGTTACACATAACCTCAACTTATCATACGGCACAACCTTTATTAACATGTCTGCCGGGTTCTTGCTTCCTAGGATCTTTTCAAGCACCAACACTTCATCTTCTAAAGCCGATCTGATGAAAAGATACTGAAGTTGTATGTGCTTCGTCCGAGCATAGTAAACTGGATTCTTTGCCAAGTCAATGGCACTTTTACTGTCAAAGTACAATACACTTTTCTCTTGGTCATGGCTTAGCTCTTGTAGAAATGATTGTAACCACATCATGTCCTTTGTTTCCTCTGTCGCCGCAACATACTCCGCTTCACAGCTTGATAGAGCTACAATCTTCTGCAACTTTGAAACCCAACAAATTGCAATACCACCAAAACAAAAAAAAAATTTCTTTCTTTCTTCTCTCTTTCTCTCTTCATGTTTGTGTTTTGGGATTTTGGGATGATTTACAACAACGAGAATCACTCTTTATTTATAGAAAAAACCTTTGGGGGGGGGGGATTGGTGAGAAGTTATTGAACTATTAGCAACATTTTTTTAATTTGAGAAGAAATCGATATCATTTTTTTTTCTCCCACCGTCCATCACTTTTCCACCCTCTCCCACGTCCATCACTACATCACATAGTATAACACAAAGAACCCCTTGGCATATGATATCACAGCTGTTGTAGTGGATTTTTTTTGGGTTTAGTGTCAGCTGCTTGTCATATAAGAGGTAAAAGTCAATTAAGATGCTTAATTGATTAGCAACTAAGAAGATAAAGTCTCTCATTCTTTCCTTTTATTTTTTATTTTGCACGCGGAGGTTTAAGAATGTTTTAGTGATTGGAGCTGATTCTTTATCTCGGTTTGTTGATTGGACGGATAGAGAAACTTGCATTCTCTTTGGGGACGCCGCTGGTGCTGTGGTTGTTCAGGTACTATGCCTTATGAAGCTTTGAGCAATCTCAAGCTGTCAATATATCCTAAGTTTTTGTATAAGTTTCTGAAACAGTTTATAAACTTAAGGGTATTATCACAAGAAAGAAAGTAGCTTGCCAAATTACTGATAAGTGTACATGAACATTTCATGCACGCTTGTGATATTGAGGATGATGGCTTGTTTAGTTTCGATGTACACAGCGATGGAGATGGTCGTAGGTAATTAGATTGTTATTTCATTATTTGGCCTATTTAAGATTCATCTTCTCCTTCTTTACCCTTAAGAACCAACAATTAAGATTCTCTGTTTCTACGGACATTTGAATGCTTCTGTTAGAGAATCCCAAACCGATGGTGCCTTGAGCTCCAATTTCTCGGTGTTGGGAGAAATTCCTCCAAAACAATCTTCATATTCTTGTATTCAGATGAATGGAAACAAAGTATTTCGCTTTGCTGTCAAATGCGTTCCACAGTCTATTGAGTCTGCTTCAAAAAGCTGGTCTTCCTGCTTCTTCCATTGATTGGCTTCTCCTTCATCAGGTATTCCTATCATTTATCCACCCTTCATAGATAAGAATCTGATATTTAAGTTATTATGGTGAAAGTTAATAGACTATGGTTAAATAGGAAGTCTATATAAAAAAAATTGCAGGCAAACCAAAGAATAATAGACTCCGTGGCTTCAAGGCTACAATTCCTCTAGCTATTGATGAGGCAGTGAGAAGCGGAAAAGTTAAACCGGGACATACCATAGCCACTTCCGATTTCGGAGCTGGCTTAACTTGGGGTTCAGCAATTATCAAGTGGAGATAAATGGTTAAAATTTGACATTTTAGTTTACTTCAGAGCCAAAGTTCTTCTCCTTCTCTCTTCCACAAAATTAAAGGGAAGCATTGGAAATGGGTTTAACCGGCCTGGTTTAGTCCGGGTAAATTTGAAGGTAAAGCGCATTTTGTCTGATTTCGTTTTTTCTGTCTTTTTTGGAGGTTTCATTGTTGTTAGTTTATTTTGACTGCTAATAATCAAAAGAAAAAGAGATTTTTTTCCTCATTATTTATCGTTTGTAATGTTATACAACATTTCTATATTTTCTTAATTCTTTTTATGTTACTTTTTGTGTTTGTTAGTGATAAAGTTTGGGGTTGTTCTAGCGTAAATCATATATATATATATATATATATAAACGGCGGCCTATGTATAATTGAAAAGTATATTTATGTGCAATTATATAAAAAAATTTTTATTACAATACTAACTATTATTATACTGGTTTAGTTCTTCTATATAAAAAAATAGATTATTACTAAAGTACTAGTTGATATTTTATCTATGATTTATTTTGTTTGTTCAACAATTGAAACATCAACATAAACTATTATATAGGGAATCACAACTGTAAATATTAAATAAGATTGAGAACATTCAAAAGTCTGACACAAACAACAATATTAAAAAGGCAAGACCTGAACTTAAAAAGAAGAACAAATTGATGTTCCTCAGCTGTCTTAGTTATGTCATAAGAGATAGTTTGCATCAATCATATATCACACCAAAAATCAGACTGAAACTCACATAAAATCAAAATTTCTAAGAAAAACCATCTCCAACGATATCACCAATTTGGTGTTGTGAATAGTGTCAAATTTAGTGTTTTGATAAATAGTGTTTTTTCCCATCTTCAACCACAAAGCCAAATTTCATACAAAAAAAAAGTTTATTAGTATATTTTAATAGTTTTAATAAATACTAATTATTCATATAATACATTAATTACAAATTAAATATAACATTATCTTCGGTGACGGGAAAAAATTACAATAAAAAATAGCTGAAAATAAATTACATTGTACTAGTTCTCAAAATTAACATATTTAGACCACAAACGTTCGATTAATGCATTTCGAAGTTTAATCCTAGGTATTTGATTTTTCCGTGTCGAACTAAGAACTCTTGAAATCGGACATCTTAATTACTCGCCATTTCAACTTCTACAGATGGGACTTTGGTTTGTTCTTTAATCGATGCATCAACATCACGTCCATTCTCTAAGATCATATTGTGCATTATGATTTAAGTTAATATATTAACCAATTTGCATATCTATAATGATGTTTTATGCAGTTCTGAAATACTGGAATGGATCCTACATCTAGTACCAAATATCCAAATTCTGAAGCTGATTCGAACCCGAATTCGAACGGTACCCGAATGCCCAAACCAACAAAATTTAATTTAATAATAAACACCATAAAATAATAATATTTTAATATTTGGTGTAGTGAATAGTGAAACACAAAAATAAATATTTGGTTTTGGTATTCCATTGGAGATGTCCTTATTACCAACAAAATAAATTAAGTTTGTCTTTTTTACTAGCAATTTTTTTCTCGGCTTCTGCTCTTGTATATCTACTAGAGGTCTTACACCCCCCGCGCACGCGCGGGGGTTTGTGTGTTTTGTTCGTTTTCATGACTTCACTCCTAGAACATGTTAAACTAAAATATGTGCATCAGAATAGTGCAAAAACGATTTAACAACAGATAGTACATCTGATATTAAAAACCGCAAAGAAACAAAGCTGAATCAAGAGGACTTGCGCAGTAGAGAATGGTAAATTCTAAGAAGCTGAGGAAAAAATGTGGATTCATATGCAACTTACTACCGAAGATATTATGGACAGGTCAGGAAATAAAACAGCTTTCCTTTGTCTTTGATGGCCCAGAAGATTAAACCAAAACAAAATGCAAGAATTTAAAAGCTAACCAAAGAATGACCAGCACAAGGAGTTAGTAGTGCTAGAGATGTTTCTCCTGATTCTGTTGAAGCCTTGGTTTCAACTCTTGACCAAGTCCAATTTTTTAAATCTAGAACTTGTATACATTCCACGGAAAAAATACTTAAAATTATCAATAGGAAAGAACATGAAACCGAATACTTCAATTAAAAGATCAGTTTATGCTTATGAATCATATGTGTTGCTTACATTAAGATCACCAAGGTAACAGCCATTGTGATTTCCACCAAAATATACATCTTATCTTGAATAACTGCTGCTCCATGCTGAAGCAAATAAGATAAACATGAGTTAGAAAATGCAGACGATACAAAACAAATCATAGGTATGCAATTACAGTTTTTTCCCACCCCAGGGATGCAAATACAATTCATGAGTTCTCTAAGCCTAATGAAAAGGCCTCTGGCTGAAGCATATGCGCCTGGTAAAAGACTGTAATTGAGTAAGCAGGAAAACTCTTTTTAAAATTCGATAATCTGAGCCATCAAAACTATAGTACAAATAGCTTCTCAGCAAACTGTGAATGCCAGAAAAAGTTTAAATGAACTATCTCGTGCATCGCCTATGACAGTGCAAAGGAAAATATTATCCATATGTTTCAAACCTTAGCTTGTATATACTTCTCCTTGATAGATATCATATCAGCATAGCTAGGTTTTCCAGTGCCATCACTCTTGATTATCAGACCTGCGCATACTTGGCAAAACATTAAAAAAATTATTATGTCTATGTGATTGATTTCTTATAGCTTTGGATGCTAAGGTCAACATTTCAATCATAAACGGAAATATAAGTGGAGAGGGTGTGCTCCACAAAGAGATCGTCTCCCTTTCTCTTAAACTTTTGGTGCTCCTTCAGCTGAATGACGAGCACTATATCTCCAGTGACGGTATGAGGCTGTTTTCAAGAGAAGAAAAGAAAAAGAAAAGGAGAAAGTCAATAGACGTAGAACATAATGATGATCAAAAGTACCAAGATTCCATGTAGACTTTTGTAGGTTAATATGTGCATAATGTTCTAAGAATCTTACTTGTTAGGCCATATCTTGAGATCCTCTTCAGTTGGCGTTAGGATCAAGTCAACGAAAGCATTAGAAGAAGAAATCTATGGCACATGAGGTGGGCTAGCATCAACTTCCCAGATCCTGTTTCTAGTGAATCCATGCGATTTCGAGTACACCAAGGTTACTAAACTGCACGAACAAAAACATAATTTCATGAACATATTTTAATAGTAAAATGGAACAAACATAGGAAGAAATATAAACACATACCTGAGGAAAGCATAGAGGAATCCCTCCACCGATTGGTTTTGGAGGCTTGAATATAGCCTGCAAAATGTAGAGCACATGGTTTCAGATCTCTATTGCTTGGAGCTTATAAGCTCACTTAACCGCTTCATCTGCTCGTCCCCTGAATGTAATTTTCTGACTACGTTGCGGTCCCTTCTTGACAGCTACTTCAAGCACCTTCTTCTCAGATCCAAATGCATCATATCTCTGCAACAAATTTCACATATGTCCATTTGTGACTGTGCTTGAACGTCGACAACAGAGAATACATGCCCAAGTTTAACATATTCAGGAAACACTAACCACAGTCTATATTTTTGTTTAATTTAATTTTTTGTTGTTGCAAATATCTAGTCCGAAACCTGAATTCGCATAACTGAAATTATATACCTGTTGACTTTGTTGATTGAGTTTCTTAACGGCGACGGTAAGTGGAAGAGAATGAGAATCTCCTCCGGTGGGATGTCAATGGTGGCTTGATACCCACTACCAAAACCACCTTCTCCGATCTTAAGCTTTCTGTCAACACCACACGTGGCGTCACTGAGTTCCTTGTAAGAGAGAACCCTCAGATTTCGATTCTGTTCGCTCTCTGTTTATAAGTCTCTGATACTTGTTAGAGATTGCAGAGATCTTCGTGTTGGTAGATTGAACGAAGAAGACTTCGTTGGTTCATCCTACTCGATCAGAAGGAAGAATTTGTTAAACACGCACCTTCACGCACCTTCTCACCAGGTGGAACATCGATTGCATACCTTTCTGAGATGTGATACGAATTACCCACGAAATCTGAAGGGACGCCATATTGATATTTCGGTGTTACTTTTGAAAACGAAGTGCTGGGGGAATTAATTCGTAGTTATGTTAAACTTGGTGTGAAGAATTTAAGGGTGGAGAAACGGTTGATGAATGGGATTCCAATTTGAGAAGAGAGATGGTTTCATATGATACAGCTCCTAATCGAAGGTGAGGGAGACGCCTCTCTCTACAGAAGAATGTGGCCAGGTATTTGGGCTTTTTTGTCTAATATTTTTTAACAGATTTGGGCCTGTTAGATTATTTGACAAAAATTATTGCCGATTAGTGTTTTTGTACACGTGTCGCTCCAGCAGGAGAGTTGGTTTCCTATTATAATATAGATTATGATTTCATTAGCAGCTTAAACACATCTTTTGTAATAAAGATTCAAGAACTAACAAAACAAATGGATTGGAAGGAGCTTCCATCCAACATAAGAGACGACAAGATAACCAAAGAAACCAAGACTTTGATCTCTTCTCTTCCTTTACAAACAGTTTCCCAAGGGCGGAAGGTTTGTCAATATAAAGGATGTTGGCCCTCATAGTCGCGCTCCTTGAGAGATCAAAGAATCATTCTCCTTCTTCTTATACTCTACGATATGATAATCCTCATGGTATTGTAACATTAGTGGAGATCAATATGTATCACAAAAGCTCAATTCTAACCTAGCCATGTTCTCATCATTTCCGAGGCTGTTCTTGACTCACTTGCTATCCACGTGATGGATTTTTACTTATTTTATTTGGGTCAAAGTTTCTTGATGGATTTTTACTTATTTTTTACTTATTTTATTTGGGTCAATGTTCTTATTACTAGTAATAGGTTAAATGATACTTCTATTTTATTTCACTTTACTGTTTTTATTTACTCTCTTTACTTTATATAATTTTTAATCTGGAAATTTCATTCTTTCGATAGGGAACTCTAGACTTTATGGTATACAAATGATAATAAACCCTTTAATCAACCATTTATGATTTCTTTTTCTTTTTCTTTTTTTTGAGTAAATGTTAAATTGATTCAAAATAAAAAACTTTTTTACAAAAGATTCATATGAGCCATGAATCAGATAACTTTTGAGCTTTTACACGATCTTAGAAAGAGAAAGAGCTAGTTTGGCTGTGAAGCGAACCAAAGTTACAGAGTATATTTATGCTTCCATTCGAACAAGAGAGGATAGTCTATTACAAACTATCCTCTCAATATTCCGGATTATTCCTGCTGGTTGAATTGGACTATCTCCGTGCTTCCTAGAGTTTTGATTTCTCCATATTGATTAGATAGCCGTTTGAAAGAGGTATCTAAGAGGATACAACTTCGTTGTGTTCCGCGTAGTATCCACAAGCACAATCAGAATGCCGTTCCATTCAATAGAGAAACTCGGACCAAGTAATTTGCTGGATAGAGCTCGCCAAATCTCCACGAAATACTTACACTTGAAGAACAAGTGATCTATACTTTCAGAATGAGTATCACAAAGAATGCACTTCGGATCGTACTGATTGTTCCACTTCTGAACTCTGTCCCCCATAGCTAATTTGTTCAGTGTCGTAAGCCAGATAACGAAAAAAGTTTTGGGGTTGCATAAGAGAATCATACACCTTTATGCCAAGATGTAACCAGATATCTTTGCCGAGTGATTTTCCAAGTTTAGTGAGATCTGAAAGCCGGCTAGAAATATCCTTTGCCTTTTCACAACCGCAAATCATGATCAAGAGTAAGTCCTCTATCCCTGATTTTCTGCAGTTCGTTTTCAATTTGGTTCAAAACATCAAATCTGTGTCGTCTTCTCCCACGCAATTGAACATCCATCTCTACTGTTGCCGGAAGCTTAATACCCAGGTTGATAGACCCTCTTTCACATGTTATATCATAAATTCGTCCCAAAGGGCACCAAATATCAAACCAGAACGAAGACTCCGCTCAACTATTAACTTCAACCTTCGGAGATTGTCAGCTTGTGAGAGATACTTGAGTATCTTTTTCCACATCCAGGAACCTAGAGAACTCAGTTTTATCGACCATAAGGATCCTTTTCTAATTAGATATCGCTTGATCCAGCGAACCATAGTGAGGAATGATTGGATAGAAATCTCTAGATTGGCTTTAAATTACTTACGTTGTTTGCTCCTGTGATGGATTTCAAGCCAAGCTAGCCTTCTATCTTCGGCCTTAAAATATCCTGCCAAGCAACTTTAGTTTTCCTGGCATTTAACTCCGGCGCAGACCATAGAAAGGCAGCACATAACTTGTCAATTTCCCGAATGCAAGCTTTGGGAAATCGATAAGCAGGGATCCAAAAGTTCGTTAAGCTCTGAATGACATATCCTATTAATTATAAACGCCATGCAAAAGAGAGATTTCTCGCGGTCCATGACCTTATCCGGATTCTGATTTTCTCCAAAAGTCGGATATAGTCGTTCACTGACATCCTTTTTGTCATCAAAGGCAGTCCAAGATAACGAACATGTAGTTCTTCGGTGTCAAAAGCGAAATGTTCAAGTCTCCAACTAAGTATATTGTTTATTTCTCCAAGCTTATATGCAAGCCATATATCGCAGAAAATCTTTTGAAAACATTGAGAATGCCATCAATTGATTGCTTCTTTCCATCAGCAAAAATCAGTAAATCATCTACAAAACATAAATGAGTTAGTTGAAGAGAATGACAATTAGGGTGATAGACTATTTCTTTATCCACAACAGATTTATCCAACATCTTTGATAAAACTTGCATGCAGATAACAAATAGATCAGGCGAGAGAGAACATCCCTGGCGCAATCTAATATCCCGTTAGCTCCCCATTGACTTGAAACGAGAAACTAGCCATTGTTATACACCTTTCAATCCATAGAACATAGCCATCCAGGATCTTGAGAGCATTTAGAATGGCTAGCAAAAAGGACCATTGGACTGAGTCAAAAGCTTTTAAAATATCTATCTTCAATGCACATCTCGAAGAGATAGTATCCTTATTGTAGTTTTTGACCAATTCAAGCAAGAAGGACATTCTCCATAAGTAATCTACCTTTAACAAAGGTCGATTGATTGGGAGAGATGAAAGAGAGCAGAAACTTCTTTAGCCGATTAGCTAACAGTTCAGAGATAATCTTGTAGAGTACATTACAATATGAAATCAGCTGATAATCCTTGATATGCTTAGCTTCGTTTTTCTTTGGGATCAAAGCAAGGATTGTTGAAATTTATTCGTGTAGGTAGAACCCTTGTCAAAGAATGGCTGAATGGCCAAAGCTAAATCCTTCCCTACCACATGCCAAGCTGTCATAAAAAACTCACATGTAAGTCTATCCGAACCCGGAGATTTGTTACTAGCCATTGAAAACAGTACCTTCCTTATCTCCTCATATGTCACATTTTTGATCAGCATATCTTTATCCTCCTATGAACATTCGAAACCCAGCAGTATGTGAAGGTCCTCTGTTGAAATGCTTTGACTATTTTCCACACTTTGAGTGAGAAAATCGCTAAAATATGTAACCGCTTCTTCTCTTATTTCGGATTGAGTTGCTGCGGTAGTACAATCATTCCTCCGCAGTTCTCTGATGGCATTTCGAGACATGAGGACAGTAGCTACCTGATAGAATTGTTTGTTATTCCCAGCACCTACTTTAAGCCAATGGATCTTTGATCTTTGGCTAATGACTTTCTCCTCAATTATTGATAGTAAACGCCATCTATCATACGCGATTGATTCTCTTCTTATAGCTTCTAGAGAGTGGCTGAGAAAAGTCTGCTTCTGAAGATCACATATAGTAAGGAAAGCCTGCTTTGTCTTTTTAGTGATTGCTCTAATACTGGCTTTACTCAGCTCTCGCAAGCTCGGTTTATGCGATTTTAGTTTCTTCGACAGCCTATAAAGCACAGAGGTTGAGTTGAAAATTTCCTCAGTCCCTGACTCTAGCAACGGCAGAAAACCAGGGAGCTCAGAAATTGCTTTATAGAATGATGAGGACATCCAACTTCTAGCAGAACCACCAAGGGAGGTGCTCGATCCTTTTGTGCCAAAACGACCAATCCCGAGGTCCAGGAGCAAGGCCACTCAACACCAAGTTAACCTGTACGTGGGGAAGCTAATGGAGCAGCTGGAGCATGTGGAAAAATCACAAGAATCATTTCTAAAAGAATTGACCCCAAGACCCTCTCAAATGGAGCTTATTGGTGACCAAGAGCTCAAACTTTAACAAACTGAAGAAGGTGACCAAAACAACCAATTGGACAGACAAGAAGACTTCCAGGAGACCCTAGGCCACCTGGAAACCAGTTTAAAATCACTGAAGATCACCGAGTTCCTAACCTTCCAAATTGGACCCGGTTTAGCCGATAAACCGACTTTGGCAACCACACAAGGCCAAACCGGTTTAGACCATGGCCCATGAGACACCAATCAATCCAAGATACTTATTAAGGCCAAGTCTGCTAGAGAAATCTAGGAAGATGGGTTCATTCAAGCCCATAAAGACCCTTGGCCATTTTTAGCCCAAAAGGGCAAGTTTGGGAACAACTTGCACTCATCTTCTTTTGGTCATTGAGGACGACCTTTGAAGACTCCCAATGAACCAGGGGCTCTCAATATGTCTTGTGGCTGGATTGGATTGCTTAGGAGATCATTCACTTGAAGACTTTCCTTAAGAAGACTAAAATTAAGCCATTACTTCTAACGGCTAGTTTTATTATTTTATGGCTGATTTTTATTTCCTTTCATGCATTCTAGACATTGAGACTTCACCTATAAAATCTCAACTTAGTTCTTTGTATTATTCACCTTATCTTTTGAATTAATCTAAGCATTTTGTTGCTACACAAAATTCTCTTGTCTTTTGTTTTTGTTGAGGAATCCAAAAACCAAAGTTACGCTTGTTCTATATCACAAGATAATCACCTCTTGTGTGGGCTAGAACCTCCCTCTCCGCCATCACTCCGCCTTAGAGCTTAATAAGACCAGAACTATAGTTCCTCTTGTCATGTTCACCCTCTTCTTGGTTGGTTTGATCTTCATCTCCATTGAAGGTCATATTATTTTGGTGCCAGAGCCAAAGTTCCTACAAAAAAAATCAGGTTGAGTCTATCCTTTTTCCTAAAAAAAACTTTCTCTTAACCTTTTTGTTTTGGCTACTTTTATAATTTTATTTTAATTTTTAAAAGAAATTATTTTGCTCATTATTTATTAGAATATTTATTTCTGTTTTCTAGATTTTAATTCGTGTTTTTACAAAAAAAGAAAAAAAAGGAAACTTGATTGGTCCATATCTAGCAACATGACAACATCTCATCATTTACCGGTTTTGAAATATTTGGTCATAACTTCTAATTGAAACCAAACCGGCCCTAGTTTCTTGCTTTGTGACGCTAGTACGCATTGATACAGAGGCACAATAGAAAGATAGGCCGAAAAAGTTTCATAATTTTGAGTTATAGCCTGATAATCGGATTTTGGACTGGTCGTAACCTAAAATACTATTTCGGTTTTTTCTGTGGTGTTTTTCTCATACCATGTCTTTCTTATAACTTCTATAGGCTATTTTAAGAGTTTGGGTCGAAAGAAATAGTCACAGGCCAGATCTGGTTTAGGAGTTAATCAAGTTGGACACAATTTTCCTTATTTGGCCTAACCGGATTTCCAAAATCAGTTTTTCTTATTTTTTCTGGAACTTTCACCGTACCATATCTTCAATATAAGATTTTTGGTTTAAATTAAGAGTTTTGGCCGAAATAAATAGGCACCGGTCCGATCTGGTTTGCAAGTTATTTAACTTGGCCATAACTTTCGTCGTTTGGCCTAACCAGATTTCCAAAATCAGTTTTCTTATTTTTTTCCCGCAACTTTCACCGTACCATATCTTTAATATAATCTTTTGGGTTTACATTAAGAGTTTTTGTCGAAAGCAATAGGCACCGGTCCGACCTGGTTTGCAAGTTATTCAAGTTGGCCACAACTTTCCTTATTTGGCCTAACCGGATTTCCAAAATCAATTTTCTTTTTTTTTCTGCAACTTTCACCGTACCATATCTTTAATATAATCTTTTGGGTTTACATTAAGAGTTTTGGTCGAAAGAAATAGGCACTGGTCCGACCTGGTTTGCAAGTTCTTCAAGTTTGCCACAACTTTCCTTATTTAGCCTAACCGGATTTCCAAAATCAATTTTCTTTATTTTTTTCTGCAACTTTCACCGTACCATCTCTTTAATATAAGCTTTTGGGTTTTCATTAAGAGTTTTGGTCGAAATAAATAGGCACTGGTCCGACTTGGTTTGCAAGTTATTCAAGTTGGCCACAATTGGACTGTACCGGTCCACTCGGGTACACCAAAAAAATGGCCAACCTTGATTTTTTGGTTTTCTACGCAATTTTCTCTGTACCATCTCTTTAGTTTAAGTCTCTTAGGACTAAATAAAGGTTTTGGTTCAATTATATTGCCCTGGTTCGATTTATTTTGAAAGATATTAGGTTTGGCCACCATTATCCTTTGAATTTGATACTTTCGTTGGATTTTTGTTAGGTTCCATGGCTGACAACCATCACCCACCTCCTCCTCCAACAAACCCCATGGCTGCAATGATGCAGATGCTGCGAAACATCCAAACCAAACTCGAAACACAAGAAGCAAACAACACCGATTTAATAAACCGAGTGGCTCAAATGGAGAGGCAACGAGTCAATGGGGAGTTAAACCTGAATGGACGGCTTCCTAAGGAAGCAGAACACCGTGCTAATGTAGGTCAAAGAAATAAAGGCCCTAGACGTGCAAGAAGGTACATTGACTATGAAGATGGGTTTGAAACCGATGAAAATGAGGCACCACCACGACCTTCTCCACGAGCAAACTCCAATGATTTGAAGATGAAACCACCTACTTTTTCTGGAAGAGTAGACCCAGAAGCATACCTGGATTGGGAACAAAGAATGGACCGAATATTTGAGTGCTACACCTACACCGAAGCAAATAAGGTTATCATGGCAACAACTCAACTAACAGTGTATGCTCTCACATGGTGGGATAGAGAGGCTACTGATCGAAGGAGAGCACATGCTAATCAGATCACAACATGGTTGGACATGAAGCTATTGAGGAGGAAGAGATATGTGCCTCCACACTTTCTTCGAGATTTGCAAAGGAAATTTAGAAGACTTACCCAAGGCTCAAGATCAGTATTAGATTATTTTGAGGAGTTTGAGCATATCAAGAAAATACTGGAGCTAGAAGACATGGAGGATGGCTTGATGGTTCAATTTTTGGATGGTTGGAATGATCGCATTTCTCGAAAGGTCGAAAGGCAACTATTCCATAACTTGCAAGATTTTATGAATAGTGCCATTAAAATTGAGCAGCAAATCAAGAAGAAGACGTTCCTGTTCAACAAGAGTAAGCCACAAAGTTCATGGAATCAAAGGACTCAAGACAAAAGCAAAGCTATCCAAGTAGAGTCAAAGTTCAAGAGCAAAGTGGATGACAAAATCAAAGGACAGCAATTCCAACACTAGCAAGACACAAGATACCACTTCTAGAGCTAGAGATATCACTTGTTTCAAGTGCCAAGGCAGAGGACACAAGGCCAACGAATGTCCTAACAAGCGATTGTTGATTGTGACAGAAACGGTCGGTTATGAGTCTTTAGATGAAGAGGAGATGGCCACGGTTGAAACTGATGATTCTTATGCCATTGAATACCCTGAAGATGGAGAATTATTAGTGATGCAAAGGGTTCTCAGTGCTGTACCTGACCTTGAAGACACGCTCCAAAGAGAGAACATCTTCTACACCCGATGCAACGTTAAAGGCAAGGTATGTTCTCTCATAATTGATGGTGGCTCTTGCACTAATGTGGCAAGTGCTAAAATGGTTCAGAAACTTGGCCTTGAGAGCACTAAACACCCAAAGCCTTATAGGCTAAAGTGGCTCGATGATAAGGTTAAGATTACTATAACGGAACAAGTGATTATTCCCTTTAATGTGGGGAGATACCAAGATTCTATTTTGTGTGATGTGGTCCCCATGAAAACCAGTAATATCCTTCTAGGTAGGCCATGGCAATTTGATAAGGAATCTATCCACAATGGTCGTACGAACCATTACACCTTCATGCATGACAAACGAAAGTTTACCTTAGCACCTCTCACTCCTTCTCAGGTACATTAGATGCAAGTGAAAATGTCTAAGGAGGAGGAGTCTGTTTCTAAAAGCAAATGTTTGATTAAATCTAGTTAAATTTCTAAGGCTTTATATCATGATGCACCTGTCCTACTAATGGTCTTTAAAGAAATTTTGAGTGCAGATTTCAGCTAGCTAGATTTATCCATGGAAATTGTCAAGCTTTTGGAGAATGTTCCCAGATGAAATTCCTCATGGCCTGCCTCCAATTCGTGGCATTGAACATCAAATTGACTTCATACCAGGTGCTCCTTTACATAATAGAGCCGCCTATCGAGTCAACCCAGAGGAATCCAAAGAGATACAAACGCAAGTCCAAGAACTACTCGACAAAGGATATGTGCGAGAAAGCCTTAGTCCATGTGTTGTGCCAGTCCTACTAGTTCCCAAGAAGGATGGAAATTGGCGCATGTGTGTGGATTGTAGAGCCATCAAGAACATTACCATCAAGTATCGTCATCCTATTCCAAGGCTTGATGATATGTTAGATGAGCTAAGTGGTGCCACGATTTTCTCTAAGATTTATCTTAAGAGTGGATACCACAAAGTAAGGATGAAAGAAGGTAATGAATGGAAGACAGCATTCAAGACCAAGCAAGAGCTTTATGAGTGGCTACTCATGCCGTTTGGTCTCACAAATGCACCAAGTACCTTAATGCGCTTAATGAACCAGGTTCTAAGATGTTTTTATCAACAAATTTGTGGTTGTTTACTTTGATGATATATTGGTTTATAGTCACTCTTTGGTTGATCATGTGTCGCATCTTGAGTTGGTTTTAAAGACACTTCGAAAGGAGGGTCTTTTTGCTAACTTAAAGAAGTGCACATTATGCACTAACAAGTTAGTATTTCTAGGTTTTGTTGTGAGTTCACAGGGCCTACAGGTACATGAGCAGAAGATAAAAGCTATCCAAGAATGGCCTACACCAACGACAATTAGCCAAGTTCGGAGTTTCCATGGATTAGCTAGTTTCTACCGACGGTCTGTGAGGGATTGTAACACCAAGGCAGCACCATTGACTGCTATAGTCAAGAAGAAAGTGGGTTTTACATGGAGTAAGGATCAGAAACAGGCCTTTGAAGAACTTAAGGACAACTTGACTAAAGCACCCGTTCTTGCGCTACCCGATTTTGATAAGTCATTCGAAGTAGAGTGTGGTGCAAGTGGCTTGGGAATTGGGGCAGTGCTTAAACAAGGAGGAAAACCAGTAGCAAACTTTAGTGAAAGGCTTAGTGGAGCCACACTTAACTACCCAACTTATGACAAGGAGTATACGCTTTGGTGCGCGCAATGGAGACATGACATCATTATCTATTAGCTAAGGAGTGTATCATCCATACTGATCATGAGACTTTGAAGTATCTACGTAGTCAAGCAACACTCATGAAGAGGCATGCTAAGTGTCTGGAGTTCATAGAGACATTCCCTTATGTCATCAAGTACAAGAAAGGGAAAGACAATGTAGTGGCCGATGCGTTATCACGGATACATTCTCTAATCCCGACCATGGAGGCTAAGATGCTGAGTTTTGAACACATTAAGGAGTTGTATACCACTAATGAAGAGCTAGGATAAGTGTTCAAGAGTTGTGAAGAAGGCCCCTTCAAGTCCTTTTACAAGAACAATGGCTACTTATTTCGAGACAAACGTTTGTGCATTCCAAGGAGTTCACTCAGGAATATAATTTTGAGAGAAGCACACAGTGGTGGCTTAATGGGACACTTTGGAGTAGCTAAGACTTGGTCTATTGTCAAGGAGACTTTCTATTGGCCACATCTCAAGAAGGATGTTGAGAAGTTTTGTGATCGTTGCATTACTTGCAAGCAAGCAAAGTAAAAGACTAATTCCCATGGTCTTTACATGCCATTGCCGATTCCATTGGCACCTTGGTTTGATGTGTCTATGGACTTTGTGCTGGGATTACCAAAGATTAAACACAAAGACTCCATATTTGTTGTTGTTGATCGGTTTTCCAAGATGGCTCATTTTATACCTTGTGCTAAGGTTAATGACGCCACACAAACGGCTGATCTCTTTTTCAAAGAGGTGGTTCGTTTAAATAGCGTGCCAAGGACCATTGTTTCGGATAGAGACACGGAGTTCCTAAGCCACTTTTGGCGCACACTTTGGAAGAAGCTAGGAACCAAGCTCTTGTTCTCTACAACATGTCATCCACAAACCGATGGTCAAACGGAAGTGGTTAACATGACATTGGGTCCTAAGAGCTACAATTGGGAAGAACATGACGAATTGGCTGGAAGCAATACCATTTGTGGAGTTTGCATACAACCGAACACCACACTCGGCAACAAAACTCTCACCCTTTCAAATTGTTTATGGTTTTAACCCTTTTACTCCACTTGATTTAACTCCTTTACCTCCTTCTGAGTTTGTTAATGTGGATGGAGAAGCATAGCAGATTATGTGAAGAAGCTACACCAAAAAGTCAAAGAGAACTTGGAGAGGCAAAGCGAGCAAAGAGAAAAAACAGTCAACAAAGGGAGAAAGAAGATGGTGTTTCAACCAGGATATTGGGTTTGGCTACACTAGAGGGCTAAAAGATTTCCCAAAAAGAGAAGCTCTAAGCTTGCACCACGTGGAGATTGCCCATTTAAAGTCCTTGAGAAGATCAATGACAATACATACCGCCTTGAGACCTTGTATACTGTTTCACCATCCTTCAATGTTAGTGACTTGGGTCCTTTTGATACAGATGATCCAGTTTTGAGGTCAAAACCTTCGCAAGAGGGTGGGAATGATGAGGACATCCAACCTCTAGGAGTACCACCAAGGGAGGTGCTCGATCCTTTTGTGCCAAACCGACCAATCACGAGGTCAGGAGAAAGGCCACTCAAGACCAAGTTAACATGTACGTGGGGAAGCTAATGGAGCAGCTGGAGCATGTGGAAAAATCACAAGAATCATTTCTAAAAGAATTGGCCCCAAGACCCTCTCAAATGGAGCTTATTGGCGACCAAGAGCTCAAACTTTACCAAACTGAAGAAGGTGACCAAAACAACCAATTGGACAGACAAGAAGACTTCCAGGAGACCCTAGGCCACCTGGAAACTAGTTTAAAATCCCTGAAGATCACCGAGTTCCAAACCTTCCAAATTGGATCCAGTTTAGCCGATAAACCAACTTTGGCAACCACACAAGGCCAAACCAGTTTAGACCACGACCCAGGAGACACTAATCAATCCAAGATGCTTATTAAGGCCAAGGATGCTAGAGAAATCAAGGAGGATGGGTCCATTCAATCCCTTGAAGACCCTTGGCCATTTTTAGCCCAAAAGGGCAATTTGGCCACAACTTGCTCTCATCTTCTTTTGGTGATTGAGGACGACCTTTAAAGACTCCAAATGATCCAGAGGCTCTCAATATTTTTGTGGTTGGATTGGATTGCTTAGGAGATCATTCACTTGAAGACTTTCCTTAAGAAGACCTAAAATTAAGCCATTACTTATAACGGCTAGTTTTATTATTTTATGGCTGATTTTTATTTCCTTTCATGCTTTCTAGACATTGAGACTTCACCTATAAAAGCTTAACTCATTTCTTTGTATTATTCACCTTATCTTTTGAATTAATCTAAACATTTTGTTCTACACAAAATTCTCTTGTCTTTTGTTTTTATTGAGGAATCCAAAAACCAAAGTCACGCTTGTTCTATATCACAACATAATAACCTCTTGTGTGAGCTAGAACCTCCGTCTTCGCCATCACTCCGCCTTAGAGCTTAATAAGACCAGAACCATAGTTCCTCTTGTCAAGTTCACCCTCTTCTTGGTTGGTTTGATCTTCATCTCCATTGAAGGTCATATCAGAGAATTTAAAGGGTCTCTTTGGTTTGTGCATAACACCTTGAATTTGAATCCGACATCTTAGGTGATCGGAGCAGCCCCCCGCTTCGAACACACAATAGCTATTACGAAATCTTGCCATTTACACATGATTTATCAGTGTTCTATCCAACTACTTGCAGATGACACCTTCATCTCTTTTATTACACCAGGTAATCCTCGGTCCATGGTAACTCATGTCAATAAGAGAGCAATAATGTGTTGTACTTTGAAAATATCTCATACCCGGAGGAATAGTAGGAGAGCTTTCATAACAAGAATTCTCCTCAACGTCTAGGATTTCATTAAAATCACCGAACATCAGCCACGGTTTTTTTCTAAAGTGGTGAATCCTGATGATTCTTAATGTCCTCCCAAAGCTCCCGTCGATCTTCTACTAAATTTGCTGCGTAGAAGAAAGAGCACAAAAATTCTTCTTCCATTCCTTCCATCAAAACGAAAAAAGTAATCATTTGTTTACTTGTAAAACATGGCGTGATCTGCACCTTCGGACACCACACTATCCATAATCTTCCCATCCGACTACTATCATAATTTGATATAACCGACCAGTCTCGAAAAACAGAAGACACAATATTTGCAGCTTTGTTCTCCCTTACCCTTGTTTTAATCATACAACCAAACTGAAAATCTCCAGCACTTATCCAATCTCTTAATACTTTATGCTTCATGATTTTATTCAGACCCCTGATGTTCCAAAAGAAACTATACGTCAGTGATTTCTTTTAGAGTTCCGTTTATTCAAATTACCATGGACATTGTCCTTAGTCTTTTGAACAGTGTACATTCCGAAAGGAATTTATGATTGTTATTTGAACTTCGCGGTAAAGATTGTCTCAGATGAGTTTCAGCTCTAGAAGTGTAGGAGTTTCATTCTCCTCAGTACTCTCTGCCAAATTTTCATGATGGGTATGCAGCTCTATATCGGTAGCTTTTGTCTTAGAAACCGTAGTTGTCCTCTCTTGAACAATGTCTACCTCTGTTTCATCACTTTTCTGCTCTGTTATATTCTCCCCATTTTGAACTGGTATTTCTCCCTCCTCTTCCTCATCTTGGCTTAGGATAGACTAGCGTGAGTGAGACAATAATGAGAATTGACCAAATTGAGGTCTTTATTGTTTCTCCGAAGATCTGCTGGCTTTACCCGGAGAGACTGTCAACCATGGTCCTTCTGTATCAGATGCCTTTGTTGGTGTTTTAACCTCTGCCATAATCTCCCCATCTTCTTCCACTGATTTTTCAGACCGTTTGTTTTCCTCTACCACCTCTGTCTCAACTCTCACCTCTTCAACGTCCTTTTGATCTGTAATTTTAGCTACCAGCACATTTTTCTCAAGTAGCTTATCATCATTACCGACTACCTTTGCGATACAAGCTACTGTGAGATGACCCCACTTCCCACAGTTTGTACACCGAGCTGGAAGCCACAGATACGAGTACTCTATCAGCGTATCTTTCCCCTGATAGTTAAATTTCATGGATTTTGGAAGTTCTTTTGTTAAGTTAGCCTTAACAAAAACTTTTGCAACTTTAAAATTATCACAATGAGCTGTTTCGGGATGTAACCGGTCTGGAATTCCAACTGGACTGGATACAAAACTTAAAGCTTTCCAGGAAACCATTTTGTGGGAACATTCTTAAGGTGAACCCACAAGGGAACCACTGTCACTTCAGGTTGAACATCCTCTTCAAAGGACGTCCACTTTGACATTATCACCGGAATATCTACCAAATTCCACATACCTCTGCGCATGACCCAGTTTCGAGTAATCGAACTACATATCTTAAGCTTCAACGTAGTGGAGTTAACCACAAAAACCTCAATCATCTATGTTTTGTCTCCAAGAGCCCAACTCTTATTGACTATAGCATGAACTTTAGCAATATGAGGAGCTTTTGCGATAAACTTGCCAATAAGAAAGTCTTCCCAAAGTGGGAAGCGTCTTGAAACACCTCCTCCGGCACAACCACATACCCGATCCTATTCTCCATTGTAACCTCCATGTCGAACTTTGTTAAACCTTTCTTCTTTTGAACTATCTACGCATACGGACTTCCAGAGTTGCTTTGCGTAACAAAACGTTGTTGTTGTTGATCACCAGATGAACACCCCACGCTGTACATAGCCTCCGTCAGAGACATCGAGCGGCACTGGAGCTGCCGTGGGATCTAAGAGAGAAAAAAACCCTAGTCGCCCAAAATTCCACCTCAGAGCTAAAACGCACTGTTTCTAAATCCACCTCAGGGTTTTAGTACAACCATTGTATGATTTCGTTTCAAATCTTTTTTTTTGAGGTTTCATTTTTGTTACTTATTAACTTGTTAGTTTATTTCGACTGCTAATAATTTAAAATAAAAGAGTGTTTTCATCATTTGTTGTTTGCAATGTTTTTTTTTTGGACAAATTAATTCATCAGTTATGGCAAATCCCAAATAATTTCCGTTTGTAATGTTAAGATAACATTTCTCTATTTTATTAATATTTCTCATGTTCTTTAATATTTTTTTGTTTGCTAGTGATAAAGTTTAAACCAAACGGAGAAATTTTTTCAACAATTAATAGATCACTTTTTAGTTAGTTTACTTGAACTATAATGATTTCCTATCCTTAAGTAACACAAAAGAAAGAAATGGAAAATTAGAATAACAATTCAGCTATCCAAAACAAAAGGGAAACACACATGTCAAAATAAAATAAGAATGGGAACATTTAAATGTTCAACACAAACCACAATACCGAAAAGGAAAGACTCGAACTCAAAATGATGTGGCCTCAAAAATTGTAAAATAATTTGTGGCACGAAGCTCTTGTTTCATGAGCAGGATAGCAGAGTTCAATCAACTAATTGAAATGCATCACGTGAAGAAGTCTTGACTTGCTAAGACTGTTCTGTCGTGTGAAGTTTGACACCAATTTGTTTCTCATTCTGTTTTGACAACACCAAGATTAGACTTTGTTTTGTTTCCGATGTTTGGTTTTAGTAATAGAAGATTAAGGTGTAGAATTTATAAAATTATTTTTAGTGAAATTTACTCTAAGTAGTATGAATCTTTAAAATAATTACTTACCTAGTATCCATAACACTAAGTTAGTAAACTTAGTGTTTAAGATGTGGAAAATGACCTAAATACCCATTTCTAAACACTTACCATTTATAATATATTTACCTTAAGAAAATCTTTAAAATTATATTTATATCAAAATAAAAACCAAAAATGTCAAAAAAAAATGATTTAAAAAAAGAAATAATAATTTAATGGTTAAAAAAATGGAAGGTAAAAAAAAAATGGAAGGTAAAAAAGGATTAATGATATTGAAGAATATTTCCGTTTTTTTTTTAAAGAATTAAACTTTCCAATTTTGAAATAATCATATTATTTAATTTCCTTAAAGCAATATTTTCGAAAATGGCCATAAAATTAACAAAAAATATTTTCTAAATTTTAAAAATATATAACAAACTTAAAGACTTATTTCGGTATTTTCATAAATTTATTATTAATTAAAAACACTTACAAAATTATTAGTTTATTATTTTTTGGGATTTTTGAATTGAAATTATTCCAATTTTTTTTTAAAACTATAAACCTACTTATTTTCTAAAGATATTATATTTTAAAAGTTTCATAAATCATTTGCTAAACATTAGTATTTAAATCTAAAATTTCAGAAATCATTTAAAGCAATAATTAATAACATTAATTATTGCTTCCTTATATGGTAAAACGGAATATTTCCGTTTTTTGAATAGAATTAAATTTCCTTTTTGTAATAGTCGAATTATATAATTGTCTTAAATGATTTTTTTCGAAAATTGCCATAAAACAATAAAATAGTATTTTCTAAATTTTAGGAAAATTAATAAGAAACGTGTAGACTGATTTGGGTATTTGCATTAATTTATTATTAATATAAAATACTTACTTACAAAAATTTATTATTATATAATTTTGGAATTTTAGAATAGAAAATTTTCAAATATATTTGTAAAACTATAAACCTTCTTATTTTATAAAGATATTATGTTTTAAAAATTTAAAAATAATTTTCTAAACATTAAAATTTAAATTTCAAAATTCAGAAATCATTCTCTAAACATTAAAATAAAATAAAAGTTTCAGAAATCATTTTCTAAACAATAATATTTCTGCCCAAGTTTATATTAAATTTAAAATTAGTGCTAAACAGTAAATAAGGAAACAACTAACAAATCCGCAAAAAAAAAAAAAATTCAAAATATGCCACGTCAGTAAATTTGAAAAATCTGTAAAAATTATTATAAATCTGTAACAAAGGAATTAAATCTGTAACACTATAACACTGGTTAAATAGTTTTTTTGACCTTTTGGTCTTTGTAACAGAGTTTCTTAAAACTGCAACAAATGAAAAAAACAGTAACACTGAAAATAAAATCTGTAGTTTAAATCCGCAAAGTCTTAAAAAAACTGCAAACTCATAAAAAAATCTTCAACACTAGCCGGAAAAATGCAAATAAAATCCGTAGAAATTTAAAAATTATGTAACAAAATAGATAAATCTGCAACACTACATACTACCTTAGTAATAAAAAAACAACTTTACTCTTTGTTACGGAGTAATATTTTATCCGCAACAAAGAAAAAAATCTGCCACACATAAATTTATATCTGCAACCAAAAATCTGTAAATTTTCAAATAAATCCGCAACCACAAAAATCTGCAACACATGGCTGTGGATTTAAATTCGTAGGGAAGGTGGCAATTTCGTAAATAAATGATTTTTTTCCAGAAATGGAAAAAAAGAATTAATGGCAATTCGGTAATTTTTTTTTTCCTTCCAAATGGTTATAAGGGTAGTTTAGACAATAAAATAGAGGAAAAAAATGTCAAAAGATTAGTACTAAGCTAGTAATTGCTCTATTATTTTATACTAGATAAATAAATTCCCCTTATTTTTAAAGATTTTGTATTTATAATGCAGGAGAAAAAAATAATAAAACCCAACCGAAGCCTTAGTTTTGCTAGCCCAATTAAACTTAACGGCCGATAATCATAAAAAGAACTTGGTAGAACCCATAACAAATGTCGACAATATCAAGGGCTGATGAATCAGATATGGTCGCAGAACTGAGGCGACCATCACCGAAAAAGTTAGCTCGATGATGACCGGTGTACCAAATTTGGACCGTTTCTGACGTCCTTGTTGGATTTTCTTCACAGTGACTTGAGTAGTAGTTCCGTATCAAAATGTCAACGGAGAAGACAATGGAGTTCGGTGAACGATAAGTGCTTATGTGGATTCTAGAATTTATCTTGTTGATCTGGTGACATTCAACAGTGATGTTTAAAGAGTAAATACCGGTTTGTTAGGATTCACTCAAATTCTCTCAAAGAAACTCGAATAGAAGAAGAAGAAAAACAGTGTCGCTCACGAAGAAGAAGAAGAAGATAATCGAGAAATAGAGCAAGAATTTTCGTTACATGCGAGAAAAGAAAGAACACACACAGATTACGCAAATCAAGATCACATAATGTGATCTCTACGTCTGGGCATGGCACAAGCAAGCTATCCACTATAGCTTTTGGATTACAAAGATTGCTTCTCTCTCGTTCACAATCAATGACACAACACTAAGAGAGAGCCACTCACAAGTCCTTTATATACTTAGGAATTAATCAAGTTTGATAGTCGGTTTAATACCGTTTGGCTTAGCTAAGGATAAAAACAGCTCTTTACAGGATTAACCTTCTTTCATTCAGCTGCCTCCTTAAATATTACACCTTTCCTAAAGCTAAACAAGTCATGTTATTCATCACCAAGACTTACAAACTCCACCTTGATGACTAAAATAACTTTATCTAACTCCTATCAATCTTGAACTTGTTGCATTGCCAGGCTTACCTGAACCGCTTAGTGTTCAGTTACTCCGAGGAATGCTAAGGCATCCTCCAACTTGTTGACAGGGAGAACTTTTGCCAACATATCTGTAGGGTTCTTTGCTGTTGGAATCTTCAACACTTTACATCTCCTTGAGCTATATAATGTCTCTTATGAAATGAAGCTTCCTGCTGATATGCTTTGTCCTTTCATGATGGACATTATTCTTTGTGAGACGCAACACACTTTGTGAATCACATCAGATGTCAATCGAGCTATGTTTAAATCCAAACTCTTCAAGTAGACCCTTCAGCCATATTCCCTCCTTCACGGCTTCTACCAACGCATGTACTCGGCCTCTATTGTTGATAGGGCAACTACATGCTGTAAGCTTGACTTCCAGCTAATGATGTTCCCTCCTGCAGTGAAGACATAACCAGATATGGACCTTCTTCTATCCAAGTCTGAGTTGAAAACTGTGTCACAATAACCATGTGTTTTGAACTCTGCACTTTTCCTGAGTTTTACATCCTGAGTTTTCTTTAGATATCTCAATACCCATTTGACAGCACTCCATTGAACCAGCCCTGGTTTGCTCATGTACCTGCTACCGGTCCTACAACATATGCAAGATCACACTTAGTGCATGTCATTGCATAATGCTTCCTATAGCATTAAATTATGGAATGTAATCCATATGAGTCTCTGTTTCATCATCTTTCAATGCAGTCAACTTAAATTGAGCTCCAATTGGTATAGATACATCCTTTGAGTCTTCCATATTGAATATTTGGAAGACCTTTTTGATATAGCCAAACTTAGATCGAGTCAGTACTCCACCTTGACGATCTCTTTCTATATCCATACCAAGTATTCTCTATGTTGGACCCAAATCCTTCATCCAAAAACTGTTGTTGAGAAGCTTCTTAGCTAGATTGATCTCTTCTTTACTATTTGAGGCTACTAGCACATCGTCTACATATAACAGAAGATAGGCACATGTTCCTTCTTTCAGCTTCTTGATGTAAACATAATGATTAAAGTCGCTCTTCTTGAATCCATGTCTTAGAACAAATTGATCGAAACATTTGCTCCATTGTCTAGGAGCCTGTTTAAGACCATACACGGCCTTCTTAATTTTACAGACAAGATGTTCCTTTCCTTTCACCTGATATCCATCAGGTTGTTCCATATATATATATATATATATATATTTCTTCCTCAATCACTCATGCAGAAAAGCAGTCTTCACGTTAAGTTGCTCTAACTTAAGATCATAGTTGACGACAATTGAGAGAAGCAATCTAATGGAAACATGCTTCACAACAGAACTGAACACTTCCTGATAGTCAACACCTTCTCCTTGTGAGTAGCCTTTTTCTACTAGCCTGGCCTTTTCAACTCCTTCTATGCCTGGCTTCTTCTTAAAGACCAATTTACAACCTATTACTTTTTGTTCTTAGGTTTTCTTACCAGCTTCCAAGTCTTATTCTTGTTTAAAGAGCTCATGTCCTAATCCATCCATGCAGTCCATAGATCCTTTTCTCTGCTATAGCTATTAGGGTCAAAATCCCCCTCGATGAAAACAATAGCCGAAAACTGTTGGAATTATGTCCAGTTATCTCTGTACTGTCTCTAGAAAGTAAGAGTATGTCAATGATCATACATAAGTCATATAATACTGGGGGTCATGATGGCTTGCTAGAGTCCGCTCATGATCTATAAGTCTTGGACTTATTGCCTTTATTATATGATCCCATATGGGTCACACGCCTAAGCTAACAGGAAACTATGAGGGAACGGTTCAACAGAAGTACGGTAAAAGTGCTAGGCATTTACTGTACTCAGAGAGATTAAAGGGCCTGATTAAATCTAAGGGATTTAATCAGACTGGGGGAAGTAAATTGTGGTCTTGATCTCTGCAGGGAATGTGAATGCGATGTTCCTAAGACGAAATGAGTTTCTGTATTTTCAAACCTCTTTTTCATACTTTGGTTTTCTGTTTGCTTGAGGGAAAGCAAGAGCTAAGTGTGGGGGAGTTATATATCATGGTTTTTATAGGATTTCAACCATGATATAGGTGTATATATTGAGTCTTTAACCTTGTATTTGGAGTCTTTAGAGTCTTTTGTAGGTTTAGGTACCTTTGGAGCTTATCTGGAGATTCTGGGAGCTTTTGGAGGGATTTTACAGCATACATGGATTTCACAGAGTTCACTGGGTGCGTCTGCACTTAGTGTCGACCGACACTAATTTGGTGTCGGTCGACACCACTAAAGGACGAAATTCCTGCGCGTCAAAAATACAGATTTTGGAGATTTGCAAGATTTACCCATAAGTTTCCCATATTTACAAGAAGGCGCAAAACGTGTTTTAGCTATTAATTAGGTTTTACAGCCACTTGTTAGGCTAAGTTGGATTCTAAGTTTTATTCTAAGCTTTCTTTTATCAGAGATTAGGAGATTTGGGGCTGGTCTTGTACTCGAGAGAGAAGAGATTTTGAACCCCTGTTCTTACTCTTTTGGATTTTATATGATATCTATTCTGATTATGTCTTTTGTGATGATTGCCATGTCTGAATAGATCTCTTGTTAGGTTAGGGATTCTCATTAGGGATTTCAAGGAATGTTAGAGTAATTGATTAATATGGATTCATGATTTAGTTCTTCATCTAAATCGTTCTTAACGCTTAATCTGAACTGGCCATTTAGATTATTGATATTATGTTGATTTCCGCAAAGAAAGTTGGTTAATTAACTAGAAAGAATTTAGGTGAGCAATTTATCTATTCACAAAGAGATTTGGTCTAGAGGAATTGTGAGCGAACGAACTTGGAATTAATGCATGTCTAGAACTCTAGGATTCGCAATGAGAGTTGGCTTGCTAGGTTGCTAGACATAGATAATTATCGGAGCGGGAGCTGGTTAGTTATACTTCTGTGATTCTAGTTCAAGAACACTAATAGATTGAATCCTGATTGTTTGTTATCTGATATCCTTATTTCCTGAGAAATTCCCGAAACCTGACGCCTTCACTAATTGCTTACACTCGCTTCACTCCATTCGTTTAATTTGCTGTTTTGTTTACTGCTTTACAACCTGCTTCGCTTAGCTTAATTCGACTACCATAATCTATCGTGTGAAACTTGAGTCTCTGTGGATTCGATACCCTTTGTACTGCAGTTGCATTTCTGTGCACTTGCAGTTAGAATAGGGATTCAATATAGGTGTATATATTGAGTCTTTAACCTTGTATTTGGAGTCTTTAGAGTCCTTTGTAGGTTTAGGTATGTTTGGAGATTATCTGGAGATTCTGGGAGCTTTTGGTGGGATTTTGCAGCATACATGGATTTCACAGAGTTCAACTTCGTATAGTCAATATTTTATACGAAGCATTTAGTGCCGATGACTTCGTATGAATAACATTTTATACGAAAAGATTCAAACGGATAACATTTCATACGAGACGGGCGTAACTATTCACCAAAACATCCGAATAGACCGATCAGACAAATACATCTCCCTACAGAAGCTACGGATAGATGAAACATCCGAACAAGTAACTTCCGAGCTGAACCAGCTCGGATCCGAGATAAACCAGCTCGGACCTTCCGAGCTAAACCAGCTCGGATCCGAATATCTACCTTCTCCTTTTCCGAGAACAATCCATTCTTACGGAAGTTCCGAGCTGAATGCATTCCTTGGAAAGTTCCGGGCTGAGTTTACTTCTCGAACTTTCAGAACGGATATACCACTTAGATCAGATGATCAAACATTTGCCGATATCTCCTTCTTCGAATGCGAAACTAGCCGCAATCGGTCTTCGGAGATATCTAATTATACGTTCCTAGCCGTTAAATCAAAGTCGTCGAATAAAGTCAAACGAAATACGAATTTGGACCCAATCTAGAAGATTCGTATTTCCGAGACTTTGGGCCGAATCAAGAAGTCTATGCTCAAACGGATTCGGGCCATCCGTTTTTGGCCCATTCAACGAAATAGGTTAAGCCACGAAAAGATAATCGCCAAAAGGAGAGATAAACTCGAAGAAGGGAAGAATAGGATATCTCCGAGCAGAAGAGAAAAATCTGAGCTGAAAAATGTAAATCTTAATGGAAATAGAAACAGACGATAACATGAAGATCTCCGAATATCTCGCAGACGAAGATTCTCGAAGCCGACTTACCGCAGCTATATACGGAGATGGACTTCCTACGACTTGGGAATCTCGAAAACCCTAGCATCTAGACTTAGCACTTTTCTTAGCTTCTTCCATTCTTTGTACTCTCTTTTCCGATCGATTTTCAATAAAATATCCTCTGGGTTCCTATTTCGGTGTGTTTAATTTTGAGATTTATGTTCCCCAAAAGTTTAACTCTACACGTTTTGACAGTTAGAATGCCGACTCTCAGAATAGCCTCTTGAAAATCTCTTGGTTCCTCTGTACTTATGTCAGATGCTGCTATTAAAGCAAATGTGTAGAGATCATAGTCTCCAAACCTCTTTGGTAGGACTATCTCTCCCTCCTTCCCTATCTCTGATCAGTTGATAGCTTAATAAACCTTCTTCTTGATTCTCTTTTGTTTCAGGTTCTTCTTCATGATCAGATTCTTCATCACTCAGGTTTTCTTGAGCTTCTCCACCTGAGACACTTGAGTCTTTATTCTTCAAGACTTCATCTGTCTCCGTAGTCATCCTTCCTTACTGTTTTGAGTCTGCTGTTTCAGGTTTATCATCTTTTTCTCTGAGATCTTTATAAACCTTTTCTTCCACAAAAGACCACATTGTGGCTGATCACACATTTCTCTTCTTCAATCAGCCATACTTTGTAGCCTTTTACTCGAGGAGGATATCCCACAAAAACTCCTTTTAAAGCTCTTGGCTTGCTTCCTTTGATCAGTGTGGACATAGACAATTGATCCAAACCGTCTCAAGTGTTTGTAACCAAGTTTCTTCCCCATCCACTATTCTTCAGGTATGTTTCTGTCTATGGTTGATGAAGGAATCCTGTTGATTTGATAAACTGCATTAGTTACTGCTTCTGCCCGCAGGACTCATCCAGACCAGACTCATCAATTATGCATCTGACCTTCTCCATTATGGTCCTATTCATACGCTCAGCAACTCCATTTTGCTGAGGTGTATATGAGCAAGTTCTGTGACGTTCAATCCCTTGATCCTTACAGAAACAATCAAATTCCTTATTGTCGAACTCTTATCCGTTGTAGTTGTGAGATATTTTACGTTCTTGTTTATCTGATTCTTCACAATCTCTTTCTCCACTCACAAAACTTGACAAATTCTTCACTTTTGGCAGCCAAGAAAAATACCCAGACCTTTCTCGTATAGCCATCAATAACTGATAGAAAGTATATACTTGGTGTTGTGTTTTGAGACCCCCATAAGTCGGCATGAACATACCTTAGTGCTTCCTCTGATTTGTGCTTTCCTATGTTGAAGCTAAGTCTCTTATGCTTACTCATTACACAGTTTTCACAGAAGTTTAGATCCTTGATTCTTCTTCTGTCAATCACCCCTTTCTTAGAAAGTACCTGCAAGTTCTTAACACTCATATGTCCTAAACGTCTATGCCAAAGAATAGTATCATCTCCTGATCCAATTTTACCTATGCTGCTATTGGCTTGACTAGTTACTGAAGATACAATTTTCTTGTTAATGTTCCCTGAAGAGCTAATCTCTTTGTAGAATCTAGTCTTTCCATTTCCTCCAGCATGACTAAATCGTAGTCTATCCAAGGTTTCAGTAGAGATTAGGCTCTTCAGTTTATGGATGTACCTCACATTTGCTAAGGTATTGATTGTCCCTCCATAGGATTTGATACTGATTGAGCCTATTCCTTGCACATCAATAGTGTAATCGTCAAAAAGTAAAACTTAATTTGAGGTTACCTCTTCAAACGGGGTGAACCAGTCCCTTCTAGCAGTCATGTGATAGGAGCTTCCAAAATCTATCACCCATTTGTCATGATGCCAGTTCTCTGAGGCTGTCAGGACATCACATTCTTGAAGCATCTCTTTTATCACAGCAGCTTCTGCATCGTCTTCGGCTTCCATATTCTTCTTTCGGGCAAAGCATTCCTTCTTAAGGTGTCCTTCCTTTTTACAGTACCAACATATAGCTCTTGTTCTTGAACCCGATCTTGATCGACCTTTACCTTTCTTGTGGCTTGAGTCTCCTTTATCTGATCGTCCACGAGCCATGTATGGATCACATGTCCTACTCGATACTGCAAGTTCTTTTGCCTCCTTTAGTTTGATTTATTTTGACCTTGCGGCATTAGTTACATCCCCAATCGTCAATGTTTCTCTTCCATACTTAATTGTTTCCTTGAGTTGATTATATTGTGATGGCAAGGAGCTTAGAAGTAAGATAGCTTGAACCTCTTCAAAGACTGTAAAATTTACACTGATCAAAACTGAGACTGATATATCATGGTTTTTCTAGGTTTCAACCATGATATAATTGTATATTTTGAGTCTTTAACCTGGTTTTTCGATACTATCGAGTCCTTTACAGGTAAGCTTGCGTTTGGAGCGAACAACGGAGTTTTGGGACGTTTCTGGTGACTTGTGCAACGAGCTGAAGTGAGAGTCTCGACCATGGTGTGATGTCGACCGACACTCACCTTAGTGTCGGTCGACACTGAGGGCGACAGAGACATATGCGCTGGTTTAAGACATCTTTTGAAGAATTTCAATGTTGTCCAGAAATTTTTCCTAATTCTAATTTAGCCCCAGAACGTGTTTAGAAGTTTTTAATTAGGTTTTTGAGCAGTAACGCATTATCTTGTTCTTTGTTCTTGCTTTTGTTCTGGAGATTGAGAGATTCTAGCTTGGGGCTGTTCTTGCTACTTGTAACCTATGAGAGAAGGATTTAGAACCCCTGTTTTTATCTATTCAGTCTTATTTTCTATTCAAGCATGTGTTGTTCATTTGATATCATGTCTGAGTAGTAACCTAGTTAGATTTAGGGATTCTCGTAAGGATTTCATGCTTTATTAGATCACTGAACTATTAGGACTCTAAATCTATCTGTTCATCACCTAAGTTGAGATTAATACTGAATTCTGGATTGATCACCTAGGGTTTAGATCTTAGATTGTTAATTTGGCACGAGAGTGTGAATTATAATCTGAAAGAACTTAGTGTGTGCAATTTGACTAGATGCAAAGAGATTTGGTTTAGAAGAATTGTGATTTAAGAACTTGCTATTAATGCTTATCTAGAATTCTAAGATTGCAAAGAGATTTGAATCGTTAGGTTGCTAGACATATATAGTAATCGCAGCGAGAGTTGGATTATTATACATCGTGATTCTAGTTCTTGAACCTGTGCTTAACCTGAATCCTAACCAGCTAAGTGTCTGGCATTGTTTGATTTCCTGAGAACACCCTGAGTCTAGCGCTTTTCTCCCATTGAAACAAACCTTTAATTTACTTGCATTGTTTTCTTTTTCCTCTTGATTGATTTAGCTAAGTTCGAAGGCATATAATCTATTGCGTGAATCTTGATTCCTTGTGGATACAATACTCTTTATACTACAATCACATAACTGTGCACTTGCAGTAGAATAGAGATATTTCTTGACCTATCAGAGACCAGTTTCAAGAAATCATCAACGTTCTTGTCAATGGACTTTGTAGGTGTAGAACTTTTGTTGTAGATGGGTTCTGTTCGGAAGAGTCTTCGAGTTGTATAATCTCTCCAGCGAAGACCAGATTGAAGCTGCCGTTGTGCATTTTTCGAGCTTTCGAAGAACATGATTGCCAAGATTGAGAATCAGCATATTCATTTCTTTCTCAGCCTTCTCCAATCTTTTTGTTTCCAACTTCTGCACTCTTTCTTTGTAGTCATCTTCGTCCTCGCCTTTCTTCATCGCAACCTCTGGAATCTCCGATATAGATGTCGATTTTTCTTCCAGAAATTCTTTTAATCCGAGAATCGATAGATGCACTAACATTCGTTTCTTCCACATCGGGAAGTCTCCTCTGCCGTCGAACCACGATATTTTCACCTTCGACATTGAGTCACTCATGAGCTACAACATTTGATCTGATACCACTTTGTTAAGACTCGCTCAAACTCTCTTAAAGAAACTCGAACAGAGGAAGAAGTAAAACAGAGTTGCTCACGAAGAAGAAGAAGAAGAAGAAGAAGAAGAAGAAGAAGAAGAAGAAGAAGAAGAAGAAGAAGAAGAAGAAGAAGAAGAAGAAGAAGAAGAAGAAGAAGAAGAAGAAGAAGAAGAAGAAGAAGAAGAAGAAAAAGAAGATAGTCGAGAAACAGAGAAAGAATGTTCGTTACGTGTGAGGAAAGAAAAAAAACACACAGATTAACCAGTTCAAGATCATGTAATCACTACAGGAAAATGCCGTATAGATAGCACTTGAAGATAGCGTTGTGTATGATTATGTTATAATTGATATAACTCTCAGTTTAAGATAGCGTTTGTCAAAATGGAAACGCTATGTTTTTTTGGTTGGATTTTCTAATCTTAGAAACACTTTTTAGAAGCGTAATATACATAGCACGAATAATTTTTAAACGCTATGCATAGATTAGGCGGGTAAAAAAAGTTTCACAGTTAAACTACTTAGTGTAAAAGAAAAAGCGCCTAACAAATATTCATTATCCCTCTCGACATTTTTTTTTAATTCCTCCTTGTTATAAGATAAAGTTATCCAATAGTATGGTTTTTGGATGTGATTATTCAATAGAAACATGGTTTTTGGATGTGATTATCCAATAAAAAAACCATGATTTTTGGTTGTAATTATCTCTTAACATGAATCTTTATTTTCATCACTTGTTTCATTTCTCCTATAAATAGGAATGGGTATAATGTTAATACATGCACTACAATAAGTAAAAAAGATCAATCCCTCACCACTCACTCTCACTTTCCTACAAATATATAGTATTATATAAACAAACACACATATACATATATATATACATATATATATATATATGTATATATATGTATATATATATATATATATATATATATTTCCACTTATATAATATAAATCCATAACACGTTATCAGCACAACCGTCTCTCTCGATCCGTTCATATACCGAAAAGGAAAGATTTAATTATAACCAATTTATTTTACCGAAAGGCTGTTTTTATATATTATTTCGGAAAGATAGACATTGCCTTCTCCGAACCAATTGTTATGGTAGGCTATGCCTCCACGATCATGATCACATGGCAGACTATGTCTCCCCAAATCATCTTTATGGAGTGGTAGGTTAAGCCTCCTCCTAGATCAAATTTATGAAGTGGTAGGATAAGTTTTGGGCCCAATTTCACTCCCAAGCAAAATTAGCTGGATAAGGCTTCATCCAGCCTTGACGGCCAGGCCCACCTGCGTTCATGTCCAAGCCCAACTCGACAGAAGAAGCTCCGACTTCGCAGTACAGCTCGGTGGACGACAACCCGAACCGTTAGTAACCAACCGACTAAGAAGGAGGAGACGAGTCGAGCACACGATCCCGGAAATCTCGCAAATCGTTGGAGCTAACTCCTGGAATTAGGGAAGGCAGTTGTGAAGACCGAGGCTATAAAAGGAGGCTTCGACGACTAGAGAAGAGATCCGATCTTTGATCTCATCTTTAGACTTAGCATTAAGACTTTGTAATCACTCTATAGTTCGAGTTCTTAGTGCCCACACACCTAAATCAATACAAATCCATTCTTTCATCAATATTGTCTCGTTTGATTGTGTTCATTCAAGAATCTAGCCCACCTTACATATAAATCAGCTCAGCTAAAACACTCCAAAACTTGAGTGTGGGTTTTAGGATCCACATTTTGGCGCCATCTGTGGGGAAGATTCATAGATTTTCTTTACACACGAACCTGATCAACAGCCTACTAGCGTGAAAATGGATCCCAACGCAACAGCTCCAATCGGATCACCAGGATCACAAGATCTCGACCAAACGAATGCAAGCGTTCAAGCCGGGAATACCGGATCAGAGTCGGCTATGACTCAAGCGGGATCTGGAGCAGTAGATCGCGTCCCTGTTTCCCAGCCGTCAGGGGTTGCGCCGCCGGGCTCGACCTTGCAGACAACCGAGAGAACCAACTCTCGAACCTGGATACGATCTGAGGATCGCCCCCAAGGGGACGTGCAGACTCCTCAGATCGTTCTACAAGCGCGACCTGACTCGCCATGCCTGACGAGATCCATAACCGATGGCATGGCGGAGCTCCGCAAAATGCTCGCAGTCCTAATTGACAGATCGCATGATCAAGAAGTCACACAAAGGACTGTGTTAGCTCGGCTAGACATGCACAACAGGAGTCTGCTGAATCTCGGAAACAGGCCGCGGCCTTTTACGGGGACCGCAGCGGATGGCTCCATGAGGAGCCCGTTACCTTGCATGCGTCTGGACTTCGAGGAGGAATACGTAACCCCCGAAGCTCCAAGACAGACATCCGTGCCTGGAAACGGCGGCTACCCGGTGTTTAGCCCGACTTCGGGACCCACGCATTCCAAATTCTAATTCTTAGTTGAATATATATATTATTATGATGCATCAAAGAAAAAAATACAGTTAAAATAAAATAAAAATATTTATGATATCGTATTTCAGTAAAATTCTTATAAACATTTTTATTGTGCAAAAATATAAAAATAATAAAATAAATATTTGAAAATAAGAATTCAGCAAGAAAGAGAAAGGGCTGATTGCAAAAATGCCCATGAAATTGAAGTCAACCCTGAAACTACCCTCGGCCTTCTCCTTCCTCTCCTTCGCTAATTTATCTCCTTACTAATCTGGGTTTTCACGGGAATGCCATCGTCAGACTTCATATGATACTTTAATTAAAAGACAAAATGACCCAAAATTATTTTGGATATTCACGAAAATATCATCTCCATAAATGCTCAACAACCACGACAACCACCATCGCCGACGAGTTAATGTGTAATCCAAATCGTTTTTCTACCATTAAAGCTCAAGAATAGAGCTCGGACGTTATCCTGACTGATTTCTCCCTTTTCCCCTTTGATTTTTCGAATCGAAAGTAGCAAAATCGTTTATCATCTTATAAAAACAGCAAAACACGTCTCGGATTTCAGGTTTCCGGTGATATTAGACTTTCTGGGAAATCGACGAGGCTAAAAATAAACTGAAAACGAACATTGGTAAGAATTTGTTTCATATCGTCGATTTTCAGATCTGAATTGTAACCTCAGACTGCCCTTTAAGTCTAATTTTTTTTCGTAACTTCAATATGGTCAACGTGAGGGTAGTTTTGCAATTAACTTTCAATTGTCAGACCACCATAGAAGTCTGTGAAATTCTTTTGCAAATATATATATATCAGACTTCACCAAGAAGTCTAAATAAGAAGAGGGTAATTTTGCAGTTGATTCAAATTTGATTCTTTAGTCAGACTTCTGTTGTCGTCTGGCAAGAAATTGACTTTTTGTCAAACGGAATTCGATGTCTGAAAATAATGGGGGGTAGAAACTGCAATTGACCAAAATTTTCAGATGTTGACCAGAATAAGTGAAAAAATCATCAGACTTCTAAATCTGTCTGAAAATAAGGAAAAAAATATCAGACGGCTATAGACATCTGAAATTCTAAACTTTTGCCAGACGTCTATAGACATCTGAAAAATCAAATTTTGTTCAACGCTGGATAAAAACCAAAAATGCTATGTTTTTATCAGACTTCCCTCGCTGTCTGAAATTCTTGTCAGACAGCATAAGCTGTCTGAAAATTAGCAGAATTCTTAGAGAAGTCTAACATTTCAAAATCAATTGCAAAACTACCCTCTACTTTTTGTCAGACTTCTCCAAGAAGTCTAAACATTATCAGACTTCCCGGAGAAGTCTGAACATTAAACTACCCATTTTTCTGAGACTTCACAAGCTGTCTGACAAAGAGTTCGAAAATTTCCAAAGCAGACTGCGTACGCTGTCTGATGGATTTCAGACTGCATCCGCTGTCTGACAATTTAATTTCAACTGGAAAAATACCCTCTTTTCAGACTACCATAGAAGTCTGGTAGTACTACAATCAGACTTCTATAGACGTCTGAAATGTTAAAAACTTTTAAATGCATTTTATTGTATATTTGTGATTAATTTCGTTGATTTTAATTTTTATAAATGTGTGTTAGTTTTGTATGTTCCTTCTGCGTGAGTTTTATATTCTTATATATGGTAATTATTTTTAAATCAATTTCTGAATAATATTGGCAATGTAGCTAATAGCATCAAACTTCGCCAAGAAGTATCGCTTTTCCCAAAAGATCTCTAATGTGGTTTATATGTGTTTGTTTATGCAGATAATGATTCAGTTACCTGTTAATTTTGGTGAATGGGTTGTGAGAGACCAGATTTGGCATTTTGTGGTTGATAAGCTCAAAGGAGGGCGGTTTATCACGTTGCGTGATGGTTCTACACATCAAGAACTTGTTGAGATGGTACAAGATGATTATATGTTGGACAAGAAAACCGAGCTGTGGAGTTATCATATCGATTGCCGGAAGCACTCTTGAAATACATGGATCCGGATAGCTCCCGGTTTATGTCACAAATGATAGGCAAGTAAGGAGCTTGGTCGAGTTAGCTAATACGCATTTAATCCATCTTTTTGTCTCGAGCCGATCCGGTATGGAAGATGAAGATGCGGTGAATCATGATGAAAAATATGAAGCTGAAGATGTAGACGAAGATGACAAAGAAGAAGTCTGGGATGAGGAAGATGTGGACTCAGTCTCGGATGATTCTGTCTGTGGTGGTGGTGGTAATGATGGTGTTGGTAACTTGGATGTGCCTGAAAATGTTTTCAAGAAACACGCTGAGGATTACCATGACGATACTTATTATACCTTATATGGGAAAGTAAAACATGAAGATGTAGATGTGGAAGAAGATGAAGATTATAAGAAATATGAGTTGGAGGGTGTTTTGATAGCAAGAAAGACCTAATATTAGAGCTACGTTTGACAGCGATAATGAAGAAATTTGCATTCACGAGAGAGAAGTCTGACAAGACACGTTTTGTGGCTAAATGTTGTGTGGAAGGATGCAAGTGGATGCTTCGAGCGTGTGCGAAGAGCGAACCAAACAAGTATTGGGTGATGAGCTATTCAAAAATCCATACATATTCGGTGGTGGACCGGATGTCTACGCGCAAACGTTTTACTCCAGTTTATATTGGTTGGTTGTTTACTGAATGTTTTGGTATAATTGAGGGAATAACACCAAAAGCATGTCAAAGTATCAATGAAGAAGCAGTTTAGGATTAGGATGAGCTACACAACCGCATACAGAGCATTGTTACATGCTCAAAAGATTGTGAGAGGAACAACGAAAGATGGGTACGAGAGACTGCCTTCTTTTTTGCTTGGAATCAGGCAAACCAACCCGGGAACAGTAACTGCTCTTGAACTAGATGAGAAGAATAGATTTAAATATCTATTTATAGCATTTGGAGCTTCCATATATGGGTTAACGTTTCTTAGAAGGGTCATTGTGGTGGATGGTACTCATCTTAATGGAAAGTATGGTGGTGTTATGCTAGTCGCGGCCGCACAAGATGGAAATTTTCAAATATTTCTGTTGGCTTTCAGAATTGTAGACTCTGAAAATGATGACTCCTGGGAATGGTTTTTCACCAAGCTGAAAGAATGCATTTCAGACCAATATCCTTTGGTCATAGTCTCAGATAGATGCGAGTGGATCAAGAATGAGTGTGAAGCAGTTTTCTCTTGGGCACAACGAGGGATATGCTATTACCATCTACAAAATAACATAGTTACCAGGTTCAGGGGAAAACATCTTCTGTACTTGGTGAAAAGCGCGGCTTACGCATATACAATCTACGATTTTGACCAAAACATGGCTTCCTTACGAGCGGCAAATCCTGAACTTGCTGATTACCTGGAGGAGGCGGATGTGAGTCTATGGTCACGCGTGCATTTCGGCGGAGACAGGTACTTGTGCGGTATGACAATAAGTGTCAGACTTAATATTTTCTTCTCCGACTTCTATTGATGTCTGATATTATTATCAGACTTCTCCACCTATTTGATTATTTACCAGAATTCCGGAGAAGTGTGAAACTTAAGTGTCAGACTTAATATTTCTACGCAGGCTTCTAGTGATGTCTGATATTATAATCAGACTTCTCTTGTTGTCTGATTATTTACCAGACGACAGGAGAAGTCTGAAAGCATATTGTTTTTCTTAATATATACTTTCTAGTTCTTACTTGTGTAAACCTCTTTCAAATTGTTGGAGACATGTACAACATAAAGACGAGCAACATTGCTGAATCTATAAACTCCGCAGTTAAGAAGGCAAAAGGATATCCCATATCTTTCCTTTTAGAGTTTATACAAGAGAAACTAGGGACGTGGTTTTGTAAAAGGCGGCTAGATGCAATGAGTCTCTCAACAACATTTAGCCGAGGAGTTGAATATTTGCTGGCTATTCGTGAATATTATGCAAATATGATGACGGCAGAATGCGTAGATACGTATCAGTCCATTGTTAAGGGAGGACATAGGGATTGTGTTGTCGATTTGTAACATCAGAAGTGTGAATGTGGTGTTTGAGATTATGAAAAGATAACTTGCTCGCATGCCATATGCGCTGCACCGGAACTTGAGCTACACATTTCTACCCTTGTATGTCCATCTTACAGAACGGACTACTTGTACGCTGCATACTAGCGCAACATCTTACCAAAGAATTTAACTGTCATAGCTGGCCATGGCACCGTGCGTGTCCTTCCGCCGGAAGAGAGGCAGAAGCCTGGCAGACAAAAGAAGTCGAGGTGGCAATCTATGCTAGAAATCGCCAAGAAGAAGGGCAGTAAACCGCGGAAACTACACAAGCAATATTGTTGTTCGAATTGCAGACAACCAGGCCATAAACAACCTAATTGTCCACACCCTAAGGCTGACTATAAATGGTTGAAGTCTGATGTGATGTAGGGTTTGCTGAAGTCTGATATGTGTTCGTGTTCAGTGAAGTCTGATAATTTTTAGGGTTTAATGAAGTCTGATATATTTTAATGAATAACTGGTTGAAGTCTGATATTTTTTAGGGTTCACTGAAGTCTGACGTAGTAATGGATGTACTTCAGAAGTCTTATATTGAAACTTTTCTCAATTGTTTGGGTTCTGTTTCATCAAGCGTAGTAATAAACATAACTAGGATTAGTGCTTAAGTTTGTATCATAACTAAATAAGCACAAAAGTAGGCCAAAAGATGGATTTGTTTTTCTTACACCTACAAAAGATACATATATGCAAGAAATCCATTGTTTGGGAATCCAAAAGATATCGGAAGTCTATTTGTCACCGTAGGTGTCTAGCAATGCATACTCGGTATGTTCTTTAACACCTGTTCGCTCGAGTTCAAACATTATGTCATAAGCTAGCCTGTCCCTGATTTGCTTGATGTTCCTATCACAAAGATACTTTGGGAACGCCATTCCAAGTGAATGGAACTCGATGAACTTCAAGAAGAACACTCCACAGTCACCTGTTTGGTCATTTTGGGGAAGCTATTTAGGGTTTAGGGTTTAGGGTTTAGGGTTTAGGGATTCGGAAGTCTGAATATACAACAATACTTCTTCGGAAGTCTGAAAATACAACCAGATTTCTTGGGAAGTCTGAATATATAACCAGACTTCTTAGGAAGTCTGGATATACATCCAGACTGGAATCGAATTCTTAATTCACAGACATTGGAGTGATACTGACCGTGTCATGCAGCCATTCCTTTGGAGTGCAAAGATCATAATACCATTGGAGTGATGTGTTCACTGTCCTAGTCGGATAACCCCTACAAAGAACAATACGCTTGTGAGACATCGAGTTAAGAGATTAGGTATACAACTTACTCGTCTAGGTAGAGTGTTAAGACATACGGCTGTATTTTGTTGTAATCATATAGTGCCTTCACTTGCATCTTGTTAAGAGCAACACAAGGGTTATATCTCGGTGTAACCTGTGGTTGGACAACAGTTTTAACTGGAGTCTTCACCTTCTCCTTCTGTTTAACCTCTTTTGCCTTCGCTTGCATATAAGCTTCAGCTGCTGCCTGCTTAGTATCCTGTTTAAAGCTCTGCGTAGCATGGAAGTCTATGCCCGTATCCGACTGTGTAACGATCAAGACACTCGGATCTGTGCTCTCGGGTATACTCTGCATATACAATTTAACAACCCGTGTTAAACATAAAGTTCGATCTAAAATTCACACAAGAACCAGACTGCACTAGAAGTCTGGTAACTAAAATACATCACTATCAGACATCTATAGATGTCTGATATGTTCTGAATCCCGACCTTAAAATCACACCAAACCAATGCAATATAAATCTAGTGCCAGGGATCTATGTTCAAAGCAAATACAAGAACAAGGGGGGGGGGGGGAAACAAATACGGTTATGCTCATGTTTTTACAATCAAGATTATTCATACTGTTAAGAAGGCTACTTCCCCTTAAGGGATTTCTTCTGAAGTCTGCTACTTCTCTTAGGCTCATCTTTCTTTTCCTTATTTGTATTCAGAGTTTGAAGGTTTTGGAGACTAACCCCATCATCAAACGTAGTCTGATTGGTGGCCTCAGCCAGCTTGTCTTGTTTGTCTGCAACCACTGCTTTCTAGTCTTAGCCTTCGCTTTCCCTGCAGGTGCAGGTTCGGTATCAGCAACATGATTATTTACCTTTACCAATTTCCTCGGGACCCTCGGAGCCCTTTCCTTTTTCTTTCCTTCTCCCGCAGCAGCAGTTACTTTATCTTGATCCTGAAGATTTTCAGCTTGATCTTCTTCATCCTCACCAACTCCGGCCTTATTCATCTCAGCAGCCGCAACACTTGCATCTTTCTTCATCTCACTACCTTTCCCTCCAGTACCAGCTTTCTGTTGGGAATGTCCTGAAATCTACCGTACTATCTCTAGAAAGTATGATAAGTGTCGAGATCAGACATAAGTCATAAATACTGGGTGATCATGATGGCTTGCTAGAGTCCGCTCTTGATCTATAAGTTTAAGACTTATTACCAGTATTGTATGATCCCAAAGGGTCACACACCATAGCTAACGGGAAAGTTAAATGGAATTAATACGGTAAGATGCAATGGCATTTACTGTATTGGATCAGAGTTTTGGGCCAGACAAATACAGGTTTTTGTCTGATTTGTATTTTGGGCCCAAAAGATTAATGAGCCATTAGTCTAATGACTTGGGCCCATTAATGAGATATAAGAGAGTTAGAAAGCCCTAAAGGAAATCAGTACTCCTGCGATTTTTTTTCAATTGGCGTGGCTTCTCTCTCTCTCTTAATCTCTCTCTCTGATTCATCCATCTCTTTGGTCTAGCAGCCGTCCCTTGCTTGTAAGAGTGTGGATACTCGAGGAGGAGCCGATTCTCATCAGCTCTGATCTGATCTTGTCATTACCACCAATTTCCGCTGCAAAAGGTAATGTCAAGGTTTGTTTTATGATTCATTCATCAAGAACCTAGATCTGTTTAAGGATTTGTGTTAGGTTGCAATTGAGAATTGAACCATGGAAAAACACCCATAATCCTTCAGTGGTATCAGAGCCAGGTTTTAGGTTTCTTGTGAAATTGGATCATATGAATGTTTGAATTAATTTTGAAAGAAAAATTGATTAAACTAATTAAGTCCAAATCGTTTGTGATCCTGTTAATCATCGGCTGCGATTTTTTTTTTTTATGATCGAATAAGTGGCAGAATGTTCTTGTTATTGATAGAATAGCGCATTCAATATTGAAACCCTAATCGCTTGTATTGATCCAATTAATAAATGTGTGTGTGATAATCGAATGAGATGGCGTGTGTGATAATCGAGTGCAATGCTGTATTGATTGGTTCACGATGCTGTGTTGATTATTGAATTGGATATAAGACGTTGCTAGTTCGATGCAATAATTGAATGAGCTGAATGTGTCAAAACCGTTGCTATTATGTTGTTAATAATAGAATTGATTGATTTTGTCTTATATGATTGTGATAATCGCTTGGTTATTTACTATATATATTATTGAATGAACACGATTTGAATGAACATGATTTGAAATCGTGATTTATTATATATTATATATATATATATATATAATATTATGTATGGTCAAGCGGTTAACCCAAATCGCGGTTTACTGGAAATAATTTTATTTTTGGTTAAACCGGATTTAAATTCAAAATTGAATTTTAACCTAAACCGAAGGCTGGTCTAAGTTTGATTTGGTTGGACCAAATAATTTAGAGCTGGTCTGGTTTAGTAAATAACCGATGGTTTTGATAGTTAATTTGGTCTTGGACCAGAATTAATAAACCGGATCGGTTATGTCAAATTATTGGGCCAGCTGGAATTCTATGGTCTTGGGCCAAGAATTGGGCCTATAATTTGTGACCCAACCCAAAATATTTATAAAATATTTAAATTAGAAATTTCTATTTTCAGTAAGTTACTAAATTTAGAAAGTTTCTAAAATAAGAAAGTTTCCCAAAATAGTAATCTTCTATTTTTGGAAATAAAACTGAAAATCCTCAAAAACAATATCAAGCTTGGATGTCTTGCCCAATCTTGTCAGCTACTTAACGCTTATTTGATTACAGATATGGCTTACAGTGTGAGGTGTCTGTTTTCGCGTAAGTAAAGTAGTATATAGTCACTAATTTCATTGGGAGTCCCAGATTTTAGTGATTATTTGGCTATAAGAGATTGGTTTCCTTGACTGGGCCATCGGGAGTCCCGGGCCTTGAGACATCTGGTGAATTTGGGCCCCGGGTCCAATTCACAACCGAGAGTTATTGGTTATAACTAGCTGTGTGTATGCTTACCAAGTAAAGCTAATTCTGGGTAACGGCCAGTGGCCCACTTTGGATTTAGCTAAACATGGGTCTCGGAATCATTGTATTCATATGAGGTTAAACAAAGAAATTTTGAATACGATGCGAGTTTTCTTATAAGTTGTTAAGATTACTCTTTTATGAACTTAATAACTAAAACTCTATTTATCTCTAAATTTCAGCTATGACAAGCACAAACAATCAAAACACTTTCTCGATCCGGTATGTCCTTGAGATGGACAAACTGAACGGATCAAATTTCTTGACTTGGTCGCGGAACTTGAGACTAGTTCTCAGGCATGAGAGAAAGGACTATGTCCTTGAGAAAGCTCTCCCCGAGAGGATCGGATCCAAAGCCAGTCATGCAGTATATAATGCTTGGAATAAGCATTATAATGATGCGGTAGATGTGCGTGGTCTGATATTGGCTACCATGGACTCAGAGTTGCGGAAGCAATATGAGAACATGGAGTCGCCAATAGAGATGATCAGCAGCCTGAAATTGAAATTTCAGGAGCAGGTTAGAGTGGAGAGATACCAGTTGGTTAAATCTCTCACTAGCTGCAAGCTACCAAATGATCATCCAGTAAGTCCTCATATCAGTAAAATGATGGGTTACGTTGATAACCTGAGGAAACTGGATTATCCAGTTAGCCAAGAATTGGCAACTGATATTATTCTGCAGTCACTGCCGTCAAGCTATGATAAGTTCGTAAGGGACTATATCAAGAAAGGCTTAACGAAGACGTTGACTGAACTGCATGACATGCTCAAGACAGTTGAGCCAAACGTGAAGAGTACCCTGTACAATCTCATGAATGAGAAGGGTAGGTTTAATGAACCTAAAGCTGACAAGGGTGAAGACAAAGTTGTCCAGATTTTGAATCATGACAAGCGTGTGTCTTCTGAGCCCGAGTCAGATACCTCTTACGTTGGTAAGTGCTGCTACTGTAAAGAGACTGGGCATTGGAAGAGAGATTGCATTAAATTCATGGAAGATTATGAGGAGTTGAAGTTGATGTATGAGACTACTCCCTCAGGTATTCATGTTATTACTTCAAGTTATACCTTATAGGTATTGGATACTGGTTGTGGCACTGATATTTGTTATAATATGCAGAGCCTGAGCAACAGTAGAACGTTGAAGGAAGGGCAAGTGGAACTGTGTGTCTGGAAGGAGCTTGGGAAGCTGCCTCAGTCATAGGGTTTTCACTTGTAGATGCCTTTGAGGCTTGGTTTTATTGAGTAATTGCTACAATGTACCTGCTTTAAGCAGAGTTGTCTTTCATTTTCTTGTAAGAATTTGAACGTTTTTCGTTTTGATAAAAGACAAGTTTTGTTCTTTTGATCTTAATGAAATGTTAATTGTAGCACCCTATTCAAGGAATGGGTTTTATATATTAAACCAAAGAGTGCCTAAAATGTAACATAAATACTGCAATTGGTTTAAATCTGATGAATTAAACCTGATTTTTCTTGGCATAAATGTTTTGGTCAAAAAGAGTAAGTCAGATTCAGAAACCCCATAGTTATGGACTTTTGGGCTCATTTGAATGGATATCTTATGAGACTTGAATTCTGCTTACTAGACCAAAAGAAAAAGGCCCATCTTAGCCGAGCTAGAGAAAGGCCCAAAGACTTATTGGAGATTGAACATACAGATGTATGTGGTCCGATGAGCAGTAATGCCAGAGAAAATTTCCTGTACTTCATTGTCTCTACTGATTATTTCAGTGAGTGTGACTGTGTTCATTTGATGAGACACAAGTCGGAATTCTTTGACATGGTCGAAAGAGTTCCAGAATGAAGTATAGAATCTGAATGACAAAAGTATTAAGACTCTGGATTAGATCACGAGTGAGAATACTTAAGTTATTGATTGTGTGATCATCTGAATGAGTGTGAAGTCGTTTCACAGCTCATTTCTCCTGAAAACCTAGAGGTGTTTCTGTGAGAATGAATCAGATCTTATTAGAAATGATTAAAGATGAGTCACACGAATCTTCCATGACATTCTCTAAGAATGACGCTCTAGAAATATCTAAGTTTACGCTGAAATAGTTCCACCAATATCAGTTGAAAGACACCACGTAAATGTGGATTGGAATCGATCCAAATTCGTCTTTACTGAGTATTTGTAGTTGTGCTACTTCGCTGGTTGTCCTAGGGAAACCAAGGCTTGTTACTTTTACGTCCAATCTGTTTTCTAAGAAGGGAAGTTACTTTCCAAGAAGAACAGTGGGAGTAAAGGAATAACTCGAAGAAATTCGAGAAATACAGGAGGCTGCTCAACCTGTTGAGGGAGAGCAACAGATGGATTTACAGATTTCTGTAGAATCTACACCTGTAAAGCCTGAAATTCGCAGATCTGAATGAATCAGTTACTAATCCGAGAGGGATTTCTCGTCATTAGTTGAACCTGATGATCATTGAAAGTTCGCATGATCTGATGATCATTGAAAGCGATGAACCTGCGAAATTCAAAGAAGCGAAAGTGAGCCCGGACTCCGAAAAATTACTGTATGTAAGTTAGCTTCATTGATCCATTTATGGATGGAAGCAAACGTATCGGAGTTGGATCCATCGTTCTGTTGAGGTAGTCAAAGTTTTGACTTGTACAGGAACGAAGTGGAACTGTGCGTATACTAATAGATAAGTGGGAGCGATGTTGCATTTCTCAAAGTGTATGTCAATGACATACTGATTCTCGGAAATAACGTTCCAATGCTGCAGTCGGTAAAGGACTGGCTTGGAAGTTGTTGTATGATTGACATGGGTAAAGCCACGTAGTTCTTGGATTTTGGATCTAAAGATAGAGATCCAAAAGAGCTGGTAGGACAAAGTCAGAATTCTTGAATTGATAAAGTCCTACACGTAATCAGCAATCCAAGAAGGGTTTTATGCCAATGTCCCATGGCAATTCATTAAGCAAGATACAGTGTCCTGCGATATCTGCTGAGCTTGAATGCATGGATAGGATTCCATATGCGACGGCAATTGGATCTATCATGTATGCCATGACATGTACTTGTTTTGATGTTGCTTTAATGTTAAGCAAGACAAGTAAAGACCAGTCAAATCCAGCAGAGAATCACTGGATTGCCGTAAAGAATATTCTGAAGTATTTGAGGAATACTTAGGATAAGTTCTTGATTTACGGAGAAAGTGAGGTGCTACAAGTCGATAGAGTCTGAAAGGCAAGTTTCCAATAGACAAAGATAATTCCTGGTCACAGTCCGGCTATATCTTGTGTCTATCTGGCGGTGCAAGGCACTGTAGCTGACTCCATGACTTAAGCTGAACATTTCGCAGCTTGAGAAGCGGCGAAAGAGGTTGTTTGGATAGAAAAAGTTCATCACTGAACTTGATGTGATTCCCAGCGTAGATGAGGCTAGCTGCACATCTGAGATCCAAACACCTTGAGGATAGGTATAACCTATTCCGTGAGATAAATGACAGAGGTGTTAAGTAGATAAGCAAGTTTCATCGAATGAGAACGTTGCTAATCTATTAACGAAGCCACTCCTTATGCCTAAGCACGAGTCGCGGACTGTAGCTGTAGGATGAGTGAAATTAAGATGTAGTCTTAATTTCAGTGGGAGTTTGTAAAGGGCTTTACTTAGTTATTTTGAATGGTTCATGAAAACATAATATTTTATGTTTATGAAATCTAATGATTTCTGGATTATTTTAACTGTGATATAAATAATCGTTCCAAAATGATTCATGTCATTATATATGGGTCATCGAAGTACATGAGTAGACTTGATCTTGAAACCCCATGTTTAACGAAGTGACATAAATCATAGTGTCCATAGTCGAAGGTTGTTGAAATTGGAACACCAACAACCTGTTGAGACTAGATTGTGTTGAGACTTATGACCAAGTTTCGAGGGGTCATAGATGCGCGGCATCAAAGTCGACACATAGGTATATGTAGGGGAGCATATGACCGGACATGGCCCGCTAATGAGAACTCTGCAAGATATTAATATCTGTGTCATAAGAAGTTCTCATATACGACTATAGAGTATAGTCCTTAGACCTGAGTTCGCATGCATGTGGCTGCACATGGAGTAATGCGCTTTGATCATTGTCTAACGCTGTTTCGTAACTGGGAGCTATACGGACCTTGGTTGGGTGTATTATGAATTGTGTAGTTCATAGTGATGGAACAAGACGGGATTTGTCCCTGCCGTTTAACGGAGGTAATATCTCTAGGCCAATCGGAGATTTGATAGCTGGTAAGAGAATGGCCATTCCCAAACGGACTTGCCCAAGTCGTTTGAATAGTCAGTATCAAATCTGGTCCGATAAACATGGTCTGGCTATATAAGGATGACACGCATCTTGCCTTATGCCAGATCGAGATATTAAGACAAAAGGATTAGGGAATGTAGGATTCCAGTACAATCGGAAGATTGTTGGGAATGTCCTTTGTAGGATTCCAGTACAAGTGGGAGATTGTTGGGAATGTCCTGAAATCTACCGTACTATCTCTAGAAAGTATGATAAGTGTCGAGATCAGACATAAGTCATAAATACTGGGTGATCATGATGGCTTGCTAGAGTCCGCTCTTGATCTATAAGTTTAAGACTTATTACCAGTATTGTATGATCCCAAAGGGTCACACACCATAGCTAACGGGAAAGTTAAATGGAATTAATACGGTAAGATGCAATGGCATTTACTGTATTGGATCAGAGTTTTGGGCCAGACAAATACAGGTTTTTGTCTGATTTGTATTTTGGGCCCAAAAGATTAATGAGCCATTAGTCTAATGACTTGGGCCCATTAATGAGATATAAGAGAGTTAGAAAGCCCTAAAGGAAATCAGTACTCCTGCGATTTTTTTTCAATTGGCGTGGCTTCTCTCTCTCTCTTAATCTCTCTCTCTGATTCATCCATCTCTTTGGTCTAGCAGCCGTCCCTTGCTTGTAAGAGTGTGGATACTCGAGGAGGAGCCGATTCTCATCAGCTCTGATCTGATCTTGTCATTACCACCAATTTCCGCTGCAAAAGGTAATGTCAAGGTTTGTTTTATGATTCATTCATCAAGAACCTAGATCTGTTTAAGGATTTGTGTTAGGTTGCAATTGAGAATTGAACCATGGAAAAACACCCATAATCCTTCACTTTCTTCTTCTCATTCTCCTTCTGTCCAGAAAAATCTTTCTTCTTCTCATTTTCCTTATGTCCAACTCCAGCACTTTCTTCCTTCAAAGTCTTGACATTCCTGGAAATATCATCAACTATGATACCCATCAGACGAAAACCCTGTTGAAACATCTACCAATACGTCAATCCGACTTTCAAATGATTTTTGCATATCCTCAATCTTTTTAACAACATCCCCATTCGTGGGACCAGCCTTTCCTTGTCTAAGTCTCTTACTCACTACCTCCACCTCTTCTTCCTCATCCTCATCATCAGCAACAGCCTGTACCAACTTCCTCTTGACTCCCAGAACCTTTCGCTTTTTCTCACCAACCTCACCCGCATCTTCCTCAGACTTAACCTCAAGCTTGACAGGACCGCCAGCTTTGATCCTGAACACACCTTCACTTTTCCAGTGTTTAGAACCCCACCTCCAAGCCGCAGTCCCAAGCTTTCTATGCATTTATTTCACAAGGTTATCAACTTTGTTGTCCTCCTCATCATTGTTGTCCCACGCGGGGAACATGTCATTATAATTCTCCTTGAGTACGAGGTTGTTGACGCGGGACTGCAAATTACAAGTCACATAGAAAAATGAACATAAGCATTTTTAATACCACAACGTCAGACATCATACGAGACTTGGAACAAAATGTAAGACTTCATATGAAGTCTGACAACAAATGCCATACTTCATATGAAGTCTGACACGAACGCCAGACTTCATATAAAGCCAGACACAAAAGGTCAGACTTCTAATTCAGTATGGGAAAGAAATATTTCAGACTTCAGAACAGTCTAAGAAATACATGTATGCGTAATGTTTCGTCGACTTTCTTGCGACTCCGTGATCCCTGGTACACCAGCATTGGTGGGGTTAGGGCATTCGGGAAGGGCTCTCCGTAAGTTGTCGCCAAAGCGGGACATGCCCAATATACTCAGATGTTCAGGACCTCAGCAAAACCACCGATCTGATATTTTTTTCCCTCCACGAGTTTTCTGTTTGCCTCCTTATCAGATTCTATCAGAAGCTTGAAGGCGAATCTTCCCCATGGATATGATTTTAACGATCCTGGAACCAATAGAAGCTTAGTCATGTCAGCCCTTGTGGAAGTTGTCCAGTGTTGAGCCTCAATGAAGGTTTCATAGATGGCTAGATAGCCCAGCCATATCCTTTGTTGTGGTTCCCAACCAGCACATCTTTTACAAGCTTCAAATAATTACGAATAACTTGGGCCTAAATCAAAATACACCCCAAGAAGCTCCCACATTGCTTTCATCTGATCGGTATATTCAACTTCAAAGTACTCCAGGTTCTCAATATAGTCGCTGTTGAGTCCGGTTATGGCATGAAACTCATTCAAGGAAAACCTAGTTGGCTGAACGCCGAGAAGAGACCATATCTCATACTTCTTCTTGCAGTCTAACTACAAACAGAGCATGTAGTGCACCATCCTTGAACACCATTTGAAGTGCAGGTCATGGAATCTCAAAAAAATCCCAAGTTCTGAATCGAGGAGTTGTTGCCATTCTCCCGGTAACAGCGCTATTCTAACATCATTAATCAGATCTCTCCTTCCACTAAAGTAGTGTATGCTTTTATCCGGAACCGGTTCATAACCGCCAGTGAACATCCTTTGTGGGAATTCAACATCTGCCATAACGAAAACCTGAAACAACAGAGGGGAAAAAAATCATGAATAGTCTGAATACTACTAGCCAGACACCATTTGCAGTCAGCCTTACATAGTCAGACATCTTATGCCATCTGGCTAGTAATAGTTATGTAAATATGTAGACGAAGAGAAGAGTCGATGAATCTTACCGACGTAGGTCACCAGTGGAGGAGAGAGAAACCAAATCTGGAATTTAAAAAATGAAAGATTAGCGCAACAACGTTCCAAATAAATATCCATATGGTATTATCAGTCTGAGTAATTTAGTCACACACCACAGTCCGTCTGGCTACTAATATCTATTTTAATTATACTGACGAAAAGAGGATTCGATGAATCTTACCGTCGAATGAAAACGACGGAGGAGAAGAGAGAAATAAGATTTGGAATTTAAAAAAAAAACAAAAGCTCAGCGAAGGTACGAGAAAAAATTCAGACTCCATTTGTAGTCTGACGACTAGAATCAGACTCCATTTGCAGTCTAAGGCCTATAGTCAGACACCATTAGCTGTCTGGCTACTAATAGTTATGCTAAGTTTATTCATGAAAGGAGGATTCAATGAATCTTACCGTCGAAGGTCAGCGGCGGAGCAGAGAGAAACCATATCTGGAAACGATACCCAGAAAAAGATGAAGATGTCGGTTCAGTGGCTTTGAGAGAGAATTGGGTTTTTTTTTATCCTTCCTTCGAAACTGTAAAAAAAAAAGGATAAAAATCCTATTTATATGTGGGTCATAAGGGGCAGTTAAAACGAGACGGTTTTACCACGATACGACGGTTTTACCACAGACGTAACTGCCGCGCATTATTCGTCTCCCTTTTACATAACTTCTGCCGCGCATTTTTGGCGTAAATTACAAAAAAAATAGAACTCCCGCGCATTTTAACATTGTCAAACATCATATGTAGTATGACAAAATATTGTTAGACTTCATATAAAGTCTGACAATATAGTTTTTATTATTTGAAGTCTGTAAACATATTATTTATTATTCAGACTTCATGTAAAGTCTGACAATATAAAATTTATTATTCAGACATCAGATGAAGTCTGACAAAAAAAATTAGACTTCATATGAAGTCTGACTATATAGTTTCATTATTTGAAGTCTGAAAACATATTATTTGAAGAGGACAATCCGCATAATGAAATTTGAAATCAGATGATGACTGAAATTCTTCTTATATTACATAAAATTGTAGCTGGATTCATAGGACTAACATATTACAAGAAACCAAATGCCCTTAAGATGGTCGGGATGATAATAATAGCACCAGCAAACATCAGATACTCAAACTTTACGCCATTTGTCGGGTTAGGTGGTTTCTCAGTCAACTATATAATTTAAATTTCCAAATTCAATATCTCTCAGACTTCTCGTAACATGGGAATTTAAATTATAAAATTATAAAAAAATATTTTTAGGGAAATTTTGGATACATAAATTAAACATGGAAATTTTGGACATGTGTAAATTAAAAGTACATAAACTTTAGTCAAATTTACCATTTAAGGTATATTTGGTTCAAAGTATTTATTTTTTATTTAATTTCGGGGTTAGTTAAATACTTCTCGGACTTCTCTCTGAAGTCTACAAAACCCCAAAATTCAGACTTCTTAGAGAAGTCTGAGAAACCCTAAATCTAATATTTATCACTAAACCGTGAAAAATATTTAAACAAAACACATATCAAACATCATATTCGTTAATATATGCGCATTATAACCTACATGTGCAAATATAATTTTTTCAAATGTGAATTTCGTGAAACATGAATCTAACCCTAAAGTTATATGTAAGTTATATGTAAATGTTCCACCATATTCCATTACAAAGCATGTTCAAAGGTTTAGAAACTACTCAACCACTTTATATATTTTTAATCTGATTCAAATTGTCGAAATTTAATTTATATACTTCAAAACCGTCTATATTTAATTTATGTATAGTTTTTTAACAACATATTTTTTTACTATTTTTAAATTTAAATTTACTAAATTAATCTGAAAGTATTTTGGAGAAAGACATACTTAACTAACATTGTTTAATTTGACTCAATTTTACCAAATTTTAATTTATATACTACTAAATTGTATATATTTAATTTATGTATATAAAAGTTTTGACAAAATGTTTTTTTTTATAATTTTAAAATTTAAATTTTCTAATTTATTCTGTATCAGACTTCTCCGAGAAGTCTGATAAAGTCATTTAGACTTCTATTAGAGTCTAACTTGTCAGACGTTTATAGAAGGCTGACACAAGCGAAGGTTATAATGGTAATTGCGTTTTCCAGTTTTTTGATTGGTCGTAAGGGCTTCGCGGTAATTTCCTTAGGCCGAAAAACAAGTTTTGCATTTGATTCAATTTCGGGGGTACACTTTTATTTAAAACTAATTTCGGGGGCATTTTTAGCAATTTCCCCAATAAAGAATAAGTATAGTAGACTTAGAGAAAAAGTTATTGAAATGTTTGTGATATATTGAAAATAATCAGGACTCATATATTTATACACACACACCTAAAAAACATACAAATTTAAAGTTATAATATTATCTCATATATGTATTATTTGAATAACATATAATGTATCATTTTAATACAACTTATTCCAAATTTTTAGCCGACTACACAAAAATTATTATGCTGCATGAAAGAAAACACAACTTTACAGTTCAGATCACGAGTGAGATCCCTACAGCTGAAGCTTTACGGCATAAGCAACGTATTCCACAAGAATTTCAAGATCAAAACTAGTTTAAAAGAAGAATCAGAGAATAGCTCACAACAGAACAATCTCACTTCTCGATATCTAACACTCTATCTCTCTCGCTCCTTATAACAGACTTACACTATTTGCTTCATATGAGCTGGAAAAACCGGTATACACCTAAGTAAACCGGACTCAATCAACTACCATGTCAATCTCCAATTTACTTATTGTACTAAAGCTAAACCAAACCATGTAAGTCTTGGTAATGAATAACATGACTTTTATAGCTTTAGGCAAGGTGTAATAGTTAAGGAGGCAGCTGAATGAAAGGAGGTTAATCCAGTAAAGAATTGTTTTTATCCTTAGCCAACCCTAACGGTATTAAACCTACTATCAAACTTGATTAATTCCTAAGTATATAAAGGACTTGTGTGTGGCTCTCTCTTGGTGTTGTGTCATTAATTGTGAACGAGAGATAAGCAATCTTTGTAATCCAAACGCTATAGTGGATTCCTTGATTGTGTCAGGCCCAGACGTAGAGATCATATTCACTACAAGAAAATCGAGTATTATTAGCGTCCGTAAAACGCTATTAATCGATACCATAGCGCTATTAGGTGCGCTGTATCATCGCCCGTGATAATAGTCCAGCGACTTCAGATAGCATTTTTGGTTGTACTATTGTTAATATTTATTAAATAGCGTTTTTTCTCTTGCAATATTTTTATTTACAATAGCAATTAATTTACATTATCGCTTTTTATTTAATAGCTTTTAGTATTGTTATCTAAATATTTAATATAGCATTTGATTTCTGAAATGTATTTTGTTATTAATCGTTTTATTCATAGAATTTTGTACTTTGTTATTATTAATAGTTTTACTGATATCTTTTTATAATTTTAATATTTGTAATAATTTTTGTAGTTTATTATATTATATTTAAATTACAATTTACAGACATTCTTTTATAAATTGACATATCAAAAAACAAATTGACACATTTTATTATATTATATATGGAACCATGATACATAACATCTATATTACAAATAAATAGTACATAATTAAAAAAATATTGAATTTAAACTTGTGAATTCTCTACAAGACTCTTGAACTTCCAATCTTTGAAACTTCTTCAATAATAATATCATTCACAAAATCAGCTTCCTCTGTTTCATGGCACGACGACCGTTATAGACTGAAATCCATTAAGTAGCAGGATTGCCTAATCTGATTTTCTTCTTCGGCTGTTCATCCTCTTTCAAGTTTAGAAGCAATCTTCCTCTTTTTTGTCGAACCTATATATGCCAAAAGAATCAATATCAGAAATATTTATAAAAAGTAAACCAAGTCTAGAAAAATTAGTATAGGAAAGAGAAAACATACAGCAATAGATCGAGATCCGGCTATGTCTCCAACGGAAGTTGATGACGGAAGTTGAAAGCGAGATCCGACAAAGGATGAAGACGAAGAGGTTTGCTGTGAAGTATGAAGACGAAGAGGTTGCGGCAGTTATGAGGAGGAGATTATTAGTTTTTTTTGTCTAAAGATCCATTAGGTTAGGTTAATGAAGATAAGAAAAGAGAGAGTTATAAAAAAAGATAGATTTAATGGCTACAATTTGATATCAGATTGAGATCTAACGGTTCTCATATGTGATCCGTGTGACAGAGCTATTGACCAATACAATTTGTTTAAGATATAATTAATATAAAATAATCTAAAATTAATAAAAATGGTAAAATAAAAATTTAAAATTGTTAAATTTTAAATTGTAAGAGTAAAAACTTTTAAAATGATAAAAGAATACATATAGTAACTAAAATTATTTAAAAATCAATGTTTATATTAATGTTGCACGGTTGTGTTTAAGGTTTTAAGTTAAGGTTTGAAACTAATGAATTTGGAAGATTGAGATCTAACGGTTCTCATCTGTGATCCGTGTGACAGAGCTATTGACCAATACAATTTGTTTAAGATATAATTAATATAAAATAATCTAAAATTAATAAAAGTGGTAAAATAAAAATTTAAAACTGTTAAATTTTAAATTGTAAGAGTAAAAACTTTTAAAATGATAAAAGAATACATATAGTAACTAAATTATTTAAAATTAATGTTTATATTAATGTTGCACGGTTGTGTTTAAGGTTTTAAGTTAAGGTTTGAAACTAATGAATTTGGAAAATATTTTTTTTAATAAATATAGGTTTGAAAGATTATATATTTTATAGGAAAGAATGAAATTATATTACAAATAAATAGGAAATTATATTGTAAGTGTGAATACAAACTCTTACCCTCCAATACCCTAACACTAACCTTTCAATACCCTAAACTCTAAACAAAATGTTTTTGAAAATTTAACTTTATATTATTTATAAATTTTGTGTTTTTAGATTATGTTATAAAAAATCGCCAAAAATCATATTATTATAAGATAAGATTTTATACTTAATTATTAAATTTCAAAAAATTAATGATAATTCAAATTCTAAATTCTATATATACCCTAAACAAAACTGAAAAAATATATTGCAAATGTGAATCTTAAACCTTTACCTTCTAATACCCTATCCCTAACTTTCCAATACCCTAAACCCTAAATCAAATGTTTGTGAGACTTTATATTTAATATAAGTTGGAAATTTTGTTTTTACAGGTTATGTTATTAAAAATCACCAATACGAAGTAATAGTTTTTATATTTTTATACTTAATTAGAAATAACAAATAAATATCAATATTTCAAATCCTAATCTCAATATATACCCTAAACTAAAACTGAAATTTTGTTTTAGTATCGTTTCATTTTTTAATTTATTTCATACAATTTTCTGAATTTGTTGTATTTTTTATTCAATTATTGTATTATTATAAATACATATTACATGAGCAACTTAAATTTACAAAACTAGTTCATAAAATTCACCACAATGACAATACAATAACACAATAATAAACTAGTGTAGGGATAAGCCAGACTGTCTCGACTGAAGGAAATTTTCGGAGCCTCCCTTCCAGCGGATTAAACTTGGTTTAATCAAGATGGGTCGACGTCAAAAAAAAAAAAAAAAAACTAGTGTAGGGAATGCGGCTACGAAAGATTCATTCTTGCAAACATAAACAGACTTTTTCACATGTGCTACAATCTTCTCCACATTTTGACCACCATGGTTTTGAGCCACGTTTATGCCGCCATCGATCCATTCTTTAGCTCATCCAACAAAAATAGGGACCTGTGTCACTTGGTTAGTGCTGCCTGCATTCATCACGTCACAATATATGGTCTTTAATATAGGGCAAAGCAAACAGACTGATTTATAGTTAATAAAATGTAAACACTTACCAACCGAGCAAGAGTAGAGGATATGGCCTGATACATCTTGTACTTGTGCGGTTTAGAGTGTTTCTTTGGTTGATCCATCCATAACAGGGACCGATTAAGAGCACGAAACCAAGAAGAAAACTGGTACCAAAACCTCCAATATGAGCAAAGTTATCTAATCCCGGAAGCACACCGAGTCTCAAGTTTACCGCCACAATCAATACAAGAGTTACAATCGTCACAACTTGGTGAACACAATTGGCAAATAACATTAAAATTTCAATCTTTAACTTATATTATATAAAAGAAAGAGCATTTTTGATGGTATCAGTACCTTGTTAGAATAGAGAGTCCAATTGATAAAGATCTCAGAGAGCATTCCTCCAAGTAAACCAAACACGGCACCACAAGCTCCCACATAGATGTTTGAGCAGAGAAAAAGAGCTGACAATATACTTCCGCCAAAGCCAGATACCAAATAAAACAATCCAACCCGTACTGAGAAACGAAAAAAGAAACATAGGTTATACACACATTTCATCAGAGGTGTGTAAGTGTAACAAAGAGAGGTAGAAGAAGAGTACTTACTAAAACCGAATTCATGTTTCATACGCATATCGATGAATAAAAGAGTCAGCATGTTCACCAGTAAGTGAAAAACTCCTCCATGTAACCAGTTGCAAGAAAGTAGATGCCATCCTTCATCTCCTTTAACCACTTTCTTTACATCTAATCCACCCATTGTTCGTAACCTGTTTCCAAGTAACCAAAATAAATCTCAACAATCAGGCCATATATGGACCATCCTATTCTCCTCTTGCTCATTTGGTTAGTGTTGACACAAAAATTGTTGATTCCTCTTGATCCTTACAAGTATATGTTGGAACGCTGTCGTATTGGTCCAACTGGACCGTAAGCGATTTCAGCTCTGGGCCAGCTGAGTTTGTTGAAGCCCAAAGAGTGTACCGACTAAGTGAAGCTCAGCGTTTTATAAAGACGTTAAGATTCTGTTACAAAGTCGTTACAAGTTGAAAAAGACACACAACGTTTGAGAAACAGAGAAGTTGAGAGAGGAAGAAAGATCAGAGGCGATTCTTCAAGCTCGACTTCTGAGGAGTTCAGCGGCGGCATGAAATACGAGAATGGTGGGGCTGGTTTCGTCGGCTGCGGGTATTCAAACTGCTTGATCCTCCACGCATAAAAGTCTGTCTGGTTTCATCCCGGAGCTAGCTCTTTAGGTACCTGAAAACAAAGAGCTGGTTAAAGACTTTGTATAATCGGTTTGATTAGTGCAAGCATGAGAGTTTTGTTCTCTCCCCAGAGATGTAGCCATCCATGGTGAAGTCTGGGTCAACAATCTTGAGTCTTGTTTGTGTTTAGAGTTCTATCATCATTGACAAATTCAATCAACCTAAAACGATAACTCGGCTAAACTAAATTGGTTATCTTGTCAAGAAATCCTAACAAGTGGTATCAGAGCTGCTGGTTGTAAGCGCATGCAAAGGTTACAGTCTCAGTAATCAAGGGGCATTTGATCTTGGTTGAAAGTTCATCGAGGTTCAGAAGGATTTGCTCACAGGTTGGTTCAAGTAAAGATTCAACTGTTCTTTGAAATTGTCAGGATCAGGTGGTGTATCATGGAGTCGGTTAAGCATGCCAAGTTTGAAATGGAAAAGTTCGACGGTCAAGGGGACTTTGGTATGTGGAAGTTTAAGATGCTAATGCAACTTGAGCTGCAAGGTCTCGGTCATATCCTTCAAACGGATACGACTCTAGAATCTACAGAAGAGAAAGAGTTGGAGGCAAAGCCAGAAGCAGATGTCAAGAAAGATCCTTTGGCAAAGGAAAAGGATACAAGGGCTAGAAATCTCATCTTCTCAAGCCTTACCAACATGGTGTTACGGAAAGTAATGAAGGAGACTACTGCAAATGGGGTTTGGAAAGCTTTAGAAGCAGATTACCAAACCAAGACTCTACCAAATAGGATATACCTAAAGCAAAGTTTTGCTAGCTACAAAATGGTTGAGAGAAAAACCATTGAGGAAAATCTTGACTCATTCCTCAAACTGGTAGATGATCTAGCCAGTCTGAACAAAGATGTCTCAGATGAAGACCAGACCATACAGATCTTAACTAGCCTTCCTCCTCAATACGACTCTCTGGTTCATACTCTCAAGTATGGAAATGGTAAGGAAACACTTACGGTAAAGGAAGTAACAACCTCAGCCTATGCAAAGGAAGCAGAGCTACGGGAGAAGGGTCTACTTGGAAAATCAAAACCAAGTGATGAAGGTTTGATGGCAACAAGAGGAAGATTAGAAAAATGATCAGGCGACAAAGGAAAGTCAAGAGGCAAGAGTAAAGATAACAAAACATCTCACAGATCAAAGTCAAAGAACAGATCTCAGTCCAAACCTAGGGAATGCTGGACATGTGGAAAGGAAGGACACTTCAAGAGAGAATGTCCAGAAAGGAAAGAGAACAAAGGAAATCATTCAGCTAATATGGTTCAGGAAAAGGAGCAACCTATGATCCTAACAGCTAGTCTACAGGACACAAAGAATGAGTGGGTTCTCGACTCTGGATGTACCTTTCACATAACACCAAACAAGGATGTCCTATTTGATCTAAAAGAACAGGATGGAGGAAAAGTACTCATGGGTAACAATATTGTTAGTGAATTTAAAGGGATTGGGAAACTAAAACTAGTAAATCCAGATAACTCCACTATAGTATTGACTGAGGTGAGGTACATGCCAACAATGGGCAGAAACCTAATCTCCTTTGGACAACTTGAAAAGCATGGATGCACTTATGAAGGTGGAGATTATAAAGTCACATTCTTTAACAAAGGAAAGAAGGTTCTTTCAGGAAACTACAAGGATGGTCTTTACTATCTTAAAGGATCAGTAGCTAAGGCAGAAGTAACAGTGGCAGGAGCAGAGGTGAACTGGATAAGCAGATGGCACACGCGGATGGGACACATGAGCTTGAAGAATATGAATCAGTTGGTTAAGAAGGGATATCTTAATGGAAAAGAGGTTCATACTCTGGACTTCTGTGAAGAATGTGTCCTAGGAAAGTCTCACAGACAGGCTTTCCCAACAGCAAAACACACTTCCACAGAGATCCTTGAGTACATACACAGTGACCTATGGGCTTCAGCTACAAATGAGGAAAGTTTATCAGGATGCAGATACTTCCTGACCTTCATTGATGATAATTCCAAAAGAGTATGTATTAGATTCTTGAGGAATAAGGATGAGGTCTACAAGAATTTTGCGGATTGGAAACAACTAGTTGAAACTCAAGCGGGAAAGAAAGTAAAGTGCTTAAGGACTGATAATGGACTAGAGTTCTCTAACAATCAAATGGATAAATTGTGTACAGACTCAGGGATAAAACGCCATAGGACTTGTGCCTACACGCCACAGCAAAACGGAGTGTCAGAAAGGATGAACATGACAATAGCTGACAGGGTTCGGTGTATGCTGGCAGAGTCTGGATTAGAAAAGAAGTTTTGGGCAGAAGCAGCTTCAACGGCAGTCTACCTAATAAATAGAACTCCAAATGCTTCTTTAAACTTCAAAATACCAGAGGAAGTTTGGACAGGGAAACAGACAAGTTATGATCATCTCAGACGTTTTGGATGCACTGCATATGTGCATTCTACGCAGGACAAGATGAGTCCAAGAGCCATAAAAGGGATCTTTATGGGCTATCGCCAAGGTACAAAGGGCTACAGAGTTTGGTTGCCAGAAGAGGGAAAACCTACTATAAGTAGAAACGTAGTGTTTGATGAAGACAAACTCTACATGAAGCCAGGGATGGATACTGTAGTCAAACAGAAGGGTAAGAAAAAGGTTACTTTCAGTCCAGAACTGATAAAAGGACCTTCATCAGGAAGATCTCATGGAACAGATGAATCCTCAGGACAAGGAGAAACATCTGATCAAGGTGGAGATCTCTCAGAAGACTCTGACAGCTCAGAAGAATCAGACAGCTCAGAAGAATCAAACAACCCAGAAGAGTCAGATGGGCTAGAAGAAACAGAAAATCCAGGATCAGAAAACGAGGATGGAGCAGGATCTTCACAAGAAACCACAGGTCAGAGTAAAACTCTAGATGAGTACTTACTAACTCGGGACAGATCAGTTAGAAAAAAGAAGCTACCTCCAATTTTTGAAAGTGGAGACTATGTGGCTTATGCACTGTCAAGTGATGAAGACAACAAACTGGATGAGCCTAAAACAGTTTCAGAAGATAAGAGCAGTAAAGACTGGGCCAAGTGGAACAAGGCTATGAAAGAAGAGAAACACTCTCTAGATAAAAACCAAACTTGGAAAGTGGTGGACAGACCAGAAAGACAGAGAGTTGTAGGCTCTAAGTGGATTTTCAAACTCAAAGAAGGAATTCCAGGTATTGAGGAACCAAGGTATAAGGCAAGGTTAGTAGCAAAGGGGTTCACACAAGTGGAAGGGATAGATTACAACGAGATTTTTGCCCCAGTTGTAAAGCATGTGTCCATAAGGATAATGCTACCAGCAGTGGTTAACTGTGACATGGAGCTGGAGTAGCTGGATGTCAAGACTGCCTTCTGATACGATCAGGTTTTAATCTCTAGATCTACACTGCAAGTGCATAGACGTGAACTAGTAGTATATAGGGTATCAAATCCACAGAGACTCTAGACTCTTGCGATAGATTATAGAATTTCAGGTTAAGCTAGGTAGAAGCGGCATAAAGCAGTAAATCAGAACATAAAGCAAGTAAATGGTTTGTAAATCAGAAGGCGAAGGCGTCAGGTCAAGGGAGTTCTCAGGAAATCAGGAACATAAGCTAATCAATCAATCATGATCTAATTAAGAACTGTTCTAGAACTAGAATTACAGAATTATAACAGACCAACTTTCGTTGCGAATATTATCTATGTCTAACAACCTAGCAAGCCAACTTTCGTTGCGAATCCTAGAGTTCTAAACAAGCATTAATCTCAGGTTCTTTCGTTCACAATTCTCCTAAACCAAATTTCTTTGCGAATAGTCAAATTGCTCATCTAAGTTCTTTCTAGTTAATTAATCAACTTTCGTTGCGGAAATCAACCTCATCAAAAATCTAAGTGGCCAATTCAGATCAAGCAATAAGAACAACCCTAGATGAAGAACTAGAAATATATGAATCCCTACAGATTGATCAACCTATAATTCCATGAAATCCCTAATGAGAATCCCTAAACCTAATAGGTAAACTACTCAGACATGACAATCATAACAAAAGACATGATGAATAGAATACTGAATATCATAAAACAGAATAAGAAACATGGGTTCGAAATCTTCTCTCTGTCGAGTATCTGATTAGCCCCTAAAACTCTCTGAATGTAAAATAAAGCGTAGCCTAAACAATGGCTTAAAAACCCTAATATAATGATCTAATCACGGCTGGGGCTTCTTTGTAATTATGAAAAACTTCTGGGCCAAAGTGCAATTTCCAAACTCTTCATTCAAACCGCCGAGAATTGTCTGTCACGACCTTGTGTCGATCGATGCACATTGTGTGTCGATCGACACAGGTGTTAAATATGGGCAGTGAACTCTTCCTCTCGGGTAAATGCTCCCAAATGCTCCAGAATGCTCCATAATGTCCAATTCCGCTCCCAACGTCCCTAAACCTGTAAACACACCAAAAAGACTCTAAAACATAATAAAAGACTCGATAAATAAGACATATACCATGGGTAAAAGCCCTAAAATCCATGATATATCACCTTCCTACATGGGAATCTAGATGAAACAATCTACATGGAACAACCTGAATGTTTCATCAAGAAAGGAGAAGAGAACAAGGTCTGCCTTCTAAAGAAGTCTCTATACGGCCTAAAGCAATCTCCAAGGTTATGGAATCAGAGGTTTGACACATTTATCAAATCACAAGGATTCAAAAGATGTGTAAAGGATCCATGTGTGTATCAGAAAGGATCAACACTACTGGAGAGTGTCTATCTGCTGCTATATGTCGATGACATGTTAATAGCATCAAAGGATAGACTCAAAGTAAACGTCCTGAAAGAAAGTCTCAAGTCAGAATTCGAAATGAATAATCTGGGACCAGCAAACAGAATACTAGGAATGAATATTCAGAGAGATAGAAAACAAGGGAGGTTGAAACTGTCTCAGGAAGGTATATTCAACAGGTTCTAAAGACATTTGATATGGATGAAAGGAGGGCTGTGATAACTCCAGTGAATGGACAGTTCAAACTAAAGAGTCTGACAGAAGCAGAATGGAAAGATCAATGCAAGGAAATGGACTTGATTCCCTACGCCAGTGCTGTTGGAAGTCTCATGTACGCAATGGTGGGTTCAAGACCGGATTTGGGATATGCTGTGGGATTTTTCAGCAGGCTCATGTCAAAGCAAAGCAAGGAGCACTGGGGAGCTGTAAAATGGATCCTACGATATCTTCAGGGAGCCTCTGCAGTGGGCTTCACCAAATCAGATTATGCTACATACCTTGATAGAAGAAGGTCCGTAACAAGCTATGTATTCCAATTTGGAGGAAATAAAATAAGCTGGAGATCATGTCTTCAGCATGTAGTGGCCCTCTCCACCACAAAGGCTGAATACATGGCACTCTCTGAAGCAACTAAAGAAGGGTTGTGGCTCAGGGAGTTCTACAGTGAATTGGGGTTTAAGTCTGACTACTTCAAGCTAAACTGCGATTCTCAGAGTTCTATCTACTTATCAAAGAACTCAGTGCATCACGACAGGACAAAACACGTAGCAACTAAGATTCACTTCATAAAGGATATTATTGCAGAAGGCTTAGTTCAAGTTCAGAAAGTCCACACAACAGAAAACCCAGCAGATATGTTGACAAAAGCTTTACCTGGAAATTCGTTTGAGAATTGCCTTGTAAAGCTGAAAGTCATTTCCTGACATGTTCAGGATGTACTCGGAGACAGCTCTGTCGATGGTTGTCTCACCGAGGTATGAAAAGAGGAGAACAACAGGTCAATAAATGTTGTTTGGTAACTCTAAAGGTTAGATCGACAAGTGAAAAGGAAGAAAGTCTTCACCTTGGGCAAACATGAAGAGCGTCGTATTCTCTTCTCTCCTCAGGTGCTGCAAATAGAAAATCAGAGTCAGTCAGGTATGAGGTCAGATTATGCATGTTGATTTTGAGCTCAGGTATTGGCAGATCTGGGGTTTTCTCAAACATGCAAGCTCACAACTATGAAGAGTTGAGCTGAAATTGAACTTACAAGGTTCGGCATCAAATTTAATCGGCGCAGGAACTTGTTGAGGGTTCAAGGTTGGTGATTGCGGTTGCTCAAGCTCGTATATCATATCCGGTTCAAGTTCTTCCACCGGAGGCAGATCAGGAACAAAGGGTGTTCGGTGAACCATGGTTGTTGGTTCAGGAAAGATGATATCTTTCGTCAGGATTTACTTCGTCAGAGAAGTTCAGGAAGTTCTCTCTCAAGGTGGAGCTGGTGTGGGTCGAGTTAGACCGAAGACGACATGGTGGAGTTTGTTGGAACGCTGTCGTATTGGTCCAACTAGACCGTAAGCGATTTCAGCTCTGGGCCAGCTGAGTTTGTTGAAGCCCAAAGAGTGTACCGACTAAGTGAAGCTCAGCGTTTTATAAAGACGTTAAGAGTCTGTTACAAAGTCGTTACAAGTTGAAAAAGACACATAGCGTTCGAGAAACAGAGAAGTTGAGAGAGGAAGAAAGATCAGAGGCGATTCTTCAAGCTCGACTTCTGAGGAGTTCATCGGCGGCGTGAAATACGAGCACGGTGGTGCTGGTTTCTTCGGCTGTGGGTATTCGAACTGCTTGATCCTCCACGCACAAAAGTCTGTCCGGTTTCATCCCGGAGCTGGCTCTTTAGGTACCTGAAAACAAAGAGCTGGTTAAAGACTTTGTATAATCGGTTTGATTAGTGCAAGCATGATAGTTTTGTTCTCTCCCCAGAGATGTAGCCATCCATGGTGAAATCTGGGTCAACAATCTTGAGTCTTGTTTGTGTTTAGAGTTCTAGCATCATTCACAAATTCAATCAACCTAAAACGATAACTCGGCTAAACTAAATTGGTTATCTTGTCAAGAAATCCTAACAGTATAAGAGCCTATAATTGCTTTCTTTATCTCCAAATCTTTCAGCTTCCTGGTTGTATTCAAGCAGCTTTTGCTCAATCCTCTTCCATATGCAAAATCAAACCCTGCAACAGGAGATTTATGAGAAATTAACTCCTCCTGCAATCTCGCTAGCCTCCTACACAGTACTGGATTCTGCTTCCCTTCTTCAACCCGTCTATACTACAACCTATATTCACAATTCGACCAAAACAGTGTCCAATTACCAAGTAGGACGAAATTTTAAGTAGTCGACGAATGCACAAAAAGGTTCAAGCTTGTCACCACACTTTAATCTCAAGGCTCCTAAAATCTACTGAATTCGAACAAGGAACAAGAAAATCTGTTAATTTCAAATTAACCCACCAAGGTCCCTAACGAGCGGAGTCTTCAGAGGCTTGTAACGGAAGAATTATTGCCGGAAACGACAATTATTACAGATTTTGCGTGGCTTCTCTCAAGCTTTGCGGTCGAAGAACTCAGAGTCGGGAGGCGCAGGCGGAGGATGTCTTCTTCAGAGACACGGAAGTCGCGTGGGATCCAGGCCACAAAAGGGAGGAATTGAGGAAGGCCGAAAACGGGGGAAATCCGCTAATTCATACCTCAACACTGCTATGCGGTCCTGATCAGCACATACACTTACGACATGTGCAAAAACATATCTCAACACAATTTATTTTAAATTTCATACCCGAACTAACAAAATTAGGCTAAATCATACATTGACATAACTGTCCATTAGTCAAACGTTTACGGAAGCTGACATGTCCGTTACGTATATATACGTGTCAGTCTAGTCACAAAATGTTGGCCATTTCATACCTTAACAAAATTTTATTTCAAATTTCCTACACAAACTAACAAAATTAGGCTACCGTCTTTTCTCCCATCCTGTCCAAACAACGTTTTGTGTGATTAACCAAACCACCGTCTGTATTACAATTCCTTCGGCCGACGTCGGTACTCATTTCTTTTTGTTTCGTTATTCATAGTTTTATGTTCAGTATAAATAACACACTTTGTTTGTTGATCTTCATATTGATTTCTGTGGTAAATCAATTTCAATGGCTTCTCTTTCCCCTTCTTCTCTGTGAAGGTGTCTGTCTGGTTAAATCGGAGCAATTGTCCAGAAACATTAGTGCTGGCTTTATTCCATTGAAGATTTCTTCATACGGCTTTTTTCGATCCGTATTTGAATCGGTTCTTCTACCCCATCAAATTCAGATCGTGTCTAAATCATTTTCTCTCAAAATGAGAAATGGTTATCATGTTTGGGTATGGGATCCGGGAATTGCAAGCATCTTCATAGTTTACGGAAACGGTTCGGAGAACTACATATGGACATGAGCATTTGTTTATGCAAGAGGACTGCTGGTCATGCTGTTGTACTTTTCTCAACACAAAAAATCACATATGTTGATTTTAACAAGGAAACAAGTCTCAGAGACAAAATTCCTCACGAAGACCTTGATACGAAATTGTTGGTATCAATGTGTCTATTTTTCAAAGTTACTTTTCGATACGTCGGGTTTCAATATGCGGTTTGTACAAAAAAAGTTCAGCCAAAAGATGCTGCATGCGAATCACATCAGAGAAAAATCAAATATGAAGATGGACAATAACCGATATTATGATCAATTAGCGAGTAAGACTACTCTTCGGAAAGCATCGTTAAACTCCGTTCTGCTGTATTTTTTCTCACTGTATGGCACATACATAGATGTATGTAATAATTGTGTTGGTGTAATTTTGTATGTCTTTGATATTGTAACCAAACAATTTAATTGATTAATAAAGTTTTGTTTTTGTTGGGAAAAAACTAACAAAATTAGGCTAAACCATACATTGACCTCTTGTTTGTTACTCAAACGTGTACGTGAAAAAACATAGCCATTATGGATACTTACGTGTTAGTCCATCCATTGTTCTAATTTCGTAATCGAATACACAATTATATCGATGATATATTTGCTAAAGAATAGTGGTTAGAACTAATTTCAAATGATTTATTGGAAGTTGGATTATTCAGAACATTGATGAGTCTTCCAACTAAGATTGTAACATATAAGGCGTTCTTCATCTTTTTACTTAGATTAGAGAGATGTATTTTATATCGATTGTAAATTTTCTTATCCCGTATAAGTCATCCGCATGTATAATTCTTTAAACTCTAGTCATTTAATATTATTTTAGTATATATTTAAAGGAGCTTTAGTATATATATGGAAGAGATACGTGAATAACAAAAATACAATGATAAAATATAATTTTGAAATAAATTTGTGTATTTGAATAATTGGGTAAATATTAAATCAGAAGAGTTCAATACAAGAAATATCGGCATTAGTAGCACACTGAAAACGCTACCATAGGGTTTTGGTAGCGTTTCCATGAACGCTATGTTAGCCGCAGCTATAATAGACCCCCCTCTTACCATAGCGTTTTTTAATGCTATAATAAATGGACTTATTGTAGCGTTATATAATTGTTATCAGAATTTATTTCATCGCGCCGTATCAGTGCTAATATTCGAGTTTTCGTACCATTTTTTCATGCTGTATTTTATTCTATTATAACACAAATATAGTGTTGTTAAATACTGTTCCGTGACATTTTTATATTGCTGTGAATTTTTATAAATTATAATGCTATTTTATTTCATTTATTTGAATTATTTTTTGCATAATATATATTTATTAAACAAACTCAAAATCCCAGCTTACTAAATACCATCCAAGAAAGCTACAGGAAAACCGTCTGGTGGGGAAGATATTTCTATCTTCGTCTGGTGGTGCTTAGTCTTAGGAACATGTGTGCGGTACTTAATTATGTATTCTTTGTGGTTACATGTTATACACACTACTCATTATGTCCTCATGTCCTGTTTATATACAGATGACAGTAGGGGCCTATACAAATTTAAGGAGGTATGCTTCATTATGCAATCGGATGTTATCGGTGAGGTTACACATCAAGAAATTATGGAGCAGTTTAGAGACTCATGGGACATGATTGTTGATAAGAAGAGAGAAATTTTGGTATTTATACTCGGTGGATATTATGGACATATATACGGTTATATGCACTGTTTTTTAGAATATGGTAAAATAATAACATTATGTTTCAAGGATTTAGTAGTTTGGATATGAGTGAATTGGGCCTGTCTGGAGGTTTGGAATGGAATGTGGTATATCATTGGATCGTAAGAGAGGTAATGAAGTACCGGGTAAAGTGCAGGGTGGTCAGACAGACAAAATATGTGGATCCAATAGAGGTTAGAAGGAAAAAAAAGAGAAGTTAGTAACAAGGGTATCTTCAAACTCGGGTTACATTATTAAGGAAAATTTTGGGATTTTATAATGCGCATCTTAAGTTGGAATTGTCGTGGGCTAGGTAGCAAGTGGACCATAAGTTATCTACGCGAAACATGCTTTAAGTACAAACCGAAATTTCTGTTTTTATCAGAAACTAAACAACAACGACCCTTTGTGGAGATGTTCCAAGGTCACTTCGGCTATGATAGATTACACACGGTTGAACCACATGGTCTAAGCGGAGGTCTAGCTTTATTTTATAATAATATCTACAAGGTAAATATAATTTTTGAAAATAACAGATTAATTGACATTGAAGCGGAATACCAGAGTCAAAAGATTTTCCTAACCTTTATATACGGGGAACCGAATCATCAACTACGGAATATAGTATGGGAAAGAATAACAAGAATCGGCATCTATCGGAATGAACCATGGTTTATAATCGGAGATCTGAATGAGATCACAGGAAATCATGAGAAAGAGGGAGGAAACATACGGAGTGCTGCCAGTTTTATTGATTTTAATGACATGATCAGAAACTGTGTCTTTTTGGAGTTTCCATATCTAGGGAATTCTTTATCCTGGCGAGGCAGGAGAGGGGGACAATTGGTAAGATGTCACCTTGACAGAGCTTTAGCCAATGAGGAATGGCATACTTTATTTCCACAATCTTTTGTTGAATATTTGGACATGATAGGGTCGGATCATCGTCCCCTGATAGCAACTATAGAGGATAAAATCAAACAGAAAAAATCACAATTTCGTTTTGACAAGAGATGGGTTGGGAAAGAGGGATTAATGGCCTCAATTACGAATGGGTGGCGTTTAGCGGACGAAAATTTACAACCGAACATTGTATCCAAAATAAGGAATTGTCGGCACGAGATATCAAAATGGAGGAAGAACAACTTACCTTATGGAAAGGAAAAAATAAATGAGTTGAAAAAGGCATTAGAAGAGGTACAAAATGACAATAATAGGTCACATGCTGAGGTGTTGGATATTACCCGTAAATTAAAAGAAGCTTATCTGGATGAGGAATTATACTGGCAACAAAAAGTAGAAATATGTGGTACACCTCGGGTGATCGGAATACAAAGTTTTATCAAGCGTTAACAAAACAAAGAAGAGCACGGAATCGGATTGTAGGCCTTCACAATGATAATGGTGACTGGGTAACAAAGGATGAGGAGGTGGAAAAAGTGGCAACGGATTATTTTGAGAGTTTATTTACCTCATCACACCCATCGGAAATAGAGGATTTCCTCCTTGAAATTCCAGAATTAATAACAGAACAAATGAACATCAGACTAACATTGGTTGCATCTGAAGAGGAGATACGTAAGGCTTTATTTATGATGCATCCAGAGAAAGCGCCAGGACCAGACGGGATGACAGCTTTGTTTTTCCAACAATCCTGGCCTATCATTAAACATGATATTATTCGGTTCGTAAATGATTTTATTCAAACGGGAGTTTTTGATACAAGGTTGAATATAACGAACATTTGTCTAATACCAAAGACGGAACGACCGATACGAATGACGGAACTGCGGCCTATTAGTTTATGCAACGTGGGATATAAATTATTATCAAAGGTTTTATGTCAGCGACTAAAGCCTTTATTACCGAAACTTATATCGGAAACACAGTCAGCCTTTGTGGCGGGGAGGTTAATTTCAGATTACATCTTATTGGCCAAAGAGATGTTCCATGGTTTACGGACGAACCCCTCGTGCAAAGGGAAATTTATGGCAATAAAAACGGATATGAGCAAAGCATATGATAGAGTGGAATGGATCTTTATTGAAAAATTACTACGGAAGATGGGTTTCGGAGATCGTTGGATAAATCTGATGATGGCCTGTATTACATCGGTGGAATATAAAGTCTTATTGAATGGTCAGCCGAAAGGAAAAATTAAACCAAACAGAGGATTACGGCAAGGGGACCCTTTATCACCATATCTCTTCATCCTATGTACGGAAGCTTTAGTGGCAAACATTAGAAAAGCGGAACGAGAAAAGGTGTGGACAGGCTTGAGTGTGGCAAGAGCAAGCCCTCCAATCTCACATCTTTTATTTGTGGATGATAGTTTATTCTTCTGCAAGGCAAATACAGAGGAATGTAATGTCATCCTTAAAATATTAAGAGGTTATGAGTTGGCATCAGGACAACAAATTAATTTCGACAAATCATCAATACAATTTGGTTTTAAAGTTGCTCAAACAACCCGAGAGGAAGTAAAGGCAATAATAGGAATTACAAAGGAAGGAAGGATGGGGACCTATCTGGGAATTCCGGAGAGTCTTGGGGGATCGAAAAAAAAAATATTTAGTTTCCTTCATGACAGACTTCATAATAGAGTCAATGGATGGACGGTTAAATATTTAACAAGAGGAGGAAAAGAAGTTTTGATAAAATCGGTGGCTACAGCATTGCCCAATCATGTAATGTCATGCTTTCGATTACCAAAAACGGTAACGAATAAGCTGACTAGTGTTACGGCACAATTCTGGTGGAGCACGAATGGAAATCAAAGAGGGATGCATTGGATGTCTTGGGATAAGTTATGTCATGACAAATGTGAAGGGGGAATAGGCTTCAGGGATCTGGAGAATGTTAACACGGCTTTTTTAGGAAAACAACTGTGGAGATTGATAGAAAAACCGGAATCTTTATTTGCGAAGGTATTCAAAGGCCGATATTATAGGAATGGGGGTCCTTTAGACCCATTTAAGTCATACTCTGCATCTTATGGATGGAGAAGTATCACTTCTGCTAGATCTTTGGTTAACAAAGGACTAATCAAAAGGGTTGGAACATGAGATACCATATCTGTATGGAATGACCCCTGGATTCCAGGTCACCGCCCGAGATCAGCAACAAGTAAAACAATTTCTTATGATCCCACACTAAAAGTGAGCCAATTGATTGATCATACGAACCATATTTGGGATGAGCAGCTTATTAATAGCCTTATCGATCCAGAAGATACGTCACTCATTATTGGTTTACCAATTACTAAAATCTCTAGGCCGGATAATCTCGGCTGGCATTACACAAAGAGCGGAAAGTATTCGGTTAAATCGGGTTACTTTTTAGAAAGGAAATTCCCGGATAAAAGATATATAAATACGGCCTATGGACCAGATGTAAAACGACTTCAGGAGCAGTGTTGGAAGTTAAGGTGTCCGCCAAAAGTTCAACATTTTATTTGGCAGGCAATCTCGGGTTGTCTATGGGTTACAAAGAATTTAAAAGCCCAAGGAATCAATTGTGATACCCGGTGCGTTAAGTGTGGGACAGAAGAGGAATCAATAAATCATGTCCTATTTGAATGCCCGCCGGCCTTGCAAACTTGGGCCCTTTCAAGTATACCATCGCCTCATGGAAGTTTTCCATTACCCTCTTTGTTTACCAATATGGATTATTTGTTCTGGCGAGTGCCATCTGATGTTGACATTGGCTGTTTTCCTTGGATTATTTGGTATATTTGGAAGAGTAGAAATGATAAACTTTATAGTAATATTGATCGGGATCCACGGGAAATTTTACGCCTGGCGGAAAGTGAATTCACAGCATGGGGAGCGGCACAGACTTCGGTATTATTGGGTAACACAGGAGTACAAAGGAATCAGGATAATATTGCTACAATTCAGGCACCGGTGAATGTTACAGGAAGATGGTGCTTTCTGGATGGATCATGGAAGGAAGGAGATAGATTTTTAGGACAGGGCTGGTATAGCATTTACGAAGGAGACAAATATATCATGATGGGAGCAAGAAATATCAGATGTAGTTTATCTCCACTTCATGCAGAGTTCGAAGCACTAATTTGGGCTATGGAATGTATGAAACGGTGGCATCAACATGAGGTAACCTTCGCAACAGACTGTTTGGAGCTGGTGAAGATAGTGTCTACACCCACAGAATGGCCTGCTTTCACGATATACTTGGATGAGTACGAGAGTCGCAAGAGTTTCTTCACAAGTTTCGTTATCACTCACACTCCACGAGCACACAACACAAAGGCGGACAAACTAGCACGTGGTGCAAGGATCCAGCCTTCTTATTTTGTTTATGTAAATCCTGATTCACCGTCTTGGCTAGCTGAGAACTGGTAGAATCGTTTGCTGTTGTCAAAAAAAAAATATTTATTTATTAGATTTATATTAAACTTTTATATTTCATAAATTATCCAAAGAATACATATAAACATAAATTATCCAAAAACTACATACCAAGTCTTATACTAACTAAAACTAATTCAAACTCTATGACATCAAACCAAACCGCTAAGTCTTCATCGTCCCCAATGTCACCAGCAGTGGAAAACTTCACTCCTTTGATACAAGTTCTTTTGTTGGAACCGCTTCAAGAGTGTTGTGTTATGAAGGGTCCCATGACTAGATCTCCATCTTAAGAGTTTTTCAGTAGCTCAAGCTCCATATATAGTCTGTTCTTGAACCACTGACACCATGCATCTAGCCGCACAGAAGCTCGGTTAAGGAATGTCAAGATTTGAGCAACGTACTCCTTTGGAATCATACTGCAGCAAGAAAAAAACACTTCGAAGAATTATTGATAACAACAAGAAACAATAATGATGACTATATTGAGGTAAGTTGAGTATATAGCAAACCTCAGAGCTTCATCTCCTAAGATTTGCTCACGCGGTATCCATCCGTCTGTTTTCATCAGATCTAACCAGCTCCCAACGATTTCCAAGGTTATACGGTAATCCCAGCGCCTGAAACCATCCACATAAAAACAATCCTTAAAGAAACATATCAAGAAATTAAGAGATGTTCTCAAACAAGCTACAAACTGTGTCTACCCCAAACAAACTCATTGTTTCGTATAGTTTTGGTTTACTGCTGTAACAAGTACATAAGAATGAATAAACAATGAACAGTACCTCAAACAAAGAGAAGAAATATCTTCACTCTTCTTGAAAACTTGACGGAGTATAAGTGGAACAATACCAGAGCCGCTAGGTCCCAATGCTGCCAACATTCCGCTTTTCCCTTTCATGAAATCCTCCAACAAAGGTTGAACCATTTTATCAAACAAATCGTTCTACAAACAAAATGAAAAACTCGTCAACCATTGGCAGGGAACTGAAATGAACTGAAATTGATACGAGATTTGGTCGAACCTGAGAACAATCGGCAGGGAAAACGTGAGAAAACCCTTCATATATCTCAGTCTTGCTTCGTTTCAGCTCTTGTAGAGCTTGAGGCGGAGTTAGAGTCACTGAATTAGGATCATTAAGAGTAATACAAACGAACCAGCTGATCGAGATGAACTTCAATAAAGACACATACAACGAAAAATTAATCAGTAATTACGAGAGGTAGAGCAAAACTCGAAGAACTTTGTGTTTTTATCGAAAATTTCGGATCTTTTTCACAAGGCCACAAGGTACACAGTACACACAAAAAGAGAGAACCACCATACTATATCATGGAATTGACATTCACCCAAATTATAAAACCAGATCTCACAAACAATGAATTAGAGATGAAATTACCGGCGTGATTCGGAATCTCTCAAAGATCTGGCCCTGGAGAGGAAGATTCCCTAACTGCCACCAACAAACCGGCTGGAACCCTAGGCGTGAACTGAGTTGCTTGTCTCCGACCAATCCAAAACGCCACCAGCCGTAGGGAAACTGATATGTAGCTCGGGAATGGAGTCTCGCCAGAGGGGAAGAAACCCTAGCCTCGCCAATCTGCGTGTAGAAATAGAGGAGGAGGAGAGGTAATCGATGGAGATCGCCGTAGAAGGAGGGGAAGAAGCTGCTTACCGGAGAAATGGTCTGAGGCTTCTTCAAAAGAGAGAAGTTTGAAGGAAGAAGAAACGAATTCCCTTTGGGTTTTCACTGGAATAGACGAGGAGGATAATGGTTTGTGGTTGAAATTGCTGCCAAAAATAATTAGAGGGAAAATATTTCACCCTTGAAATTTAAGCCGGGAAATCTAAATTTTAGACTTTTGGACTTTAAACATTTCACCTTTAAAATAGCTGTCTAATTTTTAGACTCAGTATAAAAATATTTGTGGTTATGTTCGACCAAAAAAATAAAAAATTGTGACTATAAACTTTCAGAAAAAGTATGAACTTATGTAAGTTTTTACTATAAAAAATGACATTGAGATTTGATTATGTGTTTTTGTTGTCGGTAAAGACATATTAATTTGTATAACTATCTCTATTGTGAACCCTAAACCCTATATGCAAATATCTTAAACCCTAAACATATATTACAATACCCTAAGAAATTCAAGTTTACAAAAAGCTAATTCATAAAATTCACCGAAATATAATTTGCAAGTGTTAATACCCTAAACAAAATGATAATACCCTAAACAAAATTTTTATAATCCAATTGATAATATCGTTCAAAATATTTTCTGAATATTATATTAATAAAGTTTATATTCAAACAATGATTATAGAGTTATATTCAAAATTTTAGAGTTTGAGATTTAAACAATGATTATATATTTAGATTCAAGATTTTAAACTTTATATACAATTAAACACTCATTAATCTACAAAAATTATTATATACTTAGTAAATACTTAGTATTACCCTAAATCCTATTTATACCCTAAAATAATATAAGAGACAATAAGTTATATTATAAATAAAAAAATAAATTGCAATACCCTAAACTCCAATACACTAATCTCTAAATTAAATACCATAATCTCTAAATCAAATATCATATCCTCTCCAATACCCTAACCTCTAAACATACCCTAAAATAAAATCAAAGTTTTGTATGTTTCTATCATTTTTTATTTTAAAAGTTGGTATGTTTAATTTAAAGTTTTTAAACCCTAAACCCTATATATACCCTAAACTAAAACTGATCATATTTTAAACCCTAAACCCTATATATACCCTAAACTAAAACTGATCGTATTTTAAACCCTAAACCCTATATATACTCAAAACTAAAACTGATCGTATTTTAAACCCTAAACCCTATATATACCCTAAACTAAAACTGATATTATTTTAAACCTTATATACCCTAAACTAAAATTGAAGAATTTGTTTGTTTCCAATATTATGATATTTATAATAAAACAAATATGTATTTTTAATCAAATTTTTTATATTTTTTAAATCCAATTGGTAATATTGTTCACAACATATACATAAAATATACATTGCAATTTTATCTACAATTTAGTTTGGATCCCCAAACACATCCTACATAGGCTTGACAAGCTCGGGTGCTTTTAGCTTCTTGTTACTTTATCTTCAAACTATGGTTACTGTTAGCTTTGACTGTGTCCTTCATGTGCAATCTTCTATCTCAATCTCTTTGTTACTGCTCAGCTCTAACAAAAAAAAAGAGCCAAAACCAAAATTTCGTAAGTGTTCTTGCTGAGATGTTACTGATATGAGCTCTCAACTAATGTAAAAACAAAAGACAACATTTAGTACAAGTCTATAATACAAGCTTAAGAGAAGTTTAAAGTGACCAGAAACACAGGAAAGACAGAACGGAGAGATTATATACAGTACTAACAAAGGAAAGAATGCAATAGAGGTGAATGCATAGCATAACATGAGACGCATAATCTTATTTGGACCAAGACAGATAAGAGACTAATATAAAATCAGTTAACAACCAGAATCATTCTATGCATTCACCTCTATTGCATTCTATAAAATCAGTTAACAACCTGAATCGATAGGTGAAAAATATGACAACACACCTTCTTTCACGGAAGATGAATCAACCTGAATCATTTTAGTTATACTGCTGGATGGAATTGCAGTGTTACTCCCCTTAGAAGAGACTAACGAACAGCCTGCAAAGCATAAAAAGGAGCCAGTGGGGAAGAAAGGTAACACCAAGGTGAAGGAGGCAACAAACAAGCGTGAGAACAAGTAAATGACAGAGATCTGCTCAAATATAACTGCATGAGAGCTGAATGAAGCAAGGAATGCAACGTGTTGGCCTCGGATTTCATTAGTGTTGTTAATAAACAGATTGGGGAATCCATCAACAAAGCTCCTGAAACCAAATATATACCAATGAATATATACTCAATCCCATCTATAGGATTACTAGATACTATTCACAGTAAGAGAGAAAGATGAGAGCTTTGAATACATAAGCCTCAATTCAAACAGCCACACAAGCAAACCAAGATTGAAAAACCTTCAAAGCTCACAGATTTGTTAATGGCTTCTTCACAATGACTTTGTATGTAATCTAAGCAAATAAATAGACTTTACCCATAAGCTCTTGCAATAGGAGTTGATAAATGGAATACTAACCCAAGAGCATCAGGAACAACTCGTGAAATTCGCATCTTCCTCCTCTCACCTTTGTAAAACTCCTCGAGAGTACAAGCCAATTTGCTTTCAATCGCCGGAGCTTTCCTATTCGTCGGCGTTTTCCTACTCGTCTGACTCCCTGCCTCGGCGCTTCTGAATCTGCTTCCTCCGCCGAATGCATCCCCCGATGCGCCGAAAAACGCTGCTGGGCCGCCGTCTCTGCCGCCGAAGTTTCAATCCGGCGGCCTCGCCGATTCCCGAAGAGTCTTGCGGTTGATGATTCATAAACCAAATGTCGGAATCCTTGGCTGTGTACCAAATGTGGACAGTTTTTGTCAAATTAGGGTTTGAGAGCTGGGGAAAAAAATGTGTATTTTAATTCTGTGAATAAATGATTTTTTTTTGTTTGGATGGGTAAAAGACTTCGTCAAAAAGTTCTATTTCCGCGAAAACAAAAATATGTTCGTGTCATAGTGTTACGGATGAGAAAATTTGGAGGTAAACTAAGATTTCTGTCAATTTTTGTATTCTCGCTAAATGAAAATCTTTGCTAGCGTTGATTTAGTGCTATAATAGAGTTGGCGTCCCAACTTGTCACTTTCGGTAGCAGTTCGTGAATTAGTGCTACAACGGCCTGCTACCAATGCCCATATTTCTTGTAGTGGTTATTCGATTAATTAATTTATAACCTATTATTTGTATTTATAATACTTCAATAATATAGATGATAGCATTTGTATAAAAATTCTAAAAGTTTTATGTTATATTTTAGATTTTGTTATTAAAAAATCTGTTGGTTGACAAAAAAAACTATTGAAATTCATATAGAATAGAATTATAAAATAACTATTATTCTGTATATTTTAATTTATGTTTGATTAATAGACAATATGTTAGTGTATGATTTTAGCCTAATTTTATTAGTTTGTGTAGAAAATTCAAAATAATGTTGGGTTAAGGTATGAAATGACCAACTTTTTGTGACTAGATTGACACGTAGATATACATAACAGACATGTCAGCTTCCGTAAACATTTGAGTAACGGAAAATAGGTCAATGTATGATTTAGCCTAATTTTGTTAGTTCGGGTATGAAATTTGAAATAAATTTGTGATGATGTATGTTTTTGCATATGTCGTAAGTATATGTACTGACCGGGACCGCGAAGATATGTTGAGAAATGAATTGGCCGATTTCCCCGGAAAACGGCGATCGGAGAGGCTGCGAGCGTAGAAGATGAGAGGGGCATTTTTTTATTAGGAGGAACAAATTATTTTTTTTTTTGTGTGGGAGAATGATAAAAATGAGAGGAGTATTATGGATTTATATTATATAAGTGGGAATATATATATATATATATATATATATATATATATATATATATATATATGTGTTTGTTTATATAGTACTATATATTTGTACGAAAGTGAGAGTGAGTGGAGAGGGATTGATTTTTTTTACTTCTTGTAGTGTATGTATTAACATACATCCATTCCTATTTATAAGAGAAATGAAACAAGAGATGAAAAATAAGATTCATGTTAAGAGATAATTACAACAAAAATCATGGTTTTTTTTAATTGGATAATCACATCCAAAAATCATGTTCCTATTGGATAATCACATCCAAAAACCATGCTATTCGATAACTCTTATCCTATAACACTTCTCCTTGATTGTCCATTTTTGTATTACGTACTGCCTCGTTAAAAAATTTATTAGAGAAAAACCCAATCAGGACAAAAACTATGATAAGGAAAAAAGAGTACAATGACGTAATATCTCCGTGAAAGTGATAGATCTTCATAAATCTCGTAAATGGAGCATTCCGATATTTTGATGTTTTCTGAAAATTGTAGTAGGAAGCGCCTTTGTGAATAGATCAGCGGCATTGTCGCTTGAGCAAACATAGGAGAAAAATCTTGGGGGAATATGTTTTGTTCTGTCGCTTTTAATATAATCTTCTTTGAGTTGAGCAACACATGCCAAATTGTCTTCAAATACTTTCGTTGGTTCATTTTTCGTGATAATCCCGCTACCTTCTTGTATATGATGAGTCATAGATCTCAACCATATACATTCTTGGCATGCCTCATGAAGTGCAATTGTCTCCGCATAATTTGAAGAAGTAGCGACTAGAAATTGCTTTTGAGAACGACACGAGATCGCAATTCCTCCCATTGTGAAAATGTATCTGGTTTTCGATCGAGCAGTATACGGATCATATAAATACCCTTCATCTGCTAAACCAACTAGACCAAGCGCATAATTTCGAAGATAATATAATTCCAAGTCAATCGTACCTTGGTGATAACGAAGGATGTGTTTTATCCGGGTCCAATGTCTCTGTGTAGGAGATGAACTGTATCTTGCAAACAAATTTGTAGCAAATGCTATATTTGGTCTGGTAAAGTTTGCAAGATACATGAGTGCACCTATAGCACTCATATAAGATATTTCTGGACCTAATCTTTCCTCACTATCTTCACAAGGTTGAAATGGATCATTTTCAATATTAAGCGATCTATTGACCATTGGAGTACTCAAAGGATTTGATTTGTCCGTATTAAAGCGTTTTAACACCCTTGTGGTGTAATTTGATTGATGCACAAATATACCATCTTGGAAATGCTCTATTTGGAGCCCAAGACAAAATTTTGTCTTTCTAAGATCTTTCATCTCAAACTCTTATTTCATATGAGTTCTTGCATCATCGATTTCCTTTTGAGTTCCAATGATGTTCAGGTCATTAACATAAACAACAATGATCACAAATCCAGATGAGGATTTTCTTATAAATACGCAAGGGCATATCACGTTTTTGATAAATCCTTTCTTTAACAAAAATTCGCTCAAGCGATTATACCACATACGTCCGGATTGTTTAAGTCCATAAAGTGATCGTTGTAACTTGACCGAACAAATTTTCTCAGATTCTTCTGGAATCTTTGACCCTTCTGGGATCTTAAATCCTTCTGGGATTTTCATATATATGTCACTATCTAGTGATCCATATAGCAATGCAATCACAACATCCATGAGGCACATTTCTAGATTTTTCGACGCCGTTAGACTCATTAAGTACCTTAATGTGATTGCATCCATTACCGGGGAATATGTTTCATCATAATCAATTCTTGGTATTTGAGGAAACCCTTGTGCCGCAAGTCGAGCTTTATATCTAGTGACTTTATTATTTTCATTTCTTTTTCTCACAAAGACCCATTTACATCCAACTAGTATTACATCTGCAGCTGTAATACTAACTGGTCCAAAAATATTTCTCTTATTAAGGGAGAGTAATTCATTTCGCATTGCTTCTTGCCATTTCTCCCAATCGAGCCTTTTAAGGCACTCTGATATAGACCTTGGATCCGGATCATCATTATCATTATCAATATCTTTGGAGATTGGAAAGGAGAATGTTCCATCCACATCATTAATTTCATATCTAATCCATGCTTTTCCATCATGAACGTAATTAATGGAAATCTCACACTTTTCTGTATCATGCTCAACTTCGATATTTTTTTTCTTCATCAGGTTCTTCATGAACCTCTCCAAAAATTCCTTCTGGACATTTTTCATAATGCAGTTCGTCTTGAACCTTTTCATTTTGTTTTTCCAACTTCTTTTTCTTTCGGGGATTTTTATCTTTAGAGCCCAATGGCCTCCCCCTTTTTAATTGAACCCGCGGTTTATTAGCAATGCTTCCGTCACTTCGTTCTCTCGGAATTTCAATTCTAGATGGAGCATTTGCAGCGGGTATATATGATTTAGTCACCTTCTTTGTATCTGTAAATACGTCTGGTGATTGATTTGTCATACTTTGTAAATGTATAATTTTCTGAACTTCCAACTCGCGTTGATTGGTAGGAGGATCAAGATAAGCCACAGATTGTGTACACCATGTGATATCTTTTGGTGATTCTCTCAATCCTCTCCCTAACGCGGGGAATTCATCTTCATTAAAATGGCAATCAGCAAACCGTGATGTAAACATGTCACCGTTTTGTGGTTCCAGATACCTTATTATACTTGGTGATGTATACCCGACATATATCCCCGATCTCCGTTACGGCCCCATTTTTATTCTTTGCGGTGGTGGTATAGAAACATAAATTGCACACCCAAAAACTCGGAAATGTGATATATTAGGTTCTTGACCAGATGTCAATTGTAATGAGGAAAATTTATTATATGCACTTGGTCTTATCTGGACCAACGCGGCCGCATGCAATATAGCATGTCCCCATATAGAAATTGGGAATTCACCAGCGTTATCAAGCCTTACTTTCTTAATGGGATAATCAAGGAATTGTGCTTTCAACCTGATTATGTGGGCAATGAATCTTGCGAAAGCCGTATTTTTTATGGTCAACAGAAACACATGTGACCATCTACTAGATGCATCAACTAGTACCACAAAATATCGAAATGGCCCGCATGGTGGATGAATAGGTCCACATATATCTCCAAGTATTCTTTCTAAGAATTATGGGGATTCATTCCCAACTTTGGCCGGTGATGGCCGAGTGATGAGTTTCCCTTGAGAACATGCATTACATGGAAACTCTCTCGATTGAAAAATCTTTTCGCTTTTCAATGGGTGACCACTAGAATTTTGCACAATTATTTTCATCATGACTGATCCTGGATGTCCTAGTCTTTTATGCCAAACTTTAAAGATATTGGAAACCTCTTGGTTTATTATAGCATATGATTCAATCATGTTTATTTTTGTGCAATATAATCCGGAAGCTAACATCGGTAGCTCTTCCAATACATATTTTTCTCAGATGTAATGCAAAGATATTCAATGCCATTTTAGTTTCTATGTGATATCCATTTCTACGAATATCTCGAAAACTTATCAAGTTTCTATGAGATTTAGGGGAATATAATGCATTATTTATCTCGAATTTAGTTCCCTTTGGCGTTGAAAAACTGGCTTCTCCAGAGCCTAGTATTATTTTTGCATTACCAGATATGGTGCTCACGCTTTCAGCGGAGTCTTTGATTTTGAGATAGGAGAAATATCGTCTATATTTGAGGATATTATGGGTCGTAGCACTGTCTGCTAGACATATATTTCCATCATGATTCTCAATATTCGACATCTTCTGTGCCATAAGATAAGGATGTAAAGTTATAAAAGATATTTTATAACAACAAAAGCATATTATACAAGCTTATTAAAACTGCTGATAAGTTTTGTTACAAAAACATATTAGACAATATGAAAACATTAAGATTTAGTATAAATAGTATCCTTGGCAATTCATTTAAGGTTCATCGACAAGGAAATCTGCGACATCCATATGAGTGTCCTCATCGTGGCCGCTAAAGGAAGGTACGGCTTCATCATTGTTGAAGTTGGTTTCAACATTATTAACCGTAGCCTTTTGAGATGCTTGATATAGATCGACGAAGTGCTTTGGAGTACGGCATGTACGTTCCCAATGCCCTTCCATGCCGCATCTGTGACAAGCATTATTGATCGGCTTCTTTATTCCACGACCACCTTCATTTATTTGGAAATTATTGTTTCTTCCAATGTTGAAACCTCTTCCTTATCCACGTCCATGATATCGTCCATGACCTCGACCGCGGCCTCTGCCGCGTCCATGTCTTCGCCCACAATAGTTATTATTATTTTTGGATGCTAAGACATTCGCTTCAGGGAATGGAGCTGATCCAGCTGGACGAGCTTGATGGTTTAACATCACGTGTTCATTATTTTGCTCTGCTACAAGGAGAACTTGCATCAACTCCGAGTAGTGGGTGTAACCTTTTGCCCGGTACTGTTGCTACAAGATTACATTTCCAGAATGAAATGTGGAGAATGTTTTCTCAATCTTATCATAAACAATAATCTTTTCTCCACATAACATCATTCTGGCAGTAATTCCGAACAACGCGGAATTATACTCTTGAACATTTTGGTAGTCCATAAAACGGAGGTGCAGCCATTCATATCTGGCCCTTGGTAAGATCACAAATTTTTGGGGATCAACCCTATCTTTAAGTAATTGCCAGAGATCTGATGGATCCTCCTTCGTGATGTATTAATTTTTCAGATTATCATGGAGGTGATGGCGTAAAAACACCATGGCCTTTGCCTTAGCCTCATCAGGCGTCGCTTCCGACGGATCAATGGTTTTTAGAAAACCATTTGATCTTAGATGCCATTTTGCGTCTGATGCCCATGTCATATAATTTTTGTCGGCAGCATCAAGGGCAATGATCTCGAGTTTTGCCAAGTTCGACATTATCTCTATATAATTAAACCATTTATCAATTTATTTTAAAGAAATATGGTAAATTTAAATGCATAAATTTAAAAACATAAATATAAATTCGGAATTTAAATGCATAATTTAAAGGCGAAATTAAAATAATTGAGGAGGCAGCGCCTGCCATAAATTTAAGGAGGAGGCATAACCTCTTACTCCATAAAATTTTGATCAAGGAGGAGGCTTACTGTGGATCCTAAAACCCACACTCAAGTTTTGGAGTGTTTTAGCTGAATTGATTTATATGTAAGGTGGGCTAGATTCTTGAATGAACACAATCAAACGAGCCAATATTGATGAAAGAATGGATTTGTATTGATTTACGTGTGTGGGCACTAAGAACTCAAACTATAGAGTGATTACAAAGTCCTAATGCTAAGTCTAAAGATGAGATCAAAGATCGGATCCCTTCTCCAGTCGTCGAAGCCTCCTTTTATAGCCTCGGTCTTCACAACTGCCTTCCCTAATTCCAGGAGTTAGCTCCAACGATTTGCGAGATTTCCGGGATCGTGTGCTCGACTCGTCACCTCCTTCTTAGCCGGTTTGTTACTAACGGTTCGGGTTGTCGTCCACCGAGCTGTACTCCGAAGTCGGAGCTTCCTCTGTCGAGTTGGGCTTGGACATGAACGCAGGTGGGCCTGGCCGTCAAGGCTGGATGAAGCCTTATCCAGCTAATTTTGCTTGGGAGTGAAATTGGGCCCAAACAATTGCCCCCCAGCCCTTTAAGCGAACTTCCGAGCTTGAAGGGTGGAGTCTTCTTGGGAAAGGCCCATAGTCTTCTTTGGATAAGGCCGAATCTAGTAGTTCAAACAGATTAGAGATACTTGGTCGATTCAGCTTCTCACATGCACCGTCGGATGGCGCGCAGACGGAGATCCCGCCAAAACGAGTGGCTGAGATGAAAGCGTGACGCCAGCCACGCGCGTCTGCAGCGCGTAGAAGAATATTCTCAAGATTTGACGGTTGCGATCTGCGAGATTTGAAAGGATTTACAGAGTCCCGAGGTTGCGTAATTATGACGTCTTTATAATCAACCTCCTCGTGAACCCACTCTCCAATACACAACCGCCGCTCACAAGGTAAATTCTCCACTTCTCGTTTTTATAGCGATTGCCCTTCTTTTTTTTTTTTTTTTTTTACGCTTCTATTTCTCTCTCTCTTTTGTGGTTTTATTTCTTTCTCTTGCTTGCGAAAAGAAACTGTTTTCTTGAGAACTTTAAGCGATGTCAAAATCGAGTCTGGTTAGGGTTAAAAAAGAGAAGCAGGTAGTCGAAGAGGAGGAGTTCGAGCATCCTGATCCGACTACGAAGGCGGAGGATATCGAGAGCATGTATTCGTCGTACGGCATGCCGAGGACGGTGAAGCTGAGGCTCCTTGATCCCGGAGAGACGCCGGAATCGGTTAGAACAGGTTACTGCTGTGCCAACAAGGGTTATTTCGAGAAGTGAGGCCTGGTTTTTCCGATCCCTCGGCTTTTGCTGGATGTGCTATGTGAGCTTGGGATAGCGCTTCCGCAGCTGACCCCAAATTTCATCCGCTACCTCATCGGCCTACTGGTTAGGGCTCGAGAGGAGGGAGTTCCGTTTGATTTGTCCGTTCTTCACGATTTGTGTTCGATTAAACACAACTCGGGATCAGGACTTTTCTACCTCTCTCCTCGGAGAAGCTTGGCGGTCTTGGTGGCGGTGCCGAACCGGGAGGATCGTTGGAGAGAGCGGCCTATCCTATTCAAGCTCGACCGTCACTCAATCAGGGATTATGATCCCTCTAAAATCGTGTCCTCGTGGTTGGAGTCTATCGGTTAGAGATAGCGTTTAGCTAGGTTTTCCTTTGTTGCATGTCGGTTTTGGTTTTATTTGGGGATATCTGATTGCTTCCGTTTTTTGATGTTTTCAGAGATGCCAGAGAGATACGGAATAACCCCTGCGATTAAAAGATTAGCGATCGTTCTTGGTTCCAGAGACGTGCTCTGGTCGTCGTTCACTTTTGATAGGGTCAAGCGCGCACTCGAGCTCCCGGAAGCAATAGAGCTGTTGGAGACTCGTCCTGCGCTGACACTTATCAGTAAGTATACACACGTCTGCTCTTTTATTCTGTAGTTTTGACATGTATGTTGCTCATCCTTTTCTTTTATTTCGTAGCCTCTCGAGAACATTCCACATCTGAAGCAGCTTCGTTGAGTACGACTCAGAAGAAGAGCAAAATGAGGAGACACCCTAGTGTTCGCGAGTCATCCAAGAGGCCCTCCGAAAAGGCGACGTCTGGTGGCTATGCGCCCATTCATGCTGGTCAATTAAGCGATGCCTTAGCCGGTGCCATCAATGATGGGAGGTCCGGGGGGATTCCTCCTCCGCCTCCGCGTCGGGACACGGAGTCTGGGAAAAGACCGGAGATGGCGAACCCTGACCAGGTGATTCACTTAGGTTCCAGAACCACTGGGAGTGACTCCTCGGTGTAACCCTTGAACAAGAAGCCTCGACATGAAAAGGAGGCAAATGTTGGGTCGGGTTCGTCGCATGCTCCGGGGTCCAAGCCGTTTCATTGGAAGTTTGACCACACTAAGGATTACCCGATCATGGACGATCCCGACGGACTCGCTCATTTGCTCCGCCACAGCAAGGCCGCTGGGTGTTCTCTCCCTTCAGTGAAGAACCTGATAGGCCGGGAGTTGTACGTCAAAGCAATGACTGCTAAGGGAAAGGTAGCTTTTCGAGCCTTTGCTTTTGCTCTTCTCTTCTGGTTTTTGACGCTGGTTTCCTGTTTCCGGCTTTGGAGGCGGATAACCAGCTCACGGCCTTTTACGAGCAGAGTCTCAGGTGCGTCCCTCGTCAAGAGAAGCACGAGCAAGCTCAAAGCGTCGTGCACCAGTTGACCACGAGCCTCAAGAGTTTCCAAGAGGAGATGAGGCTTTGCGAGGCCCATCTTAGCATTGTGAAGTCCGAGCGCTCGGTTGCCGTGGAGAGGATGGTCGCTTTAGAGAAGCAGACCAAATAACTCCTTGCGAAGGCAGAGACTGCGAACCGCTCGGACAGGCATGATGGAATGAGGATAAGGGACGGCCACTACTATGACATGTTCGAGGCTCACAAGGACAAGTTCGAGAGGAAGAAGAAGGAGACGGACTGCGAGATCAAGGTTTAGGAAGTCGAAGCCAACATCGAGTTGATAAACCTTCTGCAAAGTGGAGTTACGACCCTCGAGGAGGAGCTTCCCAAGCTGCTGGAGCAGAGGGAGGCTTTTGCGAAGGAGTTCGAAGCTGTGCAGGTCTCCGACTTCTCCTTGAGTGCCGAGCTGCACGCAATTCCTCAGATCTCAGACGATTCGGTGATGCGCGGGGTCGCTCTACGGGTTTCAACGAGTTCAGTTCGAACACCAAAATGATGGTGGGGGTGCGAGTGCCTGGGTGAATCAGGCAGCTGAGGTCGGGGTCCAGGAGATAGCGGAGCAAGGCGGTGAGGAGACAAGGGCTCGAGGTGAGGAGCAGGGCTGATGACTGCTCCTTCGAAAAAATTTTAATCTGTTTTTTTTTGGAATTCCCTAAAGCCCCCTTTTAGGCTAAAGTTGAACTCTTTTTATTTTGCTTTTTGGTGTTGCCCGAGAGGGTTTTAATCCATAACTCTTTTTTGGCTCGGGTGAGCCTTTTAAATGCACGGTTTTTATGTTTATGTTTTGTTCGAGTTCGGATCTTAGGTTAGCAAAATGTTGAGGTTCGCTTATGCGTTGCTAGTTTGCAAGTTGAACCTTCGAGTCGCGAAGTAGAACTCTTAGTTTTATCACTTAGTCTGGCCAGACGTTCCTTGTCTTTTAGAGTTCGTTTCGCGACTTAGTGTCCTTTTTGGTTTGCTATGGTTTGGATACCTGTTTAACTCGTGCAAAGTTGTTTAGGGTTTTATTTCCAAGTATGCGCGCGAGTTGTGGACTTTGGAAGACTGCTTTGGAAGAATCTTCTGGAATCATAGTTTGCGAAACACTTAAGATTTTAAGACTTAGCGTATCTGCGATTTATTTTTACTTGATAAAGGCTCGAAGTAACATATAAAGTAGATCTTTATTAATGTATACTCTGGAGTTTACAATTGCTAAGGTTTTAAGACTTAGCGTATTTGTAATAGCCTGTGTTGGCTGTAATGAAGCTTGATAGGGATTCGAAGCGTCAAAGTAGAATTTCATTAATGTATGCTCCAGAGTTTACATTGATGTATTGGGTGATAACCCTGTACCCCCCCCCCCCCCCCCCCCCCCCCCCCCGAAAAAAAGAAAAGAGAGATGGAGACTTTTGAGTTTTTTTGGAAGGAGTGGCTGCACTCGAGGTTCGAGCTGCCTACGTACCCCGCCAAGGGATCAAGCCTAACATAGTTCGATTATTGTGAGTACTCACGGGTGGTATAGTCTGAGGTTCGTGGCGTTCCACGGCCTCTTCACGGGTACTCCGTTTTTATGCTTCGTGAGCTTGTAGACGCCGTCTCGAACTATCTCGGTGACTCGATAGGGGCCTTCCCTGTTGGTCCCGAGCTTCCCGGCGCCTGGCTCTTTGGTGTTTGAGTAGACTTTGCGCAGTACTAAGTCTCCCACGCTAAACTTCCGGAATCGGACTCTGGAGTTGTAGTAACGGGAGGTTGCTTGCTGATAGTTTTGCATTCGTATCAGCGCTCGGTCGCGTTGTTCCTCGATCATGTCTAGACGATCTTGGAGCATTTGTTCGTTTAGTTCCTCGTGTCTCGGGCTCAGGGCCCTCTTGATAGTCGGAACTGATATGTATGCAGGGACCACTGCCTCTATTCCATATGCCAACGAAAACGGAGTTTCGCCAGTCGCGCTATGAGGTGTGGTGCGGGAGGCCCATAGGACTCCCGGTAGCTCTTCAGACCATGTAGACTTCTTGGAGTCTAGTCTTTTCTTGAGGCTACTCAGCAGTGTTTTGTTCGCAGCTTCTGCCTGACCATTTCCTTGGGGGTACCTCGGGGTCGAAGTGGTCAGGCGTATCTTCCAAGTTTTGCAGAAGTTTCTGAAAGCTCTGTAGATGAACTGTGAACCATTGTCCGTTACTATTTCGTAGAGGAGTCCGTGTCGGCAGACTATGTGTTCCCAGATGAAGTGTCGTACTTCAATTTCTGTGGTTTGCTAATAGGCTTTAGCCTCTATTCTTTTAGTGAAATAGTCAGTCAGGACCAGCAGGTATTTCAATTGCTTTTGTCCTGACGAAACGAGCGGACCCACTATGTCCTTTGACCACCTCATGAAGGGGTAAGGTGCAGAGATCGAGGACAGTTTTTCTACAGGCTGATGGATGATTGGGGCGTGCCTTTGGCATTTGTCGCACTGCCTGGTGTAGTTCTCGCAGTCAGAGATCATGGTTGGCCAGAAAAACCCTTGTCTTTTAATACGGATGGCTAGGGCTCGCCCTCCGAAGTGATTACCGCAAGTGCCTTCGTGGGTGTTTCCCATTACGGCGAAAGCTTCTTGAGCATGCACGCATCGTAAGTAAGGTTCTGCGGAACTGCGTTTAAACAGATGATCACTGATCACGCAATACCGAGCGCTTCGCGCTTTTAGATTTCTGGCCTGCCACTTGTCGTCGGGGACCAGACCGAGTCGGATGTAATCCAGGATCGGTTCCCGCCAATCTGGCCTGTTTAGGAACTCTGTGTCCGGTTCCTTGGCCTCTGGTTCAGATTCCTCTTCAACCGGAGACTCTGGAATCTGTCGACCGCTGCGAAGACTGTTGGATCTCCTAGGATCTAGGGTTTGATATATTGAATTTACCAACCTCGTTCTTACCTTGAACTGACAGCGGAATTGGTGAACGAGATCAGTGAGCAATGAAGATGCCTTTCCTCTACCAGATACACACGCACACAAGCTGGAAACGGGATGCTAGTGCCGGATCTGTGGGATCTAAGAGTTTCTGGTGTTTCTGCTTTTCTGTCAGAAAAAAGAGAAGATGGCTAGGGTTCAGGTCGACCATATAAGACCTTATATATCGACCTGGAAATGACATCACAAACCGTCGGACAATCCCGGCTCGGTTACGTCATTAATTTGAAACATCAGTTTCGGAACCCGATGTGCAACGATCGACACACTTACTATGTCGATCGACACACCTCCACGAAAAGCCTGCATCGATCGACACACACATTGTAAAACTCTATGTAAATGTGTATCCAATACACAAAAGTATGATCATTACCATAATGATCATTCCCACTTTCATGCTTCCAGTTTGCTTAGGTGTGTGACCCTATAGGATCATATAATACTGGCAGTAAGTCTACAACTTACAGACTGCAAGAGGCTTCTAGCAAAACATTGCAACCGCCCAGTATTATACGAATGTCTGATCTCGACACATGATAGGTTCTAAGTTTTAATCCCTATTCTCTAACTGCAAGTGCACAGTTCAGTAGTTGTAGTATATAGGGTTATCGAATCCACAGGGACTCTGGTATTCAATAGAACGAAACGGATTAATACTAGGAAGAAAGCAATGTGATTGAATTAAAAGCGGTGCGAGAAAGTAAATCAGTAGTAGAGATTAACGGTTGTGAAAGCAAGTAATTAAAAGCGCTAAGTCTAGGGCGTTCTCAGGAAATCAGACAAGCAGACAGTTCATTCAGTAAGGATCTAATTAAGCACAGTTCTAGAACTCAAAACACAGATATAGAATTAACCAAATTCCTTTGCGATAATTCTCTAAGTCTAAGTGCAGCAAACCAAACTTTCGTTTGCGAGAACTAACAGATTAAACTAGCATTAATTCCAGGTTTGATATGTTCACAATTATCCTAAACAAAACTTCCGTTTGCGAGTAGTTTAATTGCTCAATCTGTTGGAATTGTGTCCAGTAATCTCGGTACTGTCTCTAGAAAGTAAGAGTATGTCAATGATCAGACATAAGTCATATAATACTGGGGGTCATGATGGCTTGCTAGAGTCCGCTCATGATCTATAAGTCTTGGACTTATTGCCTTTATTATATGATCCCATATGGGTCACACGCCTAAGCTAACAGGAAAATGTGTAGGAACGGCTTAGCAGAAGTACGGTAAAAGTGCCAGGCATTTGTCGTACTTAGAGAGAGATTAATGGGTCTGATTAAATCTAAGGGATTTAATCAGATTGGTATTTGGGCCCAAAAGCCCAAAAGGAATTAGACAAGTTTTATAAATAAAACTTAAGTCTGAATCCCAAAACCCTAAATCCCCTGCGATTTTTCTCTCTCTCTCTGCGCCTCCCACAGCTTGGTCTAGCAGCCTCTCTTCCTGCTTGGTGTGCGTGTGTGAACCTCTGGAGGAGTTATCACTTGGTGGCTCTCTGATCTCTGACCTGTTCTCTCTTTCCGCTGCATAAACATGTAAAAGGTGAGATCTTATTGTTTCTATTCAAGAGAACCTAGATCCGTATGTTTAGGACTGTTTAATCTGAAGAACTGAATCAGGATTAACAACCAAAACATCCTTCAGTGGTATCAGAGCTATTGGTTCTGGTTTTTCTTGTTTAGATTCAAGTTTAGGATTGTTTAAAGAGGTGTTTTTAAACAATCCTAAACTTGAATCTAAACAAGAAAAACCAGAACCAATAGCTCTGATACCACTGAAGGATGTTTTGGTTGTTAATCCTGATTCAGTTCTTCACAATCTAATTAGTTCAGATTCCTAAACCCCACTTCCGTGACGTATTTAGCAACCTAAGATCTAGATTCTAATTGATCAGGTTAGAACTAGCTTTAAGCACAATTAGATTGAAGAACAGATATAGTTATGAATCCTTAACTGAATTTAAACAAGTCTAGCAAGACATGAAATCCTATGTGAGAAACCCTAAACCTAACAAGGAATCTACTCAGACATAGATAATGAAAACATAATCATATGATGAATAAATTGCATAAAAGAATAAGAGTAAAAGGGGTTTGAAATCTTCTCCAAATACAGATGAAGTAATAGGTTCAGATCAGCCCCAAAAGCTCTAAGAATCCTCTGCTCTTAATTATCAAAGCGTAAGTAAATAAAACACCAAAAACTTAATTATATAGGTCTAATCTCGGCCAGGGGCTTCTTTGTAAATATCAGGAACTTCTGGATCAAAGTGCAAATTCTTGACTCTTCTAAACCGCCGAGTTTTGGCCCATCTCGCTGGTGCAACGACCGTTGCAGGTGTGCAACGATCGACGCATTCCTCTGTTTCGGACAGTGAACTCTATCTCTCGGCCAATCACTCCAAAAATCTCCAAAATGCTCCATTATCTCCAATTCAGCTCCAAACCTGATTATACCTGTAAAAGACTCTAAAAGAACACAAAAGACACTAAAACACACTTATATCATGGCCTAAAACTAGTAAAAACCATGATATATCAACTCCCCCACACTTAGCCTTTGCTTGCCCTCAAGCAAAACAGAGAACTAAAACATGGTGAAGAGGTTTGAAAACTCTTCAGAAACTCATTTCATCCTAGAAGCTACAATACTCAAATTCCCCTTAGTAAACCACTGAAAGAATCAATTACAGGATATCAAGACCAACATGTACTTCCCCCACACTTAGCAACTGTCCTAGGTAAACTCCACAATCACATTCAAGCATTCAAATTCTCCCTACTGACTTCTGCAAGTATTTAAGTGCGGTCTCACCTAAGGAGTATCGATCAAAGGGCACATGGATTCTTACCTTATCAGCTCTAGACCACCATACTATCTTTCTCTAGTCCCTTTCTTCTCTTTCCCTTCTTTAACAATTGATTTTTCCCCATTGGGTATCATTTTTTTTTTTTATCAGTGTTCTTCCCGTTTTGGGGTGTACTTTGGACACATTCCATGGATCACATGAGAGAAAATAGTGTTTGCTACCATTCCCATGACCACTTCTGAGTTACTAACTCATCCTCCGTTTATTATCTCTTTTTTTTTTACTTTATAGAAGGGGAGAAGGGAACTAAATAGGATAGGTTGACAGGCTGTGTCAGAACTAACAGGGAATCCGACACAGAGTATACCAAGCCCTTAGGTGAGAAATCTAAGTCAGTATTAAGTTGAAGTCAGTAAAAGGATCCTCTAATACCTGAAGTGATGTGGGTGTTCTCAGTAGGTTGATCTGTGATGGGGTTTTCTAATAGTCAGAGATAGATCCTGCAACTTCATCTCAATGGTTACTTAAGTTCCTGCAAGTCTTGTAAATCTTCTCAGAAAATCATAGTTTCTTACTTAAACAGTTTTGACTCAATAAAACAAATTTTTTTTTTTGAAAAACGGACTGACTCTTAAGAAAACAGAAAACAAAAGTCAGTAGCACCTCCCCCACACTTAAGACACACTGTCCCCAGTAGTGTCAAGCGAAGGATTGGTAAAAAGAAAGAAAAATTGTTAAAGTTCTGTTGAGTTATGTCGGGTTTACCTCTGTCGCTCAGGCATCGATCGTTGCACTAAGTGCATCGACCGTTACTTGGCGATTTTCGTGTATGGTCGATCGTTGCTCAGGAGCGCAACGATCGCTGTAATGCGATTACGATCGTGTTGTGACGATCGACACGGAAGTGCGTCGATCGACGCAACGCGAATTTGCCCGAGACCTGCAACATAAACTCACCAAAAACAAAAACAAACGTAAAATCCTAACAAAAACACCAAAAATTAAGTAGAAAAACACCAGTACCTAATGGTGGGTTGCCTCCCACCCAGCGCTTGTTTAAGGTCAATAGCTTGACCGGACGGACAAGAATTTTCAGGCACCAGGAGATCCCAACAGAGACTTTTTCTGTATCTGTCCAAGTCTCCTCATCCAAGGTGGCGAGTAGGCTGTTGCAGAATGCTTATGTCCAAGAAAAGATGGAGTAAAATGTGCTCCAGGATCTAGGATCACAGTGTCACTCGGCTGCTCATCATCTGCATCCATGATTATGAATGCCTGCCCATCTATCAGTGGCTCTCGCAGCTTCTCCATCTCATATCGCAGCGGCTCATCTCCCAGGTGGAGGTCTATTAGACTTTGTCTAACATCAATCACAGCTCCTGCTGTAGCCAAGAATGGTCTTCCAAGCAGCAATGCTTCATCAGGATCGCAGTCATACTTCATCACAAGGAAGTCTGTCGGAACTAAGTAGTCTCCAACTCTCACTGGAATGTCTTTTAAGAGTCCTTCCGGAACTCGTATAGACTGATCAGCTAGGACAAGAGAGGTCCTAGTGGGAGAAAAATCCAGCATACCCAGCTTCTCTGCCACAGAGTATGGCATCAAACTTCCAGCAGCTCCTAAGTCACACAGAGAGCGTCTAAAACTGTCCTCGAAGATGGAGCAGTTAAGCACAAAGACTCCAGGGTCAGGCAGCTTCTTCGGGATCTTTGTCAGCAGAACATCACTTATATGTTGAGGAACTACAATCACCCAGTCTCTCAACTCTTCGTCTAGAGGCAGCATCTTGTTCAAATACCTCTGCACACATGGATGATAAGGTGGATCATCAGAAGATGGAATTTCTACCAATTCTTCACCAATTTCCTCCAGCTTTTTAAGCTCTTCAATTTCCTGCTTAATCACCTCAGATACTGAGGAGTGTTGTCTAACAATCTGCGCATAAATCTCCTGTTGAGAGATCTCAGAAACTCCAGGGAATAGGCGATCAAGCTCCAAGTCAGCACCTATTCCATTATCATCCGACAGTTCTGTCTGCTCACGACCTGCAACGATCGATGCTAGGTGTGTGTCGATCGTTGCAATGCTGCAGTTTCCACCCGAGACTTTTTCACAAAAATCCGAGATTTCTTCTTCCCTCACCAATTCAGCTGTACTTAGCTCAAATTTTTCACCTAGGTGAGATCCATCATTAATGCACACAGACCAGGCTTTAATATGAGTGTCTGCTACTCCTTTTCCCTTCATAGAGCTGGAAATCTGACTCACCTGAGTATCTAACTGCTTCATGTGAGTGTTCAGCGTCTCAAACTTTCCATTGAGGTTCTCATAGACAGCATCTATCTTCTTGTTGCTTTCCACAGTACTCTTGGTCTGACTCTCCATTAGTTGTTCAAACATTGCTTCCACCCTACTCTCATGAGCTGTAGGTGCAGGAGGAGTCTGATAAGATGTAGATCCATAGGTTCTCTGAGCACTTTGTCCAAAGGGTTTCTGAAAACCACTAGTCTGTCCAAAAGAGTTTTGATTGCCTGTGAAGGCACTCTTCTGTCCTTGGTTGAAGAATCTGTTACCCTGCTGATTACCAAATCTGTTACCTTGGAAACCAGATCCTCCAATGTAATTCACATCCTCTTCCTGAGTGTCCTCCTCAGTCTGAATTACCTCAACATCTTGAGCAAAATTGACAGCCTTCTTATTAGTCAGGAGGTTGTAGATTGTGTCCATCCTAGATCTCAATTCAGTCATCTCTGGATTCTCTACACTTCCACCAGATTTCTTCCTTCTCTCATCCATAGTCTTGCAACTGTTGCTGCCAACTAGGTTCTCAATCAGCTGCTTAGCCTGTGTAGGGGTCCTGGTGTTGAAGTTAGCATTACTGGAGTTATCCAGTGCATACTGATATGGCAGATCTATTCCTCTGAAGAAGATACCAAGTAAATGCACTTCAGTGAATCCATGGTGTGGGCAGTCACGCTGGAACTTCTTAAATCTCATCCAGGCAGCTTTCAAAGGCTCCACAGCTCCTTGGGAAAATGTGAGTATGTCCTGTCTAGACTGGTATGAACGCGCATCATCATAGAAATGACGTAGGAACTCACTCTTCAGGTCTGCCCAAGTAGTAAACTGTCCACGTGGCAGTTGCTTCAGCCATGCAGCAGCGTCTCCAGCTAGACTGTAAGGAAAAAGCTTAAGGAACTGATAATCCTGGCAAACTCCATCATACTTCATGCCATTGATTATGTCCTCAAACGAATAAATGTGGTCCATAGGCTGCTCTGTTGGATGTCCATGAAATGCATTCTGTCTTATCATCGAGTAGTAGATGGTTTTGACCTCAAAATCATTCCTCTCAAAAGCAGGAAGCACTAAAGCTGACCGGTTTCTATGAAACTCATCCGGTCTGTTGTAGTCAGCTAAAGTCCTCTCATGGACAACTAACTGTCTACCTTGGGCCTGTCCTTGACCCTGGTTCTGCTCCTGTTGCTGTTGCTCAGGAGGATCAGGGATGACATTCCCTTCAGCATCAACCCTTTGCCCAGCAGCATTGTACGGGTTGTTATCTCGGTCCCTCAGGGTACCTTCAGCATCTGGTATCAAGATCAGAAGTTCTCGTACCATTCTCTCTCTCTTTTCTCTTCTGATAGTTCTTTCTAGACGTCCAAGTTCTTCAAGATCGAGATTAACTAAGTCCATGTTCGGATTACTTCTAGTTTTCTGCGTCTGCATAAACTGTCTGTAATCGTCGGGCAACGATCGATGCTATCAGTGCAACGATCGTTTCAATCTCTGAATCGCCTAGTGACGATCGATGCTAAGGGTGCAACGATCGACGCAGTGCGATATTGGTACCTGCGACAGAGAGAAAATCAGAGAAAATCAGTAACTAACAAAAACAAAAGCAAAAACGAAAAATCCTAGTAAAACCCTAAGTTCGGTCCTATCGAAGACTCTAAGAGTCTCCGGCAACGGCGCCAAAAACTTGATAGGTTCTAAGTTTTAATCCCTATTCTCTAACTGCAAGTGCACAGTTCAGTAGTTGTAGTATATAGGGTTATCGAATCCACAGGGACTCTGGTATTCAATAGAACGAAACGGATTAATACTAGGAAGAAAGCAATGTGATTGAATTAAAAGCGGTGCGAGAAAGTAAATCAGTAGCAGAGATTAACGGTTGTGAAAGCAAGTAATTAAAAGCGCTAAGTCTAGGGCGTTCTCAGGAAATCAGACAAGCTGACAGTTCATTCAGTAAGGATCTAATTAAGCACAGTTCTAGAACTCAAAACACAGATATAGAATTAACCAAATTCCTTTGCGATAATTCTCTAAGTCTAAGTGCAGCAAACCAAACTTTCGTTTGCGAGAACTAACAGATTAAACTAGCATTAATTCCAGGTTTGATATGTTCACAATTATCCTAAACCAAACTTCCGTTTGCGAGTAGTTTAATTGCTCAATCTAATTAGTTCAGATTCCTAAACCCCACTTCCGTGACGTATTTAGCAACCTAAGATCTAGATTCTAATTGATCAGGTTAGAACTAGCTTTAAGCACAATTAGATTGAAGAATAGATATAGTTATGAATCCTTAACTGAATTTAAACAAGTCCAGCAAGCCATGAAATCCTATGTGAGAAACCCTAAACCTAACAAGGAATCTACTCAGACATAGATAATGAAAACATAATCATATGATGAATAAATTGCATAAAAGAATAAGAGTAAAAGGGGTTCGAAATCTTCTCCAAATACAGATGAAGTAATAGGTTCAGATCAGCCCCAAAAGCTCTAAGAATCCTCTGCTCTTAATTATCAAAGTGTAAGTAAATAAAACACCAAAAACTTAATTATATAGGTCTAATCTCGGCCAGGGGCTTCTTTGTAAATATCAGGAACTTCTGGATCAAAGTGCAAATTCTTGACTCTTCTAAACCGCCGAGTTTTGGCCCATCTCGCTGGTGCAACGACCGTTGCAGGTGTGCAACGATCGACGCATTCCTCTGTTTCGGACAGTGAACTCTATCTCTCGGCCAATCACTCCAAAAATCTCCAAAATGCTCCATTATCTCCAATTCAGCTCCAAACCTGATTATACCTGTAAAAGACTCTAAAAGAACACAAAAGACACTAAAACACACTTATATCATGGCCTAAAACTAGTAAAAACCATGATATATCAACACACAACTATCATCAGGATTGAGTACAAGTGTGATTTCAGGACACTATCCCAACAATCTCCCACTTGTACTGGAATCATCAATTCCTATAATCCTTTTGTCTCTGTATCTCGATTTGGCATAAGGAAAGATTGGTGTCATCCTTATTAAGCCAACATCGTGTTTATCGAACTCCTGATCTCATACTGAACATTACAAACAACTGAACTACAGTTCGTTTGAGTGCGGCCACACATTCTCTCATTATTCAATCTTCGATAGGCCCTGAGATATTTATCTCCCGTTATACAGGAGGGACAAATCCCATCTTGTTCCATCCCTGTTTCAATGCACACTTCATGATATACTTGAACAGTGCCGTTATAGTCGCCAGTTACGGGTCGACGTTTGACAAAGTCAAAGTGTACCAATTCATATGCAAGAAAGCATGATGAACTCAGGTCTAAGGACTATACTCTATAGTCGTAATGAGAACCTCTTATGACACAGATATAACTATCTTGTAGACTTCTCATTAGCGGGTCATGTTCGATCATATGTTCACTAACATATATCTATGTGACTGACTGCGATAATCATATCATTGGCTCCATGAAACTTAGCCAACAGTCACCTCACAATCTAGTCTCTAACGGTTGTCAGTGTCCCAATTCTACAACCTCGACTAGGGACAAAACATAATTTATTAACTTATAGGGTTTCATGATCAAGTCCTCAACTTGATGACCTATAATATGTCATAAACTTATTTTGGGACCATTATTTAGATCACAATAAATAATGCTGAAATCAAATTTCATTAAACACTTCTAAAAGAATGTTTACAAGAGCATCTTATTATAACTAAAATAAAACTAAAACTCCCACTAGAATCAAGATTACATCTTAAGATCTCTAATGCCTACAACAGTCGTATGACTCTCATGCTTAGGCCTTGGGAGTGACTTAGTTAGAGGATCAGCGACATTCTCGTCTGTCGGAACTCGGCTGATCTTCACATCACCTCTATTGACGATATCTCAAATCAGGTGATATCTCCTCTCCACGTGTTTGGACTTCTGGTGTGACCTTGGTTCTTTTGCCTGAGCAATGGCTCCGTTGTTATCGCAAAACAAAGCCACTGGCTCCAAGATACTAGGAACCACACCAAGTTCAGTCATGAAATTCTTGATCCAAACAGCTTCCTTTGCCGCTTCTGAAGCAGCAACATATTCAACTTCCGTTGTGGAATCAGCTACGGTATTCTGCTTAGAGCTCTTCCAGCTCACTGCACCGCCATTTAGACAGAAGACATATCCAGATTGTGATCGGAAATCGTCTCTGTCTGTCTGAAAACTCGCATCGGTGAATCCATTCACCACAAGTTCTTCACTTCCTCCATACACAAGGAATTTATCCTTAGTATGTCTCAAATACTTGAGAATATTCTTGACAGCTGTCCAGTGAACTTCACCTGGATCAGATTGGTATCTACTCGTCATGCTTAACGCGTAAGCTACATCTGGACGGGTGCAGAGCATGGCATACATAATAGATCCTATTGCAGAAGCATAAGGAATCCTATTCATGCGTTCTCGCTCAGCATGTGTCGCCGGACACTGCTTCTTGCTAAGACTGGTGCCATGAGACATCGGTATGAAGCCCTTCTAGGAATCATGCATCCTGAATCTGTGCAGTACCTTATCAATATAAGTGTCCTGGCACAATCCAATCAGCCTGTGCATTCTATCTCTGTAGATTCTGATTCCAAGAATGTACGCGGCTTCTCCCATGTCTTTCATGGAAAAATAACTTCCGAGCCAAGTCTTGACAGACTGAAGCAACAGAACGTCATTACCGAGGAGGAGTATGTCATCGACATACAGTACAAGAAACGCAATTTTGCTCCCACTAGTCTTCTTGTAAACACATGGTTTCTCTTCGTTCGTGATGAAACCAAATTGTTTAACTGATTCATCAAAACGAAGATTCCAACTCCGTGATGCTTGCTTCAATCCATAAATGGATTTATGAAGCTTGCATACCTTCCCAGCGTTCTTAGGATTGACAAAACCTTCAGGCTGTGTCATATACACATCCTCTTCCAGAATACCATTCAGGAATGCGGTTTTGACATCCATTTGCCAAATCTCATAATCATAATGAGCGGCAATTGCTAGAAGAATCCGAATGGATTTAAGCATAGCGACTGGGGAATAGGTTTCATCATAGTCAATACATAAATTTGCTTGAAACCTTTAGCCACCAACCTCGCTTTGTAAATCTGTACATTGCCATCCACGTCAATCTTCTTCTTGAAGATCCATTTACACTCAATGGCTTTTGCACCATTAGGTAAATCGACCAAGGACCATACTTGGTTTTCTGACATGGATCCCATTTCGGACTTAGAGGCTCCAAGCCACTTTTCGGAGTCTGGGCCCATCATTGCTTCCGCGAAGGTCGCTGGCTTGTCACTATCAATGATCATCAGATCATTTGAATCGGTCACGAGAAATCCATAGTATCTCTCGGGTTCGTGACCGATCTTTCCGGATCTGCGAACTTCAGGCTCCACAGGCGCCGGTTCCACAGAACTTTGTGGATCCAACTGCTGCTCTTCCTCAGCAGGTTGAGCAATCTCCTGTGCATCTCGAATTTCTTCAAGATGTACTTTACTCCCACTGTTTTTCTTAGAGAGAAACTCCCTCTCAAGAAAAGAACAGTCCCGAGCAACAAATACTTTGTTCTCAGATTGGTTGTAAAAGTAGTATGCCTTGGTTTCCCTAGGATAACCAACGAAGTAGCATTTATCTGATTTGGGTGCGAGCTTGTCAGAGATTAAACGTTTGACATAAGCCTCACAACCCCAAATCTTTAGGAAAGACAGGTTTGGAACATTCCCAGTCCACAATTCATGTGGTGTCTTTTCCACTGATTTAGATAGCACTCGATTTAGTGTAAACGCAGACGTTTCTAGAGCGTATCCCCAAAAGGATAATAGAATATTTGAATGACTCATCATAGACCGAACCATATCCAATAAGGTTCGATTCCTCCTCTCTGACACTCCATTCCATTGAGGTGTTCCAAGAGGAGTGAGTTGTGAAACAATTCCACACTCGCTCAGATAGTCACTGAACTCTTGACTCAAGTATTCTCCTCCGCGATCCGATCACAGAACTTTGATACTTTTGCCAAGTTGGTTTTGTACTTCATTCTTGAATTCCTTGAACCTATCAAAGGATTCTGACTTATGTCTCATCAAATAGACATAGCCATACCTACTGAAATCATCAATGAAAGTAATGAAGTACTTGTAATTTCCTCTGGTAACAGTACTCATCGGCCCACATACATCAGTATGAACAAGGCCCAATAAATCACTGGCCCTTTCATTGGGTTTGTTGAAAGGGGCTCTAGTCATTTTGCCTATCAAACAAGATTCGCATTTCTCACATGATTCAAAATCAAATGAGCCCAGAAGCCCATTCCGATGGAGCCTTTGGATGTGTTTCTCATTGATATGGCCCAAACGACAATGCCATAAGAAAGTCGGGTTTTCGTCATTGGACTTAAACCGCTTTGTATTTATGTTAAAGACAGGCATTTCTTGATTTAAAACATATAACCCATTTTCTAATGCGGCGCTACCATAAAATGTACCATCACGATTAAAAGAACAAACTTTATTCTTAACAGCAAAATCAAAACCTTCCAAATCCAAAACGGAAACTGAAATTATGTTTCTGCTAATCGCAGGTACAAAGTAGCAATTATTCAAAGCTAAAATCATGCCCGAAGGTAAAGACAATTCATAGGTGCCTACGGCCAGTGCAGCAACCTTAGCTCCATTCCCGACCCGTAGCTCCACTTGTCCTTTCTTCAGCGTTCTACTGTTTCTTAGTGCCTACACATCAGTACAAATGTGAGCACCGCAGCCGGTATCCAATACCCACGAAGTAGAACTAGAAGATATAACATTAAGTTCGATAACATAAATACCTGAATCAGACGCATCATACGTCTTCTTCAGCTTCTTGTAATCTTCCATGAACTTCTTGCAGTCTCTCTTCCAATGCCTTAACTGCTTGGAGTAGTTGCATTTATCCTCAGGAGAAGGCCCGGATTTGGGCTTCGGCTTGGGCTTGTCCTGACTTTCAGTCTGGACAACTTGGGCCTTTCCCTTATCCTTCTTAGGTTTCTTAAACCTTTTACCCCCTTGTACCATCAGTATATTGGGAGTTGCCTTCTTGAGACTCGGCTCTGCTGTCTTCAGCATGCCGTGCAACTCAGTCAATGTCTTAGTCATTTTTTGCATGTTGTAGTTCATGATGAACTGATCAAAACATGACGGCAAAGACTGCAGAATCATGTCAGTGTCTAGCTCCTGGCTAATGGCACAGTCCAGCTTCCCCAGGTTATCAATGTAACCCATCATTTTAAGGACATGAGGACTTACTGGACTGTCCTTAGCCAGCTTGCAATCCATGAGAGATTTAACCGTCTGGTATCTCTCTGTGCGAGCTTGCTCCTGAAACAAAGCTTTCAGGCTGTTAATCATTTCAATGGGTGACATCACGTTCTCATATTGCTTCTGCAGCTCAGAGTTCATAGTCACCAGCATTAGACAATTAACATCTTTGACATCAGCTGAATGCTTATCCCAAGCATTCTTTTCTGTTTGCGGGGCATTGGAATGTGGCCTCTCGGTGAGAACTCTTTCAAGGACATATTCCTTGTTCTCCTGCCTGAGAACTATTCTCAGGTTCCGATACTATTCCAAGAAATTAGATCCATTTAACTTGTCCTTCTCAAGGACGGATCTTAGCGAGAAAGTGTTGATGTGAGTTGAGACAGACATAGCTGTAATTAAAAGAGGTAGAGGTTTTTAGTTATAATGCTCAAGAAATGAGAATTCTTATCTAATAAGAAAAACTCGCATTGTATTCAAAACTTTGTTTCCTCAGATGAATACAATGAACCAAGATCCTTAGATCACCAAAATTTGAGTGGACGACTCGCCATCACCCAAACTTCAGTTATCTAGGTAAGCAAATCATTGCTAATTGTACCCAGTACAATTCTTGGTCGCAGATGAGACAATCCATGCCTTATCCAGTCTGATGTCTCTAGGCCCAGAACTTCTGATGGCCCAGTCAAGTAAACCAATCTCTTCAGTCTCGTGATCATTGACAGTCGCACTGCAAGTCTATCGATGATCACCTGCCTTACTCATGTAGCTGTGGACACCAAGGACTCCAAGGCTATCCAACAACGAAACGAGTCTTGACAGTAGACAAGATCGGACAAGACATCAAGATCACTTGATATTTAGTTGAGAAAAGAACCGATTTATCTTGATGCATATCCAATATACATTCAAGAATTTATTAATTTAATTTAAAACATTCAGTTTTATTAAGTTTAGGTTCATTTTGATTTGGTATTTGCAACTAGGAGTCCAACCCTTGAGTCTGCGAATTGTGTGTCGATCGACGCGTCCTTGCATCGATCGACATATCCTAACCACAATCAGATTGGTTTCCGGTTCAATCCAATCCAACCGAAACCAACCAACTGAATCGATCGATGCACCCAGTGCGTCGATCGATACAGTGCGAGTTTTCGCGATGCAACGGTCGACACAAGCTTAGTGTCGATCGACGCTTTGCGAACAACCCAAAAGATTTTACGAGTTTTCGCTCTGTGTCGATCGATGCACGCTTTGCACCGATCGACACGCTGCGACAAACCCTAAAATTATTTTGCGAGTTTTCGCTCTGTGACGATCGACGCACGCTTTGCACCGATCGACACGCTGCGACAAACCCTAAAATTATTTACGTGTTTTCGCTCTGCATCGATCGACACACGCTCTGCATCGATCGACACACTGCGAAAACACAGGTATCAAATTTTCAACAGGTGCTTTAATCCGAGATTAACACTTGAAAACACGATTTTCACAGGCAATAAACAATTCAACAAACTCAGTTTTTGAATTAATTGCATCAGATTCAATAGTTAAACCCTAACCTGGCTCTGATACCACTGTTGGATCTCCTAGGATCTAGGGTTTGATATATTGAATTTACCAACCTCGTTCTTACCTTGAACTGGCAGCGGAATTGGTGAACGAGATCAGTGAGCAACGCAGATGCCTTGCCTCTACCAGATACACACGCACACAAGCTGGAAACGGGATGCTAGTGCCGGATCTGTGGGATCTAAGAGTTTCTGGTGTTTCTGCTTTTCTGTTAGAAAAAAGAGAAGATGGCTAGGGTTCAGGTCGACCATATAAGACCTTATATATCGACCTGGAAATGACATCACAAACCATCGGACAATCCCGGCTCGGTTACGTCATTAATTCGAAACATCAGTTTCGGAACCCGATGTGCAACGATCGACACACTTACTGTGTCGATCGACACACCTCCACGAAAAGCCTGCATCGATCGACGCACTCATGCATCGATCGACACACACATTGTAAAACTCTATGTAAATGTGTATCCAATACACATAAGTATGATCATTACCATAATGATCATTCCCACTTTCATGCTTCCAGTTTGCTTAGGTGTGTGACCCTATAGGATCATATAATACTGGCAGTAAGTCTACAACTTACAGACTTCAAGAGGCTTCTAGCAAAACATTGCAACCGCCCAGTATTATACGAATGTCTGATCTCGACACACAACTATCATCAGGAGTGAGTACAAGTGTGATTTCAGGACACTATCCCAACAAAGACCGATGTCACAGACTTCAGAGCACGTGAACACCGCTTCCGAGGGGACTTCGGGGTTCTCGGCTTCAGGCGGACCTTCGGTCTGACCCGCCTAAGAGGTCGTGGTTTTGTCTGCAGCCTGTGCTTTTAGTGCCATGTCAATTCTTGGTTTATCTATCCCTTCCACGGGTATGATCCTTTTGATCAGAGGGTCGGATGTCGAGGATAATGCAGCCAGGGCGTCAGCGGAGGAATTTTCCCCCCGAGGTATTCTTTCGAGCGTGAAGTTTTTCAACTGGTCAGCGAGCTCGAGAGCTACCCTGACGTACGCTTCCATGCGCTCGTCTTTAGTTTCGTACTCGTCGTGGTACTGGCTCGTGACTAGTTGCGAGTCGCTGAAGGCGCGTACTTCCCGTGCCCCGACTCCTATTGCCAGTCGGAGTCCGGCTATGAGAGCTTCATATTCGGCCTCATTGTTTGAGGCGCTGAAGCCGAGCCTGAATGACTGCGCAATTACCTCCCCTGTGGGGGTTACGAGTTTGATTCCTACTCCGGAGCCGTGTTTGGAAGAGGCCCCATCTACGTGAAGAGTCCAGTATTCGTTTTGGTTCTCCTGTTCCAGAGTTGTAGGAGGGAGTTCGATTATAAAATCTGCAAGGACTTGAGCCTTGGCGCTTGTCCTTGTGCGATACTCGATGTCGTACTCGCTTAGCTCGATTGCCCATTTGACTAGTCTACCAGATTGACTCGGGCTATGGAGTATGGTTCGTATGGGCTGTGACATCATCACTACTATAGCGTGTGATTGAAAGTATGGCCATAGTTTTATGGCCGCCATTACCACTGCGAGCGTGAGCTTTTCCATTGCTGGATACCTCGTCTCTGCGTCTATGAGTGTCTTACTTATGTAGTATATAGGCTTTTGCTCGTTTTGTTCCTCGCGGACCAGGACTGCGCTCACCGCGGCGGGTGACGTCGCGATGTAGAGGTATAGCGGTTCGCCCTCCACAGGTTTAGCTAGTATCGGAGGTTCGCTGAGGTATTTCTTGAGCTCGTTTTTTGGGGAGGGCATTTCCAGGAAGGTTGCTATCTGTTTTGGATTTTCTTCGATCCCCCGTTCAGTTACTAAATACCCGAGGAATTCTCCCGACGGTACTCCGAAAGAGCACTTGGCTGGGTTGAGTTTCATCCCATACTGGTTTAAGATTTTGAAACACTCCCGGAGCTGTGCTGTATGGTCGCTCTCTTTAGAGGACTTCACTAGCATGTCGTCAATGTAGACTTCCATCGACTTCCCGAGCTGATTGGTGAACATTTTATTCACCAACCTCTGGTAATTAGCTCCGACATTTTTTCAGCCCGAAAGGCATCACCTTATAGCAGTAGGTTCCGCGATCGGGTATGAAGGCTGTCTTTTCTTGGTCCTCTGGGTTCATGAGGATTTGGTTATACCCATAGAACGCGTCCATGAAGGAAAATAGTTCGTGTCAGGTGGTGGCTTCCACCAGACGGTCTATATGCGGTAGTGGAAAGTTGTCTTTTGGGCATGCTTTATTCAGGTCTGTGAAGTCTATGCAGACTCTCCACTTCCCGTTTTTCTTTTTGACGACGACCGGGTAGGCTAGCCAGTCGGGGTATTTCACCTCCCTAATTGACCTGACCTTTAGCAGTCTGTCGACTTCGTCGTTCACCGCCTTAGCTCGGTCTGGCCCGAGCTTACGGCGTTTCTGTTTTATTGGTTTAAACGTGGGATCTACATTAAATTCGTGTGAGGTGACGTTGATGTTGATCCCTTTCATGTCCTGGGTGGACCACGCGAACGTGTCTACGTTTTCTTTGTGAAAGCTGAGGAGCTCATCCCGCGTGGAGATTAGGAGCTCGGAGCCGATGTTTACACATGTTTCTGGGTTAGTGTCGTCGATGCAGACTGGGACGACTAAATCTTTGCGGGGGCCCCAGACTGTCGGATCGTTGTTTCGCTTCGTTGTCCGGGCCGCGAGCTCTTCCTCCTTCTGTAATTGCTATACCTGGAGTGTTTCTAGTTGTTTGAAGAAAGTCAGGTAGCACGACCTTGCGGCCTTTTGGTCTCCGTAGATCGTTTTTATCCCCGTAGGGGTTGGAAACTTCACACACTGGTGGTAGGTGGAAGGCACTGCCTTCATGGTGTAAATCTACGGTCTGCCTAGTATCGCATTGTACGGGGCTGGTTTTTTTACGACTACAAACTCCAAGATCTCCTACAGCCCCCCGGCGCAAAACAGGAGCTTTATAGTTCCCATCGAATAGGTGGTTTCGCCGTCGAATCCGGTTAGGGGAGTTTTCCCGCCGGTTAACATTGAATCTTTGAAACCCATTTTCTTGAAGGAGTCGTAGAATAGGCGATCCACTAAGCTCCCGGTGTCGATCATTACCCTCGATAGCTCGAATCCTGCTACGTCGAGTCGGATCACTAGAGCGTCGTCGTGCGGTTTATCGAGTTTGAAGGTTTCGCTTTCAGAGAAAGTTATGTGCGTGTCTGGTCCTTCGATTGGGACCATCTCTCCGACTTCGGTCGCGAGTCGCCTTTGGTGAGCCTTGATTGAGTTAACCGAATTTTGGCAGAACTTTGAACCTCCCGATATGAAATTTATTGTTTTGGGGAGATTCGAACCGCACAGTCCGAGCTTAGGCAAGCACTGGTTGGCTGGTTTCTTAGGAGCTGGGGGTGGTGTGATGACCGACTTCATCGATCCCCCACATCGAGCTAAGTTGAAAATTGCATCTATACGTTTGCGAGAGGGAGGTGGAGAAGCTGACTATTCCTTCTCTGGAGTTCTCTCACACTTATTTTGCGATTTTTTCTGCTTTTCGACTTGCTCTTTCCCTTGTTTATCTTTTCTTGATCTTTTTCCTCCGGTTCTGGAGTTTCCGTTTCGTTGCTACCGTTTTTGGCTGCTAACAGGCGGTCCTTGGACCTGCACTCCTCAGAGGAATGTCCGTTTTTGTCATGGTATTTGCAATACTTGTTTTCGTCATAGGGCTTGCGCCACTGGGGCTTGCCATCTACGGCGAGGACGTGCTGCCCTTTGCCAGAGGATTCTTTTCTGCCGGTTTTCTTCTTGCTCGACTCTTCTTTTGCTGCGGCTATTGTTTCTTTGTATTTCGCATAGTACGTAGCTTTATGCAGCACATCGTCTAGGGACGTGCAAGGTCGGACCGCAAGCTCCTTTCTGAACTCCGATGTGTACTGGAGTCCGTTCTCCAGAGCTGCGACCGCTATTGTTTCGTTTGGATCTGCTATGCGCGATTTAACTTCTCGGAACCTAGCGACGTAGGTTCTAAGAGTCTCATCCGATCCTTGTTTCAGAGCCCAGAGATCGGCTTCCGAGGTTTTCTCTTCGATGAAGATCGAGTATTGTTTCAGGAATATCGATACGAGCTGTGTGAAATTATCGATTGAGTTTCCTTCTAGACTGGCGAACCATTCTAGTGCGGTACCCGTGAGGTTCTCAGCGAAGAGTCTGCAGTAGCCTGCTTCCTTTTCTTCTCCGGTGAGATGGGCTCGGGAGACCGCAAGCCTGAAAGCTCTAACATGGGCTTTCGGGTCCGTGGTCCCCGCGTACTCTGGGATTTTGATTTTCCCGATATTCTGGATCCTCGCGCTAGCGATTCGATCCGTGAACGGAGTTCGGCGGGTCTCCTCGGTGACTTGATCGATGTCCGGAGCCGCGCTTGTTGCTGAGCGGACTGCAGCCTGTAGGCGCTGGAGCCTGGCGTATATGCCTTCGTCGTCCGCATCAGTTCGGTGTTCAAACATGGGGAGTTGTGTGCTCCGCGGTCGTGTGTTGCTTGTTCCCCGGATTCTGGCCTGCTGAGCTACCTCGCTCGGGGGAGGCCGAGCGGTGTTAGCCCAGGTTCCGTTATCATAGGGCGTGAGTTGGAGGCGAAGGCTGATGCTCCCAATACCTGATGCATGTTTGGTTCGTAGCTTGTAGGCATAGGCGGGGGCGTCGGCAGTCGCGCTCCTTCGGGGGCTGTAATACCCGTCGAGGTCGAGGCCACGGTATTTGCGTCGGGATGCGTGGGTCCCGAAGTCGGGCTAAACACCGGGTAGCCGCCGTTTCCAGGCACGGATGTCTGTCTCGGAGCTTCGGGGGTTACGTATTCCTCCTCGAAGTCCAGACGCATGCAAGGTAACGGGCTCCTCATGGAGCCGTCCTCTGCGGTCCCCGTAACAGGCCGCGGCCTGTTTCCGAGATTCAGCAGACTCCTGTCGTGCATGTCTAGCCGAGCTAACACAGTCCTTTGTGTGACTTCTTGATCCTGCAATCTGTCAATTAGGACTGCGAGCATTTTGCGGAGCTCCGCCATGCCATCGGTTATGGATCTCGTCAGGCATGGCGAGTCAGGTCGCGCTTGTGGAACGATCCGAGGAGTCTGCACGTCCCCTTGTGGGCGATCCTCAGATCGTATCCAGGTTCGAGAGTTGGTTCTCTCGGTAGTCTGAAAGGTCGAGCCCGGCGGCGCAACCCCTGACGGCTGGGAAACAGGGACGCGATCTACTGCTCCAGATCCCGCTTGAGTCATAGCTGACTCTAATCCGATATTCCCGGCTTGAACGCTTGCGTTCGTTTGGTCGAGATCTTGTGATCCTGGTGATCCGATTGGAGCTGTTGCGTTGGGATCCATTTTCACGCTAGTAGGCTGTTGATCAGGTTCGTGTGTAAAGAAAATCTATGAATCTTCCCCACAGATGGCGCCAAAATGTGGATCCTAAAACCCACACTCAAGTTTTAGAGTGTTTTAGCTGAGCTGATTTATATGTAAGGTGGGCTAGATTCTTGAATGAACACAATCAAACGAGACAATATTGATGAAAGAATGGATTTGTATTGATTTAGGTGTGTGGGCACTAAGAACTCGAACTCTAGCCATGTTTCGGTCAAAATCGTAGATTGTATGTGCGTAAGCCGCGTTTTTCACCAAGTACAGAAGATGTTTCCCCTGAACCTGGTAACTATGTTATTTTGTAGATGGTAATAGCATATCCCTCGTTGTGCCCAAGAGAAAACTGCTTCACACGCATTCTTGATCGACTCGCATCTATCTGAGACTATGACCAAAGGATATTGGTCTGAAATGCATTCTTTCAGCTTGGTGAAAAACCATTCCCAGGAGTCATCATTTTCAGAGTCTACAATTCTGAAAGCCAACGGAAATATTTGAAAATTTCCGTCTTGTGCGGCCGCAACTAGCATAACACCACCATACTTTCCATTAAGATGAGTACCATCCACCACAATGACCCTTCTAAGAAACGTTAACCCATATATGGAAGCTCCAAATGCTATAAATAGATATTTAAATTTATTCTTCTCATCTAGTTCAAGAGCAGTTACTGTTCCCGGGTTGGTTTGCCTGATTCCATGCAAAAAAGAAGGCAGTCTCTCGTACCCATCTTTCGTTGTTCCCCTCACAATCTTTTGAGCATGTAACAATGCTCTGTATGCGGTTGTGTAGCTCATCCTAATCCTAAACTGCTTCTTCATTGATACTTTGACATGCTTTTGGTGTTATTCCCTCAATTATACCAAAACATTCAGTAAACAACCAACCAATATAAACTGGAGTAAAACGTTTGCGCGTAGACATCCGGTCCACCACCGAACATGTATGGATTTTTGAATAGCTCATCACCCAATACTTGTTTGGTTCTCTCTTCACACACGCTCGAAGCATCCACTTGCATCCTTCCACACGACATTTAGCCACAAAACGTGTCTTGTCAGACTTCTCTGTCGTGAATGCAAATTTTTTCATTATCGCTGTCAAACGTAGCTCTAATATTAGGTCTTTCTTGCTATCAAAACACTTATTGAGAAAGATACCCTCGGACAAGTCCCTTTTGCCAACACACCGATTACTTGTACCCTCCAACTCATATTTCTTATAATCTTCATCTTTTTCCACATCTACATCTTCATGTTTCACTTTCCCATATAAGGTATAATCAGCATCGTCATGGTAATCCTCAGCGTGTTTCTTGAAAACATTTTCAGGCACATCCAAGTTACCAACACCATCATTACCACCACCACCACAGACAGAATCATCCGAGACTGAGTCCATATCTTCCTCATCCCAGACTTCTTCTTTGTCATCTTCGTCTACATCTTCAGCTTCATATTTTTCATCATGATTCACCGCATCTTCATCTTCCATACCGGATCGGCTCGAGACACAAAGACGGATTAAATGTGTATTAGCTAACTCGACCAAGATCCTTACTTGCCTATCATTTGTGACATAAACCGGGAGCTATCCGGATCCATTTATTTCAAGAGTGCTTCCGGCAATGGATATGATAACTCCACCAGCTCGGTTTTCTTGTCCAACATATAATCATCTTGTACCATCTCAACAAGTTCTTGATGTGTAGAACCATCATGCAAAGTGATAAACCGCCCTCCTTTGAGCTTATCAACCACAAAATGCCAAATCCGGTCTCTCACAACCCATTCACCAAAATTAACAGGTAACTGAACCATTATCTGCATAAACAAACACATATAAACCACATTAGAGATCTTTTGGGAAAAGCAAGACTTCTTTGCGAAGTTTGATGCTATTAGCTACATTGCCAATATTATTCAGAAATTATTTTAAAAATAATTACCATATATAAGAATATAAAACTCACGCAGAAGGAACATACAAAACTAACACACATTTATAAAAATTAAAATCAACGAAATTAATCACAAATATAAAATAAAATGCATTTAAAAGTTTTTAACATTTCAGACGTCTATAGAAGTCTGATCGTAGTACTACCAGACTTCTATGGTATTCTGAAAAGAGGATATTTTTGCAGTTGAAATCAAATTGTCAGACAGCGGATGCAGTCTGAAATCCATCAGACAGCGTACGCAGTCTGCTTTGGAAATTTTTGAATTTTTTTGTCAGACAGCTTGTGAAGTCTGAGAAAAATGGGTAGTTTAATGTTCAGACTTCTCCGGGAAGTCTGATAATGTTTAGACTTCTTGGAGAAGTCTGACAAAAAGTAGAGGGTAGTTTTGCAATTGATTTTGAAATGTCAGACTTCTCTAAGAAGTCTGATAATTTTCAGACATCTTATGCTGTCTGACAAGAATTTCAGACAGCGAGGGAAGTCTGATAAAAACATCGCATTTTTGTTTTTTATCCAGCGTTGAACAAAATTCGATTTTTCAGATGTCTATAGACGTCTGGAAAAAGTTTGGAATTTCAGATGTCTATAGCCGTCTGATATTTTTTTTCCTTATTTTCAGACAGATTTAGAAGTCTGACGATTTTTTCACTTATTCTGGTCAACATCTGAACATTTGGGTCAATTGCAGTTTCTATCCCCCATTATTTTCAGACATCGGATTCCGTTTGACAAAAAGTCAAGAATCGGTCAATTTCTTGCCAGGCGACATCAGAAGTCTGACTAAAAAATCAAATTTGAATCAATTGCAAAATTGCCCTCTTCTTATTTAGACTTCGTGGTGAAGTCTGATATATATATATTTGCAAAAGAATTTTACAGACTTCTATGGTGGTCTGACAATTGAAAGTTAATTGCAAAACTACCCTCACGTTGACCATATTGAAGTTTACGAAAATATTAGACTTAAACGGCAGTCTGAGGTTACAATTCAGATCTGAAAATCGACGATATGAAAAAATTCTTACCAATGTTCGTTTTCAGTTTGTTTTTAGCCTCCTCGATTTCCCAGAACGTCTAATATCACCGGAAACCCGAAATCCGAGACGTGTTTTGCTGTTTTTATAAGATGATAAACGATTTCGCTACTTTCGATTCGAAAAATCAAAGGGGAAAAGGGAGAAATCAGTCAGGATAACGTCCGAGCTCTATTCTTGAGCTTTAATGGTAGAAAAACGAGTTGGATTACACATTAACTCGTCGGCGATGGTGGTTGTCGTGGTTGTTGAGCATTTATGGAGATGACATTTTCGTGAATATCCAAAATAATTTTGGGTCATTTTGTCTTTTAATTAAAGTATCAGACTTCATATGAAGTCTGACGATGGCATTCCCGTGAAAACCCAGATTAGTAATGAGATAAATTAGCGAAGGAGAGGAAGGAGAAGGCCGAGGGTAGTTTCAGGGTTGACTTCAATTTCATGGGCAGTTTTGCAATCAGCCCTTTCTTTTTCTTGCTGAATTCTTATTTTCAAGTATTTATTTTATTATTTTTATATTTTTGCACAATACAAAATGTTTATAAGAATTTTACTGAAATACGATATCATAAATATTTTTATTTTATTTTAACTGTATTTTTTCTTTGATGCATCATAATAATATATGTATTCAACTAAGAATTAGAATTTGGAATGTGATCAATACTATTAAAAAATAAAGTGTTTAGTATACTAAATTTTACTTCATGTGTTTACTATAAAATATGTCAATAGAACAAATTAGTGTTCTTATAATCATTAAGATATCTTTGGAATTTGGAAATTAAACTTTTATGTGGGTCATGCTAGATATTCTCTAATGAATGATTGTATTCCAAAATATTCATAATATCTTATAATATATTTTGGTTTAAAATAAATATCATTTTTTATATTATAATAAAATCTTATACATTTTATTATTTTAACACATAATTATTAATTTCGTGTTTTTAATTATATTTTAATCTAAGTATTATTTATTTATAATTTCATTGAAAATATATTCTCAATATCTTTCAATATCATTTTTGAAATATAAATATCTATTATTATATAATAAAAATCTTACAAAATATTTTGTGTTTACCGATATCAAAAATATTTATTAATTATTATTTTTATTAAAATTTATTAAAAATAACTCTAATTAAGTTTTGATTTATAGAATAAACATAAAAATATTTATATTTAGACAAATATAAAATGGTTTGAATTGTGACAAAAACGAATTGAAACATATATTAATCAATTTCAATTATGTATATTATTGAAAACAAAATTTGACTATAGTAAGACGGGTTGAAAAATAAATTAAGATTTTCAATTATCTATAATATTAAAAAAAAATTATTGGAATTTAAATATCTATTTTTATATTATAAATTTTTTTAAAATAATTTAATTTGCTTGATTTTTATGAAAGATAATTATTAAATTCTTATTTATTTATTTAAATTTTTTTAAAAAATATTAATTACATTTTTATAAATAAAATTAACATAAAAATATTTTTATTTAGACCATTATAAACGGTTTGAATTGTGACACAAATGGGTTAAAAAATAGATTTAACCAATTTTAATTATCTATACTATTAAAAGCAAAATTTGTCTATTATAAGACGGGTTGATAAATAGACTAAGAAATTTCAATTATGTAAATTTTCTTATTGAATTATAAATATATATTCTTATATTTTAATTTAAGATTTCTAAAGAAAATAATTATTAGACAATTATTTTAATTAAAATTTATTTAAAATAATCTTAATTATATTTTTATATGTAAAATAAACATAAAATATTTATATTTAAAACATTATAAAACGGGTTGAATTTTGACCACAAAACAGGTTGAAAAATAAATAACCAATTTCAATTATCAATATTATTAAAATCAACCTTTGCCTATTAGTAGACCGGTTCAAAATAGATTAACCAATTTCAATTATCTATAGTATTATAAGATGAGTTGAAATTTATGTTAATTTTTCTATTATAAAAATATTTCAAAAAATTTATATTCATTGGAAGCAAGTTAAAAAGATGATTTAACCAATTTTAATTATATAAACATAAAAAATGAACTTAAACTAATCTAAAAATGTTAAATTAACGGTTTATCATATTTTCATATAAATCTATATCTATATTTATATAAAATTACTAATTTAGTTATTAAAATATTTAAAACATAGATAAATTTCATATATGAGCATATAATGTTCTAAATAATTTATATCAATGCAATACATATTAAACTTATATCACATGACTTTTATAACGAAAATTTTAATAAAAAATATTATAAAATTATTTTAAAAACTTATTAAATGTATTTCCACATTGAACATTTAATCATTATAATATTCAGTTAAAAATTGTGTTATGTTAGATAATTAATAATTTATTATAAAACAAAAGTTAATTTAAAATTATGTTTTTACAGAAAAACATACTCGCGCTTTTTTAGCTAGGGTCAAAATCTAGTTTGAATTAAATTGATACATACTATATGTTATTAAAACAAGAATTTTAAAACGTATTTCCAAATCAAAGGTTATTAGACTAGCAGTTTGAATTTACCTTCTGATCCACTATTGTTATTAACTAAAATATATTTTAAGGTGTTTTGGTAAAATTCAAAATACAAATATTTCAAATCTAGTTCTTTTAGGTAAGATTGAACACATAATTTTCATAACAAATTTTTTAATATCATAACAAAATATATTCTCATAATCCAAAATCATCATAAAACTAAAAAAACTAATATCATTCTAAATTCTTGAGTGAATACATCCCTAATTAAAAGTACTCTTCATTGTTATGTTAATTTCTTAATTTGTTATCAACAAAAAAGCTCATTTCAAAGTTTTGCACACTAATAAATTTTGAACTAAACTACAATAGTAATATATATTCCTGTAATTTTTTTTGTATTTTAAAAATAATATTTAATCTTTATGTGTAGCGTGAATAACAAATAACTAGCTATATAGAAAGATTACATTTTATCTTTTTCCTTATATGAATATGCATGGTGAATGTAGACCTAGATGAATGGAATATAATGATGGCGGAACCTCTATTGGTAAATAGCCGGAACCGCTATTTCGGGCAATCTAGATTGTCCAGCAAACCCACAGAGCGATTGGACCAAGCCCCACTCTAGTCGGCGGTAGACATTTGAATTCTCTGATCCGCTTGCATCTTGCGTTGAAATGCTGAAGCTACTCTGCATCAATTGACCCAACTACATGTAATAATTCTCAAACCTTCTGGGCATAGGGGAAAGTGGAACAATAGGTGGCTAATAAACTATGGTTCTCCACATCTGACACAGCTAGGATCAGTGGAAATTTTTTCTTGTAACTAGTCTTTTATTAACAGACATGGCACCTTTAAGTGTTTTCCATAAGAATAGTTTAATTTTTCCTGGTGTATGACACTTCCTGACATCAGCCATCCAGTCGGTCTGATTTTCAAGAGCTTCTTTATGATGTTGATGAAGATCTTCTATGGTGGCAAGGTATCCGGATTTAGTAGTGTACTCTACTATCTTATTTTCCAACCATATCCGCTTGTCAAGAGCTCCTTTCTTACTTGTATTAATGCTGAAAATTTCTTCACTCCAAAGGGGGAAAATCTCCTGCACTTTCTTAATGTCCCATTTTGTCGTCACCATGACCATAAGGCTGGATATGTTTTTTTCCAAATCTCCTACCGGTGCAGGACCGAAAGGAATTAACCTCTGACTTATAGAAATCGAGGGTTCTTTCCACATTTGAATTGATTCTCTATTCCCCACTGCCCATCCTAGATTCTTGATCAATAAATCTCTTCCAATCAAGATCCTTCTCCTTCCATGAGAATCTCAATCTTTTGTATTCACTTGTAGGAAACTTTTGGATCGCAATACTTTCCTATTAGCATCCAAGACAGAAGGCAGTCTGGGTTTGATAATAGTCTCCAACTCAGTTTCGTTAATAGAGCATCATTGAAACAATGAATATCACGGAGTCCAAGCCCTCCTTTTGTTCTTTGTTCTGGTCATTTTATGCCAAGCTATCTAAGCTGTTTTTCTTTCATTTGGTTTTGAGTCCCACCAGAACCTTGTCAGCGCTGATTGAATACGTTTACAGAGTGATTAAGGGAGTTAAAAACACGCCATAGCGTGTGTTGGCATAGCGGAGAACATAATTCAACATAACCAATTTACTGGTAGTAAGCATAAACTTTGCTGACCAGTTTATGCATCTTGGTCGTATACCATCCACAATAGAGGTGAATAGGTCTTTTTCTTTCTTCTAAAGTGTTCTGGTAATCCGAGATATTTCTCAACCCATCATTCTTTCTCGATATTGAGCTCTAGCTTCATTCTACTTTTCAGCTCTAATGAGGCTTTCTTTGAGAAGGTGATTGTTAACTTTTGTTGGTTGTTCAAGTGGCATGATGATTGTTCATAACTTGTCAGGATCTCCTTTAGCGTATTGACACTTTTATGGTTTGTCTTGTAAAATTACATGGTGTCATCAACAAATAGGAGATGGTTAACTCCCGGACTTCCTCTTGCGATTTTAATTCCTTGTAGCTTTCCATCGATTTATGCGTTCGAGCATAAACCATATAAAAATCCACTACACAAGATGAAGATGTAGGGGGGGGGGGGGGAGAGGGTCCCCTTTTCTGATTCCTCATTGGGGTATTACCCTTCCTCTGGCTCCATTGATAAGTAAAGAATAGGACAAAAAGCTCACACATTGCATAATCCAATCCGTCCATCGAGGGTGGAATCCTAATCTTTGTAAAAATGCCCTTATGAAATTACATTCAAGTATGTCATAGGCTTTACTCATGTCAGTTTTAACTGCCATGGAAAATTGCTTCGTTGCTTCCGAGTTCTCTGGATAGTGGTGGACCTCATGTGTAATAAGAATGCGGATTCAGTTTCAGGCACAAGGCTAGAGAGGATAAGTTGGAGTCTTCGAGTAATCATCTTGGAGATTATCTTATAGTAGACATTTGAAACCGCAATTAGTCTATACTCGGACACCTTCCTTAGAGCTTGGATTTTCGTATCAGCCTTACATTTGTCTCGTTAATGAATCTCGGTAAAATACCGGAGGTGAAGAAACTTTGGATCTCTTCAATTATCTCTTTCTCAATAGAGTCCCAATTTGGTTGGAAGAAGCTGGCAAAGAATCCATCGGGTCTCGGCGCTTTATCCACATGGATTGAGAAGAGATCTTCCCTTACTTCTAAAGAAGGTGGGGCCTTGACTAAGTTTTGGTTCATTTCCTCAGTCATTAGAGGCTTCAGGGCTCTGTTAACGATTCAATCTCTCTCTCCCTCTCGTGTTTCAAACAGTTTATTGAAATACTGCACAATAGCTTCTGATATTTCTTCATCTTAGAATACACTTTTCCCTTAATCATTATCTATTACAATGACTTCATTGACTGCCATTCAATCTTTATTTATTGCATAGCTTGAATTTTATCCCCGATACTGAGCCAAAGAACCCTACTTCTTTGCTTCCAATACTCTTCTTCTTTCTTATAGGTTGCCTTTAGACCACTGTTTATTTGAGCCAACTCTTTTGCTCTGTCTCAGGGCTTGAAAATGCTTTATTCAGGGATTTTTTCTTTTCTTATGTGATCTCGTTTCTGTTCCTTTTTTTTCTTTGTTCCATTGGATTAGATCATTCCCTGTTCTGCATGTTCTCTTATCCACCGATTCATTTCTGTTTTATTTTTCCAGCATTCTTTCAATAGCTATTTGACTTCAGGATTGTCTCTTAGTCTTCTATCGTACCTGAACAACCACTTCCTTTTCTTTCTTGTGGTATGAAAACATGTACTGACAGGTTTGTGATCGGAGCCTTCAAACCTGAATTATTCACATCGGGCCGCAAAGTAGTCTTCAAACCTATGACTATTTGCAATGGCTCTATCCAAACGACATCTTATCACCTAATTACTTCTTATTCCTTTCCTTTAAGGGGATTCCTGCATGTTGAATGTCGCATAGATCGTTTTCAGAGAAGAAAGTTCTGAAGTCCACGAATGTACCCTCATCTCTTACTGAACCCTCCCTCTTTTTCTACATTGCTGAGAATCGTTAAAATTGCCGGAGCGGAACCAAAAGCTATTCCTTGTCGCTGCTTTGGTAGTTAGATGCTCCCACATTTGTCTTCTTTTCACTATATCATTGTCTCTGTAAAGAAAGGTTGCACAGAAGTACTTATTTCACTACAAGAAAACAGTTATTTAATGACTGGTATTGGAGTCGCAGATTTAAGATTCGCGACTGATATGCGACTGATATACGTAGACCCAAATTTTGTGTCGCAAAATAGACCAGTCGTTAATCAGTCGCAAAATTACGACCCATGCGCGACTACTATTTGTATGTCGTTGATATGTCATATGTCAATCGCAAACATTATGCGACTGACTTACGACTATATTATGACTAATAATGTATTAGTCGTAGACCAGTCGCAGGTATTTTACGACTGTTTTGCGACTGTGTTGCGACTTTTATACTAGTGATCGCTAATTAGTTGCAAAACATTAGCGACTAATTAGCGACTACGCTATCAATTTACGACTAATGTGCGACTGATTGACGACTGCATAACGACTAAAGAACGACTGATATGCGACTAATTTAGTGATGAATTCAGACAATTGGTAATTCTTAATTGTTTCCCTGATAGCCCTGCAAACAGTCAAATCCACTCTACACCCAGCATACAATTGAACAACATTTTAGATTTAAAACATCTGGAAATATATATACATAACATACCAATTATCCAAATACAATACCAAAAAATGTGCATACAATACCAAAACATCTTAGGTTTGCTTACAAGCCAAAAGCCAGTCTAAAATACTACAGGATTAGAAGACATAGCTGTTAAGATTTCGAAACTACTTGAGAATCCATGAAGTCACATAAGGCGGGATCTGTTTCACGGAGAAATTTCTCAACCAAAGACAAGTGGTCGATCTTGGTTTGCTGCTTAGCTGCAACTCTCGCCATCTCTTCCTCACGACGCACATTGTAAGCTGTTTGGTCCGCTATTTGTTGTTTGGCTTCTTGTAGCTGTTGTTGCAGAGCCAGAAAAGATGATCCACTTCCCACATGCTTACGCTTTCCATTGACCAAAGTGTTTTCGAGGCTGCCAAGTCCATAAGGACGTCCTCTGTCATCTCTGAATGTGGCCTGCCAAAAAAAAAAAAACAGTTCACAAATTGGATGAAGAACAATTCAAAAATTTAAACACAAATAAACTACTTATGAAAACAGTGATACCTGAAAAAATAGGTCGTTGTAGTCATCAGTGTTGAGCTCCCGAAGAATTGAATCGTCGTCCAAGTATCGATTGGCTGCCTCAAGCTCAGACTTCTTTTCTTCCAAACTCTTCTGATAAGCTTCAGCAATGCTCTTTGCCTTTAGATCGACGAAAGTCCCATCTGGTTTCGTATGGGTCCTAATAAATACCTCACCAATACGTACGGGTCTTCCAAACTCCTCTTGCTGAAATTTCACACAAAACAGATTTTTTAAAGTTCAATAAAGACATATGTTAATATAAGCAGAAAAAATCAGATTTTATAGTTAAGAAACTTACCATTTCTTGTTGGATTTGTTCAAAGGACTTCTGACCAGACAAGTGTATTGCCATTCCCAGACCTTGACGCTCAGACTTACGAGTATTAGAGGTGGTAATGCTCTTAGCTTGCAGTCTTCAGTGTCCCAGTGGGTGGTCATCTCTGTCCACAGTGTAAGGCTTATCCATGGTGGCCGCTTACGAGAAGTCCGCGCAGTCGATACCATCCCTTTCATTCGCCGTTGACATATCTTCTCGAAATGCATTTGGACGATCCTTGAGATTAGTGGATCCCAATGGTGGGTTTTCTACATAGAAAAACAGTGTTAGTTAAAACAATACAAACAAGATTACTTATAAAAAACGTTGAGAAGAAAAACCTTACCGCGAATTCGATGAAGTATCTTTCTTTTCTGTCCCGAGGAACAACTGTCCAGCTATAGAAAGGCCCATCGAATTTGTTGGTAAATATCCTTGTGATCTTCCTCGTAAGAGCTCCCTTGTCACGACCAAACCTGCAAACAAAAAACAACCAAATATAGACAGAACCGAGTCTGAACAAAGCAGACAGAAATGATTTCAAGTGAATATAACAAACTTATACTCATCAAGACAATAAAACAAGACTCAAAAGACCACACTCATCAAAACCGAGTCTGAACAAACTAACTCAACATCAAAACCGAGACTGAAACCTATTTAAAGATATCAGACTCAACAACACCAAAAATAATGAGCAACAGTCTATGATGGATTAAGCCAACACTCAAATTCAGGACAGCATATATTTCATTTCCTTTCATGATACAAAATTGTATTAGGACTCATATTTTTCATTTCCTTAATGATTTCAAGTGAATAGAACAAACTAATCAACAAATTTCAAGTGAAATCGAGAGTCAACATGAACTTATACTCATCAAGACAATAAAACAAGACTCAAAAGACGACACTCATCAAAACCGAGTCTGAACAAACTAACTCAACATCAAAACCGAGACTGAAACCTATTTAAAGATATCAGACTCAACAACACCAAAACTAATGAGCAACAGTCTACGATGGATTAAGCCAACACTCAAATTCAGGACAGCATATATTTCATTTCCTTTCATGATACAAAATTGTATTAGGACTCATATTTTTCATTTCCTTAATGATTTCAAGTGAATAGAACAAACTAATCAACACATTTCAAGTGAAACCGAGAGTCAACATGAACTTATACTCATCAAGACAATAAAACAAGACTCAAAAGACCACAGTCATCAAAACCGAGTATGAACAAACTAACTCAACATCAAAACCGAGACTGAAATCAAGAGAACCTATGAATGAATGGTTTCTTCTAAGTCTCTTATACTTGCAGCCATAAGCCATTAGCTAACACTACAATACAATGATGCATTTCTCTCTCACCAATCAATCAAGAGCATGTAAAATTAAAGACTATACAGTACATTAAGTAGGTTCATGAGAGCCTTACCATGTCGTATTGGGCTTTGGCGTTGGAGATAAAACTTGACAGAATTGATCACGATCTGGAACTTGTAGGAGAGCATTCAGTAGGTTCATGAGATCATCTTGGAGAACCGGCTCAAGAAGAGGACCTTCTTCTTCCTCTCCATCTTCATCATCATCATCATCCACATTGGGAGCAACTGAAGAGTGGCTACTCTGACCTTGAGATGGAGCGTGTACAACATCTGGAGAATACTGAAGAGGTAGTGTTGGAGTAGCGCCGGTGCTGTTTACTGCTTCACGAGATCGAGGCTGTGAGCTCTGAAATAGCCTTGCCGGCGGTGGATAGTCGCGGACATGAGGGGTCGAGAATCTGGGGTTTAGCAAAGGAGGTGATGATTGAACATGGGAGCAAGGAGCTTCCGAAGGCGTATCTTGGGTGGAAATTTTTTTGGAACGAGACGGCACAACTTTGGACAGCGCAGCTTCTACGGGACGGCCTTTGGGCGGCGGAGCTTCGGAAGAACGAGATGGCACAGCTTTTTTGGCAGTTGATTTCACCGACGGCGTGAAATCGTATCGGGCTGGTAAAGGGGAGGATTTATTTAGCGCCGTTGATCCTACTTGTCTCTGGGTTACATTGGGGACAATCCGTCTATGAGGAACGCCTCGCCTCGTACCACCGCCTCGTCCGTTAGCCATTTTTTCCGACGACCTAAAAATTGCACAGAAACGATATTAGGGTTTATTTGTTACGCAGATGAAATAGAAGAACAAACTCATGAAGAGAGAACAATCGAACGAGCTTACCTGGTGAGCGAATCAATAGAACAATCGGAGCTTCGGAATCGAATGGAGAAGTCTGCGATTTGGGTTTCTCTGATTTAGGGTTCTTGCGAAGATGAAATGGGGGCATTTGGGGATATCTGAAAATCGCTTTGGTTTTAACCAATCGATTAAACTGAAAAATCGATTGGTTAAATCGTAAATCATTTGGTTTACCAAAAAATCGATTGGTTTTATTGAAAATCAACAGGTTTAATTGAAAATAATTTGGTTTAATCAAAAAAATTGTTTGGTTTAATAAAAATCGGTTGGTTTAGTCAAAATTTGATTTGTTAATCATAAAATCAATCGGTTTAACCAAAATAATCATTGGTTTAATCAAAAATCAAATTTGTTCTTAACAAAAATTATTTGTTTTTTAAATAAAATTAGTTGGTTTAGTCAAAATTGGATTGGTTAATCAAAAAATCTATCGGTTTAACCAAAAACATCATTGGTTTAATTGAAAATCAAATTGGTTCTTAACAAAAATTATTTGTTTCTTAATTAAAATTAGTTGGTTTAGTCAAAAATGGATTGGTTAATCAAAAAATCGATCGGTTTAAACCAAAAAATCATTTGTTTAATTAAAAATCTTATTGGTTCTTAACAAAAATCATTTGTTTTTTAATTAAAATTGTTTGGTTTTATAAAAAAATTCATTGTCTTAACCGAATGTCAGATTGATTTTTAATTAAAATCATAACATTTAAACAAAAACAATTAAACCATAACATTTAAACCAAAATAATTAATAATATTCATGGTACTTGGAATATAATAATCCATACTAAGTTTAGGGTTCTTAATAATATTCTTCGACATCTTCATCATCAGACGATGAAACTGAAGGAATTTCTAGCAGATCCTAATCCAATTAGGCAATCCTGGTCTGAATTCCAAGCCTAGGATCTAGGGTTCATGTAATTGAATCATTGGGATCTCAGAATTACCTGGTGATTAGCAGCGGAAGATTTGCAGATAATCGAGATCTAGAGCGCCTCAAATGCTGCGCCTCTACTGGTATCCACACGCACACAAACTGAACAGCAGGGATGCTAGTGCCTATAGAGATCCAATCTCTTCAGAGGTTTCTACACAAGTTCTGGTGGCTGTGAATTAGGTTGGGGATCAGTTTAGGTCGACCATATATCTTATATATGTCGACTTAAACCATGACGGAATTAACCAACGATTAACCGAATTAATCTGATTAATCCGCGAGTGCATCGATCGTTGCACTATATGCATCGATCGATGCAGTCCCAGAACATTGATATCGAATGCATATCAAATATGCATTCACTAGATCATTACATTAATGATTAACCTCGTCTTTAACGTCCAGTTTGCTTAGGTGTGTGACCCTGTAGGATCATATAACACTAGCAATGAGTTCTAAACTCATTGATCATAAGTGGCTTCTAGCAAAGCATTATGACTACCTAGTATTATATGATTGTCTCATCTCGACAATACAACTATCACTTAGAGTAAGTACAATAGATTTCAGGACATTCCCAACAATCTCCCACTTGTACTGGAATCATCTATTCCCATAATCCCTTCGTCACTATATCTCGATCTGGCATAAGGCAAGATCTGTGTCACCCTTATTTAGCCAAGATCATGTTCATCGAACTCCGATTTATACTGACAAGACAAACGACTGACAATCACCTCGTTTGAGTGTGGCCACACATTTCTCAGTATCAAATCTTCGATGGGCCCTGAGATATTTATCTCCTGTTATATAGGAGGGACAAATCCCATCTTGTTCCATCCCTGTTTCTTCACACACTTCATGATACGCCCAATCAATGCCTTTATAGTCACCAGTTACGGCTGACGTTTGACAAGGTTAAAGCGGACCAATTCACATGTAAGAAAACATGATGAACTCAGGTCTAAGGACTATACTCTATAGTCGTAATGAAAACTCTTATGACACTTATATAACTATCCCGTAGAGTTCTCATCAGTGGGTCATGTCCGATCCTGTGTTCTCCAACACATATCTATGTGATTGACTTTAATACTCTTATTAATGACTCCATGAAACTTAGTCATCAGTCACCTCACATACTAGTCTCACGCGGTTGTTAATGTCCCATTTTAACAACCTTGACCAGGGACCAATAATAATTTATGTTATTTATTATCTATAGGGTTTCATGATCAAGTCACATACTTGATGACCTATAAAATGTCATAAATTACTTTGGGACCATTATTTAATAACTATTATTAAATAATACAGATGTCAGATTTCAATAACATAATCAAATTATGTTTATACGAACATCATCTCATAACTAAAATTATCAACAACAACTCCCACTAAAATTAAGATCATATCTTAAGACATCTAATGCCTTTAGCAGTAGTCTGACCCTTATTCGCTCTTGCTCAGCGTGTGTCCAAGGACACTGCGTCTTGTTAAGAGTAATACCAAGAGTCATTTGCACGAAGCCCTTCTTGGAATCCTGCATACTAGACCTGTGCAAGGCCTTATCACCATAAGTATCTTGACACAATCCAATTAGCTTATCCAATCTATCTCTATAGATTCTTATTCCAAGAAAGTACACGGTTTCTCCCATATTTATTATCGAAAAACAACTTTCAAGTTAGGTCTTAATAGACTGAAAACGATGGAACTTCATTTCCGAGAAGTAGTATGTTATCAACATACAATACCAGAAATGCAATTGCGCTCCCACTAGTCATCTTGTAAACACACGGTTCCTCTTTGTTCATGACGAAGTCAAACCTTTTGACTACTTCATCAAAACGAAGATTCCAACTCCGAGATGCTTGCTTCAATCCATAAATGGATCAGCGAAACTTGAATATCTTCCTAGCATCATTAGGATCAATGAAAACTTCAGGTTTTGTCATGTACACATCCCTTTCCAGAATTCCATTAAGGAAAACTGTTTTCACATCCATCTGCCAGATCTCATAACCATTATGAATGGCTGTTGCTAGGAAAATCCGAATGGACTTAAGCACGATGTCTGGGATTAGGTTTCTTCACAGTCAATACCATGAATTTACTTGAAACCTTTTCCACCAATCCAGCTTTGGTTATCACCATTCCGGATTCAGCGGCTTTCAGCCATTTTCGGAGTCAAGGCCCATCATTGCTTCTTCAAAATTCGCAGGCCAGTCACTTTCAATGATCAATAGATCACGGCAATTGGTTACGAGAAATCCACATTTCTCGGGTTCGTGACGGATCCTTTCGGATCTGCGAGCTTCAGTTTTGTGTAAAAGTTGCGCACATATCTCATATGTAGACTTCTACCACGACCTAATTAACCAAGATTTAAACCGTAGTTAATTAAGTCATAAACCAAAATCAATATATTGGTTCGCGATCTGTATCGATCGATACAACTTTTGTGTCGATCGACACATCTTCAGAAACTCGCCATTTTAAATGTACATCGAATATACATTTACCAGATCCTTTGCAAACTTTAGGCACCACAGGTGCAGGTTCTACAACTTTTGTAGATCCAAATGCTGCTCTTCCTTGTCAGGTTGAACAGCCTCCTGTGATTTTCGAATTTCTTCGAGTTGTACTTTACTCCCACTGTTCTTCTTGGAAAGAAAGTCTTTCTCAAGAAAACATAGTTCCGAGCAACAAACAATTTGTTCTCGAACTGGTTGTAAAAGTAACATGCCTTGGTTTTATTAGGACAACCAATGAAGTAGCACTTATCAGATTTGGGTGTGAGCTTATCAGAGATTAAACGTTTTATATAAGCCTCACAACCCCAAATCTTCACGATGGATAAATCAGAAACATTTCTATTCCACATCTCATGTGGTATCTCTGTAACTGATTTTGATAGAAACCTATTTAGTGTAAACACAAACGTTTCTAGAGCGTATTCTTAGAAGGATATTGGAAGATCTAAGTGACTCATCATTGATCGAACCATATCTAATAAAGTCCGATTCAGGAGGAGTGAATCGTGAAACACTTTCATAATCTCTCAGATGATCACTAAATTCTTGACTTAAGTATTCACCTCCATGATCTCATCGTAGAGTTTTAATACCTTTGCCAAATTGATTATGTACTTCATTTTGGAACTCTTTAAACTTTTCAAAGATTCTGACTTATGTCTTATAAATAAGACATAACCGTACCTACTGAAATATCAGTAAAGGTAATGAAGTACTGAAATTTTCCTCTAGCACTTTTGCTCATCGGCCCATATACATCCGTATGTATAAAACCCAATAAGCCCCTGGCCCTTTCATTTTGATCGTTCGTTCGCAACCTGTATCGATCGTTGCATACATGCATCGATCGACACTACCTTTGTTGAAAGGGGCCTCTGTCGTTTTCCAATAAACAAGATTCACTTTACTCATTATGATTCATAATCAAATGAGCCCAAGAGCCCATCACTATGGAGCTTCTGAATCTGTTTCTCATTTATTTGGCCCAAAACGACAATGCTAGAAAGAAATTTGATTCGTATCATTTGACTTGAATCTCTTGGTATTTATGTTATAGTTAGGCACATTCTTGTTTAGAACATAAATTCCATTCTCTAATGGATTGCTACTATAAAATATATCATTGTAATCAATTGAATAACACTTATTCTTGATTTGAGAACTGATATCCTTCCATATCCAAACAAGGATTAGAAATAATCTTTCTTCTCATAGCAGTTACATAGTAGCAGTTTCAAGTTCAAAACATGCCATAAAAGGAAAAACAAATGAAATACTCCTACGGTTAATGCAGCAACTCTTGCTCCATTCACACTCATAGGTCCACTTGTCCTTTCTCCATAGTCCTACTTTTGCTCAGGCCCTGCACATTTTCACAAAATATGAGTACCACAGCTGGTATCTAATACCCAATAAGTAGAACCATAAGAAGTAACATTTACTTCTATAACATAAATACCTGAAGAAGAAGTCTCGTACGTCTTCTTCAGCTTCTCATAATCTTCCAAGAATTTATTGCAGTTTCTTTTCAAATGCCCATAACCATTACAATAACGGCACTTAACATCTTCAGAAGGACTGGTTTTAACCTTAGGAACATGGCCAGACTCGCTTGGATTCACAATCGATCTCGTCTTGCCATCACCTTTGTTCTTACCAAATTTCTTAAACTTATTACCCTTTTGTACCATAAGGACATTTGGGGTGCCCTTCTTGATGTTAGGTTCAGCAGTCTTAAGCATCCCATGCAATTCAGTTAACGTCTTCGTCAAGTTATTCATGTTATAGTTCATAACAAATTGATCATAGCTTGACGGCAGCGACTGAAGAATGATGTCAGTAGCCAACTCTTGGCTAATGGGACAATCCAGTTTCCCCAGGTTATCAATATAACCCATCATCTTAATGACATGAGGGCTAACTGGTTCGCCCTTTGGTAGCTTGCACTCAATCAGAGATCTAACCGTCTGGTATCTCTGAGTTCGTGCCTGCTCCTGAAACATACCTTTCAGGCCAGTGATCATCTGTATTGGCGACTCCACGTACTCATATTGCTTCTGTAATTCCGAGTTCATGGTAGCCAACATGAGACAACTCACATCCACCGCATCATTAGAATGCTTATCCCAAGCATCCTTATCTGACTGCCAGGCATTGGCTCGGTACTTCTTAGGGAGAACTTTCTCAAGGACATAGTCCTTCTTCTCCTGCTTGAGAACAATTCTCAAGTTCCGATACCATTCAAGAAAGTTCGATCCATTTAACTTGTCCTTCTCAAGGACGGATCGCAGGGAGAAATTGTTACGATGGTTTGAGCTAGACATAGCTGAAAAACAAGGGAGGTTTTAGTTATGATGTTCAAGAAATGAGAAGTCTTAACTATTAAGAAAACTCGCATCATATTCAAACAATGTTTCCTCAGATGAATATAATGATCCAAGACCCTTACTTCACTAAACTTGAGTGAGCCACTGGCTATCACCCAAATTTTAGCTATCTAGGTAAGCAACTCTTTGCTAGTTATATCCAATATAACTCTTGGTTGTAGATTGACATCTTATGTCCAATCCACCTGATGTCTCTGAGCCCAAAACGATTTTGATGGCCCAGTCAAGTAAACCAATCTCTTAAGTCATGTAATTGTTGACGCCTTGCACTGCAAGCCCATCAACACGATTACTTCCTGCCTTACTCATGTAATTGTTGACACCTTGCACTGCAAGCCTATCGTACAATGAAACAAGTCTTGACAGTTGACAAGATTGGAAAGACATCAAGTATCACTTGATATTTGGTTGAGGAACGGAACCATTTAAAACGTTCAGTTTTACTATGTTTTAATTCTTATAATTAATTGATTTATCTTGCTTTGGTTCTGTGATTTCAGGTTCCATAACCTAAATCATCAAATCTGATGTCGACCGACACTACTAAAGTGTCGATCGGTGCAGAGTAACCAAAAGCAATCCGCGATAACCGATCAATCCAATTGATCCGGTTTTGAATACCGGTCAGCGTCGATCGATGCTACATTAGCATCGGTCGACGCTAACCTAATCAATCAATCGCAATTAAACCATTCACAGTGTTCGACCATCATTAACCAAGCTCGATAACCGGTCCAATCCAATTGAACCGATTCATCAATCTCGCGAGGTTTGTGTCGATCGATGCAACGCTTGTGTCGATCGACACTAGGCGAAAACTAAGGTTTATTCGGGTTTTCGCCCTGCATCGATCGATGCCGGATTGGCATCGATCGACACCATGCGAAAAACCCTAAATTTTATTCGGGTTTTCGCCCTGTGTCGATCGATGCCGGATTGGCAACGATCGACACTATGCGAAAAACCCTAAGACGTTTTTCGAACAAACCCTAAACTAGGTTTTTTCATGAAAACGAATTTTAGCAAGTTTGTATCAACCATACACAGATTCAGATTCAACTAATCTAATCAACATGCTACAGATTCAATGGAACCCTAAAGCTCTGATACCACTGAAGGAATTTCTAGCAGATCCTAATCCAATTAGGCAATCCTGGTCTGAATTCCAAGCCTAGGATCTAGGGTTCATGTAATTGAATCATTGGGATCTCAGAATTACCTGGTGATTAGCAGCGGAAGATTTGCAGATAATCGAGATCTAGAGCGCCTCAAATGCTGCGCCTCTACTGGTATCCACACGCACACAAACTGAACAGCAGGGATGCTAGTGCCTATAGAGATCCAATCTCTTCAGAGGTTTCTACACAAGTTCTGGTGGCTGTGAATTAGGTTGGGGATCAGTTTAGGTCGACCATATATCTTATATATGTCGACTTAAACCATGACGGAATTAACCAACGATTAACCGAATTAATCTGATTAATCCGCGAGTGCATCGATCGTTGCACTATATGCATCGATCGATGCAGTCCCAGAACATTGATATCGAATGCATATCAAATATGCATTCACTAGATCATTACAATAATGATCAACCTCGTCTTTAACGTCCAGTTTGCTTAGGTGTGTGACCCTGTAGGATCATATAACACTAGCAATGAGTTCTAAATTCATTGATCATAAGTGGCTTCTAGCAAAGCATTATGACTACCTAGTATTATATGATTGTCTCATCTCGACTATACAACTATCACTTAGAGTAAGTACAATAGATTTCAGGACATTCCCAACAGAAACATTACATTGAAATTCATCTGCTTGTTCTGCATCTTCAACATCGTAATCGAGGTGTATCAGGTTTACATATTGAACCAAGTTTCCGACTTCGAGATCGTCAATGGTAGTCAAAAGTACGACATCGTCATTTTCTTGTTGCAACAGAGTTGGTTCTTGAACTTCGTATTCTCCTGAGATATAACTCCTCGGATTTACCTTTACAACATTGAGCCACAAATATTTTGGTTTCTTTGTGTATGGATACGGAATATAGCAAACTTGTTCCGCTTGAGAGGCTGTAAAGAAACAATATATGATTGCACTCCTATATATATTTATATGATTGCAACACCATATATATACGTACCTAGAATAAATGGTTCATATTTGTTGTATTTCCTCGATGAAAGGACGTCAATAACACCTCCATTTCTCTTCCGGGTGCCTCTTCCAATAACAGGGTCATACCACTTACACTTAAAAAGTGTGATTTTATGATCAATCATCCCCTCATACTCAAGTTGTCTAATATCAGTTAAGATCCCGTAGAAATCAGCTTCATCTGATGCGTTGGAATAATTCTCTCCTTTAACACATACCCTATAGTTACATGTCTTTCGTCCCTTGCCGTGTTTCTTTGTATGGAACAGATATCCTCTTGTAAAATACATAGGCCATGTTTTGGCCTTGTTCACGGGTCCATTCACAATCTCTTTAACCCAAGGAGGAAAAGGATTTGTGTTGTTCCAGTAAGAAACATGCACATATATGAGAAATCTAAGAGTTGTAATACATACTATTATACAAAGAGTTGTTTTTGGTACATACATATTTTGTCACCCATGTAGAATATTCTTCAGCTCTTTTCACGGCAAGTTCTTCTTCAGAGAGTTCTAAATATGTTACAGAAATATAATCTTCGAACATACTATACAAGACAAAGGCATATGTGAGAATCAAAACACATTCGTATGAAACGGCTGAAAATACTATATAAGATGAAGGCATATATGTCAATTTACCTCTCAAGCGGCTGAAAATAATCACAATTTCGGAGAACATATGAATGTTCACACTGATAGTCCTTTTCCGAAAGCCATATTTGGTGCATTTCTCCACTTGGACGACCTATGCGATATAATATATCAGGTACTCCATCGACATAATATACGGGGGCATCACCTTCATCGAATCTTGTTAACCTACAAGGTAAAAAGTGGCTCAAATTAGAATATACCTCTCAAATACCTTCGTTTGTAAACCTACACTGTGAAATGTGATTCACTTAAGAGTTTACCTTGATTTTGTTTTATATTTTCCTCAAAGTAGTGCTCTGAGAAATAAGATATTTCGTCATTGAGATACGATTGAACAATCGAACCTGCTGCATATCTTTTGTTCTTCGCTTTCCCTTTCAACTTCTAGAAAAACCTTTCAAAAGGATACATCCACCTATATTTCACATGTCCTCCTAATTCAGCTTCGTATGGGAGATGTATAGGCAGGTGCTCCATGACGGTCGAAAAAAGAAGGTGGAAATATCTTTTCCAAATTGCATATGATTAAGACTATGTTTTGTTTTAGAATTTGGACGCGGCTTTTCTGCAAAGTCCTTGCACATAGGTCACGGAAAAATCCTTCAATGCCTACAATATTAACAAAATTATTGTAAAATAGTATATTAGGTAGACATTTCACACTTCTCAAATAACAACGTAAGTATTAGTACCTGATAACACAAGGTGGACATTTCGGTCTAGGAGTTCTGCGAAGATAAATGGAAGTAACCGCTCCATAAAAACATGGCAGTCATGACTCTTCATGCCCGAGAACTTACCCTTAGTCATATCAACACAAGTAGCCAAGTCGGATTCATAACCATCTGGAAATTTGACTGCATGTTTAACACATTCCAATAACTTTTCCTTTGCCTCTTCTGTAACGCCCCTTTCCCGTTCTCCGCTGACCGTCGAGCTGACCGGTCAACAATCAAACAAGAACATGACCGATCGAACCCGAGCAAGTCAAACGGGAAAAGTTCGCCACAGCACGAAGCCAGAGATAGATCGGTTTGAGACAAAGGCTCGCACCTATCCGTCTTTGACCTCGCTATCCTCATTTCTATAGTACAAGCAGTACTACTTGCACTACTTCGATGAGTTGTGTCGGTTCGGACTAAAACCTCCTATCAGGGAAACAATTTAATTTTTAAGTAATCAAACGTTGAATACAACGTTTAACGGGTTTTACAAACAATCATCGCTATAAACACACAATCAATCAGAAACACGAAATGGCGCTAATGCCGAACCGAAAGAAAATATCCAAAACCCCGAATCAAATCCCGTCACAAGCGATCCCGAAGCTACACCGAGGACCTCCTGCTTCCGTCGCTGCTAAACCTGAAAAAAACACAAAATAGTGTAATGAGCGATCTAAGATCCCCAGTGAATCGGCTCCTCACTAGCGGCTTCTAGTCTATTTAGAGTCTACAAAGTCCCGCCCAAAACCCCAAAATAACAATCAACAGAAAGAAATGGTCGATCACACACTACCACGTCGTGATAAACCCACAACACACAATTAATGCCTAGATAAGGAGATTTAGGGAAATCGAAGGCACTGCGGCACATGTCCTCGATTAGACTCGGTATATCTAACGTGCAATAAAGGAAATATCAAACAACGCTGGGCCCTACGAACTTGGTAACTTCCACGGGTTTACAATGTCACCTATATGGTAACTAACCCACGACTCCTAATCGTGTACACAAGGTCCCACGAATAAGACACCGTTCTCCGTCCATCGATACGCGGTGACTCGGACTACCCCTAGATAGCCAGAGTTTCCATGTGATTCGGCCCTAGTACATGACCCCGTATTCTACGAATCACACACCTACCGGCATCACCCAGTAGGTTAACACCATAACCAGAATCACCATGATCTGATTAGGTAAAACCCGAGGATCCAATCGGGTAAGAAGTACCGGAACGTAAACAACACCTAGGCTTGCGGAATCTAATACACCCTAGAGTCCTAGTGCAGAAATATAAACACGCAGACTCGCTGGGACTCTAGCATATATCACGCAATCATCATCAATAATAATACTAAATCCCCAACCATTCCGCAAGCCACTACACGACCAATACCACCGCTCCGACTAGGTAAGATACCTAGTCAGCACCAATTAACTTACCCGGTCCCATGACCAGAGTAAGTGTCCACAAATACTGCTCGGCCCAACACTGAGCAGTCTAATAAGCCTACACACAAACTCAACAACAATCATAATAATCACGCAATCACAACAATCACAAAACAAGCAGGCCTATTAGGGTTTCTAAGTCTTTTAATCCGTTTTTATCCGCTACCTTGGGTTAGTGGATTGCTAACCCGTAAACGGCTTACAACTCACACCACTTCCTTAATTAACTCATTCTAAGGATATTTTATTAACTCCTTGATCTGTCGGTTTAGAGTTAGTAAACTTACTAACTCCCCGACGTCTCATTATTAATTAACTTAATTCATTACCCATTCCCGCTATTAAACCTAAACCCCAATCACGTTATAATATTCTATATGCTCGTTTAGGTTTAACTCGTATTTTAATGTCGTCTTAATTCCAGTATATAGATTCATTCATTCTCGTTCTTATACATATATATATATATATATATATGCATATACGGTCCTAATCAAACGGTGTCTATATGAATGCATCAAGTAATTATTACTAACAACCTAACGACACACAATCGACTAACCTTTTAATTCTCAAACCCTAACATGCTTATTCGATCCTAACCGGTTTTTCATTAAATGTCCATTTAATTATTAATTAACTAATCAGGTTATTAATGGGTATGCAATCCTAGTTCTACGGTTTCTCGATTCCCGATCTATATGTAACTAAAGGTTTGTGAGCCGACTCACAGTGAGATAGGCGCGGAAATGGCGGCTCGATGCTGATGCAAATCCCGAGACACCCGACTCGAATCCCGAACTCCCGATCACCCGAATACCAAACTCCAAACTATGAACACTCCGGAAATCTCGGAACGGCCGTGGACCAAGCGTTGACCGGCTTGACCTCCGGCGTTGACCGGCTGACCGCGTTGACCGGCGGCGTTGACTGTTGACCGTCGACCGAAGGTTGACCGTTGACCTTCCTTGAACCATCTAAACTAACTGAATTGATGCAACCCAACTAAACCGGTCTAATTAGAACCGGTTAGGTTAAACCGGTTTGGTCAAAGGTTGACCGGTTTAATCTAACCGTTGACCAAGGCTGAACCGGTCTTAAACCGACCCAAATTCATTCTAAAATAGCTCATAAACCCTTGTAGATGAACCGGCTGAAGATTTTGGTGGCGGAGGAGCTTCCCGGCGGCGGAACTCCAGCATTGACCGCGGCGGAGGAGAGTTGACCGGCGGCGGAGGTGGCTTTTTCTGGCGGTTATGGTGGCAAACTTCAAACCAAACTGATCAGAGAGGAGAGATCTACCTTCCCATAGCCTCATATGCTCAAGAACCGGCGAGGAGAGAGAGGAAAAGAGGAGATCTAGCCGGCTGCCTTCTTCCCACGGCGGTTCCGGCGAGATCTGGCGACGGCAAGGAGGAGATGGCGGTTGTAGAGGAGAGTGAGAGGAAGCTATAGCACTTTGCAGAAGTTAATTTGGGTTTAAAATGAGAGAGTTATGGTGTTTCTTGCTCAAGAAGGTATGAAAAACTTCAAGAACAAGGAAGAATATGGGAAGAACACATGAAGATGCAAGCAATTTTCTGGAGATTCTGGAGAGAGGGAGAGAGAGAGGGAGTGTCGCCAAAGAGCTAGAGAGATTAGAGAGTGTTTGGTGAGTTCAATGAATGTGATTAGATGTGTGTTTTGCATGCAAGAAGGATTCAATGAATTTTTCCCATGCATGACACTCCACCCATGACAAGTGTCGACCTGGGGTGAGGACACCTGTCCATCTGAGTATTTTTGTTGCCAAATCACTCCTTAAACCAGCCTTAACCAAACATTTAATCCCCATTTCTTCCGTTGCTCGGTTTAGACGGTTTTTGCGTTTAATATTTTAGAAACCCTCCGGATGATCCCATAAATCCTCCAATCCACACAATAAGATTCTTCATGCCATTAGATGAATTTAGCAATTTGAATCACTCCGTTCGGACTTACGTAGCTCCGGTTATGAATTTTTGAAGTTTCTTCGGGTTTGTCGGTTTCCATTCCCGACAAGCCGTAAAACATGTTTCCGCTCCGTTTCTTCCAACTCTTGTCTTCTAAATATTATTTATATTGTAAAATAAGAATATTTGGCCCGTCCTAGCTTCCGTTTCGATCCTTGGCATAATTACCATTTTACCCCTGACTTTGGTAAAAATGACAATTATGCCCCTGGTTGACTTTCTGCTGCCCGTTGACCGTATTTTTGATACGGGGTATCACATTCTTCCCCACTTACAGGAATTCGGTCCCCGAATTCTCCGTCACTAACAGACTTCAAATAGGTTCCGACCCCTGCAAGTTGCTTCATTACTTCACTCCGACGCTTCTATACTCGAACACTGCTACATACCAATGACCTCAACACTATGCCAATCTGACTCTTCAGCCTCGTGCACCTTGCTTCGCTTCGCTCTTAACTGTCTCCATTGGTCTCAATCTTTGAACTTAACTGGCACCTGGCTTCCCCACTTCCCTTCGACCTCCACATCCTTCTGATTGCGACTTTCTTTCTTCTTTTCTGAGACACTCTTCAAGAATCTGATCATCAGCATCCTTCTGACTGCTTCCAACAACATCACTGATATTTCTTTCCCAAATATCTTTGCTAACTCATCATACTTCTCGGCTTCTTTCTGTCGGTCGCTCGGTAAGATGATACATTTTCCACTGTCGATGTCTACCACTGCTTCACGGTCTGGTCTACTTGTCTTGCGGCGTCTTATCACTTCATCTTGCTTTCGGGTTCGGGTTCGGTCTCGTATTTACATCGCATCACCATTCCGTCCTACATTCAATACAACAACTCACTGGAACAGTTAGTTACATCCCGATCTATCCCCGATATCACTTCCCCATAGACATATGGTTACTTAATCATGTACCCGACGGTTACCCATGATTAACTAACAATATACTATAAGTCCGCTCCCTCGTGAATTCACGGTTGAACACAACCGTTCGCAAGCTAGCTCAAAAACTTGAAATAATCCTAAAATAAAATTAGCACTTTACCTTTCTAACGAAACCGAGGAAAGCTACCAATCACTAATCAATTTCCGAACTACCAACAGTCCAAGGGTCTCTAAATCCTAAACAATCAACCTACTAAATCCACGAATGCTAATACTACGCACTTTACCGCACAAACAAAACAATCAATCAATCAAAAAGCATTAAAATAAAAACAAGCAATTACCACACGCACACAGTCACATAATCTAATGATCGGTCGGATGCGTCGTCAGTCCGGGTTCAGGTCATGATGAACGGTCGTCAGTTCCGCTCATCATTTGGTTTCACACAGTAATCTATTTGCTTTCATAACCATCTCAATCAGGCAAGCAGTTACTATGCTACTCAAAACGATCAACTGAACACTCTGCATCCACCACATACATAAAACGATATATCATACATGATAAGGTTCTAGTACATGGTTCCGATCAGAGTCCGTACATAAGGCCGCTATCATATCCAAAAACCCATATGACGCCGCTATACATCAGAAAAGTCAAAGACGACACGCAGATTCGCCTATCCGCTGATCTATCTACAGACAAAAATAGAGTTAGTGCCCCACTTACCTGGCCTAACTACTCCTACCCTAACCTAATTCCTCCAGCAAGACCGAAATGCCCAACACCACCGGCAAAATGGCTCACTTAAGTATCCGCTGGCAGGTGCGCCGGGAGGGTGTGGCGGGTGTGCCTCTCGAGACGGTGCTCCAACATGCTGTGGCTCGGCTATCGGGAAAAGATGAGCAACGTAACCTGCATGGCCACACACCTGACAGACTGGAGTGGACGCTGGGCGTGGTCCACGGTAACATGCGGATGCCTGATGATCATAACCACCACACAACTGACAAGGATAAGTCGGCTCTGACGGGGGATCCATAAAACAATCGGGTGCGAGATGACCCTGACCTCTGCACAATTGGCAAGTCCTCACTGGCTTGGGTCTGGACGGCTAGACGATCGGCAACTGAATAACGGTGGCTGACTGGGCTCGGGATCTCTGCGACTAGGTCCAGCTCGATAACCTTGTGGTACTGGTGCTCGATACGGCTCTCCATCGGGCATACACACTCCTGATCCGACGGTAGGACAAGTCAATGATCTGTGGCCCTCGTGACCACACAACGGACAGTAGTCCGGTCCGGGTACTGGATGATACGGCTCTCGAAGAGCGGGTCTACTGCTCGGGGACACCAATGCAAATGAAACTCATACACTCCACACCCACTCCATGCTCTGCTCTCTGGTACTGCTGGCGGTGCCTCTACCATCTCGGCTGGTGGCGAGACTGACTCGAACTGTGACTCAGAAGATGCTGGTGACATAACCATGTCGAACGGTGTACGAGGTGATCCGGGTCGCAGATCTGGCTGATGATGAGACCCTACCTGCTGCTCCAACACATCCTCAAGCATCGCTACCTGCTCATCCACCTGCTGCTCCCAGTGTAGATGCTGCTCCGGGTCTATAGGCTCCATATCCAGGTCGAAGCCGAACGGTAGCGGACTCAACAAATAATCCTCCACACGAAGCGGCGGGGGAAACTCGGGCACCTCAAGAATCGGTGCCTGATACATCGGTGGTACGTCTGCTGCTGCAAGTATCTGTGGCACATCCGGCTCTGGCCACTGTGGCGGTAACTGTAACTCCACATCTGCTCCTCCCAAAAATCCCATCATGTCTGCATAAGGATCTCGGCTCCCCGCATCATCCTCCATATAAGCAGGTAAAGGGTCTGGAAGAGGTGACCAATCTACCTCAGCTGCTCTGGCACCCTGTAAGTGTCGCAACGGAACTGGCGGACGATCCGCCATACGAGATCCCCGCGTATAGCCTGGCGATGCTGGGTATCCCTGAAACTGCTCTAATTGGCCCTGCTGCGAACCAACTGATCCCTGCTGACTCATGCCTCTCAACTGAAACTACTCTGCGCACGGACACACACCCCTCCACTCTGCCCGAGACACACTGCTGCAAGACTGCAATCAAAAAAACAAAGACAAGTTAGTACGAATAATGCGAAAAATCTACTTTCCCATCCCAACCCCGGGTTTAACGGACGCGGCTCGGTTTCCTAATGGATGCTTGTGTGACACATTTGACTCGATAAAACACGGAAAACACTCAAAACTGAAACGTTTCGAAACCCATGCAGAACCATGCTCTGATACCACCTTTCTGTAACGCCCCCTTCCCGTTCTCCACTGACCAGTCAACAATCAAACAAGAACATGACCGATCGAACCCGAGCAAGCCAAACGGGAAAAGTTCGCCACAGGACGAAGCCAAAGAAATATCGGTTTGAGACAAAGGCTCGCACATATCCGTCTTTGACCTCGCTATCCTCATTTCCATAGTACAAGCAGTACTACTTGCACTACTTCGATGAGTTGTGTCGGTTCGGACTAAAACCTCATTTTAGGGAAACAATTTCATTTTTAAGTAATCAAACTTTGAATACAACGTTTAACGGGTTTTACAAACAATCATCGCTATAAACACACAATCAATCAGAAACACGAAATGGCGCTAATGCCGAACCGAAAGAAAATATCCAAAACCCCGAATCAAATCCCGTCACAAGCGATCCTGAAGCTACACCGAGGACCTCCCGCGTCCATCGCTGCTAAACCTGAAAAAACACAAAAGAGTCTAATGAGCGATCTAAGATCACCCAGTGAATCGGCTCCCCACTAACGGCTTCTAGTCTATCTTGAGTCTACAAAGTCCCACCCAAAACCCCAAAATAACAATCAACAGAAAGAAATGGTCGATCACGCACTACCACGTCGTGATAAACCCACAACACACAATCAATGCCAAGATAAGGAGATTTAGGGAAATCGAAGGTACTGCGGCACATGTCCTCGATTAGACTCGGTCTATCTAACGCGCAATAAAGGAAATATCAAACAATGCTGGGCCCTACGAACTTGGTAACTTCCACGGGTTTACAATGTCACATATATGGTAACTAACCCACGACTCCTAATCGTGTACACAAGGTCCCACGAATAGGACACCGTTCTCCGTCCATCGATACGCGGTGACTCGGACTCGTCCTAGATAGCCAGAGTTTCCATGTGATTCGGCCCTAGGACATGACCCCGTATTCTCCGAATCACACACCTACCGGCGTCACCCAGTAGGTTAACACCATAACCAGAATCACCATGATCCGATTAGGTAAAACCCGAGGATCCAATCGGGTCGGAAGTACCAGAACGTAAACAACACCTAGGCTTGCGGAATCTAACGCACCCTAGAGTCCTAGTGCAGAAATATAAATATGCAGACTCGCTGGGACTCTAGCACAGATCACACAACCATCATCAATAATAATACTAAATCCCCAACCATTCCACAAGCCACTACACGACCAATACCACCGCTCCGACTAGGTAAGATACCTAGTCAGCATCAATTAACTTATCCGGTACCGTGACCGGAGTAAGTGTCCACAAATACTGCTCGGCCCAACACCGAGCAGTCTAACAAGCCTGCACACAAACTCAACAACAATCATAATAATCACGCAATCACAACAATCACAACACAAGCAGGCCTATTAGGGTTTCTAAGTCTTTTAATCCTATTTTATCCGCTACCTTGGGTTAGCGGATTTCTAACCCGTAGACGGCTTACAACTCACACCACTTCCTTAATTAACTCATTCTAAGGATATTTTATTAACTCCTTGATCTGTCGGTTTAGAGTTAGTAAACTTACTAACTCCCCGACATCTCGTTATTAATTAACTTAATTCATTACCCATTCCCGCTATTAAACCTAAACCCCAATCCCGTTATAATATTCTATAAGCTCGTTTAGGTTTAACTCGTATTTTAATGTCGTCTTAATTCCAGTATATAGATTCATTCATTCTCGTTCTTATATATACATATATATATATATGCATATGCGGTCCTAATCAAACAGTGTCTATATGAATGCATCAAGCAATTATTACTAACAACCTAACGGCACACAATCGATTAACCTTTTAATTCTCAAACCCTAACATGCTTATTCGATCCTAACCGGTTTTTCATTAAACGTCCATTTAATTTTTAATTAACTAATCAGTTTATTAACGGGTATGCAATCCTAGTTCTACAGTTTCTCGATTCCCGATCTATATGTAACTAAAGGTTTGTGAGCCGACTCACAGTGAGATAGGCGCGGAAATGGCGGCTCGATGCAGATGTAATTCCCGAGACACCCGACTCGAATCCTGAACTCCCGATCACCCGAATACCATACTCCGAACTATGAACACTCCGGAAATCTCGGAACGGCCGTGGACCAAGCGTTGACCGGCTTGACCTCCGGCGTTGACCGGATGACCGCGTTGACCGGCGGCGTTGACTGTTGACCGTCGACCGAAGGTTTACCGTTGACTCTGACTTGAACCGATTGACCTTCCTTGAGCCAGCTCAACCAACTGAATTGATGCAACCCAACTAAACCGATCTAATTAGAACCGGTTAGGTTAAACCGGTTTGGTCAAAGGTTGACCGGTTTAATCTAACCGTTGACCAAGACTAAACCGGTCTTAAACCGACCCAAATTCATTCTCAAATAGCTCATAAACCCTTGTAGATGAACCGGCTGAATATTTTGGTGGCGGAGGAGATTTTCGGCGGCGGAGCTCCGGCATTGACCGCGGCGGAGGAGAGTTGACCGGCGGCGGAGGTGGCTTTTTCCGGCGGTTCTGGTGGCAAACTTCACACCAAACTGATCAGAGAGGAGAGATCTACCTTCCCATAGCCTCAAATGCTCAAGAACCGGCGAGGAGAGAGAGGAAAAGAGGAGATCTAGCCGGCGGCCATCTTACCACGGCGGCTCCGGTGAGATCCGACGACGGCGACGGCAAGGAGGAGATGGCGGTTGTAGAGGAGAGTGAGAGAAAGCTATAGCAATTTGCAGAAGTTAATTTGGGTTTAAAATGAGAGAGTTATGGTGTTTCTTGCTCAAGAAGGTATGAAAAACTTCAAGAACAAGGAAGAACATGGGAAGAACACATGAAGATGCAAGCAATTTTCTAGAGATTCTGGAGAGAGGGAGAGAGAGAGGGAGTGTCACCAAAGAGCTAGAGAGATTAGAGAGTGTTTGGTGAGTTCAATGAATGTGATTAGATGTGTGTTTTGCATGCAAGAAGGATTCAATGAATTTTTCCCATGCATGACACTTCACCCATGAGAAGTGGCGACCTGGGGTGAGGAAACCCGTCCATCTGATTATTTTTGTTGCCAAATCACTCCTTAAACCAGCCTTAACCAAACATCTAATCCCCATTTCTTTCGTTGCTCGGTTTAGACGGTTTTTGCGTTTAATATTTTAAAAACCCTCTGGATGATCCCATAAATACTCCAATCCCCACAATAAGATTCTTCATGCCATTAGATTAATTTAGCAATTCAAATCACTCCGTTCGGACTTACGTAGATCCGGTTATGAATTTTTGAAGTTTCTTCGGGTTTGTCGGTTTCCATTCCCGACAAGCCGTAAAACATGTTTCCGCTCCGTTTCTTCCAACTCTGGTCTTCTAAATATTCTTTATGTTGTAAAATAAGAATATTTGTCCCGACCTAGCTTCCGTTTCGAACTTTGGCATAATTACCATTTTACCCCTGACTTTGGTAAAAATGACAATTATGCCCCTGGTTGACTTTCTGCTGCCCATTGACCGTATTTTGGATACGGGGTATCACATCTTCTGTCAGTGTGTAGGCGGGGAAAGGAGATTTACCAGAACTATCGAGATGTAAGTGTGGTCGAGAACAAAATAGTTCTATATCCCTTCGTGACATGATGGTGTCTTTTGTTTTACCCTTTACATTCATAAGAGTATTCATGATGTTGTCAAAAAAATTCTTCTCAATATGCATCACATCAAAATTATGTCGGAGATTGAGGTCTGTCCAATATTGTAGCTCCCAGAATATGCTTTCCTTGTGCCAGTTGTGCAAGGTACCATAACCAGGCTTCTTCTTTTCATGACCGTTTCCACCGCAATCCTTTGTTTTCGGTGGTTCGACACTATACAACCGCTCATAAAAAAATTGCTGTCTAGTGTAAGACTGAGGTGGATACTCATTCACAGCGTGTTTTCCATTCAAGAAGTCTTTTCTATTCTTCCTTAGTGGATGCCTACGAGGAAGAAATCTTCGGTGACAGTCAAACCAACATGTCTTCCTCCCATTCGGTAGATAAAATAACTTTGTATCGTACATGCAAATGGGACAAGACAATTTACCATGTGTCGTCCATCCTGATAACATACTATACGCCAGAAAGTCGCTTATCGTCCACATCAACACATCTTTCAGATTAAAATTTTGATGCAAGGATACGTCGTACGCATCGACTCCGGTAGACCACAATTCTTTTAATTCCTCAATAAGAGGACGGAGAAAAATATCAAGACTTGCTCGCGGATGATTTGGCCCTGAATTCAGGATTGTAAGGAATAAGTATTCTTCATTCATGCACATCCAAGGGGGCAAGTTATATGGAGTCAAGATCACAGGCCACAACGAATGATTACGAGAGATGCCAAATGGATTGAACCCATCTGTACACAATCCCAAATAAACGTTACGAGGTTCTTCGGCAAACCGAGGATGTAGGTCTTGAAAATATTTCCACTCTGCAGCATCAGAAGGATGACACATTTCTCCGTCCTTTGGTCGGTGCTCAGCATGCCATCTCATTGCCGCTGCAGTCTTCTCGCTCTGATGCATTCTCTTCAATCTGTCAGCGATAGGTAGATACCACATACGAGACTCTGCTATTTTGGTTCTACGGCTTCTGTCGTTGGGCTTCCATCTTGGCAAACCACAAAATTTACACTTACCCATCGTCTTCTTTCCAGAAGATCATACAATTGTTAATACAGACATCAATTGTATGATACGGGAGACCTAAGTTGCGCATCAACTTTTCTGTCTCATATTGGGATCCGGTTGACTGGTTTCCTTGTGGTAAATAATCAGTCAACACCTCGCACCATGAATCCACACACTTTTCAGACATATTGTAGTCCGTCTTGTTTTGCAGGACCCGTGCGGCTAAGGATAACTGAGAGTGACCTTCACGACAACCATCATATAACGGATTTCTCGCCCCTTCTAACAAGTCGTAGAATTTTTTAGAATGGTTACGTACCGGTTCTTCAACATTTTGATAACTATCAAAATTCACACTATCACGAAACGCATTATTCACCATATCAACATATCTATCTTCTACGACACCATCTTCTTGCGTCATATTAACATAACTCGGTCCTACAGGCACATCAATTTCCTCCCCATGCTTATATCAAATATAATAATCTTCCATAAATCCTCTACCTAATAGTTGATTCCAAATTTTGTTCCCCGAGATAACTTTCTCGTTTTTGCAGAAAGTGCAAGGGCAGAAAAACCTACCATTATTGCTTAGCGCAAAAGGTTGATTACCTGCAAAAGCCATGAATTGTTCGACCCCCATTTCGAACTCCGCCGAGAAAGTTCCTGTCTCTGGATTTATCCTCTGATACATCATTATAGAATCCCGACATTATATGAGAAAGGGTTTACGATTTTTTTTTTTTATTGGATTCGTAAGATGGAGAGGGAGTATGAGCATTTGTGTGAATGAGTAGATGAAAGGTCGAAGGTTTATATATAGACCATTTTGCGATTGAAATGCGACCAATTAACGACTAATTAGCGACTGCTATATAAAGTCGCAAAAAGTAAGTACACCAACCCGAACACAATTAAAACACGTGGGTGTACTGACTTTTTACAACCAAATAACGTCTGATTTGCAACCTTCGTAAAACAGTCGCTAAGTAATCGTAAAATTCGCGACCAATTAGCGACTACGTGTTTACGACAACACAATACGACTACTTTTTATCGGTCGCTTAGAAATCATTCATTAGTCGCAAGTGGTCGCACCTTGCAGTCGTAAAAAGACAGTTTTCTTGTAGTGTTTTCCATTTATATCCTTGTATCTAGAAAGTTTTTACAAGTCTCCAAGACCTCAAGTTCCAGATTCTTTTTCCTGAATAATGCCAGTGCCCACCTCCTCAGTGGGTTGCATTCATTGTTTCAGAGAGGAATATTATAGATGGTGAGACATGCTTCCGTATCTCGTTAGACAGTTGAATGTTGAGGGATTTTCCAAATCTTGACAGTTCCAGCTCAATACTTTTAAGGAATTTTTTTTTGTGGATTCTGAAAACCACTGTCTCCTTCACAATGGTTGGAATTATGGTGCATGTTCGAGGAGTTGAGCTAGATTTACGTCATGCTGCTATGTGAGAGCTTGATCCTCGGGATTTTGTTCCCTTATTGGTATAGCTTTGCCAATCAGATCGGCCAGCTACCTCCAATTTCAGTTTATGTTTCGGAGACCCTTTGTTTGAGTAACTTTCCTTTTTCTTTTTGCAATAGTACCATTTCTTTGCTTAGTTCTGTTGATTATTGGCTTCTGTTTAGGTGGTCTTCATAATATTTTCTTTGCCGAAATTCTAGGTTGTTAATTGTTTGCATATCTTCTTCCACTAGGAATTCACTGATTCTTAGAGCTGCAAGGATTCTTGTTGGTGGTTCAGTTGGGAGTTCAGAGTGTATCTCTGTTTCTGCCCTCATATTTTGTTCATTAGTGTTTGCAATAACCATTTGCATAGCTGTTTCTTTAACTTGACCTTGTTCTTTAGAAGGTCTCATTATTTCTCTCTTGCACCATTCTCCGAGGGGTCTGCCACATAGGCGTATTGGATCATTACTTCCCATAATTCTTCCATTACCTCTAAATCTTGACCTTGTTCTTCAGAAGGTCTCATTCTTTCTCTCTTGCACCATTCTCCGAGGGGTCTGCCACATAGGCGTATTGGATCATTACTTCCCATAATTCTTCCATTCTCCTTCAAGTATAGTACCTGCCGAAAAAGAATATTTATCCATAGCCTTGTTTAGTGATTGCAGTTCATGTCTACCTGACTCTCCTGGGTAGCCAAAGGATTTATCTATTTCCTTGTTGTGACTCATTTCTTTACTGCTGTCAGCCCGACTAGATTGAGAAGTTGATTGAATCCATCTTCTAGTTTCTACCCAGTGAGTGTTTTTGCTGCGGCTTAAATCTTCAGTTCTTCTAAATCGTGATGCTGAATCAGACCAGTAAGCCTCTTCTTTAGGAGTTCTATTATACTCTTCACAATTTCTTCTGTAAGTGTCCGGTGCAAGATGTTCAAAGTCCTATCATCTCTCAAAGTTTTTTTGTATCGATCCCCTGAGCCATGGTTTCTTTCAACACGATAGTCCTTGTGTCTTGCATCAATTTGACTACAGTGATTAACTTCCTCTCTTTTGTCCTTCCTCTTAACTGTGTTTTGGTGGCTTGACACTTCCACATGTATCTTTTCTGGGCAGGAGGTTTCTCATGGTCTAATCTGCCGCATTTTTTACTGTGTTTTTCCAATTTCTCATAGATAAGGGCCGCCTCAACTTTATCCCCATTGGGAAACACGATGATATATTTTTCAATATAGGTATCAATCCATTAACTTGCACTCTCATTATTGTAGTTTTTGGAGTTACTTCAAACTTTTCAAAACTTCTTATATCATCCCCCACACTCCTTAGTGTTGTTTCACTCCAAAGATACACTAGTACTCCTTGTACTCTAATCCATAATGAGATTCGGTCAGGAAAGGAGGAGGAAACTGTTGGTTCCCATTTTTGAAGAATGATCATCTGGTGAGCAAAGTGATATGGCCTATTATCCAACACCATCTGAAGGTCTTCCTGGGAACAAAATATTGATCATGAGATAAGTATTGAGTCTGAACTTGATGTGTCACTGACGGTGTCGGCGACATAGACGCTGAAGAAGATTCTGAACTTCATGTGTCACTGACGGTGTCGGCGACATAGACGCTGGAGAAGATTCTGAACTTCATGTGTCATTGATGGTGTCGGCGACATGTTTGCTGGAGTGAAGCCTGGACGATTTATATTCTATCATCGACAATGTCATCGTCGATGATAGAATAGAATCGATGATGTCATCGACGATGTCATGGATGGTTCTATTCTATCCATCCGTCTTCACATAGAATAGAACGACGGAGAAAAAAGGCAGTACAGATTTGTTTATTCTCTTTGTTGCCCTAGTTGTATAGAATATATATACTCTTGTAAACACTTACGATACTTTAACTTTGGGATTTTATTCTTCCCTAAAGCTAAATCTCTCTTGTTCTTGCTCTCTCAAAACTCTTCTAATCTTCCATTCTCACTTAATTCTTCTTTCATACTCTGAAATTCTAACATGGTATCAGAGCATTAAGCTCCTAAACTTAATTTCTTTCCGCAAATTCTTCATCCTTTTACCTTTCAAAATCTCTGCTCTTGAAATATTTGTTCCTTCAAATCTGTTCGAAATTTTTTCTCTCTCTTTGAGTTGTTTTTGTGCCTGATATTCCCTCCTAAGGTACTAACTAAGTTTAACCATGGAGAACTCAGAGCATATACTCATTCCAGTGACCCTAAAGGAATTACTAGTTATGGGCAAGAATGGTGAAATCTGCCCTTGGTGGATGTGGGTTATGGAAGTATGTCAGTGATGAAGCTCCAACCCATCTGGTCCAAGATGTGGAGAAGTGGATTCGAGAAGACCAGAAGGTTCTGCTCATTCTCCAAACTTCACTTGAAGCTTCAATATTGGAAGCTTATTCATATTGTGAAACTGCAAGAGAGTTGTGGACTACTCTTCAGAAGGTATTTGGAAATATTTCAAATCTCAGTAGGCTATTAACAGTTTCAGCCATAAAGAGTTATCATGTGCGGTTCATTGAGGAACAAGGAAATGCTTTGGTGTCTTCTCAACATGATTTTCTGAGGAAGTCAGATATATATGCTCTCATTGATGCCTTGAAAGCATCTAAAGACTCTGGTAACGTGTCTGGTAAACCTCTCCATGCACCTGCTATCTCTAAGCCATTGATTATAGACTCTGGAGCATCTCATCACATGATTAGTGACTCAAACCTGATCACTAATGTTGAACCGGCTTTAGGGAATGTAGTGATAGCAAATGGAGATAGAATACCAGTAAAGGGTGTAGGGAATCTTCGGTTGTTTGACAAGAAATCAAAAGCCTTCTATATGCCTAGCTTTACATCGAACTTGCTATCTGTGAAAAAGGCAACCACTGATTTAAATTGCAATGTCATATTCAGTCCTGATGATGTTCAATTTCAGGATATTGAGACTAGCAAGGTACTTGAGAAAGGAGTAAGTAAAGATGGCCTTTATGTTCTAGATAGCATTAGGCCGTCGTCTGATTTCTGTTCTGAGGCTTCTAACTCATTCCTTTCTACTGCTGATAATGTTATTTGGCATGCTAGAATTGGACACCCTCATTCAAGAGCTTTAAGTTTGTTATTGCCTAGAGTCTCATTTGCAAATGATGATTGTGAAGCGTGCATCCTTGGAAAACATTGCAAGTCTGTGTTTCCTAAGTCTTCAACCATTTATGAGAAGTGCTTTGATCTTGTTAATTCTGATGTATGGACTGCTCCTTGCGTGTCTAGAGATAGTCATAAGTACTTTGTGACCTTTATTGATGAGAAATCCAAGTATACTTGGTTAACCTTGATCCAAACCAAGGATAGGGTGTTGGAAGCATTCACCAACTTTCAGAACTATGTGACAAACAATTTCAATGCCAAAATCAAGATCTTCAGATCAGACAACGGTGGAGAATATACTAGCCACGCCTTCAAACATCATCTAGCCAAGCATGGAATCATTCATCAAACCAGCTGTCCTTACACTCCCCAACAAAATGGAGTTGCTGAAAGGAAGAATAGGCACTTAATGGAGGTGGCAAGGTCTATGATGTTCTACACAAATGTTCCAAAAAGGTTTTGGGGAGATGCTGTTATGACAGCTTGCTATCTGATCAACAGAACACCTACCAAAGTTCTGCATGATCAATCACCATTTCAGGTATTAAACAAAACCAAACCCTCAATTAATCACTTACGGGTGTTTGGGTGTATGTGTTTTGTTTTGGTACCAGGAGAACAAAGGGACAAGCTTGATGCAAAAAGCACAAAGGCAATGTTCATTGGTTACTCTACAACTCAGAAAGGCTACAAGTGTTATGTACCTGAAACCAGGAAGGTCTTGGTATCCAGGGATGTTAAGTTTGTTGAATCAAAAGGCTATTATGTTGAGAAGAGTTGGGATAGTCTGAAGGATCTATCCAATAATCCATATGATCGTGCCACAACCTTGAGGATCATTTTGGAAAACCTTGGAATCAGTCAACCAACCTGTGATTTGATCAATCAACCAAGGCAGAAGCAGCAAGATCAGAAGGCAAACACGCCTGAGGAACCTTTAGTTGTTGCTGATGATACCCACCTTGATCATGAGGGGGACAATGAAGAATCACAATCTCAACAAGATGATTCTGCCATTAATGATCAAGGAGGAGAAGTGGAACAAGAATTTGAGTCTGATCATGAGGAAAGAGAGGCTGACCAACCGGTTGAAACCCTGAGGAGAAGTACGAGGGTTAAGAAGGACCCATCTGAATGGAGAAATAAGGATTTCATCTACTATAACAGTCAGGCTGTTGCACATCCAATCCAAGCAACATGCACTCTTGCTCACTTTCCAACAGAACATCAAGTCTTCATGGGAGCTCTTGATGCTGATTGGGTTCCTAAGACATATGAAGAGGCTAAAGACATCAAGGTGTGGATGGATGATGTGATTGATGAGAAAAAGGCTATGGATAGGAATCACACTTGGAATGTGGAGTCATTACCAAAGGGAAAGAAAGCTGTTAGCTCCAAGTGGGTATTCACAATCAAGTATAAGAGCAATTGGGATATAGAGAGGTATAAGGCAAGGCTGGTCGCGAGAGGATTCATTCAAACTTATGGAGAAGACTACACTGATACCTTTGCACCAGTAGCTAAGCTTCACACTGTGAGAGTCACTCTCTCCTTGGCTACCAACCTTTCATGGGATCTATGGCAGATGGATGTCAAAAATGCTTTCTTACAAGGAGAACTTGAAGAAGAAGTGTACATGACACCACCACCAGGTCTTGAATATCTTTGCAAACCAGGTGAAGCCCTGAGGCTGAGAAGAGCGATCTATGGTCTGAAGCAGTCACCAAGAGCTTGGTATCACAAGCTAAGCCACACTCTTATGGATCATGGGTTCAGGAAGTCTCAATCTGATCATACCTTGTTCACTCTTCAAAGCTCTTTAGGCGTGGTTGTAGTACTGATATATGTGGATGATCTTATCATTACTGGAAGTGATAAAGAAGGAATTAAATCCACCAAAGCCTTCCTCAAGAGTTCATTTGACATCAAGGATCTTGGTGAGTTGAAATATTTCTTGGGAATTGAAGTTTGCAGATTTCAGGATGGGCTGTTTCTATCTCAAAGAAAGTATGTGAAGGACTTGTTGACAGAAACAAGAATGCAAGATAGCAAGATAGCTAAGACTCCTCTTGAAGATGGCTACCAAGTCAATAGAAAGGGGGAGAAATCGGATAATGATAAGTTCAGGGATGTGTCTTTATACAGAAGAATGGTTGGGAAGCTCATCTATCTTACTCTCACTAGACCAGATCTTTGCTTTGCTGTGAATCAAGTAAGCCAACACATGCAAACACCTACTGTCTACCACTGGAGCATGATAGAAAGGATACTCAGATATCTCAAGGGCTCTCAAGGACAAGGCATTTGGATGGGTAAGAATGATAACACTGAGATTGTTGGATATTGTGATGCAGATTGGGCTGGTGATAAGAATGATAGAAAATCTACTACCGGTTATTGCACTTTCATTGGAGGAAATTTGGTAACTTGGAAGACAAAGAAGCAGAAGGTTGTCTCATGTTCAAGTGCTGAAGCCGAGTATAGAGCAATGAGGAAGCTCACAAGCGAGTTGACATGGTTGAAGGCTCTCCTTAAGGACTTTGGTATTGAGCAATCAAGTCCCACTACCTTCCACTGTGACAATCAGGCTGCAATCCATATAGCCTCAAATTCTGTGTTTCATGAAAGGACTAAACACATAGAAATTGATTGTCACAAGGTCAGGGAGAAGATTCAAGATCCTACCCTGCTATACAAGAAGTGAAGATCAATTAGCAGATATCTTCACCAAGGCTGCAAGTCTCAAGGTTTGTGATCACATCTTTCCCAAACTAGGACTTGTATCCATCCATGATTAGAACTCTCCTGATTCATGTGCAGCATACTCTTTTTCCCTTGATGTGGTTTTGTCCCAAGTGGTTTTTCACATCAAGGTTTTTAATGAGGTGTTGCCATGATCATTCCAAGCTTAGCCTTTAGGGTGATTCCAAAATCTAAGCTTGAGGGGGAGTATTGATCATGAGATAAGTATTGAGTCTGAACTTGATGTGTCACTGACGGTGTCGGCGACATAGACGCTGAAGAAGATTCTGAACTTCATGTGTCACTAACGGTGTCGGCGACATAGACGCTGGAGAAGATTCTGAAGTACTTCATGTGTCATTGATGGTGTCGGCGACATGTTTTCTGGAGTGAAGCCTGGACGATTTATATTCTATCATCGACAATGTCATCGTCGATGATAGAATAGAATCGACGATGTCATCGACGATGTCATGGATGGTTCTATTCTATCCATCCGTCTTCACATAGAATAGAACGACGGAGAAAAAAGGCTGTACAGATTTGTTTATTCTCTTTGTTGCCCTAGTTGTATAGCATATATATACTCTTGTAAACACTTACGATACTTTAACTTTAGGATTTTATTCTTCCCTAAAGCTAAATCTCTCTTGTTCTTGCTCTCTCAAAACTCTTCTAATCTTCCATTCTCACTTAATTCTTCTTTCATACTCTGAAATTCTAACACAAAACTGAAACTGGAATCGGTCGTTGCCAAGATCAGCACCCACTGGTCTTGAGGCTGTTTTCCATCGGTCTGAGAGAAATGGGATCAGGGACCAGATTCGTTGAGATTTAGGGTTTGTTACCCTTCCTATGAGAGTTAGAGCATGCTTGTAGATGAGTTCAGAGTTATCAAACGCATGTACTCTTACTCTTCCTGTTCTTGCTGGGATATTTGGTTCCATTAACCTTTTTCCTTTTGCTTCACAAGTTGCTCTTGTAGACATGGTAACAATTTTTCCCTTTCGGAACAGGTTTCTTAAAACAACAGGGTTCTTCACACAAGGTTAGATGGTTCTACACGAGATTATACACGTCCTGATTTTTCTGCAAAGATTCTACCAAAAACTGGTTTTTGGAGAACCAAACGTGAGTGGTGAAGGAGAAATAAAATGATGCTTATTTGATTTTCCTTTGGTTGTCATGGTTTTTCACTACAAGAAATATGCACATTTGTAGCACGGAAAAATGCTATAATATGTTATTGATAGCATTTTCATGAACGCTAAAACATCCCAAGCTATCGTAGGTATAACATGTATAATAGCGTTTTTCTGAAATGTTATAATAGACACTTATATAATAGCACTATCCAGATGCTATAATTGAATCTATCTATAATAGCATTTCGTAGCCGAGCCGAGCCGAGCCAAGCCGTATTTAATTATTATTATTATTCTTATTATTATTCTTCTTATTATTATTATTATTATTATTATTATTATTATTATTATTATTATTATTATTATTATTATTATTATTATTATTATTATTATTATTATTATTATGTGTGTATCAATTGAATTTATAATAAAAACAAATTATATTTGAAATGATTTTATTAATAAACCAAAATATGTTTATACAAAGTTCACTAACAAAACTATCTAAGTTAAGACTAAATTAGATCCAGATCCTCTCTTCCTTGCTTTTTCAGATTTTTTTTTTGCTCTTTTCTTCTTCTTTGTTGTTGCCTACCGAGAGTAAGACGTCGATGACTGATTTCTCAGATATTTGTCCTTCGAGACAGACCTGCAAAATCAATCACAAGAAATACAAGCACGTCAACAAATAATACAATAAAGAATTTAGTAACAGGACTAACCTGATGTTCCGTTTTGACAAGAATTTAGTAACATGGTGTTGCGTTTGACATGAAACTGCGTATAAGACATATAAGGGCAGAAACCAATGTTAGTAACCTAATGTTGAGGTATGAATTTTACCTATCGAATCAAAAGAAAGGAAGAGATCATTCACAGCCACAAAAGAATGGAGACAATATAAAAATATAAGACCAACACATAAAGAATAATAGCCTATATGCTGCAAAAACGTTCAATCCTTGCGTGAGCACGTAATGACATATAAGTACTAGGATGGAATATAAATACACTGAATGAATATTAAAGAAGACCAGGAACATAACTGCATACATGAGATGTTTTAATTCGCCGAGGAACCATATTGCCTCCAATCTGAACTAGCCCATCCGAGGTGAAAAGTGTGATTCTCTCTTCAGGAACCCATTCAATGGCTGTAAAATATAGACAAATGTAAATTGTTTCGAATCAGAAAATTGTGAACGAATAGGTTTACGCAAATCTTATCAATAAACAATGTGAACGAAACCTGTGATTGAGAAAAGAAAAGTATGCAGACTCACGGTTAATATCGAGAACCTCAAGAGCGCTTTTGGATCATTGCAACCTGTATATTTTAGAGCCTTGTAGCAAAGTGGGAGCACATAAGCTTAATCGATTAGACACATGAGACCTTGTGTATAGATCTCAGTTGCTTTACCTCACGACAGTGATAGTTTGGGCCAAGAAGCTGTGTTGAATAGAAAGTTATAACACGAAGAATATGGTAGGCCTGAAAACAAAACATCGTCACACTTCAAAATTGACAAGAAAATAGTAATCTCAACAAGCTTCAACTATAGTAACTAGTAAGTCAGGGCACTTACAACTAAGAATGCTAGAACTCTGCACCATATCAAGACGGTGTATATCTTTTTGCTTTTCAGGATGAATGGATGGAAAGTCCATTGCAATAAAGGATCAAGCAGTGTCAATATCGGAATATAAACATGTAATGACTACTCGACAAAACAAACTCTGTCAACGTAAGTTTTCAACATAAGTTTTCACGAGCATACTGGTTTTTACCATCTTTAATGGCTTGGATAGCAATTTCTTTGACGAAATCAGGACCGTCGAAATTAGGGAAGCCTTGGCCTAGATTGATTGCTCCGTGTTTGGTAGCCAATGTGCTCATTTGAGTGAAAATCGTAGTCTTGAACTTCTCTAATCGTTTCACCACCTAAGAAATGTTAAACAAGGTACAGTCTTAGTTTGCAACTACAATTGGAGATGAATAATGCACCAAAAACTTGGTGAAAATCATTCCTAGAAAGTTGATGCAAGATGTAAAATGGATACACACCGATAGAGGCTCAGACAGGCTCAGACAAATCCAAATCGGACAAACATAAAATTGACAGTACAATAGCTTCCAATGTTGCAAAAGCAGTGCCAAACAAATACGAATTCACAAATTAAATATCCCAAATTCGAAACACGATGCCTTTAATTAACACAGGAACTAAGTTACCCAACAAGAAGAGATCACTAAGAAAATAGAGATCCCACGAAATAGAGAGAAATGATCACCTGCACTGGTTTCTGAGTCGACTCGGTTTGGGTCGAAATGGTGGCCATCGTAGCTCCGATTTGAGGGTTAATCGAGGCTGGTGATTTCGTGAAGATTCGTCGGGAGTGAGACCAAAATGGGAGAAGAGAGGATCTGAAGCTAAATGCTGAGAAGGAGATCCCCAAAGTGACGAGTCTTAAGAGCCGTGGGATTTTCTCTTTCTCAACGTACAAGGAGTGGACAGTGATCGGGAGACGACGATGCTGGAGGTTGAAGAAGATACAAGATCGTTTAGGGTTTGAGAGAGAGAGAGAGAGAGAGAGAGAGAGACGAGTGATAGGTCAAGAATTAATCCCTATACTAAACTGCAAGTGCACAGCAATATCAATGTAGTATATAGGGTATCGAAATCCACAGAGACTCCGGTGTTCAATAGCTCAAGAACAGGAATTTAACTAGGAAGAAAGCAATGTAATTGAATTAAAAGTGGTGCAAGAAAGTAAATCCGTAGCAGAGATTAACGGTTGTGAAAGCAAGTAATTAAAAGCGCTAAGTCTAGGGCGTTCTCAGGAAATCAGACAAGCAGACAGTTCATTCAGCAAGGATCTAATTAAGCACAGTTCTATAACTCAAAACACAGATATAGAATTAACCAAATTCCTTTGCGATAATTCTCTAAGTCTAAGTGCAGCAAACCAAACTTTCGTTTGCGAGAACTAACAGATTAAACTAGCATTAATTCCAAGTTTGATATGTTCACAATTATCCTAAACCAAACTTCCGTTTGCGAGTAGTTTAATTGCTCAATCTAATTAGTTCAGATTCCTAAACCCCACTTCCGTGACGTATTTAGCAACCTAAGATCTAGATTCTAATTGATCAGGTTAGAACTAGCTTTAAGCACAATTAAATTGAAGAACAGATATAGTTTGAATCCTTAACTGAAATTGAACAAGTCTAGCAAGTCATGAAATCCTATGTGAGAAACCCTAAACCTAACAAAGAATCTACTCAGACATGATTGATGAAAACATAATCATAGAAATAATAGATTGCATAAAAGATAAAAGATAAAAGGGGTTCGAAATCTTCTCCAAATACAGATGATGTAACAGGTTCAGATCAGCCCCAAAAGCTCTAACAATCCTCTGCTCTTAATTATCAAAGCGTCCTGTAAAACGTATCTAAAAACTCAATAATATAGGTCTAATCTCGGCCAGGGGCTTCTTTGTAAATATCAGGAACTTCTGGATCAAAGTGCAATATCTTGATTCTTCTAAACCGCCGAGTTTTGGCCCATCTCGCTGGTGCATCGATCGATGCTAGGCATGCAACGATCGACACCTTCCTCTGTTTCGGACAGTGAACTCTATCTCTCGGCCAATCACTCCAAAAATCTCCAAAATGCTCCATTATCTCCAATTCAGCTCCAAACCTGATTATACCTGTAAAAGACTCTAAAAGAACACAAAAGACACTAAAACACACTTATATCATGGCCTAAAACTAGTAAAAACCATGATATATCAACTCCCCCACACTTAGCCTTTGCTTGCCCTCAAGCAAAACATAGAACTAAAGCTTGGCGAAGAGGTTTGAAAACTCTTCAGAAACTCATTTCATCCTAGAAGCTACAATACTCAGATTCCCCTTAGTAAACCACTGAAAGAATCAATCACAGGATATCAAGACCAACATGTACTTCCCCCACACTTAGCAACTGTCCTAGGTAAACTCCACAATCACATTCAAGCATTCAAATTCTCCCTACTGACTTCTGCAGGTATTTAAGTGCGGTCTCACCTAAGGAGTATCGATCAAAGGGCACATGGATTCTTACCTTATCAGCTCTAGACCACCATGCTATCTTTCTCTAGTCCCTTTCTTCTCTTTCCCTTCTTTAACAACTGATTTTTCCCCATTGGGTATCATTTTATTTTTTTTATCAGTGTTCTTCCCGTTATGGGGTGTACTTTGGACACATTCCATGGATCACATGAGAGAAAATAGTGTTTGCTACCATTCCCATGACCACTTCGGAGTTACTAACTCATCCTCAGTTTATTATCTTTTTTTTTTACTTTATAGAAGGGGAGAAGGGAACTAAATAGGATAGGTTGACAGGCTGTGTCAGAACTAACAAGGGAATCCGACACAAAGTATACCAAGCCCTTAGGTGAGAAATCTAAGGCAGTATTAAATTGAAGTCAGTAAAAGGATCCTCTGATACCTGAAGTGATGTGGGTGTTCCCAGTAGGTTGATCTGTGATGGGGTTTTCTAATAGTCAGAGATAGATCCTGCAACTTCATCCCAATGGTTACTTAAGTTCCTGCAAGTCTTGTAAATCTTCTCAGAAAATCATAGTTTCTTACTTAAACAATTTTGACTCAATAAAACAAATTTTTTTTTTTTTTTTGAAAAACGGACTGACTCTTAAGAAAACAGAAAACAAAAGTCAGTAGCACCTCCCCCACACTTAAGACACACTGTCCCCAGTAGTGTCAAGCGAAGGATTGGTAAAAAGAAAGAAAAATTGTTAAAGTTCTGTTGAGTTCTGTCGGGTTTACCTCTGTCGCTCATGCATCGATCGTTGCACTAAGTGCATCGACCGTTACTTAGCGATTTTCGTGTATGGTCGATCGTTGCTCAGGACCGCAACGATCGCTGCAATGCGATTCCGATCGTGTTGTGAAGATCGACATAGAAGTGCGTCGATCGACGCACTGCGATTTCATCCGAGACCTGCAATCAAAAACTCACCAGAAACAAAAACAAACGTAAAATCCTAACAAAAACACCAAAAATTAAGTAGAAAAACACCAGTACCTAATGGTGGGTTGCCTCCCACCCAGCGCTTGTTTAAGGTCAATAGCTTGACCGGACGGATGGGAATTTTCAGGTATCAGGAGGTCCTGACAGAGACCTTTTCTGTCTCTGTTCAAGTCTCCTCATCCAAGGTGGTGAGTAGGCTGTTGCGGAATGCTCATGTCCAAGAAAAGATGGAGTGAAATGTGCTCCAAGATCTATAACCATAGTATTATCCGGCTGCTCAAAATCTGCGTCCCTTATGGTGAATGTCTGCCCATCTATCAGTGGCTTTCGCAGCTTATCCATTTCATAGTGCAGTGGTTCATCTCCCAGATGGAGGTCTATCAAGCTGTTCCTAACATCAATCAACGCTCCTGCTGTAGCCAAAAAGGGTCTCCCAAGCAATAATGCTTCATCCGGATCACAGTCATATCTCAGCACAAGGAAGTCCGTTGGAACTAAGTAGTTTCCAACTCTCACCGGAATGTCCATAAGGAGTCCTTCAGGAACTCGTATGGACTGATCAGCTAGGACAAGAGAAGTCATAGTAGGAGTAAAATCCAACATACCCAGCTTCTCTGCCATAGAGTAAGGCATTATGCTTCCAGCAGCTCCTAAATCACACAGAGAACGCCTAAAGCTATCCTCAAAGATAGAACAATCCAGCACAAAGACTCCAGGATCAGGCAGCTTCTTCGGGATCTTAGTTAGCAGAACATCACTAATATGCTGAGGAACTATTATCACCCAGTCTTTCAGATCATCATCCAAAGGCAACATCCTGTTTAAGTACCTCTGCACACATGGATGATAAGGTGGATCATCAGAAGTTGGAATTTCTTCCAATTCTTCACCAATCTCCTCTAGCTTCTTAAGCTCTTCAATTTCCTGCCTAATCACTTCAGACACTGAGGAGTGTTGTCTAACAATTTGTTCGTAGATCTCCTGTTGAGTAATCTCAGAGGCTCCAGTGAATAGGCGATCAAGCTCCAAGTCAGCATCTATGCCATTATCATCCGACAGTTCTGTCTGTTCACGCCCTGCAACGACCGACACTAAGGGTGTGTTGATCGTTGTCCTCCCGACGGGTGCATCGATCGTCGCAGGAGTTGCATCGATCGACGCACTGCAGCAGATTTCACCCGAGAGTTTTTCACAAATATCCGAAAATTCTTGTTTTGTCACCAACTCAGCTGTACTTAGCTCAAATCTTTCACCTAGGTGAGATCCATCATTAATGTACACAGACCAGGCCTTAACATGAGTGTCTGTCACTCCTTTTCCCTTCAGTGAGCTGGACATCTGGTTCACCTGAGTGTCCAACTGCTTCATGTGAGTGCTCAGAGACTCAAACCTCCCATTGAGGTCTTCATAGACAGCGTCCAACTTCTTGTTGCAGTCCACAGAAATCTTGGTCTGACTCTCCATCAGTTGTTCCATCATAGCCTCCATTCTGCTCGCATGGGCTGTAGGTGCAGGAGGAGTCTGATAGGATGTAGATCCATAGGTTCTCTGAGTACCTTGTCCATAGGTCTTCTGAAAACCACCATTCTGTCCTCCATTGGAGAATCTGTTCCCCTGTTGATTACTAAATCTATTACCTTGGAAACCAGAACCTCCTATGAAATTCACATCTTCTTCCTGAGTGTCCTCCTCAGTCTGAATCACCTCTACATCTTGGGCAAAGTGGACAGCTTTCTTACTTGTCAGGATATTGTAAACTGTGTCCAACCTGGATCTTATATTAGCTATATCAGAATTCTCTACAGTTCCACCAGATTTCTTCCTCCTTTCATCCATTGTCTTGCAACTGTTGCTGCCAATCAGGTTCTCAATCAACTGCTTAGCTTGTGTAGGAGTCCTGGTGTTGAAATTAGCATTATTGGAATTATCCAGCGCAGTCTGATAAGGGAGATCTATGCCTCTGAAGAAGATACCAATCAGCTGTACTTCTGTGAATCCATGGTGTGGACAGTCACGCTGATACTGCTTAAATCTCATCCAGGCAGTCTTCAAGGGCTCCACAGCTCCTTGGGAAAAAGTGAGTATGTCCTGTCTGGACTGATCTGAGCGCGCATCATCATAAAAGTGACGCAGGAACTCACTCTTTAAGGCTACCCAAGTAGTATACTGACCAGGTGCCAGTTGTCTCAGCCATGCACTAGCGTCTCCAGCAAGACTGTGCGGAAATAGCTTAAGGAACAGATAGTCTGGGCATACTCCTTCATACTTCATGCCAGTGACTATGTCCTCAAACTTGTCAATGTGATCCATAGGTTGCTCTGCTTGAAGACCATGAAAAGCAATCTGCCTCATCAGCTGGTAGTAGATGGTCTTGACCTCAAAATCATTCCTCTCAAAAGCAGGAAGCACTAGAGCTGCTCGGTTTGCATGAAACTCATCAGGTCTGTTGTAGTCAGCTAGTGTCCTCTCATGAACCACCATCTCTCTACCTTGCGCCCGTTCCTGACCCTGGTTTTGGTTCTGCTCCTGTTGCTGTTGCTCAGGAATGACATTCCCTTCAGCATCAACCCTCTGCCAGTCGGCATTGTAGCGGTTGTTATCTCGGTCCCTCAGGACACCTTCAGCATCGCGTTCCAGAATCAAACGCTCTCACATCATTCTTTCTCTTCTTTCTCTTCTGTTAGCTCTCTCTAAACGTCCAAGCTCCTCAAGATCGAGATTAACCAAGCTCGAGTTCGGATTACTTCTAGTTTTCTGCGTTGGCATAAACTGTCTGTAATCATCCAGCAACGATCGATGCTATCAGTGTCGGATCGTTTAGTGTCTCCTGATTCAATTCTCAGATTGATTCATCCTACTAAACATGCAGATCTAGGTTCTCTTGATTAGAAACATAATAGATCTCACCTGTTACCTTGTTTATGCAGCGGAATGGAAGGTACGAGTCAGAGATCAGCAGAACCACCAAGAGATGGATCCTTTAAAGGCTCACACACGCACACTCGGGAAATTGGCTGCTAGACCAGCTGAGAGAGGAGGCGCAGAGAGAGAGGAGGGAGGCGCAGATTGGCTGAGAAAATTAGAGAGCTAGGTCTGATTTTATTCATTAAAATCCCTTCTAGTTCTCATGGGCTTTTGGGCCCAATTCTCAGTTCTGATTAAATCCCTTGGATTTAATCAGGCCCTTTAATCTCTCCAAGTACAGTAAATGCCTAGCACTTTTACCGTACTTCTGCTAAACCGTTCCTTCGTATTTTCCCGTTAGCTTAGGCGTGTGACCCATATGGGATCATATAATAAAGGCAATAAGTCCAAGACTTATAGATCATGAGCGGACTCTAGCAAGCCATCATGACCCCCAGTATTATATGACTTATGTCTGATCATTGACACTCTTACTTTCTAGAGACAATACCGAGATTACTGGACACAATTCCAACAATCTCCCACTTGTACTGGAATCTCTGTATTCATAATCCTTTTGTCTCAATATCTCGATTAGTCATAAGGCAAGATTAGTGTCATCCTTATAAAGATTAATCTTGTTCATCGGACTCTGATTTGATACTGACAATCCAAACTACTCGGGAAAGTCCGTTTGAGCATGGCCATGCATTTTCCAGTATTCAAATCTCCGATTGGCCTAGAGATATTCACTTCATTTATATTGGAGGGACAAATCCCGTCTTGTTCCATCACTGTAAACTACTCATTTCATAATACACCCAAACAAGGTCCTTATAACTATCGCTTAACGACAGCATTAGACAATGATCAAAGCGCATTAGTTCATGTGCAGTCACATGCATGCGAACTCAGGTCTAAGGACTATACTCTATAGTCGTAGTAAGAATCTCTTATGACACAGATATAAATATCCTGAAGAGTTCTTATAATCGGGTCATGTCCGGTCGTATGTACCCAACATACACCTATGTACTGACTTTGATGCCGCGCATCTATGACACACTGAGACTTTGTCATAAGTCACATACCAATCTAGTCTCACACGGTTGTTGGTGTTCCATTTCAACAACCTTCGACTAGGGACAGGATGATATAGGCCATCTATCAAATATAGGGTCTCATGATCAAGCTAAATGACTTTGATAACTCAAGATCAAGTTACTTACTTCGATGACCTATAAAATGGTTCATATCACTTTGGAACGATTATTTCATCACAGTTAAAATAATCTTGAAATAATAATTTCATTAAACATCATAAAATGTTTTTACAAGAACATATCAATAACTAAATAAAGCCCTTTACAAACTCCCACTGAAATTAAGACTACATCTTAATTTCACTTATCCTACAGCTACAGTCCGCGACTCGTGCTTAGGTCTAAGGAGTGGCTTCGTTAATAGATTAGCAACGTTCTCATTCGTTGAAACTTGCTGATCTACTTAACATCTCTGTCATTTATCTCACGGAATAGGTTATACCTATCCTCAAGGTGTTTGGACCTCTGATGTGCAGCTAGTCTCATCTATGCTGGGAATCACATCAAGTTTAGTGATGAACTCTTCTTTCCAAACAACCTCTTTCGCCGCTTCCCAAGCTGCGAAATGTTCAGCTTAAGTCATGGAGTCAGCAACAGTGCCTTGCACCGCCAGATAGACACAAGATATAACCGGACTGTGATCGGAAATCATCTTTGTCCGTTGGAAACTTGCCTTTCAGACTCTACCGACTCGTAGCACCTCACTTTCTCCGTAAATCAAGAACTTATCCTAGGTATTTTCCAAATACTTGAGAATATTCATTACGTCTATCCAGTGATTCTTTGCTGGATTTGACTGGTCTTTACTTGTCTTGCTTAACATTAAAGCAACATCAAAACAAGTACGTGTCATGGCATACATGATAGATCCAATTGCCGACGCATATGGAATCTCATCCATGCTTTCAAGCTCAGCAGTTATCGTAGGACACTGTTTCTTGCTTAATGTAATGCCATGTGACATTGGCATAAAACCCTTCTTGGAATGCTGAAAACGTGTAGGACTTTGTCAATTTAAGAATCCTGACTTTGTCCTACCAGCTCTTTTGGATCTCTATCTTTAGATCCAAAATCCAAGAACTACGTGGCTTTACCCATGTCAATCATAAAACCAACTCCCAAGTCAGTCCTTTACCGACTGCAACATTGGGACGTTATTTTCGAGAATCAGTATGTCGTCGACATACACTATGAGAAATGCAACATTGCTCCCACTTATCTTTTAGTAAACGCACAGTTCCACTTCGTTCCTGTTCAAGTCAAAACCTTGACTGCTTCAGCAGAACGAAGATTCCAACTCCGATATGTTTGCTTCCATCCATGAATGGATCGATGAAGCTAACTTACACAAAATGTAATTTTTTCCGGAGTCCGGGCTCACTCTCTCTTCTTTGAGTTTCGCAGATTCGTCGCTTTCAATGATCATCAGATCATGCGAACTTTCAATGATCATCAGGTTCAACTAATGACGAGAAATCACTCTCGGATTAGTGACTGATTCATTCATATCTACGAACTTCAGGCTCTACAGGTGTAGATTCTACAGAAATCTGTAAATCCATCCGCTGCTCTTCCTCAACAGGTTGAGTAGCCTCCTGTTTTTTTCGAAATTCTTCGAGTTACACTTTTACTCCCACTGTTCTTCTTGGAAAGTAACTTCCCTTCTTAGAAAACATAATGGACGTAAAAGTAACAAGCCTTGGTTTCCCTAGGACAACCAGCGAAGTAGCACAACTACAAATACTCAGTAAAGACGAATTTTGGATCGATTCCAATCCACATTTACGTGGTGTCTTTCAACTGATATTGGTGGAACTATTTCAGCGTAAACTTAGATATTTCTAGAGCGTTATTCTTAAAGAATATCATGGAAGATTCGTGTGACTCATCTTTAATCATTTCCATTAAGATCTGATTCTTTCTCACAGAAACACCTCTAGGTTTTCAGGAGAAATGAGCTGTGAAACGACTTCACACTCATTCAGATGATCACACCATCAATGACTTAAGTATTCTCACTCGAGATCTAATCCAGAGTCTCAATACTTCTGTCACTCAGATTCTATACTTCATTCTGGAACTCTTTCGACCATGTCAAAGAATTCCTACTTGTGTCTCATCAAATGAACACAGTCTTACTCACTGAATTAATCAGTAGAGACAATGAAGTACAGGAAATTTTTCTCTGGCATTACTGCTCATCGGACCACATACATGAGTATGTTCAATCTCCAATAAGCCTTTGGGCCTTTCTCTAGCTCGGCTAAGATAGGCCCCTTTGTCTTTTGGTCCAGTAAGCAGAATTCAAGTCTCATGAGATATCGTATCAAATGAGCCCAACAATCCATAACTATGGGTTTTCTGAATCCGACTTACTCTATGTGACCAAGACTTTTATGCCAAGAAAAATCAGGTTTAATTCATCAGATTTAAACCAATTCGGTATTTATGTTACATTTAGGCACTCTTTGGTTTAAGATATAAAACCCATTCCTTGAATAGGGTGCTACAATTAATATTTCATTAAGATCAAAAGAACAAAAACTTGTCTTTTATCAAAATGAAAACATTCAAATTCTTACAAGAAAATGAAAAACAACTCTGCTTAAAGCAAGTACATTGTAGCAATTACTTAATACAAAACCAAGCCTCGAAGGCATCTACAAGTGAAAATCCTACGGCTGAGGCAGCGTCCATAGCTCCTTCCAGACATGTAGATCCACTTGTCCTTCCTTCAACATTCTACTGTTGCTTAGGCTCTGCATATTATCACAAATATCAGTGCCACAACCAGTATCCAATACCTATAAGGTAGAACTTGAAGTAATAACATGAATACCTGAGGAAGTAGTCTCATACATCAACTTCAACTCCTCATCATCTTCCATGAATTTAATGCAATCTCTCTTCCAATGCCCTGTCTCCTTACATTAGCAGCACTTACCAACGTAAGAGGTATCTGACTCGGGCTCAGAAGACACACGCTTGCCATGATTCAAAATCTGGACAACTTTGCCTTCACCCTTGTCAGCATTAGGTTTAGTAAACCTACCCTTCTCATTCATGAGATTATTCAGGGTACTCTTCACGTTTGGCTCAACTGTCTTGAGCATATCATGCAGTTCAGTCAGCGTCTTCGTTAAGCCTTTCTTGATATAGTTCCTTCTGAACTTATCATAGCTTGACGGCAGTGACTGTAGAATGATCTCAGTTGCCAATTCTTGGCTAACTGGATAATCCAGTTTCCTCAGGTTATCAATGTAACCCATCATTTTACTGACATGAGGACTCACTGGATGATCATTTGGTAGCTTGCAGCTAGTGAGAGACTTAACCAACTGGTATCTCTCCACTCTTATCTGCTTCTGAAATTTCAATTTCAAGCTGTTGATCATCTCTATTGGCGACTCCATGTTCTCATATTGCTTCTGCAAGTCTGAGTCCATGGTAGCCAATATCAGACCACGCACATCTACCGCATCATTATAATGCTTATTCCAAGCATCATATACTGCATGAGAAGCATTGGACCCGATCCTCACGGGGAGAGCTCTCTCAAGGACATAGTCCTTTCTCTCCTGTCTGAGGACTAGCCTCAGGTTCCGCGACCAAGTCAAGAAATTTGATCCGTTCAGCTTGTCCATCTCAAGGACAGACCGGATCGAGAAAGTGTTTTGATTGTTTGTGCTAGTCATAACTGAAAATTAAGATAAAAGGATTTTAGTTAATATGTTCAATATGATTAATCTCGCATTATACTTAATATGATTAATCTCGCATTATATTCAATAACATCAGTTACCCTCAATAGAATATAATGATTCCAAGATCCACATATAACTGAGATCAAAGTGGGCCACTGGCCGTCACCCAACCTTAGCTTATATCGGTAAGCCCTATCTCGGCTAATTATATCCGTGATATAACTCTTGGTTGTGAATCTGGGCCCGAGGCCCAATCCACTCTGATGTCTCAAGGCCCGGGACTCCCGATGGCCTAGTCAAGAAAACCAGACTATACAGTCATGTAATCACTAATGTCTGGGACTCCCAATGACATTTATGAATCACAAACCGTCTTACCCACGCAAAAGTAGACACCCTCACACTGTAAGGCCATGAGTACAATTGTATGGGCTTCGACAGCTGACATAGACTGGACAAGACATCCAACGCTTGATATTTTTTTTGAGGTTCGTAGGTTTATTAAAAATTTTCATCCCAAAATAGAAGATTACTATTTTGGGAAACTTTCCTTTTTGGGAAACCTACTAATTTTGGAAACTTTCTAAAATTAGAAACTTTTAATTATAGAAATTTCCTAAAATCCAAAACATGCAAATCTAGAAACTTCTATTTTAAGAAACTTTCTAATTTCAAAATTTTGGAAACTTATTAATTTAAAAATCGATTTTATAATTTTATAAAAATAAATTTTAAATTAATTCTGAAGAAAAGACTCAAATAATTGGCCCAATTGTTTTAACTTCTTGGCCCGAGGCCCAAGAATTGGTTCATGTCCAAGACATAACCCAATTGCCCAATTAAATGACATAACCGGTCTGGTTCATTAAAATTGGTCTTAACCAAAATTAATTACTACGATGACCACAATTGTCAACCGGTTATTTACTAAACCGGATTTTCTCAATTTATTTGGTCCAACCAAATCAAATTAGAAAATCACTGGTTTAGGCACAAAATCCAATTTTTCGACTTTGGATTTCTTATCCCGGTTTAACCAGAACTTAATAAATTTATTAAGTCTGTTTATTAAACCAAGACGATTTAAGTTTTAATCAAATTAAACCGAACCATCACTCAGCCAAACCGAAACGACCATTAGGTCACGGTGAACCGAACCGAGATGCAGGCTTCACGCGATCGGGAATGATCGGGACAGCCACATGCCGCGATCGGGACGAGTTCGGTTGCGTGATCGGGACGGGAGCGTGATCGTCGAGCTCGGGTCGGTGGCTTCACGCGATCGCCGAGCGATCGGGACAGCCCGGGTCGAGAGCGGGACGATGCTGGCTTCGGTCACGCGGGACAGTGCTGGACGATGCACGGCTCTCGGTTACAACGGGACGGGCAGGACGCGACGCAAGCATCGATCCATACCATCGATCCGCGATCGATGTATGCGATCAGCTCGGTCACGCAACCTGCGATCGTCTCAGCCGAGCATCTCGCGGTCCATTGCAGCTGATCGGTCCGACGCATACCGATCCATGATCGGATGACGCAACGCGACTCGATCCGGACGTGTGATCCTTTGGCGATCAACACTCCGACGCATACCAATTCATATAGATTGGATCATGCGATTTCTTGTTTGTTTAGGTTTTAATTCTTTGTTTCTTAAGTGTTTTTTCTTATCAGTAGATTGATTCAAAAACACCTCTTTAAACAATCCTAAACATGATTCTAAACAAGAAAAACCACAGAACCAATGGCTCTGATACCACTGTCGGATCGTTTAGTGTCTCCTGATTCAATTCTCAGCTTGATTCATCCTACTAAACATGCAGATCTAGGTTCTCTTGATTAGAAACATAATAGATCTCACCTGTTACCTTGTTTATGCAGCGGAATGGAAGGTACGAGTCAGAGATCAGCAGAACCACCAAGAGATGGATCCTCCAAAGGCTCACACACGCACACTCGGGAAATTGGCTGCTAGACCAGCTGAGAGAGGAGGCGCAGAGAGAGAGGAGGGAGGCACAGATTGGCTGAGAAAATTAGAGAGCTAGGTCTGATTTTATTCATTAAAATCCCTTCTAGTTCTCATGGGCTTTTGGGCCCAATTCTCAGTTCTGATTAAATCCCTTGGATTTAATCAGACCCTTTAATCTCTCCAAGTACAGTAAATGCCTAGCACTTTTACCGTACTTCTGCTAAACCGTTCCTTCGTATTTTCCCGTTAGCTTAGGCGTGTGACCCATATGGGATCATATAATAAAGGCAATAAGTCCAAGACTTATAGATCATGAGCGGACTCTAGCAAGCCATCATGACCCCCAGTATTATATGACTTATGTCTGATCATTGACATACTCTTACTTTCTAGAGACAGTACCGAGATTACTTGACACAATTCCAACAATCAGTGCAACGATCGGTTCAATCTCAAATCGCCTAGTGACGATCGATGCTAAGGGTGCAACGATCGACGCAGTGCGATATCGGTACCTGCGACAGAGAGAAAAACGAAAATCAATAAAACTGAAAATAAAATAAAAACAAAAACGAAAACAAAAAGAAAAATCCTAGTAAAACCCTAGGCTCGAAGCTATCGAAGACTCAAAGAGTCCCCGGCAACGGCGCCAAAAACTTGATAGGTCAAGAATTAATCCCTATACTAAACTGCAAGTGCACAGCAATATCAATGTAGTATATAGGGTATCGAAATCCACAGAGACTCCGGTGTTCAATAGCTCAAGAACAGGAATTTAACTAGGAAGAAAGCAATGTAATTGAATTAAAAGTGGTGCAAGAAAGTAAATCAGTAGCAGAGATTAACGGTTGTGAAAGCAAGTAATTAAAAGCGCTAAGTCTAGGGCGTTCTCAGGAAATCAGACAAGCAGACAGTTCATTCAGCAAGGATCTAATTAAGCACAGTTCTAGAACTCAAAACACAGATATAGAATTAACCAAATTCCTTTGCGATAATTCTCTAAGTCTAAGTGCAGCAAACCAAACTTTCGTTTGCGAGAACTAACAGATTAAACTAGCATTAATTCCAAGTTTGATATGTTCACAATTATCCTAAACCAAACTTCCGTTTGCGAGTAGTTTAATTGCTCAATCTAATTAGTTCAGATTCCTAAACCCTACTTCCGTGACGTATTTAGCAACCTAAGATCTAGATTCTAATTGATCAGGTTAGAACTAGATTTAAGCACAATTAAATTGAAGAACAGATATAGTTTGAATCCTTAACTGAAATTGAACAAGTCTAGCAAGTCATGAAATCCTATGTGAGAAACCCTAAACCTAACAAGGAATCTACTCAGACATGATTGATGAAAACATAATCATAGAAATAATAGATTGCATAAAAGATAAAAGATAAAAGGGGTTCGAAATCTTCTCCAAATACAGATGATGTAACAGGTTTAGATCAGCCCCAAAAGCTCTAAAAATCCTCTGCTCTTAATTATCAAAGCGTCCTGTAAAACGTATCTAAAAACTCAATAATATAGGTCTAATCTCGGCCAGGGGCTTCTTTGTAAATATCAGGAACTTCTGGATCAAAGTGCAATATCTTGATTCTTCTAAACCGCCGAGTTTTGGCCCATCTTGCTGGTGCATCGATCGATGCTAGGCATGCAACGATCAACACCTTCCTCTGTTTCGGACAGTGAACTCTATCTCTCGGTCAATCACTCCAAAAATCTCCAAAATGCTCCATTATCTCCAATTCAGCTCCAAACCTGATTATACCTGTAAAAGACTCTAAAAGAACACAAAAGACACTAAAACACACTTATATCATGGCCTAAAACTAGTAAAAACCATGATATATCAACGAGAAAAGAGAAAAAGAGAAAAGAGAGACATGAGTTGATTTTTCTATGTAAAGGAGGAAGGGAGAGGACAAGAATTTTTTTTCTTAGGGTTCTACGAGTGAGGGGGAAAATTGGAGTTCAAAGAGGGAAAATCAAGAGTGAAAGAGGGAAAATGAGTCCAAGCTTAAAATTTTCGCTAATTTTCGCTAAGTGTTTGGCGGAAAAGCTAATTTTAGTTTTCGACTTAGTGAAACTTTATCTTAGCGTTTGTTTAATGCTATTATACAGAACGAAAATTTCAAACTCATCTACGATAGCAGTTCAGTAAAATGTGCTATAACAATATGCTATCAATGTGGATTTTTTTTGTAGTGTTTGTAGGATTGTACATGGACATGGCTTGTCGTAAGGACCCTCCAACTACCCGTCAAGGGTGGAAGCCAGAGGAGAAGCTTCAAGTGGTTTTAGGATTTGTAAAACTGGTTTTGCTTCCAAAAGAAGTAAGGGTTCAGAATAGCCAAAGTCAAACAAGGTAGTTATTACCAAAAATGGTTAAAAGAGGGGGCTAAATCAGCGTAGGAGAAAAACTGTCTCGAGAAATGTGTCTCGGAGAAAAGAGAGCTCACTATTCTCTCTAGTTTTTTTGAAAACCACAACGTAATTTTAGAATAAAACAATGAGTATCAAACCCCAAACATTAAATAACCCATTAACTTTCTTTTTTAATAAACCAAAACCTTAACTAAAAAAAAAAAACCAAATAAGTGTAAACCACCGACCAACATCAACTTTATTATCGTCACCGTCTTCGTTGTCTTCAACCATTGCCACCATGAACTCTTTTTTTTTTTTTTGAATTAGGTTTTTCAATTGAAAGCAGACACTACAAGAAAAACTGTTTTTAGCCACGAACGAGCCACGAACAGTTTGTGGCTAAGAATTTTCCAGCCACAAATAGCTACGAACCAGCCACGACTGCAAATCGTGGCTAATTCGTAGATATTCGTGGCTATCCGTGGATAATTAGCCACAAATAGCCACGAACTAGTCGTGGAAGAGCATAGCCACAACTAGCCACGAAGATATTTGTGGCTACCTAGCCACGATCTGAAATCATAGCTATTTGTGGCTAATTTAGCCACAAATAGCCATGATATTATCGTGGAAGAGATTAGCCACAAAATAGCCACGAATAGCCACGATTTTATTCGTGGCTATTTCAAACCTAAACCCTAAATATACCCTAAAACCCCAAACTCACAATCTTAAACTCTTAATCATAAACTATAAAATCAAAATACAAACCATTAGTTATATATACATAAAACTATTATTTCAAATTCAATACCACAATATTCATATCCTAAATTATATAAACATATACATATAAAACCTTAAACTATAACCAAAAATCTAATAACTAAAACTCTAAAAACTATAATATACCTAAATTAAGATTCAAAACTTATAAAAAGAACTTTTATTTCCAAATCTACTACTTTCAAATCCAATACCACATATTCATATCCTAAACAACTCATAAACCCTAAACAAACCCTAAACTCTAAATTATAAACAAAAATAATTAACAAAACTCTAATTCCTATAACTTATATATATATATATATATAACTTTAAATTATAACCAAATCAAACCTAAAAAAACCTTACAACATATTCCTAACTCTAAACCTAACCCTTTAAACTATATATCATAAACCACAATTATACTCTAAATCTTATTTTTAATCATAAACAATAAAATTAAAGTATAAAAATAATTTATCAAAATGTAATTATTATATATACCCACAAATAAATTTTAATACTTTGAAAACAAAATATAATGTAAAAAAATTAAAATCAAAATTTAATAATTTTCAGTCATTATATTTACTTATTTCATTTTTAAAAATTATTTATAAAATTTTATACTTTTAGAATTTTTATCTATTACATTTTTAAATTAACATATTTAAAAAAATTATTTTAGCAATTTCTATTGTTTTAAAATCATTTTCTAAATATTATATACTAAATATATCTAAAAAATATCCTATTGGTTGATTGGTGCTGTACACGGATAACAAACTTGAACCGTTGATTAAAACATATCAACGGTTCAAATTGTTTTTCAGGAAACACACCGATCAAATTTTAAACCGTTAGATCTAAGTTATATTAAATTTGGACCATTGATTCCTAAACCCTAATTCCTATCATCTTTAAGTTACAAAAAAATCTCCTATCACCCTTCACCCAGCCGTCAACTCTTCTTCTTCATTTTGTTTAGTCTGATTCTTCTTCCCTCAACAAACCTCACAAATCTTAGATCTTTTATCAAATCGTTTACTAATCAATTATTAGATCCTTTTTTGTCAATCCATGCCCCAGCCACCATAAACAAAACGAAGATGAGGAGGAAAATGAAGATTCGTGTCTCCGGCGAATCTGAGAGAGAGGAGACATTTCTCCTCCACCGTCGTCTTTATCTGAGCCTCCTCGTGCGATAACGAAGGAATGACGACACACACGAGGCGGATTGCAGAGATCCGTTGGATTCGTGGTCCGGTTGAGTCGTGGTGCTGCGGAGGCGGTCCATGGTGCTTCGGTGGTGTCGTGGTGCGACAGTGGAGGCGGTCCATGGTCACGGAGGAGCTCGTCACGGAGAGAAGAATAGGGTGGTGGAGGCGGTTTCGAAAGAGGAGCGGAGGATGAGATTATACTGGTGGTGGGGGTTTCAAAAGTGGAGGAGGTTATGCTGGAGGCGGTCGGTCGGCAGTGGTTCGGCGGTGGGTCGTCGATGATTCGCCGGAAACTTCAGATTTTTTTTTTAATTTGTTTGTTTAATTTAATTATTATTTTTGTTTAATTTATTGTATTTTCTGAAAAAATGTAATTCTATATTAAATTTAAATTTAATTTATTATTTGCATTTTTTTAATTTTTTTAATACTATAGCCACGGATAGCTTTATATAAATTTGTGGCTATTTCAGTATTATCCACGGTTAAGTTCGTAGATAGTCGTGGCTATAAAGCTACGAACAATTTGTGGTAATTCGTAGCAATATATCCACGAAAATATCGTGGTTAGTCGTAGCTAAATAGCCACAAACTCGTTTGTAGCTATTCGTGGCTATTCGTAGCTAATTAGCCACGAATAGGTTCGTGGCTACACCGTGGCAAGGTTGCTACGACTAGCCACGGTTAAACATTAGCAACGAGCTCGAAGCTACGAAACATTTTCGTGGCTATTCGTGGCTAAGGGCAAACTAGCCACGGATTTTAGGCTCTAGCTACGAAAAAATTCGTGGCTAAATACAATTTTTCTTGTAGTGAGATGAAGTGTTACAGCATGGAAATATAAGAAATACAGCAGAACAACACTAAAAACACAGAGCTTATAACCTATAACAGACAAGAGATAGGAAGGATACAAAAAGATATTGGCACAAACAAGCCAGGGAAACCCCGACTGCTCCAAAAAGATAGTTAAGCCACCACTACAAGAAAACATTAAATTAGCGACTGCGGTTTTAGTCTCTAGTCAGTCGCAGAACCTTGTTCTGCGACCGAATGGCGACTAAATTAAACAGTCGCTAAACAGTGCGTCGCTAAATATATTAGTCGCAAAACAGTCGCTAAATAGCGACTAATTGGCGACTACAATAATGACGTCGCATTTGAGTCGCCATTCAGTCTCTAAATTTAGCGACCAATATGCGACTAATATGCGACTGATTCGGCGACTGATTCGGCGACCGATTCGGCGACTGATTCGGCGACCGATTCGGAGGCTGATTCTGTGACTGATTTGGCGACCGATGTTGCGACTGATTTGGCGACCGATATTGCGACTGATTTGGCGACTGATCGTGCGACTGATTTGGCGACTGAATTTTGCATAATTGGGGTTTGGTTTGGTATAATTAGTATTATGATTTTGTTGTGATTTAATCTGGTTTGCTAGTCTGTTAAAAAGTTTGCTTTGATGATAGTTTGATCTATTCACATACCAAAAGACTTATGTTCCTAAAACATACCAAACACATTCACATACATACTTATGTCCAAGCATTCAAAATAGATAATCTCCAACCAAACATACCAAAAGAGAACATAAGGACTTATGTCCAACTACTAGTTTCAAAAGCTTATCTAGAGACACAACATCATCCGTAACGAGAAGGGATTGGATCTAATCAGTGGCATCATCCCTACCGGTTTCAGAAGTGGCAGGATTTGTTGATTGAGCAGCAAGAAAGGCTACAAACTTCGGGTCGTTGCTCAAGTACTTCTTCACAACATTCAAGTTCTTGATCTCTTCTCGTTGCTCAGCTACAATTCGCAAATGCTCTACCTCACGCGATGCCGCGAGAGCTGCTTGTTCGTCTATCTTGCGGTTAGCTTCGGCGAGCTGTTGCTCAAGGCTGGTGAAACAAGACGAGCTGGATGGGTACTTTCGCTTCCCATTGATGTAACTAGCTAGGTTCCCTATCCCGTAGAATTCTCCTCTTTCATTTGTGAAAGTTGACTGCATAAACAAAAACAAAGTTATTGAACCATAGTCGACTGTATAAACAGCCATAATACAAAACACAGCAAAACACATCCGCAAAACACAGATTGCAAAAAACAAAAACACATAAACCGATAGCAAAAATCAGAAACATAATTTAACAGAGAGCAAAGGTTAATACCTCAAGAAATATCTGGTTTTCTTCTTCTATGGAGAGCTTCTGAACACCGGAAGTACATTCTGAATACTCCTCTGTCCCGAGAGCAGCCAATCTGTCTTCCTTCTTCTTCTTAAACTTCTCAGCAACGCTCTCCGACTTCATATCAACGAACGTCCCATATGCTTTTGTATGCGTCCTGATGAAGACTTCGCCATACGACACTGGTCTTCCCAACTCCACTATCTGAAACGCAAAGAAACATATTACAAACCAAAACCAAAACCATAACCAAAATTTTCAATAAACTAAAACTGTCAATAAACACAGAACTTACCATTTCTTGTTCGACTTGTGCAAAGGATTTTGGTCCTGCTGAGTGCTTGTGAGCTCCGAGACCATTGCGATCAGACAAACGAGCTGCTGATGTGGTTTCAATCTTACTTTTGGCTTCCTGAGTCTCCCAGTATTTGCTCATTTCTGTCCAAAGAGTACCACCGATCCAGTTAGGTTTCTCTTTTGAAGTCTTAGCCTTTGATACCATATCTTTCAATCGGAGTTGACATATCCTCTCAAATCTGCCTTGAACCACTGCTGTTATTGATGGAACCCATGTATGTGTTTTCTACAAAGCAAAGGAGAAGAATGAAGTTAGGGTCTGTTCATCAACTTAAATGTATAAACAGATGGAGGTAAAAGAGATAGTACTATACCGCGAATTCGAGGAAGTATCGTTCGCGTCTATCAGTACACACCCAACTCCAACTGTAGTAAGCCCCGTCAAACTTGTTTGTCAAGATCTTGGTAATGTTCCTGGTCAGTTTTGACTTGTCAAAGCCGAACCTGCAAGTAGGCTAGGTTAGTATAACAACAGAGACAAGACAGACATAAACATTTCATACACAAGCAAAGACTGAAATGTTTAAGACTGAAAAGTGTGAGAAGACACAAACAGAGACCATTTCATAGTTAAACAAATCAAACAAGCATTCACTAGCATAAAACCAGTGTTGATTACGAGACTTAAAATTTCAAAGTTAACATTTTCAGACTAGAAACCAATGTAGATTATGAGACTTAACATTTTCAGACTAATCATTTTCAGACTTAACATTTTTCAGACTTAAAACCAATGTAGAATTCTATAATTCATTACCATAAAACCAGTGTACATTTTCAATAACATCTCAGACTTAACATTACAGACAATCAAGACAGAGACAAAAGCGACAAAAAAAAAAAAAAAATTCAGAAACCAAACACTTACCAAGTGGTTCCTGGCTCGAGAGTTGGAGAAAGGACAGTCGTATAGAGTGTTGGGATTATGTCCTGAAATCACATTGTACTTACTCTAACGATAGTTGTGTGTCGAGATCAGACATGTTGTATGATACTGGGCGGTTGCAATGTTTTGCTAGAAGCCTCTTGCAGTCTGTAAGTTGTAGACTTACTGCCAGTATTATATGATCCTATAGGGTCACACACCTAAGCAATATGGAAGCATATATATATGGGAATGATCATCATGGTGGTGATCAAGATGATGTGTATTGGATACATATCAATATCGATTAAAGAGAGGTGTGTCGATCGACACAGTAGGTGTATTGATCGACACGGGGTCGATTCCGAAACTGATGTTTCGGTTTATGACTTAGACTTTTTCGGCTAAACCCGAAAGATGGTTTAGTCATAACAGGTCGTATATATAGGCTTATATGATCGACTTGGAAGGGGAAGCCGTTCAGTTTTCTTGATCAGAAAAAGCAGAAAACTCTCTCTTCGATTCCCAGATCCGGCACTAGCATCCCGGCTTTCCAGGTTGTGTGCGTGTGGACTACGATAGAGGCGAGGCATCTGAATCGCTCATGATCTCGTCTTACCATTCATTCCGCTGCAAATCTCAAGGTAAACGCGAGATCTATGATTCAATAATACAAACCCTTAGATCCTAGGTTCAATTGGATTGACCGGTTATCGGGTTTTGTTAAGGTTGGATGCGAACCGTAATCGTTTGGTTATTGAACCAAATGATTGAAAAACCGAACCCAATCGATCTAACCCACTTATTAGAACAATTAAAACTCAATTAAAATTAGAAGTTAAACATGTTCTAAACCTATCGAATACACATTGGATGTGTATTAGATCAAAGCTTAGTTTTCAAAATGGTCAACTGTCAAGACTCATTTCGTTGTTGTGATGCTCTTGGCAAGAGCTAGGTGTCCACAATTACATGAGTAAAGCAGGTAGTTGTGTTGATGGTCTTGCAGTGCTTGACATCAACAACTGCATGACCTAAGAGATTGATTTACTAACCTTTTAAAGTTCTGTTTCCTAAACTAAATATCAAGTGACCTTAATGTCTTGCCCAATCTTGTCTACTGTCAAGACTCATTTCGTTGTTGGATAGTCTTGGAGTCCTTGGTATCTACAATTACATGAGTAAGGCAGGTGATCATTGATAGACTTGCAGTGCGACTGTCAATGATCACAAGACTGAAGAGATTGGTTTACTTGACTGGGCTATCAGAAGTTCTGGGCCCAGAGACGTCAGAGTAGATGAGACATGGATTGTCTTATCTGCGACCAAGAGTTGTACTGGGTACAATTAGCAATGATTTGCTTACCTAGATAACTAAATTTTGAGTGATGGCGAGTCGTCCACTCAGATTTTGGTGAAGTATGGATCTTGGATCATTATATTCATAGAGGAAACATTGTTTGAATATAATGCGAGTTTTCGTATTAGATAAGATTTCTCATTTCATGGAATACATAACTAAATCTTTGTTTTCTTGGATTTCAGCTTATGTCTAAAACTACTTTCTCATTGCGATCCGTCCTTGAGAAGGACAAGTTAAATGGATCAAATTTCCTGGATTGGTATCGGAATTTGAGAATAGTTCTCAAGCAAGAGAGTAAGGATTATGTCCTTGAGAAAGCTCTCCCCGAGAAACTTGGGACCAATGCCTCGCATGCAGTATATGATGCGTGGAATAAGCATTATATTGATGTGGTAGATGTGTGTGGTCTGATGTTGGCTACCATGAACTCGGACTTGAAGAGACAATACGAGAACGTGGAGTCGCCAATAGAGATGATCACCAGTCTGAAACTAATATTTCAGGAACATGCACGAGTTGAGAGTACCAGACGGTTAAGTCTCTCATTGGGTGCAAGCTACCAAAGGATGCTCCAGTGAGTCCTCATGTCATTAAAATGATGGGTTACATTGATAACCTGGGGAAACTGGATTGTCCTGTTAGCCTAGAGTTGGCTACTGAGATCATTTTGCAGTCACTGCTGTCAAGCTATGATAAGTTTACAAAGAGCTATATCAAGAAAGGCTTAACAAAGAGGTTGACTGAGCTGCATGGCATGCTCAAGACAGCAGAGCAAAACATCATAAAGGGTAAAAGATTTGAGAAATCTTGTATAGACAAGGGTGGAGGCAAGGCCGTTCAGATTTGGAATCAGGATAAGCCTGTGTTATCCTTTAAGCCCAAGTCAGGCCCAACTGATGTTGGTAAATGTTGCTACTGTAAAGAGTTTGGGCATTGGAAGAGAAATTGCATTTAATTCTTGGAAGATTCACAAGAGATGGAGAAGATGTATGGGACTTCTTCTTCAGGTATTGTGTTATTATTTCAAGTTCTACGTGAGTATTGGATATGTTGGAAGTTTTGGTTGATCCTGATTCAATTCTCATATTGATATCAACCTAAACATGCATTAGATCTAGGTGTTCTTATTTAGAATCATATGATCTCACCTTTTACCTGTTTGTTTGGCAGCGGAATTGAGAACAGGTCAATGATCAGGGAGATACACCGAGAGATGGATCCTCCAAAGGCTCACACACGCAATCACAGGAAACTGGTTGCTAGACCAAGAGAAAGAGAGGCGCAGAGAGAGGATGAAATTCGCGGCTAGGGTTATGGTAGAGAGAAAGAGACTTTGGCTTTTAGTCATTAAAAGCCTTCTCTTTTCCCTAATGGGCTTTTGGGCCCAATCTGATTAAATCCCATTTAATCAGACCCATTATTCATTCTCTCTTAGTACGACAAATGCCTAGCACTTTTGTCGTACTTCTGCTATGCCGTTCCAACATTATTTCCTGCTAGCTTAAGCGTGTGACCCATATGGGATCATACAATAAAGGCAATAAGTCCAAGACTTATAGATCATGAGCGGACTCTAGCAAGCCATCATGACCCCCAGTATTGTATGACTTATGTCTGATCACTGACATACTCTTACGTTATAGAGACAGTACAGAGATTGCTGGACACAATTCCAACAATCTCCCACTTGAACTGGAATCTCTGTATTCATAATCCCTTTCGTCTCAATATCTCGATTAGTCATAAGGCAAGATTAGTGTCATCCTTATAAAGCCTAATCTTGTTCATCGGACTCTGATTTGATACTGACAATACAAACGACTCGGGAAAGTCCGTTTGAGCATGGCCATGCGTTTTCCAGTATTCAAATCTCCGATTGGCCTAGAGATATTCACTCCATTTATATTGGAGGGACAAATCCCATCTTGTTCCATCACTGTAAACTACTCACTTCATGATGTACCCAAACAAGGTCCTTATAGCTATCGCAGAACGATGGCGTTAGACAATGATCAAAGTGCATCAGTCCATATGCAGTCACATGCATGTGAACTCAGGTCTAAGGACTATACTCTATAGTTGTAGTAAGAATCTCTTATGACACATATATAAATATCCTGAAGAGTTCTTATTAGCGGGTCTTGTCCGGTCGTATGTTCCCAACATACACCTATGTACTGACTTTGATGCCGAGCATCTATGACACACTGAGACCTTGTCATAAGTCACGTACCAATCCAATCTTACACGGTTGTTGGTGTTCCAATTTCAACAACCTTCGACTAGGGACAGGATGATATAAAACATTTATCAAATATAGGATCTCATGATCAAGCTAAATGACTTCGATGACTCAAGATCAAATCATTTACTTCGATGACCTATAAAATGGTTCATATCATTTTGGAACGATTATTTCATCACAGTTAAAATAATCTTGAAATAATAATTTCATTAAAACATAAATAATAATGTTTTACAAGAACATATCAAATAACTAAAATAAAGCTCACAAAACTCCCACTCAAATTTAGATTACATTTCAATGTTTCTAATGCCTACAGCTTCAGTCAGGAACTCGAGCTTAGGCCTTGGGAGTGGCTTTGTCAACGGATCAGCGACATTATCATCTGTCGGAACTCGGCTGATCTTGACTTCCTTTCTATTAATGATGTCACGTATCAAGTGATATCTTCTTTGAACATGCTTGGATTTCTGGTGTGATCTTGGTTCCTTTGCCTGAGCTATAGCACCATTGTTGTCACAAAATAGTGCCAGAGGCTCAGCCGCATCTGGTATCACACCTAGTTCCATAATGAACTTTCGAATCCAAACAGCTTCCTTCGCTGCTTCTGAGGCGGCGATATATTCAGCTTCTGTAGTGGAATCAGCAACGGTGTCCTGCTTGGAGCTTCTCCAACTTACTGCACCGCCATTCAGACAAAAGACATAACCGGACTGTGACCGGAAATCATCTGTGTCTGTCTGGAAACTTGCGTCCGTGAATCCACTGACTTTAAGCACATCACTTCCACCGTACACTAAGAACTTATCCTTAGTATGTCTTAGATACTTCAAGATGTTCTTTACGGCAATCCAATGGTTTTCACCTGGATTTGACTGGTATCTACTCGTCATGCTCAATGCGTAAGCAACATCAGGGCGAGTACAGATCATGGCATACATGACAGATCCTATTGCAGATGCATAAGGAATATTCTTCATGCGCTCAAGCTCAGCAGCCGACGTAGGGCTCTGCTTCTTGCTTAGCGTTGTGCCATGTACCATTGGCGTGAAGCCCTTCTTGGAATCTTTCATGCTGAATCTTTGTAGGACTTTGTCAATGTATGAGTCTTGACACAAGCCTATCAGCCTCTTAGGTCTATCCCGATAGATCCTAATTCCAAGAACGTATGCGGCTTCACCCATGTCTTTCATGGAAAAACAACTTCCAAGCCAGTCTTTTACAGACTTCAGCATTGGAATGTCGTTTCCGAGAAGCAGTATGTCATCAACATACAGAATAAGAAAAACGATTTTGCTCCCACTAGTTTTCTTATACACGCATTGTTCTTCTTCGTTTCTGATAAAGTCAAATTGCTTGATCGCTTCATCAAAACGAAGATTCCAGCTCCTCGATGCTTGCTTCAATCCATAAATGGATTTATGAAGTTTGCATACTTTCCCAGCATTCTTTGGATCTATGTAACCGTCAGGTTGCGTCATATACACATCCTCTTCCAGAATACCATTCAGGAAGGCGGTTTTCACGTCCATCTGCCAAATTTCATAATCATGAAAAGCTGCAGTTGCTAGTAGAATCCGAATAGATTTCATCATAGCCACCGGTGAATAGGTTTCATCGTAGTCCACACCGTGAACTTGTCTGAAACCTTTTGCCACCAACCTGGCTTTATAAATCTGGACATTTCCATCCACGTCAATCTTCTTCTTGAAGATCCATTTGCACTCGATGGCTTTTACACCAACGGGTAAGTCGACCAACGAAAATACTTGGTTGACCGACATGGAGTCCATTTCGGAATCAGTGGCCTTGCGCCACTTAGAGGAATCTGGGCCCATCATGGCTTGATTGAAGTTCGATGGTTCATCACCATCAATGATCAAAAGATCATGACAGTCAGTCACGAGGAATCCCTGATATCTCTCGGGTTCGTGACGGATCCTCCCGGATCTTCGAACTTCAGGTACTACAGGTTCAGGCTCTACAATTTCTTGTAGATCCTCCTGCTGCTCTTCCTCATTAGGTTGAGCAGTATCCTGTTCATCTTGAATTTCTTCAAGCAGTACCTTACTCCCACTGCCTTTCTTAGAGAGAAACTCTCTCTCAAGAAAGTTACAATCCCGGGCAACAAAGATCTTGTTCTCGGAACGTAGATAGAAGTAATAAGCCTTGGTTTCCCGTGGATAACCAATGAAGTAACATTTGTCAGATTTTGGTGTAAGCTTGTCTGAGATTAATCTCTTGACATAGGCTTCACAACCCCAAATTCTGAGATAAGACAGCACTGGAGCTTCTCCAGTCCATAATTCATATGGTGTCTTTGCTACTGCCTTTGATGGCGCTCTGTTTAGTGTGAACACTGCTGTTAGCAGAGCATATCCCCAAAGGGATATTGGAAGGTCTGTGTGACTCATCATAGATCGAACCATATCCAATAAGGTCCGATTTCTCCTCTCAGACACACCATTCCATTGAGGTGTTCCAGGAGGAGTGAGTTGGGATACGATCCCACACTCTCTCAGATGATCACTGAATTCCTGGCTTAAGTATTCTCCTCCTCGGTCGGACCGAAGAGCCTTAATGCTTTTGCCAAGTTGGTTCTGTACTTCATTTTGGAATTCTCTGAACTTTTCAAAAGATTCAGACTTATGTTTCATCAAGTAAACATATCCATACCTACTGAAATCATCAGTGAAGGTAATGAAGTACTGATAGTTTCCTCTTGCATTAGTGGACATTGGGCCACACACATCAGTGTGTATCAGGCCCAATAAGTCACTGGCCCTCTCGTTAGGTTTATTAAAGGGGGCCCGTGTCATTTTGCCCATCATGCAGGATTCGCATTTCTCACATGACTCAAAGTCAAATGAGCCAAGAAGTCCATTCGAATGGAGCCTCTTGATGCGTGTCTCGCTGATGTGCCCTAAACGACAATGCCATAGAAACGTTCGGTTTTCCTCATTAGGTTTAAACCGTTTTGTATTGATGTTATAAATTGGCGCGGATTGATCGAGTATGTAAAGCCCATTCGTAAGAGGGGCCGAACCATAGAACAAATTGTTGCGATTGAAGGAACATAATTTATTCTTAACTGAAAAATCATAACCTTCCAAATCCAACAAAGAAATTGAAATAATATTTCTGCTTATAGCAGGTACAAAATAACAATTATTAAGTTCTAAAATCAATCCCGAAGGTAAAGACAACAAGTAAGTTCCTACAGCTAGTGCTGAAACTTTCGCTCCATTCCCAACTCGTAGTTCCACTTGTCCTTGCTTCAGCCTTCTACTGTTGCTGAGTGCCTGCATATTAGTACAAATATGAGCCCCACAACCAGTATCCATGACCCATGAGGTATTATCAGAAGTAGTTGTATTAACTTCTATAACAAAAATACCTGATGAAGAAGTCTCGAAAGTCTTCTTCTTTAATTCCTTTAGACCTTCCTGGAATTTCTTGCAATCTCTTCTCCAATGCCCCAGTTCTTTGCAGAACCTGCACATGTCAGTAGGCCCAGCCTTGGACTTGGGCTTGGGCTTTGGCGTGTCTGAGTCCACGACTTGGACACCCTTGGCCTTTCCTTTATCCTTAGCAGAAGACTTCTTAAACCCCTTGCCCTTTTGTACCATAAGTACATTGGGGTCCTTGGCGGTTTTCTTCAAGTTGGGCTCTGCAGTCTTGAGCATTCCGTGAAGCTCAGGTAGTGTCTTACTCAAGCCATGCATGTTAAAGTTCAGAATGAACTGATCATAGCTTGCAGGTAAAGACTGCAGAATGATGTCGCAGGCAAGTTCCTGGCTGATTGGGCAGTCGAGTTTGTGAAGATGATCGAGATAACCCATCATCTTCAACACATGAGGACTCACTGCCGCATTCGCAGCCAACTTACAGTCCAAGAGGTTCTTAACTGTCTGGAACCTCTCGGTCCTAGCCTGCTCCTGAAAAAGCGATTTCAGGCTTGCCATGATCTCGATTGGAGACAATACACTTTCGAACTGCTTTTGCAGCTCTGGAGTCATTGTCACCAACATCAGGCAATAAACATCATTTTCATCTGACGAATGCTTTTCCCAAGCATTGTGCAGAGTCCTGGCAGCATTGGCAAGAGGCCTCTCGGGGAGGGGATCTCGAAGGACGTAATCCTTCTTCTCCTGCTTGAGGACCAGCCTCAAGTTCCTTGACCATGTCAGGAAGTTCGTTCCAGTCAGCTTCTCCTTCTCGAGAACAGACCGGATCGAGAATGTGTTTTGAGTGCTTGTAGTAGTCATATCTGAAATATATAAATAAAAAGGTTATTAGTTATATGTTCAAAATGATTAATCTCGTATTAAAGTATAATATGATTAATCATGCATTATATTCAATAACCTAAGTTACCCTCAATAGAATATAATGATTCCAAGATCCACATATAACTAAGATCAAAGTGGGCCACTGGCCGTCACCCAACCTTAGCTTATATCGGTAAGCCCTATATCGGCTAATTATATCCGTGATATAACTCTTGGTTGTGAATCTGGGCCCGAGGCCCAATCCACTCTGATGTCTCAAGGCCCGGGACTCCCGATGGCCTAGTCAAGAAAACCGGACTATACAGTCATGTAATCATTAATGTCTGGGACTCCCAATGACATTTATGAATCACAAACCGTCTTACCCACGCAAAAACAGACATCCTCACACTGTAAGGCCATGAATGCAATTGAATGGGCTTTGACAGCTGACATAGCCTGGACAAGACATCCAACGCTTGATATTGTTTGAGGTTCGTAGGTTTATTAAAATCATTCCCAAAATAGAAGATTACTATTTCGGGAAACTTTCTATTTATGGAAACCTACTATTTTTAGAAACTTTCTAAAATTGGAAACTTTCCAAAACCGGAAACTTTCTAACTTTAGAAACTTCTTTTAAAATCCAAAACCCGCAAATTCAGAAAATTCTATTTTAAGAAACTTTCTAATTATAAAATTTCGGAAACTTTAATTTAAAACCGACTTTATAATTTTATAAAATAGATTTTGAATTAATCTGAAGAAAGACTCAATTAACTGGCCCAATTGTTTTAACTTCTTGGCCCGAGGCCCAAGAATTGGTCCGTGTCCAAGACATGACCCAATTGTCCAATTAATTGACATAACCGGTCTGGTTCATTAAAACTGGTCTAACCAAGTTTTAATTACTACGATGACCACAATTGTCAACCGGTTATTTACTAAACCGGAATTTCTCAATTTATTTGGTCCAACCAAATCAAATTAGAAATTCCTGGTTTAGGCACAAATCCAATTTTTCGACTTTGGATTTCTTATCCTGGTTTAACCAGACTTAATAAAATTATTAATCTGTTTATTAAACCAGAACGTAGATTTTAATTAAATTTTAAACCGAACCACCTAACCGAGATTGAACCGGCCCATCACACTCAAACCCTAACCGTTCGAAACTTGTCCAAGCCGCAAGCCACCATGCTTGGCCGAGACGCGATCGAGACGGTTTGGAGGCGTGATCGGGACGTTCGTTCGGTGTGCTCGGGACGGGATGGACGATCGCAGCTTGCTCGCACGTCATGCGATCGCCGAGCGATCGTGATGCAGGACAACGCTGGCGATCGGGACGATGCCGAGACCGAATGCACGCGATCGCCAAGCGACCGTGATCGAGCTCTCTCGCGCATCATCCAACGATCGGGACGATCGCAACGCATCCACGCGATACGACCCGTCCGTGCGATCCATCCGGCCGTGATGATCAACCGGCCAAGCCGATCGATTTCTTCACTCGGCCGATCGCAAACCTGAGTCATATAGCTCAGTTTGCGATCTGATTTAGTGTGTTTAGGGTTCTAATTTGTTTCTTAATGTTTTATCTTATCAGTAATTGATTCAAAAACAATTCTAAACAGATTAAACAACCTAAACATGAATCTAAAACAAGAAACCTACAGAACCAATGGCTCTGATACCACTGTTGGAAGTTTTGGTTGATCCTGATTCAATTCTCATATTGATATCAACCTAAACATGCATTAGATCTAGGTGTTCTTATTTAGAATCATATGATCTCACCTTTTACCTGTTTGTTTGGCAGCGGAATTGAGAACAGGTCAATGATCAGGGAGATACACCGAGAGATGGATCCTCCAAAGGCTCACACACGCAATCACAGGAAACTGGTTGCTAGACCAAGAGAAAGAGAGGCGCAGAGAGAGGATGAAATTCGCGGCTAGGGTTATGGTAGAGAGAAAGAGACTTTGGCTTTTAGTCATTAAAAGCCTTCTCTTTTCCCTAATGGGCTTTTGGGCCCAATCTGATTAAATCCCATTTAATCAGACCCATTATTCATTCTCTCTTAGTACGACAAATGCCTAGCACTTTTGTCGTACTTCTGCTATGCCGTTCCAACATTATTTCCTGCTAGCTTAAGCGTGTGACCCATATGGGATCATACAATAAAGGCAATAAGTCCAAGACTTATAGATCATGAGCGGACTCTAGCAAGCCATCATGACCCCCAGTATTGTATGACTTATGTCTGATCACTGACATACTCTTACGTTATAGAGACAGTACAGAGATTGCTGGACACAATTCCAACAGGATACTAGTTGTGGTACTGATATTTTGAAATATGCAGGACCTACGCAACAGTAGAACGTTGGAGAAAGGACAAGTGGAACTGCGCGTCTGGAATGAAGCAATGGTTGCTGCATTAGCCGTAGAAATTCTCCACTTGTAGGAGCCTTTCAAGCTTGGTTTTAGAAATTAAGTAATTGTTACCATGTACTTGCTATATGCAAAGATGTCTTTCATTTTCTTGTTAGAATTTGGATTTTTTTCATTTTGATAAAAGACAAGTTTTGTTCTTTAGATCTTAATGAAATATTTTATGGTAGCACCCCGTTTAGAATGGGTTTTATGTCTTAAACCAGCGTGATTTTGAATATAACATAAATACTAAAGGTTTGAGTCTGATGACTCGAACCAGTCTTTCCTTGGCATAGTCGTTTCAACCACATGGAGTGAAGCGAATTCAGAAGATCCATATTTATGGGACTTTGGGCTCATTTGATTATAAATCATATGAGATATGAATTCTGCTTACTGGGCCAAATGACTAAGGCTTCTTTAGCAGTTCTAAAGAAAAGGGGCAGAGGCTTATTGGGCATTATTCATACTGATGTATGTGGCCCGATGAGCATTAATGCCAGAGGAAATCTTCAGGACTTTATTATCTTTACTGATAAATTCAGTAAACATGACTGTGTTCGTCTGATGAGACACAAGTCGGAATCTTTTGAAATGGTCAAAGGAGTTCCACAATGAAGTATAGAATAAACTTGACAGAAGTATTAAAAATCCTCGATTGGATCGCGGAGGAGAATACTTAAGTCAAGAAATAAGTGATCATCTGAATGAGTGTGAAGTTGTTTCACGACTCAATTCTTCTGAAAACCTGGATGGTGTTTCTGAGAAAAGTTATCGGGCCTTATTGGATATGTTCCGATCGATGATGAGTCACACGAATTTTCCAAAATCCTTTAAGAATACGCTCTAAAATGTCTGTGTTTGCGCAGAAAAGGGTTTCAATCAGAATCAATTGAAAGACACCACATTGGATGTGGAATGGAAGTTTTTCAAGTATGTTGTTTCTGATCATTTGGGGATGATAGCCAACAAGCTTGAACCCAAATCTGATAAGTTCTACCTCGCTGGTTGTCCTAGGGAAACCGAGGCTTATTACTTTTATAACCAATCCGAGAACAAAATTTTGTTGTCCGGAACTGTGTCTTTTGAGAAAGATTATACTTTCCATAAGAACAGTGGGAGTAAAATTACACATCGAAGAAATTCGATAAACACAGGAGGCTCTCAACCTGTTGAGGGAGAGCAGCGGTGAGATCTACAAAGTGCTATAGGACCTACACCTGTGGAGCCTGAAGTTCGCATATCTGAATGGATCCGTCACTAACCCGAGAGTGATTTCTCGTAAATGATTGCCGTGATCTTTTGATCATTGAAAAGTGATGAGCCTGCGAAATTCAAGAAGCGATGGTGAGGCCCAACTCCGAAAATTGGCTTGGTATGCGTGTTAGCTTCACCGATGCATTTCTGGATTGAAGCAAACATCTTGGAGTTGGAATCAACATTCTGATAAAGTGGTCAAAAGTTTTGACTTGATCAGGAACGAAATGAAACCATGCGTTTATAAGTAGACTAGTGGGAGCGTAGTCGCATTTCTCGTTATGTATGTAGATGACATACTCATTCTCATAAACGACGTTCCGTCGCTTAAGTCTCATGAGACTTGGGTCGGAAGTCATTTTCATCAAAAGACATGGGAGAAGCCGCGTGAATTATTGGAATAAGAATCTATTGATATAGATTGGGTAGGCTAATTGGATCGTTTCAAGATCCTTATGTTGATAAGGTAATGGACTGTTCCAATATGCATGATTCCAAGAATGGATTCATACCAAAGGTCTTATGGCAATGATCTTAGCAAGACGAAGTGTCTTGGACACTGGCTGAGCTAGTATGTATGAGTGTGATTCCTTATGCTTTTGAAATGGAATCCATCATGAATGCCATAATTTACACTCATCCAAATGCAGCTGACCCATTACGAGTAGATACCAAGATGTTCCGGTAAAATTCACTGAACAGTTGCCAGAAATATCCCAAGTGTTTGAGGAACACTAAGGATAGGTTCGTGGTGAACTGAGGAAGTGACGAACCAGTTGAGAGTAGTTAGACGGACAAAGACGATTTCCGGTTCCCACTTGGCTATGTCTCTTTGTCTGAATAACGGTACCATCTGTTGGAAGGGCTCCAAGCAGAGAACCGTAGAATAATGCTTTTATCTGAAAGGCGGTGTGGTTTGTTGGAATTGTTTCAAGAAAAAACACCGCAGTCTCTCCCACAACCTAAGCACGAGATTTATTATGTTGTTGTAGGTATTAGATATCTGAAGAGATGATCTTGATTCTAGTGGGAGTTATTTTAGTTATGTTATAATCTTTACATAGACATGCTATGGCAATGTTTGTGTAAGTTAAAACTGACATCGGTATTATTTAATTATTGGATGATTAAATAATGGTGCCAAAGTATTTTATGTTCATATTATAGGTCATCAAGTTGAGGACTTGATCATGAAACCCTATAAGTAAAAGATGACATAAATTATGATTGTCCCTAGTCGAGGTTGTTGAAGTGGGACACCAACAACCGCACGAGACTAGCATGTGAGGTGACTGTTGGACTAAGTTTCTTGGAGTCAATGATATGATTATCACAGTCAATCACATAGATATATGTTGGTGAACATATGATCGGACATGACCCGCTAATGAGAACTCTACAGGATAGTTATATCAGTGTCATGAGATGTTCTCATTACGACTATAGAGTATAGTCCTTAGACCTGAGTTCATCATGCTTCCAAGCACATGAATTGGTGCACTTTGACCTTGTCAAACGTCGATCCGTAAATGGCGGCTATAAAGGCATTGCTTAGGTGTATCATGAAGTGTGTGAAGGAACAGGGATGGAACAAGATGGGATTTGTCCCTCCTATATAACAGGAGATAAATATCTCAGGGCCCATCGAAGATTTGATACTGAGAAAATGCATGGCCGTGCTCAAACGAGGTGATTGTCAGTCGTTTGTTTTATCAGTATAGATCAGGAGTTCGATGAACATGATATTGGCTATAATAAGGATGACACTGTCTCTTGCCTTATGCCATATCGAGATATAGAGACGAAGGGATTATAGGAATAGGTGATTCCAGTACAAGTGGGAGATTGTTGGGATTATGTCCTGAAATCACATTGTACTTATTCTAACGATAGTTGTGTGTCGAGATCAGACATGTTGTATGATACTGGGCGGTTGCAATGTTTTGCTAGAAGCCTCTTGCAGTCTGTAAGTTGTAGAATTACTGCCAGTATTATATGATCCTATAGGGTCACACACCTAAGCAATCTGGAAGCATATATATATGGGAATGTTCATCATGGTGGTGATCAAGATGATGTGTATTGGATACATATCAATATCGATTAAAGAGAGGTGTGTCGATCGACACAGTAGGTGTATCGATCGACACGGGGTCGATTCCGAAACTGATGTTTCGGTTTCTGACTTAGACTTTTTCGGCTAAACCCGAAAGATGTTTTAGTCATAACAGGTCGTATATATAGGCTTATATGATCGACCTGGAAGGGGAAGCCGTTCAGTTTTCTTGATCAGAGAAAGCAGAAAACTCTCTCTTCGATTCCGAGATCCGGCACTAGCATCCTGGCTTTCCAGGTTGTGTGCGTGTGGACTACGATAAAGGCGAGGCATCTGAATCGCTCCTGATCTCGTCTTACCATTCATTCTGCTGCAAATCTCAAGTAAACGCGAGATCTATGATTCAATAATACAAACCCTTAGATCCTAGGCTCGGAATTCAGACTTAGGGTTGCCTAATCGGATTAGGAACTGCTAGGAATTCCATCATAGAGACCCCTGCCTGGCTCCATAAGCATCGCTGTGATTCTAGCCAGCCTGTCTTCGGAGAGAGTGGGTGCTATCGGATGATCAAAGTTGTCATCTTCTTCGTTGTTGTGGGAGTTTTGTGCCTGAGAACTCCTAGGAGAAGGTTGAGGCTGACCACCAGGAGACGTACGAGGCTGAGAAGCAGGTGACGTTCGAGCCTGACCACCAGGAGAGTGGGTTTCGCTCGTATTCGTCTGGAAGAGGATATTCGGCGGTGGGTAGTCTCTGACACCAGGACCGGGTGGCCGCTCTAAGTCTGGGACACAGTTTGGTGTAGAGACAGAGGGCTGACGGACTGCTTGCGTGAATTCGTACCGACTTGGTAAACGTGGTGACTTGGTGGGTCTCGGATTCGAAGGAGTAGAAGAACTGGGATCGGTGGAAATTTGTTTCACGGCTTTGTTTGCACCACCTCGTCCTCCTTTTCCACCTCTTCCCCTTCCTTTGCCACGGCCAGCCATCATAAACAGGTAGTAGGGCTATACATAAGAGAAAAAGTAATAGTTAATACAACTTTCGAATACATGAAACATTACTCAAATAGTTAATACAACTCAAATGTACCAGAACAACTCGTACAAGCAGAATAACCAGACATTGAAACCAAGCAAGTACTACATACTGAAGTTCTAAAGATCAGTCCATTGGCAGGTTTAATATATCCAACAGCTTATGACAGACAACAAACCAACAAAATATAAAGTCCTTTCTACATGCATCGTTGAGCAACGAACTATATAAAGCAATCAACACGTTTAACTAAACAAGCTAGAACAAAGACGACACTTAATGAGCAACGAACAAAGACAACACTTAATCAACACATACATACATTACCAGTTAATCCTACGAGACTAGATACGACAGATAGAACAAAGACAACACTTAATCAACAAAGACAACAAAGCAACAAAATAATAGTCCTTTGTACATGCATCGTTGAGCAACACAGACATACACAAAAGTTTTCATTTTTACTCAAAACGAAATCGAAAATAACTAGAGAAAGAGAAGAGAATACAAACCAGTTTCGACTCCGATTAGAAACTCAGCGATTCGACAGGGAGAGAGAGAGACGAGACGGGAAATAAGAAATAGGGTTAGGGATTACAGGAAAGATTTGGGGTTATGGATTAAAGTAAGAGATTTGGGGTTAGGGTTTCGCGAATCAAAAGAGATAGAGAGACGAGACGAGAACAGATTTGGGGTTAGGGATTAGGGAAGAGATTTGGGTTAGGGATTACAGGAAGAGACGAGACGGGAATCTAAAGTGAGAGACGAGAGGAGACGTGAATCGGGGAGGATTAGGGTTCGTGGTGAGAAGAGTTTTGGGATAATTTTCCGAGAGAGAGAGACGAGAGTGAGAAGAGTTTTGGGATAATTTTAGCTTTAGCGGGCTAAACACAAAATTTTGGGCCCAATTTTTGGGTTAAGGAGGGAATCAGAAAATTTTTGGGTTAAGGAGGGAATAAGAAATTTTTTTGGAGGGAATCATAAATTCTTTTTGGTTTATTAGGCAATCACAAATTCTTGGTGGTTTAATGATTATTAAGGTAAACAAAAAGGAAATATGGTGCATTACATATATAATAATACAATATTAATTTAAAACCGATTTGAAAATTACATTGAAACATGAAATGTAATTAATAGGGTTCTTCTTCGACTTCATCATCGTCATCAGAAGACGATAAATTACACATAAATTCATCTTCTGGTTCTTCATCTTGGACATCATGATCGAGTTGAATTGGCCTTGCTTCCCGATGTACCAAATTGTCAACTACAAGATCTTCAATGGTAGTCAACATCACAGCATCATCGTTTATTTCTTGCAAAAGAGTCGGTTTGTTGTCTTCATATTCTCCTGAAATATTTCCCCTCGGAGAAACTTTTAGAACATTAAGCCACAACTGTTTTGGTTTTTTCTGTATGGATATGGGACATAGCAAACTTGATCCCCTTGAGAGGCTGTAGAACATCAAAATGTATAGCATAACTCAATGGATTAACATAGATATATATATATATATATATATATAAGACCTCACACTTAAGTATGTATATATACATACATACCTAGAATAAATGGTTCGTATTTAGCATATCTCCTCGATGAAAGAACATCAACAACACCGCCATTGCTCCTCCGAGTGCCTCTACCAATAACAGGGTCATACCAGTTACACTTGAAAAGTGTGATTCTCAAATTGACAATCCCCTCATACTCTAGTTGTATGATATCTGTCAAGATCCCGTAGAAATCAGCTTCATCAGATGCATTACTATATTTTTCGCCTTTAACACATATCCCATAGTTACATGTCTTTCGTCCCATATCGTGACTTTGGGTGTGAAACACATATCCTCTTGTGAAATAGATGGGCCAGGTTTTGACCTTATTCACCGGTCCATGCACTATATCCTGGACCCATAGAGGAAAAGGACTTGTAGGATTTCTGTCGTTCCAGTAACATACATAATCCTTCACCCATGTGGAATATTTGTCAGCTCTTTTCACGGAGAGTTCTTTCTCGGAGAGGTCTGGATATGTAGCGGAAATCCAATCTTCGAACATACTGTGAAATATATATAAGTAATCATAGTGGAAATATATTTAAATACCTGACAATGCAAGGTGGACGTTTCGTTCTAGGAGTTCTGTAAAGACAAATGGAACTAGCCGCTCCATAAAAACATGGCAGTCATGACTCTTCATGCCCGAAAACTTTCCCTTGTCGAAATCTACACAACTAGCCAAGTCTGATGTATAACCGTCTGGGAATTGTACCGTTTTCACACATTCTAATAATCTTTTTCTCTTGAATTCTTCCAATGTGTATACTGTAAAAGGAGCTTCACCATTCGCATCAAGATGTAAGTGTGCCTGATCACAGAACCACTCTATATCCAATCTCGACTTGATGTTGTCTTTCGATTTTCCCGCCACACTCATAATAGTATTCATGATGTTGTCAAAAAAATTCTTCTCTATATGAATCACGGAAAGATTATGTCGGAGGCTGAGGTCCCTCCAGTACGGCAACTCCCAGAAGATGCTTTCTTTGTGCCAGTTATGCCACTTTCCATATCCAGGCTTCTTTTTCTCATGACCATTTCCACCGCACTCTGACGTTTTCAGAGGATTGACTTGTTGTATCCTCTCGGTGTAAACTTGATAACTGTTCAAAGACTCTGGTGGTTCATCATTCATAGCGGATATGCCCTTCAAGAAGTCTTTTTTATTCTTTCTTAGTGGATGGCCTCAAGGAAGAAACCTTCTGTGACAATCAAACCAACACGTCTTCCTTCCACTGGGGTGATAAAAAGCTTGTGTGTCTTCCATACAAATTGGACAAGGAAGTTTACCATGGGTCGTCCATCCTGATAACAAGCCATACGCCGGGAAGTCGCTTATCGTCCACATCAACACAACTTTTAACTTGAGATTTTGATTCAAGGAGACATCGTATGCATCAACTCCATTTGACCACAATTCTTTCAAGTCCTCGATAAGAGGTCGCAGGCAAATATCGAGACTGGCTCTCGGATGATTTGGCCCAAAATTCAGTATTGTAAGGAACATGTACTCTTCTTTCATGCACATACCAGGGGGTAAATTATAAGGAGTCAATATCACCGGCCATAACGAATGATTACGAGTCATTCCAAATGGATTGAACCCATCGGTGCATAATCCAAGATAGAGGTTACGAGGTTCTTCTGCAAACCGGGGATGTTGATCTTGGAAATTTCTCCACTCCGCAGCATCAGAGGGATGAGACATTTCCCCCTCTTTTGCTTGGTGCTCAGCATGCCATCTCATTGCCGATGCAGTCTTCTCGCTCTGGTACATTCTCTTCAATCTGTCGGCAATAGGTAGATACCACATACGACTATATGGTATTCTGGTTCGTGAACATCGTCCTGTGTTAGGCTTGTATCTTGGTGCTCGACAAAAGTGACATTCCTCCCACTTCTCATCCTCTTTCCAGAAGATCATACAATTGTTTATACAAACATCAATTCTATGATATGGGAGGCCTAAATTGCCCATCAATTTCTCTGTCTCGTAATGTGAACTGGTTTCCTGATTTCCATCTGGTAAAACCTCTTTAACCAAGGAGGCCCACGAATCTACACACTTTTTGCTCATGTTATAATCTACCTTATTCTTGCATAAACCGAGCACCTAAGGATAACTTCGTGTGACCTTCACGACAACCATCGTATAATGGGTTCTTTCCCAGCTTCTAACAAGTCGTAAAACTTTTGTGGATGGTTACGTACGGGTTCTTGATCATTCAGATAACTATCATCTTGATAATAGTTATAATCACCTTGATGATGATCGTTGCCTTGGAATGCATCATTCACCATATCCACAAAACTATCTTCTACTACATTACCCATTTATTCTTCACTCCCACCTATATGGGTTGTATTAACATCACTCGTTCCTAAATCCATTTCGATATCTTCTCCATGCTTATACCAAACATAATAATCCGGCATAAATCCTTTACTAAACAAAAGAAACGAAACTTTTCTCCCTGGCAAACAGCTGTCGTTTCTGCAGCGATTACAGGGGCAAAAAAACATACCATTATTGCTTTAAGCGAAAGGCTGATTATTTGCAAATTGTATGAATTGATCCACACCCGCTTCAAACTCTGCCGAGAAATTTCCCGTCTCTTCATCGATCCGCTTATACATCCACTCCCTATAATTGTAATTCCCAGAATTTTTTTTGAAAAAACCCCTTATTTCCTCTCCAATTTTTTTTTTCTTTTTCGAAAATGATGTTATGTGCTCGGCTGAGGGAACAAAATGTGGAGTTTCATATATATAGTTTAAAAGGCGACTGAATGGCGACTGAATGACGGCTGATTAGCGACTGTTTTGTGACTGCATAGTTTTGGTCGGTAAAATTAGGTACAAAATATTTAAAACGTGCTTTTTCTCTACCGACATACTTCGTAGTCGCATAACAGTCGCTATTTAGCGACTGTTATGCGACTAACATTTAGCGACTTATTAATAGTCGCATATCAGTCGCTAAATAGCGACTGTTATGCGACTGAATTGTTTAGTCGCTAAATAGCGACTGATGTGCGACTAATATTTTTAGGTCGCTAAATAGTCGCAGAATAGTCGCAGTTTAGTCGCTAAATTTAGCGACTACGAAATCAGTCGCTAATATCCTATTTTCTTGTAGTGCACAGCCTGCACGCACACACGGACGACGGCAGAAGGTAGAAGCCAGATCATGAGTATGTTGGGATTATGTCCTGAAATCATATTGTACTTACTCTGATGATAGTTGTATCGTCGAGATCGGACATTTCATGTGATACTAGGTGGTCATAATGTTTTGCAAGAAGCCGCTTATGACAAATGAGTTGTAACTCATTGCTAATATTATGTGAACCTACAGGGTCACACACCTAAGCAAGCTGGATGCACTTTGTATGAGATTGATCATTGGCATATGGTCTGGTCAATGTGTATTGGATACACATTGAAATCGAGTTTTAAGAGGTGTGTCGATCGACACCATTGGGTGTGTCGATCGACACAAGGCTGGTTACGAAACTGATGTTTCAGTTTGATGACTTAAACGAATTGGATTAATTCAATGATCGGTTTTAGTCATTCCAGGTCTATATAAAGGCTTATATGGATGACCTGGAACCCGAGCCGTCGCAGAGAGTTTTTCTTGACAGAAAAACGCAGCCACCTCTAGAAACACATAGAATCCCAGACGATCCGAATCCCGGCACTACATCCCGGCGGATTCCAGATTGTGTGCGTGTGGACTGCAGTAGAGGCGCAGCATCTGAGGCGCTGGAGATCTTGTTTATCTGACCCAATTCCGCTGCAAAGTTCCAGGTAAACACGAGATCATCGGTAAGGATTCAATTAACTAAACCCTAGATCCTAGGCTTCAGGAACTGGATGGAATTCTGAAACTGTTAGAATTGGCCCAAGTTCCTTCAGTGGTATCAGAGCCTTAGGGTTTAATCATTGAATCTGAAGCATGGAATTCAAATAATGATGTATTTGAATAGGTTGATGCTTGTTGATTTTCGTTTTGATAAATATAATCTCGGATTTTGTTTGTATCGAAAACGATAAACTTGTGTTTTCGCACAGTGTCGATCGACACAAGTTTGTGTCGGTCGACACACCGCGAAAACGATTATAAAATTTTAGGGTTTTCGCACAGTGTCGATCGACACAAGTTTGTTTCGGTCGATGCACCGTGAATACGCTTATTAAAATTTGGGTATCGATTTTTAGAGATCGCACTGGGTCGATCGACACACTGGGTGCATCGATCGACACAGGCTGTGCGAAGGGATAGATCGGTTCAATTGGATTGAACTGGTTATCTCGCATGGTTAAATTTCCTGATACCCTACTGTGTCGATCGACACAGGTTTAGTGTCGGTCAACACAGACCTTGCGATTGGTTGATCGGTTCAATTGGATTGAACTGGTTATCATGCTTGGTTAAGGTAGATCAGATCGGTTTAAATTGGATGAATTGGTTCAATTGGATTGGACTGGTTATCTCAATTAGTATAAACCGATTTGATTGGATAAGATCAGTTTGATTGGATAAGTCGGTTCAATTGGATTGGACCTGTTATCGCAATTAGTTAAAACTGATTGAATCGGTTCAATTGGATTGACCGGTTATCGGGTTTTGTTAAGGTTGGATGTGAACCATAATCGTTTGGTTATTGAACCAAATGATTGACAAACCGAACCAAATGACCTAACCCACTTTTGGTAGAATAATTAAAACTCAATTAAAATTAAAAGTTAAACGTGTTCTAAACCTATTGAATATACATTGGATGTGTATTAGATCAAAGCTTAGTTTCAGTGTGGTCAACTGTCAAGACTCATTTCGTTGTTGTGATAGTCTTGCCAAGAGCTTGGTGTCCACAATTACATGAGTAAGGCAGGTAGTTGTGTTGATGGTCTTGCAGTGCTTGACATCAACAATTACATGACCCAAGAGATTGATTTACTAACCTTTTGGAGTTTCGTTTCCTCAACTAAATATCAAGTGACCTTGATGTCTTGCCCAAATCTTGTCTACTGTCAAGACTCATTTCATTGTTGGATAGTCTTGGAGTCCTTGGTATCCACAATTACATGAGTAAGACAGGTGATCATTGATAGACTTGCAGTGCGACTGTCAATGATCACGAGACTGAAGAGATTGGTTAACTTGACTGGGCTATCAGAAGTTCTGGGCCCAGACGTCAGAGTGGATGAAACATGGATTGGCTTATCCGCGACCAAGAGTTGTACTGGGTACAATTAGCAATGATTTGCTTACCTAGATAACTAAACTTTGGGTGATGGCGAGTCGTCCACTCAGATTTTAGTGCAGTATGGGTCTTGGATCATTATATTCATAGAGGAAACATTGTTTGAATATAATGCAAGTTTTCTTATTAGATAAGATTTCTCATTTCCTGAACTTCATAACTAAAACTTTTCTTTTCTTAGTTTTCAGCCTATGTCTAAACCTACTTTCTCGTTGCAATCCGTCCTTGAGAAGGACAAGTTAAATGGATCAAATTTCCTGGATTGGTATCGTAATTTGAGATTTATTCTCAAGCAAGAGAGTAAGGACTATGTCCTTGAGAAAGCTCTCTCTGAAAGGCTTGAGACCAATGCCTCGCATGCAGTATATGAGGCTTGGAATAAGCATTATATTGATGTGTTAGATGTGTGTGGTTTGATGTTGGCTACCATGAACTCGGACTTAAAGAGTCAATACGAGAACATGGAGTTGCCAATAGAGATGATCACCAGCCTGAAAATGAAGTTTCAGGATCAGGCACGAGTTGAGAGATACCAGATGGTTAAGTCTCTCATTGGGTGCAAGCTACCAAAGGATGCTCCAGTGAGTCCTCATGTCATTAAAATGATGGGTTACATTGATAACCTGGGGAAACTGGATTGTCCTGTTAGCCTAGAGTTGGCTACTGAAATCATCCTGCAGTCACTGCCGTCTAGTTATGATAAGTTTATCAAGAGCTATATCAAGAATGGCTTGACGAAGACGTTGACTGAGCTGCATGGCATGCTCAAGACAGCTGAGCAAAACATCATAAAGGGTAAAAGGTTTGAGAAATCTTGTGTAGACAAGGGTGGAAGCAAGGTCGTCCAGATTTGGAATCAGGATAAGCATGTGTCATCTTATAAGCCCAAGTCTGGCCCATCTGATGTTGGTAAGTGCTGCTACTGTGAAGAGTTTGGGCATTGGAAGAGAAATTGCATTAAATTCTTGGAAGGTTCACAAGAGATGGAGAAGATGTACGGGACTTCTTTTTCCTTCAGGTATTGTGTTATTACTTCAAGTTCTACGTAGGTATTGGATACCAGTTGTGGTACCGATATTTTTGAAATATGCAGGGCCTAAGCAACAGTAGAACGTTGAAGAAAGGACAAGTGGAACTGCGCGTCTGGAATGGAGCAATGGTTTCTGCATTAGCCGTAGAGATCCTCCACTTGTAGGAGCCTTTCAAGCTTGGTTTTTGAATTAAGTAATTGCTGCTATGTACCTGCTTTAAGCAGAGATGTCTTTCATTTTCTTGTAAGAATTTGAATGTTTTTCATTTTGATATAAGACAAGTTTTGCTCTTTTGATCTTGATGAAATATTCTATGGTAGCACCCCTTTTGATAATTGGGTTTTATATCTTAAACCAATGTTCGACTGTATATAACATAAACACCAAACGATTTAAGTATGATGACTAGAACTCGACTTTTCCTTGGCATAGTCGTTTAAACCACATGGAGTGAAGCGAATTCAGAAGATCCATAGTTATGGGCTTTTGGGCTCATTTGATTATAAATCATATGAGATATGAATTCTGCTTACTGGGCCAAATGACTAAGGCTTCTTTAGCAGAGCTAAAGAAAAAGTGCCAGAGGAAAACTTCAGTACTTCATTACCTTTATTGATGACTTCAGTAAGTATGGCTGTGTTCATTTGATGAGACATGAGTCGGAATCCTTTGAAATGGTCAAAGAAGTTCCAGAATGAAGTATAGAACCGATATGAGAGAAGTATTAAAGATCCTCGATTAGATCGCGGAGGAGAATACTTGAGTCAAGAATTGAGTGATCATCTAAGTGAGTGTGAAGTCGTCTCACAGCTCATTTCTCCTGGAAAACCTAAATGGTGTTTCTGAGAGAAAGAATCGGACCTTATTGGATATGCTCCGATTAATGATGAGTCACATGAATCTTCCATTATCCTTTTAGAAATACGCTCTAGAAATGTATGTGTTTATGCCAAATAGTTTTCTATCAGAATCAGTTGAAAGACACCACATTGGATGTGGACTGGAAGGTTTCCAAGTATGTTTTCCTGATTAATTGGGATTGCAAGGTTTATGCAAAGCAGTTGTCAACAGACAAGCTTGAACCCAAATCTGATAAGTGCTACTTCGCCGGTTGTCCTAGGGTAACCGAGGCTCATTACTTTTGCAACCAATCCGAGAACAAAGTTTTGTTGTTCGGAACTCTGTTTTTCTAGAAAGAAAGTCTCTTTCCAAGAAGAACAGTGGGAGTAGAAGTACAGCTCGAAGAAATTCGAGAAACACAGGAGGCTGCTCAACCTGTTGAGGGAGAGCAGCGGTTGGATCTACGAAGTGCTGTAGGACCGACAACTGTGGAGCCTGAAGTTTGCATATCCGAATGGATCCGTCACTAACCCGAGAGTGATTTCTCGTAACCAATTGCCGTGATCTATTGATCATTGAAAAGTGACGAACTTGCAAAATTCAAGAAGCGATGGTGAGCCCCAACTCCGAAAATTTGCTAGGTATGCATGTTAGCTTCACCGATCCATTTCTGGATTGAAGCAAACATCTTGGAGTTGGAATCTACGTTCTGTTAAAACGGTCAAAAGTTTTGACTTGATCAGGAACGAATAGGAACCGTGCGTTTACAAGTAGACTAGTGGGAGCGTAGTTGCATTTCTCACATTGTATGTATATAACATACCAATTCTCATAAACGACGTTCCGTCGCTTAAGTCTTATGTGACTTGGGTCGGAAGTTATTTTCAACGATGGACATGGGAGAAGCCGCGTGAGTTCTTGGAATAAGGATCTATTGAAATAGATTGGGTAGGCTTATTGGATCGTGTCAGAATCCTTATGTAGATAAGGTATTGGACAGTTCCAATATACATGATTCCAAGAATGGCTTCACACCAAAGGTCTTATGGCAATAATATTAGCAAGATGAAGTATCTTGGACACTGGCTGAGCTAGTATGTATGAGTGTGATTCCTTATGCTTCTGCAATAGAATCCATTAGGAATGCCATATTTTGCGCTCGTCTAGATGCAGCTTACGCATAAAGCATGACGAGAAGATACCAATACATTCCGGTAAAAGTCACTGGACAGTTGTAAGAAATATCCCAAGTGTTTGAGGAACACTAAGGATAGGTTCTTGTTCAACTGAGGAAGTGACGAATCTGTTAAAAGTAGTTAGACGGACAAAGATGACTCCCGGTTCCCACCTGGTTATGTCTCTTTGTCTGTGTAGCGGTGCTATCTGTTGGAAGGGCTCCAAGCAGAGGACCGTAGAATAGTGCTTATTAATGAATGGCGGTATGGTTTGTTGGAATGGTTCCAAGCAAGGACACCGCAGCCTCTTTCACAACCTAAGCACGAGTTTTATACTATTGTTGTAGGTACTAGATATCTGAAGACGTGGTCTTAATTCTAGTGGGAGTTATGTTAGTTATGATGTTCACATAGACATGCTATGGTCATGTTTATGAAAAACTGACATCAACATTATTTGATTATTGGATAATTAAATAATGGTCCCAAAGTATTTTATGTTCATTTTATAGGTCATCAAGTTGAGGACTTGATCATGAAACCCTATAAATGAAAGATGACATAAAATTATGTTTATCCCTGGTCGTAGGTTGTTAAAGTGGGACACTAACAACCGTTAAGACTAGTATGTGAGGTGATGTATGACTAAGTTTCATGGAGTCATTGATATGAGTATCAACGTCAATCACATAGATATATGTTGATGAACATATGATCGGACATGACCCGCTAATGAGAACTCTACAGGATAGTTATATCAGTGTCATGAGAGGTTCTCATTACGACTATAGAGTATAGTCCTTAGACCTGAGTTCATCATGCTTTCTAGCATGTGAATTGGTACGCTTTGACCTTGTCAAACGTCGTTCTGTAACTGGCGGCTATAACGGCATTGCTTAGGCGTATCATGAAGTGTGTGTAGAAACAGGGATGGAACAAGAAGGGATTTGTCCCTTCTATATAACAGGAGATAAATATCTCAGGGCCCATCGAAGATTTGATACTGAGAGAATGCATGGCCGTGCTCAAACGAGGTGATTGTCAGTCGTTTGTTTTATCAGTATAGATCAGGAGTTCGAGGAACATGATGTTGGCTATAATAAGGATGACACAGTCTCTTGCCTTATGCCATATCGAGATATAGCGATAAAGGGATTATGGGAATAGATGATTCCAGTACAAGTGGGAGATTGTTGGGATTATGTCCTGAAATCATATTGTACTTACTCTGATGATAGTTGTATCGTCGAGATCGGACAATTCATGTGATACTAGGTGGTCATAATGTTTTGCTAGAAGCCGCTTATGAAAAATGAGTTGTAACTCATTGCTAGTATTATGTGAACCTACAGGGTCACACACCTAAGCAAGCTGGATGCACTTTGTATGGGATTGATCATTGGCATATGGTCTGGTCAATGTGTATTGGATACACATTGAAATCGAGTTTTAAGAGGTGTGTCGATCGACACCATTGGGTGTGTCGATCGACACAAGGCTGGTTACGAAACTGATGTTTCGGTTTGATGACTTAAACGAATTGGATTAATTCAATGATCGGTTTTAGTCATTCCAGGTCTATATAAAGGCTTATATGGACGACCTGGAACCCGAGCCGTCGCAGAGAGTTTTTCTTGACAGAAAAACGCAGCCACCTCTAGAAACACATAGAATCCCAGAGGATCCGAATCCCGGCACTAGCATCCCGACATATTCCAACTTGTGTGCGTGTGGACTGCAGTAGAGGCACAACATCTGAGGCGCTGGAGATCTTGTTTATCTGACCCAATTCCACTGCAAAGTTCCAGGTAAACACGAGATCATCGGTAAGGATTCAATTAACTAAACCCTAGATCCTAGGCTTCAGGAACTTGATGGAATTCTGAAACTGTTAGAATTGGCCCAAGTTCCTTCAGAGTAGCCCATACCCAGAAACCAGTAGAGGCAGCCGAACCCAGAGACTGCGACGAGCTGAAGCGGACACACAATCTAACCACACCTTTCGACCGCGGATGAGGGCCAAGGGGGACACAAAACCAAATCAATCAGAAGCGTCAAACCTGAACAAGCCCAAGCTTCAAACCCGAGATCCTTCAACAACACTCCAGCAGCGCAAGGAGAAGCAGAGTGCTCAATCATGTACCGTCCAAGGACAGAACCAGAACAACGACATAGAAACAAAGAAATAGGCATACCATCCAGCTGACACAGAACAAGCGGGTGAGAGATTAGTCGCCGGCAAGAGAACCTACCTTTGACAAGACGTTTCCGGCGAGAGGGAAGCCATAGGAGGAGGAGATACCGCCGCAACGAACTGTAGGGGGACTCGGAGAAGAAGACTCGTACATCAGGATAATCCGTCCTCGAGATTCAACCCGATAAGAGCAAAAATCCAAGACCAAAAAAGAAAGGAAAAACACTGCTACTGAGCATCCCTCAACCCGGCGAAGAGGCATAGCTCGATCGGGAGTCGCCAGAGCAAGAGGAGAGAGAGCACTGGCCGGAAAAATCTCGCCGTCCTCGAAACAAGATGAAGAACCGGACAGAGAGAAAAATCTCATGAAGCGCCGGAGACCCGATCTAGGAACACCACGCCGATGAGAACCAGTCGGCGACAAGCCCGATTAAACCACAAACGACGACCCAGATCCACAAGCCCTGCAGAAAAACCCAACCGATGAGGAGTATAGAGAGAAAGAGGAGAGCGAGAGGGGCCCTCTCACGGCGGCGGTGAGAAGCACCGTCCACCGGAGAGGGAGATCGTGGCGGTTAAGAGCAACGGCGGCGAGAAAGATATTGCCTCTCAAAGGCTTTTAGAAGAATATAAAAAACTTGTATAATCTAATACTACGTAAAAAAAAAAAAAAATACTATTGAGTTTATAATTGAATTGATAGAAGGTTCATAACTCATACATATACTATTTATCAATGACATATTGATAACACCAAATAATTCAAATCTTCCAAATTATTATCACAATAATATATATATATAATCTTTATCAAAATAAAATATTTATGGAAATTTTTTGTTTGGGGTTTCACTTTATAACCGGATTTCATTTCATAATCGGACTTTTATAGTCCATACACTATAAGAAAACATCGTTTTTGCGACTGCACCTTGCGACTATACTTGTAGTCGTAACATATGACCATTATTAGGGGACAATATTGCTACTATTTTGCGACAACGGATATATAGACGTGTGTTAGTCGCTTATATACGACCAAAAATGATTGTCGCTAATTTAGTCGTCGATTTACGACTGATTAACGACCATTGTGTCGAGACCGGAATCAATAGTCGCTGGCTAGTCGGTGATACAGCGACTATTTTTTCGTCTGATGTTAAGAGTCGTAGAACAATCGCGAATTGGTCATTACATGGACGGCTAATTCGCTAGTTCAGGTATAGTAGTAACCAAGTCTTTTAATTGTGCCTATTGAAATGAATAATATTCAACTCATTATTCGTGTCGCAAAGTAGTCGAATATGGGTAGTATCATATAGTATTTTTGGATTTAGTAATAATAATATGAGATAGTTTGGTCTTCTGTAATCCATGCATACGATGTGTTATTGAATGAAAACTTTAAATGTGCAAAATACTTTTATTGTTGTATCATAAATGAAATATATACTTTGATATTGAATTTAACAATAACCAAATTGATCAGGGTTAGATTCGACATGCTATTTAAATAATGTAATAAAAAAAGAGAATATGATCTATAGTGGACAGAAAAGTTGTAAAAATTAACGACAAATGTGTTTTAAAAGAAACATAAAGACGATCAACATATCATCTAACCAAAAAAATAACAAATTTTAATAAGGTCTTCTAAAACAGGTACATAATTTAGAAGATATTGAACTAGGACATAATTTCTCTTCAGGATATTGGTCAGATACTTTGGAAAGCTACAAAATAGAAAACAATGTATGAATTCTGGAAAACATATAAAGCATATACATAATGAGTTGCATTAGGTTTATATCCAAAATCTGTTGAGAAATTCATTAAAGTCTGGATTGTTGGTTTGATCATACATAATCGTTGACATCCCTTCTTCTCCTTTGACCCAAGTTACACCTAATTAAATAAATTTTATATGTACGCCATTAACATTTTAAAAATATAGAAATCAAAAGTATCATCAGTCCTAAATTCAGACATGTAATAGACCATGAGATCAATCTAAAAAAAAACTAATTTGAATTTCTAATCATACTCATTTCGTGCTTTCTGTAGAAGCACTGGAGAATCACAAAGAGATGTCTATCAGCATCCTTCCAAAAGCTTTTTATTAGTTCCTTAGCATCTTCCCCGATAATTAAACACCGAAGACTCCTGAGGCTAGAAAATATGTATTTTCAATTTCTATTATCAGAGAAAAACAACGAAACATATGTGAGGAAGATTATAGGCATTTGTTTAACTAACCTTAGGTCGCGAGTTGTAAACTGCAGCTTTTGTTCTGTCTAATAAGGTTGAAGGTTTTCAACACGTGTAACAATACCAAGGACATCGATAATAGAAAAATAAAATCATTTAGAAAACTATACCTCAATCTATTTATTTAAAAATATTATGTATACCACACATGCAAATAACATGATTAATATAATCCGATAAAGGAAACAAATGTATAGACTAAAAGTTACCTATAGGGTATTCATCACAGACTCTCCCATCTAATATATTCGGAAACGATTCAAATTGTATAAAATGACCTTCCGGAATATTATCATAAGTGGGGCAGAAAGATGTGTTTACCCCGAATATGAGCTTGAAATCGTGAGGGGCAACGACACATATTCCGGTGCTTGTACAACTCGAGCATTCACAAGTTTAAACCAACGACCCTCACACCATCTAGAGAAACACAATTTCTCAATAAAAGATGTAGGAACAATTGCCTCTATTTTCATACCCTAAATCAATAAACGAATACCTTAATAAAACATGCAATAACCCAATAAATAAAACAAATTATAGAGTAAAAGAAAGATTACCTCCTGATCGACCAAAATCGTTTGGATTTTTGGTTCTCCAATGGATGAAACACACATCCAAACACGAAAAAGAAGAACTTTTATGTCCTAAAAGCAAGGAATGAAGTTGTTGATTTGAGAAAATTTTCTGAAAGTCTGTGGAGCCATGGTTGAGAATCAGTTGGACATTTATGCTGCAAGGACCCTCCAATCTTGTAAGCTTGTGCTTATTTCTTACACATTAAATGAGAGACAAAAAGAATATTCAATGTTCCTCTCAACCGATATTATTAAATTTCCTTAACATGATAAGTTCGTATATACTCAAAAAAAAGAATATCAGATATCTAGAAAGATTCACAAAATTATAATTTAATTTCTCAAACCATCTTAAAACCAGTAAGATCATTTCACACCAACCATCAAACTGGCACTTATAGGTGTTTCTCTACAAGACCCCCATCAAATCAACACTAATAATGGTTAAATATATATCATGCAAAGGAGAGTTATGATGTTTGGTTAACTTGCTCTGTTTTTCATTAAATTGTGGCCATCAATTATCGACTTGATCATGCCACAACTTCATCCGTTTAGATTATATTAATGTTTCCACAGCCGCCTTGTAAATATAACTAAATTCGGTAGTTTTATAACTTGCTTATTTTTTCATTATTTGAAAGGTCGATCGCTACATAATCTACTATATTTAACAAACTATATATTAATAAGGATCTTCATAGAGATAATGGGGCCAAATTCCGAAATTATCTCACATGATTGTGGAGAAGAATAGTGACTCAAGGGTCCAAAAGCATGTATCGCAGATGTTTGTACCTTTGAAACCATTGTCCCACCAACTCAACCCAGTCTTTATCGGAGCACACAAACATCTATAAAGCCATTTTATATCGAATCCTATTCCCTTCTTATAGAACAGTGCACACTGTCTGTCTGACCGTCCATACCTTTGTCTCATAGTTATCTTAACACGTTCTCGAGTTGCAAATTCGAGCTCGATGATGGACCCACGGTTCAAAACTTCTCCAATTCCATAAAACACCCACATGAACATGGAGTCCGTGTATATCCCCGTCTCCCATCCACTATCTGCCGATCATTTGATCATAGCCTCTCCTTTAACCATCCGGTCGATGGAGGTCAACGATCGGTCGACCCAACAGTCGCAATATACAAAAAGACACATACCTCTGAGAAGAATAGCAGAAGGGTTTTCGGATTCCAGACATGTTTTGGCCAATTTAGTTATAACCCTAGGTGGGCACCAGATACCTTCATCAGTAATGTTGAAGAAGTATAGATCGACCGACTTATAGAAATTTGAGCTTTCTCCGACGTTTTGCATCGTAGTGCATGTTGCTTTCATCCAAGCCAAATAGTGTATCCCTTGGTTATCGTCAATGACGGCAAGAAGGATTTTTTTGGATATCACTAGGAACAAAATCCATTGTCGATTTTGGATAGAAAATATAGAAACAGGCAAAGGAGAATTTTAAAAATAATATTGTAGAGTATTTGAGATAGGTATTGTTTCTAAGGCATACGCAGATGTTTATTTATAGATCGGATCCAACCTTTGGATTTTTCATAAATTTAAATAGTATTTATGTTATTGTTATTTATTAATTAATATGCATCTGTTGGCGTGCATCTTCGGCTGGAGTATATGTACATGATAAAATCTAATTCGCTAGGTAATGATATGTAATGTCGCTTCACCATTTATTGCAATTCAAAATTTATTACAAAAACGCCTTGTTACTTGCATGGAAATATTGTTGAAAATTTATTTAGGTAAATGTCCTTTCAATTTATTCCTCGCGCCTTTTTTGCAAAAAATCAATTATTCAGTCATAAAATACTCCTGAAGTATTATCATTTTTACCCAAAGATAATGCATATATTCCTTACGATTAAAATTTGCACATAAATGAATACAACATATAATAGTAGTCTCATTTTAGCACATTCTAGTCAACACTTAATAATATTTAGCAAATGAAGGATATTCAAGAATCTAAACAGGGTCAAATTCCGAAAACTTTGCAGCAGGAGTCTGAAGTAAAACAATGACTCTCTGGACCAAAATCATCTGTCGCACATGGTTGAACCCTTGAAACCAAAGTCCCACCAACCCTTCCAGGTTGTTATCGGAACACACGTTCTATTATAAAGGCCATTGATATTTACACTCGCTTCCTTTCCAAAGAACAGAGTCGAAGGCATTTCTGGCCATACACGCCTATCCTTTCTAATTATCTTTATACGTATCCAAGTGGCAAGTTCACAGTCGATGACGTTTCCACTGTTCAACACTACACCATCTCCATAAAAAACACGCAAGAGCATGGAGTACGTGTATATCCCTGTTTCCCATCGGCTATCTGCTGATCTTTTGATCATTGCATCTCCTTCAACCATTCGGTCGCTGTAGATAAAGCAACACATAGCTAGGAGGAGAAGAGCTGCAGGGTTTCCTGATTGTAGACACATCTCGAATAAATCTTGTTTATAATGAGGTGGGCAATCAAAGAGATTTAAGTTAATAAAACCGTAGAATAAATCGATATACTTGTAGAAATTTTGACTCTGTCCAAAGCTATGAAGCGCCTTGCATGTTGTATTCGCCCTTATAAAATAGGGTACACCTTGTTCACCATCAATGACGTTAAGAAGGATTTTTTGAAATAACATCACTTGTAAGGTAATCCATTACGAATTTGGTAATGAAGAGATGGAATGAAAAAAGGAATTTTGACAAATAAAAAAAGCTTTCAATATTTAAGAGTTCGAAGCAACCACCAGAGTTTATTTATGGAGACAATCCAAGCTTTGGGTTGTCTAGGCTGTATTAATTATGTATATATTCTTATCACTAAGTCCCAACTAACAGCATTCATGATCATGGTGTTAATGGGTAACTTTCCATTTCTGGTTTTAAATTATTTTTTTAGGTATTTGAGATTTATCTGTTTTGCTAATGGCTTAAACAATATATGTTATTTAGTAGTTCATCTTAGTCATCTATTTATATACAATAATTATACCAAGTCACATATCTATCTTTGAAACAGGAGAAGAATGGGGGTGTCAAAGGTTGTGATGAACATTTAATATTCTTCTTGTCTGCTTATCTTTCGTCTAAGGTTTATGGTTTAGGGTTTAAGGTTTATTATTTATGGTTTAGGGTTTAATGAGCATGTCAAAGATTTTGGGGCTTAGGGTTCAGTATTTATGGTTTAGGGTTTAATGTTTGGGTTTTACAGTTTAGGGTATAGGGTCATATGCAGTTTTAGTCTTGGATATTGTCAAAACTTATTAATTAATGCTATTACAATATGTCTTAATAAATATTATAAAAATTATATATATAATAATAAAACACACGTAAACACAAAATGTTACAACGTTACGTAAAAAATACCAATTTAATTAAGAACCACAACCGATTACTCATGAGTAAATTTTCAAAATTTGGCGTAATTAATTAGGGAAACCAAACCTAATTTTTTAGTCCAAAACTTTTCAATTACCCGCCTTAACCCAACAAATTTCGACTAAGTGTCGAGAAACAATCATTTACTGCAAACATAAACCCTGATTTTATTTTTTTCTTCCCCTTCTCCAAAATCTCCTTCGAATCATCTCGCATATTTTTTTCTCTAGATCCTCCTTCCTACCAACTAATCTCTAACTGGCATCTCTTATTTAAATCTCTTATTCGAGGTTCTCAGTTTCATTGCTATCGACCCTCTCAATTTCTTCTCTGAAACTCTGCGTGATACGATGCCTCAATAGGGAAAGAGAGGAGGAGGAGCTCGTAAGATGTTAAACATTCCAAACGTCACTCAGAGAGCCGTTGGGTCCAAACCCATTGGTTTGAAAAAAAACGCAAAGCCCTCTTTCAACCTAATACACCTTCACCCCGAATCTCGTTGATGCTCCAACTCATACCACTCAAAGTTCACAAAAAAACCAGCTAACCCCCCAAAAGTCAGCATCAGTACCCCATGTACAGGACTATCCACCGCCAAGACAACTATTCCAGAACTTGACTACTAATCAACCTGAAATCGAAGCTTCTCCGGTGTCAGAAGATGTCCAGAACAACCAGGACCCTATTGAGGATGCCCCACCTTTGCCAGTTCACCAATCTCAGGCTCAAAGTCATCCATCTTCTAAAGGTCACAACTTCCTCGACGAATCTCTTAATGTTTTGCCTGACCTCAAGGAGGACACACTGCGGGCTCTGAATGCTCTGCTTCGGTGCCAGACAGAGAAACGTTTACCACCGTACTCTCTCCCACTCCGATGCCAGGCACGACTTGGTATGGTTATTTTCATGTACTGTTTCTTCAGCTGTTGATATTCTCTGTATGGGTTTTTTGTTCTTGTCTTATACCTTTCGCAATGGGGTGTTTTTAAACCGTCTAGTTTGTTTATGAATCTGACTGTTGGTTTGCTTATGACTTATACTGATCTAAAGAGTTCGAGTCTCTGATTGTTAGGATGTCAATCTTGTACATATTTCAGGTTTACTCGTGACAGAGGATCGAAATTGGTTCGGAATATTACAAAAAAAATTACAATCAAATTTGATAAAGAATACTATAGCTGGTCACGTATGCCTCGTGATAAAGCAGAAAAATGTTTCCTCGAGTTCGCTGTACATTTTTCTCTCATATACCTTTCATATATACCTTGCATGTGTTGTTTTCACTAATGCTATGCTTATTCTATTTGTATTCTAGAAAACCCACCATTGGGATCCCTTGATAACAGGGACAGTTCAACAGTATTTCTAGGAGATCTGTCAACGACAGTTAAAAGACATGATTAGCACGCGAGGACTAGACGAGAGCAACCCAAGTGGATCTGCGAGACTCTCTGGAAAATGATGACTGATTATTGGGAAACTGAAGAAGCAAAGGCTAAAAGTAAGACCTATGCCAGTTGTCGTAATACTGACAGTGGAGGTCTCGGTCGTCACGTCCATTTCTCAGGGCCCAAGTCGTACCTAGAAATCAAGCTTGAAATAGAAAGTAAGCTTTTATTATATATATTTTGATCGGAAGCATGCAACTAGAAATTTCTACAATAATCCTTGTTTAAGGTATAACACTGCAAGAAGAGGATATGGAAGACCGGTTCATATTGGTGAGGTATTCGTCAGGACACATACAAAGGCAGACGATACGTCTGTTGATCGGAAGGCAGAGAAAATTGCTGCAACTTTCCAAAAGATCGTATACGATAAGTTGTTAGATCTCGATATAGAGACTTCAGAAGTTTCGAACGGTGCTGTTTCGAGACATCGGGAACTCTCACAAGATGAATAAGAGAGCATCTTCCTTGAAGTAAATAATATTTTTCACAATTCACATTTATAAAGTCTTGTTATGTTCTTTATTTTATCTTGTTTTGCGGACTGTCTTTAATTATAAAAAGTTACTGAGACTGATAGACGAGGAAATCCATATGGAGTTGGAAGTCTCAAAGAGTATCTTTTGAGGGATAAGCGCAAGCGGCCGGGAGACTCTTAAGAGTTTGTGGCCATGCAAGACCAATTGAAGGAAGCTCAACGTAAAATCGAAGATCAGGCTGCTCGTGAAGCAGATCATGCCCGAGCTGCGAATGAGTAGAAGGAAAACATCGAGTACCTTTCCTTGGTAGAAAAGTATATGCGGGAAAGTGATCCGCATTTTCTTGACTTCCTTCAGACTCATAGGCCATCAGCCAATACATACGGTCGTCCCCCAACAGGTACAACTTAACTCCATCTGCTTCATAGGTTACTTGTCGCTCTGCCTACCGATCTTCTTTTTTGGTGTATGATTTCGAAACTCCTTAATATTGGAGATTGCACATGTAGATAATCGTTTTTTATGTATGCAACACAAAACTATCAGGTTATCAATGTTTTCTTGAATCAAATATCTTATACATTGCTTCTATCATTCAAGTTGAAGTATCACCAATTACCAAATCGTAAAATTGACAAATGGAAAAACACCAAATTCCTATTTTCACGCAAAATTAACAGTCGTCAATTAATGGTAACAGCTCGGATCCGAACATCTCCTTTCTCTTTTCCCGAGAACATTCCATTCTCTTGGAAGTTTCGAGCTAAATGCATTCATTCAGAACTTCTGATCTGAATTTACTTCTCGTACTTTCCAAACGGATGTTCCACTTCTTCGGATGCGCAACTAGCCGCAATCCATCTTCGAAAGCATCAGCTTATACGTTCTTAGCCGTTAACCCAAAATCCTCTGACAAAGTTAGAAGAAATATGAATTTGGGCTCAACGTACAAAACTCATATTTCCGAGACTTTGTGCCGAATCAAGAAGTCTACGCTCCAAAGGACTCGGACCATCCGTTTTCGGCCAATTCGGAAAATAGGCTAAGCCGCAGAAAGATAGTCTTTAAAGTAAGAAGATAAACTTGAATAAGCAAAGATGAAGATATCTCCGAGCAGAAGAGGAAAATCCGAGATGAAAATGTAAATCTTAACGGAAATGGAAGGAGATGATAACAGGAATATTTCCGAATATCTTGCAGATGAAGATCCTCGAAGCCGACTTGCCGCAGCTATATTAGGAGATGGCATTCATACGATTTATCTATGAGATTTGTGTTCCCTAAAAGTTTGCTCTACAAGTTTTGACAGTGCGAGTTCCGACTCTCACAGTTTGGCGCAGTCTGTGGGGAAGAAAAATTTATGACACTTAAAAACCATCGATTAGCGGATCCAATGATATGGTTACCAAGGAAAAAACAAACGTAGCCGATCGACTAAACACCGTGACCAACAGTATGATTATTGGAGGATCACAAGACTGCCGAGACACAGTATCCTCGATCAAAGCTTACCAACAGCGAGCAAAAACGAACGCTCACTGGTCCATTCCTTCTCAATCTCCAAACGACGTAATAACGTTTGAAAAGTTCGAGACCGCGGACATCAATCGACCGCACAACGACCCGCTATTTATCGAGCTGATCATAGGAGATATGGATGTAGCTAGGATTTTGATCGATACTGGAAGTTCCGTGGATGTAATCTTTCGCGATACTTTAAGAAGTATGAACATCAGTTTGTCCGAAGTATCTCCAATCCCAAAACCCTTAATAGGATTTACGGGAGATACAACGATGACCCTCGGAACAATTAGGCTGCCGCTACGAGCTGGAGGAATAACCAAAGTTGTCGAGTTGTCAGTAGCAGACACTCCTGCAATCTACAACGTGATCATGGGAACTCCGTGGATAAATCCATGAGAGCTGTCCCGTCGACGTATCACCTCTGCTTGAAGTTTCCAACACCTGGTGGAGTCACGATAATATGGGGAAATCAAGCACAATCCCAATCTTGTTTAATGACCGAACACAAACTTGGGAAACCCACAATCGAGACCCCTGAAAAGCCGAAGTGACCACGGACAGAGCAAAACCAAGGATAGCGGAAAAATCTAAAAAAGTCGAGAAAGAGAAAGAGGAAGAAGAAGAAGTTGACGAGCCTTGCAAACTTGTGATATCAGTATGCATAGACGATGGCCGCCCAGAACGATGCGTTGACATTGGAGCAAACCTCGACGACTCGATAAAAAGGCATAGTATTATGTCTCCGAGAGAACGTGAACAGTTTCGCTTGGTTCGCAGAATATATACCTAGGATTAGCATGGACATCGCTTGTCACGAACTGACCGTGAACCCAACGATTAAACCCGTAAGACAAAAACGAAGAAAGCTAGGATCCGAGCGGACCAAAGCGGTCAATGACGAAGTTGAGAGATTCCTAAAAGACGGCTCAATCATCAAAGTCAAGTATCTAGACTGGCTCGCAAACTGTAAAATGGGGGTTTGCGTCGACTTCACGGATCTGAACAAGGCGCGCCCCAAGGACAGTTTTCCGCTACCGCACATAGATCGACTGGTGGAGGCGACCACGGGAAACAAACTGCTCACATTTATGGATTCTTTCTCAGGATACAATCAAATCATGATGAACCTAGATGATCGAGACAAAACCGCTTTCGTCACTGACAGAGGGATTTATTGCTACAAGGTTATTCCCTTCGGCCTAAAGAACGTTGGAGCAACATATAGACGATATGCTAGTCAAATCCCTCGGGGAAAGGATCACGTAGAACATCTATGGGAATGTTTCGAACAATTGGACAGGCATAACATGAAACTCAACCCGACCAAATACAGATTCAGAGTGGCATCCGGAGAGTTTCTCTGATACCTCGTGACTCACCGAGGCATCGAAGCAAACCCGAAACAGATCAACGCCTTGATTCAAATGTCCTTGTCGATAACAAGACGTAAACTCCAGGGACTAATAGGACGTGTAGCGGCGCTGAACAGGTTTATCTCGCGATCAACCGACAAATGTTTTCCTTTCTACGACACCTTAAGGGGCAACAAGAATTTCGAGTGGTCAAAAAAATGTTAATAAGCTTTCCAACAGTTGAAGAGATATCTGGCGAATCCGTCGGTATTGGCGTAACCAATTGAATGAGAACCGCTGTTCCTATACACGGCGATATCTACTACCGCAGTGAGAGGGGTTCTTATCATAGAAGATCGTGGGGAACAGAAGCCAATTTTCTATGTCAGTCAAACATTAACGGACGCGGAAACTCGCTACCCTCAAATTGAGAAACTAGCACTCGCACTAGTAATGTCGTCCGCTCGGAAATTAAGACCATACTTCCAATCTCATTCGGTCGTAATCCTAACAACCTTTCCATTACGGACAATCCTCCATAGTCCAAGCCAGTCCAGGAGATTAGCCAAATGGGCGATGGAACTCAGCGAGTTCGACATCGAGTATCGATCTAGAACATGTGAAAAGTCGGAAGTGCTAGCGGATTTCTTGGTCGAACTACCGCAAGAAGGGGCAGAAGAACTAGCAGAAGACTCAAATTGGTTGCTCCATGTTGACGGCTCCTCATCATATCAAGGTTCCGGAGTAGGAGTCCGCTTGACATCGCCAACCGGAGAAATCTTAGAGCAATCCTTCCGCTTAACTTTCCACGCTTCAAACAGCGAAGCAGAATACGAATCTCTAATTTCCGGGTTGAGGCTATTCCACTCTTTAAAGATTCAAAACGTACAATCGTTCTGCGATTCGCAATTGGTCGCAAGCCAATACAATAGAGAATACGAGACAAGGGACGAAAGGATGGAAGTGTACCTGAATATCGTCCAGGACCTGGTAAAACCACTCAAGAACTTCAAGCTGAAACGAATCCCTCGAGGAGAGAACGCACTCATGATATATCATTGTTTTTAGGACTATTGACCATGGTATATATCTTTGTGATCGAGTTTAGTGTGTTTTGGAGTCCTTTCATGTGTTTTACAGGTCTAGGTACGTTTGGAGCAGCTTTTGACATTATGGCACATTCTGGAGCTATTTGGAGCATTTGTGCGAGAAGAGGAAGTCACTGGCGAGAACAGAGCTCAGCATCGATCGACACACACTTAGTGTCGATCGATACACATCGTGGTCAGAGAATTCTCGCGAGTTAATGAAGACTTTGGATATTTGCAGCTTGACCCAGAAGTTTCTTATAATTACAAAGAATCCCAAAACGTTTTTAGTTATTATATTAGGTTTTTTAAGCCATTGTTTAGGCTAAGTTTTATTCTATCAGAGATTTAGAGATTTTTGGGCTGGTCTTGTACTCGATAGAGAAGAGATTTCAAACCCCAATTTTCTTTATTTCTTTTATGATATTCAGTATTCTATTCATCATGTCTTTTGTTTCATCTGCCATGCCTGAGTAGTTTACTAGTTAGGTTTAGGGATTCTCATTAGAGATTTCATGGAATATTAGGTTAATCAATTTGTAGGGATTCATACTTTCTAGTTCTTCATCTAGGATTGTTCTTAATGCTTAATCTGAATTAGCCATCCGGATTTATGATGTTAGGTTGATTTCCGCAACGAAAAATGGTTTAATTAACTAGAAAGAACCTAGATGAGCAATTTGACTATTTGCAAAGAAATTTGGCTTAGGAGAATTGTGATCGAAAGAACTTGAGATTAATGCATGTTTAGGATCTCTAGAATTCGCAACAAAGGTTGATTTGCTAGGTTGCTAGACATAGATAATACTCGCAACGAAAGTTTGTTTCTTATGCTTCTGTGATTTTAGTTCTAGAACAGTTCTTAATTTGATCTCGATTGATTGATTAGCCTGTATTCCTGATTTCCTGAGAACTCCCTTGACCTGAAGCTTCGCTTGATTGATTTACACCGTTAATTTACTTTCTTGCATTATTTACTGCTTATTCTCTGCTGCTGCTTAGCTTAATTCAAACCTCGATTGACACTGAACACAGACGAGTCCAGAAACCTGCAATAGTCCCTGAGCGAGTCTATAGGCCTCATGTACCCTATCCTAAGGCTCCTAAGAGGTCCAAACAGGAGTTAGATGAAGCTAAATTCATTAGTGTGATGGATAAACAGATTTTCAAGATCTCACTGGATGATGCTCTAAAGAAACACCCTTCTCTGGGGAAAAATGCAAAGAAGATGATCTCTACTGATGGAGATTTGAAAGAAGAGGTGTTGGTGTTATCTAAGCAGGTCAATTCAGTGCTACAGAACCAGATTCCAGAGAAGCTTCCAGACCCAGGAGTCTTTGTGCTAGACTGTTCCATCTTTAAAGACAGCATCAAGCGTTCTCTGTGTGATTTAGGATCATGTGTGAATCTCATGCCATACTATGTGGTTGTGAGATTGGGACTGATGGATTTTCAGCCTACTAGCATCTCTCTTATCCTAGCTGATCGATCGAAGAGGTTTCCAGAAGGAGTTCTTGTGGACATTCCTATCAGAGTTGGAAATAACTTAATTCCAACGGACTTTGTGGTGCTGCAGTATAATGTTGAGCCAGATGATCCTATTCTGCTTGGTAGATCCTTTTTAGCTACAGCTGGAGCAGTGATTAATGTGAGACATGGTTTGATTGATCTCCACCTGGGAGATGAACCTTTGCAGTTCAAGATGGATAAGATGCAGAGATCCACCATTAATGGACAGAGCTTCAGTATTGAGGTAGAGTCAGAGATTCAGATTGGATAAGAGAAGATGGCGGTTCATCCCGAACCTGCTCTAACATCTTCGAAACCTACAACTGTTACTAAGCAGAAAGCTCCAAATCTCTCTCTTCCACCCAAGCAAAGGTATGATTCCTATAGACTTAAGTCTCCTAATCCATCTGCCGAGAATGCAGGAAAACGCAGTACACCACCCACGCTTTGCTCCCACCCTGGTTCCATTCGCTTATTCCTTGGGGGGTCTCATAATTCTACTGCATATACGCCACCTTGGATGAGGAGACATTCACAAAGACATTCATTGTCTCTGTTGAATCCACCATGAGTCTGATCTCTTTCCACAGTCAAGCTAAAGACTAAAAACAAGCGCTGAGTAGGAGGCAACCCACTAGTAGGTCTGTTTTTCTTTCTATTTTTCTTTTTGATTTTGTGTGCTTTGATTTTCTTGTTTTTGGTGTGTTCACAGCGTGAGAACATGTCAATATTGCCATGTATCAATCGATACAGTCCTGAGCATCGATCGACACAAGCCGATGACAGGTAAGTTGTTCTGAATTTTTGAAATATATTCATTCTGATTTTTGTTCTCACCGAGCCCAAGCTTCTATAACACTGCGGATAGTGTTGTTTAAGTGTGGGGGAGGTAGCTACTGACGCACCGCTTTTTGTTTTCTTAGAGTCAGTTTAGTTTGTTTTATTGAATCAAATTGAGTAGGAAACAATAACTTTTTGAAGAGATCACTACACTTGCAGGAACTTAAGTGACCATTGGATGAGCTTGCAGATGATCTCTGAGTATTAGAAAACCCAATGCAGATCAGCTTACTGAGGACACCCATATCACTTCAGGTATTCAGAGAATCCATTACTGACTTCGCACTTAACTTGACTTATTTTTTCTCACCTATGGGCTTTTTATACTTTGTGTCGGATTCCTCTGTTAGTTCTGACACAGCTTGCAAACCTGTCTAAGTATGGTTCCCTTCTCCCCTTCCTTAAAGTAAACAAAAAAAGAGAGATAAACTGCGGATGAGCTAATTCCTCCGAAATGGTCGCGAGAGTGGTATAGACCCCTATTACCTCATGTGCATCCATGGAATGTGTCCAAAGTACACCCCAATGAGGGAAGAGAACTGATATAAAAAAATAAAATGATACCCAGTGGGAAAAAATCAGTTGCTAAGGAAGGAAAAGGAGAAGAAAGGAACCAGAAAATGATAGTAGAGTGGTTAGATGCTAACAGAGTAAGAGTCCATGTGTTCTTTGATCGATACTCCCTAGGTCAGACCGCACTTAATAGCTTATAGAAGTCACTATGGTGAATTTGAGTGCTTTGAATGTGATTGTGGAGTTTACTCAGGACAGTTGTTAAGTGTGGTGTAAGTACATGTTGGTCTTGATGTCTACAAGTTCATTTTTCATGTGGCTTACTAAGGGGAATCTGAGTGTAGCACTCCTACGATGAAATGAGTTTCTGAAGTTTTCAAACTTCTTCTCATGATCTTGGTTTTATGTTTGCTTGAGGGCAAGCAAAAGCTAAGTGTGAGGGAGTTGATATATCATGCTTTTTAGGACTTTTGACCATGGTATATGTCTTTGTTATCGAGTCTTTTAGTGTGTTTTGGAGTCCTTTCATGTGTTTTACATGTCTAGGTACGTTTGGAGTAGCTTTGGACATTATGGCGCATTCTGGAGCTATTTGAGCATTTGTCCGAGAAGAAGAAGTCACTGGCGAGAACAGAGCTCAGCATCGATCGACACACACTTAGTGTCGATCGACACACATCGTGGTCAGACAATTCTCGCGAGTTAATGAATACTTTGGATATTTTCAGCTTGACCCAAAAGTTTCTCATAACTACAAAGAAGCCCAAAACGTGTTTAGTTATTATATTAGGGGTTTTAAGCAATTGTTTAGGCTAAGTTTTATTCTATCAGAGATTGAGAGATTTTGGGGCTGGTCTTGTACTCGACAGAGAAGAGATTTTGAACCTATGTTTCTTTACTTCTTTTATGATATTCAGTATTCTATTCATCATGTCTTTTGTTTTATCTATCATGTCTCAGTAGTTTACTAGTTAGGTTTAGGGATTAATGGAATATTAGGTTAATCAATCTGTAGGGATTCATACTTTCTAGTTCTTCATCTAGGGTTGTTCTTAATGCTTAATCTGAAATAGCTATCCAGATTTATGATGTTAGGTTGATTTCCGCACCGACAGTTGGTTAATTAACTAGAAATAACCTTGATGAGCAATTTGACTATTCACAAAGAAATTTGGCTTAGGAGAATTGTGAACGAAAGAACTTGAGATTAATGCATGTTTAGGATCTTTAGAATTCGCAATAAAAGTTTGTTTGCTAGGTTGCTAGACATAGATAATACTCGCAACGAAAGTTGGTTTCTTATGCTTCTGTGATTCTAGTTCTAGAACAGTTCTTAATTTGATCCCTGATTGATTAGCCTGTATGCATGATCTCCTGAGAACTCCCTTGACCTGACGCTTCCCTTTATTGATTTACACCGTTCATTTACTTTCGTGTATTATTTACTGCTTGTTCTCTGCTGCTGCTTAGCTTAATTCGAACCTCTATAGTCTGTCGTAAGATTCTTGAGTCTCTGTGGATTCGACCCCTATATACTACTAGTCACGTCTGTGCACTTCCAGTGTAACTCTAGGGATTAAACTCTAAGCATATCAACTCGCCGACACGTTAGCAGCTCTCGCCTCCACATCGGAGCCAGGCTTGAAGTGGATCATTCCGGTAGAATTTATCGAGCATCCAAGCATCGAAAGTTCCGGAACAATCAACCTAGCTTATCCACCTGAAGAAGACGATGAAAACTTTCCACCGAGAGAAGACGATGTTGAAAAGGACGTACCAGCCGAGGGAGATTACTGCTGCGGCAAAGGATGGATAGAAACGACCGTTCGTACATCACGAACGGCGAACTCCCTGAAGATAAATGGACAGTACGCAAAGTCAGAGTACATGCTGCTCGTTATGTTTTGATGGAGGGAAATATTTATAAGTGGAGGTTATCCGGTCCACTAATGTCATGCGTCGAAGGCAAAGAAGCAAGGCAAGTTATGGAAGAAGTCCACGGCGGTTCATGGGGAAACCACTCCGGAGGGAGAGCACTAGCGATCAAGATCCAGCGTCACGGCTACTTTTGGCCGACAATGGTTAAAGACTCCGAGAATTTTTCTCGGAATTGCGAAAAATGCCAGAGACATGCTCCGACCATCCGTCAACCGGCCCAACTACTTTCATCAATCTCATCACCTTACCCGTTCATGCGTTGGTCGATGGACATAGTGGGGCCGCTTCATCAGTCTAAACAGAAGCGATTTCTTGAAGGGGATTGAAGCCGAATCTTATGCCAGCATCAAAGACGGCCAAGTCGAACATTTCGTATAGAAGAACATTATATATCAACACGGAGTACCGTACGAAATCGTTACGACAACGGCTCACAATTCATTTCGACACGCTTCGAAGCTTTTTGTGAAAAATGGAATATAAGATTACAAAAATCAACGCTGTGATACCCCCAGGGAAATTGGCAGGACGAAGCCGCCAACAAAACTGTCCTCGACGGGTTGAAAAAGCGACTCAAAGAAAAAGAAGGGACGATGGGCTGATGAGCTGGAAGGAGTCATGTGGTCGCATCGGACAACTCCCCGACGAGCGACTAGCGAAACACCATTCGCGCTTGTATACGGATTAGAATGTGTGATCCCGGCCGAAGTCGAAAACCAAGGAATACGACAAAAATTGCTCCCTAGACAAAAAAATTTGAATCATACGATGCTCCTTGACGAACTGGATCTAATAAACGAACGACGCGATCAAGCATTAATCCGCATCCAAAACTATCAACAAGCACCCGCAAGATATTACAATTCAAATGTCCACAGTAGGAGATTCCAAGAAGGAGATTTGGTCCTGTGGAAGGTATTTCAGAACACCGCCGAACGAAATGCAGGCAAACTCTGAGCCAACTGGGAAGGACCGTATAAAATCACGAAAGTCGTCCGACCAGGGGCATACGAATTAACTAACATGGATGATGTCAAGGTTCATAGGAGCTGGAATGCGTTGCACCTAAAGAAATACTATCATTAAACCAAGACTTCTGACGATTTGAACAACGGGACGGCTTGATCCCCGAAAGGGGTACAAAGGCAGCCAGTCTTTTGATTGGTTTAGATGTCCCCCCTCTCAAAAAAGAGGGGGAAGTGGGTCCGTATATATCTATACTTCCACATCATAATCCATATATTTTCAAAATAATTTTTGGACACGAAAGAAACTTTTCGGACAAAGATACTCGGAACTTCCGAACATGTCAGTTCGGAAATCCAAGCGGATCAGCTCGGAGTTCCCGATCAACCCAAGTAAGTCAGCTCCGAACTTCCGAGCGAATCAGCTCGGAACTTCCAAGCAAGTCAAATCGGAAGTCCGAGCAGATCAGCTCAAAAATTCCGAGCGAGTCAGCTCGGACATCCGAGCAAGATACTACTCTCAACCGAGAACAAAATATGTCCGACTAACTTCAGAACGTACTCGGACAGCTTCCACGACTTACAGATCACAAAGCCAATTCGCTCGAGGCCTTTTCAACTAGGATGACGGATGATAACCACAAACACAATGTACCCACGAAAGTTGGACTCCCCAATTATGCGCTTGGATTTGTCCGGTAACTCATTCTCTCTATTATTTAACTTATTTATCTTAGATCGAAATTAGGATACAAACTTCGTAACTTAGAATTAATTTACTATCACATCAAATGCATTTTTCCATGATTGTTAGGAATTGTCTATCTTGTATGCTGACGGCCGCAGCAGACAAACAAATACATCCTTTACGGATATTAGCCAACATGTCCTATACGTATTGAGGCTCTATACATCCAACCAACGGATAAAAGCGTGCTATATAAATCTTAAATACCGCCAAGGTATGTTTATTATCGGCGAAGGGAACATAAGTCGAGCGAACCCCCACACCAGTTCTAGAGTCGATAGTTGACCCCAAAAATCCAGTATGACGCCACTCAGCACACTGGTAAAATGACGTTATAGCCAAGTATATCTTGGTTTGATATTTTTGAAAGGTATATCCTGCGGATATCGCTTCACTTTCGATAACGCAAGATGTGAGGCGAAAGTCTCATGGAAAAACGGAATTGAAAGTTCAAACCCAGTAAAACACAACACGCTGGTCTCGACAACGTCATTATTGAGTACACGACTGACGACGGGAAGATAAGACGGGAAACCCCCGCACTAGTATTGAAGTCAACTGTAAAACTCAGAAACCCAGTAAGACGCTTCCGAGCACACTGGTCTAATCATTACACGTCCGCAAGAGGAATGCGTCTCGCTGTTCCTCGGACTTAATTTCGAAACCCAGTAAGATGCTTCCGAGCACAGTGGTCTAATCACTACAAGTCCGCAAGAATAGTATGTCTCGCTAATCTTCGGACTTAACTTTGATACCCTGTAAAACGCTTCCGAGCACACTGGTCTAATCATTAGAAATCCGCAAGAAGATTACGTCTCACTAATCTTCAGACTTAATTTCGAAATCCAATAAAATTCTTCTGAGCACACTGGTCAAAATCAAATACATATCCGCATGAAGGGTACTTCTTGCTAAACTATCCAAAACTAGTCGATACAAAGACAATACGATCCCTCATTCTCGCATAAACTTGCCAAAATCCAAAATTCAAGCAATCCTGCTTGGAAATCCCGAGCTGACCAGCGGAAATCCCGAAACCGACCATCTCGGAAGCTCCGAGATAAAGCTCGGAAATCCTGAAACCAATAATCTCGGAAGCTCCGAGATGAAGCTTGGAAATCCCAAAACCGACCATCTCGAAAGCTCCGAGATAAAGCTCGAAAATTCTGAACTGACTGGCTCAGATCAACCAAATCAACTATCTCGGATTTTCCAAGCTAACCCGATTTTGTTCTCCAAATAATTTTTGTGGGTTTCTCTAAGCATTTAATACACTACACGACACGACACTAACGGTCGACAACCAGCCGTGAATTCGGAAAACAATCGGAAAAAGTACTGGGAGACTAGAAACAAAAGTATTTCATTTAAAAACGAAGTTTTCATAAAACGGACAGCCCACTGTTCCGGAAAGAAAGAACGACAACATCAAAAGCAATAACACAAACAAACTTGATTTTCAGAAGTAGGAGCCATAGGCATTGGATACACTGGCCGACTCCGCGTTGTCAACAAGGGAAGTATCCCATTGCAACGGTCCGCCAGAGTCTCCCAAGAAAGGAGAAAAGTTGAAACAATTTTCTGCTTCGGCCATCAATGTGTTGTATTCAGGAAAGTCGTTCACAATAAGCTCCGCCTTCATACTCTCAAGCTGCTCCTCCTCAACCCCAAACACTGGAAGGTCTGGCGCCTTCAGCGCGGCAATCATTTCAAGGTTGTTGTTCGTTTCGATGAAGTCACAGTGCATCTTCTTGGCCGCAGGCAGTTTGGAGTAATTACCGCGAAGTTTCTTGAACTGGGACGAGAACTTAAAAAACATCCTTTTCCTCCCTTTCTTGGTCGCCTCTTTCAAGGCAACCTCACAGGAAAAGTTCTCCTCCGCAAGCTTCAGTTTCAAAGCTTCAGCTACGGGCAAGGGCCTCCACCCTTTCGGCATCATAGGAACGTCGTGCCGCTTCAAACTCAGCCACTTGACCTTCATACGTAGCTTTGAACACGGAAAGAGAACGCTCCAGTTTCCGGTTGTCGGCAAGAAGTTTGCGGGACAGGGCCTGGGCTCCACGAATTTCTTTCTCGGACTCAGCAGCTTATCTGTTCACCGACGCCCACGTCTAAGCCAAAAAATAATCAATAGACGGACCATTTAAATCAAAGAGAGCAGACCTCTAACTTTAGGAAATCTTGACATGCGTGAGTAAGCGAATCGCCGCAGGTTATGTCCTTGTATCGAACGGGAACATAACCCGCGTTCCACACTCCCGAGAAGAACCTCGCGACCTCCTAGACATTTTCGTAAATGGGACCTTTGGACCTCGGACCGCTCGGGGCAGAATTCGGGACGGACTGAGGGATTTAGGCATCATGCGCCTTCCTGATCCGTTTCTTTCTCATCTCGGGTAGAATGTTCTGAGCCTCCAAACCCAAGACTACTCCCAAAGGCGCACAACGAGCGACAGAGCTCTGGCCCGTCTCCATTCCGTCTACGGTCATAAGAACACTGTGGTCAAGCGACACGCCTTGTACGGCTTCCCGGCCATTTTCGACAACCTCAGCCGCCTTTACTTCACTTTCCGCCTTTTTTCTTCTTCCGCCGCTTTCCTCCTGGCCTTCACGAGTTCGCACTGGGACAACAGAAGAGGTTCACTATGAGACAACGGGAGAAACATCGTCCTAGAATCCAAAAAGAAAGACGTTCGAGGATATTCGAGAGAAAATCAGAGAAGAACTAGAGAGGGAAAATTACTCAAAATCTAGAGAGAATGAGGTGAGTGAAGAAATGAATGGAGAATGAATAATAATATTTCACGGAACATGATCACATTTTTGTTCAAGCATGTATTACGCTAATCACGACGCAGTCGATCATGATTAAGTATGATCTCGGGATCGGCCGAGCTATGCACCAATGAGTCGGCTCCGAAACAAAGAATGGTCGAACCATGACTTTCAGACATTTGTCTTCACCTTGAAATCTAAGTAACCTCGCCATCATCGCACTCGATTCTGACGAGCTGGGGGCTAATTGTTGGGGTCAGAATCCCCTCGGCAATAATAATAGCCGAAAACATGATCGGACAATCGAACACGGACAAATGTATATACAGAATATCGTATGACTAACATTTCATACGAAGCACTTCATGTCGATGGTTTCGTATGAATAACATTTTATACGAAAATCTCCAAACGGATAACATTTCATACGAAGCGCTTCATGTCGATGGCTTCGTATGAATAACATTTCATACGAAGCGGAGAAATTTGTTCACCTAAACTTCCGAACCGATCGATCGGACAAACACATCTCTTGATAGAAACTACGGATAGACGAAACATCCGAACAAGAGACTTCCGAGCTGAATCATCTCGAATTTCCAAGCTGAACCAGCTCTGACTTTCCGAGCTGAAATAGCTCGGATCCGGACATCTCCTTTCTCTTTTCCCGATGACAATCCATTCTCTTGGAAGTTCCAAGCTAAATGCATTCCTTGAGAACTTCCAAGCTGATTTACTTCTCGGACTTTCCGAACGGATATTCCACTTTGAACGTATGATCAAACATTTGCTGATATCTCCTTATTCGGATGCGCAACTAGCCGCAATCCATCTTCGGAAACATCGACTTATACGTTCTTAGCCGTTAACCCAAAATCCTCGGATGAAGTTAGAAGAAATACGAATTTGGGCCCAACGTACAAAACTCGTATTTTTGAGACTTTGGGCCGAACAAGAAGTCTACGCTCAAACGGACTCGGACCATCCATTTTCGGACCATCCATTTTCGGCCCATTGGGCAAATTAGGTTAAGCCGCAGAAAGATAGTCGTCAAATTAAGAAGATAAACTCGAATAAGCAAAGATGAAGATATCTCCGAGCAGAATAGGAAAATCTGAGATGAAAATGTAAATCTAACGAAAATGGAAGGAGACGATAACAGAAAGATTTCCAAATATCGTACGGATGAAGATCCTCGAAGCCGACTTGCCGTAGCTATATAAGGAGAGATGGCATTCCTACGATTTAGATATAGCAAAAAACCCTAGCATCTAGACTTAAAAGCTTAGCAATTTTCTTAGCCATTTTCGTTCTTTGTACTCTCTTTTCCGATCGACTATCAATAAAATATCCTTCGGTTTCTATTTCGGTGTGTTTATCTTTGAGATTTATGTTCTCTAAAAGTTTGCTATTCAAGTTTTGACAGTGCGAGTTCCGACTCTCACAAAGATATATATGTTCTCTAAGATATCTCCAATAACCTTTATTTTTTCTTGTTTCTCGTTTTATTTTGACCCCAAGTTTAGAGTTTGTGTTTGTTTCTCGTGTTTGGTTTTGAGTAATAAGAGCTTAAGGTTTAGAATTACGGTTAAAAAATTTTGTTATTTTAACTATGTATATCATTTGATTAATCTGGAATCTCCAGCCAAAACTCAGACTATTTATTCAAGACCCGCAGAAAATCCAAATTTTCTTAATCTGAAAACATCTATGGAGTCATGGATGATTGAAATTACACCGGCAAGGCTCTACTAAAAAAGACATTCACAATGAACCTTTCGATCATTGGACAACCACCACCTGATTGCACTATAGGTGGTGATAAATTATTGTGACTATTAAATTGTTATTGCATTACATCAAAATACAAATTGTTGAGATTTTGAAATCAAAGATTATATGAACTCAGATATCACGTGGGAACTCAAACTGTCATTAGCTGTAGGGACAATTGCAAAACTAGCTTCAAAATTGAAGTCAATCCTGAAATTATTCTCGTTCTTCTTCTTCCTTTCTTTCGTTAATATATCCCCTACTAATCTGCGTATTTACGGTAATGCCATCGTCAGACTTCATATGAAGTCTGATATTTATATCAAAAGATAAAAGCCCCCAAAAATATTTTGGATATTCACGAAAATGCCATCGCCATGAATGTTCAACAACGACGACAACCACCATCGCCGACGAGTTAATGTGTAATCCTATTCGTTTTTCCACCATTAAAGCTCAAGTAAAACTCAAGAATAGAGCTCGGACGTTCTCCTCTCCGATTTCTCCCTTTGCCCCTTCGATTTTTCGATTCAAAAGTAGTGAAATCGTTTATTATCTTATAAAAACAGCAAAACACGACTCGAATTTTGAGTTTTCGGTGATATTATACGTTCTGGGCAATCGACAAGGCTAAAAAAAAACTGAAAACAGACATTGGTAAGAATTTTTTCATATCGTCGATTTTTAGATCTGAATTGTAATCTCAGACTTCCGTTTGAGTCTAATTTTTTTCGTAAACTTCAATTTGGTCAACGAGAGGGTAGTTTTGCAATTGACTTTCAAATGATAGACCTCCATAGAAGTCTGAGAAATTCCTTTGATAACAAAAAAAAGTATCAGATTTCACCAAGAAGTCTAAATAAGAATAGGGTAGTTTTGCAATTGATTCAAATTTAATTTTTTAGTCAGAGTTCTTATGTAGTCTGGCAAGAAATTGACCGATTCTTGACTTTTTGTCAGACGGAATCCGATGTCTGAAAATAAAAAGGGGTAGAAACTGCAATTGACCCAAATTTTCAGATGTTGACTAGAACAAGGAAAAAAAAACGTCAGACTTCTAAATATGTCTGAAAAAATGTCAAACAACACTATTGTCTGAAAAATCGAATTCTGGTCAACGCTGGATAAACACCGAAAATGCGAAGTTTTTTATCAGACTTTCCTCGCTGTCTGACAATCTTGCCATACAGCAATAGAAGTCTGTTACAAAAAAAAGTCAATCCCAAATTGTTTTGGTCAATTGTAAAACTACCCCCTACTTTTTGTCAGACAGCATAAGAAGTCTGACAAAAGAGTCAAATTTATACGTGTATGCATTTACAACAAAACGTTTCTGGCTCAATGGTGGTATAAGGCTTCTTCTCTCTTCGAGGTCCCGGGTTCGAATCTTCGGCCCTGCAAATCTAAAAATTTTGAAACAAAATCAAAACGACGTCGTTTTAAATAAATGATGAACAAGAAGGCTGACGTGGCAGGTGATTAGGCATCTGTTAATATATTAACGGTGTTGACTAACGGTGTTATGGTCAAAATATGGGTTCACCAAAAAAAAATTGTGTGGGATATTCAAATAATCTTGAGTGTGGGTATTGATTAACACATCAAAATTACACAGGTACTAATCGGTACCAGTTCTAAATGTACGGGTACGAATTGGCCGTTTTTCCTTGAAAAATTACATTAGTGAAGTTTTCGTATAAATGAAAATATATATATATATATATAACTTCATATAAGTTAAAATATAACTTAAGTTTAGTAGTAAAACATCAAGAACCTTTTGAATCAAGTAGTACAATGATTCAAAAGGTTCTCACAGTACAAAAATGAAAGATTTCTGATTATAATTCAATTTAATGTTTTTTAAATTTTCTGAAAATTATCCATAATACTAATTATATAAAATGTATCCAACCTTGTCAATTGCTATACTGAGCAAAATTATAGATAGGCAATTGGTCAATCAATCCCCTGAGGGCAAACCTAGTCTCGCCCATCTCTCTCCAATATACATTAGTGTCAATCCAAATATATTAAACTAAGGGTTACCCATCATCCATTGTAGGATATTTGCTAGTTTTAACATTTAGCCAAATTTTGAAGCTCTGCAAGCTTTTCCAATCATCCACTTTGGACCTTCCTTTCATTTTTAAATCAACTGTAATTTTGAAAAGTGAATACATTAACTCTTAGTGTTCATGGCGACGATTACATCCAGCCAAACATCTTGTTATTCAGATGAATGATTTCACCGGAAAACTCACCGGAAAATGGTACCATTTTGTCAAAACGAGTTCCAACATTCAGCAATTATCAGGTGGAGATAAATGGCTAAGTTCGACATGTAAGTTTACTTGTAAGTTTACTTCAAAGGCAGAGTTTTTTTTTTTATCTATAGAGGAAGCACTAGAATTTGGTTTAACCAGTCTGGTTTAGTCCGGGTAAACTGGAAGGTAAAGTCCTTTGTTTTATTGGACGGTAAATTCATTTTGTCTGATTTCGTTTTTCAAATTGTTATTTTATTTTTATTTTTGAGGTTTCTTTGTTGTTACTTATTGACTTTTTAGCTTATTGCTAATGATTTAGAAAGAAAAGTAGCGTTTTTCATCATTTCTCATTTGTAATGTTAAGTTAACATTTCTCTGTTTACTAAATTTTTTTTAATGTTCTTTACTTCTTTAAAAAAAAAAAAAGTTTTTTACTTCTTTTCTCTTTAAACTACAAACTAATATATTGGTTTAGCTCTATATCAAAAATTTAGATGAGTATTAGACTATTAGTTGAATATTTTATCTATAATGTTTAGTTTACTTTCAACAATCCAACGATCACCTTTTAGTCAATTTACTTGACCTATTATTACACGCTAACCTTGGGAAAAAAATCAAAAGTCCAACACAAACCATAATATTGAAATGGCAAGACTTGAACTAAAAAAAAAAGAAATAAAAATGATGTTTTTTTCAACCAATCACTATAATCCCTTTTTGAAAATGTGGCCCCAAGAATCAACACAATAATAGAGCAAGTGTCTCTCCATGTATTGACACATCAGCATTTTAAAGTCATGAGAATGTAACACATCAATTAATGAAAAAAGTTAAAAATCAATCAAAATAAAAGAATAATACACATCATTTGACACATCAATTAATGAAAAAATGAAAAGCCAATCAAAACATAACAAAAATACACGTCAGATTTTAATATGTCTCGTAAGTTTAAGTGATTAGGTTTAATGGTGGACATTCGATACCGGGTTTGGTTCGTTTTAGACTTTTCGATTTTCGATATTTAGAAAAATAGATCTTATTCAAGTTCGAACTATAATTCAGTTTGTTTCGGTTCGGTTCGAGTTTTTAAAATATTAAATTTTCGATTTCTAAAAAATAAGTTCACATTCGAGATTAATAATAAATTTTTTTTCGATTTTAACAAAACAAATAAGAAAAAATAATCTACTAATTTAACTAAGATTACCGATTTTTAATACAATTTCTATATGTAATTAAAATATTAATATTAAATGAATTTTATTTGGTTCAGTTCAGCTTTATATAATATAGTTTGGCTTGATTTAATATTAGTCTATTTTTATATCATATATATACTATTGGATTATTTTATAATTCAATTTGGTTTGGGTTCTGGAAATTTGGTTTGAATTTGGAAAATTTTGTTCGGTTCATTTTGCCCATCTTTTATTTAGTTTATGATATTTTGGTTTGTTTATAAAATCCAAGTTTTAAATATAAGTTCATTTGGGAAAAAATTATATTTTGTTTTAGATTTTTTTAAGGAAAAAATTACTAATTAACAAAATTATAGATTATAATTAAAAATATTATTTTAAATTAATTTTGATCACTTTAATTCCATTTTTACATAATTTGATTTGGTTCAATTAGAAATTGGTTAATTTAGTATATAATGTCGATTCTTTTTTATTTATAACTTTGGTTTGGTTCTGGTTCAAAACATTTGCATCGGAAAGCTTTTCGGATTTATATAATATATCACATTCATGATGAAAATAATTTTTATCAATTCGGTTTGCATTTTCTGGGCTTAATGTTTTTTGAGTTCTAAAAAATAAACTTCATTTGGGATCAAATTATATTTTATTTTGGATTTTAACAAAATAATAATAAAATATATAATTTACTAAGATAATTTGTATTATATATTTTAGTATAATTTCTAAATTTATAGTTTAAACATTAGTTTTAAATGAATCATGGCCAATTTGATTTTATATAGTTCGGTTTAGTTCAAGATATATTAATTTAATATATAAAATTTATTCTATATTGTTTTTTAATAATTCAGTTTGATTTAAGTTTGTAAATCCGGTTCAAATTCGAGAGTTTTGGATCAACTCATGAATTTTGCAAAGTCTTAATCAATTTTATGATATTTTAATTTTGTTTTAAAAATCAAAGAAATTGAGATCTGCAACAATGAAAGTAATTAAATTCTTCAATTAGTCATGGTAGCAACAACTCGAACAATAAAAAGGAACAAAAAATGATCAAATATGAGATAAGATCTATTGTAACGTATAAATGATATTATTAGATGAAAATTAAGAATTACCAAAACTAACGTAAATATAGAGAGGAATAAAACACAAAGAAAAAGAAGAAGCGAAAAAACCGAGTAAATCAGAAAGTACATTTGGATGAGACTTTTACTTTTATTATATATTTTAAAATAAAATAGTATATAATTTTGGTTGAATTTTTACTTCTAAGATATTCTACTCATCCGAGAATTATTCTTGTCAAATATTTTACGAAATCATTCTTTGGTATGCATAAATTATAATCGTTCTACAATAACTATTAAAAAAATAACCAAAATTTATTTTATAAATACATTTTCAAAAGAAATATTTACAATAAATCCGCGGCGTAGCGCGGGTACCTACCTAATTGTAAATAATTTAGGCATAAGCTTTAGTTTCATGAATAAGATAGAAAAGGCCTGTTACCAAATTGATGTTCCTCAGCGGTCTCAATTTTGTCACAAGAGATGGTATGCATCAATCATACATCACCCGAAGAAGTCTTGATGGACAAACAAGCCAGCAGACTATTTCGGGCAGACACATCAAAACTGAAAAAGGATGAAAACTTCAACTCACTATTGGTTTTGATAATGTGAGTACAATACGTGGACGCAACGACGAACGCCTGGCTTACCTGGCCCAACCTTCCCGAGGTATTTCTTACTCTACTAAAAGGAGAGTGATGTGTTGTGTTTTTGAGTGTTTTTAGGCATGATTAAGAATGTGATTTAGCTTTAGGAAAAGCATTTAGACAACATTATTGTGTTTTAGCTTTAGATAATGCAGTTAGGCATCATTAGGAGTGCATGTGGTTTGTTTTTCTCTTTTTGTAGGCGGTGGAAGACATGATGAAGCATCCAAGTGATATGAGGGAGGTAGGGACTGAAAAACACCTAAAAAGGAGTGGAAAAACAGCTAAGGATCATGACCAAACCTCACAGCAGCCTCTCACAGCGACCTCCACAAGCCGCTGTGAGATTTTACCTTGAAAGATCGAGTCATTTGAAGAGCTTGCGTTCATATATAGCTTTGGAACTTCAAACCAAAGCTGTAGGCAATTAAGTTATCTTTCCAATGGAGGTGGTTTGAAGTCATTTGCAGCTATACACAAAGAGTTATAACCGATTTACTGGACACATATCAATTATGTCGTGGTGAGACCAACTTTTGCCAACATGCTACTTTTTTTCTTTTTCTTTTGGCTTGTAGACCCTCCCATGTTTTGAGGTCGACCAAGACACTTTGTTTTCTATTATTTAAGACCTTTTGGTGTATGTGTTAGAGGCATGATCTACTTCTTGATCCATTTATGGATCTAGATCATAACTTTATTTTCTTTCATCTTCTTTTCTAGTTTGGTTTGATTTTCTTGTGTTGTTCTTGTTGATTCATATATTTTTCTCATCTTATATCATCCCATCTATGTCTCTTTGTGTTTCTATGAATATTAGTGAGTATTTCTTTATAAGTTTCTGGGTTTGAGTAAGGTGAGGGTGATTTAGTGATGGTTTAGGATGTTTAAAACTTGGAAATATTGATTTCTTACTTGTTAGAAGTTCTTAATGCTAGGATTGAAGTAGCTAATCAATTCCTTGATCTTAAATGTTGCTAGCACCGAGAGGTGTAGTTTATGTTTGAAACTCTATCAAGTGCTTTACATACTTAACCAATGAGAATTGATGTTTAAGGTGTGGTAATAAGAACTTGTTCATAATGCATACCTATCTTGAAATTGCCAACGAGAGTTGATGTTAATGCTTGATAGGTGTAGGGCTATTATCATGAGAGTGGAGTAGCTTGATGTGTTGTTCTTAGCCTAAGAAACCATTCTATTGTTCTTAAACACTTCTAGATTAATTATTGATCACCCAACCCGAAATCTCAACCTAAGGAACTTAGTCTTTTTATCTTTTGCTCAAACTCACCACACCTCTGTTTTTACTCTGTTTTTGTGAACTTTAGAATCTTGCTTAGTGAATGGTTTGTTCTTGTTTTATTGCACTTTTGTTATCTAGTTCATTTTGGTTTCCTTACTTTTGTTTCACTTAGGTTGTTAGTAAAAAAAAAACAAATCTCTTGTGTTTGCTTAGATTAAGGAACTTTGTGCATTTTTGGTGTTATAGATCATTAGCTCCCTGTGGATTCGATCCTAAAGTGTTACATCGATATACCATTCGATTGTGGTAGCGTGCACATTAGGTTTTAATTGGTGTGTAAAACGCAAACATCAGAGAGGAACGAGACGTTATGTGGCAATACATAACAAAATGTTCGAAGAAAGAGTCGTTAAGCCGAGAAAACTCAAAATTTGCCTTCTCATCAAAAATAAAGAAGGTTCTTCTCAAGACGGTTCTCCTAGCAGTTCACATCCAGGATCATCCATTTCACCAAGCTCCCCCCTGACTGAGCAAGAGCAGTGTACTGGGCGTACGACAGGCTATTGCTACCAATGTCTTCATGTTGCACGACCTCTTAACATTACACCACTGAATCCCCAATCCTTTGCTTGCTGTGCAATGACAATACCAATATCCACTAATCGTTGTTTCGAGATACGGTTGCCGGTTGACATCTTTCTAATTCATCGATACGAGAAGCAAATTGTTGTGTGAAGGAATCAATATCTCGACATAAGCCAAGAGGCAGGGATGAAGTAATAATACTAAATAATGCAAATTTTCCTAATTATTATCACAATAATATATCTCTTGCGAGAGTAGAATATCAATAAAATTATTTTTTGTTTGGGCTTCACTTTATAACCAGATTTCATTTCATAATCGGACTTTTATAGTCCACAACATTTGGGTTGTAAGATATATATGTTCTCTAAGATATCTCTAATAACCTTCGTTTTATCTTGTTTCTCATTTTTGTTGACCCAAAGTTTAGAGTTTGTGTTTGTTTCTCGTGTTTGGTTTTGAGTAGTAAGAGCTTAAGGTTTAGAATTACGGTTAGGTTTTTTGTTATATATATATATCATTTCGTTAATCAGGAAATCTCCAGCCAAAACTCAGACCGTACCCGCAAAAATCCAAATTTTGTTAATCTGAAGACGCCTATAGAGTAATGGATAATTGAAATTACACTTGCATACAAGACTACTAAAAAAGACATTCACAATGAACCTTTCGATTATTGGACAACCACCACCTGATTGCACTATAGCTGATGATAAATTATTGTGATTAAATTGTTATTCCATTACATCTAAATACAAATTATTGAGATTTTATAATCAAAGATTATATGAAACTCAGATATCACGTGGGAACTCAAACTGTCAGTAGCTGTAATGGATAATTAAAAGGAATCGATTGATTCGATTTATTTTTAAGTATTATACACCAACTAATCCATCCATATTTAAATGTTTTTTTCTTTTCTTTAAAGATTTATACTCTATTTGTTAAATACTTTTCTTAACAGGAATTTAATAAATAGATTTGTCTTTACTATCAGCAAAATAAATTAGGTAATAGATTTCGTTTGAAGCTTAAACACATCTTCTTGTAACAGAATTCAAGAACCAACCAAATAAATGGATTCGAAGGAGCTTCCATCCAATGTAAGAGATGACAAGATAAGCGAAGAAACCAAGAATCTGATCTCTTCGCTTCCTTCACACACAGATTCCCAAGGGCGGAAGCTTTGTCAATATCAAAGATGTTGGTATTATTACAACACCCTCCAAGGCGTCCTTAATTTCCAAAGAGGATTTCAACCGCAAGACACGGATATAATCCTTGCTTCTTTCCCCAAATCAGGCACTACTTGGCTCAAGGCCCTCACTGTCGCCCTCCTTGAGAGATCAAAGAACCATTCTCCTTCTTCTCATCCTCTACGATATGATAATCCTCATGGCATTGTACCATTCTTAGAGATCAATATGTATAACGAAAGCTCAAGTCCTAACCTAGCCAAGTTCTCAGCATCTCCGAGGCTGTTCTCGACTCACATGCCACTTCATGCGATGCACGAAAACCTCAAGCACTCTCCTTGCAAGATTGTGTACGTGTGTAGGAACGTGAAGGACACGTTGATCTCGTTGTGGTTTTTCGCGTGCACTGTTCATAAAATAGAACCAAATAGAGGCCTTCTCGAGTCTATGTTCAAATCTTTCTGCAGCGGAACTCTCTATTATGGACCATTTTGGGAACATCTCTTAGGCTACTGGAGACGAAGCTTGGAAGACCCCAAGCAAGTCCTTTTCATGAGGTATGAGGAAATCAAAGCGGAGCCTCGTGATCAGATCAAGAGACTTGCGGACTTCTTGGGTTGTCCTTTTAATAAGCAAGAAGAAGAGAGTGGATTTGTGGACGATGTCCTGGACCTCTGCTCTCTGCGTAATCTGAGTGGTTTGGCGGTTAACCAAACCGGGAAAATAAACAACATAGATCACAAGAGTTATTTCCGTAAAGGGGAAGTCGGTGACTCGAAGAACTATCTTACTCCTGAAATGGAGAACAAGATAGACATGATCATCCAAGAAAAACTGCAAGGGTCTGGTTTGAAATTCTAAAGTTATATTCGTTGAAATAAAGTGGATCAAATAATGGAAAAAATCATGGTTGTAGTTTGTTTGTGTACAAATAAGTGAGTCTTGATCATCTGCAATATGTTTTAGATTATTTCAACAATATTGTGCTTTCTTTGATACATAATAATAACATATGTGTATTCAATTTAGAATTGGGAATGAGTTGTATTAAAATGATACATTATATGTTATTTTAAACAAATAATTTTGATTTAATATATGGAGTATAAATTTTTGACAAAAAGAAAACAAAAACTTTTAAAAGTAATTTAAAATCCAATGTTATTAGACTATCTGTTTGAATTTAACTTCAAGTCCATTGTTATAATTTATTATAAATATTTTCACAGTTGATTTTAATACATTTTTAATGATTTTAGGTGTTTTAATAAAATCAAAAATACAAATATTCAAATCTTGTTGTTTTCGGTAAGACTGCACAGAACTTTCATAACAAATGTTAGAAAGAAAATTCATTTCATCCAAAATCATAAAAAAACTCAAAAACTGATATCATTCTAAATTATTGAGTAAATATATCCCCTAAAAGTATCTCCCATTGTTATGTTAATTTATTCGTTTGTAAACTACAACAATAATATATATTCGTGTAAAATTTTTTAATTTAAAAATAATATTTAAACTTTCGGCGTAGCGGGAATAACAAATAAGTATGTATATAGAGAGATTACATTTATCTTACAAAAAAAAAATACATTTACAAGTATATCTATTGAGGTTGTAATTGTATACAAATTTTTTATTAGTTGACATAATTTATATCTTCACATCAAATTTATTTCAATTGTTATCGTTTAACACCATAATTTAGAAATCCAAATTACTCAGCTGAAAATTGATGTTTGATGATTACTTGAATTTGTACTATAATATGTCACTTTGATCTATTCACACGACACTATAAGATTATACAAAATCAATTTTATTAAATAAACCCAAGATCTGTTCTTGACCTCAAGAAAAGAAATTCTTAGATAATTTCACAATGGACAAGTTTACATAGTCTACAAAAATCCTTGATAGATATGCGAGACGCTGAATATTTTCTATAAGATTGCATTCCATTAATCTGGAAATTGCATTCTTTGGATAGTGAACCCTAGATTTTTTCCTTTTTGGCATCAAATTAGAACTTCATTAAACGGAGGAGACTATAGGGTTTGCTTCTAGGTCTAACCCAGTCTGAACGTTCGGTGTTACAACGGCGAAAAAAGTGTTGCGCATACGCGCATCTTCGCTAGAGCATCAGCTCGAGACTCCAAAGATCGTGAAATGAAAGCAGGTTTAAGAGAGTTGAACATAGCTCGTAGATGTTTGAAGTCATCGAGGTCTACTTCGTAGATCGGCCAGTCATCATATTCCTCAATAATCTGAACCAATTGTTGGCAATCTAATTGAAAATGAATATCCAGCTTATTGCGTTCCAACATTGTTTCCATAGACCATCTGAGCTCTGTTAGTTCTGTGTGGCGGGCTGACATCGTCCCTGTAGTCCCTTTCATTACGATCAGTTGTGGTTCAGTATCAATCAGGAGGTTGAAACCCAGGCCTGATAACGCCTCTGTTCCCACCCACCACACATCCACTTGGCAGCACCATCCGGTGAAAGTACGAGGATTCTGATCTGCCTCGTGTTAGAGCGAGTTCAGAGGATCTGCTTCTAAGGCCGGGAGAAGTTGGGCTACCTTCCGGTCTTCTGCTTCATTCCTTGCGAGAGATACCATGTCCAACGGGGACACATCAACACCTTGGAACACTTTCTCGTTATGTGCCTTCCAGATAAGCCATATTAGCAAGGGGAAAATGTCCACCTCGGCGGCTTTATTTCCATAATTCTTTGTTCTCCATAAAAGGTGATCAAGTTTACTAAACAGGGAACCACACAGGAAAATACCCGGAATTGTCGCGATTGGAGATAAGGCCCAAACTTTAATTGCAAGTGGGCATTCGAACAAAAGGTGGTTTATCGATCCGTCCTCCGCCCCGCAGCGTTGATAAGATCTGTCTGATCCACAGTGATTATAGGCTAGTTTACTGGCAGTGGCGACAAACCCCGACAATGATTGCTATAAGAAGTGCTTGATCTTCCTCGGTGCATTAATTTTCCAGATCTGTTTGCGCAGTGCCACTGTACTGGGTTCAGAGACACTTTGGTCACCTAATTCCAGCCTTTGGTAGTTTGCGACATGATAAACAGCCCGGACTGTGTAATGTCCTGTTTTCGTAAGATTCCAGCTATAAATATCCAGGCGGTTGGTGCGGCTTGGCTTTAGAGACATGATCTGAGGGGTGCCTTCCTACGCAACCAATCTCTTGATTAAGTCCACATTCCATTCTTTTGTGTCATAATTTATGAGGTGATGTACTCTCAGCTCGTTGTCTCTAATTTCATCGAGACTATGAGCTGGGCGAGCCGGCGAAACAGGTATCCATGGATCCTCCCAGACTCTTGTACCGGCCCCATTTCTGATGTTCCTTCGTAGTCCCTTTTCCACAATGTGCTTTGCCGCCATTATGCTTCTCCACCCGAAGGATGGGTTTGATGCTTTAATAACCAACATCGGGTTGGAGTGTTGACAGTATCTCCCTTTAAGCACTCTAGCAAGAAGAGAGTCGGGATACTTTAGTAGCCTCTACAGTTGCTTCCCAAGCATGGCAAGGTTGAAAACCCTGAGATCACGAAATCCCAACCCGTCTTTACCAAGTGGCACACAAATTTTATCTCAGGCTACCCAGTGTAAACCTTTATTGTTCTCTTTGGTGCTCCACCAAACCTCGCAATCGAGCTTGAGAAGTTTTTTATTATTTCATGCGGCACTAGATAGCAAGACATTACGTAGGTGGGGATTGCTTGTGCCACTGATTTTATTTGGACTTCTTTACCGCCATTCGATAATAACCTTCCGGACCATGAATTGATTCTTCCATTCAACCTATCTTAAACAAACGAGAAGCCTTGTTTTTTCGAGCCACAAATTATTTTCTGGCATCCCTAGATACATTCCCCTTCCGGCTTCTTTGTATATCCCGAGCGATATTTTTATATCAGTTTTTGTGGATGCTACTACTTTAGAACCGATCAAAAATAAATATTTTGATTTATTCATTTGTTGTCCTGAGGCATAACTGTAAACATCTAAAATTCTCATCAGTTTTTCACACTGATTTTGCTCAGCTTTACAAAAGAAGAGGTTGTCATCCGCGAAGAGAAGATGAGAACCCGAGGGGGGGCTTCATCTAGCAATCTTGATTCTTGTAGCATTTTTTCTCTTTATGCTTCTTTAATATAGGAAATCAGAACTTCCGCTACAGATGGTAAATAGAATTGGAGATAAGGGGTCTCCTTGTCGAAGTCCTCGCGACGGAGAGATGTGCCCTTTTACTTCTCTGTTAATTAGGACTTTGTACAAGACGGTGGTGACGCATCCCATGATTCAGTTTACCCAACGCTCCTCAAATTCCATTTTTCGTAACAAAGAGCCCATGAACTCTCATTTCACTCTATCTTATGCTTTGCTGATATCAGTTTTGATTGCCACATACTTTGGTTTACAAATCTGGTTCGTACGAAGCGCATGAAAAATTTTCTGAGCCACAAGTATATTATCTTTAGTAAGACGTTGAGCCACAAAGGTTGATTGGGTCTCTGATATGAGTTTCAGTAGAACCTTCTTTAAACGATTGGATAAGAAATTGGATATTATCTTGTACCTAACATTGCACAAGCTGATTGGCCTGAATTCCACCATATTTGTAGGTTTTTTGTTTCCGCAATATGATTGATACGGTCATCCAAATACCCTGTCTCCGCCCACTGTGCCAAAACCTTTGGTAAAATAAGTTTGTCATACCGTCAGACCCAGGGGCTTTGTCTGGTTAATTGTGAAGGTCGCATCCTTGATTTCTTTGTACATAGGTTGCTTTGTTAAGGCTTGATTCATCTCCTGGGTCACCGAATGGGTAATGAAGCGTAGGGCATTCTTTATGTCAGAGTGGGATGCGGAGAACATAGTGTTGAAGTATTCGGATGCTAAGGCTTCAATGCCATCTTCAGTCTCCACCCACTGACCGGAAGGGTCTTTTAGTTTCACAATCCGATTGCAAGCTTGTTGTTGTTTCGTCATGGCATGGAAGTATTTGGTGTTTCGGTCTCCTTCGTGAAGGTGAGTCATTCTTCTTTTTTGTTTCAAAACATTTCTTCGTCTCTAAGAGCAGACCAGTTTCTATTTTAGCTCTAACTTCTCCTCCATCGAGAGCTCATTGTTTTCTTGGGCCTTATCGAACTATTGTTTAATTTTCTTGATGAGCTTCTCATTATTTTTTGTATGATACCTTCTCCATCTTCATATAACTAGTCGACATTTTCCAATTTTTTCAAACAATCTGATTTTGTCGGTTGAGTTTGAGTCTTCCCTTCCATCTTTTACAGCCTTTGAGTAACCGTCTTTGGACAGCTACCATCTATTGATTTTAAAGCCCTTTCTCCTCCGGGCTTCGTATGATTCAAAATTAGTCAATAAAGATCTGTGAACAGAGCCCCATTGGAGGAGATACTCTACATCGGTGTGGGAAATATTATGCCAATCTTTGTTTCCTACAGTCCGGTCAAGACGACATTGGATTCTTCCGTTTCGTCGCCTCCATGCTCATGAGAACGTATTACCTTTGGCTGGAAATTCAAGCATGTCACAGTTTGCAAGCATGGTGTTGAAGGGAATGAAAGAAGAATCGTGGTGTTTCCTTCCCCCTTTTTCTTGTTGTTTCTTACAATCTCATTGAAGCTAAGCTCTAGTTCTTTGTAGACGAAATCGTGTAAGACTTTCTGGAACGTTTTCGCGGTATTCAACATCCGGATCCCCATACACAAAAGTAATATATACTTTGTGTCCTTCAATTTTTTCTTCGATGTCTATCATGCGCTCATTCGAGGATAAAATCTTAACCCCATAGTCATCCATATAGAATAAATCCAATCTACCGCTTCTACCAATTGGTTACACGGTGAATAAATGATCATAACCAAATTCAATTTGAAAGTCTTGCATAAAAAAAAATATTGTTACTCTCAGAAAGAAAAAGAAGATTAGAATGAAAGTATCGATGCAACTCCTGCAGGTGCTGCTTGGTCAGGTAAGCTCCCGCTCCCTGGCAGTTGCAGGCTATTGCACTCATATCTGAGTACTGGGTGGTTTCTAGAACCCCACCAAACGTGATACAGAAGCTGATTTGCTGCTTTTCGCAGATGGAATCACCTCAATACGAGGGACTTGAGAATGAGCCATTTTATTTGAAAAGAAACTGCGGCTTTGTCTCAATACCTTGCTTTTAGGAGAGTGGCATCCTCTCAGGACAAGTTTCTTTGACGTCATTATGCCCTTTGGATCCGGGATTCATGGTACTTTCTTCTTCAATTTCGCATGTTTGGATCTTGATTTTTCCATTCACCTTGTTTACGCCTTTATGTTCCTTTGCAACCTGCTTAGCCACAGGTTTTCTGAAACGTCCTGACCTAATTTTTCCCACCCGAAGGTAGTGTCTAGGTCGACTTCCTCGACCAGACTTAGGCCAAATTCGATTTTTCCATACTTAGAATTATTTTGCGTTTTCAATCCGAACTAGACAAGCATTTTTAAGCATAAAATGAACTTAGATAGATTTTCGAGGTTTAAGTACAATGATCAGTTTTACCACTAAGCTATTACATTGAAACTTAACCAATCTACCCAAAGTCTAACAATCCTTTCCATCCAGCCGCCTTTAGTCTCGCGCCTAAGCCTTCTCAGTACGATCACCTGCATCCACAGAGGAGGCATAATCAAACGGATTGCTTAGTGAGAGCGGTCGTCCCGTCTCACTTAGCCATAGAAATCACGCAACAAGTCATAATCCAGCCAATCTATCAAGCTTATCATCAGTACAGACACTTGATCCGATCTGATTGTTTCAAGGCAATGAGCCAGCATCTCAAGGCAAGAAACCAACCGATCTATCAAGTTAGTAGAAAAAGAATGGCCTGAACATATAGATGCTTAACCCGATCTGATCATTCCGAGTCAACAAGCCATCTTCTACGATCCAGCATCAAGCCTTAACGAGCACATTGCCCTTAAGCGAATGATCTGATCTAAGATGCTTGAAGAAAGGAATCGATCCATCGGTTAAGTCTTAGCAGAAAATAGAAGTATCGATAAGCAAGAAATCAGAACAATCCTAGCCAACTAGACTCAACGAATCTATGCTAGCAGTCGATTAATCTACAGCCACGGTCACACACTCACCTTAATCTTTCGGATTGGATGATGAGAGCGGTTTTCCTGACATCTCTTGTGCTCGAATCCAACAGAACAGACAATCTCTACGCATTGCTTGATCACGGTAAGCCAACTCGATCAAACTCTCAGTCAATATCGGTTTTCTCTTCAGACTTTCTCTCTCAATTCTTTCAGAGTTCTTTTGTCGCGGAAAAACTGATCAATAAACGTCTAAGGACGATTTTTATTAGTCTTGGACAGTTTTACTCGAGCCAAAACCGTCCAATAACTGCTCCCGCATCATTCTGATTGGCCAAGCCAATCCAACTGCCTTCCCCGCGCTTTCTTCACTTGGTTGCGCGAGTTTTACCACAAAACCGTTCCCGCTCTTTTTCCTTGGGCGAAAATACTGATTTCGGCCAAGTAACCGTTCGCGCCCAAACTCGGTCAGACAAGCAATCCGCGGACTGAAGCTTGATCCAACAATCTTAACCGTTCTGTCTGAATGCCGACCAAACTTGTCTGAATGCTGACCAACTTGTCTGAATCTCGACCAAATCAGCTCAACATCCTTCCTTGGTCCGAGAATCACGGTCTGAACTCTTCCAGTTCGATTTAGCTCGGCTTTCACACAGCAATCCTTACTTATCCCATGAACCCCTAGATTTTTAATATTCCCTGTCATAAAAGGCCATTCTGGATGACCATCAATAACCCAATCCGTTCATCCTTGATCTGATTTCGTTCATCCTTAGAAAGCGGGCGTTACATTTTCCTTGTGGGATTCCTGAATTTACGACAGAGGTTTCAATATGTTCATTAGGCCCTCCCCCAAGAGAACATCATTTTCGAAAGTTGCATTAACATAACCTGCTTCCTCCGGGTCAAGCTCCATACTCGCATATTGCTCTATTGATTTGTCTATTTCTTCATCTGAATCCAGACCCTCTTTTTCCTGATCCTTATTTGGAACATCCACATATGCGCCTCAGTCCTTTTCATGTGCCTGAAAAGTACTGGTTAGAGTTTCTATAACCCGGGTTTTCTAACAGTACGCCTCTGCTCACGCGGAGATGATACAGGGAGTGTCACAATTTCGCCATTAGATGGATTCTCCGGACTATCTTGAGCCTTGCTCGAAGCAGGGTCATGGTCACTCTTGATCATCAGGCTGTGGTTTTTATCAGTTCCCCCCATAACAGCCTGCAGCATTAGCATCTCCTTCCTCTAAACAGGATTTTCTGATACAATAGCTTTTCCTTTCAGTCTTTTGCGTATGTCCTCTTCAGTTTCCATATCACTTTAGTTTTCAGTGATCTTCTCCAGAACATCAGGTCTTTGCACATGTCTCCACTCAACACAATTTCTGCTCATAGCGGGGACTGGATTCCCTTCTCTAGCTCTTCTGCAATACCGCCTAGGCGAATGCTTCTCAGAGATTGTTCTTTGGGAATTTGGGGATGACTTAAAGGAGAGACTGCGCAATCCCATATCATGATGTGGGGGAGTACGAGTCACACGATCACGGTCATGAGGTTGATAAGTTATGTCTCTTTCTTCTAATTGGTCTCTTTCTGAACGGTCTCTCTTGTTGCTTGGTCGCCAGGAAGAGGATCAGGTCAATTCGCCATACCTCGTGCGATTACTATCACGATATCCATTACCATATTGATGGTATTCCTACCAATTACGGGGATGATTATTTGATGGTTCGTCGAGTCTTTTACATACCTCTTTGCTTCTTGAGGATCTTTTCTCTTGAATAGCTCTTCGAAGGTCAGTAGATTTAGAGGTTTCTTCGCTGCCCAATATCTTTTTCTGTTCCAGGGGAGCTACATTTCTACCAAAGCACGTGGCAGGTCGAGCAAATCCCTGATTCATTTCTTGCGGTAAAGCGAAAGCGTCTCTAACCGCCATCTCTTCCTTCTTCAGTTTCTCCAGACGCTCAAACGTTTCTGTTCCGTTTGTTGGTCCAGGAGCTCTGCACAAATGCCTTACTCATGGGAAATGCATTTGAAGGTAAAGAAATGCATGTGGATTTCTTCGTATTTTAATGACACCTTGATAATGTCTCCATTATCAAATTCGTCACGACGTTCAAACTTTAGAGGTTCTTCGCTGTTTATAGCTACTCTGACCCGGCCCCCATCAACGTCAACTTTGTCAACTACGCAATTATCATCTTTCTTGTAGTGAATATGAACACTTATGATCTCAACCCAAAAGAGCATGGTGTTTGGGAAGTCCTCCCTATTGCAAGGGATCCACCTTTCAAGAGATAAGCTCCATTTGTTAAAATGACAAGGTCTTCTTTTAAGGAATTTCAGCAAGTCATCCTCCATATCAAAGTTAATTGGAATTTGTTGTTCCACAATGAACCTTTCCTTCCACATCCCAAATCCTCCTATTTGGCATGTGTTTTAACAAAGCTTCCACACTCCTTCCATCTTGGTGAAACATTCTTCCTACCAAAGTCAGCTTATAATTCTCAATCAGGTGAGAGAAATATAAAGCTGGGATTTTGATTATATCGTCTTCATCTTGCAGACGATGCCGCACGGGACGGAAACCAGAGTTCAGCCACCGGTCTCCAATCATTCGGCTCACCAGAAAGACAGTACAAAACAGAGCAAAGCACGAGCAACAAAACAAATAGAAAACACCCTGGAGGGGAAAAAGTTGTCGCGGAAAACAATCTAAGATTCACAATTAGGTAGATCCGAAGGCTCCCTAAGTAAACCCGCAAAACAAGTACCAGAGAGGTTTCACATATGTATGGGGTGACAAGAGGAATAGCACGAACGATTTCAGGGGAGAAAACGACAAGAAGAGCCTCAGAATTATCAACGCCGAGGAGGAGCTTGTCGAGTCTCGAGATTGCCTCTTCTATCGCCAAAACCCTAGGAGCCGCATTTTTTATATGATTAAAAAACACATGCCTTTTAAATTTTGTTAGCGAACCCTAGACTTTATGGTATACAAATGCTAATGAACACTTTAATCAACCATTGTCTGATTTTGTTTTCAATTCTCTTTTTTGAAGTTTCATTTTTGTTCTAATTAAGTTTTTAGTTTATTTCCACTCCTAATAATTTAAAATAAAAGAGTGTTTTCACGATTTTTTGTTTGTAATGTTAAGACAACATTTCTCCATTTTATTAATATTTTCATGTTCTTTAATATTTTTTTGTTTGCAAGTGATTAAGTTTAGAGTTGTTCAAACCATATTTGATCAGATCCGAACCGAACGAAGAAATCTAATCCGAAAACTGAACTAGTATTTAAATGATCACTTTTTAGTTAGTTTACTTGAACTATAGTGATTTCCTATCTTTAAGTAACACAAAAGAAAGAAATAGAAAACATTAGAATAACAATTCAGCTATCCAAAACAAAAGGGAAACACACATGTCAAAATAAAATAAAAATGGGAACATTCAAATGTCCAACACAAACCACAATACTGAAAAGAAAAGACTCGAACTCAAAATGATGTGGCCACAAAAATTGTAAAATAATTGGTGGCATGAAGCTCTTGTTCCATGAGCAGGATAGCAGGGTTCAGTCAACAAATTGATGTCATTTATGTCTCAGGAGATAGTATGCATCAATAATGCATCACGCGAAGAAGTCTTGACTAGCTAAGAGGGTTATATATCATGTGAAGTTTGATTCCAATTTTTTCTCGTTCTGTTTTGGCAACACCAAGTTTGGACTTTGTTTTGTTTCCGATGATTGGTTAGTAATAGAAGATTAAGGTTTAGAATTTATATTATTATTTTTAAACAAAGACTTTCTATTTAAGATGCAGGAGAAAAAATTAATACAAGCCTAACCGAAGCCTTAGTTTTGTTCGGGCCTATCCCAGTTAAACTTAACAGCCGATAATCATAAATGAGTCACTAAATAATTTTGTTTGTGAGTCGGCATGTTCCGACTCTCACCCTACTGCTGCTAATCCTCGTTCTTCATCCTTGCCGGGGATTCCGGTGCCCCTCGAGCTCCTAGCCATCCTTCCATTGGTTTGTATGGTACGAACAGGCGGATGTTTACATCTGGTGACGCGAGTAGTCTTCGAGATTATCGGACCGAGTAGCTAGGTCGAGTGTGGGCTTAACTACTATAGCTCATAACCACTCTTTTGTTTTTGTAATATATGGTGTAACACCGATGAATGTTTAATATGAATCCGTTTTTCCCTGGATCCGTTGTTGATCTTTTTTTTTCTTTTTTAAAAAGAACATGTTGGATCTTCCTTTTTTGCGTAGTTTAACGCGAGCTGATCGGCTTGACATAATCATCGAGAATGCTTGTTAGTGCGAGTCAAGGATCGACTTAGAAACTTATAGCTTGTGTGTTGGGTTGCGAGCACGTGCCTTTGCTTTTAAGAACTGATTGGTTGTGTGGTTTGCAAGACAGGACTCGGCTTTCAGCATCGGGGATGCTTTTGTGTGCGAGCGCGGGGCTGGTTGTGTGCTTTGCGAGACAATAATCGGCTTCGACACTTATTGATTATATGTCATGGGCCGAGCTCGTATGCTCGGTACTGATCATTTGTGTGCCCTTGGTTGCGGGCTCGGAAGCCCGACTTAAGCACTAAAAGTTGTGTGCTTTTGAGTTTGGAATCTTTCTATTTTCTTGTTTCTTTTTTGAGTCCTATCGCTTGATACTTTTCGACCTGATTTTCTTTGCTTGTTTGCAGGGCAACTGATGGTACAGCAGAGTGGACTGGCCCTGGAAGAATGAAAAGAACTTATCCTCATGGGCAAGCACTTCTAGGGCGGGCTGTACGGCACAACTGGTTTTGATGACCAGTTAACCTTTTGGGGCTGAGGTTGAATCCCTCCAAGTTCTTCTTACCCCACGAATATTCTCCGGGGTTCGGCTTCAACACGGTTTCCATCTGTGCAACCAATCTCCAGGAGCAGCCACGCAGGGAACAGACGACGAAGTCGCCTTTCAAGAAAGGAGCTCGGCTCCTTTGGGGCAAAAACCGATTTCACAAGTCAAAACTCGGTCTCGGACGAAATTGTCTTTCAAGAAATTAGTTTTTCTTTTTTCTTTTTCTTGCCTTTGCTTGGATGTTGTATCCTTCCTTGTATTTGACTTTTATGAACCCATGTTCCTTTATCTGGTCAAATCTTCATGCATTTTTGCTGTCCCTTTCGTCTAATATTGTCGAGCTTGATCGCTTGGTACTACAACTGCTAAGTTCGGCGAGGGCGAGAGAGCTTTGGTGGTTTGATCAGGGTTTGGTTGTGTCTATATTTTTCTTCGTCAAAGAGCTGGAGAGTTGTAGGTCGTCTAGGATCTAGGCGAGGACCGTATCAGGACGGCGCTTAGCGAGGTCGTATTTTTGACAACTCGGAAAAAGTCTTGGCTTAGTCGGCGCGGGTTTGGTCATGGCAAGACAACGCGGGCGAGGTTGTGATGATGCATTGAGCAAGGTTGTAGCCAGACGGTGCGAACGATGCCGTGACCAGACGGTGCGAGCGAAGTTGTCGCTAGACAACACAAGCAAAGTCGTAGCTCGGTGATGCAAATATCATGTCTTCGGATTTTGAGAGAGGTTTGGGAGTTCGTGCCTTGTTAAATCTCTGACCCCCTCCTTCTAGCGCCAATTGTTAATCCCAAGGATCACTAAGTATATTTAAATGTGGATTAGGTCGAGATTTTCAGTTTAATTAGAAAGATTTGGCTTTGACGAGATTAGGGAAATATGAACAAGTCGGTATTTGAGCGGAGAGTGGGCCGGGAGCCGTGTTTGTATTAATTAGGTCATGAGAAGTCAAAAATATTTAGACATTCGAACTGATTCAGAAGGGTGATCAGTTCAGTTTTCTAAACCGAGCTCGAGAGAGCATATCGAAGCAATAAAGATTACAAGAGAGAATAGTGGTTGTGCGTCATAAATTGTGTCCATCATATATTATCTTCGTAAGTATTTATAGGGGAAGTCGTGGTGTCAGATCTTCCTTAGTTGGAAACAATGTGTCGCCCCCAACAGTTTTCTGGGGTAGGGTGTCTCGAGCCTTGCGCCCGAGCTACTCCACGACATACTGCAGAAATCATCATTGTACGACGCTGCACTATTACTAAACTAGACCATTTTTTTGTCGATCCACTCCTCTCTGCGTCGCCTTTTGGTCGGAGCCAATACCGTATATCGGCGACGTAATGATGAAAGATCGGTTGGCCTACACGATTTGGGTTTGGGATAACTTGGTCGGCTTATTGAAATGGAATTTTGATTATTCAAGATTGGCCTAGCTAATTGGGGGTGCTAAACTCTCCTCGAACGATATGGAACAAAGCTTTGTGTATGCAATTCATTTGGTTATTATTCTCGCTGAGTCAGTCGTTATTGTTGGCTGATTAAACACATGGAGGTATCGGGACCAAGAAACCTTTCCATTCCTCTCACGGCTACAGTGGCATAAGCTTGCCACAGTTGCATCTGCAAGACCGGACGAGCCTCTGGCCCTTTCCTCCCATCTTACAACGGTAACACTTCCTTCTTTAACTTCTGTGGATGATGAGTTTGAATGGTTTACGGATGGTGTAGTTATAAAATTGTCAAAAACGACATTCACAATGAACCTTTCAATCACTGTTGAAAACTCTGAGGATATGCGAGATTTGTGAATAACTCAAAATTCAACTTTTATTAAGATTCTCTTGAACAAATTAACACCTTAACTTGTTCAATCAGATTAACTCGACTTCACCACGTGAATCGACACTGACCAAATCCTAATCTACCCAACTCTTACCGTACAACAACAGTTGCACTTCTCTCGTATATTCACTCACCAGGATTGAGACGCTCACGTTCTCTCTCTCTTGCACTCAAAAGCCGTTCAAGTCTTTTTGCTCTTCGAACGCTTAACCTAATTTCCTAGGTTTTTTACTCTTATATACTTCACGCAATCTCCTCCCGTATCTTCTTGGTAGATCCTCAACTTCCCGTGAAACAGAAACTTTCCATAACTTCGATCCTTTGTATCTTCGATTTTAATCAACTGATGACTTGTATTCCACGTCATCGCCTGCGTAGTCCACATCATCTTTTGCACCAAACAAGTTCTCCAAAGTCTTGAGCTTTCAATCTCCCCCTTTTTGTCTAAATGTGTGCATCAAACTCATCCTGTAACCAACGACCAAATACCAGAATATGCACATAGAGACCAAAGTGTGAAACTACACAGATTCATGGTTAATAGAACATGAAGGATCCGATAACTATTAGAAGATGAAAATGTTCTAAGATCACACGAGGCAAGCACAAAACATCACACAGAATTGCAGTGTCAGAAACACATAGATAGATAGTACGTTTGTCACTGAATCAAAAAGAAAACATAACACACGGAAACATCAGTCATCATGCTCAAAATGTGCATCATCTTCATCACCACTTGCTCCAAGACTTGCTCCCCTAGAATATTGTGGGTATTCTCCCCCTGAGTTTGACACATATTTTGACAAAACAAGTCAGCAATACCAATAAAACAGGAGAACAATTAGGGATAGAGGGATACACATACGAGCGATGCGCCTTTGAATAGAAAAAAGACTGCGTATTGCTCTGTCAATATCTCCTTGTAAGTTCGGGGCATGAGCATTGTCCTCGTTATCTGACCCATGACCAGCCTTGGGATCAAGAGTAATGCTGAGTGGGTACCCGACTGGAGCAGCGTCCACTGAAGTTACACGAACATCCCTTTGAAAGTAAATGATCTGAAAGATCAGATTTGGGAATATAACCTTCCTATCTGCTTGTGGAGAACTCGCCATATCCATGATTTGATCAAAGACTAAACGACCGTAGTTAAACGGCTTCCCTTGATCCAGCATGTACAGGAAGCGGAGTCTTTCTTTGACCAATGTCGTGGTGTTAGAGCTTGGAATCCAGTTTGAGCAACACACCTTGTAGAGGACCTGATACTTCGGTAGAAGATGCTTTGATTGAACCCCCTCCCAACATTTACGCCTTCCTCCAGTGAGAACTGAGACTGCCTTGTCAATATCCTCCTTGTCCCAATCAGTGGGATGCTTCGTATCAGAGGTGAGAAACATCCGATTGATAAGTGAGGGCGTGAATTCGTACATTTCACCCCGAACATACACAAAATTTGCACCATCTCGAGCTTCAGATTCAACAACATTTGCCAAGAACTCTTTGACCAGACGGGAATAGTAAGGCGAGACATGCAAGACAGTGTAAATTAACCCAACCTTCTCGATAAATTGTTGTACCTCATTGAGCTTGGAGTCGCCAAGTTGAAGGATTTTCTGATCAAGAAAGACTCGAGGCTTCAATTTTGCATAGCGATCCTTGGCTGCACTGGAGATGTGCCGATGGCTAAGAGGTTGCTTCGTCATACGTTCGATTTCGGGGTATTTGAAGAACAAATCGGAGAAAGCCAATTGATTTGTAGTGTAGTGCTCCTCAAACTTCCAGTAAGGAAGCTTATGTTGTGGTGCTTGCTCTTCATCATCAGAGTCGTCAGTTTCGGATGAAGACAGTGCTGGTTCTTTGCCGGGACGATGAGCTTGATGAGGGCTGCTTGGCGGTGTTGCATGTCGAATAGACTCAAGCGGACGTTCCCACGATGGTAGATGCACGTGATTTTCAGAGAACATGCAACTTTGCTGTCGAACAGAGCGACGAACCCCTTGAGAGGAATCCGTTGACGCTAGATCAACGGTGGGTACAACGGTGAGTGTTCGGTCTGCCAAACTGCGACGGCGCTCAGCCTCAAATGCATCCATCATCAGCTTCGTGGTTTGAGAACCCGTAGAACGGCGAGGAGGAGTTGACATCCTAGGGTTGTAGAGAAAGCTGAGAGTTTGACGGTACAGAGACGCGGCTGAGTGACACAAGCAAGGCTTTCCCCCTTCTTTTTGTAGCCTGAAATTACAACACAAGAAACCCTAAAGGCCTTTATGGGCTTAGTGGGCTTTAATGAGGTGGGTCATAATAGCAAATTAGTTAAGACACGTATATGGACCGTGATCAAATTTTAACCAAGACATTTTTCATCCTCCAATTTATTCAATTTACTTAGACACTTGACATATCATTGACACAGGAAAGAACCTAGTGAGTGACCCAAGCAGTAATGCAGCACAATCCAAAGAGACAGCAGTGAATAAAAAATAAAAAAATATGTACAAGTGATCTTAGAGGAAACACACCAACTGAGACAAGTCAGCAGAAAAATTCAGTATAACCACAATAGCTCAGTAGAATTTGACAGCTTTTCTTAACTAAGATGCTTTCATCAAAGGAGCATGTCACCTTCATTCCCACTAAAACCAAAGACTTTACCGGAATGCTAGGTTGCCTTTCTTGATTGTTTCCAATGCTTATAGTGACATCGAAAGACACAGAGATGATCTGATGTAGATGGAGTAAATATCCTTTGATTTTTTAAACACTTAAAGTGGACGGCTTTCCTCAGCTGAGGTGCCTTCATCCAGGAGTAACCTTTCTGCAGCAACTTAACTTGATAGGATAGACGGACAGCTTTCCTCATCTGAGGTGCTTTCATCCAATAGAACCAGATTTTGAACTATTCAGAGTATAGTTTTTTTCATATTTACTCTTTCACCTAATCAGAATCATCATCCAGTCTTCATATCAAGCGGAAACAATCAATAAGGTACTCAATCCAGACAGTGATCATCCTTAGGAGTAAACTGCTTTGACAGCCTATCCCGAGTTGAGTGTCTATCACACTGAGCCTAACACAGGACGGCCTTGATTAATGGGACACGCATGACATGAAGTTTTAGTACCCATCCGAGACTTTATGTTACCCAGAGCTTTCATGCGACATTATCTCGTTCGGCTTTCCTAACACAATTAGAGTTCATATACTCCAAGAGCTTTGCGTAGGTACACAAAGCTGTTAAAGTCCAATGGTTTAGTAAAAATATCTGCTAGCTGCTCTTCAGAAGATACATGCTTAATGACTGCTAGTTTCTCCTCAACAAGATTTCTCACAAAATGGTGTCTAATGTCAACATGTTTAGTCCTAGAATGTTGCACTGGATTTTTAGAAATATCTATAGCACTTTTATTGTCACAGTGTATTAGAAAGGAGTCTGTTGTCATACCATAGTCATGAAGCATTTGTTTCATCCACAACAGTTGAGTGCAGCATTTCCCAAGTGCGATGTATTCAGCTTCAGCCGTGGACAGAGATACGCAATTCTGCTTCTTACTGTGCCAAGAAACCACATTGTTTCCAAGAAGAAAGCAGCCTCCAGATGTGCTTTTTCTGTCATCCAAGCATCCTGCCCAATCTGCATCACAAAAACCTGCAAGATTTATGTTAGTGTCAGAAGTGTAGTTCATTCCATAGTTTAGAGTACCCTTAACATATTTGATGACTGTTTTCACGGCAAGAAGATGAGATGCCTTTGGATTTGCTTGATATCTAGCACAGAGACCAACACTGAGACATATGTCCGGAAGACTGGCAGTAAGATACAGAAGGCTGCCAATCATAGCTCTATAGGTACGTTCATCAACAGCTTGTCCTTCCTCATCCCTCGAGAGTTTGCTTGTAGTACTCATAGGAGTCCTAGCAGGTTTACATGTTTCCATGTTGAAGCGCTTGATAAGATTTCTGGCGTAAGTGCTTTGAGAGACAAAGATCCCCTCATTGGATTGTTTGATTTGCAGAACGAGAAAGTAGTTCAGCTCACCGACCATGCTCATCTCGAATTCCTTAGTCATCTGAGAGACAAATTCATTGACTAGTTTGTCATTTGTAGCACCAAAAATGATGTCATCAACATAGATTTGAACAATCAAGAGACTGCCTCCCTTTTCCAACAAAAACAGAGTTTTGTCTACACCACCGCGTTTGAAACCTTTGTTGAGCAGAAAGACAGTAAGTCGTTCATACCACGCCCGAGGAGCTTGTTTAAGACCATACAAAGCTCGTTTGAGTTTGAAGACATGGTCAGGGAACTTAGGATCTTCAAACCCTTTTGGTTGTGCTACATAGACTTCTTCTTTAAGCACTCCATTCAAAAAGGCACTTTTGACATCCATTTGACAGAGCTTGATTCGAAGATAGCATGCAATTGAAAACAATAACCTGATGGATTCAAGTCTTGCAACCGGAGCAAAAGTCTCGTCAAAGTCAATTCCTTCAATTTGTGAGTATCCTTGTGCTACAAGCCTGGCTTTGTTTCTTACCACATTTCCTTCCTCGTCGATCTTGTTCTTGTAAATCCACTTGGTTCCAACTACATTCACATTCTCAGGACAAACAACTAGATCCCACACTTCCAAGCGAGTGAATTGGTCCAACTCATCATGCATAGCACTCACCCAGAACTCATCATTCAATGCTTCTTCAACAGTTTTGGGCTCAACAAATGATACAAAGCAAGCAAGTTTTACCATCGCCTTGTAATCGTATTTTATGTGTCTTGTCTGTCGTTCATCCAACACATCTCCTATAACATCACCCAAAGAATGATTCCTAGGGACTTGAGCTTCAATCGACACACTAGTTGTATCTGTTTTACTAGTGGCCACTTTCTGATCAGACACACTCGAGACTGGGTTACCTCCGGTTACTTCACTGGAAGCATCAACTGGAATCTCTTCTAATGAATAGCTGTTTCTATCATCAAACACAACATTTACTGATTCACATATCATCTTAGTTCTCCGATTGAATACTCGAAACGCTGTACTGTTTGTTGCATAGCCAAGGAAGATCCCTTCATCGCTTCTAGAGTCAAATTTTCCTAGTTGATCTTTGTCATTCAAGATGTAGCACGTACACCCAAACACATGAAAGTAACTGATATTCGGAGTTTTTCCCTTCCAGATTTCGTATGGTGTCGTTTTAGTGCCAGGTTTCACATACACACGATTGATAACATAGCATGTTGTGCTTACGGCCTCAGCCCAAAACCGTGGAGCAACTTCATTTCCATGGAGCATAGCTCTAGCCATTTCCTGTAAAGTTCTATTCTTCCGTTCCACAACTCCATTCTGTTGTGGTGTTCCTGGAGCTGAGTATTGATGTTTGATACCTTGGCTGTTGCAAAATCTTTCAAACACTTCATTATGAAACTCACCACCATGATCACTTCTAATCTGAAAAATCCCTCCTTTCTCATTCTTGAGTTCAAGAGCTAGGATCTTAAAGCTTTCAGCAGCTTCTGGATTTACCGGGCCCATAAGATCGACATGGAGTAGCTCTAAGACCTTCGTGGACCTGATGTCATTTAGCTGTTTATGATGTACCTTTACTTGCTTTCCTTGACAGCAGGCTTTGCACACTGTCATTGTGGTTTCCTCCAATTTCGGAACTCCTCTTACAACTTCAGCTTTGACTAGACGAGTTAAACCGTGAATGCTCATGTGTCCCAACTTTTTGTGCCATAGGTCTAATTGTGATTCCGCCAACAAGCAGTTCTTGTTTGGCTCCCACATGTAACAGTTATTTCCAGCTCTTATCCCCATAAGAATGACTTGATCGAATTTATCCAAGGCTTGACACTCTGTACTTGTGAAGATGACTTTCAGACCTTCATCACATAATTGACTTATGCTTATCAAGTTAGCTTTCAGACCTCTAAAAAGATACACATTTGTCAGTTCAGGTTTCCCTTTTGAATTCATTTGTCCAACAGCTTCTATCTTGCCTTGACCCCCATCACCAAATGTAACATAACCTCCTTTAATTGGTGTGATCTTGTCCAAAGTGGTTTGACTTCCGGTCATGTGTCTTGAGCACCCGCTGTCGAAGTACCAACCCGCGTGATTCTTCTGGTCTGTGGAAGTGTAAGCAACCAGACTAACATTATCTTCTGATCTTGGAGTTTCTGCAAAATGACACACAATTTCTGCTGTTTTTATTTTCAACCTCCTGAACCATTGTTCCATACAGCAGATTCTTGGCTATCCACACTTTCCCATACTTTCTCGGTTCTACATAAACTTGGTTTGATCTCCAAGCTTTGCTCATTCTGCTCCACCAGATCCAACAGTCCCTCTTGCGATGTCCTCTCTTTCCACACACGTAACATCCGTTGGGGACCTGTTTCCTAACTGTTATCTTTTTCTTGACATATGTTTCGGTTTCTCCATTGTCTTTAACGGAGCTTGGTACAAAGTTTATGAAGCCTGAGTCTATCGAGGTACTTGCTCTCACACTACCAGAATATCCCAAACCCCAATTTACTTTGGGTGGTTGTCCCATGCTTAGCAGTTTGTCTAAACTGTCAGTTCCCTTGTTTAACATCCTGATCTTCTTGTGATTGTCGGTTAAGTTCTGTTCCAGACTTCGGTTTTTTTCTTGTTCAGTTGAGTAAGCTCCAGATAACCGAGCTACCTTTTCTTCAAGAAGTCTGTTTCTTTCGCTCATTTGCCTGAGGTCATCATGTGCCTTCTCCATTTTCAGCAGTAAGGTCTCCTTATCTTTGGGTTCCAACACAGAGCCTGGTTCTGGTTTGTCTTCAATTTGTTCAAGCTTTAGAATGTTTACTTCAGCCTTCAGCATTGCTTTGTCTTTCAACAGTTGCAGGTTTTCATGACAGTTGCTTTGTCGCTCATTTGCCTGAGGTCATCATGTGCCTTCTCCATTTTCAGCAGTAAGGTCTCCTTATCTTTGGGTTCCAACACAGAGCCTGGTTCTGGTTTGTCTTCAATTTGTTCAAGCTTTAGAATGTTTACTTCAGCCTTCAGCATTGCTTTGTCTTTCAACAGTTGCAGGTTTTCATGACTCAGTTTTAGGCAATTTTCATACAGTTTCTTGTACTCCTGTTGCACATCCACTTCTTCATCCTCTGATTCTGAATCTGAGTTGACAACCACTTCGTCCTCTTGGGATACTAATGCTACAAAGTTGAGTAACATCTCTTCTTCGTCTGACTCGTCATCAGAGTCGGTGTCACTGAAGCACACCAAGGATTTTTCTTTACCTTTCTGAGTGCTCGGACACTCAGATTTTACATGTCCGAAACATCTGCATTCTCCACATCTTAGCTCCTTCCTTTTGACAAGAGGACATTCGTTTCGGAAATGTCCGAACCCTTCACACTCATGGCACTGCATTTCCTTCTTTTTGGATGATTTTTCTCCATCTCCTCTAGCAAAACGTCCTCCAAATCTGTCCTGATCAGATTTCTGAATTCGACTCAGGGTTCTGTTTTGGCCTTTTTCAATCCTTTTGACCATCTTATTGAAGTTTCTAGCGATTAAGCTCACGTTCTCCTCAAGCTTCTTCACTCGTTCATCTTCAGGTTTTACGGTGAAGGCAATACCATGACCAGTTTTGGGTAGCTCTTCAGATACTTCCATCTCTTGAGACTTTAGCATACCAACTAGCTTATCGAACTTCATCTCATCAGTATTCATAGAGCATTGTAGGATAGCTTTGTGAGCAGCGAATTTTTCTGGAAGACAGCGAATCAACTTCTTTACCAACTTCTTTTCTTGATACTTCTTTCCTAGAACAGAAGCTTCATTCGCTATAGTGCTCAGCTTTGCAGTGAAACTTCCAATAGATTCATCAGTTCCCATTCTCAAGTTTTCAAATTGTGATGCTAAATGATCAAGACGAGTCCGTTTCACAGATGTGTCACCCTCGAAGTGATTTACCAGTGTGTCCCATGCCTCCTTTGCAGTCTCACACCCTTGGATAATCTTGAATTGATCAGCATCCACCGCAGACATGATAGTAGAAATAGCTCGAGAATTGAACTTAGATGCTTTCCTTTCTTCTTCTGACCATCTTTCAAGTGGTTTGGGACCTTTTGACTTATCTTCCTTGATCTCAGTAGGTTCTTCCCAACCATTTATCACTGCATGCCAAGCTGCTTCATCAATAGAACGAATGACATGTCTCATCCGTACTTTCCAGTGACCAAAGTTTCCTTCGTCCAACATGATGGGCTTTTGAAACGCAACGACTTCTTTAAACTCCATATCCTTTCCAAGATCTCAACCTGAAAATTAGATTGACTCGCTCTGATACCAAATGAAAACTCTGAGGATATGCGAGATTTGTGAATAACTCAAAATTCAACTTTTATTAAGATTCTCTTGAACAAATTAACACCTTAACTTGTTCAATCAGATTAACTCGACTTCACCACGTGAATCGACACTGACCAAATCCTAATCTACCCAACTCTTACCGTACAACAACAGTTGCACTTCTCTCGTATATTCACTCACCAGGATTGAGACGCTCACGTTCTCTCTCTCTTGCACTCAAAAGCCGTTCAAGTCTTTTTGCTCTTCGAACGCTTAACCTAATCTCCTAGGTTTTTTACTCTTATATACTTCACGCAATCTCCTCCCGTATCTTCTTGGTAGATCCTCAACTTCCCGTGAAACAGAAACTTTCCATAACTTCGATCCTTTGTATCTTCGATTTTAATCAACTGATGACTTGTATTCCACGTCATCGCCTGCGTAGTCCACATCATCTTTTGCGCCACACAAGTTCTCCAAAGTCTTGAGCTTTCAACTGTCACCACTTGGTTGCATTATAGGCTTATAGCTGACAATAAATTATTGTAATTATAAAATTGTTATTGCATTACATTTAAACACAAATTATTGAGATTTTATAATCACAGATTATATAAAACACAGATATCTTGTGGAAACTCAAACTGTCATTAGCTGTAATGGATACTTAAAAGGAACTAATTGATTCGATTTATTTTTAAATATTACACACCAATTAACCCATCAATATTAATTTTTTTTTTTCTTTGTTTAAAGATTGATACTCTATTTGTTAAATACATTTCTTAACAGGGATTTAATAAATAAATTTGTTTTTATTACCAGCAAAATAAATTAGGCTTTGTCTTTATTACCAGCAAAATTTTTTTTTGATTACTTCGCTTATATCTATTATGGTTTCGTTTGAAGGTTAAACAGGTCTTCTTGTAACAAGAATTCAAGAACCAACAAAAATAAAATGGATCCAAAGAAGCTTCCATCCAACGTAAGAGATGACAAGATAAGCGAAGAAACCAAGAATCTGATCTCTTCGCTTCCCGCACACACAGATTTCCAAGGGAGGAAGATTTTTCAATATCAAGGATGTTGATATTATTACTACACCCTCCATAGCGTTCTTAATTTTGAAAGAGGTTTTCAACCGCAAGACACCGATATAATCATTGCTTCTTAGTCCAAATCAGGAACTACTTGGCTCAAGGCCCTCACAGTCGCCCTCTTTGAGAGATCAACGAACCATTCTCCTTCTTTTTCTGATGATGATTGTAACATACTGAGCCCAGCCCATTTGAGAAAGGCTTAAATGAATTAATTTGGCTACCTATATCAGCAAGTGCACTTACCTTTTTCGGTCACTTGCCTGAAAGAACTCCAGAGTTAAGCGTGCTTGCGCTGGAGTAGTCCCAGGATGGGTGACCTTCCGGAAAGTGACTCGTGTTAGCATGTGTGTGAGGACAAAACACATGGAAAAAGGTCATGGGGTGATTGTAGGGTCAATAAATTACTCGGTCGGGCATACCAAAAATAACGCACCGACCGTCGGACAGGGGTGGGGCCCACGAGCCCGGGAGAGGGATGGGTGACTCACCGGTAGGGGCGGACGGGGCGTTACAAGTGGTATCAGAGCTCAGGGAAGTCAAACCGATTCTGTCTCGGGAGACAATCCTGGGGTTTGAGGGTTATGGTTGCTCCGGTTATGAAATGCGGAATTCGGGGACGAATTCCCATTAAGTGGGGGAGAATTATAACATATTGAGCCCAGCCCATTTGAGAAAGGCTTAAATGAATTAATTTGGCTACCTATATCACCAAGTGCACTTACCTTTTCCGGTCACTTGCCTGAAAGAACTCCAGAGTTAAGCGTGCTTGGGCTGGAGTAGTCCCAGGATGGGTGACCTTCCGGGAAGTGACTCGTGGTAACATGTGTGTGAGGACAAAACACATGGGAAAAGGTCATGGGGTGATTGTAGGGTCAGTAAATTACTCGGTCGGGCCTACCAAAAATAACGCACCGACCGTCGGACAGGGGTGGGGCCCACGAGCCCGGGAGAGGGATGGGTGACTCACCGGTAGGGGCGGACGGGGTGTTACAATGATCGTCGTCTATGATATAATAATCCTCATGATATTGTACCGTTCTTGGAGATCATTATGTATCATGAAAGCTCAAGTATAACATAGCCAAGTTCTCAGCATCTCTGAGGCTGTTCTCGACTAACATGCCATTTCAGGCGATGCACGAAAACCTCAAGCACTCTCCTTGCAACATTGTGTACATGTGTAGCAACCTGAAGGAAACGTTGATCTCGTGGTGTTTTTTCGCGTGCGGTGTTCATAAAATAGAACCAAATAGAGGCTTTCTTGAGTCTATGTTCAAATCGTTCTGCAACAGAACTATCTATTATCGACCTTTTTGGGAACATCTCTTAGGCTACTGACGAAGCTTGGAAGACCCCAAGCAAGTCTTTTTAATGAGGTATGAGGAAATGAAAGTGGAGACTCGTGATCAGATCAAGTTGCTTGTGCACTTCTTGGTCTGTCCTTTTAAGAAGAGTTTGTGGACGAGGTCGTGGATCTTTTCTCTCTACGTAATATGAGCGGTTTGGCCGTTAACCAAACCGGTAAAATAAACAACATAGATCACAAGGGTCTGGTTTTACTCATGAAATGGAGAACAAGATAGACATGATCATCCAAGATAAACTGCAAGGGTCTAGTTTGAAATTCTAAAGTTATATTGTGTTTTCTTTGATGCAACATTAATATTGGTGTATTTTGTTAAGAATTTGGAATAAGTTGTATGAAAATGATAAATTATATGTTATTTAAACAAAATTTTTAAAATAATATTAGCGGCAACCCATCTTCGTAACGACAACTTACACACTACTAGTTGTTGACAGAATCCCCGAATAAGCTATATGAAATACGAACTTGGGTCGAACCCACAAGATTCATATTCTATAGACTTTAGGCCGGACTAATAAGAAATAGACTCAAACAGACTCGGATCGTCCCTTTTTCGGTCCACTTGGTAGATAAAGTTAAGCTTCAGAAAGATGAATACAAAAACAGAAAGATAAAATCGAAGAAGAAAATAGGAAAATAATCTGAGCAAGAAGAGGAAAATCCGAGCAGAAAATTAAATCCGAACGAAAATAGAATATCCGATAATATGAAGATTTATGAGAATCTTGAGGGCGAATATCTTCCAAACCGGCTCGCCACGACTATAGATGACAATGGACTTCCTACGATCAAGACATTCTGAAAACCTTAGCAGAAATACTTAGACGTTTTCTTTAGCTCTTACGCTTTTTGTACTCTGTTTTCTGTCAACCACATCAATAAACTATTCTTAGGATCCCTTTTCGTGTCGTTTACATTAGAATATTTTGTTCCCTAAAATTTACTCTACAAGAATCGACCGTGCCGGTTTTGGCTCTCACAATTTGGCGACGTCTGTGAGGAATAAGAAGTTTTCTTACACCTAAAAACCATAGATTAGCAGATCCGAAGAGATGGCAACCGACGGAGATGGAGACGAAGACAGAACAAATCATCCACTGGCGATCACCGCTGAAACACATGCAGCCGCAGCAGACAACACCAAAACAGACAACACCATGATGGACAACATCATAACAGGCAACAGTGTGGGAGACAACCTTGCTACACACGCAACCACGACATACACATATCCGACGCGACGTTGACCGAGTTAATGAAGATGATAGCAGTACTGATGGAGAAACCTCAAGATCAGGAGAAGGAAAATAGCACTCTCACCGAGCAAGTGGAAAGGCTCAGAACACAAAATCGAGCAAGGAGAACCCGATCGGTGAACTTCGCCATAACTGAGCGTAAGCGACTCAACTTCGAAACACATGGCGGCTCAACGATAAACCCTACGCAGCATCGTCCACAGCTCACGAATGAGCGGACCCCTCTAGCGGTCAGATCCAACACAACGTATACGCCACCATTGATCCAACCGAGAACGCTCGCAATGGCTATCAACATCGACGAAGAACATTGCGGAGACGGAGATCTGACCTTACATGAAGACTAAACCAAACAAAAATCTAGAAAAGAAGAAGAAAGGGTCTCACAGAGGAAGAAGAGAACCTCCTATGAGCTCAGAAAACGAGTCACCTGAAGGGCTACCGGTGACAAACCGTGATGAACTCAACAAGCCTGAGAGTCACACTAGCACGAGCTACCGCAGAGGTGAAAGTCTTGCGATCACAACTTCACAAATCAAAGGCGAAAAAGCACCCAACAAAATCAGTATACTAGTTTTGGTTAAGTCGAAAGAAAGCATAAAAATAATTGTGTACGACTACATCTAAATTCCAGTATCTATCTGCGTATAGTTGGTTCGACGAGCAATAACGTGAAACCAAATCGAGAAGCAATGCATCGATAAACCATCAACGATCACCTTTTTATGATCTAGAATATTTCCTCATTGTAACTGATCGTGCGTGTGATCGAGACGTCCAAGCAGCGCAGCTCAACAAACCGCACATTCATATACACTCAGCTCGGACGACGCGATTCCATGCTCTTCTCGACATTTCCTTGGTCATTTCGGTTTCAAGATTAGTTTGAGTTGATTGGTTCAGCATCATCCTTTGTATGTGAACGATCAACCGCGACTGCACATTTCGATCGTTCAAAGCTGACTACCGAGCTCTCGCGTATGACTTTCTTGGACCACGAGACATCCCGCTTGGTGAACAACCTGCTCGACATGACTCTAACCCGTGAATACAATCAGCACACAACATGATGCATTTTTCCTGTCATCTTCTACTCGGCATTTCCGCAGCCAAGCTGTTCGGCATCTCCGATCGCAACATCATGCTCAGAAAGTATACATGTTTGTGATTAAGCATGCATTTCTGCGTACTAATCTTCACAGACAAGACACTCGATGAAAACGTCATAGGGGCCCAACAAAACGAGTCAGCGGAAGGGTTAACAACAACAATTTGCTCGATAAAAAAATAGTTTGTTCGGCAAACAATAGCATGCTCGGACAAAACCAACTCGACTGATGGATCTGAGCAAGCCAAAATAAAAGAAGAAAAAAATTGCTGAGAACAAAAAAAAAACATTTGCCGAGCACACAAAAAAACAATCAAACAAAACAAAACATTTATGCTCAGCATACCTGAAGCAGTTCACACTTGCTCGGCATATTTGTCACCTTGGACGGGCATTTAGACAGACCATACTCGACCCAAAAAAAAAAAACAAACAAACATTGATGATTTTTCAGATCTTTCTGAGCAGGATCTGGTATGCATGTAGGCAGTCTCGAGCAGACCATGCTAAAAAAACACATTTATTTGCCGAGCAGAAGCCACTACATGGCGGCGAGCAAAAGACTCAACATAAAAAAAGAAAACAATTACCGAGCACAAAAAAGCAAGATAAGTATATATTTTTCCTAGGATTCATCGTCTAATATATATAAGGGTATTTCACAACCCATTTAGGGTGGGAGTGGGTCCATATGCACACATACTTCCACATTAGAAATTCTGAAATTTTCGAAACAAAATCCGGACTCGAACGCAACTTCCTCGGAAATACCCATTCGACATCTCACGACGAGAATTGATCCCGTCCTTCGAGGTAGGTCCATACTCGGACATATTTGGACCAGAGCTCAGATCAACGCTCTGATACATTCGGCTGTTTCTATGCTCGGCGATCTCGCTTGGAAAACTCAAATCTAGACGTGGCAATCTCTGCTCGGACAAAGCTGCTCGGATGTCCGCAACAAAGCTGCTCGGATATCCTCAACGAAGATGCTCGGTTATCTGGGAAAAATCTGCTCGGATGTCCGAAACGAAGCTGCTCGGCTATCTGCAACGAAGCTGCTCGATTGTCTGCAACAAAGCTGCTCGGATGTCCGCAGAAAAGCTGCTCGTCTGTCTGCAACAAAGACTACTCAGAAGATTGGTCTCTACTCGATGAAAAACGTGCTCGAACGATTCATGGTCTGCTCGTAATCAGACCACGTTGCTCTGCTAGCGACGAAGCTTGCCTGCTTGCTCGTTTCACTGGCTTCAAGACGTCTTCGGACGATCACTCCGCGGACTCAACCCATGAAACGTTTCGTTCGGAATTCTTTCAAAGGGCTCGGCTCACCGGATCGCGACCATGTGCTCCACTCCTCCGCAAAGGCTCAGCTCATTAATCATATGCTCGTAATGGTCCGATAAACAATAAACATTTTATTTCAATTTCATTCGATTCACTTGTTTTTAAATAAAATTTAAAATTCAAATTTCGTAATATAGTGAACCCATTCAGTTCATTTACTGTCATATCATTCAAGTCAAGTTTAGTGCATTTGCATTTTTTCTCAGCATTCTCTATCTCGTCTATTACATCCTCAAAACGGATAAAAGTGCGCTATACAAATTTCGACCAAGTATACCATGGTCTAATATCCGCTAGGTATACCCTAGTCGATATTCATATCAGTTTACTATCGACAACGGAATGTAAGTCGTGATGTCTAGCAAATCCCAACCTCAATGTAAACCTCTAAACCTAGTAAACGCCTCCTAGCACACTGGTCTACGACGTCTCAACCAAGTATACCATGGTCTAACTAGGTATATCCTAGCCGGTATTCGAGTATATCTTGCTAGCCTTCAAATTCAGAGTATAACTAGAAACCTAATAAGACGCTTCCGAGCACACTGATCTTAATCATCATGGGTCCGTAATTCGAGTATACCTCGACAACCTTCGAACGAAAAACTTAACATGTAAACCCAGTAAACGCTGCTTAGTACACTGGTCTACGACGTCCCGACTGAGTATACCTTGGTATAATATCCGCTAGTTATATCCTAGCCAAAATTCGTTCATAGTTTACTACCAAAACGGATCCGTAAGTCGAGTATATCTCACTAGCCTTATAATTCTGAGTATAAGTCGAAAACTAGTAAGACGCTTCCGAGCACACTGGTCTTAATAATTATGGGTCTGTAACTCAAGTATACCTCGTTAACCTTCGAACGAAAAACTTAACTCCAAACCCAGTTAAACGCTTCTGAGCACACTTGTCTTGATCATCATGGGTCCGTAAGTCGAGTATAACTCGCCAACCTTTGAACGGAAAACATAACTCGAAACCTAGTTAAACGCTTCCGAGCACACTAGTCTTGATAGGTCTGTAAGTCGGGTATATCTCGCCAACCTTCGAACTCAGAAGGAGACTCAAAACCCGGAAAAACACATCTAAGTACACTGATTTTAAACACCATCTCACTACCAAAATAGGTCCCTAATTCGAGTATATCTCGCTAACCTCCAAACATGGAATATAGCTCGAAACGCTTCCAAGCACAATAATCCCGAACAATATGTTCGAAGCATCAAGGATCGAACGCAAATACATAATCATACTTTTCTCCGAGAACTATACAAAACTACTCATAAATTTTTCAAGCACTACTCGACTTACTCGAACAACTCATACGAAGCCGATGAGGGAGATTTTATCCCGAAATATCTGCTCGACTTTTCCGCATTAATCGGCATAACATCAACACGACTACTCGGCTGCTTGGGAGTACATACCATCCTAACAGGCTCGACCAACTGTCTTTGGACCAAACCCTGCTCGGAAAATCCAAGCAAACTTGCTCAGAAAATCCAAGCGGACATGTTGGGAACATCCGAGCAGACTTGCTAAGAAAATCCAAGCAGATTTGTTGAGAAAATCCAAGCGGATTTGCTCAAAAAACCCGAGCATACATGCTCGAAAAATCCGAGCAGACATGTGTCCGCTCGGAAGGTTCAAGAAATATATTCAGCTCAGAATTTCCGAGGAATCTGTTAGGCTCAAAAAGTCCGAGGAATGTGTTCTGCTCGGAGAGTCCAAGAAATGTAATATGTTCAAAGGAATCCTCCTCCCACATGGAGGAGCTCTCCGCCCCGTAAGAGCCCGTAGAAGAAAGTTGTAGTGCCGTATTATAATTATGCTTTGTTAAATATTAAGATCTTTGAACTTCCGAAGAATGTGTTATGCTCGGAATTTACGAGCAGGATGCACAATTCAGAATTTTGGAGCAGAAAGCAATGCTTGGAATTTCCGAACATGATACACTGCTCAGAATTTCCGAATATAACACATTCCTCGAACTGCTATCTTGTAAGTTATGGTAGTGGGCAGCTCTCACCGCTAGGATAAGCCGCTACCACTTCTTCTAAACACAACTTCATGCTTCCTTGCTCCAATTTGCTCCACACACTCTTGAATCCAACATGATTTCATTTCAACACGTTGAAAGGACGACTGCAATACAAATACACCAAAATGCTTAAATAAGAGTATTTACAAATGTTAGGAATGTCCTGAAATCACACTTGTAATCACTCTAGAGATAGTTGTGTTGTCGAGATTAGACATTCATATAATACTAGGTGATCATAATGTTTTGCTAGAAGCCACTTGTGATCTGTTATTTATGAACTCATTGCTAGTATTATATGATCCTACAGGGTCACACACCTAAGCAAACTGGATATAGAATATGGGGTTGATCATTAGTGTAATGATCTGATAAATGTATATATGATATGCATTCGATAACAAGTTTCTGAGGCAGTGTCGATCGACACAACATGTGCATCGATCGACACAACATGTGCATCGATCGACACAGATCGCGGACCAAAATATCGATTTTGGTTTATGACTTAATTAACCACGGTTTGAGTCTTGGTTAATCAGGTCATGGTAAAAGTCAATATATATATATGGTCGACTTTTACAGAGCAAAAAAAACCTAATTCACAGCCACCAGAAAGAAACTGAAAACCTCCTGGGAGATCTGATCTCTAACGGCACTAGCATCCCGTCCGTTCTAGTTTGTGTGCGAGTGGATACCAGTAGAGGCGCAACACTTGAGGCGCTAATCAATCTCGAATACCAAATCATCTTCCGCTGCATAACTTTCCAGGTATCTTCGAGATCTGATGTAGATTCAATGATATAAACATGAACCCTAGATCCTAGGCTATGGAATTCAGACTTAGGGTTGCCTAATTGGATTAGGAACTGCTAGAAATTTCTTCAGTGGTATCAGAGCCTTAGGGTTCTATTGAATCAGTAGCATGTTGATTAGATTAGTTGAATCTGGATCTCTGTATAGTTGATACAAGCATGCTAAAATTCGTTTTGATCAAAGTAATCTAGTTTAGGTTTTTTGTTTGAAAACGATTTAGGGTTTATCGCACTGTGTCGATCGATACCAATCCGGTGTCGATCGACACATAATGATAACCCGAATAAAATTCAGGTTTAACCTAACTGTGACGATCGACACAAGAGTTGTGTCGGTCGACACAGACCTCGCGATAAGGATAGTCGGTTCAATTGGATTGGACCGATTATCGAGCTTGGTTAAAATTGGTTAAACCGCTAAAACGGTTCATTGCGATTGTTTTGATAAGGTTGGTATCGACCGACACTAATGTAGTGTCGATCGACACTGACCGGTCATCAAAAACCGGATCAATTGGATTGATCGGTTATCGCAAATTGGTTTTGGTAAATCTGTATCGATCGACACTAAAGTAGTGTCGGTCGACACAAGATCCGCTGGTTTCGGTTATTGAACCTGAAATCACAGAACCAAACCAAGATAAATCACTTTAATTAGAAGAATTAAAACATAATAAGACTGAACGTTTTAAACAGTTCTGTTCCTCAACTAAATATCAAGTAATTCTTGATGTCTTTCCAATCTTGTCAACTGTCAAGACTCGTTTCATTGTGCGATAGACTTGCAGTGCAAGATGTCCACAATTACATGAGTAAGGCAGAAGGTAATTGTGTTGATGATTTTGCAGTGCAAGGCATCAACAATTACATGACTTAAGAGATTGGTTTACTTGACTGGGCCATCAAAATCGTTTTGGGCCCAGATACATCGGGTGGTTTTGACATGAGATGTCAATCCACAACCAAGAGTTATATTGGATATAACTAGCAAGGTTGTTGCTTACCTAGATAGCTAAAATTTTGGCGATAGCCAGTGGCTCACTCAAGTTTAGTGAAGTATGGGTCTTGGATCTTTATATTCATTTTAGGAAACATTGTTTTGAATATAATGCGAGTTTTCTTAATAGTTAAGATTTCTCATTTCTTGAACATCATAACTAAAACTCTTCCTTTTCTTACTCCAGCAATGTCTAGCACAATCAATCACAACAATTTCTCCCTGAGATCCGTCCTTGAGAAGGACAAGTTAAATGGATCCAACTTTCTTGAATGGTATCGGAATTTGAGAATTGTTCTCAAACAGGAGAAAAAGGACTATGTCCTTAAGAAAGTTCTCCCCAAGAAGTAATGCCTGGCAGTCAGAGAAGGATGCTTGGGATAACCATTCTAATGATGTGGTCGATGTGTGTTGTCTCATGTTGGCTACCATGAACTCGGACTTGCAGAAGCAATATGAGTACGTGGAGTCGCCAATAGAGATGATCACTGGCCTGAAACGTATGTTTCAGGGGCAGGCACGAACTCAAAGATACCAGACGGTTAAGTCTCTAATTGAGTGCAAGCTACCAAAAGACGGACCGGTTAGTCCTCATGTCATTAAGATGATGGGTTACATTGATAACCTGGGGAAACTGGATTGTCCCATTAGCCAAGAGTTGGCTACTGACATCATTTTGCCGTCACTGCCGTCAAACTATGATCAGTTTGTTATGAACTATAACATGAACAACTTGACAAAGACTTTGACTGAGTTGCATGGAATGCTCAAGACTGCTGAACCTAACATCAAGAAGGACACCCCAAATGTCCTTATGGTACAAAAGGGTAAAAAGTTTAAGAAACTTGGTAAGAACAAAGGTGATGGCAAGACGAGCTCGATTGTGAATCAAAGCGAGTCTAACCATGCTCCTAAGGTTAAAACGGGTCCTTCTGAAGATGTTAAGTGCCATTATTGTAATGGTTATGGGCATTTGAAAAGAAACTGCAATAAATTCCTGAAAGATTATGAGAAGCTGAAGAAGACGTACGAGACTTCTTCTTCAGGTATTTATGTTATAGAAGTAAATGTTACTTCTTATGGTTCTACTTATTGGGTATAGGATACCGGATGTGGTACTCATATTTGTACAAATATGCAGGACTTAAGCAAAAGTAGGATTTTGGAGAAAAAGACAAATGGACATGCGCGTGGGAGATGGAGCAAGAGTTGCTACATTAGCCATAGGAACATTTCATTTGTTTTGCCTTCTGGCTTGGTTTTGAACTTAAGAACTGCTACTATGTACCTGCTATAAGCAGAAACATTATTTCTATTCCTTGTTTGGATATGGAAGGATATCAGTTTTCAAATTAAGAATAAGTGTTATTCATTTGATTACAATGATATGTTTTATGGTAGCGGTCCATTAGAGAATGGATTTTATGTTCTAAAACAAAACGTGCCTTTCTATAACATTAGTACCAAGAGATTCAAGTCAAATGATACGAATCAAACTCCTTCTCTGGCATTGTCGTTTGGGCCACATAAATGAGAAACAGATTCAGAAGCTCCATAGTGATGGGCTTTTGGGCTCATTTGATTATGAATCATATGAGAAATGCGAATCTTGTTTATTAAGCAAAATGACTGAGGCCCCTTTCAACAAAAGGTAGTGTCGATCGACACAAAAGGTGCGTCGATCGACACAGGTCGCGAACGAACAAAAATGAAAGGGCCAGAGACTTATTGGGCTTTATACATACGGATGTGTATGGCCCGATGAGCCCAAGTGCTAGAGAAAACTTTCAGTACTTCATTACCTTTACTGATATTTTCAGTAGGTACGGTTATGTCTATTTAATGAGACATAAATCGGAATCTTTTGAAAAGTTCAAAGAGTTCCAGAATGAAGTACATAATCAACTTGGCAAAAGTATTAAAGATCTACGATAAGATCGTGGAGGTGGATACTTAAACTAAGAATTCAGTGATCATCCGAGAGATTGTGAAACTGTTTAACAACTCACTCCTCCTGAATCGGACTTTATTAGATATGGTTCGATCAATGATGAGTCACTCAGATCTTCCATTATCCTTCTGGGGATACGCTCTAGAAACGTCTACGTTTAAACTAAATAGGGTTCCATCAAAATCAGTTACAAAGAGACTACATGAGATGTTCCTGATTTGTTTTTCATGAAGATTTGGGGTTGTGAGGCTTCTGTAAAACGTTTAATCTCTGATAAGCTCGCATCCAAGTCTGATGAATGCTACTTAATTGGTTATCCTAAGGAGACAAAGGCATGTTACTTTTACTCCCATCGATCAAATTAATGGGTATTTGATACACATTAATATATGTGTTTAGAGGGTGTGTCGATCGACGCAAGTGTTGTGTCGATCGATGCAATGCGAAGAACAGTGGGAGTAAAGTACAACTCGAAGAAATTCAAAAATCACAGAAGACTGATTAACCTGATGAGGAAGAGCAGCAGTTGGATCTACAAAGAGTTGTAGAACCCACACCTGTGGTGTCTGAAGTTCGCAAATCCGAGAGGATTCGTCACGAACCCGAGAAATTTGGATTTCTCATGACCAATTGCCATGATCTGTTGATCATAGACAGTGACGAGTATGCGACTTTGAAGAAGCAATGATGGGCCTTGACTCCGAAAAGTGGCTGAAAGCCGCTGAATCCGAAATGGGATCTATGTCACAGAACCAAGTATGGACTTTGGTTGATTTATCCGATGGTGTAAAAAACCATTAAGTGTAAATGGATTTTCAAGAAGAAAATTAACGTAGATGGTAATATTCAGATATACAAAGCTGGGTTGCTGGCAAAAGGTTTCAAGCAAATTCATGGTATTGACTATGAAGAAACCTATTCCCCAGTCACCATGCTTAAGTCCATTCGGATTCTCCTAGCAACCGCCACTCATAATGGTTATGAGATCTGGCAGATGGATGTGAAAACAGTTTTCCTTAATGGAATTCTGGAAAAGGATGTGTACATGACACAACCTGAAGTTATTCATTGATCCTAATGAAGCTAGGAAGGTATGCAAGCTTCATCGGTCCATTTGTGGATTGAAGCAAGCATCTCGGAGTTGGAATCTTCGTTTTGATGAAGCAGTCAAAAGGTTTGACTTCATCATGAACGAAGAGGAACCGTGTGTTTACAAGATGACTAGTGGGAGCGCAGTTGCATTTATGGTATTGTGTGTTGATAACATACTGCTTCTCGAAAATGAAGTTCCATTGTTTCAGTCTGTTAAGACTTGACTCGAAAGTTGTTTTTCGATAAAAGCATGGGAGAAGCCGTATACATTCTTGGAATAAGAATCTATAGAGATAGATTGGACAAGGTAATTGGATTGTATCAAGATACTTATATTGATAAGGTCTTGCATAGGTCCAGTATGCATGATTCCAAGAAGGGCTTCATGCCAATGACTCTTGGCATTACTCTTAGCAAGACGCAGTGTCCTTCGACACATGCTGAGCAAGAACGCATGAGGTTCATACAACTACTATAGGCATTAGATGTCTTAAGATGTGATCTTAATTTTAGTGGGAGTTGTTGTTGTTAATTTTAGTTGTGATATGACGTTCATGTAAACATAATTTGATTATGTTAATGAACTCTGACATCATTATTATTTAATTATGTTATTAAATAATAGTCCCAAAGTAATTTATGACATTTTATAGGTCATCAAGTATGTGACTTGATCATGAAACCCTATAAATGATAAATGACATAAATTATGTTGGTCCCTAGTCAAGGTTGTTAAAGTGGGACATTAACAACCGCGTGAGACTAGTATGTGAGGTGACTGATGACTAAGTTTCATGGAGTCATTAATAAGAGTATTAAAGTCAATCACATAGATATGTGTTGGAGAACACAGGATCGGACATGACCCGCTAATGAAAACTCCACAGGATAGTTATATAAGTGTCATAAGAGTTTTAATTACGACTATAGAGTATAGTCCTTAGACCTCAGTTCATCATGTTTTCTTACATATGAATTGGTCCGCTTTAACCTTGTTAAACGTCAGCCGTAACTGGTGACTATAAAGGCATTGATTGGGCGTATCATGAAGTGTGTGAAGGAACAGGGATGGAACAAGATGGGATTTGTCCCTCCTATATAACAGGAGATAAATATCTCAGGGCCCATCGAAGATTTGATACTAAAAATGTGTGGCCGCACTCAAACGAGGTGATTGTCAGTCGTTTGTCTTGTCAGTATAAATCGGAGTTCGATGAACATGATTTTGGCTTAATAAGGATGACACGGATCTTGCCTTATGTCAGATCGAGATATAGAGACGAAGGGATTATGGGAATAGATGATTCCAGTACAAGTGGGAGATTGTTGGGAATGTCCTGAAATCACACTTGTAATCACTCTAGAGATAGCTGTGTTGTCGAGATTAGACATTCATATAATACTAGGTGATCATAATGTTTTGCTAGAAGCCACTTCTGACTTGTGAGTTATGAACTCATTGCTAGTATTATATGATCCTACAGGGTCACACACCTAAGCAAACTGGATATAGAATATGGGGTTGATCATTAGTGTAATGATCTGATAAATGTATATATGATATGCATTCGATAATAAGTTTCTGAGGCAGTGTCGATCGAAACAACATGTGGATCGATCGACACAGATCGCAATATCGATTTTGGTTTATGACTTAATTAACACGGTTTGAGTCTTGGTTAATCAGGCCATGTTAAAAGTCAATATATATATATATATATATATATATATATATGGTCGACTTTTACAGAGCAAAAAACACCTAATTCACAGCCACCAGAAAGAAACTGAAAACCTCCTGAGAGATCTGATCTCTAACGGCACTAGCATCCCGTCCGTTCCAGTTTGTGTGCGTGTGGATACCAGTAGAGGCGCAACACTTGAGGCGCTAATCAATCTCGAATACCAAATCATCTTCCACTGCATAACTTTCCAGGTATCTTCGAGATCTGATGTAGATTCAATGATATAAACATGAACCCTAGATCCTACGCTATGGAATTCAGACTTAGGGTTGCCTAATTGGATTAGGAACTGCTAGAAATTCCTTCAACAAATTCATGACCCAATAAAGGTTTTGACTTTTGAAATGCTCCCAGGCACGTAACACGAGGGCCCCCAAAACTTTTCTCGGATGTCACGTTTCCTCCTAAACGCCTAACTTGGGGAGTGTACCTCGCATGCTTTTTCTCTTTGGAACGGAGGAGATCTCCTCTTTGCCATCGTCAACTCTGGTTCTCCGATGAAGAAAAATTTGAGTTCTCGCTTTTTTTTCTCCTTTTTACAGTTAACTCTGGATGCTTAAGAGCTTTTCGATGGAACCTAGTCTTCTTGTTGTTTTTTTGTCCTGTTTTCAGATGTTAGATATGTTGAACCAGTCCGCTGTTGTAGATCTCTTCTGTTCACGAGTTTGTTGAAGGCTCCTCTAACCCTTGCTAGGTCCAAGCTCCTAGTAAAAGGTGATGAAAGTTTATACTTAGAGCTTTCTTCCCTTTGTGGAAGAAGTACTAAGTGAAGATCTCTATATTGGTCAGTTTTATTTGAAGAAGAAGAAAACATTGTGCCTATTTCCCTATGTGGAAGTAGTATGATGTGTGTTTGTTGAAACTTACCCAACGTACCTGCTTCTGTTTTGTTTTGGTTTTCTTCTGAAGTTTGTCACTGCTTTGAGTACCTAAAGCCTCTGGTTTGGTTACTCTTCTCGGCTCCTGTTAACTGCGGTTTGTAGACGGTAGTGTTATTAGATCTTGGTCTGTCATGGCAATGTTTATTAAGTATACAAGAGACCAAAAGCTTTAGGGGAAGATGCATGAGTTGCAGGAAGAAGATGATGACCTTGGTTTAAGTCTGGTGGGGCGTCTGTTTAATCAAGAAAGGAGAGGACTAGAGGCAATTATTGCTCTACTTCCAACGGCTAATATTTGGGATGTTGAGGGACAGTGTCGAGGAACTTATTTTGGAGATCATCGCTTCCAATTTGTTTTTGACTCGGAAGAGGATTTGCTTAAAGTTCTTAACCAACGGCCGTGTCACTTCAGTAAATGGTCTGTGTTCCTTGAGAGGTGGGCTCCTCATTTGGGTTCTGATTTCCCTAACACAATAACTTTATAGGTTCATGTTACTAAAATCCCAACTCATTACTGGATGGATCCTATCTTTGAGTCTCTCGGCTCACGACTTGGTTCAGTGGGAAACATCGAAGCTAGCAAGGCAAAGTTTCAAGTCACCTGATAGGGGTCAAGAATTAATCATATTCTACTGCAAGTGCACAGTTATGCAATCGTAGTATATAAGGTATCGAATCCACAGAGACTCCGGTTTCGATAGATTTAAGAACTGTAGAGATTTAAACTAAGAAGAAAGCAATGTGAAGTAAACTAAATAGCAGTGCGAGAAAGTAAACAAGTAGCAAGATTATCGGTGGTGAAAGCAGTTAATTAAGGGTGCTAAGTCTAGGGTGTTCTCAGGAAATCAGACAAGCAGACAAATCATTCAGTCAGGATCAAATTAAGCACAGTTCTAGAACTCAAATCACGGATGCAGAATTAACCAACTGTCGTTGCGAGAATTCTCTAAGTCTAAGTGCAGCAATCCAAATTCCTTTGCAATTACTAACAGATTAAACCAGCATTAATTTCAAGTTCGATATGTTCACAATTAAACTAAACCAAATTCCTTTGCGAGAAGTTTAATTGCTCAACATAAATAGTTCAGATTCTAAACCATACTTTCGTGTCGTATTTAGCAACCTAAGATCTAGATTCTAATTGATCAGGTTAGAACTAGCATTAAGCACAATTTAGATCGAAGAACATTCTATTCATGTGAATCCTTAACTGAATTAAACAGGTCTAGCAAGTCATGAAATCCTTAATGAGAAACCCTAAACCTAACTATGAATCTACTCAGACATAGATAATGAAAACATAATCAATGAATTAATAGAAATCATAAAAGAGATTAAATAAGTAAAGGGGTTCGAAATCTTCTCCAAAATAGATGAAGTACAGGATCAGATCAGCCCCAAAAGCTCTAAAAACTCTCTGCTCTTAATTATGATAGAATGTGTAAGCGTTCCTAAAAACTGATCTAAAATCCTAATTAAATAGCTAAAACACGACTTGGGGCTTCTGTGTAAATATCTGGAACTTCTGGGCTTTTCTGCAATAATGGCATTCTTCATTAAACCGCCGAGTCTGGCTCATTCGCGCCTTGCATCGACCGTTGCAGGTGTGCAACGATCGACGCATATCATCAAATCTGGACAGTGAGTTCTTCTTCTCGGACCAAATCTCCAAAATGCTCCAATAAGCTCCATAATCTCCACTTTAGCTCCAAACGTGTGTGTACCTAATAAAACCTGCAAAAGACTCTAAAGAGACACAAATAGACTCTAAAACACACTTATATCATGGCATAAAACCGGTAAAAACCATGATATATCAACTCCCCCACACTTAGCCTTTGCTTGCCCTCAAGCAAAACAGAGAACTAAAACATGGTGAAGAGGTTTGAAAACTCTTCAGAAACTCTTTTCATCCTAGAAGCAACAACACTCAGATTCCCCTTAGTAAACCACTGAAAGAATCAATCACAAGATATCAAGACCAACATATACTTTCCCCACACTTAGCAACTGTCCTAACTAAACTCCACAATCACATTCACACATTCAAATTCTCCCTACTGACCTCTGCAAGTATTTAAGTGCGGTCTCACCTAAGGAGTATCGATCAAAGGCACATGGACTCTTACCTTATCAGCTCTATACCACCATACTATCTTTCTCTAGTCCCTTTCTTCTCTTTTCCCTTCCTTAGCATTCTGATTTTTCCCCATTGGGTATCATTTTATTTTTTTTTATCAGTGCTCTTCCCGTTAAGGGGTGTACTTTGGACACATTCCATGGATGCACAGGATATGATAGTTGTAGCTACCACTCCCATGACCACTTCGGAGTTACTAACTCATCCTCAGTTTATTATCTTTTTTTTTTTTTGGTGGAAGGGGAGAAGGGAACCAAATAGGAAATGTTTACAGGCTGTGTCAGAACTAACAAGGGAATCCGACACAAAGTATACCAAGCCCTTAGGTGAGAAATCTAATTCAGTATTAAGTTTGAAGTCAGTAAAAGGATCCTCTGATACCTGAAGTGATGTGGGTGTCCTCAGTAGGTTGATCTGTGATGGGGTTTTCTAATAATCATAGATGGATCTTGCAACTTCATCCCAATGGTTACTTAAGTTCCTGCAAGTGCTGTTAATCTTCTCAAAAAATCATTGTTTCCTACTTAAACTGGTTTTGACTCAATAAAACAAATTTTTTTGAAAAACAAGACTGACTCTTAAGAAAACAGAAAACAGGAGTCAGTAGCACCTCCCCCACACTTAAGACACACTGTCCCCAGTAGTGTCAAGCGAAGGGTTGGTAGAAAAAGAAAAAGTTAAATGTTAATGGACGTGTTGAGTTCTGTCTGATTTTACCTATGTTGCTCAGGCATCGATCGTTGCACTAGGTGCATCGACCGTTGCTAGGCGATTTTTGTTAGTGGTCGATCGTTGCTTAGGACTGCAACGATCGCTGCAATGCGATTTCGATCGTGTTGTGACGATCGACGCACTGTGAATGTGGCCGAGACCTGCAGACAAAACTCACCAAAAACAGAAGCAAAACGTAAAATCCTACAAATATACTAAAATTAAAATGCAAAATCGAAAACAGTGGGTTGCCTCCCACTCAGCGCTCTTTTAGCGTCAATAGCTTGACGTTTCAGCTGATCTAGGTAGAGGGTGCATCATCCAGAGGCAGAATCTGACCTTCTGGAATCTCGGCCTTAGCCCAATAATGTTTCACCCTCTGTCCATTCACAGTGAATTCATTACCTTCCTTGGTGGTTAGAACGACAGCTCCATATGGACGCACCTCTTTGATCGTGAAAGGACCGGACCACCTTGATTTCAGCTTACCTGGAAACAAATGCAAACGAGAATTATACAAAAGTACCTGATCATTAGGCTCAAACTTTCTAGAAACAATCTTATTGTCATGATAAGACTTAGTCCTCTCCTTGTACAGCTTTGAGTTCTCATAGGCAAAATGTCTAATCTCATCCAACTCATTAAGCTGGACCAATCTCCTTTCTGCAGCAGATTTAAGATTAAAGTTCATCTGTTTTACAGCCCATGCTGCTTTGTGCTCAAGCTCTACTGGCAGATGACATGCTTTTCCATACAGCAGATGAAATGGAGTGGTCCCAAGTGGTGTCTTGAATGTTGTCCTGTAAGCCCATAATGCATCATCCAGCTTTGCTGCCCAATCTTTCCTTGTCTTTCCAACTGTCTTCTCAAGAATCTCCTTAATCTGCCTGTTAGAAACCTCGACTTGTCCACTAGTCTGAGGGTGATAAGGAGTAGCGACTCGGTGATGAACTCCATGCTTCTTCAGCAGCTTCTCGAAGACCTTATTGATAAAATGAGATCCTCCATCACTAATCACTATCCGAGGTACTCCAAATCTGGGGAATATGATGGTCTTAAACAGCTTAATGACCACCGAAGAATCATTGGTTGGACTAGCTATTGCTTCTACCCATTTAGACACATAGTCCACAGCAACCAAGATGAACTTATTCCCATAGGATGAGGGAAAAGGACCCATGAAATCTATACCCCAACAATCGAAAACCTCAACTTCCAAAATGAAGTTCTGAGGCATCTCATGCTTCTTGCTGATCTTCCCTCTCCTCTGACAGGCATCACATTGAGAGATGAAAGAATGAGTGTCTCTAAACATTGTAGGCCACCAGAAACCTGCTTGTAGAACTTTAGACACAGTCTTGAATGTAGCAAAATGCCCAGCATAATCTGATCCATGACAGTGGAATAAGATGTCTGGAACCTCTGTTTCAGCAACGCATCTTCTGTAAAGACCATCTGAACAGTGCTTATAGAGATAAGGCTCATCCCAGTAGTATCGTCTAAGCTCCCTGAAGAACTTCTTCTTTGCATAACCCTTTAAATCATCTGGTTCAGTCTCAGCAGCAAGGTAATTAGCTATATCTGCATACCAAGGTCGATCAGTGGTTGCTACAGCAGCAATTTCGAAGTCATAGTTCCCAATTCGGATCCTTAAAGATTCTGGGCTCGTATCAAGTCTGCATCGACCGTTGCATATGCATGTGTCGATCGTTGCTTCCCCGATACTTGCATCGACCGTTGCCAATGTGGCATCGATCGACACTGAGCGATTATCCCGACAGTTCTGCAACTCCTCGCCCAAATCTGTCCGAAACACTGTACTGACCATATTGACGTTTTCCTTAGGCAAATAATCATTGATGGGCACGCTTCCTCAACCAGCATCCTTGAAAGGTGATCAGCAACTCCATTCTCAACCCCCTTCTTGTCTCTCACTTCAATGTCAAACTCCTGAAGCAGCAGAATCCATCTCAACAATCTTGGCTTAGCATCCTTCTTCTGCATCAGATACTTCAGGGCTGAATGATCAGTATGCACAATCACCTTGGAGCCAACAAGATATGGGCGGAATTTCTCAAATGCAAAGACAACAGCCAACAGCTCCTTCTCTGTGGTGGCATAGTTTCTCTGCGCATCATCTAGTGTCCTACTAGCATAATAGATAACATGAAGCTTTCTATCCTTCTTCTGCCCCAGAACAGCTCCTACAACATAATCACTTGCATCACACATAACCTCGAAAGGTAGATCCCAATCCGGTGGCTGAACTATTGGAGCACTCACTAATGCTTGCTTAATCTGTTCAAATGCAGTCTGACAATCTGCATTGAACTCAAATTTGGTATCCTTACACAGCAAAGCAGTTAGTGGCCTAGCAATCTTACTGAAGTATTTGATGAACCGTCTATAGAAACCAGCATGTCCAAGAAAGCTTCTTATAGACTTAACATAATCAGGTGCCTGAAGGCTGGTCATAACCTCAATCTTAGCGCGGTCTACCTCGATCCCTGCTTCAGACACTCTATGTCCAAGTACAATACCATCTCTGGCCATGAAATGACACTTTTCCCAGTTAAGGACCAAATGCTTTTCCTCACATCTAGCTAGTACTTTGCATAAATTATCTAAGCACTCATTATAGGAGGGTCCATAAACTGAAAAATCATCGATAAATACCTCCATAAAGTCCTCAATCATGTCAGTGAAGATGGACATCATGCATCTCTGGAAGGTGGCTGGCGCATTACAGAGTCCAAAGGGCATCCTACGGTAAGAAAATGTGCCATGTGGACAAGTGAAAGTGGTCTTTCCCTGATCCTCTGGGTGGATAGGAATCTGAAAGAAACCTGAGTATCCATCGAGGAAGCAATAGTAAGGGTGATTCGCTAACCTCTCCAGCATTTGATCAATGAAGGGCAAAGGGAAATGATCCTTTCTTGTTGCAGCATTGAGTTTCCTGTAATCTATGCACATCCTGTGTCCAGTCACAGTCCTAGTAGGGATCAGCTCATTCTTCTCATTCTTTACAACTGTGACTCCGCCTTTCTTAGGCACTACATGGACTGGACTCACCCAATCACTGTCTGAAATAGGATAGATGATCCCGGCATCCAGGAGTTTCATAATCTCCTTTTTAACCACTTCCTGTAGATTAGGATTAAGCCTTCTCTGATGCTCTACGGATGTCTTAGACTCGTCCTCAAGATGTATCCGATGCATGCACAGCTCCGGAGAGATACCTGAAATGTCATCAAGAGAATAGCCAAGAGCTTTGCGATGCTTGTGCAGCTTGCTTAGCAGTAAGGTGAGCTCTGCGTTGTTCAAACTAGCATTGACAATTACTGGATATGTCGAATTAGGTCCAAGAAATGCGTACCTTAGCCTGGATGGAAGTTGATTCAGCTCGATTTTCGGAGCTTTTTCCTTGGCTCAGTCTCTGTCGACTTGCAACGACCGATGCACAGGTTGTGTCGATCGATGCAACGTCACGGCAGACACTTCTAACTTCATAACTTGCTCAGCAGAATCCATCAGTTTTGCAAAGCATATTGCAGGCTCGTCTTGCAGGTATTCCAGCTCCATTATAGAGCTCAGTAAAGCTCTTTCTAGTGGATCTTCAGCATGTGACTTGTGATAGTACTCTGCAGCCAAATCACCTAATGTGTCAACATAGAAGGTCTGTCCGTCGATGGTTGGTCTCTTCACCAGTTTATCCATATCAAAACTCATCTTCAGATCACCCACATTCAGAATTATTCTACCTCCTTGGCAGTCAATCATCGCACCAGCAGTAGCTAAGAAAGGCCTGCCCAAAATCAGTGGATCCTTTGGTTCCTCTCCATACTGCAGAACCACAAAATCAGTAGGTATCACACATTGGCCAATCATTATAGGTACGTCCTCCAATAATCCTTCGGGAATTCTTATTGTTCTATCTGCCAGAACCAGTGATATCCTAGTGGGTATAAAATCAGTCATTCCGAGCCTCTTAGCAACTGAGAAAGGCATAAGATTCACACTGGAACCAAGATCACAGAGGGACCTTTCGAATATTTCCCTATAGATAGCACAATCCAACACAAAGCTTCCTGGATCTTTCAACTTCTCAGGAATTCTGCCCTGAATCACTGCACTACACACCTCATTGATCATCATTACGCTCTCCTCATTAGACCACTTTCCAGCAATTAAATCCTTAAGACATCTTCTCATCACAGGAGAAGTCTCCATAGAGTCAATCAAAGGCACTTCAACTTTCACCTTTTTAATGAACTCTTTGCATTTAGCATACTGTTTATCGTTCTTAGCTTTCCTGGAATTTTTGGGAAAAGGCACTTTAGGCTTGTAGACTCTTTCACTTGACTGTTTTGGTTTCTCGGGTCTTGAACTCTCTGCAGTCTCCTTGCGTCGATCGTCTGGCGTTGTGTCGATCGTTGCTGGGTGACTTTGTTACGAGAGGTTCTACATGTTCGCTTTGTGTCGATCGTTGCTGACTTGCGTCGATCGTTGCTGACTTGCGTCGATCGATGCATTGCGAATATCACGGATCCCATCTTCCAATTCTTCAATTTCCACGAGTTCTTCAACACTGAACTGCTTTTTCTGGCCAGGAGACAGCTCCTTACCACTTCTCAATGTCACTGCATTGCATTGATACTTGGGATTAGCATCAGTTCGCCCTGGGAGATATCCATCTTCCCTCTGAGCATATCCAGCAGTTCTTGAAACTCTAGCGTCAAGCTCCTTCATATGTGCGCTCAGGTGTTCAAACTTCCCGTTCAGATCCTCATAGACAGTTCCTATCTTCTTATCGAGGTCTGCAGCATTCTTAGTCTGACCCTTCAGCAGCTGTTCCATCATTGCCTCCAACTTACTCTCATGAGCAGTGGCTACAGGAGGTGCTTGGTAAGAATATGATCCATAGGTTCTCTGAGTACCTTGTCCAAAAGGTTTCTGAAAACCACTAGTCTGTCCAAAGCCAGAGGAGTTCTGATTGAAAGCACTCTTCTATCCTCCATTGAAGAACCTGTTTCCCTGCTGATTACCAAATCTATTACCTTGGAATCCAAATCCTCCTATGTAATTCACATCTTCTTCCTGAGTGTCCTCCTCAGTCTAAATTACCTCAACATCTTGGGCAAAGTGGACAGCTTTCTTACCAGCTAGGAGATTACACACTGTGTCCAGCTTAGATCTAATATCAGCAATCTTCAAATTCTCTACATTTCCACCAGATTTCTTCCTCCTCTCATCCATAGTCTTGCAACTGTTGCTGCTTGCTAAGTTCTCAATCAACTGCTTAGCTTGTGCAGGAGTCCTGGTGTTAAAGTTTGCATCGCTGGAATTATCCAGCGATGACTGATATGGAAGATCTATTCCTCTGAAGAAGATACCTAGCAATGTGACCTCAGTGAATCCATGGTGTGGGTAGTCACGCTGGTACTTCTTGAATCTCATCCAAAGGGCCTTGGAAAAATGTCAGAATGTCCTGTCTGGACTGATCTGAGCGCGCATCATCGTAGAAGTGTCTTAGAAACTTACTCTTCAGGGCATTCCAAGTAGTAAACTACCCAGGTGGCAGTTGCTTAATCCATGCAGCAGCGTCTCCAGCGAGACTGTGCGGAAAGAGCTTAAGAAACAGATAATCCTGGCAAACTCCATCATACTTCATGCCAGTGATTATATCCTCAAACTGATCAATGTGATCCATAGGCTGCTCTATTGGGTAACCATGGAAAGCATTATGTCTCATCAGCGAGTAGTAGATGGTTTTGATATCAAAATCATTCCTCTCAAAACCAGGAATCACTAGAGCTGACCGGTTTGCATGAAACTCATCCGGTCTGTTGTAGTCAGCTAAAGTCCTCTCGTGGACAACCATCTGTCTACCTTGGTTCTGTCCTTGGCCTTGCGCCTGCGGCTGTGGTTCAGGTTCCTCAACCTCAGGGATCACACGTCCCTCAGCATCAATCCTCTGCCCAGCAGCATTGTGAGGATTGTTATCTCGGTCCCTCAGGATACCGTTAGTATCTTGAATCAGGATCAAACGCTCTCGTACCATCCTTTCTCTTATTTCTCTTCTGTTAGTCCTCTCTAGTCGTCCAAGTTCTTCAAGTCCGAGATTAACAAGGTTCAAGTTCTGATTACTTCTAGTTTCACGCGTCTGCATAAACTGTCTGTAATCGTTAAGCAACGATCGATGCTATCAGTGCAACGATCGATTCAATCTCAGAATCGCCTAGTGACGATCGACACAAAGGTGCAACGATCGACGCTATGCGAAATCAATACCTGCGACAGAGAGAAAACAGAGAAAAATTAGTAACTAAAACAAACAAACAAAAAAATCCTAGTAAAAACCCTAAGTTCGATCCTATCGATGACTCTAAGAGTCCCCGGCAACGGCGCAAAAACTTGATAGGGGTCAAGAATTAATCCTTTTCTACCGCAAGTGCACAGTTATGCAATCGTAGTATATAAGGTATCGAATCCACAGAGACTCCGGTTTCGATAGATTTAAGAACTGTAGAGATTTAAACTAAGAAGAAAGCAATGTGAAGTAAACTAAATAGCAGTGCGAGAAAGTAAACAAGTATCAAGATTATCGGTGGTGAAAGCAGTTAATTAAGGGCGCTAAGTCTAGGGTGTTCTCAGGAAATCAGACAAGCAGACAAATCATTCAGTCAGGATCTAATTTAGCACAGTTCTAGAACTCAAATCACGAATGTAGAATTAACCAACTGTCGTTGCGAGAATTCTCTAAGTCTAAGTGCAGCAATCCAAATTCCTTTGCAATTACTAACAGATTAAACCAGCATTAATTTCAAGTTCGATATGTTCACAATTAAACTAAACCAAATTCCTTTGCGAGAAGTTTAATTGCTCAACATAAATAGTTCAGATTCTAAACCACACTTTCGTGTCGTATTTAGCAACCTAAGATCTTGATTCTAATTGATCAGGTTAGAACTAGCATTAAGCACAATTTAGATCGAAGAACATTCTATTCATGTGAATCCTTAACTGAATTAAACAGGTCTAGCAAGTCATGAAATCCTTAATGAGAAACCCTAAACCTAACTATGAATCTACTCAGACATAGATAATGAAAACATAATCAATGAATTAATAGAAATCATAAAAGACATTAAATAAGTAAAGGGGTTCGAAATCTTCTCCAAAATAGATGAAGTACAGGATCAGATCAGCCCCAAAAGCTCTAAAAACTCTCTGCTCTTAATTATGATAGAATGTGTAAGCGTTCCTAAAAACTGATCTAAAATCCTAATTAAATAGCTAAAACACGACTTGGGGCTTCAGTGTAAATATCTGGAACTTCTGGGCTTTTCTGCAATAATGGCATTCTTCATTAAACCGCCGAGTCTGGCCCATTCGCGCCTTGCATCGACCGTTGCAGGTGTGCAACGATCGACGCATATCATCAAATCTGGACAGTGAGTTCTTCTTCTCGGACCAAATCTCCAAAATGCTCCAATAAGCTCCATAATCTCCACTTTAGCTCCAAACGTGCGTGTACCTAATAAAACCTGCAAAAGACTCTAAAGAGACACAAATAGACTCTAAAACACACTTATATCATGGCATAAAACCGGTAAAAACCATGATATATCATCACCATTAATGGTGATCTGCCTCTAAAATTCGATTTGAGGTCTCAACTTCCTTTGAGAGAGATTGTCTCTGTTAAAACGGTGTATATTAATCTTCATCGCTACTGTCGCACATGCCGTCACATCTCGCATGAGAACGAGTCTTGTCCCATGCTTTCCGAGCAGGATCGCCTAGTGAACAAACGTGAAAAGGATGGAGTTGCGGAGACCCGTGTTGAATTAGCGAATCGTGATGTCCAATCTAGGCTGGGTGATCCCTCTAACCGGGTGGGAAGAAAAGCAGAGGGAGGTTCGATCTCTGGCTTGATACCTATCTCTGCTCGACTGTCTTCTGCTTACGGGGAAAATATTGATAACCGTGATCGGAGGGCTTTTCAGACCAGGGTGGTTTCAAAAAACAGAGACATCCATGACCGTGAGAGAAGTAGTGTGTGGAAGCGCATTGATGTGCGCTCTGATGCATGTGGTGACCATCGTCCTCCTTCTCGGCCTTTTTCTTACTCTGAGAGAGAAACAGAGATTTGCTCCGTGACAGGAGAGATGAAGCAGAATGGATGAAACGTTATGAGTCTTCTCATGCGGAGAGTAAGAGGAAAGATGCTCAGAAAAAGGGTTTAGATAAAGATCGGAGGAATTCTTTACCTCGCCATCCTCCAGCTCAAAAAGGTATCCATACTTTTGTGGTTGGTTCAAAGGTTCATGCTGACTCGGACTCGCAATGAACGATATCGGACCTCAGGGTAGTGAAAGTAAAACAATTAAATCTCTCTCTGGATCATGTTCGTACCCGTCCTTTCCGTCTGAATTTACAAAAAAAGAGCTCGGGTTTTGAGATGTTGAAAGAACAAAAGGAGGGTGGAGAAGCTTCGGATGCAACTAGCTCAGCAAAAAAGAGCATGCACTTTAATCCTATTGAGAAATCTTCGGCTCGGGTCAATCTTGTTCACGCTTCTGGTCCTCCTGATCCACTGCTTTTAACCAAGTCTTCTATGCCTTTACCTGATGTTTCTTTGTTTAAACACAAAGATAAAAGTTGGTATGACCAAATAGTGGAGGAGGAGGCTGAAGCTCTTGACATGGATGTAGAGACGCAAGTTTACCAATCTAATCCGTCTGTGTAAAGGAAGGTGTTTCAGAAGATGGAGGTGAAGTGGGTGAAGCCAAAGATGGCGATGCTGAGTATGCTACTGAGGGCGATGTTGTAGCTGAGGGTGAGGGGGAATATGAAGAGGAGGAGAACTTGGAAAGAATTCTAAATGGGGAGGAGGACAAAGAGTGGTACCACGATGGGGAGGGTGAGGGTGATGATACTATCCTTAATGATGAAATGCTGAAAAAGGATGATCTCCTTGGCGATGAGATGGAGAGACTTGAGAAATCATCCGTCAATTCTCAGCTTCGCCCTGTGGAGATCTCTAGTACTGGTCAGTTTGTACCCAAACAGTCTATATCCGTGGGTGGATATGCTGTTAGTGGTGGTAAGCGAGCAGAGATAGGCTCTTCTTCTTCTGTTTTTCAAGGCTCGGGTCCAGCTTCGGTTAGAGGTGTGATGTCTCCAGCTAGTAAGTCAGGTGCGATTAAAAAAAATTGTGAAAAGTGCTTCTCCGAGAGCTTTAGGAGTGGGTATAAAGAAGAAGTTTCTGGATGTGGGAATGACTCCTCCAAAGGCTAAGGGCAGGGGCGGTGGATCTGATTCTCGTTCCACAAGCCATCCGGATGATACTCAAGTAAAGTCATTAGATGAGGGACCGTCGAAACAGAAAAACAAACCATCAGTGGGAGTCAGTTCAAAGCTCCCGAGGACTCAAAGATGAACGTCGTTGTGTGGAACTGTCAAGGAGCGGGAGCTACCTTGACAAAGGAACATCTAGAAGAGCTCTTTATATGTTATCTACCTAACTTTTATTTCTATCGAAGACTAAAAACAATCGGGATTTTTTGAAAGATGTGCAAGTGTCTTTTGGATTTGATGATGTATGTATTGTTGAACCGAGGCATATAAGCGGTGGACTTGCACTTTTTTTATATGGATGAACCGTCGGTCTCCATTTTGTATGCGGATAATCATATTATCGATATTGAATCTTAGTTTGAAGGACATAAGATCTATGACATTCATTTATGGAGAGCCCACCATTAAATATAAAGAACAAGTTTGGGAACGGTTAACCAGGATTAGCTTAAATCGACAAAAACCTTGGTTTATGACGAGAGATTTTAACGAAATTATCGGAAATCATGAAAAAAGTGGAAGCCGTAAAAGGGCAGAAAGTACCTTTATTCCTTTTCGTACTATGTTAAGTAACTGTGGGATGCTTGAACTCCCTTATAAGGGTAATTCTTTCTCGTGGGTGGGAAAACGAGATCCGGAAAATTAAAATGCAGATTGGACAGGGCAGTGGCGAACAAGGATTGTCTCTCCCTCTTCTCCCACACGACAACCGAATACTTAAAACATTGGGGTTCTGACCATAGACAAGTCCTCTCCAGGGTCCAATCAAGCATTCAGAGATCGAAAAAAAATTTCAATTCAATAAGAGATGGATCGGGAAACCAGGTTTTAAAGAGTCTGTAACTTCGGGATGGGGCTGTTTTGATGAGATACCCAGCCGGGAATTGCATCAAAAAATTGCTGATTGTCGAAAGAGTGTCGCATTTTGGAAGAGAACAAAATTGGTGGAATGGAAGTCCACCAATTTCTCACCTCCTATTTGCAGACGATAGTGTTTTTCTGTAAAGCAGAGATAAACTAATGCCTGGAAATCCTGAAGATTATGGAATCATATGGAACAGCATCGGGACAGCTAGTAAATACATTGAAATCCTCGATTATGTTTGGTAATAAGGTGGCGCCAGAAACAAAAAGAGAATTGAAGATTTGTCTTGGTATTTCATTGGAGGGTGGTATGGGACTCTACCTGGGACTCCCAGAACTTATATGTGGTTCTAAGATGAAAGTCTTTTCCTTTGTACAGGATGGGCTTAATAATAGAACATCGACTTGGTCTTCTTGTCTCATGTATAAAGGCGGAAGAGAAGTTCAAATCAAATTTGTAGCACAAGCTGTACCGACTTACATTATGTCTTGTTTTCTGCTCCCCCAAAAGAGTGATGGTATTCACTGGATTGCTTGGGAGAATATGTGTTTGCCTCATGAATCTGGAGGACTGGGTTTCCGAGATTTTCATGATCAAAACATAGCCCTTCTAGCTAAACAATTAGTCTGTCTTATCCAATTTCCTTCATCCTTATTGGCTAGAGTGTTGAGGGGACGATATTTTAATCGTTATTGTCCTATGGAAGATCGACGGGAATATAACCGCTCCTATGGATGGAGAAGTCTTCCTGCAGCTAAGCCTTTACTCAAGCTGGGTTTGAGGAAGACTATTGGTACGTGACAAAACACGAGTGTCTGGTGTGATCCTTGGATTCCAGATTTACAGGCAAGACCACCAAGAGCTTATGCTACTTTTGAGGACCTTTCTCCTCTGTCTATGGTCCATTCTCTGATTCTGCCTGAGACGAGAGAGTGGAATATCCATCTCCTAAATGAGTGTTTCCCCCCTGAAGATATTACTCTCATCCTAGGTTTGAGACCAAGTAGAGGTTTCACCCCTGACGGGCATGTTTGGAACCATTCTAAGTCTGGTGTATACGGTCAAATAAGGTTATGAGCTACTGCAGAATTACAAAACGAGTCTGAAGGTTCTTTTGTTGATGAACCCAACATTACCCCCTTGAAAGATTACGTTTGGAAGATTAAGACTACACCAAAATTGAGACATTTTATGTGGCAAGCGTTATCACGTTGTGTGGCGACCTGTGAAAGACTGACTTATAGGCATCTAGCCACGGATAGGACTTGTCCTAGATGTGGTATCACAAAAGAATCTATAAACCACGTACTCTTTGAGTGTCCCCCAGCTTTACATGTTTGGGCTATATCAGACTTCCCGTCCAATCCGGGGTTCTTCCCCAGTTCATCTCTTTATAGGAATATGGACTTCCACTTTTGGAGAACGAAAGACTTGGGACTTTCTCAACCCCTTCGGTCTACGTTCTCATGGATTCTGTGATTCATATGGAAAGCTCGAAATGACAAAGTTTTCAATGGAAAACATCTCCCGAAAACAAAAATGCAATTGGCCAATCTGGAAGCAGAGAGTTGGTTTATGGCGGTTAATGACAGGGAGGAAGAAGAAGAAGAAGAAGAAAAGGGAGGAACCTCAAGCTCCCGAAGAGCCTTCTGACCCCCTTATGGACACTCGGACCCTAATATGTCAAATTGATGCCTCTTAGATCTACCATTGCAGTGTTAGTGGTTTAGGGTGGTGTTATAAGTTTTACATGGGTAATGAGGTAAAGGGTCTAAGAAGTTGTCGTCGCAGCCTTTCAGCTCTTCACGCAGAGATGGATGGCGTTTTATGGGCGGTCTCTGGCCTCCTAGAGAGAAAGATCCGTCGGGTCCAGTTTCAATTGGATTATTCAACACTGGTGAATATGCTAGAAGATCCGGGAGTGGCCAAATTTTGCTTTGGAGTTGGAAGTCTTATCCCTCTTAACCCATGGTTTCGATTTTTTCACGATTAGACATATTCATCGGAGTTTAAACACTCGAGCGGATTCTCTAGCTAAGGATGCCCGATCTCGGGGTATATTGTTTTCCCACATAAGCCATATTATCCTGACTGATGGAGATCTCCAGGGGCCTTTGGATAGTGGATTAAACTTGGTTTAATACTAATGGGCAAAAGACAAAAAAAAAGAAAAAAAAGAAAAAAAATAGTATTTACAACTAAAACATGTTTTAAAAGAGCTTGTACAACCAATTAACTCCATATGGGTGTATTGCACCCACTGTATCTTTTTGATCTTTTTCTTCTATTATTGTATCTTTTGAAAAGTCTTTGCATTTCTGTATGTTTTTGGATGATTTGAGTGTAGGAAAAGACCAGATTGCCCTACTTTTGTCTAACTACAAGATGCTAACTAGATTGACATGTATTTAATAAAAATAAAAATAAATGTAACTAGATTTTACAGGTCTTTATTATTTCAATTAATATTGGAAAAGAAAGCTGAAAGAAGTTATGTTCCTTCAAAAGAAGTAGAGTTCATATTTTCTTGAAATACACTGGAAATTATATCCGATCAAAGCTATAATACAGCGGAGTTCAGATTCTCTTGCTCGTACCTTCTCTTTCTCTCTCTCAAGTTCGTCGGTTTTGAAAGGAGCAGGTAGCTGGCTGAAAGCTCCAAGACAATGGCTACAATACGAATTGAAGGAAGCTCCAAGACTAATGGCGACAAGAGAGGTGAGGTAGAGTGCCGCGTTTACACAAGGAGGGTTGATTGACAGTATACCAAATTCGTTCTTTGATGATATGCTTATCGTCGCTAGAAATTTGAATATTATTCACAGACGGTGTTTCAATGGAGGATTTGAGAAGCTGTTAACGATTCAGACAGGCTAGGCCACTGTAGTGGACGACCTTAAAGAAATACAACATCTAAAACAATTGAGCTATGGACATGACTGGCGGCGAGCTTTGGACAGGTGGTGTTTTGGGACAAGTTAGACAACTTTCTATGGACAAGCAATTTAATGGGCATTCGTATGATTTTGGGGGGGTGGCTTGCTTAGTTGCAGTCTGAAGGTTGTAGTTCCGACAAGTTTGTATGGTTCCAGGTTTTTTTCTTTTAAGGCGACCTCGGACATAAGTTTAGTGGATACTTAAACTATCCTCCTGCATAGGCACTAGTCTGAAAAATGTTTTTGAGTAAGCTTAGTAATGTTCCATATAAGTATTGTGGAACAATTGCTTTGGTTTTCAGTGTAAACGGAGTTCTATCGAGTGGAGTGATTAGTAATTTGGAGACACTGAAGATATGTAGGATGATCGTTTCCAGATGTTACGGTCCAAATTGGTTCTCTTATTTGTAAAACAGAAGTGTCCAGGTGATGCATGGATTGATCTTGTAGGGTCGGTATAATTTAGATCGATTCGCCTGAAGTGTAATGGTTAATGTAGAGGTAGGGTTGTGCGATAATAAAGGAATTTGTTGTTTTAGTTGATTTATTTATTGAATCGTACCATATGTGTTTCGGTGGATAGCAAGCTGCCCAGCAGAGACGAACGTAAGCAACGCAAAGAAACAATCGTATTGTGGTTATCAATGAGTTCGAGGCGAAAAATACATAAAGATATAAGATGAAATAAAGTACCAAAGACATTCATAATCAGTCAACACGACGGCGTTTCGAGTTTCCGACAGCATCGCCCAACCCATGGAGGTCAGTCCACTTAGAGAAAGTAATCGGGATGATCCAAAAGAATGCTGAAGTCTCAATAGCCCAGAAATAAGATTCACACATGCCGGGATCTTTGACTCTTTCATGGAGTAAGTCTAGCCAATACCGATGAACCACGCAAGGGCAAGTCGATATTCTTCCTTTGTCGAGAGCGCCTCTTTTCCCACGCAGGCCGTTGGATAGCTGGGTAGGCCATCTTAATTACTGCAACTCTCTGACATGCCTCCTAAGAGCACGGATAGCGCTTCGAGAGAGAAGAGGAATGGTTGAGGCGTCTTCCAACTCACGGAAGATGGAGAGCCGGATAATTTCGTAGCAGTAGACGGCAGGCTTGATACCACGAGCGGCACACTCTTTGAGGCGTTGGAAAGCGTCTCCTCTTTCATCTGAATACATAAAATCAGAGAATGCCTTTAAAAACGCTGCGGTTGGATTGTTGCCATCAAAATATGCATTCGCCAGTTTGATGAAACATATCCTATCGTGGTGAGTCTTGATTAGATCGACCTGGAAGAGCGTATCCGTGTGGTTAGCTTCATCACGAAGCGTCTTGAAAACCCCTCTGATCTTGTAGTGTTCACGGATGTTTTCGCTGGCGTTTTTAGCCAAAATCAATATCCTTATTGGGGATGGTAGATCAAGGAGATTTGGGGATAGAAGGAAGGCGTTTGTAGGATTAGCATCGGTCATCAATGGCGAGGATTTTGTGTATGTGGATACAGAGGAACGGGTGGACATTTCTTGGCTTATAAAGGAAAACCTCGTCGCAACGTTTCATCTTCTAAAATAAATGCATTGCATGTAACGGTATAGTTCAAACCGCAAAAGCACCATCCATGGATGGACAAATATGGATGGAATAAAATAGCGAATAAGTTGAGAAATGGGAAGGTGATCTAGTTAAACACGTGTTAGGGTGCACAAATGAGTGATTTAATATATGAATATGTTTATAGACGAATTAAATAAGAATGTCAAATTACTTTTGAAATTGGAATGTTTGTATCCATTTGAAATGAAGGTGCGATATGCGCGCTTTGGAAACGTTGGATAGTTAATAAATGAGCGAATAAATATTTGTTTATGGTGAATATGCATGGATATATTGGAAAGTTTTTTTTGGGTGTAGGGGAAAAAAATATAACTAATATATATTGAAAAGTGTTTTTTAAATGAGAAAAGCATAGAATTGAATATGGTTTACCACCCTGCCCAATAGGTGATGTGACGGCTACGAATGTACGCTTTGGGAGTTGATATTTATTAAACAAAAAGGGGTGAGGTAGATAATTATTTATTGGGACGGTTAAATTGAATTGAAATGTCAAATATAGCGAATGTGGGCCGGAGAATGGATGGAAAATCATACGAGTGTGTGGATGTTATGTAATGGTGGACCAAGTATCCACTAAAGGTTTTTTTTGATTAAAGTGGAATTTGGACTCTGGACCTGGATGAGCAATTGCAGGAATGGCGTGTAAGAGTGGACATAAGGAAGTAATGCGTGGTATTGAAAATATCCCAGAATTGAAAACATCTCAGAATACCCAGCACTATATATATTGGATGGATAGTAGTAATGCGTGGTGTTGAAAACATCCCAGAATACCCATTATATGGATTGTAACTGCCGCTACAATGCAAATGACTAGTATCACGTGTTTTTTTGTTTGTTTCATGGATTGTTGGACGGGCACGTGTCAGGTATTTGTTTGGCTACAACTCTAAGACAGTGTTGATAAACAGGTAGTTTGTGTATAGATAGGAAGAAGGAGACCAAACACGTAGAAGGTTTTGCAAAAAACTATAAAAATGGATATAAGAAATTTGGAACTAAAGTCGGTTTTACGTGTGAACTCAAAATGTTTGATAATTGATCGATCCGCGATATAAAGTTTCTTGAAGCGTAGCACATGTGTTTTAGTGGATAGCAGATTGGTCAGCATATACGAAAATACGAAAAACAAAAAGACGATGGCAGTGTGGATGGAATTAAGCGCGAGGCCAGACATACAGTAAAGATATAAAATAAAATGATGACTAAAAAATCCATAGTCAGTGCACACGACGGCGTGCTATGTTTCTGGCAGCATCGCCCGTCCACGGATGTCAGTCCAAACCAAGAAACTCCTTGGGATGATCCTATAGAATGCTGCAGTTTCAAAAGACCAGAAACAAGAATCACACATGCCGTGATCTTTGACTTGTTCATGGAGTAAGTGTAGCCAATACCGATGCACCGCGCAAGGGCAAGTCGATATTCTTCCTTTGTCGACAGCGTGTCTTTTCCCGCACAGGACTTTGGATATCTGGGTAGGCCATCGTAATTGTTGGAACTCGCTGACGTGCCTCCGAAGAGCACGGATAGCGTTGCGAGAGAGAATAGGAATGGTTGAGTCGTTGTCGAACTGAGGAAAGATGGATCGCTGGATAATTTCATAGCAGTAGACAGCCGGCTTGATACCACGAACGACACACTCTTTGAGCTGTTGGAAGGCGTCTTCTCTTTCATCTGAATACATAAAATCAGAGATGGCCTTTAAAAACGCTGTGGTTGGGTTGTTGGAATGGAAACATGCATTCTCCAGATGATAACTAGCCTATCGTGGTGAGTCTTGATAAGATCAATCTGGAAGAGCGTATCCGTGTGGTCAGCGTCATCACGAAGTGTCTTGCATACCGCTCTGATTTTGTAGTGTTCACGGATATTTTTGCTGGTGCTTTTAGCCAATATTAATATCATTAATGCAGGTGGTAGGTCGAGGAGATTGGGGGATGGTAGAAAAACGTTTGTAGGATTTATGTCGCTCATCAATGGCGATGTTTTTTTTTGCTATGTCGAAACAGTGAAATGAGTAGGCATATTTGCCTTATAAAGGACAACCCCGTCGCAACGTTGCATATCAAACATTAATTGCATCGAACGGTATAAATCAAACCGCCTAAAACACAAATACATGGATATAACTACAAATCTTGTGAAGTTGTTATGCTTGTATCCATTTGATATGAAGTTGTGTGGATCGTAAAAGCTTGATAGTTAATAAATGATCAGCATAATGTAGATAGTTAGGAAGCAACTAAAAATGTCGGCATAGAGTGTTCATAGAGTATCTGTTAGGGGCATAAATGTACTCAGATGGGATTGTTATGGAAGACATTTTGAGTTGTATACATCTTTGTGGATGGTAGGAGTAAAAAGACATGTACAAAACGACTAGAAGAACGTTTTTTTTGGTGGATTGCACTATCATAAGCTGGAGCTGTCGCTATAGTGTATAAGGAAAAACAAATAATGTAAACAAGATAATCTAGATGGTATGGATAGTGGTATTTAGTGGTGTTAAAAAGCGAAGGTGGATAGAGGTTGTGTATTTTTTTTAACAGCTGATAGAAGCGATTAAAACCAGTTTTTAAAAAATACGAAATGATAGCAATGTACTTTTTCCATTCTAGTTAAGTCTTTCCATAGAGAAACGATGATGTGGGAAGAAAGCATCTTAAAATGTCGCGGTAGAGTGTTGTATAGACGTATAAATGTAGTAGGAAGGGCGTGTTATGCAAGACATGATTAGTTTTATACATCTACGTGGATAGTAGGGGGTAAAAAGGCATGTACAGCACAAGTAAAGAATGTTTTTTTATTTGTGGATAGTCCGATTAAAAGTTGGAACTGTAGCTATAGCGTAAAGGAAAAAACAAAATGTAAACAAACTTAGAGTAGGGAGGTTTCAAAATTTGAATTGTTTTTTGTTTCATGGATATGTTTGACTTGACGAGTTTTGTATGTCGCTTAATGATTTGACAAGTGCAGATAAAGTTGTCTAGAGCACTGCAAAACCTGACAGTTAAGTAGGAGTTATGCTAATTATGTTTAAAATTAGTGGTAGTGACAAGTGATGTGAGATAAATTTGTTTTTTTACGGAACCAGGTCTTTGGGAGTAGGGGTGCATCGATAAATGTGCTACAGAACTAATAGGGCGATCATAAACTGTAAAAATTAACAAAAACTTTTGGGAAATAGACTCAACAATTAGTTAGTGTCGAACAACTAACTAGATGATAGTTTAATAATGAAAAAGTAATCATGGTTAGATATTAAGGAGTCCAAATATGTAGAAGTTTTGATATTTATATGATACATTATTGGAACTAATTCCCCCTAATGAGAGGACGATAAGAGAAGGAAAAATAGTATTGTGTAAGCGTTGGTTGTGGTGGATACGTGCTAACAAGATTAATAGGTGATGATGTATATGTTGGATAGTGTAGCAATTGACAGTTCTTGTAGGAGGATAATCATAAAGGTCACTCCCCCCCATACGAAAGAATAAGAAAGAGTAAAACTTGTTTATCTGTTATGAGCATAATAATGGCTGGGAATTGTGAACTATGATTTGACGGCTTAACGGTTAAGGGTTCGACATTTGTGAGAAATAGGTTTTAAAGATGTATTTCATTTGTTTAATATGTTTGGCATTTACAAAAAAAAGTTACACTAGTAGATAGTGGATAGGACAAAAGAGATATTGATGGATACCGAATACAGAATGATATTGTCAGACAAAAAAGATGAGGGAAAAACAATATAAAAACGGAAATATTTGCGTTATTCGTTACACCTTACAACATTTCAATAATTAAACAGATTTAGGAACATTATAATTAAATATGTAGTCTGAATTAAGTACCCTAAACACCGCCGTTTTGGACTCCTTTGTTAACTAAACCGGGACCGTTTTGCATTGCCACTTGGTGCCAACTGTCGGTGTTATCTACCGAACTGCCGGTTACTGGGGTTTCGAAGATCTCAAGCCACTCGAGGAATGTCTGGAAAATTATTTGGAAAATCACAAAGTCTCAATGGCCATGAAACATTCGTTACACATACCATGACCTTTGACATCTTCGTGCATGATTTCTAGCCAATAGCGATATACATAGCAACGACATCTCTGTATTCTTTCTTCATCAACCGCATCCTTGATTACCGACAGATCGAGGGAGATGCAGCCGATAGGCCACGGACTTAGCTCAAACTGCCTGACATGCCTCCTCAAAGAACGTATAGTAGGACGAGAAAGGAAAGGAATGGTGGAACATTTATCCAAAGTAGGATAGATAGATCGACAGATGACTTCGTAGCAATAGATAGCAGGTTTGCATCAAGCAACTGCGCATCGTTTGATCTGTTGGAAGGCTTCTGGACTTCCATATCTGTATTCTGTGTACATGAAATCTGAAATCGCTTTCAGAAACACAACAATTATGTTGTTGGCGGCCAAACAGGCGTTGTACAATAAGGCGACCCATTCGCGGTTGTCTTCTGAAGGGGCAGACTGGATAAGATTGACCTGAGCAAGAGTATCCACGTGGTTCGCGTCATTTTGAAGGGTCCTGGAGACAGGCCGAACCCTAAAGTGTTCCCGAAGGTTATGACAAGAATTCTTGGCAAGGATTGACCTCCTCAGATTAGGCGGAAGATCTACAAGATTGGGAACCGGGCGGTTAGGCGTAGATGATTCAGCAACACGGGGCGTTATTCTTCTCATTTTGAGTGATGTGTATTGAGAATGTGGACATGGAGTTAGGATCGACATCTACTATTTATAGATGCGAAACGACGCAACGTTTCAGTTTCGTCACAAAGTTTCGGTTTTCGGTATAGATGTAGATGGAGAGAAACATTAATAAATTAGGTAAACCGACGCCAAGATAGATAGTAATGGCGGTAATAGAGTAACGAACTTAAGAATGGATGGACATGCTAAGGGGGGTTTGGTGTCTAATCCGAAAGCTGAAAACCATTATATTTATGGATACTGCTTAAAATCGGGGAATCAGTTGTATGTATTCTATATACATGGTGTGAACATGGAGACTCCAGCATGTAATTAAGATAGTAAGAGCTTGACGTCAATACAGTAGGGAGAGATTGACACAAATATAAAGGATTGTGTAATTGAATGATGGATAGCCATATTCTTAAGTGAATATAGTGGGTTACTTGGATACAATATGAAAGACGTCTTCATGGATAGTAATGCCGTACCAAAGCAACAAATAAGCATAAATAGTCATGCTTTAGGTGAATTGGTGTCTAATCTGGCCGCTGAAGACTAGTACTTGATTGGTGTTGAATCTGGCGACAGAACTTATTTGTTAGATAATACATACCGGAGCTATGGTTAAAGAAAGGGGTAATAAGTAGTATTATATGTGTAACGAATATAACATAATGGCCGTTATAATGAGAAATGTATGAAAATTAAGATCACAAATTGTTTTATTGTGGTGGATGCGTGGTACCAGGATTAGCAGGTTATGTTGCCTGGTGGATAGTGTGGAAACCGACATATCTTGAAGGAGAGATATCATAAAACTAATAATGTTTTAGACTAAAAGATAACAGTTATCCTGTTATGATGCATAATGATAGCCTGGGGACTGCAAACTGTGATTTGACTGCAAAGGGACTGGGGTTTTGATGTTTGTGACACAGAGGGTTTGAATAGTAATTTTTGTTTTCTATATATGTTTATTTTTTGGGAAAGAGTGACATTAATACAAGATGATGGATAGGAGGAAATATACATTGGTGGATACCGACAAAGATTGGTAGTTTATTCAAAGATGGTTATTAAATAGAAAAAATATTTTTTGTTGCTAAAAAAAAAGAATATAAATAATATTTTTAAATTTAACATTAAGCGCCCCAAACGACAACGTTTTCATCTCCTCCTCCAGCCCAACCACCCAAACCGCTGCCGTCCTGCATTGCTGCCTGGTCCCAACCGCCTTGGTTATCTGGATCGCCTTCGTAAATCTCAGGCCACTCGAGGAATGTCTGGGGAATGATTTGGAAAAAGCATAGTCTCAATGGCCCAGAAACATTCATTGCACATACCGTAACCTTTCACATCTTCGTGCATGAAATCTAGCCAATATCGATAAAGGGAGCAGCGGCATCTCTGTATCCTTGCTCTGTCAATCTCATCCCTTATTATATCCGCCAGATACATGGAGACTTTAATAGGCCAGGGGCACCGCTCGAACTCTCTGACGTGCCTCTGTTGGGAATGTCCTGAAATCTATTGTACTTACTCTAAGTGAAAGTCGTATAGTCGAGATGAGACAATCACATAACACTAGGTAGTCATAACGCTTTGCTAGAAGCCGCTTATGATCAATGAGTTGAGAACTCATTGCTAGTGTTATATGATCCTACAGGGTCACACACCTAAGCAAACTGGACATTAAAGACGAGGTTGATCATTAATGTAATGATCTAGTGAATGCATATTTTATATGCATTCGATATCAATAATCTGGGGCAGTGTCGATCGATGCAGATAGTGCATCGATCGATGCAACTCGCGGATTAATCAGATTAATTCGGTTTAATCGTTGGTTAATTCCGTGATGGTTTAAGTCGACATATATAAGATATATGGTCGACCTAAACTGATTTCTAACCTAATTTACAGCCACCAGAATCAATTTGGCAAAGGTATTAAAACTCTACGATAAGATCATGGAGGTGAATACTTAAGTCAAGAATTCAGTGATCATCTGAGAGATTGTGAAAGTGTTTCACAATTCACTCCTCCTGAATCGGACTTTATTAGATATGGTTCGATCAATGATGAGTCACTTAGATCTTCCATTACCCTTCTAAGAATACGCTCAAGAAACGTCTACGTTGACATTAAACAGAGTTCCATCAAAATCAGTTACAGAGATACCACATGAGATGTGGAATGGAAGTGTTTCTGATTTGTCCATCACGGAGATTTGGAGTTGTGAGACTTATATGAAACGTTTAATCTCAGATAAGCTCACACCCAAATCCGATAAGTTCTACTTCATTGGTTGTCCTAACAAAACCAAGGCATGTTACTTTTACAACCAGTTCGAGAACAAATTGTTTGTTGCTCGGAACCATGTTTTCTTGAGAAAGATTTTCTTTCCAAGAAGAACAGTGGGAGTAAAGTACGAACTCGAAGAAATTCGAAAATCACAGGAGACTGCTCAACCTGATGAGGAAGAGCAGCAGTTGGATCTACAAAGAGTTGTAGAACCTGCAACTGTGGTGCCTGAGGTTTGCAAGGATCTGATGAATGTATATTCGATATACATTCAAATGGCGAGTTTCTGAAGAAGTGTCGATCGACGCAAAGGTTGCATCGATCGACACAGATCGCGAACCAAAATAGTTTTGGTTTATGACTTAATTAACTACGGTTTGAATCTTGGTTAATTGGGTCGTGATAAAAGTATGCATATGAGATATGTGCGCGACTTTTACACAAAACTGAAGCTCGCAGATCCGAAAGGATCCGTCACGAACCCGAGAAATGTGTATTTCTCGTAACCAATTGCCGTGATCTACTGATCATTGAAAGTGACGGGCCTGCGAATTTTGAAGAAGCAATGATGGGCCTTGACTCCGAAAATGGCTGAAAGCCGCTGAATCCGAAATGGGATCCATGTCACAGAACCAAGTATGACTTGGGTTGATTTACCCGATGGTGTAGAAGCCATTGTGAGTAAATGAATTTTCAAAGAAGAAAAGTTGACATGGATGGTTATATTCAGATGTACAAAGCAAGGTTGGTGGCAAAAGGTTTCAAGTAAATTCATGGTATTAACTGTGAAGAAACCTAATCCCAGACACCGTGCTTATGTCCATTCGGATTCTCCTAGCAACCGCCACTCATTATGATGACTGGCAGATGGATGTGAAAACAGTTTTCCTTAATGGAATTCTGGAAAAGGATGTGTACATGACACAACCTGAAGTTTTCATTGATCCTAATGAAGCTAGGAAGAAAATCAAGCATCTTGGAGTTTGAATCTTCGTTTTGATGAAGCAGTCAAAGTGTTTGACTTCGTCAGGAACGAAGAGGAACTGTGTGTCTACAAGAGGACTAGTGGGAGCGCAGTTGCATTTCTAGTAGTGTATGTTGATAACATACTACTTCTTGGAAATAAAATTTCATTGTTTCAGTCTGTTAAGACTTGACTCGAAAGTTGTTTTTCGATAAAATTATGGGAGAAACCGTATACATTCTTGGAATAAGAATCTATAGAGATAGATTGGATAAGCTAATTGGATTGTGTCAAGATACTTATAGTGATAAGGCCTTGCACATGTCCAATATGCAGGATTCCAAGAAGGGCTTCGTGCAAATGACTCTTGGTATTACTCTTAGCAAGACGCAGTGTCTTTCGACACACGCTGAGCAAGGGCGAATGAGGGCCAGACTACTGCTAAAGGCATTAGATGTCTTAAGATGTGATCTTAATTTTAGTGGGAGTCATTGTTATTAATTTTAGTTATGATATGATGTTCGTATAAACATAATTTGATTATGTTATTGAAATCTGACATCTGTATTATTTAATAATGGTTATTAAATAATAGTCCCAAAGTAATTTATGACATTTTATAGGTCATCAAGTATGTGACTTGATCATGAAACCCTATAGATAATAAATGACATAAATTAAGTTGGTCCCTGGTCAAGGTTGTTAAAGTGGGACATTAACAACCACGTGAGACTAGTATGTGAGGTGACTGATGACTAAGTTTCATGGAGTCATTAATAAGAGTATTAAAGTCAATCACATAGATATGTGTTGGAGAACACAGGATCGGACAAGACCCACTGATGAGAACTCTACGAGATAGTTATATAAGTGTCATGAGAGTTTTCATTACGATTATAGAGTATAGTCTTTGAACCTGAGTTCATCATGTTTTCTTACATATGAATTGGTCCGCTTTATACTTGTCAAACGTCAGCCGTAACTGGTGATTATAAAGGCATTGATTGGGCGTATCATGAAGTGTGTAAAGAAACAGGGAAGGAACAAGATGAGATTTGTCCCTCCTATATAACAGGAGATAAATATCTCAGGGCCCATCGAAGATTTGATACTGAGAAATGTGTGGCCACACTCAAACGAGGTGATTGTCAGTCGTTCGTCTTGTCAGTATAAATCGGAGTTCGATGAACATGATCTTGGCTTAATAAAGGTGACACATATCTTGCCTTATGCCAGATCGAGATATAGTGACGAAGGGATTATGGGAATAGATGATTCCAGTACAAGTGGGAGATTGTTGGGAATGTCCTGAAATCTATTGTACTTACTCTAAGTGAAAGTCGTATAATCGAGATGAGACAATCACATAACACTAGGTAGTCATAACGCTTTGCTAGAAGCCACTTATGATCAATGAGTTGAGAACTCATTGCTAGTGTTATATGATCCTACAGGGTCACACACCTAAGCAAACTGGACATTAAAGACGAGGTTGATCATTAATGTAATGATCTAGTGAATGCATATTTGATATGCATTCAATATCAATAATCTGGGGCAGTGTCGATCGATGCAGATAGTGCATCGATCGATGCAACTCGCGGATTAATCAGATTAATTCGGTTTAATCGTTGGTTAATTCCGTGATGGTTTAAGTCGACATATATAAGATACATGGTCGACCTAAACTGATTTCTAACATAATTTACAGCCACCAGAACTTGGATAGAAACCTCTGAAGAGATTGGATCTCTATAGGCACTAGCATCCCTCCTGTCCAGTTTGTGTGCGTGTGGATACCAGTAGAGGCACAGCGTATGAGGTGCTTCGTGATCTCGATTATCTGCAAATCTTCCGCTGCTAATCACCAGGTAATTCTGAGATCCCATTGATTCAATTACATGAACCTTAGATCCTAGGCTCGGAATTTAGACTAGGGTTGCCTAATTAGATTAGGAACTGCTAGAAATTCCTTCATCCTCCTCAGATAACGTATAGCAAAACGAGAGAGGGAAGGGATGTCGGAACCTGAATCCAAGGCGGGGTGATAGATCGACGGATGACTTCATAGCAATACACAGCAGGTTTGCATCCAGCGATTGCGTATTGTTTGATGTTTTGGAAACCTTCCGGTCTTCCATCATCTGTATACATAAAGTCTGAGATCGCTTTAAGAAACACAACAGTTATGTTGTTGGCGGCCAGACAAGCGTTGTACAGCCTCGTTACACATTCGGGGGTTTCTTCCAATGGAGCAGTCTGGATAAGGTTAATCTGAGTTAGGGTATCCACGTGATCCGCGTCGTCGCGAAGGGTCCAGCGGACAGCTCGAACCTTGAAATGTTCCTGAAGGTTGTCAGTGGCACTTTTGGCAAGGATTAACCTCTTAAGCTTGGGCGGCAGATCTAGAAGGTTGAGAACTGGTCGGTTAAAGCTAGATGATTCAGCAACGCGGGGGATTGTTCTTCTCATTTTTAGGGGAGTGTATTGAGTATGTGGACGGATATATAGGGTGGACATCAATTATTTATATATGCGAATCGACACAACGTTCTGGTTTTCTCACACTGTTTCGGTTTATAACAAATGGAACACCGCCAGTTATGTCCGCCGGATCTTTCCATTCAACTAACTCAACCCATCTTGAAAAAGTCCCCGGGATCATATCAAAGAACACAACAGTCTCAATAGCCCAGAAGCATAAATCGCACATACCTAGACCTTTTACATTTTCATTCTTCAATCCAAGCCAGTAACGATGGATGGTACAAGGGCATGTTGCGATTCGTTCTTCGTCGACAAAGTCGCGGATAGTTCTGAGATAGGGTGGGATGTACGAACGATAACTGGTTCGCTGAAACGCTTTGACATACCTCCTAAGCGCCCGAATAGTAGTACGAGACAGAAGAGGCATGGTTGAGTCAGGATCAAGTTTAGGGCAGATGGAACGGCGAATAACTTCGTAGCAATACAAGGCGGGTTTAATTCCAGGAACGGCGCAGTTTTTGAGTCGGAGAAGTGCGTCAGCTTGTTCTTCCAAAGACACTCCCTCCATATGCATGAAATCCGATATTGATTTTAGAAACACTGTTGTAGGATTGTTGGCAACTAGATGAGCATGTTGCAAGTGGTGTATCCATAGAAAGTTGTGGATAGTTTCTATGAGATCAATCTGGGACAGGGTATCCACATGATCAGCATCATCTCGATGAGTTTTGCAAACGCCTCTAATTTTGTAGTGCTCACGAACAACTTCACTAGCGTTTTTAGCCAAAATCGATCTTCTTATTTCATCCAGCAGATCGAGAAAGCTGGAAGAAGAAGGGACGATGATATATCATGGTTTTTACCGGTTTTAGACCATGATATAAGTGTGTTTTAGAGTCTTTTAGTGTTGCTTTAGAGTCTTTTACAGGTATTAGCACGTTTGGAGTGGATTTGGAGTTTATGGAGCTTTTTGGAGCATTTTGGTGCTTTGACCCGAGAGATAGAGTTCACTGTCCAAAACAGAGTAATGCATCGATCGACACACATGGTGCATCGATCGAAACACTAGCGAGATGGGCCTTCCTCGGCGGTTTAATGAAGAATGCAGAATTCACAGTTTTGCCCAGAAGTTCCTGATAATTACAAAGAAGCCCCAAGACGTGATTAGCTTATATAATTAGGTTTTTACATCAGTTTTTAGAGAGGCTGACATTACGCTTTCATACTTAGAGCTGAGAGATTTCTAGAGCTTTGGGGCTGATCTAATCCTGTACTGCTTTCTGCTTTTGGAGAAGATTTTGAACCCCTTTAATCTTTACTCTTTATTTATGCAATCTGTTAATTCATTGATTATGTTTTCATATTCTATGTTTGAGTAGATTCATAGTTAGGTTTAGGGATTCTCATAGGGATTTCATGACTTGCTAGATTTATTTATTTCAGTTAAGGATTCATATCAATAATTGTTTTTCGATCTAAATTGTGCTTAACACTAGTTTCTAACTTGATCACTTAGAATCTAGATCTTAAGTTGTTAAATTGACACGAAAGTGTGATTTAGAATCTGAACTATTTAGATTGAGCAATTGAATTACTCGCAAAGAAATTTGGTTTAATTGAATTGTGGACATATCGAACTTAATCTTAAAGCTAGTTTAATCTGTTAGGAATTACAAAGAAATTTGGATTTCTGCTATAGAGAACTCTCACAACGAAAGTTGGTTAATTCTATATTCGTGTTTGAGTTCTAGAACCGTACTTAATTTGATCCTGACTGAATAATTTATCTGCTTGTCTGATTTCCTGAGAACTCCTTAGACTTAGCGCTTTTAGTTAATTGCCTTCAAACCAATCTTGCTACTGATTTACTTTTCTGTTTTGCTTTTAGTTTCTCACTACATTCACCTAGTTTAACTCGATTGTTCTTAATTCTATCGTTACCTAGAGTCCTTGTGGATTCGATAACCCTATATACTATAATTGCATTGATTGTGCACTTGCAGTAGAATAGGAATTAAACTTATAGACCTATCAAGTTTTTGGCGCCGTTGCCGGGGACTCTTTGGAGTCTTCGATAGATTTGAACTTAGGGTTTAGACTAGGATTTTTATTTTTTGTTTTTGGTTACTAATTTTCTCTGTTTTTCTCTGTCGCAGGTTTGACATTCGCCTAGCATCGATCGTTGCATCATTTTGTGTTGATCGTTACTAAGCGACTGAGTTGAATCGATCGTTGCACTCTAGCATCGATCGTTGCACTGCGATTACAGACGGTTTATGCAGACGCGTGATACCAGAAGTAATCCGAACTCGAATCTCGTTAATCTCAGACTTGAAGAGCTTGCTAGACTAGAGAGAACTAACAGGAAAAGTCAGAGAGTAAGAATGGTTCAAGAGCAATTGATTCTGACACCTGATGCTCAAGGTACCTTAAGGGACCCACAAAACAATCCGTATAATGCTGCTGGGCATAGGATTGATGCTGAATGGAATGTGATCCCTGAACCTGAGCCTGAACCGCGACAAGAACAAGGACAAGCCAAGGACAAGGTTAGAGGCAGATGGTTGTTCATGAGAGGACTTTAGCTGACTATAACCGTCCGGATGAGTTTCATGCTAACCGGTCATCACTTGTGCCTCCTAGTTTTGAGAGGAATGACTTCGAGATCAAGACCATCTACTACTCTATTCTGAGGCAGAATGCCTTCCATGGTTTCCCTAATGAGCAGCCAATGGATCATATTGATGAGTTTGAGGACATAGTCACTGGGATGAAGTATGATGGAGTGAACTATGACTATTTGTTTCTCAAACTCTTCCCCTACTCTCTCGCTGGAGATGCTGCTACCTGGCTGAAACAACTTCCACCTGGAAAGTTTACTACTTGGGATGCTGTTAAGAGTGAGTTTCTGAGACACTTCTATGATGATGCTCGCTCTGATCAGTCGAGACAGGACATTCTCACTTTCTCCCAAGGTCCTATAGAGCCTCTTAAGACTGCCTGGATGAGATTTAAGAAGTACCAACGTGACTGCCCGCATCATGGATTCACTGAGGTAACATTGTTGGGCATTTTCTTTAGAGGTATAGATCTCCCATACCAGACTACGTTGGATAATTCCAGCAATGGAAATTTCAACACTAGGACTCCTGAGCAAGCTAAGCAATTGATAGACAACTTGGTAAGCAGTAATAGCTGCAAGACTGCTGATAGGAGAAGGAAGGAGTCTGGTGGGAAGATAGATAATCTGGAGATAGCTGATATCAGGAGTAAGTTGGATACTGCTTGTAATCTACTGGCTGGGAAGAAAGCTGTCCATTTTGTTCAGGATGTTGAAGTGATCCAAGCTGAAGAATATGGTCAGGAAGAGGATGTGAACTACATTGGAGGATCTGGCTTCCAAGGGAATATGTTTGGTAATCAGCAAGGTAACAGGTTCTTCAATGGTGGACAGAAGAGTGCTTTCACAAGCAATCAAAACTCTTCTGGCTTTGGACAGAATGCTGGTTATCAGAAGCCTTTTCAGCAAGGTAATCAGAGGACATATGGATCTTCCTCTAACCAAACACCTCCTGCTGCTAATGCTCATGAGAGCAATATGGAGAGTATGATGGAGCAGTTGCTGAAAGGTCAGATCAAGAATGTTGTAGACTTCGACAAGAAGTTAGGAGCTGTGTATGAGGATCTGAATGGGAAGTTTGAATCCTTGAGCACACATATGAAGGAGCTTGATGCTAAGATTGCGAGAACTGCTGGATATGTTCAGAGGCCAGATGGATCTCTTCCGGGACGGACTGATGCTAATCCTAAGTATCAGTGCAATGCAGTGACATTAAGAAGTGGTAAGGAGTTGTTTCCTGCCCAGAAAAAGCAGTTGAGTGTCGAAGAAATCGTGGAGATTGAAGAAATGGAAGATGAGATCCGTGGAATTCACAATGCATCGATCGACGTACCTCAGCAACGTTTGATGCAAAGCGAAAAGCTCGACGCAGAAGTCGTAACACAGTCGCCCAGCAACGATCGATGCAACACTAGCAACGATCGACGCAAGGCGACTGCAGAGAGTCCAGACGCAGAAAAACCGAAAAAATCGAATGAAAGGGTCTACAAGCCAAAGGTACCTTTTCCTAAGAACCCCAGGAAGGCTAAGAACGATAAGCAGTATGCCAAGTGCAAGGAGACCATTAAAAAGGTGAAGATTGAAGTGCCTTTGATTGACTCTATGGAGACTACTCCTGTGATGAAAAGATGTCTTAAGGACTAACTTGCTGGTAAATGGTCTGATGAGGAAAGTGCAATGATGATCACAGAGGTATGTAGTGCAGTGATTCAGGGCAGAATTCCTGAGAAGTTGAAAGATCCAGGGAGCTTTGTGTTGGATTGTGCTATCTACAGGGAAAGATTTGAGAGATCTCTATGTGATCTTGGTTCTAGTGTGAACCTTATGCCCTTCTCCGTTGCTAAGAGACTTGGGATGACTGACTTCCTGCCCACTAGGATCTCACTGGTTTTAGCAGACAGAACAATCAGAATTCCTGAAGGAATATTGGAGGATGTGCCTATAATGATTGGCCAATGTGTGATTCCTACTGATTTTGTGGTTCTGCGGTATGGAGAGGAACCAAAGGATCCACTGATTTTGGGTAGGCCTTTTTTGGCTACTGCGGGTGCGATGATTGACTGCCAGAGAGGTAAGATAATTCTGAATGTAGGTGATCTGAAAATGAGCTTTGATATTGACAAACTGGTGAAGAGACCAACCATCGACGGACAAACCTTCTATGTGGACACACTCAGTGACTTGGCTGCAGAATACTTTCATAAGAAACATGCTGAGGATCCACTGGAGAGAGCCTTACTGAGCTCTATAATGGAGCTGGAACACCTGCAAGACGACCCCGCAATTTATTATACGAGGCTAGTGAACTCTGCTGAGCAAGTAATGCAATTGGATGTGTCTGACGCGACATTGCTTCGATCGACACCTTCAGGGCATCGATCGTTGCAAGTCGACAGAGACCGGTCAGAGGAAAAAGCTCCGAAAATTGAGCTGAAACAACTTCCATCCGGGCTAAGGTACGCATTTCTTGGACCTAATGCGACATATCCAGTGATTGTTAATGCTAGTTTGAACAACGCAGAACTCACTTTACTGCTAAGCAAGCTGCGCAAGCATCGCAAAGCTCTTGGCTATTCTCTTGATGACATTTCAGGTATCTCTCCGGAGCTGTGCATGCATCGGATACATCTTGAGGATGAGTCTAAGACATCTGTTGAGCATCAGAGGAGGCTTAATCCTAATCTTAAGGATGTAGTAAAGAAGGAGATCATGAAGCTCTTAGATGATGGGATCATCTATCCTATTTCAGACAGTGATTGGGTTAGTCCAGTCCATGTAGCACCTAAGAAGGGCGGAGTTACAGTAGTAAAGAATGAGAAGAACGAGCTGATTCCTACAAGGACTGTGACTGGACACCCGATGTGCATAGATTACAGGAAGCTCAATGCTGCGACAAGGAAGGATCATTTCCCTTTACTTTTCATTGATCAGATGCTGGAGAGGTTAGCAAATCACCCTTACTATTGCTTCCTCGATGGATATTCAGGTTTCTTCCAGATTCCCATCCATCCAGAGGATCAGGGAAAGACCACCTTTACTTGTCCATATGGCACATTTGATTACCGTAGGATGCCTTTTGGACTTTGCAATGCACCTGCCACCTTCCAGAGATGCATGATGTCCATATTCACTGATATGATTGGGGACTTTATGGAGGTGTTTATGGATGACTTCTCAGTCTATGGGTCATCTTATAATGAGTGCTTGGATAATCTGTGCAAGGTACTAGCTAGATGCGAGGAGAAGCACTTAGTTCTTAATTGGGAGAAGTGCCATTTCATGGTCAGAGATGGCATTATACTTGGACATAAAGTGTCTGAAGCAGGGATCGAAGTAGACCGCGCTAAGATTGAGGTAATGACCAGCCTTCAGGCGCCTGATTCTGTGAAGTCCGTGAGGAGTTTTCTTGGACTTGCTGGTTTCTATAGACGGTTCATCAAGGACTTCAGTAAGATTGCTAGACCACTAACTGCTTTGCTGTGTAAGGATACCAAGTTTGAGTTCAATGCAGATTGTCATACTGCATTTGAACAGATCAAGCAGGCATTAGTGAGTGCTCCTATAGTTCAGCCACCAGATTGGGATCTACCTTTTGAGGTTATGTGTGATGCGAGTGACTATGCTGTAGGAGCTGTTCTGGGGCAGAAGAAGGACAGAAAGCTTCATGCTATTTACTATGCCAGTAGGACACTAGATGATGCACAGAGAAACTATGCCACTACAGAGAAGGAGTTGTTGGCTGTTGTCTTTGCATTTGAGAAGTTCCGTCCCTATCTTGTTGGCTCCAAGGTGATTGTACACACTGATCATTCAGCCCTGAAGTGTCTGATGCAGAAGAAAGATGCTAAGCCAAGATTGTTGAGATGGATTATGTTGCTTCAGGAGTTTGACATTGAAGTGAGGGACAAGAAGGGAGTTGAGAATGGAGTTGCTGACCATCTTTCAAGGAAGCTGGTTGAGGAAGACGTGCCCATTAATGATTTCTTGCCTGAGGAGAACGTCAATATGATCGGGACAATGTTTCTGAAGGATTTGGACAGAAATTTGCAAAACTGTCGGATTAATCGCATTGCGTCGATCGATGCCACATCTGTGACGATCGATGCATATGTCGAGACTGCGACGATCGATGCTACCTTATGCGATGATCGTTGCAGTGCGGATACGAACCCAGAACCTTTCACGGTTCGAATTGGAGACTATGACTTCGAGGTTGATGCTGTCACAACCACCGATGAACCCTGGTATGCAGATATAGCTAATTACCTGGCTGCAGAGACTGAACCAGATGATTTGAAGGGGTATGCAAAGAAGAAGTTCTTCAGGGAGCTCGGGTGATACTACTGGGATGAGCCTTATCTCTACAAGCATTGTTCGGATGGTCTTTACAGGAGATGCGTTGCTGAATCAGAGGTTCTAGATATCTTATTCCACTGTCATGGATCATATTATGTTGGACATTTTGCTACTTTCAAGACTGTGTCTAAGGTTCTGCAAGCAGGTTTCTGGTGGCCTACAATGTTTGCGGATGCTCACTCCTTCGTTTCTCAGTGTGATGCCTGTCAGAGGAGAGGGAAAATCAGTAAGAAGCATGAGATGCCTCAGAATTTTATTCTTGAGGTTGAGGTTTTCGATTGCTGGGGCATAGATTTCATGGGTCCTTTTCCCTCATCCTATGGGAATAAGTTTATCTTAGTTGCTGTGGACTATGTATCTAAGTGGGTAGAAGCAATAGCTAGTCCAACCAATGATTCTTCGGTGGTTATTAAGCTGTTTAAGACCATCATATTCCCTAGATTTGGAGTACCTCGGATAGTAATTAGTGATGGAGGATCTCATTTCATTAATAAGGTCTTCGAGAAGCTGCTACAGAAGCATGGAGTCCATCACCGAGTTGCTACTCCTTATCACCCTCAAACTAGTGGACAAGTCGAGGTTTCTAACAGACATATCAAAGAGATCTTAGAGAAGACATTTGGGAAGACAAGGAAGGATTGGGCAGCAAAGCTAGATGATGCATTATGGAAAAGCATGTCATCTGCCAGTAGAGCTTGAGCATAAGGCAGCATGGGCTATAAAGCAGATGAACTTCGATCTTAAGTCTGCTGCAGAGAGGAGATTGGTGCAGCTTAATGAGTTGGATGAGATTAGACATTTTGCTTATGAGAACTCAAAGCTGTACAAGGAGAGGACTAAGGCTTATCATGACAAGAAGATTGTCTCTAGACAATTTGAGCCTAATGATCAGGTACTTTTGTATAACTCTCGTTTGCAATTGTTTCCAGGTAAGCTGAGGTCAAGGTGGTCTGGTCCTTTCACAATCAAGGAGGGACGTCCTTATGGAGCTGTCGTTCTAATCAGCCAGGAAGGTAAGGAATTTACTGTAAATGGACAGAGAGTAAAGCATTATTGGGCTAAGGCCAAGATTCCAGGAGGTCAGATTTTGCCTCTGGATGTTGTACCCTCTGTCTGATTGAGCTTAAACGTCAAGCTATTGACGCTAAAAGAGCGCTGAGTGGGAGGCAACCCACTGTTTCGTTTTAGCATATTCATTTTTGGTGTTTTTGTTAGGATTTTACGTTTGTTTTTTGGTTTTGGTGAGTTTTGACTGCAGGTCTCGACAATCGCAATGCAACGATCGACATGGTCCTGTGTGTCGATCGTCACAACACAAAAATCGCATTGCAACGATCGTTGCGTGATATACGATGGATTTTAGGGATTTTAACCATGGTATATGTCTTTGTTATAGAGTCTTTCTAGTCTTTCTATGTGTTTTGGAGTCTTTTCAGGTGTTTTACAGATTTAAGAACATCTGGAGCCTAATTGGACGTTTTGGGAGCATTTGGAGCAATTCTGCACTATTTAGAGACTTCACAGAGTTCACTGGCTGCGTTTTCGCCTTGCAACGGTCGTTGCAGTTCTGCGCCCAAAAATCTGCATTTTGGAGAAATTACAGTTTTTGCCGAGAAACTTCCCAGACTTGAAAAAGGCCCCCAGCCGACTTTAGACCATTATATTAGGGTTTTTAAGCCATTGTTTAGGCTACGCTTTTCTTAAGTCTTATTTTATTTTCAGAGAGAGTTAGGGGCTGATCATGCTCTCTCGAGAGAGAGGATTTCGAACCCCAGTTCTTTATTTGATTTTATGATATTTGGTTTTCTATTCATGACGTTTTCTGTTCCGATAAACATGTCTGAGTAGATTGCCTGTTAAGTTTAGGGATTCTCATTAGGGATTTCATGGAATTATAGGTTAATTAATATGTAGGGAATTCATACTTGCTAGTTCTTTATCTAGGATTGTTCTTACTGCTTAATCTGAAGTAGCTATCCAGATTTATGATGTTAGGTTGATTGATACAACGACAGTTGGTTAATTAGCTAGAAAGAACCTAGATGAGCAATTTAATTACTCGCAAAGGAATTTGGTTTAATTAGATTGTGAACATATCGAACTTGGAATTAAAGCTGGTTTAATCTATTAGTAATTGCAAAGGAATTTGGATTGCTTCACTTAGACTTAGAGAATTCTCGCAACGACAGTTGGTTAATTCTATATCTGTGTTTGAGTTCTAGAATAGCTCTTAATTAGATCATGATTGATTGATTAGCTTATGTTCATGATTTCCTGAGAACTCCCTATACTTAACGCCTTCGCTTCCTTGCTCACAAAACTCGCTACTTATTTACTTTCTGCTTGCTTTTTAGTTTCTAATCATATTTGCTTTCTCCTAGTTTAATCTTTTCTGTTTCAATTCTATCGTTGACCGGAGTCCCTGTGGATTCGATACCCTAAGTACTACAACTACATCACTGTGCACTTGCAGTTAGTATAGGGATTAAAACTACACCTATCAAGTTTTTGGCGCCGTTGCCGGGGACTCTTTGGAGGCTTCGATAGATTCGAACTTAGGGTTTAGACTAGGTTTTTCGTTTTTGTTTTTTTGTTATTAATTTTTTTTCTGTTCTTGCGTTTCAGGTACGCCTGTAATCGCCTTGCATCGATCGAAACGGTTATGTGTGTCGATCGTCACATCTTCGCACTTGCATCGATCGACACCACTTTGCATCGATCGACACAGCGCGTAAGATGATGGGAATGATGGAACGGATGTTGGAAAATCAGCAGAATAACTCATTCTGCAGAGGCTATGGTTCCTATTCATTCACCAAAGATTATAAATCTCCATCATATCAGCCTTTTCCTCCTCAAAATAACCAATATGATAAGCTGATAAACATGATGGAGCAGTTATTGGAGAAGCAAGAAGAAGATTTGAACTACATCAGTGGCTCTGGATTCCAAGGAAACAGGTTTGGTAATCAGCAAGGTAATTCTTATCAGAGAACCTATGGATCATCTTTTTATCGGACACCTCCTGCTGCTAATGCTTATGAGAGCAAGATGGAAGCCATGATGGAGCAGTTGTTAGAGGATCAAAATAAGACTGCTATAGATTTCGACAGGAAGCTGGATGCTATACATGAAAATATGAATGGGAAGTTTGAATCTCTGAGCTCACATGTGAAGAAGCTAGATGTTCAAGTTCAACAAACAGCTGGAGCAATACAAAGGCATAATGAAGCTGGGAAAGCTAAACAGAAGCTGAACATCAATGCTGTAACCATAAGAGATGAGATTGACTTGCTGGGAGAAGAAGAGAGCATAATCTCGGATTTTCTAGGTGCATTCTGTCTGTCTGAGACAAGCATCGATCGACACAACCCGTGCATCGATCGTTGCAACCCCGATCCGTCTAATGGAATTAAGCATAATCGCCTTGTGTCGATTGACACATCTACTGCTTTGATCGACACAGATCGCAGACGAAACCAGAAGCCTGCATAGAAACCTCTGAAGAGATTGGATCTCTATAGGCACTAGCATCCCTCCTGTCTAGTTTGTGTGCGTGTGGATACCAGTAGAGGCACATCGTATGAGGTGCTTCGTGATCTCGATTATCTGTAAATCTTCCGCTGCTAATCACCAGGTAATTCTGAGATCCCATTGATTCAATTACATGAACCTTAGATCCTAGGCTCAGAATTTAGACTAGGGTTGCCTAATTGGATTAGGAACTGCTAGAAATTCCTTCAGTGGTATCAGAGCTTTAGGGTTGCATTGAATCTGTAGCATGTTGATTAGATTGGTTGAATCTGGATCTCTGTATGATTGATACAAGCTTGCTAAAATTCGTTTTCATGAAAGCCTAGTTTAGGGTTCTGTTCGAAAATGTTTTAGGGCTTTTTCGCATGGTGTCGATCGATGCCAATCCGGCATCGATCGACACAGGGCGAAAACCCGAATAAAACTTGGTTTTCGCCTAGTGTCGATCGACACAAATGTTGTGTCAGTCGACACAAACCTCGCGAGATTGGTGAATCGGTTCAATTGGATTGGACCGGTTATCGAGCTTGGTTAATAATGGTCGAACACTGTGAATGGTTTAATTGCGATTGGTTTGATTAGGTTGGCATCGACCGATGCTAATGTAGCATCGATCGACGCTGACCGGTATTCAAAACCGGATCAATTGGATTGATCGGTTATCGCTGATTGCTTTTGGTTATTTTGCATCGATCGACACTATAGTAGTGTCGGTCGACATCAGATTTGATGGTTTAGGTTATGGAACCTGAAATCACAGAACCAAAGCAAGATAAATCAATTAATTAGAAGAATTAAAACATAATAAAACTGAACGTTTTAAATGGTTCCGTTCCTCAACCAAATATCAAGTGATACTTGATGTCTTTCCAATCTTGTCAACTGTCAAGACTCGTTTCATTGTGCGATAGACTTGCAGTGCGAGATGTCCACAATCACATGAGTAAGGCAGGAGGTAATCGTGTTGATGGGCTTGCAGTGCAAGGCATCAATAATTACATGACCGAAGAGATCGGTTTACTTGACTGGGCCATCAAAATCGTTTTGGGCTCAGAGACATCAGGTGGATTGGACATAAGATGTCAATCCACAACCAAGAGTTATATTGGATATAACTAGCAAAGAGTTGCTTACCTAGATAGCTAAATTTGGGTGATAGCCAGTGGCTCACTCAAGTTTAGTGAAGTATGGGTCTTGGATCATTATATTCATCTGAGGAAACATTGTTTGAATATAATGCGAGTTTTCTTAATAGTTAAGACTTCTCATTTCTTGAACATCATAACTAAAACCTCCCTTGTTTTTCAGCTATGTCTAGCACAAACCATCGTAACAATTTCTCCCTGCGATCCGTCCTTGAGAAGGACAAGTTAAATGGATCAAACTTTCTTGAATGGTATCGGAACTTGAGAATTGTTCTCAAATAGGAGAAAAAGGACTATGTCCTTGAGAAAGTTCTCCCCAAGAAGTACCGAGCCAATGCCTGGCAGTCAGATAAGGATGCTTGGGATAGGCATTCTAATGATGCGGTGGATGTGAGTTGTCTCATGTTGGCTACCATGAACTCGGAATTGCAGAAGCAATATGAGTACGTGGAGTCGCCAAAAGAGATGATCACTGGCCTGAAAAGTATGTTTCAGGAGCAGGCACGAACTCAGAGATACCAGACGGTTAGATCTCTGATTGAGTGCAAGCTACCAAAGGGCGAACCAGTTAGTCCTCATGTCATTAAGATGATGGGATATATTGATAACCTGGGGAAACTGGATTGTCCCATTAGCCAAGAGTTGGCTACTGACATCATTCTACAGTCACTGCCATCAAGCTATGATCAATTTGTTATGAACTATAACATGAACAACTTGACGAAGACGTTGACTGAATTGCATGGGATGCTTAAGACTGCTGAACTTAACATCAAGAAGGACACCCCAAATGTCCTTATGGTACAAAAGGGTAAAAAGTTTAAGAAACTTGGTAAGAACAAAGGTGATGGCAAGACGAGCTCGATTGTGAATCCAAGCGAGTTTGGCCATGTTCCTAAGGTTAAAACCAGTCCTTCTGAAGATGTTAAGTGCCGTTATTGTAATGGTTATGGGCATTTGAAAAGAAACCGCAATAAATTCTTGGAAGATTATGAGAAGCTGAAGAAGACGTACGAGACTTCTTCTTCAGGTATTATGTTATAGAAGTAAATGTTACTTCTTATAGTCCTACTTATTGGGTATTGGATACCAGCTGTGGTACTCATATTTTGTGAAAATGTGCAGGGCCTGAGCAAAAGTAGGACTATGGAGAAAGGACAAGTGGACCTATGAGTGGGAATGGAGCAAGAGTTGATGCATTAACCGTAGGAGTATTTCATTTGTTTTTCCTTTTATGGCATGTTTTGAACTTAAAAACTGCTACTATGTACCTGCTATGAGCAGAAAGATTATTTCTATTCCTTGTTTGGATATGGAAGGATATCAGTTTTCAAGTTAAGAATAAGTGTTATTCATTTGATTACAGTGATATATTTTATAGTAGCAATCCATTATAGAATGGACTTTATGTTCTAAACCAGAATGTGCCTAACTATAACATTAATACCAAGAGATTCAAGTCAAATGATACGAGTCAAACTTCTCTCTGGCATTGTCGTTTTGGGCTACATAAATGAGAAATAGATTCAGAAGCTCCATAGTGATGGGCTTTTGGGCTCATCTGTTTGAGAATCATAATGAGTAAAGTGGATCTTGTTTATTAAGTAAAACGACAAAGGCTCCTTTCAACAGAGGTAGTATCGATCGACACAAACGATGCGTCGGTCGATACAGGTTGCGAATGATCAAAATGAAAGGGTCAGAAGCTTATTGGGTTTTATACATACAGATGTATATGGGCCGATGAGCACTAGTGCTAGAGGAAAATTTCAGTACTTCATTACCTTTACTGATATTTTCAGAAGGTACGGTTATGCCTTATTTATAAGGCATAAGTCAGGATCTTTGAAAAGTTCAAAGAGTTACAGTCCCAGAACGAGTCTATAAGCCCATTGTGCCATATCCTAAGGTTCCTAAACCCTCTAACCAAGAGCTAGAAGTGGCTAACTGAATGAAACACCACCAGCTGAAGCTTCGCGAGCTCATGCAAAGAAGATGATATCCGCTGATGGTCATTTGAAAGAAGAAGTTCAGATTGGTGGAACTACGGTATCTGATAGTAGAGAGAAGAAGATGGCGGTTCTTCTTGAACCTGCTCTAACATCTTTAGAGCCTGCAACTGCTCATAAGCAGAAAGCTTCAAACATCAGATCTCCACCAAAGGTAAGGTATAAATCACCTAAGCTTAAACCTCCTGACCACATTGCTTTGAATGCAGGAAAACGCAGTATCCCACCCAAGCTTCGCTCCCGCCCTGATGCTGTTTATTCATTCCTTGGGAAGCCTCATGATCCGACAGCCTATACACCACCTTGGATGAAGAGATATTCACAGAGACATTCAAAGTCTCTGTTGAAACCGCCATGAGTCAAATCTCTGTCCCATAGTCAAGCTAATGACTAAAAACAAGCGCTGAGTGGGAGGCAACCCACTATAGAGTCAGTTTTTGTTTTTATTTTTCATTTTTAGGTTTTTGCTATTTTGATTTTTCTTTTTAGTGTTTTCAGCCGAGAGAACAGTCAAAAATCGCCTAGCATCGATCGACACAACATGTGTGTCGATCGATACAGTGCGATTACACAAATGAATCGAGTAAATGCGCCTTGCGTCGATCGTTGCAGTCCTGAGCATCGATCGACACAGTGCGATGAGAGGTACGTAACTCTGGATTTTTTTCACTCTTTTCAATTTGATTATCTGTTTTCCCCGAGCTCATACTTTGATTACACTGGGGACAATGTAGTTTAAGTGTGGGGGAGGTAGCTACTGACGCACGCTTCTGTTTTCTTAGAGTCAGTCCAATTTTCAAAAAAAATTTGTTTTATTGAGTCAAAACCAGTTTAAGTAGGAAACAGTGAATTTTTGAGAAGATTAACAGCACTTGCAGGAACTTAAGTAACCATTGGGATGAAGTTGAAGATCAATCTATGACTATTAGAAAACCCCAACACATATCAACCTACTGAGGACACCCACATCACTTCAGGTATCCGAGGATCCTTTTACTGACTTCACCTTAATACTGACTTAATTTTCTTACCTAAGGGCTTGGTATACCTTGTGTCGGATTCTTTTGTTAGTTCTGACACAGCCTGTAAACCTGTCCTATTTTGTTCCCTTCTCCCCTTCCATAAAGTAAAAAAAAAAAGAAAAAAGAATAATAAACTGAGGATGAGTTAGTAACTCCGAAGTGGTCTCTGGGAGTGGTAGCTACAACTATCATCTCCTGTGCATCCATGGAATGTGTCCAAAGTACACCCCTTAACGGGAAGAGCACTGATAAAAAAAAAAATGATACCCAATGGGGAAAAATCAGAATGCTAAGGAAGGGAAAAGAGAAGAAAGGGACCAAAGAAAGATAGTATGGTGGTCTAGAGCTGACAAGGTAAGAGTCCATGTGCCCTTTGATCGATACTCCTTAGGTGAGGCCGCACTTAAATACTTGCAGAAGTCAGTAGGGTGAATTTGAATGCGTGAATGTGATTGTGGAGTTTACTTAGGACAGTTGCTAAGTGTGGGGGAAGTATATGTTGGTCTTGATGTCTGCAGGTGATTCTTTCATTGGCTTACTAAGGGGAATCTGAGTGTTGTTGCTTCAAGGATGAAAAGAGTTTCTAAAAGTTTTCAAACCTCTTCACCATGCTTTGGTTCTTTACTTGCTTGAGGGCAAGCAAGAGCTAAGTGTGGGGGAGTTGATATACCATGGATTTTAGGGATTTTAACCATGGTATATGTCTTTGTTATCGAGTCTTTCTATGTGTTTTGGAGTCTTTCAGTTGTTTTACAGATTTAAGAATATCTGGAGCCTAATTGGACGTTTTGGGAGCATTTGGAGCAATTATGCACTATTTAAAGACTTCACAGAGTTCACTGGCTGCGTTTTCGCCTTGCAACGGTCGTTGCAGTTCTGCAACGGTCGTTGCAGTTCTGCGCCCAAAAATCTGCATTTTGGAGAAATTACAGTTTTTGCCCAGAAACTTCCCAGACTTGCAAAAAGGCCCCCAGCCGACTTTAGACCATTATATTAGGGTTTTTAAGCCATTGTTTAGGCTACGCTTTTCTTAAGTATTATTTTATTTTCAGAGAGAGTTAGGGGCTGATCCTGCTCTCGAAAGAGAGAGGATTTCGAACCCCAGTTCTTTATTTGATTTTATGATATTTGGTTTTCTATTCATGACGTTTTCTGTTCCGATGAACATGTCTGAGTAGATTACCTGTTAAGTTTAGGGATTCTCATTAGGGATTTCATGGAATTATAGGTTAATTAATCTGTAGGGAATTCATACTTGCTATTTCTTTATTTAGGATTGTTCTTACTGCTTAATCTGAAGTAGCTATCCAGATTTTTGATGTTAGGTTGATTGATACAACGACAGTTGGTTAATTAGCTAGAAAGAACCTAGATGAGCAATTTAATTACTCGCAAAGGAATTTGGTTTAATTAGATTGTGAACATATCGAACTTGGAATTAAAGCTGGTTTAATCTGTTAGTAATTGCAAAGGAATTTGGATTGCTGCACTTAGACTTAGAGAATTCTCGCAAAGACAGTTGGTTAATTCTATATCTGTGTTTGAGTTCTAGAATAGCTCTTAATTAGATCCTGATTGATTGATTAGCTTATGTTCATGATTTCTTGAGAACTCCCTATACTTAACGCCTTCGCTTCCTTGCTCACAAAACTCGCTACTTATTTACTTTCTGCTTGCTTTTTAGTTTCTAATCATATTTGCTTTCTCCTAGTTTAATCTTTTCTGTTTCAATTCTATCGTTGACCGGAGTCCATGTGGATTCGATACCCTAAGTACTACAACTACATCACTGTGCACTTGCAGTTAGTATAGGGATTAAAACTACACCTATCATTGCGGTCCTGAGCAACGATCGACTCATGACGCAAATCGCCTTGCAACGATCGTCGCATTTATGCGTAACGATCGATGCATGAGCGACAGAGGTAAAAATCAGACAGAACTTAACTCATCCATTAACATTTTTACTTTCTTTTACCAAACCTTAGCTCGACACTACTGGGGACAGTGTGTTTCAAGTTTGGGGGAGGTGCTACTGGCTTTTATCTTTCTGTTTTCTTAGAGTTAGTCCTGTTTTTCAAAAAAAATTGTTTTATTGAGTCAAAACAGTTTAAGTAGGAAACAGTGAATTTTTGAGAAGTTAACAACATCTTGCGGGAACTTAAGTGACCATTGGGATGAAGTTGCAGGATCTATCTATGACTATTAGAAAACCCAATGCGGATCAGCCTACTGAGGACACCCATATCAATTCAGGTATTCAGAGGATCCTTTACTGACTTCACCCTTAATTTGACTTAATTTTCTCACCTAAGGGTTTGGTATACCTTGAGTCGGACTCCTCTGTTAGTTCTGACACAGCTTGTAAACCTGTCCGAGTATGGTTCCCTTCTCCCCTTCTCTTAAAGTAAAAAAAAAAAGAGAATAATAAACTAAGGATGAGCTAGTAGCTCCGAAGTGGTCACGGGAGTAGTAGCAAACACTATTACCTCCTGTGCATTCATGGAATGTGTCCAAAGTACACCCCTTAACGGGAAGAGCACTGATAAAAAAAAAATGATACCCAATGGGGAAAAATCAGATTGCTAAGGAAGGGAAAAGAGAAGAAAAGGAACCAGAAAAAGATAGTATGGTGGTCTAGAGCTGACAAAGTAAGAATCCATGTGCCCTTTGATCGATAATCCTTAGGTGAGACCGCACTTAATAGCTTATAGAAGTCAGTAGGGTGAAATTGAATTGCTTGGATTGATTGTGGAGTTTACTTAGGACAGTTGCTAAGTGTGGGGGAAGTATATGTTGGTCTTGATGTCCTGCAGGTGATTCTTTCAGTGGCTTACTAAGGGGAATCTGAGTGTTGTTGCTTCTAGGATGAAAAGAGTTTCTGAAAGTTTTCAAACCTCTTCACCATGTTTTAGTTCTCTGTTTTGCTTGAGGGCAAGCAAAGGCTAAGTGTGGGGGAGTTGATATATCATGGTTTTTACCGGTTTTAGACCATGATATAAGTGTGTTTTAGAGTCTTTTAGTGTTTCTTTAGAGTCTTTTATAGGTATTAGCATGTTTGGAGTGGATTTGGAGTTTATTGAGCTTTTTAGAGCATTTTGGTGCTTTGACCCGAGAGATAGAGTTCACTGTCCAAAACAGAGTAATGCATTGATCGACACACATGGTGCATCGATCGACACACTAGCGAGATGGGCCTTCCTCGGCGGTTTAATGAAGAATGCAGAATTCACAGTTTTGCCCAGAGGTTTCTGATAATTACAAAGAAGCCCCAAGACGTGATTAGCTTATATAATTAGGTTTTTACATCAGTTTTTAGAGAGGCTGACATTACGCTTTCATACTTAGAGCTGAGAGATTTCTAGAGCTTTGGGGCTTATCTAATCCTGTATTGCTTTCTGCTTTTGGAGAAGATTTCGAACCCCTTTAATCTTTACTCTTTATTTATGCAATCTATTAATTCATTGATTATGTTTTCATATACTATGTCTGAGTAGATTCATAGTTAGGTTTAGGAATTCTCATAGGGATTTCATGACTTGCTAGATTTATTTATTTCAGTTAAGGATTCATATCAATAATTGTTCTTCGATCTAAATTGTGCTTAACACTAGTTTCTAACTTGATCACTTAGAATCTAGATCTTAAGTTGTTAAATTGACACGAAAGTGTGATTTAGAATCTGAACTATTTAGATTGAGCAATTGAATTACTCGTAAAGAAATTTGGTTTAATTGAATTGTGAACATATCGAACTTAATCTTAAAGCTAGTTTAATCTGTTAGGAATTACAAAGAAATTTGGATTTCTGCTATTAGACTTAGAGAACTCTCACAACGAAAGTTGGTTAATTCTATATCCGTGTTTGAGTTCTAGAACCGTACTTAATTTGATCATGACTGAATAATTTATCTGCTTGTCTAATTTCCTGAGAACTCCCTAGACTTAGCGTTTTTAGTTAATTTCCTTCAAACCAATCTTGCTACTGATTTACTTTTAGTTTCTCACTACATTCACCTAGTTTAACTCAACTGTTCTTAATTCTATTGTTTCCTAGAGTCCTTGTGGATTCGATAACGCTATAGACTATAATTGCATTGACTGTGCACTTGCAGTAGAATAGGAATTAAACTTATAGACCTATCAGACGACGTGATTGTTATTTGCTGTATTCATCTTAGAAGATTGTTTGGTTTGACTGGACATGGAGATATGGTCGCCATTCCTTATATATATAGATGCTTTTAGGACGCAACGATTCATATCCCATACAACGATTCAATCAACCAAACAACTTGCTGAAATCAAAATATACAGCCATAGTAAAAAAAAAAAAAAGAATTAAAATTTCATCCAATTTGTACAGTATTTATGGATAGATATAAATTATTCGAAATTCAAAAAAAGCGATCAGTACTTCATTCGTATTTTAAGTCCTATGCTATGAGACCAAGATAGTTGATAAAATTCAACTAGTATAACAGGGCTATCAGTATCCTTCGTGTGCAATTTATAATTGCTATTCATAAAGATTAAAGATTCGCTATCCATATAGATCAAAAAAGAGCGAACAAGAAAAAGGATGATATGAACTAACATAGGCGATATACCATTCTTCAGCCATAAAAGTGTGCCTTTACATGGCCTAACGTCCAAGCAGTTGAAAAAACAGAGATTGCCACGATCCAGATGATCTGCATCGTGTTCATCCTGATATGTATATGCCTCCTAGCACAAGGAATCTTATTATTTCTTGCAACCTCTACTGAGATTTTTCTTGTTATCTTGATCGCTAATTCGTCTCCAACAGAATTCGACCACTTCTCTAGAACTTTGATGTCCTCGCGAATTTTCTTGACATCTTTGGCACTTCTATCAACCTCTTTCATAATCGAGTCGTCCACCCACTCACTTAAGTGACCTTCATCTGGGTGCTGTTTGAAAAAAAGTTTGTTTTTTTTTAAAACAAACTGAAAAAAGAAAGAAAATCTATAACGGACAATGGAATCCGGTTTAAATCTTACCCGGATAGCTTTGGGGCATTTGAACCACCTGCGATGAAGATTGGAAGGAGTTGTACCATATCCTACTTCGATGTCTTCACCACACAAGCACATGGTGGGTGCTGCGACGCCTATAGACATACAAGGTAATGGTTCTTCAGAAGTAGAAGCAGTTGAGATAGACATCAAACTAATAATTGTGAAGAGTTCTTTCGAACAACTGGGTGGGCTCTTACTTATAACCGGTTTAAATAGTTGAATGCACATATAGAATAAGTATATATAAGATGATACCAATGTTTAAAAGTGATGACAAGATTTTTTTGTAGAAGAACTGGTTGACAAAACATCTTTGGGGTTACATAAATTAGATTTCCAAACATTTTCTACATAACCAAAGTATCCATTTTGTTTGACGACGATGGACAATACGGTTCTCTAATTGTGTAGCTTTAGGGTGAGTATAGCAATTCAGTGGATAGTTCACAGATTACTGGCCAATTATTTTACATAGATGGATAAAATTCAAACCTAGACAACTAATACGTCGACATAGAGGTATAAAACAAGAGCGTTTTTATCTAAAACCAGGGACAATATTGTGTTGAAGACTGTTGTCGTCCACCACCGGAAAAAACTTGTGCTTTGCAATTGGCTTGCGCTACGTCACTAGAACCTATCCACGTGCACACGCAATGTTGCTGTAAACTGCCGGAATCAACAGTCTTCCGTCGGATTACTTTGCTCCAGACTGAGACGAGATTGAGCAGTTATATGACAACAGATACAGGAAGCAACCTAGAGAGAGGAGGCTGTTTTTACAGACGAAAGCTACACAATCGCCGGCGAGCTTACATTAGCTGCAGAGGAGGCTCCATCAAGAAACGGTTTCTGTCCATATCTTCTCCAAAACAATCGGCGCCGACTGTTTTGGACAGGAGAGTAGGTTTCCAAGCGAAACAAGATCTCCAGCACAAACGGCCCTTCATCAGCCGTGAACAGCGACTATAGCAATGAACACATAAACAGTGATATCGACTTCCCACCTCTGTCTCTCGTCTCTTGCCGACCGTGAATTTGGTTTCTTTGCCAAGTTAAGACCAAAATAAAATGTAATTTGATTCTTAAAAAGAAGTCTAACTAGTTGGCAATTTGCAAAAACAAACAGTCTAATTTAAAAAGCACCCTTTAAGTCTAAATAGTTTGCAATGTAACTATAGACAATTTATTTAGTTTCTTTGGCAGGGTTAAAATAGACATTGCATACCTAAAAATCACTTAAAAATATATAAAAGTGTATCAGATTTTGGAAAGATATAAAATTGCTATTACTTTATCAAAAAGATACATTGGGTGCAATTAACTCCATATTCATGTGGCTCTCAGACTTAATGAATTTTGTAGTGTGAAATTGTAGAATAACTAATATTTAAGTAAGTTTAGTTTCATCACAAATTCCACCGATACAAGCTTAAATAAATAAGTGTTCCCTCTTCGTATTGTGTTCATACAAGTAACCAATCAAATATTTGTGGGCCCCACGTGAATAGTTAATAGACAGTTTCTTAGACCAAGAACAATGGGGGTTTTTAGGGAGAGGGGTTCTTAAAAAAATTATAAAATAATACGTGGGCCCCACAGCATAGTTAAGATACAGGTCCTTAAAATCCTTATATAAGAGCATGACCATCAATGAACCCCCTTTGGGGGTTCTTAAAAAAAAAATTTTTTTTTTTTTTTTGGGAAAAGTGTAAAAAAAAAAAAAATTCGAAAAAAAAAATTAGACGAATGATAAGCCGCCACGTGTCATGAACAGTGTAAGAACCGGTTCTTAAATAAGGATTTTTAGGGCCCGGGTTCTTAACTATTCACGTGGGTCCCACGTGAATAGTTAAGAACCCGGGTCTTAAGATACCTCAATGGTCATGCTCTAAGGAACGATCCTTACACTGTTCATGCCATGTGGCGTGTAACGATTGGTCCTTATTTTTTTAATAATTTCTTTTTTTTTTTAAGGATCCGGAAAAAAAAAAAAAATAATATTAAATTTTTTTTTTTTAAGAACCCCAATGGGTTACACCATTGGGGATGCTCTTAAAATCCTTAGTTAAGAACCCGTCTCTTAACTATTCACGTGACGTGGCGCATCCTCATTGGTTCCTTTTTTTTTTGAATTTTTTTTTTCATCTACAAAAAAAAAATTAAAATAATAATAAACTTTTTTTTAAGAACTCCTTAGGATAACACCAATATACATGCTCTAATGACATTCTCGAGAACTCTGGTAAACTGAGCACGCTATTATAGTGTCTTTACTGTATGTGTTTCTTTATTATAAAAGATAATTCTCTCCGTTTATATAAAATGTGTTATTCTGACATTTTTCAAATAAATTAAGAAACATATTTAAAATTCTAGTGTATCCTTAACAATAATTTGATTTTTAATATCTTTATTTTTCACTATTAAGATTTGAGTAGATAAGTTATGTCAAAAAATTATATTTAAAATCCAAAACGACATTTTTTTGAAACGGAAAAAACAACTCTACAGCGACCCTTATTATATAACAAAGAGAGTATATGATTTATTATGTTAACTGTTACAAGATCGTTGGAGATCTCATTCTTGAGAAGTTGTTTTGTCATTCAAGGTAATTTGTTTCACAAATAATTGTTTATAATACTACTATAAATATTTGATTTAAAAAAAAAAATTGTATAGTAATTTTTCACATATAACCATTTTCAACATATTGAAAAAGTATTTTGAAAAATATATATCGTTTTCCACAAATCTTTGTTTTATTTATTTTTCTCTTAGTCTATTTATAATATAAACACTATAGATAATTATAAAGAATTAAATATTTTTATTGCTTATTTTAAGTACTTTGATTTATAATCAAATTTTATAGTTCAAAAATGTTTTGGAAAACTGCGTCTCTTTCTCGTTTCTTTCCTTTTCTACATTTTCATTTTTATTCATAGCAACTATTTTATATTTTTTCAATTACGTATGTATTATTATGTTTTTATGTGTAGTTAACTTATTGTAAAAATTTATATTTAAACTCTAATATATAATTTCTTTTATCTCCCACATTTTTCAGATTTGAGTTCTAAAATCTTTATATTAATTCGGAAGTGTTTTTGATCTATAATTCACTTTTAAAATTGTTGATTATTTGCTTTTCCTTTATAAATTAGGTTTTTACTATATTAACCTTAGTTTATATTGACAATTTTGTTATTTATTATATTAGTTCTAAAAATAATTCTGTTTTCATTTATTTTAGAAATAATTACAATCTCATATAAAATAAACAAACAAAATAATAAGTATGAAATAGTTTTGAAGTATAAGATTTAAATATTCATAAATATGATTATTGTAGATAATGAGATTTTTTATATTAAATTTGTATTTATTATGTGAATTCTAAATTTAGATAAATATAAATGATACAATATTTTTAAGAAAAAAAGTTTACATATATTGATGTTTTATACATAAATATAATTACAATTTATTATAACAAATATGAAAATATTTTTTAAAAGTAAATTTACATATATATATATATGTGATTTTAGATAATCATTTATTTCGTTACTATTAGTTTCAAATTTATATATAAATTATAAAATGTTTTAATAAGCGATTAAATATAATAATATCTATATGTATTAAATGATATAAATTTTTTCATAATATTATTGTTTATAAATTGAAATGATGATATAAAAAATTGTTTTATTTGTTAATGCTTGTGCTAGCACAAGGTAATGATATAAAATATTATAACTATTGTATGTTTACGTAATTATGATTTTTAAAGATGCTTTAGAATTATTAGTTATATGTTATTGTTTTAACATAAAATATTAGGCTATATTGTTGTAATTCATATTTTGAATTAATTGTAATTATAAGAACAATAATAATTATAATTAACCTAAAATATATATTACATATGGAAAATATGAAAATAATATAAAACTTCCAAACCTAATATAATGTATGATAATATTTATATTATTTTGTAGATATTAAATCTAAAAATCGTGTTTGTTTTATAGTTCTATCCAATATGTTGATACCATTGTTGACAAAAAAATATGTTGATACCATTTATTTTTGAGAAAAATCGTAAATTAGCACAAAAACATACATTGTCATAAATATAGCACCAAAGAAAATAATTTACATTATTTTTAGCATATTTATATTACAAAGACTTTTATAGCATTATATAATTTAGGGTTTATGATTTATTTTTTTAGAGTTTAGAGTTTATTACTTAGGGTTTAGGGTTTAGTATTGAGGGTTAGGGTTTATTATTTATGGTTTAGGGTTTAGTATTTAAGGTTTGGGGTTTAGGATTTAGCATTTAGTGTTAGGGTTAATTTAGTCTTTATCTTTTAAAAAATGCTATTTTGTGATTTTTCTTCCTTGTTGCTATATGACAATGCATATTTTTGTGCTATTTTTGTGATTTACCCTTTATTTTTACATGATTTGTGTAATTAATTTATTTTTACTATGAAGACTTTCATTTTCTGGAAAAAGTCTGCAGCTATATGAAATTCAGATTTTCAGCTAAAATCTTCAAATATATATATAAAACTAAGCTAAAATATTCAAATATATAAAACTAGAGAAAATTGGTAACTGTTATTTGGTGTGTGCCAATCGACAGAAATTTGTTGACAAAAAAAAAATCGACAGAAACTTTTTTTTGAACCAATGTGGGCAGATAAACTTGAAGACAAGAAAGTGTGAATATGCGTATTCGTCTGAGTCAGATCCATGTCAAATCTTAGGTCATATTCTGATAGATTTGGAGAAACCATAAAAGTTATAAATGGTTTTCTCAACTTTATTCATTATCCAATAGGCTTATTTATACGAAGGATTAACTTGTCGTGTAAGTTCTTTACATAAGAGAATATGAAATATTCCTAACTAGAATATACACAAATATATTCTTTCCTAGTCTAATATATTGACAAATATTAGACATATTTTCATAACCGAATCTCAATCTCGGTTTGTAGTCTCCATGATAGATTTGGAGAAACCGTATAAGTTGTAAATGGTTTTCTCAACTTTATTCATTAGTTAATAGGCTTATTTATACAAAGGATTAACTTGTCGTGCAAGTTCTTTACATAAGAGAATAGGAAATATTCCTAACTAGAATATACACAAATATATTAACTTTCCTAATCTGATATATTGACAAATATTAGACATATTTCCATAACCGAATCTCGATCTCGGTTTGTAGTCTCCATCGATCTCGGTTCGTTATTTCGTCTGGTTCGGTCGATCTGGTCGATCTCCCAATATATTCTACCAAGTTTCGTTGGCAATTTATATCCGATAATTATATGGCGTCACGTATAACTTTGAATTTAAATATGATATTGATATCTATTAGATCTCAAATTGTTGACAAAAAAAAAGATCCCAAATTAAATCATATTTTGGAAATTTTTGTTTAGCGTCAAGAATAGATCATGGGTTTATTTTATAAATTTTATTTTGTATAGTCTTTTAGTGTCGTGTAAAATAGATAAAACTAGATAATGTTATTGGATTTGACATAGATAATGAATGCGAAAGCAGAGCATCTTTAATTATTTAAAGTTAATATGTATTTTTTTTTACAACAACATGAAATATAGAATTTATCTATTTTTTATATATATCGGCGGTTCCGATCCAACATAAAAACTATTCGAATGTTTGAGACGTGTATTTTGTGCGAACTTATTTGCTGTCAAATTTCTTGTACGCGGTATTTTCTTGAGCTCAAAAGGTGAGAATAACTCATTCATTCGATCAAACTCATCCATATGGACTGAGAAAGCTGACCGTTCTTCTGAATTAGACACAATCTTTACCAATACTGAACAGTCCGTTGCAAATATGATGTTAGGTTGTTGTAGAGTCTTCATACATTCCATAGCCCAAATTAGTGCTTCGAATTCCGCATGAAGAAGGGACAAGCTTGTCTTAATGTTCATTGAACCCATCATAATATTTTCATCTCCCTCGTTGCAACTGTACCACCCTTGCCCTTTAAAAATATCTCTTTCCTTCTAAGATCCGTCCACAAAACACCACCGACCATGTTGTACCAATTTATTCTCCTTAATATGTATACTTCCACCACTTCACCAGAATCTTTGTTTATTTGAGCATCCCCTCAAATTATGAATTTTGTCTCTGCCATTTTTTAATGTTTCCTGAGGGTCTTTGTCAATTTGACTGTAAACCATATCATTCCTATTTCTCCAAATATACCACATAATTCATGGATAAATGTCTATGTTACTGTCTGATGGTGTTCGCCAAAAAAAATAATCCATATTTGTGTATAATGAAATCAGGATTGGATGGAATTATGGACAATGCCCATACTTGCCGAGCCGGTGGGCATTCGAAAAGAACATGGTTGATCGATTCCTCCACTTCATATCTAACACACCGGGTGTCAAACTTTATACCTCGAGTCTCTAAATTTTCATAACAGACAGACATCTTGAAATTGCTTTCCATACGAAGTGCCGCATTTTAGGGGGGACATATATTAACATGTATTAACATTACATTTTTTATATAAAAATATATTAACACTACTACCATCTTTGAATTTACATTTATACTCAAAACTATAGCCAACTGCGAATATATAAAGTAATCTAAACTAACATTAAAAAGAAAGAAAAAATAATCCATTAGATCAAGGAACATCATCGTGTTGAACGGTCCAAGACAGGTATTTATTAGGATTGATTTTGATAAATAAATAATATTTGGTTCAGAGATATTTTGTGGTAAAACTAACAATGTTAGTGATGTCACATAACTACGACTCACCAAGTCACCAGTTTCAAAGAAGAAGCATAGTAATCATAAATCATCATGTCATTGTAAAAACTCTATAAATACTTTCTAATATCCATAAATTTTCATTAAACATCTTTATTCAGCTTTTATTGATCATTTTTATTCTACTCCGTTTACATTATCTAATAATACTTTTATGAAAGAATATAATCAAATTTTGTTGGATAAACATTCTTATACATTCTATGTGTGTTTGATGAAGCTTGAATATGTATATTTTATCTAGCCGATATATTTTATGTAATCTAGAATTTTTGAAACAATGTTATCAATAAGGTCACTGATGAGATCTTCAACAAGGTTTCTTCTTGAATTAATATTTTGTAATCTGATGATCTAATATGATGATCTCGTTTCTCTCGTATGTTGTTGTTGTATTAGATGAATTGACTTGCGTCCATAAACTTTGTTCTGACTATCTTACACCATTTTGCACCAAAATTTAACAGATTTAAATAAACCATAATGACAAAGCAACCCTATTAAAGAATCTACAATCAACAAAAATTTACTATTTTTGTGGGTTCCCGGTAAAAAACTTGACAAATGCTAAAACACCATAATTTGTTACCAAAAACTATAAAATAATCTGATGATACCATTTGCGGATCAATAGGACTATCTTCCACGTTCAAAATTAAAAAAAAAAAGAATTGGCACAAAAACACCGTACATTTGAATAAAATATATTGTGACAAAAGATAAATAACAAAAAAATAAAAAATTGACTTCTGTTAGGAATCTTGTTCGGAAATGCGTTAGCCGTTATACGTGCGGCTGATCCAAGCCTAGCGGTTATTGAAAAATTGGGATAAACTCGGGAGTATGTGAGCGTAATTTTTATCATAATTTAGTATTTTGTATATATATTTTATAAATATTCATATATTTACTAAATATATCCAATAGTTTTCCTTAAAAATATCATTTTAATATTTATTGGCAAGTGGCCAATTAAGTATGCATTAATTATTCAGTCCAGTTGGTTAAGTAGTTGCACATAAGACTATCCGCACGTGAGTTCGGCTCTCACCCATTGTATAGCTGCATTTTTCTGCATTTGCTTCAATGACTATTAGTTTACTATAATTTCCTCATCTTACTAAAAAAATCTATCCGCCGTATCTTACTTTTTCTCACGATTTTCCCAATTTAAGATGATTTCTTTGAATTTCATACCAAAATATGATAGATCTCTAAATATATCTCTTGATTTCGAACTCTAAATGGCCAAAATGGTGGACATGACTATGAAATCGATTGGAAAAATAGTTGGAAAAATCAAGATAAACCCTAATTTACGAAAATGAAGAGAAGATAAATCTACGAAACACAACTCTTTGAATTCTATACACGATTCAAATTCAAAGAATGCGATGGAAGGAAACAACTAATCGAAGAAGAAACCAAGAATTTTACCTTGAGAAGATTGTTTTTAAGAATCGAAAATAGAAGAGGTATGTGGGCATATTATTTTTCTTTTTTCGATTTGTTTTGGATCACTTTTCTCCTTATTTTGACACAAAAAGTGCCAAATTTTGTACTGTTGACACGTCATAAAAATGACGTGTCAGATGGAGAATAATGGCATACTTTCTCTTTCTGACTTCTCATTTATATAATAAGGATTGCCATGGTATGATACAAGTTCAAGTCATCATCGAACATCAATTTTCAATAATTGAGTTAATATGGGTTTTATATTCAGAAGTCAATATGCTTAGTTTCTATATTAAGGACTCAATTTGGTGCTGATTCACCCGGGGTTAATATTTTTAGAAATGAACAAACCACGATAACAGCATTTTGATGTAAATAAGATTTTCTTATTAATGATCTAAAATGTCGTTACAAAGACTTTATAGTTTGTACAACATCTAAAACAAAAATAACCAACCAGATTACATAATAAATTAAACAATAAAACCAGACATTCCTGACTCCTTAACCAAGACTAATATGCACAAGTATTCAACGACTATATACATGTTAATATTTCCACTCAAGATGGCGGTGAAAAGATATTGCAAAGACCCATCTTGCCATTAAGTTCTCAGAATGGAGCTGGATACAAAGCCTTGGGAAGAGCATATGCCAGTTGATGCCTTGTTCTTACGTACATAATCTTCAAGAAACCCGATTCAACTGATTCTCTGATCTTGTAGCAATCTAAATCCACTGATTTAGTACGTTCATGAAACATTGAGTTATTCGCTATATGAATAGCAGCAGTATTGTCGCAATAGATATGGGCAGGAGCCATAAAGGGAACCTTCATATCAGTAATTAACCGAGAAAGCCAAATCATTTTCTTTGTTGCCAAAGCCATTGCCCGAAGCTCAACTTCTGCAGTGCTACAAGAAACAGTCGGTTGTTTCTTAGACTTCCATGAGACGGAAGAATCACCAATATACATACAATATTCGGATATAGAACATCGATGATCTTTGCTTGCAGCCCAGTCAACATCAGAAAATCCTCTCAAATCCAAATTTTGATCTGTTGGATAGAACAGTCCCTGACCAATAGAACCTTTCAAGTATCGTAACACTATTATGTATATGAGTATCTCATGGAGCATGAGAGAACTGACATAAAGTGTTAATTGCATATGAAATGTCAGGCCTATTTGTTTGTAAATACATCAACTTGCCAACCAACTTCCTATAAGATGTCGAACCCTCCAAAAGAATTCATGCATCTTTTGAAAGCTTCACACTCGGATCAAGAGGTGTAGCAGAAGGCTTCTTGCCAAGAAAACCAATGGTAGATAGTAACTCGAGTGTGTACTTTCTCTGACAAACAGAGATGCCTGCAGAATATCGAGAAATTTCTAGCCCAAGGAAATACTTGGCTGCTCCTAAGTTTTTGAGTTTAAAGAACGATTGCAGATCTGAAGTAAACTCAGTTACTGCAACATCGTTATTGATCACCACCAGAATGTCATCCACATATACTAAAATTCCAGTAAGAACACCATTATGTAACTTGACGAATAGTGTATGATCACTCACTGATTTAGCAAAACTGATACTAACCAAAGTAGAGGTGATCTTGAGAAACCACTGTCTGGAGGCCTTTTTAGTCCATAAATGGATTTTTGAAGTCTGCATATATCATTAGGAGGAAGAACTTCACCTAAAAGATCAGCATACCCCGGAGGAACCTTCATGTAAATCTCCTCATCAAGATCTCCATTGAGGAAAGCATTTGATATGTCAAGTTGAGTAATATACCAATTCATTTTAGCTGCTAACAACAACATCATGCGAACTGCAGTGAACTTAACAACAAGAGAGAAGGTTTCTTCATAGTCCAAACCTTCTTGCTGAGTAAATTCCTTGGCAACAAGCCTAGCCTTATGTCTTTCTATACTTCCATCAGCATTATATTTGATTGTAAATACCTATTTACAACCAATAGCTTTTTTATTCACCAGAAGAGTACAAATATCCAAGTTTGAGTTTTTTCATAGAACCAATATCCAGCTTTATTGCATCACACCATACCTCAAAACTTTGGCATCTAAATACTTTTGTGGTACATGGTCATTTGTGATGATATTAACAAAGGCACGAAAAGGCTGAGATAAGTTTGAATAAGAAATAAAGTTGATCATGGGATATAGTATGATACTAGTATTGTTATAGCAATGAAAGTCCATCATGTGTTTAGGTGGTTTCTTTTCTCTTCGAGGTTTAAATTCAGAAGAAACATGAGACTCAGAAGATGACACATCTTGATGTTGATGTGTATCAGAAGATGAGTGCACAAGAGGCAGAGCATCAGAAAGTGCAAGGGGGTGAAAGATGAAAAAAGAAAGCTTTTGCATCATCAGTAATAGTTGATGTGACAAAAGGGAAAACATTGTCATGAAAAATGATATGTCTCGAAATAGAAACGGCATGTAAATCAGAGAAATCAGAAATTTGAGCAGAAAGAGTTCTGATACCATAACAACATTTTGATGTAAATCAAATTTTCTCATTAATGATTCAAAATGTCGTTACCAAAACTTTATAGTTTATACAACATCTAAACAAAAAATAACCAACCAGATTACATCATAAATTAAACAATAAAATCAGACATTCCTGAGTTCTTAACCATGATTAATATGCACAAGTATTTTACTTGTAATTTTTCGGTATGAATTGCAAGTTCTAAATTGGGATGCCTAACTTTATCGCTCAAATTTGAATTGAAAATGCTTGAAAATATTTAGTTTTAATCAAATTCAAATGTTTTGACTTGTGTTTAGGGGATTTTTAGTAGTCAAGAGGGTAAGTTTCTTGGAAAACGAGCAATGACGTTGACGCTGAGAAAATATAGTGGTGAACTGTTTTTCAATGGTTCTTGGACACTTAAGTTCAGAAAAAAAAAATAGTTGAAGGGAAATTACGTAGGTGTGTTGGTAACCGGAAAAAGAAATAACGGAATAAGTATCCACAATAGGACTTCTGGCTAGTGGGTATGATGGTGAGGAAAAAAAAAGAGAAAAGAGAAAAGTTTGGAAGTGTTGATTTCGAAAATCAAACAATAATGAATTTAATAAATTGATTAGAATTTTAAGAATTTGGATATGAAATTAAATTAGGATTCAAAAGCAAGAATATATTAGACTGGAAAATCTAGTCTTTATTAAGAAATCGAGTTGGAATCGATAAGTGATCGCTAACTCTAAGGTTTTTGTGAGTACAAGTGTGTGTTTTGACTTAGTCTTTTCCCGCGTAGGGGAAGGATAATTATATCAAAGGATCTAGGGTTTTTACCCTAGATTCTCTCTGATATTATTTAGAAAATCTGAATAACTTAGATTTAATTTCTTAAAAGACTTTTGGATAAATGTTAAACTAACTATCCCTTTTCGCCATGCAGGTCGGGCGAGTAGGTCGCCCAGCTCCCTTGACGCTGCCGAGCTCCCTTGCGTTGGGTCTCCAATATGTCTTCTGGGCCGAATCTCTCCTGGACCCCTTCGTTATTGGGCCGGGCCTAAGAGGGGGTCTAAACCCACCTCTAACAGTAAGCCCGCCCCAGTTCGTCGCATCGAGCGGAGATGTAGGTCGGCTAATTTGTTTCACTTGGTTTGCCTCAATAAATACATCGGCTGCCCCGGCATTCTCCCTCATTAATTGTTTTTGACAGAAGGAAATCGCTTCGTATCCCTGATCATTTATTGCACCTCGGCTTCCTCCAACAGGTGGTCTCCACGTGTCGAGAATGTCGTGTCGCTTTAATTCCGCGTTGGTAACTGTTGCGTCGCTTCGTTAACCGCTGCTTCGTTCCGTTATAAATATGGCTATCCTCCTTTTTGCCATCTTCATTTCTTTCCTTTTCCTACGATTCGTTTTTTATTTCTTCTTCTTTCTCTATCGTTCTTCCTTTTGAGAGATGGTGGGGAATCTTTCGTTTTTCCATTCCTCCGGTTTATGCCGTCCTCCGGATCTTCGTATAGCCAAACGCGTCGATGAGCTTATGCTCTTTTTGCTAAAGGGTAGCTCGTCGGTCCTTGGATTTATCCCGATGGTTGCCTCCGTTTATCGCCCTTCCAAACTTAAGGGCGACGTTCAGATCCTTCGTTTGGATCGATATGATACGTCGTTGATCTCAGGAACGCGCTATGATCTGCTCCTTCTAGGATCAGTTGCCAACCGCGTAAGATATTTTTATGTATTATTTTTTTTGGTTTTGCTTAACTTCTGTAGCTCGGCAGTTTAACTCTCCGATCCCTTCTTCTTTTTTGTAGAGCAACTGATGGTATGTCGGAGCAGGCCTGTCCCGGAACATGCTGGCGGATTGTTTCTTTGGGAATCCGTCTCGCCGAGCTCGGTCGGTGGCAAAACAAGAGTCTGTTGGAGTGGTGAGGTCGGCATATCAGAATCTTTGCTTGCCCCAGCTAGATCCTCTTACCCGGCTTCAGTCTAGCTCCTCCTCTTATTCATGTAGCCGACTATCAGGGATGAGCCTTATAAATAACGGGCGATGAAATCGTTTTTCAAGAAAGATCCTCGGCGGGGAGATGACAGCTTACGGAAACGGTTCCTTTGATCTTCTTTTATCTTCAGTAGAACGTTGGTGCTAGTAGCTTTTCCTTAACAGTTTCTTTCTCGTCGGCGTCCTTGCTGGGAGAAGACGATGCAATCGCCTTAGTTAAAAGCAGTTCGGTTTCTGGCGGGAGAATCCGAACTTGGACGGAAATCGTCTTTCAAGAAATAAGTTTTTAGTTTTTTTGTTTACTTTTCTTGTTGTCTCTCTTTTGTTTTGTAGCTCGAGTTGTAATAATAATTTTGAGGATAATAAAACGAAGGATTTTTTATTCCGTTTTATTCCGTTCCATATTATTTTACTTCGGCTTCATCTTTTCCGTTTCCTTTAGCTGTATTTCGGCGGAATGTTCTTGCCGAGTTTCGTAGACCTCGTTTATAGTGTAATATTATCTTGCCAATGTGATCGATTATTTCCTTCGATTTTTATCGTTTGGCCGGGCAATACCTCGGCGTAATTGTAACCTTCTTGTGGACAATGCTTTCAGAGTTAGTTCTGATTTGCCGCGGAAGAAGGGGGGTTACCGAAGTATGCTTCGGTATCCTTTTTTTTTGCGATACGAAGTGTTAAAAATGCCGACTTCGTATCGCGGATATCACCTAGTTCGAGGTCGGTTATGCGAGTCGGGTCGGCTTATTTGTCGCGACTCGAACTTAGGCGAGCGGGGGCGATCCCGGCTTGGTTTTTCATCTGTGCCGACTTTTAGTCGTGATTTTTTCACGCGTGATGAAGGTGTGAATTATTTCACCACGGCACTCGTGGAGCGCGTTTGAATTGTTTCTCTGGTTGAGACGCCGATGTGATCGTATCTTTTGCAAGATGTAATTTTATTAGAAGTACAGCTGAATCCTGGAAGGACTGCCTACGTACCCTTTTAACAGGGGATCAAGCTATTCGTAGTTCAGTTTACATGAGTTGCTCAATGAGCTCTCTTCTTCTTCTTTTTTGTGACCGGAAAATCTAGTACACAAATCGGCTAAAGTGCATTAAGTTCCATAAGAAGTCGACGGGTTTTTCGTTTAGTTCGGAGAGCTCGTAGACCCCAAGTTTAACGACTTTTGAAATTTGGCAGGGTCCTTCCCAGTGTATGCCAAGCTTTCCGACATTCTTATCTTTGGTTGCTTGATGAATTTCGCACAAGACGAGGTCTCCTTCTTTTAGGTGTCGCCCTTTAGTTTTTTTTTTTGTTAAGTATCAGGCAGCGAGGTGCTGGTAATTCTGAATTCTTAAGAGAGCCTCGCTTTTTGCTCTTCGAGCGAATCAAGATTATTAAAAAACATCTCGTCGTTGAATTCTGGGTTCCGAATAAGCATCGATCGCCGAAGAGTCGGTAGGCTTATCTCAGCTGGTAACATAGCTTCCACTCCGTGAGCTAAGGAGAATGGGTTTTGGTTTGATGGTCTTCGCGGGGTGGTTCGATGTGACCACAGAACTCCTTCCAACTCATCCGCCCAATTTCCTTTATGCTCGTCGAGCCACTTTTTAAGTCAAGCGATGATAATTTTGTTTGTGGCCTCTGCTTGGCCGTTTCCTTGTGGGTAGTAAGGCGTCGATCTGCTAAGCTTGATGTTCCACTTATTGCAGAATTGGCTTTAACAGGATCGATGTGAACTGTTTCCCGTTATCGGTGACGATTTCGTAAGGGATTCCATGTCTACAGATGATGTACTTCCACAGGAAGCCGGTAACGTCCCGAGCTTTCACCGTTTTGTAAGCTTTGGCTTCTACCCATTTGGTGAAATAATCGGTTAGGATTAGAATGTGTTCAGTTTGCTTGGATTTGTGCATTGGAACGATTATGTCCATTGCCCATCGCATGAATGGGTAAGGAGCTGTAGCGGTCTGTAGTTCCTCTGTTGGTGCGTTTATTGTCGGGGCATGTTGTTGGAATTGTGTCCAGTAATCTCGGTACTGTCTCTAGAAAGTAAGAGTATGTCGAGATCAGACATAAGTCATATAATACTGGGGATCATGATGGCTTGCTAGAGTCCGCTCATGATCTATAAGTCTTGGACTTATTGCCTTTATTATATGATCCCATATGGGTCACACGCCTAAGCTAACAGGAAAATGTGTTGGAACGGCTTAGCAGAAGTACGACAAAAGTGCTAGGCATTTGTCGTACTAAGAGAGAAAGACTAATGGGTCTGATTAAATGGGATTTAATCAGATTGGGCCCAAAAGCCCAAAAGGGAAAGAGAAGGCTTTTAATGATTAAAAGCCAAGTCTTTTCTTCCCAACCCTAAGACCCAGCCGCGGCTACTCCTCTCTCTCTGCGCCTCTGTTCCTTGTGGTCTAGCAGCCATTTCCTTGTGAAGCGTGTGTGAACCTTTGGAGGATTCATTCCTCGGTGCATCTATCTGATCTCTGACCTGTTCTATTCCTTCCGCTGCAACAAACAGGTAAAAGGTGAGATCATGTTATGTTTCTAAATAAGAACACCTAGATCTGATGCATGTTTAGGTTGATATCAATATGAGAATTGAATCAGGATCAACTGAACTATCCAACAGTGGTATCAGAGCCATTGGTTCTTAGGTTTCTTGTTTTAGATTCATGTTTAGGTTGTTTAATCTGTTTAGAATTGTTTTTGAATCAATTACTGATAAGATAAAACAGTTAAGAAACATAATTGAACCCTAAACACACAAGAAAAATCGCAAAACATGAGCTATATGACTCAGATTTGCGATCGGCCGAGTGAGGCATTGACCGGCATGGCCGGTTGGCAATCACGGCCGAGTGTTGGCCGGATGAATCGCGACCGATCGCGATGGATGGGCCAATCGCATGGATCGCACGAACGCGATCGCATGGATCACGTCCTGTCGCGCCTCGGCTTCGTCCAGCTCGCGTGTTGTCGTCCCGATCGCTTGGCGATCGTGGGAAGCGATCGACCCGAGCATCACGATCGCGGCTATCCCGTCCCGAGCTGCCGAGCGAACGTCCCGATCATGCAGCCCAAACCGTCCCGATCGCGGATCAAACGCGGCTGGCCTGCGGCTATCGCTTTTTGCGTGAGGCTTACGGCTGGCCGGTTAGGGTTTTGGGTGTGATGGGCCGGTTCGATTTCAGTTAGCTGGTTCGGTTTAAAACTTGATTAAAATCTTCGTTCTGGTTTAATAAACAGATTTTAATAATTTTATTAAATCTGGTTAAACCGGGATAAGAAATCCAATGTCGAAAGAAATATTGGATTTAGTGCCTAAACCAGGAATTTCTAATTTGATTTGGTTGGACCAAATAAATTGAGAAGTTCCGGTTTAGTAAATAACCGGTTGACAATTGTGGTCATCGTAGTAATTAAAACTTGGTTAGACCAGTTTTAATGAACCAGACCGGTTATGTCAATTAATTGGACAATTGGGTCATGTCTTGGACATGGACCAATTCTTGGGCCTCGGGCCAAGAAGTTAAAACAATTGGGCCAGTTAATTGAGTCTTTCTTCAGATTAATTTAAAATCTATTTTATAAAATTATAAAGTCGTTTTAAATTAAAGTTTCCGAAATTTTGAAATTAGAAAGTTTCTTAAAATAGAAGTTTCTGAATTTGCGGGTTTTGGATTTTAAAGAAATTTCTAAAGTTAGAAAGTTTCCGGTTTTAGAAAGTTTCCAATTTTAGAAAGTTTCCAAAATAGTAGGTTTCCATAAATAGAAAGTTTCCCGAAATAGTAATCTTCTATTTTGGGAATGATTTTAATAAACCTACGAACCTCAAATAATATCAAGCGTTGGATGTCTTGTCCAGGCTATGTCAGCTGTCAAAGCCCATTCAATTGCATTCATGGCCTTACAGTGTGAGGATGTCTGCTTTTGCGTGGGTAAGACGGTTTGTGATTCATAAATGTCATTGGGAGTCCCAGACATTAATGATTACATGACTGTATAGTCCGGTTTTCTTGACTAGGCTATCGGGAGTCCCGGGCCTTGAGACATCAGAGTGGATTGGGCCTCGGGCCCAGATTCACAACCAAGAGTTATATCACGGATATAATTAGCCGATATAGGGCTTACCGATATAAGCTAAGGTTGGGTGACGGCCAGTGGCCCACTTTAATTTTAGTTATATGTGGATCTTGGAATCATTATATTCTATTGAGGGTAACTTAGGTTATTGAATATAATGCGTGATTAATCATATTATACTTTAATACGAGATTAGTCATTTTGAACATAATAACTAATAACCTTTTATTTATATATTTCAGATATGACTACTACAAGCACACAAAACACATTCTCGATCCGGTCTGTTCTCGAGAAGGAGAAGCTGACTGGAACGAACTTCCTGACATGGTCAAGGAACTTGAGGCTGGTCCTCAAGCAGGAGAAGAAGGATTATGTCCTTCGAGATCCCCTCCCCGAGAGGCCTCTTGCCAATGCTGCCAGGACTCTGCACAATGCTTGGGAAAAGCATTCGTCAGATGAAAATGATGTTTATTGCCTGATGTTGGTGACAATGACTCCTGAGCTGCAAAAACAGTTCGAAAGTGTATTGTCCCCAATCGAGATCATGGCAAGCCTGAAATCGCTTTTTCAGGAGCAGGCTAGGACCGAGAGGTTCCAGACAGTTAAGAACCTCTTGGACTGTAAGTTGGCTGCGAATGCGGCAGTGAGTCCTCATGTCTTGAAGATGATGGGTTATCTCGATCATCTTCAGAAACTCGACTGCCCAATCAGCCAGGAACTTGCCTGCGACATCATTCTGCAGTCTTTACCTGCAAGCTATGATCAGTTCATTCTGAACTTTAACATGCATGGCTTGAGTAAGACACTGCCTGAGCTTCACGGAATGCTCAAGACTGCAGAGCCCAACTTGAAGAAAACCGCCAAGGACCCCAATGTGCTTATGGTACAAAAGGGAAAGGGGTTTAAGAAGTCTTCTGCTAAGGATAAGGGAAAGGCCAAGGGTGTCCAAGTCGCGGACAAGGACACGCCAAAGCCCAAGCCCAAGTCCAAGGCTGGGCCTACTGACATGTGCAGGTTCTGCAAAGAACTGGGGCATTGGAGAAGAGATTGTAAGAAATTCCAGGAAGGTCTAAAGGAATTGAAGAAGAAGACTTTCGAGACTTCTTCATCAGGTATTTTTGTTATAGAAGTTAATACAACTACTTCTGATAATACCTCATGGGTCATGGATACTGGTTGTGGGGCTCATATTTGTACTAATATGCAGGCACTCAGCAACAGTAGAAGGCTGAAGCAAGGACAAGTGGAGCTACGAGTTGGGAATGGAGCGAAAGTTTCAGCACTAGCTGTAGGAACATACTTGTTGTCTTTACCTTCGGGATTGATTTTAGAACTGAATAATTGTTATTTTGTACCTGCTATAAGCAGAAACATTATTTCAATTTCTTTGTTGGATTTGGAAGGTTATGATTTTTCAGTTAAGAATAAATTATGTTCCTTCAATCGCAACAATTTGTTCTATGGTTCTGCCCCTCTTACGAATGGGCTTTACATACTCGATCAATCCGCGCCAATTTATAACATTAATACAAAACGGTTTAAACCTAATGAGGAAAACCGAACGTTTCTATGGCATTGTCGTTTAGGGCACATCAGCGAGAAACGCATCAAGAGGCTCCATTCGAATGGACTTCTTGGCTCATTTGACTTTGAGTCATGTGAGAAATGCGAATCCTGCATGATGGGCAAAATGACACGGGCCCCCTTTAATAAACCTAACGAGAGGGCCAGTGACTTATTGGGCCTGATATACACTGATGTGTGTGGCCCAATGTCCACAAATGCAAGAGGAAACTATCAGTACTTCATTACCTTTACTGATGATTTCAGTAGGTATGGATATGTTTATTTAATGAAACATAAGTCTGAATCTTTTGAGAAGTTCAGAGAATTCCAAAATGAAGTACAGAACCAACTTGGCAAAAGCATTAAGGCTCTTCGGTCCGACCGAGGAGGAGAATACTTAAGCCAAGAATTCAGTGATCATCTGAGAGAGTGTGGGATCGTGTCCCAACTCACTCCTCCTGGAACACCTCAATGGAATGGTGTGTCTGAGAGGAGAAATCGGACCTTATTGGATATGGTTCGATCTATGATGAGTCACACAGACCTTCCAATATCCCTTTGGGGATATGCTCTGCTAACAGCAGTGTTCACTCTAAATAGAGCGCCATCAAAAGCAGTAGCAAAGACACCATATGAATTATGGACTGGAGAAGCTCCAGTGCTGTCTTATCTAAGAATTTGGGGTTGTGAAGCCTATGTTAAGAGATTAATCTCAGATAAGCTTACACCAAAATCTGATAAATGCTACTTCATTGGTTATCCACGGGAAACCAAGGCTTATTACTTCTATCTACGTTCCGAGAACAAGATCTTTGTTGCCCGGGATTGTAACTTTCTAGAGAGAGAGTTTCTCTCTAAGAAAGACAGTGGGAGTAAAGTACTGCTTGAAGAAATTCAAGATGAACAGGATACTGCTCAACCTAATGAGGAAGAGCAGCAGGAGGATCTACAAGAAATTGTAGAGCCTGAACCTGTAGTACCTGAAGTTCGAAGATCCGGGAGGATCCGTCACGAACCCGAGAGATATCAGGGATTCCTCGTGACTGACTGTCATGATCTTCTGATCATTGATGGTGATGAACCATCGAACTTCAATCAAGCCATGATGGGCCCAGATTCCTCTAAGTGGCGCAAGGCCACTGATTCCGAAATGGACTCCATGTCAGTCAACCAAGTGTTTTCGTTGGTTGACTTACCCGTTGGTGTAAAAGCCATCGAGTGCAAATGGATCTTCAAGAAGAAGATTGACGTGGATGGGAATGTCCAGATTTACAAAGCCAGGTTGGTGGCAAAAGGTTTCAGACAAGTTCACGGTGTGGACTACGATGAAACCTATTCACCAGTGGCTATGATGAAATCTATTCGGATTCTACTAGCAACTGCAGCTTCTCATGATTATGAAATTTGGCAGATGGACGTGAAAACCGCCTTCCTGAATGGTATTCTGGAAGAGGATGTGTATATGACACAACCTGACGGTTACATAGATCCAAAGAATGCTGGGAAAGTATGCAAGCTTCACAAATCCATTTATGGATTGAAGCAAGCATCGAGGAGCTGGAATCTTCGTTTTGATGAAGCGATCAAGCAATTTGACTTCATCAGAAACGAAGAAGAACAATGCGTGTATAAGAAATCTAGTGGGAGCAAGATTGTATTTCTTATTCTGTATGTCGATGACATACTACTTCTCGGAAACGACGTTCCAATGCTGAAGTCTGTAAAGGACTGGCTTGGAAGTTGTTTTTCCATGAAAGACATGGGTGAAGCCGCATACGTTCTTGGAATTAGGATCTATCGGGATAGACCTAAGAGGCTGATAGGCTTGTGTCAAGACTCATACATTGACAAAGTCCTACAAAGATTCAGCATGAAAGATTCCAAGAAGGGCTTCACGCCAATGGTACATGGCACAACGCTGAGCAAGAAGCAGAGCCCTACGTCGGCTGCTGAGCTTGAGCGCATGAAGAACATTCCTTATGCATCTGCAATAGGATCTGTCATGTATGCGATGATCTGTACTCGTCCTGATGTTGCTTATGCATTGAGCATGACGAGTAGATACCAGTCAAATCCAGGTGAAAACCATTGGATTGCCGTAAAGAATATCTTGAAGTATCTAAGACATACTAAGGATAAATTCTTGGTGTACGGTGGAAGTGATGTGCTTAAAGTCAGTGGATTCACGGACGCAAGTTACCAGACAGACACTGATGATTTCCGGTCACAGTCCGGTTATGTCTTCTGTCTGAATGGCGGTGCAGTAAGTTGGAGAAGCTCCAAGCAGGACACCGTTGCTGATTCCACTACAGAAGCTGAATATATCGCCGCCTCAGAAGCAGCGAAGGAAGCTGTTTGGATACGAAAGTTCATTATGGAACTAGGTGTGATACCAGATGCGGCTGAGCCTCTGGCACTGTTTTGTGACAACAATGGTGCTATAGCTCAGGCAAAGGAACCAAGATCACACCAGAAATCCAAGCATGTTCAAAGAAGATATCACTTGATACGTGACATCATTAATAGAAAGGAAGTCAAGATCAGCCGAGTTCCGACAGATGATAACGTCGCTGATCCGTTGACAAAGCCACTCCCAAGGCCTAAGCTCGAGTTCCTGACTGAAGCTGTAGGCATTAGAAACATTGAAATGTAATCTAAATTTGAGTGGGAGTTTTGTGAGCTTTATTTAGTTATTTGATATGTTCTTGTAAAACATTATTTTATGTTTTAATGAAATTATTATTTCAAGATTATTTTAACTGTGATGAAATAATCGTTCCAAAATGATATGAACCATTTTATAGGTCATCGAAGTAAATGACTTGATCTTGAGTCATCAAAGTCATTTAGCTTGATCATGAGATCCTATATTTGATAAATATTTTATATCATCATGTCCCTAGTCGAAGGTTGTTGAAACTGGAACACCAACAACCGTGTGAGACTGGATTGGTACGTGACTTATGACAAAGTCTCAGTGTGTCATAGATGCGCGGCATCAAAGTCAGTACATAGGTGTATGTTGGGAACATACGACCGGACAAGACCCGCCTATAAGAACTCTTCAGGATATTTATATCTGTGTCATAAGAGATTCTTACTACGACTATAGAGTATAGTCCTTAGACCTGAGTTCACATGCATGTGACTGCCCATGGACTGATGTACTTTGATCATTGTCTAACGCTATCGTTCTGCGATAGTTATAAGGACCTTGTTTGGGTACATCATGAAATGAGTAGTTTACAGTGATGGAACAAGATGGGATTTGTCCCTCCAATATAAATGGAGTGAATATCTCTAGGCCAATCGGAGATTTGAATACTGGAAAACGCATGGCCATGCTCAAACGGACTTTCCCGAGTCGTTTGGATTGTCAGTATCAAATCAGAGTCCGATGAACAAGATTAGGCTTTATAAGGATGACACCAATCTTGCCTTATGACTAATCGAGATATTGTGACAAAAGGATTATGAATACAGAGATTCCAGTACAAGTGGGAGATTGTTGGAATTGTGTCCAGTAATCTCGGTACTGTCTCTAGAAAGTAAGAGTATGTCGAGATCAGACATAAGTCATATAATACTGGGGATCATGATGGCTTGCTAGAGTCCGCTCATGATCTATAAGTCTTGGACTTATTGCCTTTATTATATGATCCCATATGGGTCACACGCCTAAGCTAACAGGAAAATGTGTTGGAACGGCTTAGCAGAAGTACGACAAAAGTGCTAGGCATTTGTCGTACTAAGAGAGAAAGACTAATGGGTCTGATTAAATGGGATTTAATCAGATTGGGCCCAAAAGCCCAAAAGGGAAAGAGAAGGCTTTTAATGATTAAAAGCCAAGTCTTTTCTTCCCAACCCTAAGACCCAGCCGCGGCTACTCCTCTCTCTCTGCGCCTCTGTTCCTTGTGGTCTAGCAGCCATTTCCTTGTGAAGCGTGTGTGAACCTTTGGAGGATTCATCCCTCGGTGCATCTATCTGATCTCTGACCTGTTCTATTCCTTCCGCTGCAACAAACAGGTAAAAGGTGAGATCATGTTATGTTTCTAAATAAGAACACCTAGATCTGATGCATGTTTAGGTTGATATCAATATGAGAATTGAATCAGGATCAACTGAACTATCCAACACATGTTTCTGGCTCGGCTCGCATGTCGCCGCATATCTTACACAGTCCTTCTCCATCGATGGCCAGAAAAAGCCGAGCTTTATGATTTTTAGCGCCAACAATCGTCCGCCAGCGTGGTTTCCTCCTCCTCCTTCATGGGTTCTCTTAATCACTTCTTCGATTTCCTTGTCTTCTATGCATCATAATGCTACTCCGGTGGCGTTGTATATAAAAAGGTCTCCTTCCATTATAACGTATCGAGCTGCTTTGCTTTGAGTCTATGAGCTTCCCATTTTTCTTTGGGCAATTCTCCGTTTAATATATAAGCCTTGATCTCTGAACTCCAATGACTTTCCTGTGTTACATCATCGTGTGCTTGATCTGTCACTACGTCTGCGTCATTTACTTCTCCGTCGATGATGTTGCAAACATCGAGAAGGCTTATGCTTGGCTTTTCTATGAGTTCCACCGGGATTGTTCATCTTAGGTGTGCGTCCGAGCTTGATGCTAAGGCTGCGAGGGCATCTGCCGATGGGTTTTCCTTCCTAGGAATCCTTGTTAAGTTGAAGAACTCGAGGCAGGTAGTTAGCTGTTTGGTTATGCCGAGGTAGGCATCCATTCTTTCGTTTTTGGCTTCGTATTCGCCGTTGAATTGGTTTGCGACCAATTGTGAGTCGCAGTGGGCTTGGATGCGTTTAGCGCCGATGACTTTGGCCAATCTAATCCGGCGATCAAGGCTTCGTACTCGGGTTCGTTGTTAGAGACCAGAAATCCTAGCCTAAACGATTGCTCGAGCACTTCTCATGTTGGTGATTCGAGTCGAATTCCTATTCCTGAGCCTGCTTTCGATGACGATCCGCCCACGTGGAGATTCCAATTTCTTTCTTCCTATTGATTGTATCGTGTCAGTTCGGGTGGTAGTTCGACAATGAAGTCTGCTAGGACCTGGGATTTTACGCCGATTCGTCCTTTGAATTCGATGTCGTACTCGTTTAATTCGATAGCCCATTTGATTAGCCTGCCGGATTGGGTCGGGATATGTAAGATTGATCGCAGGGGCATGGTAGTGAGGACGACGATCGGGTGCGACTGGAAGTAGGGCCTAAGTTTTCTTGCCGATGTGGCGACCGCTAGGGCCCAACTTTTGGATCGTTGGGTATCGGGTTTCTGCTCCGTCCAACGTTTTGATGATGTAGAAGGTGTTGGGAATGTCCTGAAATCATACTTGTAATCACTCTAGAGATAGTTATGTTGTCGAGATTAGACATTCATATAATACTAGGTGATCATAATGTTTTGCTAGAAGCCACTTGTGATCTGTGAGTTATGAACTCATTGCTAGTATTATATGATCCTACAGGGTCACACACCTAAGCAAACTGGATGTATTATATGGGATTGATCATTAGTGTAATGATCTGGTGAATGTATATTCGATATACATTCAATGGCGAGTTTCTGAGGTAGTGTCGATCGACACAAAGGTGTATCGATCGACACAGAACGCGAACCAAAATACTGATTTTGGTTTATGACTTAATTAACTACGGTTTAAACCTTGGTTAATTAGGTCGTGGTAAAAGTCTATATATATGAGATATATGCACGACTTTTACATAACCCGAACTCAATTCACAACCACCTTTGAGAAACTAAGAAATCCCTGAGAGATCCGATCTCTACGGCACTAGCATCCCGTCCGTTTCAGTTTGTGTGCGTGTGGATACCAGTAGAGGCGCAGCACTTGAGGCGCTAGTGAATCTCGAATACCTGTTCATCTTCCGCTGCTAATCTCCAGGTAATTCGAGATCCTTATGATTCAATAAACCTAAACCCTAGATCCTAGGCTATGGAATTTATACTTAGGGTTGCTTAATGTGATTAGAACCGCTAGAAATTCCTTCACTGGTATCAGAGCCAGGTTTTATCCTATTGAATCTAACAGCATGATATTCGAATTAGATGAATTTGAATCGATATATATGATATATGCATGCTAGATTGTGTTTTGTTCAAGGAAATCTCGTTTAGGGTTCTTGTTCAGAAACGATTTTGTGGTTTCACATAGTGTCGATCGACACCAATCTGGTGTCGATCGATACAGTATGGAAACCCGAATAAAATTTTTAGGTTTCGATCATAAAGATCGAAGTTCCTGATACCCCATCTTGTCGATCGACACAAGTGTTGTGTCGGTCGACACGGACCTTGTGAATGGTTTAATCGGTTCAATTGGATTGTACCGGTTATCGCGCTTGGTTAAAATTGGCTAAATCGGTTCAATTGGATGAATCGGTTCAATTGGATTGGACCGGTTATCGCAATTGGTTTAAACCGGTTTGACCGGTTAATTGCGGTTTGATTGAATTGGGTTGATGTCGACCGACACAAGTGTTGTGTCGATCGACACTGACCGGTTATCGAACCGGTTCAATTTGATTAACCGGTTATCGCAATGGTTTTAGGTTTGGTAGTGTCGATCGACACACAGAGTTGTGTCGGTCGACATACCACTCGGGTTTTTGGTTATTGAACCAGAAATCGCAAAAACCAAACCAAAGACTTGTCCCTTTTCTTAGAATAACTAAAACTCAGTTAGATTAGTTGTTTTAATTAATTATAATCCTTTTGATATACATATATGATGTGTATATTAAACTAAAAGGTTTCGTTCCTCAAACTAAATATCAAGTAATCCTTGATGTCTTCCCGATCTTGTCAACTGTCAAGACTCGTTTCATTGTGCGATAGACTTGCAGTGCAAGGTGTCCACAATTACATGAGTAAGGCAGGTGGTAATCGTGTTGATAGGCTTGCAGTGCAAGGCGTCAACAATTACATGACTTAAGAGATTGGTTGACTGGGCTATCAAAATCGTTTTGGGCCCAGAGACATCGGGTGGATTTGACATGAGATGTCAATCAACAACCAAGAGTTATATTGGATATAACTAGCAAAGTTGTTTCTTACCTAGATAGCTGATATTTGGGCGATGAGCCAAAGCTCACTCAAGTTTTAGTGAAGTATGGGTCTGGATCATTATATTCATTTGAGGAAACATTGTTTTGAATATAATGCGAGTTTTCTTAATAGTTAAGATTTCTCATTTCTTGAACATCATAACTAAACCTCTTCCCTTTCTTACTCCAGGTATGTCTAGTACAAACCATCACAACAATTTCTCCCTGAGATCCGTCCTTGAGAAGGACAAGCTAAATGGATCTAACTTTCTGGAATGGTATCGGAACTTGAGAATTGTTCTCAAACAGGAGAAGAAGGACTATGTCCTTGAGAAAGTTCTCCCAAAGAAGTACCGAGCCAATGCCTGGCAGTCAGAGAAGGATTCTTGGGATAAGCATTCTAATGATGTGGTCGATGTGTGTTGTCTCATGTTGGCTACCATGAACTCGGATTTGCAGAAGAAATTCGAGAACGTGGGGTCGCCAATAGAGATGATTACTAGCCTGAAAAGTATGTTTCAGGAGCAGGCACGAACTCAGAGATACCAGACGGTTAAGTCTCTAATTGAGTGCAAGCTACCAAAGGACGGACCAGTTAGTCCTCATGTCATTAAGATGATGGGTTATATTGATAACTTGAGGAAACTAGATTATCCCATTAGCCAAGAGTTGGCTACTGACATCATTCTGCAGTCACTGCCGTCAAGCTATGATCATTTTGTTATGAACTACAACATGAACAACTTGACAAAGACTTTGACTGAGTTGCATGGGATGCTCAAAACTGCTGAACCTAACATCAAGAAGGACACCCCAAATGTCCTTATGGTACAAAAGGGTAAAAAGTTTAAGAAACTTGGTAAGAACAAAGGTGATGGCAAGACGAGCTCGATTGTGAATCCAAGCGAGTCACCATGCTCCTAAGGTTAAAACTGGTCCTTCTAAAGATGAAAAGTGCCATTATTGTAATGGTTATGGGCATTTGAAAAGAAACTGCAATAAATTCCTGGAAGATTATGAGAAGCTGAAGAAGACGTACGAGACTTCTTCTTCAAGTATTTATGTTATAGAAGTAAATGTTACTATCTCTGGTCCTACTTCTTGGGTATTAGATACCTGCTGTGGTGGTCATATTTTGTACAAATATGCAGGGCCTAAGCAACAGTAGGACTTTGGAGAAAGGACAAGGACCTGCGCGGTGGAAATGGAGCAAGAGTTGTTACATTAGCCGTAGGAATTCATTTGTATATACCTTCTGGCATGGTTTTAGAACTTAATAATTGCTACTATGTACCTGCTATAAGCAGAAATATTATTTCTATTCCTTGTTTGGATTTAGAAGGATATCAGTTTTCAATTATGAATAAATGTTGTTCATTTGATTACAATGATATATTTTATGGTAGCGGTCCATTATAGAATGGACTTTATATTCTAAACCAAAGTGTGCCAGTCTATAACATTAGTACTAAGAGATTCAAGTCAGAAGACACGAATTAAACTTTTCTCTGGCAATGTCGTTTGGGCCACATAAATGAAAAACGGATTCAGAAGCTCCATAGTGATGGGCTTTTGGGCTCATCTGATTAAGAATCATGTGAGAAATGCGAATCTTGTTTATTAGGCACAATGACTAAGGCCTCTTTTAACAAACAAAGAAAGGGCCAGTGACTTATTGGGCCTTATACAAACTGATGTGTGTGGCCCGATGAGCACAAGTGCTAGAGGAATCCTTCAGTATTTCATTACCTTCACTGATGATTTCAGTAGGTATGGCTATGTCTATCTAAAGAGACATAAGTCGGAATCTTTTGAAAAGTTCAAGGAGTTCCAGAATGAAGTACAAAATCAACTTGGCAAAAGTATTAAAGCTATACGATAAGATCGTGGAGGAGAATACTTAAGTCAAGAATTCAGTGATCATCTGAGAGATTGTGGAATTGTTTCACAACTCACTCCTCCTGAAACGCCCCAAAGGAATGGAGTTTCTGAGAGGAGGAATCGGACTTTATTAGATATGGTTCGATCAATGATGAGTCACTCAGATCTTCCATTATCCTTCTGGGAATACGCTCTAGAAACGTCTGCGTTTACACTAAATAGGGTTCCATCAAAATCAGTTACAAAGACACCACATGAGATGTGAACTAGAAATGTTCCTAATTTGTCTTTCATGAAGATTTGGGGTTGTGAGGCTTATATAAAACGTTTAATCTCTGATAAGCTCACACCCAAATCCGATAAGTGCTACTTCGTTGGTTATCCTAAGGAGACCAAGGCATATTACTTTTACAACCGGTCCGAGAACAAAGTGTTTGTTGCTCGGAACTGTGTTTTTCTTGAGAAAGACTTTCTTTCCAGGAAGAACAGTGGGAGTAAAGTACAACTCGAAGAGATTCGAGAATCACAGGACTGCTCAACCTGATGAGGAAGAGCAGCAGTTGGATCTACAAAGAGTTGTAGAACCTACACCTGTGGTGCCTGAAGTTCGCAAATCCGAAAGGATTCGTCACGAACCCGAGAGACTTGGATTTCTCGTGACCAAATTGCCATGATCTGTTGATCATTTACAGTGACGAGCCTGCGAATTTTGAAGAAGCAATAATGGGCCCTGACTCCGAAAATGGCTGAAAGCCGCTGAATCCGAATCCATGTCACGAAACCAAGTATGGACTTGGGTTGATTTACCTGATGGTGTAAAAGCCATTGAGAGTAAATGGATTTTCAAGAAGAAAAGTTGACGTGGATGGTAATATTCAGATATACAATGCTAGGTTGGTGGCAAAAGGTTTCGAGCAAACTCATGGTATTGACTATGAAGAAACCTATTCCCCAGTCACTATGCTTAAGTCCATTCGGATTCTCCTAGCAACCGCCGCTCATTATAGTTATGAGATCTGGCAGATGGATGTGAAAACAGTTTTCCTTAATGGAATTCTGGAAGAGGATGTGTACATGACACAAACTGAAGTTTTCATTGATCCTAATGCTGCTAGGAAGGTATGCAAGCTTCATCGATCCATTTATGGATAGAAGCAAGCATCTCGGAGTTGGAATCTTCGTTTTGATGAAGCGGTCAAAAAGTTTGACTTCATCAGGAACGAAGAGGAACCGTGTGTTTACAAGAAGACTAGTGGGAGCACAGTTTCATTTCTTGTATTGTATGTAGATAACATACTCCTTCTCGTAAAATGACGTTCAATTTCTTCAGTCTGTTAAGATTTGGCAGGGAGGTTGTTTTCAATGAAGCCGCATACATTCTTGGAATAAGAATCTATAGAGATAGATTGAACAAGCTAATTGGATTGTGTCAAGATACTTATATTGATAAGGTCTTACATAGGTTTAGTATGCATGATTCTGAGAAGGGCTTCATACCAATGTCTCATGGCATTACTCTTAGCAAGACGCAGTGTCCTTCGTGACATGCTGAGCGAGAGCGCATGAGAATCAGACTAATGCTATAGGCATTAGATCTCTTAAGATGTGATCTTGGTTTTAGTGGGAGTTGTTTTTGGTTTTAGTTATGATATGATGTTCATATAGACATATTATGGTTATATTATTTTAATGAAATTTGTTTCAATATTATTTAATTATGTTATTAAATAATAGTCCCAAAGTAATTTATGACATTTTATATGTCATCAAGTATGTGACTTGATCATGAAACCCTATAAATAATAAATGACATTAATTATATTGGTCCCTAGTCAAGGTTGTTAAAGTTGGACATTAACAACCGCGTGAGACTAGTATGTGAGGTGACTGATGACTAAGTTTCATGGAGTCATTAATAAGAGTATTAAAGTCAGTCACATAGATATGTGTTAGAGAACACAGGATCGGACATGAACCGCTAATGAGAACTCTACAGGATAGTTATATAAGTGTCATGAGAGTTTTTATTACGACTATATAGTATAGTCCTTAGACCTGAGTTCATCATGTTTTCTTACATGTGAATTAGTCTGCTTTAACTTTGTCAAACGTCAGCCGTAACAGGTGACTATAAAGGCATTGATTGGGCGTATCATGAAGTGTGTGAAGGAATAGGGATGGAACAAGGTGGGATTTGTCCCTCCTATATAACAGGAGATAAATATCTCAGGGCCCATCGAAGATTTGATACTGAGAAATGTGTGGCCGCACTCAAACGAGGTGATTGTCAGTCGTTTGTCTTGTCAGTATAAATCAGAGTTTGATGAACATGATCTTGGCTTAATAAGGATGACACAGATCTTGCCTTATGCCAGATCGAGATATAGAGACGAAGGGATTATGGGAATAGATGATTCCAGTACAAGTGGGAGATTGTTGGAAATGTCCTGAAATCATAATTGTAATCACTCTAGAGATAGTTGTGTTGTCGAGATTAGACATTCATATAATACTAGGTGATCATAATGTTTTGCTAGAAGCCACTTGTGATCTGTGAGTTATGAACTCATTGCTAGTATTATATGATCCTACAGGGTCACACACCTAAGCAAACTGGATGTATTATATGGGATTGATCATTAGTGTAATGATCTGGTGAATGTATATTCGATATACATTCAATGGCGAGTTTCTGAGGTAGTGTCGATCGACACAAAGGTGTATCGATCGACACAGATCGCGAACCAAAATACTGATTTTGGTTTATGACTTAATTAACTACGGTTTAAACTTTGGTTAATTAGGTCGTGGTAAAAGTCTATATATATGAGATATATGCACGACTTTTACATAACCCGAACTCAATTCACAGCGACCTTTGAGAAACTAAGAAATCCCTGAGAGATCCGATCTCTACGGCACTAGCATCCCGTCCGTTCCAGTTTGTGTGCGTGTGGATACCAGTAGAGGCGCAGCACTTGAGGCGCTAGTGAATCTCGAATACCTGTTCATCTTCCGCTGCTAATCTCCTGGTAATTCGAGATCCTCATGATTCAATAAACCTAAACCCTAGATCCTAGGCTATGGAATTTATACTTAGGGTTGCTTAATGTGATTAGAACCGCTAGAAATTCCTTCAGAAGGCTGGCTTTTGTTCGATGCAGTCTTCTTTTACTAGCACTCCGCTTATTGCCGCGCTTGATACTGCTATGTAGAAGTAGAGCGTTTCTCCTTCTTCTGGCTTAGCTAGTACTGGGGCGTCATAAGATATTCTTTGAGTCGTCGAAAGGCCTCCTCGCATCTTTTGTCCCATTAGAATTTCTTGTTTCCTCTCAGGAGTTGGTAAAAGGGGAGGCATTTGTCTGTCGATCTGGAGATAAACCGGTTTAGTGCGGCGATTCTTCCGGTCAGCCTCTGCACCTCGCGGGTTTGGGTCGGGGATGGTAGGTTTATTATCGCTGTTATTTTCTTTGGGTTTGCCTCGATCCCTCGTTCTGTCACGATGTACCATAAGAATTCGCCTGAGGTGACGCCAGAGGTGCATTTTGCTGGATTCAATTTCACCCCGCAGTCATTCAAGATCTCGAAACATGTCTTTAGGTGGGTGACGTGGTACGTCGCCACCAGTGATTTCACAAGTATGTCGTCGATGTAGACTTCCATGGTTCGGCCGAGTTATTCTGCAAACATTTTGTTGACGAGGCGTTGGTACGTCGCTCTTGCGTTTTTCAGACCGAATGACATGACCTTATAGCAGAACGTCCCTCGATCCGTTATGAACGAGGTTTTTTCTCAATCGTCTGGGTGCATGAGGATTTGGTTGTATCCGGAGAAGGCGTCCATGAACGACATGAGTTCATTACCGGCGGTTGCTTCGACCAACCGGTCGATGTGCGGTAGTGGGAAGCAATCTTTAGGGCAAGCTTTGTTCAGGTCGGTGAAATCGACGCATACTCTCCACTTCTCGTTCCTCTTCTTCACTACCATTGGATTCGCGAGCCACTCGGTGTATTTTACCTCCGTGAAGGATCCGGCTCCCAAAAATTTATTTACCTCGTCGTTTGCAGCTTGCGCCCTCTCTGCGCCGAGCTTCCGCCTTTTCTGTTTAATAGGTCTGAACGTTCTGTCGACGTTGAGCTCATGGCATGCGATGTTTGGGTCGATTCCTATCATGTCTTTGACCGACCACGCGAATGTCGACACGTTCTGTTTGAGGATGTCGACCAGTTCGGCTCTGATATCTGGGTCGAGGTCGGCTCCGATTCCTACGCTCCGTTTGGGGCTTCGATCGTCGATCTTTACATGCTTGATCAACTCTAGTCGGGGATTATCTCGGTCGAACTCCTTCAGAGGGGTCGCCTTTGAAGGATTATGAGTTTTTCATGGTTCAATTCTTAGATTGCAACCTAACGCATAATCTTAAACAAGGATCTAGGTTCTTGTAATCGAATCATAAAACAAACCTGGACATTACCTTTGCAGCGGAATTTGGTGGTAATGACGAGATCAACGAACAGATGAATACCTGTTCCTCCTTGGTATCCACACGCTTACAAGCACGGATGGCTGCTAGACCGGATGGAATTCAACCAGAGAGAGAGAGAGAGAGAGGAGAGAGAGCCTGCGGCTGCTCATCCAAATCGCCAAGAAACCATTAGGGTTTCATAACCCAAATGTTGCAATTAATTAACTCACTAATGGGCCCAAGTTTAATTAATTAAACTAATGGTCCATTAGACTTTTGGGCCCAAGACACAAATCAGACAAAAGCCCATTTGTTGTCTGCCCAACTCTCTGTACAAATACAGTGAATGCTTCAGCATCTTACGTATTAATTCCATCTTAACTTTCCCGTTAGCTATGGTGTGTGACCCTTCGGGATCATACAATACTGGTAATAAGTCCTAAACTTATAGATCATGAGCGGGCTCTAGCAAGTCATCATGATCACCCAGTATTTATGACTTATGTCTGATCTCGACATTTATCATACTTTCTAGAGATAGTACAGTAGATTTCAGGACATTCCCAACAATCTCCCACTTGTACTGGAATCCTACATTCCCTAATCCTTTTGTCTCAATATCTCGATCTGGCATAAGGCAAGATGCGTGTCATCCTTATATAGCCAGACCATGTTCATCGGACCAGATTTGATACTGACAATGCAAACGACTTGGGCAAGTCCGTTTGGGAGTGGCCACTCTCTTACCAGCTATCAAGTCTCCGATTGGCCTAGAGATATTACCTCCGTTAAACGGCAGGGACAAATCCCATCTTGTTCCATCACTATGAACTACACAATTCATAATACACCCAACCAAGGTCCGTATAGCTCCCAGTTACGAAACAGCGTTAGACAATGATCAAAGCGCATCACTTCATGTGCAACCACATGCATGCGAACTCAGGTCTAAGGACTATACTCTATAGTCGTATATGAGAACCTCTCATGACACAGATATTAATATCTTGTAGAGTTCTCATCAGCGGGCCATGTCCGGTCATATGCTCCCCTACATATACCTATGTGTCGACTTTGATGCCGCGCATCTATGACCCCTCGAAACTTGGTCATAAGTCTCAACACAATCTAGTCTCAAGTGGTTGTTGGTGTTCCAATTCAACAACCTTCGACTATGGACACTATGATTTATGTCATTTCGTTAAATATGGGGTTTCAGGATCAAGTCTACTCATGTACTTCGATGGCCCATATATAATGACATGAATCATTTTGGAACGATTATTTATATCACAGTTAAAATAATCCAGAAATCATAGATTTCATAAACATAAAATATTATGTTTACATGAACCTTTCAAAACAACTAAGTAAAGCCCTTTACAAACTCCCACTGAAATTAAGACTACATCTTAGTTTCATTCATCCTACAGCTACAGTCCGCGACTCATGCTTAGGCCTAAGGAGTGGCTTCGTTAATAGATTGGCAACGTTCTCATTCGATGAAACTTGCTGATCTACTTAACACCTCTGTCATTTATCTCACGGAATAGGTTATACCTACCCTCAAGGTGTTTGGACCTCTGATGTGCAGCTAGTCTCATCTATGCTGGGAATCACATCAAGTTCATTAATGAACTCTTTCTTTCCAAACAACCTCTTTCGCTGCTTCTCAAGCTGCGAAATGTTCAGCTTAAGTCATGGAGTCAGCAACAGTGCCTTGCACCGCCAGACAGACACAAGATATAGCCGGACTGTGACCAGGAATTATCTTTGTCTATTGGAAACTTGCCTTTCAGACTCTACCGACTTTTAGCACTTCACTTTCTCCGTAAATCAAGAACTTATCCTTAGTATTCCTCAAATACTTTAGGATATTCTTTACGGCAATCCAGTGATTCTTTGATGGATTTGACTGGTCTTTACTTGTCTTGCTTAACATTAAAGCTACATCAAAACAAGTACGTGTCATGGCATACATGATAGATCCAATTGCCGACGCATATGGAATCCTATCCATGCATTTAAGCTCAGCAGTTATCGTAGGACACTGTATCTTGCTTAACGTAATGCCATGTGACATTGGCATAAAACCCTTCTTGGAATGCTGAAAACGTGTAGGACTTTGTCAATTTAAGAATTCTGACTTTGTCCTACCAGCTCTTTTGGATCTCTATCTTTAGATCCAAAATTCAAGAACTACGTGGCTTTACCCATGTCAATCATAAAACCAACTCCCAAGCCAGTCCTTTACCGACTGCAGCATTGGGACGTTATTTCCGAGAATCAGTATGTCATCGACATACAATATGAGAAATGCAACATCGCTCCCACTTATCTATTAGTAAACGCACAGTTCCATTTCGTTCCTGTTCAAGTCAAAACCTTGACTACTTCAACAGAACGAAGATTCCAACTCCGATATGTTTGCTTCCATCCATGAATGGATCGATGAAGCTAACTTACACAAAATGTAATTTTTCGGAGTCCGGGCTCACTTTCGCTTCTTTGAATTTCGCAGATTCGTCGCTTTCAATGATCATCAGATCATGCGAACTTTCAATGATCATCAGGTTCAACTAATGACGAGAAATCACTCTCGGATTAGTGACTGATTCATTCATATCTGCGAACTTCAGGCTCTACAGGTGTAGATTCTACAGAAATCTGTAAATCCATCCGTTGCTCTCCCTCAACAGGTTGAGCAGCCTCCTGTATTTCTCGAATTTCTTCGAGTTATACTTTTACTCCCACTGTTCTTCTTGGAAAGTAACTTCCCTTCTTAGAAAACAGAATGGACGTAAAAGTAACAAGCCTTGGTTTCCCTAGGACAACCAGTGAAGTAGCACAACTACAAATACTCAGTAAAGACGAATTTGGATCGATTCCAATCCACATTTATGTGGTGTCTTTCAACTGATATTGGTGGAACTATTTCAGCGTAAACTTAGATATTTCTAGAGCGTTATTCTTAAAGAATATCATGGAAGATTCGTGTGACTCATCTTTAATCATTTCTAATAAGATCTGATTCATTCTCACAGAAACACCTCTAGGTTTTCAGGAGAAATGAGTTGTGAAATGACTTCACACTCATTCAGATGATCACACCATCAATGACTTAAGTATTCTCACTCGTGATCTAATCCAGAGTCTCAATACTTCTGTCACTCAGGTTCTATACCTCATTCTGGAACTCTTTCGACCATTTCAAAGAATTCCGACTCGTGTCTCATCAAATGAACACAGTCATACTCACTGAAGTAATCAGTAGAGACAATGAAGTACAGGAAATTTTTCTCTGGCATTACTGCTCATCGGGCCACATACATGAGTATGTTCAAGGTCCAATAAGCCTTTGGGCCTTTCTCTAGCTCGGCTAAGATGGGCCCTTTGTCTTTTGGTCCAGTAAGCAGAATTCAAGTCTCATAAGATATCCGATCAAATGAGCCCAAAAGTCCATAACTATGGGGTTTCTGAATCCGATTTACTCTATTTGACCAAAACATTTATGCCAAAAAAAATCAGGTTTAATTCATCAGATTTAAACTAATTCGGTATTTATGTTACATTTAGGCACTCTTTGGTTTAAGATATAAAACTCATTCCTAGAATAGGGTGCTACAATTAACATTTCATTAAGATCAAAAGAACAAAACTTGTCTTTATCAAAATGAAAAACATTCAAATTCTTTACAAGAAAATGAAAGACAACTCTGCGTAAAGCAGGTACATTGTAGCAATTACTTAATACAAAACCAAGCCTCAAAGGCATCTACAAGTGAAAACCCTACGGCTGAGGCAGCATCCCAAGCTCCTTCCAGACACGCAGTTCCACTTGCCCTTCCTTCAACGTTCTACTGTTGCTCAGGCTCTGCATATTATAACAAATATCAGTGCCGCAACCAGTATCCAATACCTATAAGGTATAACTTGAAGTAATAACATGAATACCTGAGGAAGTAGTTTCATACATCAACTTCAACTCCTCATAATCTTCCATGAATTTAATGCAATCTCTTTTCCAATGCCCAGTCTCTTTACAGTAGCAGCACTTACCAACGTAAGAGGTATCTGACTCGGGCTCAGAAGACACACGCTTGCCATGATTCAAAATCTGGACAACTTTGTCTTCACCCTTTTCAGCATTAGGTTTAGTAAACCTACCCTTCTCCTTCATGAGATTGTACAGGGTACTCTTCACGTTTGGCTCAACTGTCTTGAGCATATCATGCAGTTCAGTCAGCGTCTTCGTTAAGCCTTTCTTGATATAGTTCCTTCTGAACTTATCATAGCTTGACGGCAGTGACTGCAGAATGATCTCAGTTGCCAATTCTTGGCTAACTGGATAATCCAGTTTCCTCAGGTTATCAATGTAACCCATCATTTTACTGACATGAGGACTTACTGGATGATCATTTGGTAGCTTGCAGCTAGTGAGAGATTTAACCAATTAGTATCTCTCCACTCTTACCTGCTCCTGAAATTTCAATTTCAGGCTGCTGATCTTCTCTATTGGCGACTCCATGTTCTCATATTGTTTCTGCAAATCTGAGTCCATGGTAGCCAATATCAGACCACGCAAATCTACCGCATCATCATAATGCTTATTCCAAGCATTCAATACTGCATGAGAGGCCTTGGGACCGATCCTCTCGGGGAGAGCTTTCTCAAGGACATAGTCCTTTCTCTCATGCCTGAGAACTAGTCTCAGGTTCCGCGACCAAGTCAAGAAATTTGATCCGTTCAGTTTGTCCATCTCAAGGACAGACCGGATCGAAAAAGTGTTTTGATTGTTTGTGCTAGTCATAACTGAAATTTAGAGATAAATAGAGTTTTAGTTATTTAGTTCATAAAAGAGTAATCTTAACAACTTATAAGAAAACTCGCATTGCATTCAAAATTTCTTTGTTTAACCTCATAAGAATGCAATGATTCCGAGACCCATGTTCAACCAAAACCAAAGTGGGCTACTGGCCGTCACCCGGAATTAGCTTTACTTGGTAAGCATACACATAGCTAGTTATATCCATATAACTCTCGGTTGTGGATTGGGCCCAAGGCCCAATTCACCAGATGTCTCAAGGCCCGGGACTCCCGATGGCCCAGTCAAGGAAACCAATCTCTTACAGCCAAATAATCACTAAAGTCTGGGACTCCCAATGAAATTAGTGACTATATACTACTTTACTTACGCGAAAACAGACACCTCACACTGTAAGCCATATCTGTAATCGAATAAGCGTTAAGTAGCTGACAAGATTGGAAAGACATCCAAGCTTGATATTGGTTTTGAGGATTTTAAGTTTTATTTCCAAAAATAGAAGATTACTATTTTGGGAAACTTACTTGTTTTAGAAACTTTCTAAATTTAGAAACATTCTAAAAGTAGAAATTTCTAATTTAATATTTTATTAATATTTTGGGTTGGGTCACAAATTATAGGCCCAATTCTTGGCCCAAGACCATAGAATTCCAATTGGCCCAATAATTTGACATAACTGAGTCGGTTTATTAATTCTGGTCCAAGACCAAATTAACTATCAAAACCATCGGTTATTTACTAAACCAGACCAGCTCTAAATTATTTGGTCCAACCAAATCAAACTTAGACCAGCCTTCGGTTTATGTTAAAATTCAATTTTGAATTTAAATCCGGTTTAACCAGAAATTAAATAATACCAATTGTATTAAATAATTTCCAGCAAACCGCGATTTGGGTTAATGGCTTAAACCATACATTAATTAAATAATTAATTGATTCATACATTAAAGAATCATTTAAGCAAATTGTGTGATACTCAAATCGTATCATAACAACTTTTTCAAGCGATCATGACAATTAATTAACAATCGATGTTGATCATAACAACTCAAATCGATTTTGACCTTATCATTCACTAAAGGACAAACACGAATTCAATAAGTGAATTCAATAAGCGAATCATTTAATTCAATAAGCGAATCATTTAATTCAACAAGCATGAAACAAAGTCAACAAGCTTAGGGTTTCAACATTCACTTAATCGATTAATTTATTCAAGCGATTATTGACCTTTTTCCAATTCAATAATCAATACGATTCAGCGAAGGAGACAATCACTAAAGACAAAAATAATTTTGACTTATTCAAATTCGATAAGATCGATACTTAATTATCAAACAATCGATTCTAATACCAATTGCATGTTTCAAAAACGAGTGATAATTAATTCAACTTATGTGAGCATAACAAATCGATCGAATCTCAACAATTACGAACATCATGATTCAACAATAAACGATCGCTTATGATTGTTTATTTACACGATCCAAAAAGCAAAAACCTAACGACCTAGGCTCTGATACCACTGAAGGATTATGAGTTTTTCATGGTTCAATTCTTAGATTGCAACCTAACGCATAATCTTAAACAAGGATCTAGGTTCTTGTAATCGAATCATAAAACAAACCTGGACATTACCTTTGCAGCGGAATTTGGTGGTAATGACGAGATCAACGAATAGATGAATACATGTTCCTCCTTGGTATCCACACGCTTACAAGCACGGATGGCTGCTAGACCGGATGGAATTCAACCAGAGAGAGAGAGAGAGAGGAGAGAGAGCCTGCGGCTGCTCATCCAAATCGCCAAGAAACCATTAGGGTTTCATAACCCAAATGTTGCAATTAATTAACTCACTAATGGGCCCAAGTTTAATTAATTAAACTAATGGTCCATTAGACTTTTGGGCCCAAGACACAAATCAGACAAAAGCCCATTTGTTGTCTGCCCAACTCTCTGTACAAATACAGTGAATGCTTCAGCATCTTATGTATTAATTCCATCTTAACTTTCCTGTTAGCTATGGTGTGTGACCCTTCGGGATCATACAATACTGGTAATAAGTCCTAAACTTATAGATCATGAGCGGGCTCTAGCAAGTCATCATGATCACCCAGTATTTATGACTTATGTCTGATCTCGACATTTATCATACTTTCTAGAGATAGTACAGTAGATTTCAGGACATTCCCAACAGCCTTTTCCCAAGCGGTCACCGTGTCAACGCCGGTTGTGACGTTTGCTTCGCTGGTTCCTTCTTTCTCCGAAAGTGGTGATTCTGTCATTGCTAGTCTCTCCTTTGGTTAATCAAAATATCCAAAGTCCCCACAGACGGTGCCAATTGTTGATTCCGAAAATCAAACAATAATCAATTTATGAAATCAATTAGAAATTTAGGGACTTGGATATATGATTAAAAAAGGATTAAGAACAAGGATAGGTTAGACCGGAAAATCTAGGGTTTTTGTGAGTACAAGTGTGTGTTTCGACTTAGTCTTTTCCCGCGCAGGGGGAGGATATTTATATCAGAGGATCTAGGGTTTTTCTCCTATATTCTCTTTGATATTCTTTACAAAATCTGAACAACTTAGATTTTATTTCCTAAAAGACTTTTGGATAAATGTTAAACTAACATTTATCCCTTTTCACTATGCAGGTCGGGCGAGTAGGTCGCCAGCTCCCTTGACGCTACAGAGCTCCCTTGCGTTGGGTCTCCAATATGTCTTATGGGCCGAATCTCTTCTGGACCCCTTAATTATTGGGCCGGGCTTTAGAGAGATGCTAAATCCACTTCTAACAGGAAGTAAAATTACCGATCTAGAGATGATCGGAGAATTTTGGGAAAGTGAGACATGAAGTCTTAGAAGGAAAGGGAAGCTAGCTAAGTGTTTATAGAGTAGTGAAAGATCGAGATCAGAAAAATATGAGAAAATATGTCAATCCCTTTCTCATTGAAAAGAGAGATGTATTTATAGAGTTTACATGGCCTGAGTTTGTATACAAGGTCGAACTCATGGATATCAGGGTGAGTGTCGGATTCGTTGACCGGTCTTGTTCAGTGTAGCCAACTGCTTTCCCATATACTTTCCTTGGTCGCATTTGCTAGCTGCTCAACAAAGCCTTCCCATATCTCTGATCGTCTTTAGTGTGCAAATCAGAATCATCAATTTTGGTGTGGTATGTGCATGTTCTATACGTTTATCCTTGTATACGTGCGAACATAATGCGTTTTAGACTTCATAAGACCACTATATGAAATATGGGTATAAGTTTGAATATGTTATTAATGTTGATTAGTGGGAAATCATGAGAGTTGAAGGGTGTTTATTCGGACTAAATGAGTTACATAATTGACGCAGTTACCGAGAAATGGGTTTCATGGTTGTCTGCTTGCATGGTCATTATTGTTGTCATTTATCATGTATGTACCACTCCGTCCCAGTCTCGCCTACTCAAGATTATTGGCACAATTTTAAGACTAGTCAGTGCGGCCTTTCTCCTCATGAGTATTCGGCCACACTACCACGAAACCTAGAGCCATATGAGTATATGACTTCAATTTTGGATTCTTAGGGTAAAAGTTCAATGTTCACTGCTATTTCTGATCCTAGGTCTGTAAGACCCAAAATCTAATTTGAATCTGAGGGTCATTCTGCAAAACAGCATAAATATTACGAGATGACAAGTACACCATCCGTGTTAGATAGCCAATAACTTACTTTTGATTGTATCTAGCCGTAATCAATACTATAATAAATGGATGGTCTCCCCTGGTGTTGACAACTCAGCACCAGTATTACATAAGACATTGAGACCTCAGCGTAATAAAAAAATGTCCAAACCAATCAGATTAAAACCTATATCCATGTCACGTTATTTTTTTGACTTATCTTGAACCACCCTAATGGAATATTTCGTGACTTCTCCTGAACCAACCCAACATCTTCTTCTCTAAGCCCTAATTCGCCTCCTTCTCTCATTTCACGTGAAATCGCTAAAAAAAACAGATGGGAGCTTCGTAGTCGGCATATTCAATCTTCTTAAGCCATCTCTGTCGTCTTCTCTCATACCCTAACCGCCTCCTTATTCTATGATGTTTGAAATCGCTAAAACAATAGAACAGAATCGAAGGTTCGTAGTCGCCTTCTCTGTATCACCTTCATCCTTCTCCATCAATCTTCTCTCATATGATTCCTTGGTCGTTTTAATCGATCTTCTATCATGTAGCTTCGCCAAATCCGTTTTCGCATGTCGTGTCGATCCGGGGACCTCTGTTCCGATCACTTATGTTGTTCCCGTGACGGAATCCACTTCTCAAAAATCCTAGTCCATTGATAAGCACGAGAGGAAAACCTTCCTTCGAGTCAAAAAGTGGCTTTTCATATTTTCCCATCTGAAGTCTGCCTCCTCGAGGTGAACGGACTTCATTAGCTCGAACAGAAAGCTACGGCTGTCCGCAGCTCCATGTCCACGCCCAGTTGTTGTTTCCCTATTTTCCAGATCAACGCTTCTCACCCCATTGAGTTTGCGCTTGATGCGCACAACCAAGTGAACGCCGTCAATAAAGGTATATTCAATTTATTGTTATGTTGTGTTTTTGGGAATCTCTCTGCCTTGAATTTAGATTCACCGCTTATAGAATACTCTGCATTTTATTTGAAGCTTTATAAAGAAGGAATCTCCTTTGTCTCTGGCTCTATAGCAAATATACAAAGAAACTGCTTTATGGTTGAATAGTTTTGAGCTTCTCTCTTTTGATTATATCATTGACTTTCTTGGTGGCAAGGACGATAACTGACGAGTTAAAAAAATTCCAAAAGTCAAAGAATGCAAGACAACAAGTTCAGCTTAAGAATTGCTGATCCTAAACTCGGCTCCCATATATTGGAAGCCACTAAATCCTGTGCCAGAACAATGAGTTCGTACTTGGTCTTATGCGAGTTATGTACCTGCATTTTCACATGTTCATCAATGACTTTGCCTGATTAACTATGTCGTTAACCAGTGTCTCTTGGTGCAGGCTTTTCGGTGTTGGATATGGCCATCTTGTTGTTGGTCTACGATGGATGGGTTAAGCGGAAGTCGTATTACTGAGTCGAGTTCCACAATTTTCACTTCAGAACTTATTACACTGTCATCATCACCCAGTGTTGCACAATTTGTAAGAGACTCGAGCATGCAGACTGCTTATGGGATCGGTACGAAGCTGGGAAATCAATACTTATCAGAGGTGTGTGCTTGTTCTTCTTACAAGTTTGCATCAAAACAATGAATGTGCTTTTGAAATGCTTGAATTCGATTCAAATTAGATCATCAATACCTCTTTTCTCAGGCCAAGCGGGCTCTGAAACCTGAGGGGAAGTTTAGCTATTTAACGCTGGCAGAGTCTCATGTCTTAGGTACTTACAAGTTCCAACACCTTATATTGTTATCGTTTTGTTCATTATATTTAAATTCTTAGTATTTCTGCAGCATTGCTTTTTCAAGATTTCGTTTTGGGTGGAAGATGATTGTTCATTCAATCTCTCACAAACGATCGAATCTTAAGACGTTTATGGTGGTGAGTCCATTGTATTGCATGAGATTATCTCTTTGTTCGGTCGTTTATCTCTTGGCGGCAATGATAGTTAGGTAATTCTTTCCTCAACCTGAGTTTCATTATTACTTCACTGTTCACTAACTTCACTTCACATATTGATTCCTAGCTCTTAAAAACCTTTAGTGTACTCTTCTCCATTTTAGTATATTGTTTCGAATTATTATTTTAGGCTTCCGGTATGTGTGAAGCCCTTGAGAATGAGAACAAGATACATAGAGACTGCAACAATGGCTCAGACTTATTGTACTCTAATGAAGATTTGAAACTTGGTATTAAAAGAGATTTAGCAGAGCTTACCGGAGGTCGTCGAATAAAATTTATTTTGGGTTGCCAAGGAATAATTTCAGTTATAGTCATGCTTCCTGATGCTCAGAAGCAGACCGAGCCGTTCGTGTATCATTGTGGTCTTTTTCTTGTCCCCAAGGTAACTTTTGTCAACATCATAAATCTCTTTAATTTAAATCCACAAAAAGTGATTGGATGTTTAGAATAATTTCGTTTCAACTATTAAGAGGAATGCTATAAATTTCAGGCTCGTGCTCATGAGTGGATGTTCTGTTCAGAAGAAGGACAGTGGCAGGTTGTCGAGAGTTCTAAGGCCGCTCGTCTCATAATGGTATGCTATATATGATGAAACCCTTTGTATTCACCATGTTATCCTAGATCACTATATGAGATTTTTTTTTTAAAAGTCTGTTCGCGTATGGTCCTTGGGTGTTGGTCTTTGTTCAATGAGACTTTGTTTTAATCCTTCCTCTTAATGTTTCTACTAAGCCAATTTTTTTTACTACCGAATCTCAAATGAATTCATTTTAATTTGTATTAATTATAATCATGATACTTAATTATAAAAAAATATCATAAACCAAAAATATTTAAAAAAAAAAACTTTTAGAAAAATACCTGCAGCGTATAGCGCGGTCAAATACCTAGTTAATATAAAATTTGGTTTAGTTAAAAATTGATTTATTTATCCAAATAAGTTGAAAATAGTTATATTAGAAATTTAAATATATTAATTAATATTTTTAATGAAATATAAAACTAAACCCAATTTTATATTAATGTTCATGCACATTTTAGAAGTGGTTCATTGCATAGTCAAGGTGCTTAGTTTGCAAGGGATCATCAAAGCTCTGTTCTCTTCCATGCTCGTGAAGTTTTCACTGGCTCCTCCAACAAAATTTATGCAGAACTGAGATGTATTTTATGGGCAGCGCTTAAGGACTTAAGGTTTCAAGACATTATCATTACCTCAGATTTATTGATCATGTATGTTTCAATAAATTGAAGTCTGGTGAAACAGTCTGAAGTCTGGAGTGAAGTTTGGACATATAACATCGACGACTGGACATACAACATCGACGATGTCAGCGTCGATGTCATGGTCAAACAGAAGAGAACGACAGACAATGAAGTCTGGAGAGCAAAGTGAAGTCTGGAGTACAAAGTGAAGTCTAGAGTTCGGACCACAATGACAGACTGTCTAATTTGTCATCTAGCTAATTAGGTTTAAGGTTATTCTTGTGTATCCATCTTATATAACCTGTGTGGCCGCCTAATATCAAAGACTAAGTCATTTTGTGACTATTCTCTCTTCTTCTCTTGAGCAAACCATTCTTCCATTTCTGAATCTTCAAGCTTAAATCTTTCTTAAAACTAACATGGTATCAGAGCAATAGAGTTATTGTTCTTTGATTCTCTTTATTCTTTACCTATTCTACCATTCTCACGGTTCAGTTATTCACTCTTTTTGTTTATACCCATTCTCATCTTTGTCCTTAAACGCTCTCAACTGCATCCATGGAAGATACTGTCCAAGTTAACTCCAGCTTGAAGCCTACTGTTATTCCGGTTGTTCTCAGGGCTCTCAACTACAGAACATGGAAGAGAACTACCAAGACAACCATCTGTGGAAGAAGACTTTGGGAGCACATCCTTGAAGACAGAACTCCAAGCGAGGAAGACTCAACAAAGAAGAAGGATAAGGAGACCAAGAAAGAAGAAGCAAGATGGTTTCAAGAAGATCAATCAGTCCTTGGCTTTCTTCAAAACTCTCTTGTCTCCTTGATATATCATGGTTTTTCTAGGTTTTCAACCATCATATAGTTGTGTATATTGAATCTTTAACCTGGTTTTTCGAGTCTATTGAGTCTTCTACAGGTAGGCTTGTGTTTGGAGCAAAGAGAGGGATTATAGGACGTTTCTGGTGATTTGTGCAAGGAGCTGAAGTTGGTGTCTCGGCCACGACTGGATGTCGACCGACACTGACCTTGGTGTCGGTCGACACTGAACGTGAGAGAAGCTATACGCCGAGTTGAGACAAGTTTTAAAGAATTGCATAAAGACCCCGAAGTTTCTCCTAATTCTAATCTAGCCCCAAAACGAGTTTAGGAGTTTTAATTAGGTTTTCAGACTCATTATTCAGTTTATCTTGTTCTTACTTTGTTCTTGCTTTTGGAGATTGAGAGATTGCTAAGGGACTGATTCTTGCTACTTGTAACCTTGAGAGAAGGATTTCGAACCCCTTTATCTTATCTATTCAGTCTTTTGGTTTTCTATTCATGATGTGTTGTTTAATTGATAATATGTCTGAGTAATAACCTAGTTAGATTTATGAATTCTCATAAAGGTTTTATGCACATTTAGATAACTGATTTATTAAGATTCACAATATGTTCGTTCATCACCTAAGTTGCGTTTAATACTGAATTTTGGACTGATCACCTAGGATTTAGATCTGAGATAGTTAACTTAGCACGAGAGTGTGAGTTATAATCTGAATAAACTTAGTGTGAGCAATTTGACTTGATACAAAGAGATTTGGTTTCGGAGAATTGTGAACCGATAGAACCTGTTCTTAATGCTTGTTTAGAACTCTAGGATCACAAAGAGATTTGGATCACTAGGTTGCTAGATATAGAAACAATCTCAGCGGGAGTTGGATTGTTTAGCATTGTGTTTATAGTTCTTGAACTTGTGTTTAATCTTAATCCGGTTAGTTAAGTATCTGACATTGCATAATTCCCGAGAACTTCCTAAGTCTGATGCCTTCTTCCTATTGAAAACACACCCTTGTTTACTTGCTTTCGTTTATTGCTTTCTTCTGATTGATTTAGCTTAACTTGAGAACATAAAATCTATCGTGTGAGTTGTGAGTCCTTGTGCATTCGATACCCTAAGTACTACATTCGCATCACTATGCACTTGCAGTAGAGTAGGATAAAACTTTGAGCCTATCAAGTTTTTGGCGCCGTTGCCGGGGACTCAACTGAGTTCGCCGATAGATTTTGTTTTAGAGTTTAGTCTAAGTCGTTTTATTTCTTTTGTTACTGATTTTTCTCAGTTTGGCTTGTTTTGTTGCTGCAGGAATCGAGAGAAGCTCTCAGTGTCGACCGACACCTTTTTAGTGTCGCCCGACACCACTCACGGTTTCAAACTTGAGATCAGTGTATGCCAAGTCGACATACCCGAAGCAACCAGAGCGAAGAAATTTTGAACCTCAGACTTGAGGAGCTTGCTAAACTTGAGAGAACGAACATAAAGGGTCAAAGAACAACAATGATGAACAATCGTTTGATTTTGAGACCAGATGCTGAGGGAGTTCTGAGAGACCCACAGAACAACCCATACAATGATCATGGGCAAAGGATTGATGCTGAGGGGCGTGTGATCCCTGAACCTGAGCAACCTTAAGGTGAGGGGCAGATTGTCAATGCTGAAGATAATTGATAGCAACCTAATCCTCCTGCTGCTGAGAGGACTCTTGCTGATTACAACCGACCATATGAGTTTTAGCTAACCGGTCAGCAATTGTACCTCCTCCTTTTGAGAGGAATGACTCTGAGGTCAAGACTGTCTATTATGCACTTCTGAGGCAGCATCCTTTTCATGGTCTCCCACATGAGCAACCCATGGACCACATAGAGGATTTTGAAGCCTTCATCACTGGGATGAAGCACAATGGAGTGGGATATGATTTCCTATACCTTAAGCTTTTCCCATACTCTCTTGCTGGAGAAGCTGCAGCTTGGCTTAAGCAACTTCCACCTGGGAAGTTAACTACTTGGGATGCAGTGAAGAGAGAATTCCTGTAACATTTCTATGATGATGCTCACTCAGATCTGCTCAGACAGGATCTTCTAACATTCCCTCAGGGACCTACAGAGCCATTTAAGTCTGCTTGGGTGAGGTTTAAAAGGTACCAACGAGATTGTCCTCATCATGGATTCTCTGAAGTTCAGCTGCTGGGAATTTTCTTTAGAGGTGTAGATCTCTGGTACCAGTCTGCGTTAGATGCTGCCAGCAATGGCAACTTCAACACAAACACTCCTGAACAAGCTAGAGTGTTGATTGAGAACTTGGTGAGAAGCAACAGTGCTAAGACTGCAGATCAGAGAAGGAAAGAGTCTGGTGGAAAATTGGATCATCTACAGATGGCTGAGATGCAGAACAAGTTGGATTCTGTTCGCAGCTTGTTGACTAACAAGAAGCATGTCCACTTTGCTCAAGATGTTGAAGAGTTTGGACCTTAAGAAGGCTGCACAGAAGAAGATGTGAACTACATTAGTGGTTCTGGATTTCAAGGAAATAGGTTTGGAAATCAGCAGAACAAAAAGTTCTTTAATGGTGGACAGAAGAGTGCTTTCACAAGCAATCAAAAATCTTCTGGATATGGTCAAAATGCTGGTTACCAGAAGCCTTTTCAGCAGAACAGCTCCTATCAGAAGACTTATGGATCATCTTCCTATCAAACACCTCCTGCTACCAATGCTCGTGAGAGCAAGCTGGAAGCTATGATGGAGCAGCTGCTAGAGGGTCAGACAAAAACCACTGTGGACTTAAACAAGAAGCTTGATTCTGTGTATGAAGATCTGAATGGGAAGTTTGAATCCTTGAGTACTCACATGAAGCAACTGGACACACAAGTGAATCAGATTTCAAGCTCAGTTAAGGGCAAAAGGTGTTCAGAATACCCACATCAACGCTTGGACAATCCTGATTGAGGATGGGATAAATCAAGGAGAAGGGTTTGAGGTTAAGACAGTTGAAATTGTGAAAAACAGCCAAAAACCCGAGAGTGTACCCCCAATGTCGACCGACACTGCCATTGACGTCGGTCGACATCCATGTTCAACGGAGATTTCGAGTTCTCATGACGAACGGAAATCGACCTTAACCGATTTTGGAGTCGACATCGAAAGTGAACCAGCTGATGTCGACCGTCATCAGTTTAACGTCGGTCGACATCAAGGGCGTGAGAGGCCAATTTCACCAACAGCTTGTGGTATTGCTGAAGAAACAACCTACAAACATCATGTACCTTTTCCTAAGGTGTTTGTGAAGCCAGAGACCTGAAAATGATGGATAAGAAGTTGAAAGAGGATCCACAAGCTGATACTCTGCCCTATCATCCTTGTATACAGAGATATTTGAAAAAGATGGTACCTATGGATGAGGACTTAAGAGATTGGGTAGTGGTGCACCCTCAGCAAATCAGTGATGTGCTGCATAATAAGATTCCAGAGAAGCTAGATGATCCTGGTGTCTTCGTGTTAGACTGCTCAGTCTTCAAGGATAGCTTCAAGCATTCCTTATGTAATTTGGGAGCCTCTGGAAATCTCATGCCATACTCTGTGGCTGAGAGGCTGGACTTTATGGACTTCAAGCAGACTAGGATCAGAGATCCTAGCTGATCATTCAAAGAGAGTTCCTGAAGGAGTCCTAGAGGACATCCCGGTCAGAGTTTGAGACCATTTGATTCCAACTGACTTTGTGGTGCTGAAGTATGATAGTGAACCAGATGATCCTCTGATATTAGGAAGACCCTTCTTAGCTACTGCTGGAGCGAGGATTGATGTACAGCACGATCTGATCGATCTCCACCTGGTAGATGAGCCCTTACACTTCAATATGGATATGCTGCGAAGGTCCAAGATTGACGGTCAGACCTTTAGCATTGTGATGGAGCAAGAAGCTTAGCCTAGAGAGGCTTCAGTTTCTGATCCTGTAGAGAAGAAGATGGTGGTTTCTCAAGATTCCGCTCTAACATCTTCAAAAGTTGCAACTTCTTCTAAGCAGAAAGCTCCAAACATCAGAGCTCCGCCAAAGCAAAGGTTTGCATCTTCCCAACCCTGTTCTACTGACTTCATTTCTGAGAATGCAGGAAACCATCGCATTCCCTCGTTCCTTGGACGATCTCACGCTGACACTGCTTACTCTCCACCTTGGATGAGGAGACTTTCGCACAGGCACTCGCACCCTCTGTCGAAACCACCGAGAGTCTAATCTCCCATCAAAGTCAAGCTAACGACTTAAAACAAGCGCTGAGTGGGAGGCAACCCACTGGTAAGTTGTATATACTAGGATTTTTGGTTTTGCATTTTGATTTCTTTCGTTCTTGGAGTTTTTGTGTCAAGTTATGCAGAATCCGCAACACTGTGTAGTCAGTGTCGGTCGACATTCACTCGATGTCGGTCGACATTGATTTTCGAAGGGATTTTTGAGCACGGACGATAATCGACCGAGGTCGATTTTCAGAAGTCGACTTGGTTCGCTAAGGTAAGTGTCGACCGACATCAAGCTGGATGTCGGTCGACATCGATGAAATCGAGGTAAAAACTTTTAAAACCCCGAGACCAGTCTTCTTCTTTCTCATTTCTTTCTCGCCGAAACTTCTCTGAAAATCGCCATCTCTCTCAATTCTTCACCATTTTTGACGATTCAAAGCTCCATTTCACTTGCTTTTCCGTGCTCTATCCATTTCTATCATCTGTTTAATCGATTTGCGAAGGTATGACTCTAAATCTCCAATTTTCATTTCGTGTTCATGAGAAGAAAGCTTCGATTTTGGATCGATTTGTTGATATTTAGGATGAATTTCTAGTGGAATGTGATTGCTTTTGATGCTGGGAATGATTATCTAGAGTCAATTCATGAGATTATGTTGGTGCAAAAATCCAGATTTTTAGAATCTCATGCTTGTTGGTCTGTTTGTTCGTTTTGCAGATGGAACCTTTTCTGAACCGAGGAAAACGCCCACGAAGAGCCTCTGCAGCCGATGTTTCTGGTTCCTCGTCGCAGCAATGCGATGCTCAGAACCAAGCACCTTGGCCTAGAATGGAAGAGAGGAAGTTCAAAGTCACTTGCTTCGCTGACGAACCAGCGATTGAGGTGAAGAAGCGAGAATGCGTCCACAGGAAAATCTCAGAGCAGTGGTGAAGGATTATGTGAGTTCATGGTGTAATTGTCAGGTTACATCCTAGCACATAATCATCTAGGATCTAGGTGATTGCAGTTGAATCATAAACAGATCAGGATCATTACCTTATGATTGCAGCGGATTAATCAATGGAATATCGAGATCTGCAAGAGCTGATGATTACCGGCTCCTCCTAGGTATCCACACGCTTACAAGCTATTGGATCAGGCTGCTAGACCAAGCTGGAACAACAGAGAGAGAGAGGACGGATGGGACTCCAAAATCGCAGAACCAGAAGCATTAGGGCTTCCTGCGCCTCCTCCTTCCTTTATATGGGCCCAAGTAATTAAACTAATGGCTCATTAGGCTTTTGGGCCCAAGGCCCAAATCAGACAAAAGACTGTCTTTTGTCTGGCCCAATTCTCTGTACAAATACAGTAAATGCCTTGCATCTTACCGTATTAATTCCATTTAACTTTCCCGTTAGCTATGGTGTGTGACCCTTAGGGATCATACAATACTGGTAATAAGTCCTAAACTTATAGATCATGAGCGGGCTCTAGCAAGTCATCATGATCACCCAGTATTTATGACTTATGTCTGATCTCGACACTTATCATACTTTCTAGAGATAGTACGGTAGATTTCAGGACATTCCCAACAATCTCCCACTTGTACTGGAATCCTACATTCCCTAATCCTTTTGTCTTAATATCTCGATTTGGCATAAGGCAAGATGCGTGTCATCCTTATATAGCCAGACCATGTTCATCGGACCAGATTTGATACTGAAAATGCAAACGACTTGGGCAAGTCCGTTTGGGAGTGGCCACTCTCTTACCAGCTATCAAGTCTCCGATTGGCCTAGAGATATTACCTCCGTTAAACGGCAGGGACAAATCCCATCTTGTTCCATCACTATGAACTACACACTTTATAATACACCCAACCAAGGTCCTTATAGCTCCCAGTTACGAAACAGCGTTAGACAATGATCAAAGCGCATCATTCCATGTGCACCACATGCATGCGAACTCAGGTCTAAGGACTATACTCTATAGTCGTATATGAGAACCTCTCATGACACAGATATTAATATCTTGTAGAGTTCTCATCAGCGGGCCATGTCCGGTAATATGCTCCCCTACATATACCTATGTGTCGACTTTGATGCCGCGCATCTATGACCCCTCGAAACTTGGTCATAAGTCTCAACACAATCTAGTCTCAAGTGGTTGTTGGTGTTCCAATTTCAACAACCTTCGACTATGGACACTATGATTTATGTCATTTCGTTAAATATGGGGTTTCAGGATCAAGTCTACTCATATACTTCGATGGCCCATATATAATGACATGAATCATTTTGGAACGATTATTTATATCACAGTTAAAATAATCCAGAAATCATAGATTTCACAAACATAAAATATTATGTTTACATGAACCTTTCAAAACAACTAAATAAAGCCCTTTACAAACTCCCACTGAAATTAAGACTACATCTTAATTTCACTTATCCTACAGCTACAGTCCGCGACTCGTGCTTAGGCCTAAGGAGTGGCTTCGTTAATAGATTAGCAACGTTCTCATTCGTTGAAACTTGCTGATCTACTTAACACCTCTGTCATTTATCTCACGGAATAGGTTATACCTACCCTCAAGGTGTTTGGACCTCTGATGTGCAGCTAGTCTCATCTATGCTGGGAATCACATCAAGTTCAGTGATGAACTCTTCTTTCCAAACAACCTCTTTCGCCGCTACCCAAGCTGCGAAATGTTCAGCATAAGTCATGGAGTCAGCAACAGTGCCTTGCACCGCCAGACAGACACAAGATATAACCGGACTGTGACCGGAAATCATCTTTGTCTGTTGGAAACTTGCCTTTCAGACTCTACCGACTTGTAGCACCTCACTTTCTCCGTAAATCAAGAACTTATCCTAAGTATTTTCCAAATACTTGAGGATATTCATTACGTCTATCCAGTGATTCTTTGCTGGATTTGACTGGTCTTTACTTGTCTTGCTTAACAATAAAGCAACATCAAAACAAGTACGTGTCATGGCATACATGATAGATCCAATTTCCGACGCATATGGAATCTCATCCATGCATTCAAGCTCAGCAGATATCGTAGGACACTGTATCTTGCTTAACGTAATGCCATGTGACATTGGCATAAAACCCTTCTTGGAATGCTGAAAACGTGTAGGACATTGTCAATATAAGAATCCTGACTTTGTCCTATCAGCTCTTTTGGATCTCTATCTTTAGATCCAAAATCCAAGAACATACGTGGCTTTACCCATGTCAATCATAAAACCAACTCCCAATCCAGTCCTTTACCGACTGCAGCATTGGGACGTTATTTCCGAGAATCAGTATGTCATCGACATACACTGCGAGAAATGCAACATCGCTCCCACTTATCTATTAGTAAACGCACAGTTCCACTTCGTTCCTGTTCAAGTCAAAACTTTGACTACTTCAACAGAACGAAGATTCCAACTCCGATATGTTTGCTTCCATCCATGAATGGATCGATGAAGCTAACTTACACACAGTGTAATTTTTCGGAGTCCGGGTTTTGGAATCAAACATATCGGAGTTGGAATCTTCGTTCTGTTGAAGTAGTCAAGGTTTTGACTTGAACAGGAACGAGATGGAACTGTGCGTTTACTAATAGATAAGTGGGAGCGATGTTGCATATCTCATAGTGTATGTCGATGACATACTGATTCTCGGAAATAACGTTCCAATGCTGCAGTCGGTAAAGGACTGGCTTGGGAGTTGGTTTTATGATTGACATGGGTAAAACCACGTATGTTCTTGGATTTTGGATCTAAAGATAGAGATCCAAAAGAGCTGATAGGACAAAGTCAGGATTCTTATATTGACAAAGTCCTACACGTTTTTAGCATTCCAAGAAGGGTTTTATGCCAATGTCACATGGCATTACGTTAAGCAAGAAACAGTGTCCTACGATAACTGCTGAGCTTGAATGCATGGATGAGATTCCATATGCATCGGCAATTGGATCTATCATGTATGCCATGACACGTACTTGTTTTGATGTTGCTTTAATGTTAAGCAAGACAAGTAAAGACCAGTCAAATCCAGTAAAGAATAACTGGATAGACGTAATGAATATCCTCAAGTATTTGGAAAATACTTAGGATAAGTTCTTGATTTACGGAGAAAGTGAGGTGCTACAAGTCGATAGAGTCTGAAAGGCAAGTTTCCAACAGACAAAGATGATTTCCGGTCACAGTCCGGTTATATCTAGTGTCTGTCTGGCGGTGCAAGGCACTGTTGCTGACTCCATGACTTAAGCTGAACATTTCGCAGCTTGGATAGCGGCGAAAGAGGTTGTTTGGAAAGAAGAGTTCATCACTGAACTTGATGTGATTCCCAGCATAGATGAGGCTAACTGCACATCAGAGGTCCAAACACCTTGAGGGTAGGTATAACCTATTCCGTGAGATAAATGACAGAGGTGTTAAGTAGATCAGCAAGTTTCAACGAATGAGAACGTTGCTAATCTATTAACAAAGCCACTCCTTAGGCCTAAGCACGAGTCGCGGACTGTAGCTGTAGGATAAGTGAAATTAAGATGTAGTCTTAATTTCAGTGGGAGTTTGTAAAGGGCTTTATTTAGTTGTTTTGAAAGGTTCATGTAATCATAATATTTTATGTTTATGAAATTTATTATTTCAAGATTATTTTAACTGTGATGAAATAATCGTTCCAAAATGATATGAACCATTTTATAGGTCATCGAAGTAAGTGACTTGATCTTGAGTCATCAAAGTCATTTAGCTTGATCATGAGACCCTATATTTGATAGATGGCTCATATCATCCTGTCCCTAGTCGAAGGTTGTTGAAATTGGAACACCAACAACCGCGTGAGACTAGATTGGTATGTGACTTATGACAAAGTCTCAGGATGTCATAGATGCACGGCATCAAAGTCAGTACATAGGTGTATGTTGGGGTACATACGACCGGACATGACCCGCTTATAAGAACTCTTCAGGATATTTATATCTGTGTCATAAGAGATTCTTACTACGACTATAGAGTATAGTCCTTAGACCTGAGTTCGCATGCATGTGACTGCACATCAACTGATGCGCTTTGATCATTGTCTAACGCTGTCGTTAAGCGATAGTTATAAGGAACTTGTTTGGGTGTATTATGAAATGAGTAGACTACAGTGATGGAACAAGACGGGATTTGTCCCTCCAATATAAATGGAGTGAATATCTCTAGGCCAATCGGAGATTTGAATACTGGAAAATGCATGGCCATGCTCAAACGGACTGTCCCGAGTCGTTTGGATTGTCAGTATCAAATCAGAGTCCGATGAACATGATTAGGCTTTATAAGGATGACACTCATCTTGCCTTATGACTAATCGAGATATTGAGACAAAAGGAATATGAATACAGAGATTCCAGTACAAGTGGGAGATTGTTGGAATTATGTCCAGTAATCTCTGTACTGTCTCTAGAAAGTAAGAGTATGTCAATGATCAGACATAAGTCATATAATACTGGGGGTCATGATGGCTTGCTAGAGTCCGCTCATGATCTATAAGTCTTGGATTTATTGCCTTTATTATATGATCCCATATGGGTCACACGCCTAAGCTAACAGGAAACTATGAGGGAACGGTTCAGCAGAAGTACGGTAAAAGTGCTAGGCATTTACTGTACTTAGAGAGATTAAAGGGCCTGATTAAATCTAAGGGATTTAATCAGACTGGGAATTGGGCCCAAAAGCCCAACAGAACTAGACAAGGGTTTTATGACTAAAACTTGACCTAGCTCTTTTTCCCTCTAACTTCCTGCGCCTCTCTCTCTCTCTCTGCGACTTCTCCCAGCCGGCCTAGCAGCCTTCTTCCTGTTGGTGTGCGTGTGTGAGCCTTTGGAGGAACAACCTCTTGGTGGTTCTGCTGATCTCTGACTCATACCTGATTCTTCCGCTGCATAACAAGGTATTTCGAGATCCCCTTATGATTCTGCAAGAGAACCTAGATCCAATCTGTTTAGTAGAGTTTAATCTGACAGAATTAAACCAGGACAAACACTAAACAATCCCACAAAAACTACACCTATCAGTGCGCAAAAGGAAATCCCGCCAAAACGAGTGGACGAGATGAGCGCGTGGCGCCAGCTGTGCGTGTCTGCAGCGCGTAGGAAGATGCTCGATTTGACGGTTGCGATATGCCAGATTTGAAAAGATTTACGGAGTCCCGAGGTTGCATAATTATGACGTCTTTATAATCCACCTCCTCGTGAACCCACTCTCCAATACACAACCGCTGCTCACAAGGTAACTCCTCCACTTCCCTTTTATAGCGATTACTCTTCTCTCTTTTATTTTTACGCTCTTATTTTTTCTTCCTCTGTAGTTTTCTTTTACTTGTTTGCGAAAAAGAAACTGCTTTCTTGAGATTTTCTTTAGACGATGTCGAAATCAAGTTTGGTTAGGGTTAAAAAAGAGAAGCAGGTAGTCCCGACTACGAAGGCGGAGGACCTCGAGAATCTATACTCGTCGCAAGGCGTACCGAGGTCGGTGGAATTAAGGCTTCTCGATCCTGGAGAGACGCCGGAGTCGGTTAGACCAGGCTATTGCTGTGCCTACAAGGCTTACTTCGAGAAGTGTAACCTGGTTTTTCCGATTCCTCGGCTTCTGTTGGATGTGATAGGCGAGCTTGGGATAGCGCTTCCGCAGCTAACACCGAATTTCATCCGCTACCTCATCGGCCTGCTGGTTAGGGCTCGAGAGGAGGGGATTCCGTTTGACTTGTCTGTTCTTCACGATTTATGTTCGATCAAACATAACTTGGCAACGGGGCTTTTCTACCTCTCTCCTCGGAGGAGTTTGGCGATTCTGGTGGCTGTGCCGAACCGGGAGGATCCTTGGAGAGAGCGACCCTTTTGGTTCAAACTCGACCATCACTCAATCGGAGATTACGATCCCTCTAAAATCGTGACCGCGTGGTCGGAGTCTGTTGGTTAGCGATAGTGTTTAGCTAGGGTTTCTTCTATTGCATGTCGATTTTGGCCTTATCCGAAGATATCTGAGCGTTTATTTTTTAATGTTTGCAGAGATCCCAGAGAGGTTCGGAATAACTCCTGCGATTAGAAGGCTTGCGGTTACTCTAGGCTCCAGAGACGTACTCTGGTCATCGTTCACCGTTGACAGAGTTAAGCGTGCGCTCGAGCTCCTGGAGGCGATAGAGCCGCTGAAGATTCGGCCCGCCCCGATACTCCTTGGTGAGTATACGCGTGTTTTTTTTTATATATACTTTCCGTATATACAGTTCGGGTGCGAGTCTTGACCACTTTCCTTTGTTTTGCAGCTTCCCGAGAGCACTCGCTTTCTGACGCTTCTTCGTCGAGCACAACCCAGACAAAGAAGAAGATGAGGAGACGTCCCACTGTTCGAGAGTCATCCAAGAGGCCTTCCGAGAAGGCGACGTCTGGTGGATACGCGCCCATCCGTGTTGGCCAGCTGAGTGATGCTCTAGCTGGCGCAATTAACGATGGGAGGTCTGGAGGCGTTCCACCGCCGCCTCCGCATCGAGACACGGAGTCTTGGAAGGGCCCAGAGGTTGCACGCCCCGACCAAGTGATTCACCTGAGTTCCAGGGCTACCGGAAGCGATTCCTCGGTGCAGCCCTTGAACAAGAAGCCTCGATATGAAAAGGAGGCAGCTGCTGGGTCGGGCTCATCGCATGCTCCGGGGTCCAAGCCGTTTCACTGGAAGTTTGAACACACAAAGGATTCTCCGATCACAGACGATCCAGAGGGGCTGGCGCACTTGCTCCGTCACTGCAAGTCCGCCGGATGCTCCATGCCTTCCGTGAAGAACTTGATAGGACGGGAGCTGTACGTCAAGGCAATGACCGCCAAGGGGAAGGTAATTTTTCTGGCTTTCGCTCCCTTTTCCGTTTTTCTGTCTGTCCTCTTTTCTCTGAAGTACCGGTTTCCCGTTTCAGGCTTTGGAGGCGGACAACCAGCTCACGGCCTTCTATGAACAGAATCTCAGGAGCGTCCCGCGTCAAGAGGAGCTTGCACAAGCTGAAAGCGTCGTGCACCAGTTGACCACGAGTCTCAAGAGTTGTCAGGAGGAAATTAGGCTTTGTGAGTCTCGGCTGAACGTCGCGAAGTCCGAACGCTCGATCGCCGTGGAGAGGACGGTTGCTCTGGAGAAACATGTCAAAGAGCTCCTTGTGAAGGCGGAAGATGCGATACGCTCGGCCAGGCATGACGGAATGAGGATAAGGGACAGTCATTACTATGACATGTTCGAAGCTCACAAGGACAAGTTCGAGAGGAAGAAGAAGGAGACGGATTGCGAGATCAAGGTCCAAGAGGTGGAGGCCAACATCGAACTGATTAACCTTCTGCAGAGCGGCGTGACGACCTTGGAAGAGGAGCTCCCCAAGCTATTGGAGCAGAGGGAGACCTTCGCGAAGGAGTTCGAGGCCGCGCAGGTGTCCGACTTCTCTCTGAGCGCCGAGCTGCGTGCCATTCCCCAGATCTCCGAGGACTCGGTGATGCACGTGGCTCGCTCGACAGGTTTTAATGAGTTCGGGTCGAATGCCGAGATGATGGCGGGAACTGCGGGTACCGGAGCGAACCAGGCGGCGGAGGTCGGAGTCCAGGAGAAGCAAGGCGGTGAAGGCGAGAAAGCTGGCGGTGAGGAGCAAGGCTGATGGCTGCTCCTTGAAAAAATTTAATTTCTGTTTGTAGGAATTCCCTAAAGCCCCCTTTTGGGCTTAATTTGAACTCTTTTATATTTTGCTTTTGGTGTTGCCCGGGAGGGCTTTTATCCGTAACTCTTTTTGGCTCGGGTGAGCCTTTTTATGCACGATTTTGTTTAAGTTTTGTTTGGAGTTTGGATCTTGTTATCTTAGCAAAATATCGAGGTTTGTTTATGCGTTGTTAGCATGTTAAACTTTACGATCATACGAACGGAGCTCCTGGTTTGTTAATTGCTTAGTCTGGCCAGACGTTCTTTGGTTTTAAGAGCTCGTTCGATGACTTAGAGCCTTCTAGTTTGCTTTGGTTTTTGGATACCTGTTTGACTCGTGCAAAGTCTTTTTAGGGTTTACCTCCAAGTTCGATTGCGATTAGTGGGCTATGGGAGGTTACTCTGGACGAGTCCTCTGGAGTCGTAACTCCGTAGTCGCTAAGGTTTTAGGACTTAGCATATTTTATCCTTTAGGGTTACATCATTACTAAGGTTTTAGGACTTAGCGTACTTTGAGTTTATGCTTTTTTGGTGAGGGCTTAAAACGTCGTATAACATGTAACTTGAATCGAAGTGTAAAGTAAAGCTTTATCGATACATACTCTGGAGTTTACAATAGCTAAGGTTTCAAGACTTAGTTTAGTTGCAATAGCCTGTGTTGGCTGTAGAGTTTACACTGGTGTATTGGGTGATAACCCTGTACTCCCCCCCCCCCCCCCCGAAAAACGAAAAGATACATGGGAGAATTTTAAGTTTTTGGGTGGAGTGGCTGCACTCGGAGTTCGAGCTGGCTACGTACCCCGCCAAGGGATCAAGCCTAACGTAGTTCGATTTTTGTGAGTACTCATGGGTGGTATAGCTTGAGGTTCGTGGCATTCCACGGCCTTTTCACGGGTACTCCGTTTTTGTGTTTCGTGAGCTTGTAGACGCCGTCCCGGACTATTTCTGTGACTTGATAGGGGCCTTCCCAGTTCGTCCCGAGTTTGCCGGCGCCTGGCTCTCTAGTGTTTGAATAGACCTTGCGCAGTAATAAGTCTCCCACGCTAAACTTCCGAGGTCGGACTCTGGAGTTGTAGTAGCGGGAGGTCGCTTGCTGGTAGTTTTGCATTTGTATCAGTGCTCGGTCGCGTTGTTCCTCGATCATGTCTAGACGATCTCGGAGCATCTGTTCGTTTAGTTCCTCGTGTCTGGGGCTTAGGGCCCTTCTGATAGTTGGAACTGATACCTCCGCAGGGACCACCGCCTCCATTCCGTAAGCCAACGAAAACGGAGTTTCACCGGTCGAGCTGTGGGGTGTAGTGCGGGAAGCCCATAGGACTCCCGGTAGTTCCTCAGACCATGCAGACTTTTTAGAGTCGAGTCTTTTCTTGAGGCTACTTAGTAAAGTCTTATTCGCAGCTTCTGCCTGGCCATTTCCTTGGGGGTACCTCGGAGTTGATGTGGTCAGGTGTATCTTCCAAGTTCTACAGAAATTTCTGAAAGCCCTTGAGATGAACTGTGAATCGTTGTCCGTTACTATTTCGTAGGGGAGTCCGTGCCGACAGACTATGTGTTCCCAAATGAAGTGTCGTACTTCGATTTCTGTGGTTTGCTGGTAGGCTTTAGCCTCTATCCACTTGGTGAAATAATCGGTCAGGACCAGCAGGTATCTTAGCTGCTTCGGTCCTGACGAAACGAGTGGGCCTACTATATCCATCGACCACCTCATGAAGGGGTAAGGTGCGGAGATCGAGGATAATTTTTCTGTAGGCTGATGGATGATTGGGGCGTGCCTTTGGCATTTGTCGCACTGCCTTGTGTAGTTCTCGCAATCGGCGATCATGGTTGGCCAGAAAAACCCTTGTCTTTTGATGCGGATGGCTAGGGCCCGTCCTCCGGAGTGATTTCTGCAGGTGCCTTCGTGGGTGTTTCCTATTACGGCGAGAGCTTCTTGAGCATGCACACATCGCAAGTAAGGTTCCGCGGTACTTCGCTTGAACAGATGATCGTTGATTACGCAATACCGAGCGCTTCGCGCTTTTAGCTTTCTGGCTTGCCACTTATCGTCGGGGACCAAACCGAGTTGGATGTAGTCAAGGATCGGCTTTCGCCAATCTGGCCTATTCAGGAACTCTGCGTCCGGTTCCTCGACTTCCGGCTCGGATTCTTCCTCGGTCGGGGGCCCCGGAACCTGTCTGTCGCTACGAAGACCGATATCGCAAACTTCGGAGTGCGTCAACACTGTCTCCGAGAGAGCTTCGGGGTCCGGTTCCTTGGACGGATGTTCGGTCTGATCCGTCTGAGAGGACGCGGGTTTGTCTGTCGCCTGTGCTTTCAGCGCCACGTCGATGCTTGGTTTGTCTATACCTTCTACGGGTATGATTCTTTTGACTCGAGGGTCGGATGTCGAGGCTAGTGCAGCCAAGGTATCAGCGGAGGAGTTTTATCTGCGAGGTATTCTCTCGAGCGTAAAGTTTTTTAGCTGTTCGGTGAGCTCGTGAGCTACTTTGACGTACGCTTCCATGCGCTCGTCTTTTGTTTCCTACTCGCCGTGGTTTTGGCTCGTAACTAGTTGCGAGTCGCTGAAGGCGCGCACTTCTCGTGCTCCAACTCCTATTGCGAGTCGAAGTCCGGCTATGAGAGCTTCGTACTCGGCTTCGTTGTTAGAAGCGCTGAAGCCGAGCCTAAATGATTGCTCGATTACCTCTCCCGTGGGGGTTACGAGTTTGATTCCTACTCCGGAACCGTGTTTGGACGAGGCTCCGTCCACATGGAGAGTCCAGTGTTCGTTATGATTTTCCTGCTCCGGAGCCACGGGCGGGAGCTCGATTATGAAATCCGCTAGGACTTGGGCTTTAGCGCTTGTCCTGGTGCGGTACTCGATATCGTATTCGCTCAGCTCGATTGCCCATTTGGCCAGTCTGCCGGATTGGCTCGGGCTATGGAGTATAGTTCATATAGGCTGTGATGTCATCACCACTATGGCGTGTGACTGGAAATATGGCCTTAGTTTTCTTGCCGCCATTACCACTGCAAGCGCGAGTTTCTCCATTGCTGGATACCTCGTTTCCGCGTCTATGAGTGTTTTGCTCACGTAGTATATGGGCTTTTGCTCGTTTTGTTCCTCACAGACCAGGACTGCGCTCACGGCGGCAGGCGAAGTCGCGATGTAGAGGTACAATGGCTCGCCTTCCACTGGTTTGGCTAGTATCGGAGGTTCGCTGAGGTACTTTTTGAGCTCGTTCAGGGCGTTTTCACAGTCCTCGTCCCATTGGAACTTTCGGTTTCCTTTGAGGAGGTTGTAGAATGGTAGGCATTTGTCCGTAGACCGAGAGATGAAACGGTTCAGAGCTGCTATCCGTCCTGTCAGCCTTTGTACTTCCCTTGTGTTTTTCGGGGAGGGCATCTCCAGGAAGGTCGCTATCTGTTTCGGATTTGCTTCGATCCCTCGTTTTGTTACCAGATACCCGAGGAATTCTCCCGAAGGTACTCCGAAGGAGCACTTGGCGGGGTTGAGTTTCATCCCGTATTGGTTTAGGATTTTGAAACACTCCCGGAGCTGTACTATATGGTCGCTCTCTTTAGAGGACTTTACCAGCATATCGTCAATGTAGACTTCCGTTGACTTTCCGAGCTGATTGGCGAACATTTTGTTCACCAATCTCTGGTAGGTAGCTCCGGCGTTCTTTAGCCCGAAAGGCATCACCTTGTAGCAATAGGTTCCGCGATCGGTTATGAAGGCTGTTTTTTCTTGATCCTCTGGGTTCATGAGGATTTGGTTGTACCCAGAGAACGCGTCCATAAAGGACAGTAGTTCATGTCCGGCGATGGCTTCCACCAGACGGTCTATATGCGGTAGTGGAAAGCTATCTTTCGGGCATGCCTTATTTAGGTCTGTGAAGTCTATGCAGACTCTCCACTTCCCGTTTTTCTTTTTGGCGACGACCGGGTTGGCTAACCAGTCGGGGTATTTCACCTCCCTGATTGACCCGACCTTCAGCAGTCTATCGACTTCGTCGTTAACGGCTTTGGCTCGGTCTAGACCGAGCTTGCGGCGTTTCTGTTTTACGGGTTTGAAAGTCGGATCTACGTTCAACTCGTGTGAGGTGACGTCGATATCGATCCCTTTCATGTCCTTTGTGGACCATGCGAATGTGTCCACGTTTTCTTTGAGGAAGTTAACGAGTTCTTCCCTGGTGGCGTTCAGTAGTTCCGATCCGATGTTTACACACCTTTCCGGATTCTCGTCGTCAATGCAGACTGAGATGACCAAATCTTTTCGTGGGGCCCGGACTGTTGGATCGTTGTTACGTTTCGCAGTCTGGGAAGCGAGATCTTCCTCTTTCTGTAATTGCTATACGTTTGAGGTCTCTAACTGTTTGAAGAAAGTTAGGTAGCACGACCTTGCAGCCTTTTGGTCCCCGTAAATTGTCTTTACCCCCGTAGGGGTCGGGAACTTCACACATTGGTGATAGGTGGAAGGCACTGCCTTCATGGTATAGATCCATGGCCTGCCCAATATCGCGTTGTACGGGGCCGGTTTGTTTACTACTACAAACTCCGGGATTTCCTGTTGCCCCCCGGCGATGGACGTGAGCTTTATAGTTCCCATCGAATAAGTGGTTTCGCCGTCGAATCCGGTTAGGGGGGGTTTTCCCTCCGGTCAACATCGAATCTTTAAAGCCCATTCTTCTGAAGGTGTCGTAGAACAAGAGATCTACCGAGCTTCCGGTATCAATCATGACCCTCGAGAGTTCGAATCCGGCTACGTCGAGTCGGATCACTAGGGCGTCATCATGCGGTTTGTCGAGTTTGAAGGTTTCGCTTTCAGAGAACGTTATGTGAGTGTCTGGTCCTTCGATTGGGATCATTTCTCTGAGTTCATTCGCAACTCGCCTCTGGTGAGCTTTGATCGAGTTAACCGAATTCCGGCAGAACCTCGAACCTCCTGATATAAAGTTTATCGTTTTGGGGAGGTTCGAATTACACAGTCCGAGCTTGGGCAAGCACTGGCTGGCCGGTTTCTCAGGAGCTGGGGGTGGCGTGATGACCGATCTCATTGATCCCCCGCATCGAGCTAAGCTAAAAATCGCATCTATGCATTTTCGAGAGGGGACCGGGGAACCTGATCCCTCCTTCTCAGGGGTTCTCCCGCGCTTAGATTGTGAATTCTTTCTGCTTTTCGACTTGCTCTTTCCCTTATCTTTCTTTTCTGGCTCTTTCTCCTCCGGTTCCGGAGCCTCGTTGCTGTCGCTTTTGGCTGCCAACAGGCGGTCTTTGGACCTGCATTCTTCGGAGGAGTGTCCATTTTTGTCGTGGTATTTACAATACTTGTTCGCGTCGTAAGGCTTGCGCCATTGAGGCTTGCCATCTACTGTCAGACAGTGTTGTCCCTTGCCAGAGGATTCCTTTTTGCTGGTCTTCTTCTGGCTTGATTCTTCTTTTGCCGCAGCTACGGTTTCTTCGTACTTCGCGTAGTAAGTAGCTTTGTGCAGCGCATCGTCTAGAGACGTGCATGGTCGAACCGCGAGCTCTTTTCTGAACTCCGATGCGTACAGGAGCCCGTTTTCTAGAGCTGCGATTGCTATGGTTTCGTTTGGGTCGGCTATACGCGATTTGACTTCTCTGAACCTAGCGATGTAGGTCCTGAGAGTTTCGTCTGATCCTTTCTTCAGAGCCCAGAGGTCAGCTTCCGAAGTTTTCTCTTCGATGAAGATTGAGTATTGCTTTAGAAAAATCGATACGAGCTGTGTGAAGTTGTCAATCGAGTTTCCTTCTAGACTGGCGAACCATTCTAGTGCGGTACCGGTGAGATTTTCGGCGAAAAGTCTGCAGTACCCTGCTTCTTTTTCCTCATCGGTGAGGTGTGCTCGGGAGACCGCGAGCCTGAAGGCTCTAACGTGGGCCTTCGGGTCCGTAGTTCCCGCATATTCCAGGATTTTGATTTTCCCAATATTCTGGATCCTCGCGCTAGCGATTCTGTCCGTTAATGGGGTTCGACGGTTCTCTTCGATAACCTAATCGATGTCTGGAGCCGCGCTCGTTGCCGAGTGGACCACGGCTTGCAGACGCTGGAGCCTGGCGTATATGCCTTCATCGTTTATATTGGTTCGTTGTTCGAACATGGGGAGCTGTGCGCTCCGCAGGCGCGTGTTGTTCGGTCCCCTAGCTCCGGCTTGCTGGGCTATCTCGCTTGGGGGAGGCCGGGCAGTGTTAGTCCCAGGTTCCGTCACTGGAGGGCGCATGCTGGAGGCGAAGGCTGATGCTCCCAACGCCCGATGCCTGTTTGTTTCGTAGTTCGTTGGCATGGGCGGGGGCATTGGCAGTCGCGCTCCATCAGGGGCCGTAATGCCCGTTGAGGTTGACGCCACGGTGTTCGAGCCGGGAAATATATTTCCTGAGATTGGGCTGAACACCGGATAGCGGCTGTTTCCCGCCACGGACGTCTGTCTCGGAGCTTCGGGAGTTACGTATTCTCCTTCGAAGTCCAGACGCGTGCGGGGTAGTGGGCTCCTTGCGGGGCCATCTGCCGTGGTTTCCGTAGCGGGTTGCGGCCTGTTCCCGAGATTCAACAGACTTCGGTCGTGCTGATCTAATCTGGCTAGCACAGTTCGCTGAGTGACTTCTTGGTCGTGTGACCTGTTTATCAGGACCGCTAGCATTTTGCGAAGCTCTGCCATGCCATCGGTGACGGATATCGTCAGGCTCGGCGAGTCAGGGCGAGTCTGCAGAATAGTCCGAGGAGTTTGCGTGTCCCCTTGGGGGCGATCCTCGGACCGTATCCAGGTTCGAGAGTTTGTTCTCTCGGTGGATTGCGAAGTTGAGCCTGACGGCGCAACTCTCAAAGGCTGGGAAACAGGGACACGGTCCACCGCTCCGGATCCCGCTTGAGTTACAATCGACTCTGATCCGGTATTCCCGAGTTGAACGCTTGCATTCGTCTGGTCGAGGTCTTGTGACCTTGGTGATCCGATCAGGGCTGTTGCGTTGGAATCCATTTCCACGCTAGTGAGCTGTTGACCAGGTTCGTGTGTAAAGAATGTCTATGAATCTTCCCCACAGACGACGCCAAAATGTGGATCCTAAAACCCACACTCAATTTTTAGAGTGTTTAGTTGAGCTGATTTATAAAGTAGGTGGGCTAGATTCTTGATTGAACGGGATCAAGGAGCTTAACAATAGTGAAAAATGGATTTATATTGATTCGAATGTAAGAACAATAAGAACTCGAGCTATAGAGCGATTACAAAGTCTTAATGCTAGGTTAAAAATATTAATCAAGAATCGGATCCCTTCTCAAGTCGCCGGAGTCTCCTTATATAGCCTTGGTCTTCACAACTGCTCTCCTTAATCCGAGGAGTTAGCTCCAACGGTTTGAGAGATTCTCGGGATCGTGTGTTGACTCGTCTCCTCCTTCTTAGTCGGCTTGTTGCTAACGGTTCAGGTCGTAATTTACCGAGCTGTACTGTGAAGTCGGAGCTTCCTTTGTTGAATTGGGCTTAGACATGAACGCTTTTGGGCCTGTTCGTCTAAGACACATTAGGCCTTATCCAGCCAATTCGCTTGGGAGTGAATTTGGGCCCAAACAGTTCTCATTGAGAGAAAGGAGCAGGACAAGATCTTTGGCCTTCTACTCAACTTGAATCCGGTCTACAATGAGGTTATCAAGTCTATCTTAAGGGAGACTACACTTCCTGACTTTGAAGAGGTGTGTTCAAGGATCCAAAAGGAGCAGGGAAACATTGGAATGTTTGGAGGAAAAGAGGACCTTGTCACTGCCAATAAGAGTGTGTTCAAGCAAGAGGAAAGGAAGGTTGACTTCTGTGACCCTTGCAAGAAGAAAGGACATGCCAAGGACAAGTGCTGGATCTTTCACTCTCATCTCAAGCCATCCAAGTTCAAAGACTCAAGGGCCAACATCTCTCAAGAGACTGTGAATGAGCAGGCGACTTCATCCTCTCAAGGAGGAGAGCTTGCACTCTTCACCAACACTGATTATGTGAGAAGAAGTGATTTGAAGGACCTCATCAAGGCTTATGCCTCCAAACTCTCTGGTATCACCTTATTGTCTCATAAACTACTTGCTAAAACAGATCACAACTTGGTAGTAGATTCAGGAGCATCTCACCACATGATTAGTAATGCTAAGTTGTTAAAAGACAGCAAACCTACCCTAGGAAGAGTAACTATCGCTGATGGTCAAGGTATTCCCATTGAAGGAACAGGAAAGTTAAGATTGTTTAACAAGGATAGTGATGCCCTCTTTGTGCCTAAGTTTAAATCCAATCTGCTATCAGTTAAAAGGATTACTAAAGACTTGGACTGCAATGTTATCTTTGGACCTAATGAGGTGTGCTTTCAGGATATTAAGAATGGAAGGGTACTTGGCAGAGGTGGAACACAAGATGAGCTTTATCTCCTTGAAAACACCACTCCAATCAATTCAGATTCCTTAGCTTTCAGTTCCTGTTTTCCGGTTAATCAGAACATTTTGTGGCATGCTAGACTCGGACATCCTCATGCTAGAGCACTGAACTTGATGTTGCCTAACACTACTTTTGATCATTCGACTTGTGAAGCTTGTATTCTTTGCAAACATTGCAGAACAGTCTTCCCTAAATCTACCACTATCTATGAAAACTGCTTTGATCTCGTGCATTCTGATGTTTGGATATTACCTTGCCAGTCTAGAGATGGGAACAAGTATTTTGTGACATTTATAAATGAAAAATCAAAATATACTTGGGTCACCTTGCTCCCATCGAAAGATAGAGTTTATGAAGCATTCATTCACTTTCAAAACTACATTACTAATCAGTTTAATGCAAAGATCAAACTGTTTAGATCAGACAATGGGGGAGAGTATACAAGTCAAAGATTCAAGGCTAATCTGAACAAACATGGAATCCTACATCAAACAAGTTGTCCACATACACCTCAACAAAATGGAGTGACTGAGAGAAAGAACATACATCGCATGGAAGTTGCTAGGTCCATGATGTTCCATACCAATGTTCCTAAAATATTTTGGGGAGATGTGATCTTAGCAGCTTGTTATCTCATCAATAGGATTCCAACAAAAGTTCTCCAAGACATGTCACCATTTGAGGTTCTGAACAAAACTCAACCCTTTATTGAACACTTACGTGTGTTTGGGTGTGTGTGTTTTGTACATATTTCAGGTGATCAAAGAAATAAGCTAGAGGCTAAGAGCACAAAGTGTATGTTCCTTTGATACTCTACAACTCATAAGGGTTATAAGTGTTTTGATCCAAGCAACAACCACACATATGTGTCAAGAGATGTTAAGTTCATTGAGGGGCAGGGGTACTATGAGAAAAGGAATTGGTAAGGATTGAAGGATCTTTCAAGATCACCGCCTGACCTTGCTACAAGTCTGAGGTTTCTCTTGGATCATTTGGGAAATGACTCTCTTAAAGTACCAAGACAAGGGGAAACAGAAACAGGAAGTAATCAAGAAGAGTTTCAAGAAGAAGAACCAGTGACACCTAATCAAGAACCCACTCAAACTCAAGAGGAAGTTCTACCTCAGAATCAAGATCAAGAAAACTTGAATATGAATGATGAGGAGACTATTCATCATGAAGAAGAAGAGATGGGTGTAGAGGAAGCTGCTCAACCGGTCCAACAACTCAGAAGAAAAGAAAGATCCATCAATCTGGATCAATAAAAGATTCTACTTCAACAATCAGACTGTTGCTTGATATATCATGATTTTTCTAGGTTTTCAACCATGATATAGTTGTGTATATTGAGTCTTTAACCTTGTTTTTTGTGTCTATTGAGTCTTCTACAAGTAGACTTTCGTTTGGAGCAAAGAGCGGGATTATAGGATGTTTCTAGTGATTTGTGCAAGGAGCTGAAGTTGGTGTCTCGGCCACGACTGGATGTCGACCGACACTGACTTTGGTGTCGGTCGACACTGAGCGCGAGAGAAGTTATACGCCAAGTTGAGACAAGTTTTGAAGAATTGCACAAAGACCTGAAGTTTCCCCTAATTCTAATCTGACCCCAAAACGAGTTTAGGAGATTTAATTAGGTTTTCAGACTCATTATTCAGTTTTTATCTTGTTCTTACTTTGTTCTTGCTTTTGGAGATTGAGATATTTTCTAAGGGGCTGATTCTTGCTACTTGTAACCTTTGAGAGAAGGATTTCGAACCCCTTTACTTTATCTATTCAATCTTTCAGTTTTCTATTCATGATGTGTTGTTTGATTGATAATATGTCTGAGTAGTAACCTAGTTAGATTTAGGGATTCTCAATAAGGTCTTATACATGTTTAGATAACTGATTTATTAGGATTCACAATCTATTTGTTCATCACCTAAGTTGTGCTTAATACTGAATTCTGGACTGATCACCTAGGGTTTAGATCTGAGATAATTGACAATAGCACGAGAGTGTGAGTTATAATCTGAATAAACTTAGTGTGAGCAATTTGACTAGATACAAAGAGATTTGGTTTAGGAGAATTGTGAACCGATAGAACCTGTTCTTAATGCTTGTTTAGAACTCTAGGATCGCAAAGAGATTTGGATCACTAGGTTGCTAGATATAGAAATAATCTCAGCGAGAGTTGGATTGTTTAGCATTGTGTTTCTAGTTCTTGAACATGTGTTTAATCTGAATCCGGTTAGTTAAGTGTCTGACATCGCATAACTCCCGAGAACTTCCTAAGTCTAGCGCTTTTGTCTTATTGAAAACACTTCCCTGTTTACTTGCTTTAGTTTACTGCTTTCTTTTGATTGATTTAGCTTAACTCGAGAACATACAATCTATCGTGTGAGCCGTGAGTCCTAGTGGATTTGATACCCTAAGTACTACATTGCATAACTGTGCACTTGCAGTAGAATAGGATTAAAACTCTGAGCCTATCAAGTTTTTGGCGCCGTTGCCGGGGACTCAACTGAGTTCGCCGATAGATTTTGTTTTAGAGTTTAGTCTTAGTCATTTTATTTCTTTTGTTACTGATTTTTCTCGGTTTAACTTGTTGTGTTGCTGCATGAATCGATTTCTGCATCCAGTGTCGACCGACACCCTCCTTTGTGTCGCCCGATATCGACCTCGAGACAGTGTTTTGAAGTCTGTGTATGCCTAATCGTCACACCCGAAGCAACCAGAGCGAAGAACTTTTGAACCTCATGCTTGAGGAGCTTGCTAAACTTGAGAAAACGAACAGAAAGGGTCAAAGAAAAGGAATGATGAACAATCGTTTGATTTTGAGACCAGATGCTTAAGGAGTTCTGAGAGACCAACAGAACAACCCCTACAATGTTCAGGGGCAAATGATTGATGTTGAGGGACGAGTAATTCCTGAACTTGAACAGCCTCAAGGTGAGGGGCAGATGGTCAATGTTGGAGGTAATGGACATCAACCTATTGCTCCTGCTGCTGAGAGGACTCTTGCTGATTACAACCGACTGTATGAGTTTTATGCTAACCGGTCAGCAATTGTACCTCCTCCTTTCGAAAGGAATGACTTTGAGGTCAAGACTGTCTACTACACACTTCTGAGACAGCTCCTTTCCATGGTCTTTCCAATGAGCAACCTATGGACCACATTGAGGATTTTGAAGCCTTCGTCACTGGGATGAAGCAAAATGGAGTGGGTTATGATTTCCTATACCTTAAGCTTTTCTCATACTCTCTTGCTGGAGAAGCTGCAGCTTGGCTTAAGCAACTTCCACATGGGAAGTTAACTACTTAAGATGCAGTGAAGAGAGAGTTCCTGCAACACTTTTATGATGATGCTCGCTCGGATCAGCTAAGACAGGATCTTCTGCCATTCACTCAGGGACCTACAGAGCCATTTAAGTCTGCTTGGGTGAGGTTTAAGAGGTACCAACGAGATTGTCCTCATCATGGATTCTCTAAAGTTCAGCTGCTGGGCATTTCTTCAGAAGTGTGGATCTCTGGTACCAGTCTGCGTTAGATGCTGCCAGCAATGGCAACTTCAACACAAAAACTCCTGAACAAGCTAGAGTGTTGATTGAGAATCTGGTGAGCAGCAACAGTGCTAAGACTGCAGATCAAAGAAGGAAAGAGTCTGGTGGAAAGTTGGATCATCTACAAATGGCTGAGATGCAGAACACTGTTCACAACTTGCTGACTAGTAAGAAGCATGTCCACTTTGCTCAGGATGTTATGTGAACTACATTAGTGGTTCTGGATTTCAAGGAAATAGGTTTGGAAACCATCAGAACAACAAGTTCTTTAATGTTGGATAGAAGAGTGCTTTCACAAGCAAACAAAACTCTTCTGGATATGGTCAGAATGCTGGTTACCAGAAGCCTTTTCAGCAGAACAATTCTTACCAGAGGATATATGGATCATCCTCCTATCAGACACCTCCTGCTACCAACGCTCGTGAGAGAAAGCTGGAAGCTATGATGGAGCAGCTGCTAGAGGGTCAGACAAAAACCACTGTGGATTTCAACAAGAAGATAGATGTTGTCTATGCTGATTTGAATGAGAAGTTTTAATCCTTGAGTACACATATGAAGCAATTGGATTCTCAAGTTGCTCAAACTACTATCAGACACCTCCTGCTACCAACGCTCGTGAGAGCAAGCTGGAAGCTATGATGGAGCAGCTGCTAGAGGGTCAGACAAAAACCACTGTGGATTTCAACAAGAAGATAGATGTTGTCTATGCTGATTTGAATGAGAAGTTTGAATCCTTGAGTACACATATGAAGCAATTGGATTCTCAAGTTGCTCAAACTGCTGGAGCTATTAAGAGGCAAGCCGGATTCCTACCTGGAAGCACAGACACCAATCCCAAGCATCACTGCAATGCAATATCACTGAGGAGTGGGAAGGAGCTGCACACCTACCCTATTAGGCAGATCATTGATAAGGAGATCAAAGAGCTAGAAGAATTTGAAGAAGAGTATGAAACTGCGAAACGAGCGTCGACCGACACTGCCATTGACGTCGGTCGACATCCACTTTCAACAAAGATTTCGAGTTCTCGTGACGAACGGAAATCGACCGAGATCGATTGTGAGGTCGATGACAGACCGAAATCGAATAATGTCGACCGACACCAAGCGGATGTCGGTCGACATCAGCAGCGTACAGACACTGACGTTACGCAGAAAGCCCCTATAGCTGGTGGGAAAGTGTATAAACCCAAGGTACCTTTCCCGAGAAACCCGAAGTAGTCTAAGTTTGAACGGTTCAAGGCTAAATACATGGCTATGCTGAGCAAGCTAACTCTCCCAATGCCATTGATGGATGCTATCAACAACAACCCAATGTTGAAGCGATGTTTGAAGCATATGTTGACTTCTGACATGGGATATGAAGAGAGTTTGATGATGATCACTGAAGTCTGTAGTGTTGTCATCTTAAACAGAGTTCCCGAGAAGCAAAAGGATCCAGGAAGCTTTGTCTTGGACTGTACCATCTTGAGAGACAGATTTGAGAGGTCACTGTGTGATTTGGGTTCAAGTGTCAATCTAATGCCATATTCAGTTGCCAAGCAGATGGGGATGACAGACTTCACACCTACTAGGATTTCTTTGATTCTAGCTGATCGCTCCATGAGAATTCCTGAAGGTCTCTTGGAAGATGTACCGGTGAAGATTGGTGAATGTGTTATCCCAACTGATTTCGTAGTCCTGCAGTACAATGATGAGCCTAAGGACCCTCTTATCCTGGGCAGACCATTCTGGGCTACAGCTGGTGCAATCATTGATGTGAAAAGAGGAAAGATTGGACTGAATGTGGGTGATCTGGTGATGAATTTTGATATGGACAAGTTGATGAGACATCCCACCATTGATGGACAGACCTTTTATGTTGATACGATTGAGAATCTGGCTGCAGAATTCTTAAATCGAATGCATTCTGTCGACCTTTTGGAGAGAGCTCTAATAAGTTCTAAGCATGAGTTGGAGTTGGAAGATGAAGCTGCTACTGGATATTTGAGGCTAATGGACGCTATTGAGCCAGTTATGAACTTGGAAGTAGCCGATGACATCCAGTGTCGACCGACACCACAAGCTAATCGGTCGACACCAGTTGCGCAGGATTGGAGCGAGGAAAAAGCTCCAAAGATCAAGTTGAAGCAGCTACCTACAGGCCTCAAATACGCATTCTTAGGTAAGAACTCCACTTATCCTGTCATTGTCAATGCTGATTTGAATAACGCAGAACTCGCTTTACTGCTAAGCAAGCTGCGCAAGCATCGCAAGGCTCTTGGCTATTCTCTTGATGATATTTCAGGTATCTCTCCGGATTTGTGCATGCATAGGATACACCTTGAGGATGAGAGCATGTCATCAATTGAGAACCAGAGGAGTTTGAATCCTAACCTGAAAGAGGTTGTGAAGAAGGAAATCATGAAGCTGCTGCAAGCTGGGATCATCTATCCTATTTCAGACAGTGATTGGGTCAGCCTGGTCCATGTAGTTCCTAAGAAGGGAGGAGTCACAGTGGTGAAAAATGAAAAGAATGAGCTGATTCCTACAAGAACAATCACTGGTCATAGGATGTGCATAGACTACAGGAAGTTTAATGCAGCCACCAGAAAAGACCACTTTCCACTCCCTTTCATTGATCAGATGTTGGAAAGGTTGGCAAATCATCTTTAGTACTGCTTTTTGGATGGTTATTCTGGTTTCTTTCAGATCCCTATCCACCCAGAGGACCAGGAGAAGACTACATTTACCTGTCCCTATGGCACTTTTGCATACCGCAGAATGCCTTTCGGACTGTGTAATGCTCCTGTGACATTTCCGAGATGTATGATGTCTATCTTCACAGACATGATAGAGGATTTTATGAAGGTCTTCATGGATGATTTCTCTGTCTACGGATCATCTTACCATGCTTGTCTGGATAATCTATGCAAGGTGCTAGCTCGCTGTGAGGAAAATCACCTGGTTTTGAATTGGGAGAAATGCCATTTATGGTCAAGAATGTCATTGTACTTGGACATAGAGTTTCTGAGGCAGGAATTTAGATGGACAGAGCTAAGATTGAAGTGATGACAGGACTGCAAGCACCGGATTCAGTCAAGGGATTAAGGAGTTTTCTTGGGCATGCTGGTTTTTACAGGAGATTTATTAAAGACTTCAACAAGATAGGTAGACCACTTACTGCACTCCTGTGCAAGGATGTGAAGTTTGAGTTCACAGATGAGTGTCATGCTGCATTCAAGAAGCTGAAACAAGCCTTGATCTCGGCTCCAATTGTGCAACCACCGGATTGGAGTCTTCCTTTTAAGGTAATGTGTGATACCAGTGACTATGCTGTAGGAGCTGTGCTTGGGCAGAAGAAGGACAGGAAACTCCATGATATCTATTACACAAGTAGAACCCTCGATGAAGCTCAAAGGAATTATGCAACCACTGAGAAGGAATTGTTGGCAGTTGTGTTTGCATTCGATAAGTTCCGCTCCTATATGATTGGATCCAAGGTAGTTGTGCATACTGACCATTCCGCGCTTAAGTATCTGATGCAAAAGAAAGATGCTAAGCCAAGACTACTAAGATGGATTTTGTTGCTCCAAGAGTTTGACATAGATGTGAGAGACAAGAAATGGGTAGAGAATGGTGTTGCTGATCACCTCTCGCGGATTAGGATCGATGAGGACGTTCCTATAGATGATTTTCTACCAGAGGAGAACATCTATAAGGTTGAGACAGGATTTCAGGCAATTTATGCAAGTTCACTGCCTTCTATACGGGTTGCAGAGAAGGTGTCGGTCGACACCCAGTTCATGTCGGTCGATACCCGACTCGAAAAAGCGGACGATAATCAATCAACCTCGACACCAATTGGCCGATTAGGTAAGATGTTGGTCGACATCAACTTTGATGTCGGTCAACACCACCTGCGATCGCAGGCTGCAATTCTCGACGACGAAGCTGACGCGTTCATAGCTGCAGTCGCCCAAGGTTCTCTCTCCACTAGACCTTGGTACGCGGACATAGCCAACTACCTTGCTGCCGATGATGAGCCTGAAGTGTTTAAAGGCTATGCTAAGAATAAGTTTCTTAGGGAAGTCAGGCGCTATTACTGGGATGAGCCCTACTTGTACAAGCACTGTTCTGATGGTATCTACAGACGTTGCATTGCTTAGTGTGAAGTTGATGATGTGTTATACCACTGCCATGGTTCTGAGTATGCTGGACACTTTGCTACATTCAAGACAGTGTCTAAGATTCTTCAAGCAGGCTTCTGGTGACCTACAATGTTCAAGGATGCTCAGTTATTCATCTCTCAGTGTGATGTGTGTCAGAGGAGAGGGAAGATCAGCAAGAAACATGAGATGCCACAAAACTTCATCCTCGAGGTTGAAGTCTTTGACTGCTGGGGCATCGATTTCATGGGTCCATTCCCATCTTCTCATGGGAACAGGTACATATTGGTTTTTGTGGACTATGTGTCCAAGTGGGTTGAAGCAATTGCAAGTCCGACCAATGACTCTTCAGTAGTTCTTAAGCTGTTTAAGACTATCATCTTCCCCAGATTTGGAGTGCCTAGGATTGTGATAAGTGATGGTGGCTCTCACTTCGTCAACAAGGTCTTTGAGAAGTTACTTAAGAAGCATGGTGTTAATCATCGTGTGGCTACTCCATATCACCCTCAGACTAGTGGCCAGGTTGAGGTTTCAAACCGACAGATCAAGGAGATTCTGGAGAAGACAGTGGGAAAGACTAGGAAGGACTGGTCTGCTAAGCTGGATGATGCGTTGTGGGCCTACAGAACTGCGTTTAAGACGCCACTAGGGACTACACCATTCCATCTCCTCTATGGGAAAGCCTGTCACTTTCCAGTTGAGCTTGAGCACAAGGCCAGATGGGCTGTCAACAAATGAACTATGACCTCAAGCCTGCAGTTGAGAGACGTCTGATACAGCTCAATGAGTTAGATGAAATTCGCCACCATGCGTATGAGAACTCAAGGCTGTACAAGAAGCGTACAAAGGCATATCATGATAAGAAGATCATCTCACGCAACTTCGAACCCAATGATCAGGTACTTCTTTACAACTCTCGTCTAACATTGTTTCCTGGGAAGTTGTGTTCTCGTTGGTCACGTCCATTCACCGTTAAGGAGGCTAGACTCCACGGAGCTGTTATCTTGATGAATTCCAAAGGCGAGGAGTTCACAGTCAATGGGCAAAGGGTAAAACATTACTCGGCGAAAGATGAGATTCCAGAAGGCAACATTGTCTAACTGGATAATCCACCCAATGCCTGATCGCATTACGGTCAAGCTATTGTCGTTAAACGAGCGCTGAGTGGGAGGCAACCCACTGTAGGTTAGTTTTCGTTTCTTTTTGAGTCTTTGTCCTTGAGTCTTTTGATGTTTCTGGATTTTGTATATCAGAGCCGTAAGAAACAAGTTTGCAGACATCAGTGTCGATCGACATCACCATTGATGTCGGTCGACACCAAACTCGAAACACGGATGGAAATCGATCACGCTCGATTACGAGTAAATCGATGTTGACCAAAGGCTAATGTCGCCCGACGTAGCCTGTGTGTCAGTCGACATCAACTGCGAAAGCAGGTAAGATTTCTGTTTCTCAAGTTCTCAGTTACTTATAATTTGATTTCTCTCGATCTCATAATGTGGTTGCACTGGGGACAGTGCAGCCTAAGTGTGGGGGAGGTGGCTGCTGACATTATGTTCTATTTTCTTAGAGTCAGTCCCTTCTTTTCAGTTGTTTTCAAAATTGTTTTATTGAGTCAAAAAGTGTATGAAACTATGATTTTTCAAGGAAATTTTTCGCTGGAACAGGAACTAAGTGACCATTGGATAGACTTGCAGTAATTCTATGACTATTAGAAAACCCCAGACGGATAGACTTACCAAGGACACCCATATCTAACCAGGTATTCAGAGGATCCATCACTAGCCTCATCTTTAAACTTGACTTGATTTTCTTACTTAGGGGCTTGAGATCTCTGGATCGGATTCCTCTGATGTGCTAACACAGCCTATGATCCTGTTTGAGTATGGTTCCAGATTTTCCCCTCCCTTGAAAGTAAAAAAAAAAAAGATTAAAACCGAGGATAAACTAGTAGCTTCGAAGTGGTCACGGGAGTGGTAGAGACCCGTATTACCTCCTGTGTATCCATGGAAAGATCCAAAGTTACACCCCGAATAAAAAGAGAGGAGCACTGATTAAAAAAAAATGATACCCAATGGGAAAAAATCAGTTGCTAAGGGAGAAAGAGAAAAGAAAGGAACCAGAAACCGACAGTTTGGTGGTCAGTACTGATTGAGTTGAGTCCTTGTGTTCTCTGATCAAAACTCCCTTTGTAAGAGCGCACCTAATTATATACAGAGGTTAGTGTGGTGAACTTGAATATCCTAACTTGATTGTGGAGTTTACTTGGGACAGTTTCTAAGTGTGGGGGAAGTATATTGTGGTCTTGACATCTGCAGGAAAGTTTTTAGTGGCTTACTAAGTGAATGTGAATGCAAAAGTTCCTAGGACGAAATGAGTTTCTGAGTTTTCAAACCTCTTTCTTATGCTTTAGTTCTTTCACTTGCTTGAGGGCAAGCAAGATCTAAGTGTGGGGGAGTTGATATATCATGGTTTTTCTAGGTTTTCAACCATGATATAGTTGTGTATATTGTGTCTTTAACCTGGTTTTTCGAGTCTATTGAGTCTTCTACAGGTAGACTTTCGTTTGAAGCAAAGAGCGGGATTATAGGATGTTTCTAGTGATTTGTGCAAGGAGCTGAAGTTGGTGTCTCGGCCACGACTGGATGTCGACCGACACTGACTTTGGTGTCGGTCAACACTGAGCGCGAGAGAAGTTATACGCCAAGTTGAGACCAGTTTTGAAGAATTGCACAAAGACCCCGAAGTTTCCCCTAATTCTAATCTGACCCCAAAACGAGTTTATGAGTTTTAATTAGGTTTTCAGACTCATTATTCAGTTTTTATCTTGTTCTTAATTTGTTCTTGCTTTTGGAGATTGAGAGATTTGCTAAGGGGCTGATTCTTGCTACTTGTAACCTTTGAGAGAAGGATTTCGAACCCCTTTACTTTATCTATTCAATCTTTCAGTTTTCTATTCATGATGTGTTGTTTGATTGATAATATGTCTAAGTAGTAACCTAGTTAGATTTAGGGATTCTCAATAAGGTTTTATGCATGTTTAGATAACTGATTTATTAGGATTCACAATCTATTTGTTCATCACCTAAGTTGTGCTTAATACTGAATTCTAGACTGATCACCTAGTGTTTAGATCTAAGATAATGGACAATAGCACGAGAGTGTGAGTTATAATCTGAATAAACTTAGTGTGAGCAATTTGACTAGATACAAAGAGATTTGGTTTAGGAGAATTGTGAACCAATAGAACCTGTTCTTAATGCTTGTTTAGAACTCTAGGATCGCAGAGAGATTTGGATCACTAGGTTGCTAGATATAGAAATAATCTCAGCGAGAGTTGGATTGTTTAGCATTGTGTTTCTAGTTCTTGAACCTGTGTTTAATCTGAATCCGGTTAGTTAAGTGTCTGACATCGCATAATTTCCAAGAACTTCCTAAGTCTAGCGCTTTTCTCTTATTGAAAACACTTCCATGTTTACTTGCTTTAGTTTACTGCTTTCTTTTGATTGATTTAGATTAACTCGATAACATACAATCTATCGTGTGAGCCGTGAGTCCTTGTGGATTCGATACCCTAAGTACTACATTGCATAACTGTGCACTTGCAGTAGAATAGGATTAAAACTCTTAGCCTATCATTGCTCATCCCAACCAGCTCGTGTGTTCTATTGACTTGTTACCATCAAGTCATTGCACTTTTCTTGGGAAGATAGAGATGAATCATGTTCCTAAAACCTATGAAGAGGTTAAAGACACCAAGGAGTGGATGGATGCTGTGATTGATGACAAGGGAGCTATGGAAAAGAATCACACTTGGAATGTGGAGAGGCTGCGACTGTCAGCTCAAAATGAGTCTTCACAAGCAAGTATAAGAGCAATGGAGACATTGAGAGGTACAAGGCAAGGTTGGTTGCAAGAGGGTTCACGCAAACTTATGGAGAAGACTACATTGATACCTTTGCACCAGTAGGTAAACTCCATACAGTAAGAGTCACACTGTACTTGGCCACAAAACTTTCATGGAACCTATGGCAAATGGATGTTAAGAATGCCTTCTTACAAGGAGAGCTTGAAGAGGAAGTGTACATGACTCCACCACCGGGACTAGAGCATTTGTGTAAACCTGGTGAAGTATTGAGACTAAAGAGAGCTATCTATGGTTTGAAGCAATCACCAAGGGCATGGTATCATAAGCTAAGCCATACACTCATGGACCATGGATTTAAGATGTCTCAATCTGATTACACATTGTTTACTCTTCAAAGCCTTTTAGGAGTGGTGGTGGTTCTGATCTATGTGGATGATTTAATCATTACTGGAAGTGATAATGAGGGAATTCAGTCCACAAAGGCTTTTCTCAAAAGTTCATTTGACATCAAAGACCTTGGAGAGTCGAAGTATTTTTTGGGTATTGAAGTATGCAGATTTAATGATGGGTTGTTTCTGTCCCAAAGGAAGTATATTCAAGACTTACTGACAGAAACAAGAATGCATGATTGCAAGATAGCAAAGACTCCTCTTGAAGATGGCTACCAAGTCAATATAAAGGGGGAGATATCAGATGAGGCGAAGTTCAAGGATGTCTCCTTGTATAGAAGACTGGTTGGGAAGCTTATCTATTTAACTCTCACTAGACCAGACCTATGTTTTGCTGTGAATCAAGTCAGCCAGCATATGCAATCACCCACGGTTTATTATTGGAGTTTGATTGAGAGGATCCTTAGATATCTCAAAGGCTGAACAGGACAAGGAATTTGGATGGGTGAGAATGATAGCACTGAGATTATTGGCTACTGTGATGCAGATTGGGCTGGTGATAAGAGTGAAAGGAGATCCACAACCGGTTATTGCACCTTCATTGGAGGTAACTTAGCGAATTGGAAGACAAAGAAGAAGAAAGTGGTCTCATGTTCAAGTGTTGAAGCTGAGTATAGGGCTATGAGGAAGCTTACAACAGAGTTAACTTGGTTGAAGGCTCTACTCAAGGACTTTGGCATTGAGCAATCAAGTCCCATTACCTCTCATTTTTACAATCAAGCTGCAATACACATTGCTACCAACTCTGTGTTTCATGAAATGACTAAACACATTGAGATAGATTGTCACAAGGTAAGGGAGAAGATTGAAGACGGGACGGTTCTACCTTGCTACACAAAGAGTGAAGATCAGCTAGCAGACATCTTCACCAAGGCTGCAAGTCTCAAGGTTTGCGAAAATATCTTCAGCAAACTAGGACTTGTTGACCTTCCTACCCATGATTAGAACTTCCCTGATCATGTGCAGCATACTCTTTTTTCTTTGATGTGGTTTTGTCCCAAGTAGTTTTCCACATCAAGGTTTTTAATGAGGTGTTTTCATGATCATTCCAAGTTCAGACTTTAGGGTGATTTCAAAGTCTGAACTTGAGGGGGAGTATTGATCATGTATGTTTCAATAAAGTGAAGTCTGGTGAAACAGTCTGAAGTATGGTGAAACAGTCTGAAGTCTGGAGTGAAGTCTGGACATATAACATCGACGACTGGACATACAACATCGACGATGTCAGCGTCGATGTCATTGTCAAACAGAAGAGAACGACAAACAGTGAAGTCTGGAGAGCAAAGTGAAGTCTTGAGTACAAATTGAAGTCTGGAGTTCAGACCACAATGACAGACTGTCTAATTTGTCCTCTAGCTTATTAGGTTTAAGGTTATTTTTGTGTATCCATCTTATATAACCTGTATGGCCACCTAATATCAAAGACTAAGTCATTTTTGTGACTATTCTCTCTTCTTCTCTTGAGCAAACCATTCTTCCATTTCTGAATCTTCAAACTTAAATCTTTCTTAAAACTAAAAGGATTGTCGTATGGTGGTAAAGGCGATGAATTGCCCACGGTCTTGGCCTCGGTTTGCAGCTCTACTGGACAAGTTGAGACTAAAAGATGAGTTCGCAAGTGTAATGTTTGAATTTGAAACGCATCATTGTAACTAGGGATGTTAATTTGGGTTAAATAACCCAACCCAAATCCAACCCACAAAAACCCAACCCACAAAAAGTCAAACCCATAATAAACCCAAACATTTCTTTGTTATTGGATAAAGTCATAAAACCCATAAATAATTCATTAAGTTTTGGGTATACCCATGGGTACCCATAATTTGATATTAATATTGTTTATTCAAACTAAATTTTGATATTATTGTATTGTTTAATGAAAAATATCTAAACTAACTATATATGTATTTAAAAAATCAATCAATATTGAAAATATCTTATAATTTTGTTTACTTATTCAAAATTAATCAAAAATTTTGAAAATTCTAAATCATTTTAAATTAACAAAAATTGGGATATTACGTTTTTCGCGGAAAAACAAGATTTACGTTTTGGCATGAAAACATAATTTTACGTTTTTGGCGGGAAAATGAAATTTTACTTTTTTGGCAGGAAAACAAAATTTTTCGTTTTGACTGAAAAGGCGAAATTTTAATTTTTTGGCGGGAAAACGAAATTTTACGTTTTTGGCGGGAAAACAAGATTTTATGTTTTTGGCGGGAAAACGGAATTTTACGTTTTTGCGGGAAAATAGAATTTTACGTTTTGGCGGGAAAATGTAATTTTACGTTTTTGGCGGAAAAACAGGATTTTACGTTTTTGGCGGAAAAACGGGATTTTACGTTTTTGGCGGGAAAACGAGAATTTACGTTTTTGGCGGGAAAATAGATTTTTTAGTCTCAATGTTTTTGGCGGGAAAACGAGAATTTACGTTTTTGGTGGAAAAACATAATTTTACGTTTTTTGTATGAAACTATGATTTTACGTTTTTGGAGGGAAACTGGATTTTACGTTTTTGGCAGAAAGACGAGATTTTAAGTTTTTTGCGAAAACAAAATTTATATTTTGGCGGAAAATAGATTTTTATGTTTTTGGTGGAAAAATAGAAATTTTCCTTTTTGAGAAAATAGAATTTTAAAGTTTCTTGAGGAAAATAAGATCATTGATGTAATTTAATAAATAGTTAATTATCCAAAATTATGATTATTGATGTAATTTAAAAATTTATGGATACCCAAAACTCAATTAAGTGAACCCATAAATAATGGGTAACTGTCCATTTTAAATTCTTTTATTTTTCTATTAAAACATTAAAGTTTTGGGTCTAAATTTTTTAATAGGTTTGGGTATCCATTTGGGTAATTACCCACTTTTAACATATCCCTATAACTCAATAGCGTGAGATATTGCTAGAAGTGTCATGAGAGAAGGTCGATTGCGGTCGTACCTGGTCATAGGTGGTCCTTCTTGGCTGCTGGATCGTCACAGGAAGCAGTATAAGTCATACAGTCATCCTTCTTTAGGATTTTGTGGCTTATACCTTATTATGTTCTTTTTTTAGAACTATACCTTATTATGTTTTTCTTCATAGTCCTTTATCTTTCATTGTAACTTTTACAATCATCAACTCCAACGTCAAAAAAATAATATATATAATTTACAAGAACATTCTGTAGTCTTAGTAAGAGGGTATATATATATATATGTATAACTATTATTCTTTTAAAAATTACTATAACTAAAAACTAAAATTTAATGTTGTATCTTCTACGATCTTTATACATTTTGAAGGAAAATTTTTCTTTTCATTTTCTTATTTTCAATGGTTGTCTTGAGTTTTAAATAGAACAATCTAATAATTCATGTGTACCAGTGGTCATCAACCATGCTGAGTTTTATATTTTATTTTAATTGTTAAAATTTTGTTCTATATTTTGTATATTTTTATTAATATTATATTTTTTATTAGTATAATATGTTTTGTTTTTTATTATTTTTTTGAAAAAAATCCTAATTAGTTTATTTATATCTATAGGGTTTTTATATAAATGTATTAGTTATTTTTGTGATTCATTCGTATTTGAAATGTTTTTTAACATAGCTTATTAACTACGCATTGATTTTAATTCTAACCGTATTTATAAAATATTTTTTTAGTTGTTCTAATTAGTTAGTTCATTATATTTCATTTGTGATGTAAAATATATTTAGTTATTTTTCCGGTTCCACATGTAAATTTTGTCTTTTCTTTTCTTATAGATCTGCACATTGTGTTTGTTTATATTCACTCATATAGTTTGTCTATTCTAAAACATTATTCTATTGTAATTTTGTTGTCTATATATATATATATATTTTATTTTATTTTTTATAATTTCGTTGAGCTTTGACTCTGATTACTTTTTCGATATAATCTAAAAATTATATATTGCTATGTATTAGAATCCCAAAATTTCTATCTTCTCGGAATTAAAATATATAATTATTGTTATATTAATTTTATTACTAAAATTAATATGGCATAAATAATTATATTTATGATTTTTAGGTTTAGTGGCTTTTCTGAATAAGTGGCAGTAATGAAGAGTAAAATTAAAATAATTCTTAAAATTAAAATGAATTTAATTAATTAATATTTTTTAAAATTAATGATTTGTTGATGATATGGAAAGAAAATTCTCCTATTATATAGGATTCAGAAGGAAAAATCGGATTAAGCGTTGTGGATCAAATGGTTCAAGCAGATCATGTATATCAGGAGGATAATGCAGATCAGGAAAATCAAACGTTACAAGTATGGATCAAGCGGATCAAACAGTTTAAAATATAATTTTGGATGGAAAATGTGTTACATAATATAATTAAATAAATATTAATGTAGTATTTATATTTTTGATTTTAAATATGTATATTATACATAAATAAAATAAAAATCGTCAATAATATTGTATATATTTATAATATTTTATATATTTTAAAATTATTGTTTTATTTTGTATAATTAAAATATATATACTTTAAAATAATTTTATAAATGAATAATATAAATATACATAGTTATATTCAAAACATTATACATAAATACATTCAAAACAATACACTGGTAAAAATAAATTTTGTATTATAAAGTATACATAATAGATTATGAGATGGAGAATTTGGATAAGATATCAGATTATATAAAAAATCTATTAAACTTAATTATTAGAAACTTAAAAAGAATTGATCACTGTAAAATAAAATTTTTTTTAATTAACAGTGTTTATTATTATTTTTTTTGTTGAAAATTGACGGAACTAGGCATGGAAATTTTTACTAGAGCCGATTGCCCGAACCGGAACCAAATGAACCGGTTTAGATGGGTTACGGTTATATAGCATTTACCCGATGGGTAATTATTTTGGAACAGTGGGTATCGGGTAAAACCTGGAACCGAACTGATACCCGATCGGGTACCCGAATGACTCGAAAAATATTAAGTATATTAGTTATTTTGGATATTACGGGTATAATCTCAGTATTATGATTATTTTTAAAGTTTTATTTTTTATTTTCGCATATATTTTTGACATTTCAGATAATTTTTTCAAATTTTTCTTTGTTTTCGGTTATTTTTTTGGTTTTTGAATGTTCTTTTCGAATTTTCGGGTCTAGTTTGGATTTTTAAATTTTTTTTGGATATATTGGCAAATAATACTTGATATCCGCTTGAAATCCAAAACATTTCGGATAAAATTCGGTTCTGAATTTTCAGACCATAACCGATTTGGAACCGGTTAGACCCGAACCAAAATCTAAATCGAAATGGCATAGATACCTATGGGTATAAATTTCCTCGACCCGAAAGACCAAAAACATACCTGAATATCCGAATGTCCACCCTTAGAAAGAATTGCGGAGTCTAATTACTGTTGCATACGATTCAAATATTGACTTTGTTATTTTGGTTCACTTGTAGTTCAACTTTAAAAAAAAAAAAAAACAAATAAGAATCTATTCACAAATTATGTGAAAGGGTGAAAAAAGTAATTATCCTTAATTTATGTATGAATAACTTTTTATTCTCTCCATTCACAACCATAATAGATTAGTCTTTTCGCGACATATTCTCTACTAATTTGCTTGTTAAAAACATTCTCACATTTTCACACAACATAATCAACATAATATTCCTAACTATTTATCTTTGATTCACCTAGATGTCATCTTCTCAACTAGCTATAGGATCTGTGTAATACCCTGATTTTGAATTATTTATTTTTATAAGTAATTAATTTATAATTAATTGATTTCAGACGAATTCAATGTTTTCTGATGTCAAATCGAAAAATGACGTTAAACTTATATAAGGGGGTGGGTATCCTTGACTTACTGGGCAGTTGGAGAACTAAACTGGGATGGATCACCGGCTAGTTTAACTCATCAAATCATGTGGGAAACATGGTCTAGATGGATTAGAGGGGATCAAGCTGGATCAAAGGTCGGATCAATGATACTTGGGCTGATGGGAATCCGAATGTTTGAGGAAACTTAGTCAAGATCGATGAAAGGATCAAAGGACTAAGTTCTACTCATTTAGATAAGATGGTTAAGATGAATTCCAAGCTAAAACCAGTTTGGCCGGATTTATCAGATAGTTGGACGGTTATTCAGTTCATTTAGCATTCAGACAGATTTTGGTCAGGATTCAGACAGAGTTCGTCAGATTTTAGACATGACAGTTAGGATTGTCGGCTTAAGCTCAATTCCACAGATACACTTAATGACTGGTTTTGGCGGGAACGACTACTGGCCAAAATGCAGACTTTTGGCTCATGAAATCGAGCGGGAACGGATCAGAAAATAATCCGTGCATTCTATTCTTAAACCGCAGGGAAGCGGTTGGTTTCAAGACAAGCCAATCAGAATAAAGCGAGAACGGTTTTAAACGGTTTTGGCTGACGAAAATCGCCCAACTCCTCATTAAATCGTCTCATAGACGATTTTTATCTTTTCACGCACAAAAAGAAAAGAAATCGAGAGAGAACTGTGAAAGACAATTCCACTCAGACTGAGAAGAAGGGAGATTTGGCCGTGAGTTTCACCAAAGATTGAGTGCAAGAGTTGTCAGAAAACCGATCTTAACAACCGAACTGAAAGATTAAGGAAAAGAAAGGGATAAAAGTGGCTAGGATCGCGGGAAAAGAGCGGGCATGCAGGAAGGATGGTGGTTTTAGTTCTGTTGGGTTTCTGGTCAATGTAATAGCTTATTAGCAAACACTTTATTGTACTAGAACCGAATATTTTAAGTAATTCAAGTTATGTGCTTTGCATGATTCAGTCTAGAACTGTGGAACCTCAAGAAAAATTATAAGTTAAAACCAAACAACCTAAATCCTAAGTAATTCTATAAATGGAAATCGGGTTAGGGTGTTTCAAGATGGTATCAAAGCATGGTCGATTCTAGAACTGATTTTGTGTATACTGATTTATTGGGTTAAACCATCCTTCCAGCACATGTGTTCCGCGGTAAGTCTTCTAATAGATAAGGGTTGCGACCCAGATTCACTGAGACATTATTGTCTAGATTCTGCTTAAGGGTTGAGACCCGGATTACTGAGACTATATAGTATTGAATTTGTTTAATGGTTGCGACCGGATTATGGAGATCCTTTGATCTGAACAGTTAAGGGTTAAGACCCGGTTTACAGAGACTTATAGTATGATACTGTTAAGGGTTGGAACCAATTGACTGTATAGTCAGATTCTGATATATGTGATGAAGCTGAATTAATCTTGGACAAGTTTTTTGTTATGTTGCTTGTTACAGATGGCTAAGGGAAGAAATCAAATTGTTGATGGAACTGAAGGAATTCCTGAGAATGTTAACCAAGCAAACGTTAATACTAGACATAATCTAAATGTGGAAATTGCTGAGAATGCGGCTGCTGCGGAAGCTGCCCGAGTTGCTGAAGATGCTCATGTTGCTGAGATTGCTTGTCTGGCTGAGACTGGTCATCTGGCTGAGGCAGACCGTGTTGCTGAGGCTACTCGTGTGGCTAAAGTTGAATGTATTGCTTAAGCTGCTCGTAATGCGCCTCCAGGAGAGATGGATGCGAAGATGGGAATGTTCGTTCAAGTGTTGGCTAGGGTTCCAGCTGTTGGGGGCGGACCAGTTTCTGAAAATGCTTGAACACATGCAGAAAATGGGTACTATGTACTTTCCGGGTGGTAACGATATGATGGAAGTAGAAGAATAGAGGAACCGTTTGGAAAGGAACTTTGATTCCATCTGATGTCATGAATAGTACAAGAAGTACATTACGGTGCACCATTTGGAAGGTTATGCACACCTTTGGTGGCGTTGAGTGGTTGGTCAGATGGACGACCCAAACTGCTCATTTGAGACCTTCTGTGAGAAGTTTTGGGCTAAGTACTTTTCGGAAGAGGTGTTTCATCGTCTCAATGTTGAGTTTCTGGAACTACAGCAAGGAAAGATGACTGTCAGAGAGTACGAGGCTAAGTTCAACAGCATCAAAGACTTTGATGGGCTTGACTATGAGAATGAGAAAAATCAAGTGCATCGCTTTTTACTTGATTTGAAGCTTGAGCTTCGTAATCGTTGTGTGGTTCGTAACTACAAAATTATTACTCAAATGGTGGAAAAGACAGCGTTGCTGGAAGAGGGAATGAATGATGAAGCTGAATTGGCTGGAGACGAGCAGAAATCTCAAATTGTCTCACAGTTTAAGAGGTATGGGAATGCCGGTGGGCAGAAGAAGGGTTGGGTGAAAGGCTCAAACTCAGGAAATTCTGGTCGCAGTGTGTGTTCAACCTGCAGGTAGATGCATGAGGGTACATGTCGGTTTACTTTAGAAGCATGTCACCGTTTTGGTAGCTTGGACCATAAGGTGTGTGATTGTCCCGAAGAGGATATGAGGGGAAAGGATGTGAATACAAAGTTGTCTTACAATTGTGGTGAAGTTGGACACATCAGGTCAGTGTCCTAATCTGGGAGAGCAGTAGAGTGGGAAACGGGAAAATGATGGATCAGCACCATCTGCTAAGAGGAAGAACATGGTACCGAGAGTTTTCACGTTGGCTTCTAAGAATGCTCTGGAAGCGAGTACCTCTCGCCCAATAACTGGTTAGTATTGTTTACCCAATGACCCAATATAATAATTTCTTTGTGAAATTGAATGATTGTCGAAATTGCTAGGCTCTTAACATTCTAGATAAATGTGAAGGAACCTTGGTTATAGGTGGTGTGGAAACCCATGTTCTATTTGACACCGGAGCAACTCATTTCTTCGTTAGACCGATTATGATTGGGATTGGGAAATTCCAGAAGGAGCCTAAGGGAGAAGTTGGGATAGTTGAGGCAGCTGGTGGCCAAGTTATGCCCACACACGGAACAGTTAGTAACATTGCGGTGATTATCGGACCGGTGAATATGCCAACGGATTTGAGGATCTTTCGGATGAAGTCTTACAATGTAATCCTTGGTATGGATTGGTTTGGGAAATACATGCACACGTAGACTGTCACAAAGGGCGAGTTAATTTTGAGACTTTGAGGGAGTCTTTACCTTCCATGGCATATGTCCTACTGCGGGATGTTTTTTCATCTCGACCATGCAAGCGGAACAAATGTTAGAGAAAGGATGTGAAGCATATATGGAAATGATCACTACGGTGAAACTTGGACCGGATTTTGGGTAGATGAGCATGGGATGGCTCCAATCTCTAAAGCTCCAAATTGGATTGATGGAGAAAGGGTTTGTGCTACCAAGTTGTTCACCTTGGGGAGCACCAGTTATGTTTTTCAAGAAGAAATATGGGAGTTTCAGACTCTGCATTGACTATCGTGGACTGAACAGAATGACATTGAAGAACAAGTACCCTCTTCCAAGGATAGACGAGTTGTTGGACCAACTCTGAGGCGCTACTTTGTTCTCAAAGATTGATTTGGCTTCGGATTATCACCATATTATGATAGCAGAGCTTGATATTCGCAAGACTGCTTTCCGGACTATGTATGAACATTTCGAGTTTGTAGTCATGCCATTTGGGCTGACTAATGCACATGTTGCCTTTAGGAAACTCATGAACAATGTCTTTAGAGACTATCTGGATGAATCAGTAATCATCTTCATCGATGATATTCTGGTTTACTCTAAGAATCGTGGAGAACATGAAACTCAATTGAGGGCAGTGATGGAAAGGCTAAGAAAGCACAAGTAATTCACTAAGCTTATCAAATGTAGCTTCTGGCAAAGGAAAATCGGATTCTTGGGTCGTGTTGTCTCGGACAAGGGAGTGTCCGTTGACACAAAAAAGATCAAGTCAATCGCGGATAATCCCAGGCCGCATAACGCCTCTAAGATAAGAAGTTTTTTGGGTTTGTCTAGATAATACAAACGGTTTATTAAGGGTTTTGAAAGCATGGCACGACTAATGACTCAACTGACTGGGAAAGATGTGCAATTTGTGTGGTTTGCGGACTGCAAAATGAGTTTAAGCTGAAGGAAATGCTTAGGAGTACTCCGATTCTGGATTTGCCTGAAGCTGATAAACCTTATGTGGTATACACTGATGCATCCCGGACTGGTTTGGGGTGTGTTCTTATGCAACAAGGAAAAGTGATTTCTTATGCATCTAGACAATTAAGAAAGCACGAGTGCAATTATCCTACTGACGATTTGGATATGGCTGGAGTGGTTTTTGCCTTGAATATATGGCGATCTTATCTTTACGGGTGAAAGGTACATATTATTATTGATCATAAGAGTCTGAAGCACATCTTCACTCAGCCGGAACTGAATCTGAGGCAAAGAATATGGATGGAACTGGTTGTTAACTACGTTATGGTTATTTCCTACCATCTGGGAAAGGTAAATCTAGTCATAGATGCTCTAATCCGAAAGACAGTGGCTGCGACCTCAAAAAGTGTGGCTTCAGAAGGGTTGATCAACATGGTTGGAACCTTGCGTTTGGTTGCATTGACTAAAGAACTTGAACCATTGGGCTTGGGAGCGGCTTATCAAGCTGATCTCTTGACTCATGTTTGAATGGCTCAGGAAAAGGATGCAAATCTGGTTAAGATGTCCCAGAATTATAAGACAGAATACAAGATTTCGAATAATGGGACAATCTTGGGTAATGGACAGGTTTGTGTTCCAAATGATAAGGAACTGAAACAGGAAATTCTGAAGGAAGCTCACCATTTTTAAGTTCTCGATACATCAAGGTTATACAAAGATGTATCGTGATCTAATGACATACTATCATTGGGTTGGAATGAAAAAGGATGTGGCAAATTGGGTTGTTGCATGTCTGACTTGTCAATTGGTCAAAGCAGAACATCAAGTTCCAAGCGGATTGTTGCAGAGTTTACTGGTTCCTGAGTGGAAATGGGATATGATCAAGGGATTTTATTACTGGATTGCCACCGCACAAAAAGTATGATGCGATCTGGGTAATAGTGGACAGGTTGACTAAGTCTGCTCACTTCTTACTCGTGCACAAACATGATAAGGATGAGGCGTTGGCGGTGATTTATGTGGAGGAGATTGTTAAGCTGCACGGGGTACCTGTGAGCATAGTTTCAGATTGGGATGCGAAGTTTGCATCTTCGTTCTAGAAACTCTTAGAAAAGAAGTTCGGGACAAAGGTCCATATGAGTACTGATGCTCACCCTTCAGACGGATGGTCAGTCGGAGGGTCAGTCGGAGCGAACAATCTAGACACTTGAGGACTTGTTACGAGCTTGTGTTCTGAATTGGGGTGGTAAGTGGGTACATTACCTACCTTTGGTCTAATTCTCATAAAACAATAACTATTAGGCTATCATTGGAATGTCTCCATTCGAAGCGCTGTATGGAAGGCCATCCCGGACTCCCCTATGTCTGACCCAAGTGGGGGAGCAGAGTATCTATGGTCGGGACTTTGTTTAAGAAATGAGTGAAAAGATCCGACTGGTTAAGATAAATATGAAAGCGGCTCAAAACCGACATAAGATCTATGCTGATAAACACCAGAAGCATTTGGAATTTGCAGTAGGTGATCTGGTTTACTTAAAGACAGTCACTTACAAGGGTAAGGATCGAGCCACATTGGCTGGAAAATTGGCTTTGAGGTACATGGGTCCTTACAAGATTCTGGACAAAGTTGGGCCAGTTGCCTATCGATTGTGTTGTCGGAGTCTATGGTAGCTTTTCATATTGTTTTCCACGTATGAATGCTAAGGAAATGAATTAAACCTTGGGATTATGTGATTGCAGAACGAACTCCTGATCTACAGGAAAAATTATCTTGGGAAGGCTGATTCAGATAGTTGGGAGAAAAATAAGGGTAGTAAGCCGGAAACAGTTTAAAATGATCCAATTTGATTGGGATTGCGAAGATAAAGAGGAAGTCACATGGGAACCGGAAACAGTGATGAAGGAAAAGTTCCCAAAGTTGTTTAAGAAGCAACATAAGCAAACTTATCGGAAAAATCAGCAAATGAAAGGCAAAGATTCGAGGACGAATCTAAACATAAGTGAGGGAGAATTGTAACATCCTAATTTTGAATTATTTATTTTTATAAATAATTAATTCAGACTTAATTGATTTCAGACGAACTCAATGTCTCTTGGTGTCCGATCGAAAAATGGCGTTAACCCTATATAGGGGTGTGTATCGTTGACTGACTAAGCAGTGGGGAACTAGACTGGGATGGATCACCGCTAGTTTAACTCACCAGATCATGTGGGAAATATGGTCTAGACGGATTAGAAGGGATCAAGTTGGATCAAAGGTTGGATGAATGATGATACTTGGGCTGATCGGAATCTGAATGTTTGAGAAAACTTAGCCAAGATCAATGAAAGGATCAAAGGACTAAATTCTAATCAATTAGATAAGCTGGTTAAGATGAATTCAGAGCTAGAACCAGTTTGGTCGGATTATCGGACTAGCTGGACGGTTATTCAGTTCAGTCAGCTTTCAGGCAAAGTTTGGTCAGGCTTCAAACAGAGTTGGTCGGATTTCAGACAAGACAGTTAGGAATATCAGCTTAAGCTCAATTCCGCGGATAAACTGAATGACTGGTTTTGGCGGGAACGGTTACTGGCCAAAATGCAGACTTTTTGGTTCATGAAATCAAGCGGGAACGGGTCACACAAATAATCTGTGCATTCTATCTATTAAAGCGCGGAGAAGCGGTTTGTTTCGAGACTAGCCAATCCGAATGAAGCGTGAACGGTTTTGGACGGTTTTGTCTGATGAAATTTGCCCAACTGCTCATTTAATCGTCTCTTAGACGATTTTCTATCTTTTTCACGCACAAAAAAATACATTGGGAGAGAACTGGGAAAGACATATTAACCGCTCAGACTTAGACGAAGGAAGATTTTGTCGTGAGTTTCAACAGAGATTGACTGTTCTAACGGATAGAGTGCAAGAGTTGCCAGAAACCGATCTTAACAACCGAATCGAAAGATTAAGGGAAGAACAGGATAAAATTGGCTAGGATTGTGGGACAAGGGCGGGCATGAAAGAAGCACTACAAGAAAACATTGCTTAAGCGACACATACAATAGTCGCTATTCAGTCGATAAAACATAATCTACGACCGACTTACGACTACAACTGTCAGTCGGTAATTCTTGGTCGCAAAATTAAACAGTCGTATATCAGCCGTAATTTTACGACTGCATTGCGGACTGATATGGGACTAGTACATGGAGATGCATGTCAGTGGCCAAATAGTCGTAAATGGTACGATTGATATACGACTGGCTATACGACTTCTTTGCGACTTCAGTTTTTGTCATATAGTAGTCCTAAAATTTTACGAGTGTATTGCGATTATATTTACGACTATATTGCGACTCAACCATATTCGTAGTGTAGTCGTGTACGTGTAGTCGTTATTCAGTCGTAAAATATTACGAATTTTGCATGACTATTTTATGACTAAGTTTACGACGGAATAGCGACCAACTGGATCTTCAAAATGATGGGTTTTACCATTTTACGACTGTTCTCCGAATATATTGCTACTAATATACGACTGAATTGCGACTCCCTTATGACTGTTTTGATCTACGAAATCAACAATTGGTATTGAATTTTATCATTTTGGTGATTTGGAATCTGGTTTTAACTCTAAACTTAAAGAAGACAAATATAATTGAAACTCAGAACCTAATAAATATTCATACATTTAGAACCATTTGAGAAAAGTTCAAAAAAATATTCATACATTAACAACTTTTTTCACTACTTTGTTGCCATTAACAAACCATTGGAGATAATTCAAAAACTGGAAAACAAGCTGAGACCTAGAAAAACCAATGGGTTAGTTGTGGGAGGATCAGGTGCGGCAGCAAAATCCTGTGGATCAGCATCAGTGCGGCTCGGAGCTCTGTTCGCATCCAAATAGTCCAAGAACCTTGGATCAGTTTCAGACAAGTACCTTTCAACCAATGTCAATTGGTCGATCTCGGCTTGTTGGGTAGTTGAAACTTGTTTAAGCTCTTCCTCACGAGCAGCATTCGCAGCGTTTACAACCGTTTGTTCTTCTAAATGCCTTTTTGATTCCTCCAGTATTTGTTCCATACTGCTGAATGAGGTAGAGCTTCCCGAGTACTTCCTCTTCCCATTGACATGTGGTTGTGCGAGGCTTCCAACTCCATAAAAAGTTCCTTTTTCATTTGCGAAAGTGGACTGCTAAAACAATAACTAAAAATCATTCATATAATCCCATTGATATCTTGATATTTTTAGACCTTTAAAGCTTGTTCTTAGTTCATGTTTTGATCCTTTTTCATTGTATCATATATGTTTTCTTGGAATTTGATGCATTTAGAAGCTTAGGAAGTTTAGACAAGAATTTGCATTGTTTTTATTTGTTCTGGAGTGTTTTTGTCTTGATTTCTAGGTAGTGGGGAGCTTGAAGGATGAAGGCTTTGGAGTTTGGAGTTTGAAGCTTGCCACTTTCACAAGGACGCATATCGTACCACGGATACCGACCATGTGAGGTCGGTATGGAGCATCTAGTCTTGCAATTAACGGACAGGGGACAATAACGACTCAGAATATGGACCGAACCGATTCGATATTATCCACACTCGACGTACCGACCACTTCATACCGGACAGACCCATCCGGTATTCCACACGCCCAAGAAGTTGCAATTTTGGTAGGGACCTATATTGGATCCGTGTAGAGACCAGACACACCTGGTACTGCCCATGCTCTCATACCGACCACGAAATACCGGATGCACCAACCCGGTATCCCATATTCGTCCAAGAGCCACCTTTTCACAGGAAGAAATACCGGACCGTCATACCGACCGGCCTTGTCTAATATCGTGCCTCTCGAAGCCAAATGACCCAATTTAACCGGGTCAATAACCGGTTTATCCCGGGTTGACCCGGTTCGAAGTCTCCTCTTTAAATACTCATTTGGGGATTTAGAAACCCCTATGCTACCTAAGCATAGTTTTGTTTTAGGAATTGGATCTTGTAATATTTTGATTTTGAGTTTTATCAAAGTACTTCTTTATATCTTTTTTATCTCTTCTCTTAATCTCTCTCTAATTTTGTTATCTTACACTCTCTATGGGTTTTCTGGGAGTAATGGAGATTAGAGAGTAAAGTTTTTGGGTCTTTAGGTTGAGGTTGATTTAGGTGGTTTATGGAATGATTAATGATGCTTAGGACTTATTTATGCATGATCATTCTCTAATTTGGTGTGCTTTATGCTAAATTCTCAAGGGATTGTCAATCTAGATGTTATGATGTTTCTTGCCCACAAGGTGTTTGATGAAATGTCCCAATGAACTAAATTAGAGGATTTTCACTCTTAGCCTAAGAGATTAGTTGTCTAAGGTGATTATTGGTAGTGAGAACTTGTTTGCATTGCTTATTTATCTCTTTATCACAAATGATAATTTGATCTTGATTATAGATTAGACAAAGAGATTAGTTCCAATAGATTGGATTAGTCTAATGATTAGTGTTCTTAGCCTAAGGATTAGCTTTTCTAAAAGGTATTTGATGGATATTCTTGCATGCTTTTCTTGTAATTTGCTAATGAGAATTGAATGATTGCATGATTAGCATAGTAGTTATGAATATGAGAATGGGATTAGCTTAATTAATGATCATTAGCCTTGTAACTCTACAACAATCATGCTTGCTTGTTTCTTTTGACATTCTTACAAGCATTGATTGGCCATTTCCATCATTAATGATACCCTCACCTTGAACCTTGGCCCATTTTTCTTTTCCTCTTGTTGATTCATGAGTTAGGTTTCTTATTGATAATGCAAACTTGTGCAAAATTTTGAATTGATAGGAGAACAACAAGAAATCACTTTCATGCGCCAATTGCATTGATTGGCTAGATCTAGGATAGTACTTGGGATGGGTTTTTGCTTTTCATTTGATGGGTTTTATTGTGAGAGATCATTTCTTGAGTGAGTTGAAAAGAAAAAAAAGTGATTTGGGAGCAATAAAAGTGAAGAAACGCCATGAGGCATGAGTGTCCAAAGAAAAAGCTTAGGAAGTAGAAATGAAGAAGTAGTAGCTCTAAGTTCACAATAAAATGAGTCTTCTAAGAAGATAAGGCAAAGAGAAAAGAAAATGAAGAAAATAGGATAGTAAAGAGAAAAGAAAAGAGTTAAGTGTTAAATAAGAAACTTCATAAGTTGTAAAAAGAGTGAAAAAGAGTGGGGTTTGAGTTTAAAATTCAAGAGTGGGTTTGGAATTGAGTTTATGCTTTGGATTGTGGGATTAAAGTTAAGGAAATGATATAACATGGAAGTGGATGCTTGTATGCATGAAATGTTCTCTTTCTTCCTACTTTTGTGTAATGTCTTGTGTTCTTTTTTATTGAGATAAGCCACTAAACATTTGTAACCCTCACCAAAATTCCATACTAAGCCTCTTTGACAATCCTAGCCCTTTGGTTTGTGGTTCATGTTTCTAAGTAGAGAGTCCACCTAACACCTAATTGAATGTTAAAGAGTTGTGTTGCATTGGTTTCTTGTTTATGCTTTGATGGTTTGATTATTAGGGAAAAATGTTTGATGAGCATAGCTAACTCTTTTAGAGTAGAGATTGTTTGTGCATTTTCAACTACTTTGAAGGGCATTGAATTGAACTCCTTTGTTGACATTTTCGGATTTCATCTCCCATTTTCAAACCCTTCTTCCTTCTTATCTTTGATTGTTTGCTTGCGGACAAGCAAAAGATAAGTTTGGGGGAGTTGATATCTTCATATTTTAGACCTTTTTAGCTTGTTCTTAATTCATGTTTTGATCCTTTTTGCATTGTATCATATATGTTTTCTTGGATTTTGATACATTTAGAAGCTTAGGAAGTTTAAACTAGGATTTGCATTGTTTTTAATTTTTCTGGAGTGTTTTTGCCTTCATTTTCTAGGTAGTGAGGGAGCTTGAAGGTTGAAGGCTTTGGAGTTTGGAGTTTGAAGGCTTGCCACTTTCACAAGGACGCATACTGGACCACGGATACCGACCAAGTGAGGTCAGTATGGTGCATCCAGTCTTGCAATTTTCAGACAGGGGACAATAAAGACTCAAAATACGGACCGAACCGATTCGGTATTCCCACACTCGACGTACCGACCACTTCATGCCGGACAGACCCATCCAGTATTCCACACCCCCAAGAAGCTGAAATTTTGGCAGGGACCTATACCGGGTCCGTGTACCGACCAGACACACCTGACACTGCCCATGCTCTCATACCGACCACGAAATACCGGCTGAACCAACCCGGTATCCCACATTTTTCCAAGAGCCACCTTTTCACAAGAATAAATACCAGACCGCCATACCGACCGGCCCTGTCCAGTATCGTGCCTCTCGAAGCCAAATGACCTAATTTAACCTCTTTAAATACTCATTTGTGGATTTAGAAACCTTATGCTACCTAAGAATAGTTTTGTTTTAGGATTTGGATCTTGTAATATTTTGATTTTGAGTTTTATCTAAGTACTTCCTTATATCTTTTTTATCTCTTCTCTTAATCTCTCAATAATTTTGTTATCTTACATTATCTCTATGGGTTTTCTAGGAATAATGTAGATTAGAGAGTAGAGTTTTTGGGTCTTTAGGTTGAGGTTCATTTAGGTGGTTTATGGAATGATTAATTATGCTTAGGACTTATTTATGCATGATCATTCTCTAATTTGGTGTGCTTTATGTTAAATTCACAAGGGATTGTCAATCTAGATGTTAGGATGTTTCTTGCCTACAAGGTGTTTGATGAAATGTCCCAATGAACTAAATTAGAGGATTTTCACTCTTATCCTAAGATATTAGTTGTCTAAGGTGATTATTGGTACTGAGAACTTGTTTGCATTGCTTGTTTATCTCTTTATCACAAATGAGAATTCGATCTTGATTAGGGATTAGACAAAGAGATTAGTGCCAAGAGATTGAATTAGTCTAATGATTAGTGTTCTTAGCCTAAGAATTAGCTTTTCTAAAAGGTATTTGATGGATATTCTTGCATGCTTGTCTTGTAATTTGCTAATGAGAATTGAATGATTGCATTATTTGCATAGTAGTTATGAACATGAGAATGAAATTAGCTTAATTAATGATCATTAGCCTTGTTTAGCATTGTTTGATTAATTGAAGCTTATTTGATTGTCTCTAGATCATCTAGTCACCATAGCCTCATCCTAGAACCCTTCTTTTATCTTGTTTGTCTTCTTGTTTAGTGTATGTCTAGTGTATGTTTAGTGTCCTGCTTGTTTTATTTGCTTTCTTGTTGGTTTAGGCTGTTTGATAAACCTTCTTTTATCTATTTTCCTTATCTCAAATAGTCTTTTGCATTCATAATGTGTTGTTCTTCTTGCCTCCCTTGATTGATACCTCAAATGCTACATCGACATGTGTAGAGTTTTGAGGAATTGATAGTAGTGTAGAACCGAAAAACCTCGCTATCACCCATACAGCTCACATAGTTAATATCAACAAATCTCATACACAGTAGTAGTTAATATAATGAGTAAAACTTAGTGAAACACAAATAGCAAACAAGAAATGAAAGTTTACCTGCAAAAATATCTCGTTCTCCTCATCTATGGTTAGATCTCGCTGCCGTGAAGTACCATCTGAAGTCTCTGATTTTTCAGCCTCTGGATTAGAAAAATTGGCTTCCATGTTCTCCTCATAACGCTTTGCCAGTGTTTGCGCCTTTCGATAAATCAAAGTTCCATCCGATTTTGTATGAGTCTTGATGGAAAAACTTCACCAAGACTCACCGGTCTTCCAAACTCGATTTCCTATCATGATACATAAAAAGGGTTAATCATAGAGTAAAAGAAACTATTGACTGCAGAGATTGAAGACTCAGTAACTAACCATTTTTGTTGGATTTCGAGGTAAGACTTATGCCCGGATAAGTGGACGTGAGGTCCAAGACCTCCATGGTCAGACATTCGAGTCTCAGAAGTGTTTTGGCTCTTCTCTTTAGCTTCTTCAGTCTCCCAGTATGCAGTCATCTCTGTCTAGATGGTATTTGTAATCCACTTTGGTTTCACTCCCGAGGTCCTTGCGCTGCTGACCATATCCTTCATCCGCTTTTGACAAATACTCTCAAATTTCTGTTGAACCACACCGGTTATTAAAGGATCCCTATTGTGGGTTTTTTACAAGAAAAATTGATAAGATAACAACTAGTGATAAAAAGTCAATCAAATGATAAACAAAAGGTATAACAAGAAAGAAGTTAACCGCGAATTCGAAAAAGTGACGTTCATGTCTTTCTCGTGGAACCCAAGTCCAGCTATAATATGGTCCATCATAAGATGAAGTTTCTAAGGAACTTTTATGATAATGCTAGATCTGATCAGCTAAGACAGGAGCTTTTGACATTCAAACAGGTACCTACAGAGGCTTTGAAAGCAGCTTAGGTGAGGTTTAAGATGTATCAGTGAGATTGCCCTCATCCTGGCTTCTCTGAGGTTCAGCTGCTGGGCATTTTCTTCAGAGGAGTTGATTTGTGGTATCAGATGGCTTTGGATGCTGAAAGCAATGGGAACTTCAACACTAAATATCCAGAGCAAGCTACGGAGCTGATTGAGAACTTGGGGTAAAACAATAACACTAAGAACGCTGATCTGGAGAGGCAGAAATCTGGTGGGAAAGCTGATAGCTCGCATATAGCTGAGATGAAGAACAAAATTGATTATGTTCATAGTCTTCTACTTGGGAAGAAAAATGTCCATTTTTCTCAGGATGTTGAAGTGTTTGAGGCTGATGAAGGCTGCAAAAAAGAGGATGTGAATTTCGTTGGTGGAGCTGGTTTTCAGGGAAACAGATTTAGAAATCAACAAGGCAGAGGTGGCTACAATAGAATGGATCAGAGAAGTATCTTCACAGGTAATCAAAACTTCTCTAGTTTCACTCATAAGCCTCAGTACCAGAAGCCTTATCAGAGTAATAGCAGCCGTAGAAACAACACTAGCAGTTTCACTAGGAACTATGGATCTTCATCATATCAGCCTATTCCTCCTCAAAATAACCAGTCTGATAAGATGATGGAATTGCTGGAGCAGTTTCTGGAAGGACAGCAGAAGAGTACAGTGGACTTCAATGGAAAGATGGATGCTCTGTACTTGGATCTGAATGGGAAAATTGAGTCTCTAAGCAATCATGTGAAGAAATTGGATGTTCAAGTTGCACAGACTGTTGGGTCTGCAAAGAGGCAAGATGGATCACTCCCTGGACGAATGCTAATCCGAAGTACCAGTGCAATGCAATCACGTTGAGAAGTGGTAAAAAGGTCGTTCCTGCTCATAAAAAAGGTATAAGTTTGGAGGAAATCGTTGAGATCGAGGAGATGGAAGATGAAATTCGTGAGTTGCAGATTGCACCGATCGATGCACCCCAGCATCAGTCGATGCATATCGTGAATGAAGAAACCGAACCAAAGCTCGACGCGGAGGTTCTTACACCTGAGCCTAGCATCGATCGATGCACTCCTAGTGTCGATCGACGCAAGGCGACTGCAGAAAAATCGGATACAGAGAAGTTGAAGAAAGCTGATGAAATGATCTACAAGCCTAAGGTTCCCTTTCCTAAGAACCCAAGGAAGTCTAAGTATGAGCTGCATTTGGCTAAATGCAAGGAGATCATGAATAAGGTGTTGATTGAAGTGTCTTTGATTGATTCTCTAAAGACAACTCCTGTGATGAGAAGATGTCTTAAGGACATGCTTTCTGGTAACATGACTGAAGAGGAGAGTGTAATGATGATCTCAGAGGTGTGTAGTGCTGTGATTCAAGGCAGGATTCTTGAGAAGCTGAAAGATCCAGTGAGCTTTGTGTTGGACTGTGCTTTCTATAGAGATAGATTTGAGAGATCATTGTGTGATCTTGGTTCTAGTGTGAACCTTATGCCCTTCTCTGTTTCTAAGAGACTTGGGATGACAGATTTCATGCCTATTAGAATCTCATTGGTGCTGACAGGACTGTGCGGATCCCTGAAGGAGTGTTAGAGGATGTGCCAATCAAGATTGGTAATTGTGTGATTCCTATTGACTTTGTGGTTCTGCGGTATGGAGAGGAACCAAAGGATCCACTTTTCTTGGGTAGACCATTCCTAACTACTGCTGGTGCGATGATTGACTGCAAGAAGGGGACTATAATTCTGAATGTGGGTGATCTGAAGATGAGTTTTGATATGGACAAGCTGGTAAAGAGACCAACCATCGACGGACAGACCTTTTATGTGGACACTCTCAGTGATTTGGCAGAAGAATTCTTTCATATGACACATGATGAGGATCCGCTGGAAAGAGCCCTGCAAAGCTCGGTATTGGAACTGGAGCATCTAGAAGACGAGCCTGCAATCTGCTATGCGAGGCTGATGGATTCTACAGAGCAATTCATGCAGTCGGAAGTGCAGAACGAGCCGTTGCATCGATCGACACAAACCGTGCATCGATCGACGCATGGCGATTGGGAAGAAGAGAAAGCTCCGAAAATTGAGCTCAATCAACTTCCATACAGGCTAAGGTACGCATTTCTTGGACCTAATTCGACCTATCCAGTGACTATTAATGCTGATTTGAACAACGCAGAGACTTCCTTACTGCTGAGCAAGCTGTGCAAGTATCGCAAAGCTCTTGGCTATTCTCTTGATGACATTTCAGGTATCTCTCCTGAGCTGTGCATGCATAGGATCCATCTTGAGGATGAGACTAAGTCATCTGTAGAGCATCAGAGGAGGCTTAATCCGAATCTGAAGGAGGTAGTGAAGAAGGAGATTATGAAGCTGCTAGATGCTGGAATCATCTGTCCTATCTCTGATAGTGATTGGGTCAGTCCAGTACATGTTGCGCCTACGAAAGGAGGTGTTACAGTGGTGAAGAACGAGAAACATGAGCAGATTTCTACAAGGACTGTGACTGGACACCGGATGTGCATAGATTACAGGAAGTTGAACACTGCAACAAGGAAGGATCATTTTCCCTTGCCCTTTATTGATCAGATGCTGGAGAGGTTAGCTAATCACCCTTACTATTTCTTTCTCGATGGGTACTCTTGCTTCTTTTAGATTCCTATCCATCTAGAGGATCAGGGAAAGACTACTTTTACTTGTCCCTATGGTACTTTTGCATTCCGCAGAATGCCTTTTGGACTTTGTAATGCACCAGCCACCTTCCAGAGATGTATGATGTCCATTTTTACTGATATGATTGAGGACTTTATGGAGGTGTTTATGGATGACATTCTGTTTATGGGTTATCTTATCATGAATGCTTGGATAATTTGTGCAAAGTGCTAGCTAGATGTGAGGAAAAGCACTTGGTTCTGAAATGGGAGAAGTGCCATTTTATGGTCAGAGATGGTATTGTTCTTAGGTACAGAGTAACTGAAGCTGGGATAGAAGTTGACCACGCCAAGATAGAGGTAATGACCAGCCTTCAAGCGCCTGATTAGGTGAAGGAGCTTTCTTGGACATGTTGGGTTCTACAGAAGGTTCATCAAAGATTTCAGTAATACTAGACCACTAACTGCTTTGCTGTGTAAGGATGTGAAATTTGAGTTCACTGCAGATTGTCAGACTGCATTTAAACAAATCAAGCAAGCATTAGTGAGTGCTCCTATAGTGCAGCCACCAGATTGGGAGTTACGTTTTGAGGTTATGTGCGATGCAAGCGATTTTGCTGTAGGAGCTGTTCTGGGGCAGAAGAAGGACAAGAAACTTCATGATATCTATTATGCCAGCAGAACACTAGATGGCGCAGAGAAACTATGCCACTATAGAGGAGTTGTTGGCAGTTGTCTTTGCCTTTGATAAATTTCGCCCCTAACTGGTTGGATCCAAGGTGATAGTGCATACAGATCATTCAGCACTGAAGTATTTGATGCAGAAGAAGGATGCTAATCCGAGACTTTTGAGATGGATTCTTCTTCGTCAAGAGTTTGGAATTGAGGTTAAAGACAAGAAGGGAGTTGAAAAAGGAGTTGTTGATCATCTGCCAAGGATCAGGGTTGAAGGGGACGTCCCCGTTGATGATTTCCTACCTGAGGAGGATGTCAATTTGATTGTGACAGTGTTTAGAACGGATTCGGATAGAAACTTACGAAACTGCCAGATTACAGAACATGCGTCGATCGATGCCACCTCGGCAACAACAATGCACGTATCGGGGCTGAATCGATCGATGCACACATATTCATCAATCGACATACGGCGATTACGAACCCAGAACATCTAAAGGTGCAAGTTGGACACTACGACATTGATCTTTTCGATGTTTTGACGCCCAATCGTCCATGGTTTGTTGATATTGCGAATTACATGGCTGCAGAGACTGAACCAGATGATCTCAAGGGGTATGCAAAGAAGAAGTTCTTCAGAGAACTCAGGAGGTTCTATTGGGATGAACCCTACCTATACAAGCATTATTCGGATGATATCTACATGAGATGCATTGCAGAATCAGAGGTTCCAGAAGTTCTATTTCACTGCCATGGATCTGATTATGCTGGACACTTTGCTACTTTCAAGACAGTGTCTAAGGTCTGCAAGCAGGCTTCTGGTGGCCTACTATGTTTAGAGATGCTTATTCTTTTTTCTCTCAGTGCGATGCCTGTCAGAGGAGAGGATAGATCAGTAAGAAGCATGAGATGCCTTAGAATTTCATTCTTGAGGTTGAGGTTTTCGATTGCTGGGGCATTGATTTCATGGGTCCTTTTCCCTCATCTCATGGGAATAAGTTCATTTTGGTTGATGTTGATTATGTGTCTAAGTGGGTGGAAGCGATAGCTAGCCCAACCAATGACTCTTCGATGGTTCTTAAGTTGTTTAAGACCATCATTTTTCCTAGATTTGGAGTGCCTCGAATTGTGATAAGTGATGGAGGAACTCACTTTATCAACAAGGTCTTTGAGAAGCTGCTATAGAAGCATGGTGTTCATCATCGTGTGGCTACTCCTTATAATCCTCAGACTAGTGGGCAAGTTGAGGTCTCTAAAATACAGATCATGGAGATCTTGGAGAAGACAGCTGGAAAGACAAGGAAGGATTGGTCTACAAAGATGGATGATGGGTTATGGGCCTATAGGACTGCGTTTAAGATGCCACTTGGACTACTCCATTTCACCTTCTGTATGGGAAAGTCTGCCATCTTCCAGTTGAGCTTGAGCATAAGGCAGCTTGGGCTGTAAAGCAGATGAATTTCGACATGAAACTTGCAGCAAGAGGAGATTGGTGCAGCTGAATTAGTTGGATGAGATTAGGCATCATGCCTATGAGAATTCAAAATTGTACAAGGAGAGGACTAAGGTATATCATAAAAAGAAAATTGTCTCCAGACAGTTTGAGGCTAATGATCAGGTACTTTTGTATAACTCACATTTGCAACTGTTTCCAGGTAAGCTCCTTTCACGATCAAGGAGGTACGTCCGTATGGTGTTGTTGTTCTGATCAGCTAAGAAGGTAAGGAGTTCACTGTCAATGGACAGAGGGTGAAGCATTATTGGGCTAAGGCCGATATTACAAGAGGTCAGATTCTGCCTCTGGTTGATGCACCCTCTGCCTAAATCTCCTTCATGTCAAGCTAATAACATTAAAGAAGTGCTGAGTGGGAGGCAACCCACTGGTACATACTCTTTTAGGTGTTTTTGTTAGGATTTTACTTGGTTTTTTCGTTTTTGGTGTTTTTGTCTTACATTGTTAAGTCTGGAATCTGGGAATCGCACTGCGTCGATCGTTGCGGTCCTGTGCAACGATTGATGCAGGGGTGTAAACCGCGAGAGAATGAACGAATGTTGCCGTATTGATTGCGGTTCATCCAGCGGAGAGAATTAAACCGCGAGGTAAAAGTCATGAGGTGTGTTGATCGTTGCGGTCCTGTGCAACAATCGACACACCATGTTCAAAATTCAAAATTGAAAGGTAAGAGCTCTAAACCGGAAATCCGATCGGTTCGACCCAGTTCGACCAATCGCGATTTGCGACGATCGATGCATATGTTGCGTCGATCGACGCAAGCACGCGCGAGGTAAGTGTTCTTAACCTTTATTCTTTCTTCTTCACCCTCATTTCCCCCTTTCGCCAAACCCGAACCATAAATCGCCCAACACTTAATTTCTTCATTTCTTACTTGTTTTCACTGATTCAAGTGCCCATTCCACCTGATTTTCACTCTTCTTTCCATTTCTATCACTCATTTGCACTGATTTTAAGGTATCTGTTCCGAATCCCCTTGTTTCTCATTAAGGCCATAAGGCAAAAAGTTCGAAATTTGTCACGATTTTCACTGTTTGATGGTATATTGATGCTTGTTTGAGGTTACTAGTGATGATTTCGTGTTGCTTTAGTACTTGCATGGACAGATTTCGCAAGTTTTCATAAAATCTTCGATTTGATGAAGAAGACTTGCGATTCTCTGATTTAGGGCAAATGTAGAACAGATTGGAAGTAATGGATACTGGTTTTGCTGCTGATGATGGTTGAATGAGATGATAGACACTGATATGATTTCATTTATTGATCTTATGGCCTTGGCTTAATTGCAAGTTTGGTTTTTCTTGTGTCTTTAATTGCATATGGCTCCAAAGAAGAGAAGGAATGTGCATGATGCCTCTGATGCACCTGCTTCTTGGTTCGTACGCGCTTATTCACCGCCCACGCCTGATACTCGCATTCCTGGCGCGATACATGCTCCTTGGCCAAAAGTAGAGAAGGACCATATTCCTATTCATAGAGAGTAGGCAGATGATCCGAAGACAGTGACTGAGGGTGCTGATTGCACAGATAGACCGATCTCTGAGACTTGGGATAAGTATGACACGTTGTTCTACAACGCTTGGCAAGGTATGATCATCAAGCCCACACGGTTTGCAGACTACAGGACTTGTCAGATGTTGGGCATCACTGAGGATGTCCTGCCATTAATGAGACAGATAGGCTTAGGGACTATGCCTATGCGCAGTTATGAGCTCTATCCAGACTTGGTCAGACAGCTGTTGTCGACCTGCAGAGTGTACTACACTGATCCGATACGCAGGAGAGCTAGAGAGGGGATGTTCAATTTTATGTGTATGGGAGTCAGATACCGTATCTCGATTCCTGATCTTTGCAGGCTCTATGGTTTCATTGTAGAGCCCACTCGATGCACTCTTCTTGGTGAGTGGGATAGTGCGAGCTGTCAGTTCTTTTGGGACCATATCGGGTGCGAGCAGTATAACTCGCGATTCACCAAGCAGATACAGTTACGACATCCAGTCTTGCGATCTGTTGTACGCATCTTGGGATACACTTTGTTGTGCAAGACTGAGGTGAACAAGATGAGGAAGTTGGAGATGGATTTGCTTTACACTAAGGTGAGATACTTGTTCGAGGACACCCCGTTTACTGATCCAGCGCCTGAGCTTAACAGGGGAGCAGTATTTGCGGATCACTTATGTGATTTGAAGACTAAGGCCTTTTCAGGCAAGAAGGTTGAGACTGTGGGGAGTCTGCTTACTCCCATCTTTCAGCATTTCAGGATCTCTACGGTTGGGAGAGAGTGTGTTACTAATAGGTTATGGATGGATAAGGCTCATCTGAAGAGCACGACTTGGATGAAGGAAGGAAAGCTGTGGGTGTTTCATAATAGAGACTCGCGAGAGGGGTGTGTGCAGCTTCCTTCAGCTGAACTCACGAGGGTTGATACTTTACCATCTTTGCGCTTTGAGCCTCACAGGAACATGCTATGCATAGTTCCTATAGTTTTTAACCCTCTGGGTGCCTCTACTTCTTCTGCACCTGGACCATCCTCTGCGTCAGGACCTTCTGCTGCTTCTGAGTTTGTTCCTATTACATATTCGGACCCACCGATGGACCCTGCTGTGATGCCTCAGGGCATGTTTCAAACTATGGTGAATGACAGGATGAAGGGTATTTGGGAGTTCATGAACAGCTGTTCCTGCAGAAGACAACCTCGAGTCCATGTACCTACACCTGCGCAGAGGCGCAACCGATCTCCCACACCCGAGACCAATGGCTCTAATCCTTACGCTAACAATGATGATGTTTCTGATTCTGAGAGGGATGAGATTTGATCCTATCTCCTAGACATTTGGTTATGTACTCTTTCACTTTTCTTTTTCTTTTTCTCTTGAGTCATTTTGATGTTTTTCTTGAGTCTATGTCAGTACTTTTACTCTTGGATTGATGTATTTTGCTTCTATGACTATATGTTGCTTTGATTTTTGCGTTTTCTTTGGTTATTGTAGCTTACAGGTTGAGTTTTAGTGATTTATCACGGAACAGATGCTGTCTGCCAAAATGTTTCAAAACATACACGCAGTGGGTCAATCGACATGGTCATGTGTGTCGATCGATTCACCCGCCCATCGCACTGCATCGATCGTTGCGGTCCTGTGCAGCGATCGAAGAAGATGCGAGAAAGGTAAAAAATTGGAAGAACACAATACATTCAATCTATTTTTCTTCTTTTACCAATCCTATGCTTGATTCCACTGGGGACAGTGTGTTTTAAGTGTGGGGGAGGTGGTACTGACATAATTTTTTCTTTTCTTAGAGTCAGTTGTGTCTGTTTTATTGAGTCAAAATAGTTTAGTAAGAAACAATGAGTTTTTGAAGAGATAACTACACTTGCAGGAACTTAAGTAACCATTGGAATGAGCTTGCAGATAATCTATGACTAGAAAACCCAACACAGACCAGCCTAATGGGGACACCCATATCACTTCAGGTATTCAGAGGATCTATTACTGACTTCACTTTAACTAGACTTAATTTTCACACCTAGGTGCTTGGTATACTTTGAGTCAGATTCCTCTGTTAGTCCTGACACAGCTTGTAAACCTGTCCAAGTATGGTTCCCTTCTCCCCTTCCTTAAAGTAAAAAAAAAAGAGATTTAAACTACGAATGAGCTAGTAGCTCCGAAATGATCACGAGAGTGGTAGAGACCCCTATTACCTCATGTGCATTCATAGAACGTATCCAAAGTACACCCCAATGCAGGAAGAGCACTGATAAAAAAAAATGATACCCAATGGGAAAAATCAGTTGCTAAGGAAGGAAAAGGAAAAGAATGGAACCAGAAAATGATAGTATGGTGGTCAGGTGCTAACAGAGTAAGAATCCATGTGTTCTTTGATCGATACTCCCTAGATGAGACCGCACTTATTAGATTTCAGAAGTCAGTATGGTGAACTTGAATGCTCTGAATATGATTGTGGAGTTTACGTAGGATAGTTGCTAAGTGTGGGGAAGTATATGTTGGTCTTGATGTCTGCAGGTGCATTTTTTATGTAGTTTACTAAGGGAAATCTGAGTGTGGTACTTCTAAGATGAAACGAGTTTCTGAAGTTTTCAAACTTCTTCACCTTATTTGGTCTTCTGTTTTGCTTGAGGGCAAGCAAAGGCTAAGTGTGGGGGAGTTGATATATCATGGTTTTTATCTATTTTAAGCCATGATATAAGTATATATTAGAGTCTTTTGTAGTGTCTTTTGAGTCTTTTCAGGTGTTTAATAGGTCTACACACATTTGGAGGATTTTGGAAGATATGGGAGCTAATTGGACAAGATTTGGAGCTAAAGCCGTAAGGAGCAGAAGTCACCTTTTGAGTTCGTAACAAGCGTCGACCGATGCACATTTGCATCAATCGACGCAGCTTCCAGATCGCAACATTCCAGCGCATTAATGAAAAATTCAAGATTCGCAGTTTTGCCCCAGAAGTTCCAGTATTTACAAAAGAGACCCAAGACGTGTTTACACTTTATATTAGGGTTTTGGTGTTTTGTTTAGTTTAGACATTCATACTTTTAGCTAGAGAGAGTTTTTGAGAGCTTGGGGCTGATCTGTTCTTGTACTGCTTTTTGGAGAAGATTTCGAACCCCTTTTCATTCTACTCTTCTTTGAATGCAATTTATTCACATAGTGATTTCTTTTTCATTGATCATGTCTGAGTAGATTCAATGTTAGGTTTAGGGATTCTCATTAGGGATTTCAAGACTTGCTAGATTAAATCAATCAATTAGGATTCATAACTTGTTAGTTCTTCAACATGAGTTGTGCTTAATATTAGTTTCCAACTTGATCACTTAGAATCTAGATCTAGGTTTATAAATTGACATGAAAGTGTAATTAAGAATCTGAACTATTTAGGTTGAGCATTTTAATTATCTGCAAAGAAATTTGGTTTAACTGAATTGTGAACTAATTGAACCTGCACCTAAGGCTAGTTTAATTTCACTACAAGAAATATGAGTATTGATAGCACCACGAAAACGCTATCATATGTCTATGATAGCATTTCCGTAAACGCTATGTTTGCCGCTGCTATCTTAGATACGCCAGATATGATAGCATTAATTTGCCTGCTATCATACATAGGTCTACGATAGCACTAATTTTGATGTGATTGTATAGTTTACAGTAGCATTTGTTAATTGCCATTTTATATATTAATGTAGCATATTTTTCGTGCAATAATACATATTTTGGTGGCAGTATTTTAGGGCTGTATTATACTTTATACTTGCTGTATTATTATTTATAATAGTCAATCTTTATGGTTGTTGTATATCTTATGAATACTTTTATTTTTTGCCATATTTAATATTAATAAAAGCTATTGAAATTTTATTATTTAATATTATTTTAAATTCTGGTTATGAATTATTATTTGAAAGTCAATTAGATTTATATAAAATAATGATATTTAAAAATTGGATACATGTTTTACACAAACATAATAAAAAGATAAATTCCTAATAAATTTCTAACATTGTTCTATCATTTCTTCAAAACTTAGAGTTGTTTCCCACTTGGTTTATTCCATCTCTCAATATGTTGATCCTCTTGCATCAGCCCAGTCTTCTACAACATTAGCCAATAGCCAACTTTTCTCGATGAAACCGTACTGTTGGACGAGTGAAAACAGCACAAACGGTGCACTCATATCATGAGTATGAATATCCCACACCTGCAACTAAGCAAACACGATAAGACCGGATAATCTATCAAAGTCAAACACTAGTACTAAGATAAAATTGCAATATAAAGGGTAAGTAGAATCATACTTTCCAGATAGTCGACGTTAGGGAACATGTTCGTATCATTTTGGCTGCGGCCTATAATACCAAAAGACGAGATGTTAAGTTGCTTCACTAAATGATATACCATGGATTTTAGGGATTTTAGCCATGGTATATGTCTTATTTATCGAGTCTTTTATTATGTTTTGGAGTCTTTTCAGGTGTTTTACAAGTTTAAGGACATTTGGAGCCTGATTGGACGTTTTGGAAGCATTTGGGTCAATTCTGCACTGTTTAGAGATCTCACAGAGTTCACTGGCTACGAAATCACCTTGCAACGATCGACGCAGTCTGTGCAGTGGTCGACGCAAGGTGATTCCAGGGTTCTGTGCCCAAAAATCTGCATTTTGGAGAAATTACAGTTTTTACCCAGAAACTTTCAAGACTTGCAAAAAGGCCCAAAAATGTGTTTAGACATATATTAGGGTTTTAAGCCATTGTTTAGGCTACGCATTATTTTACTTTCAGAGAGAGTTAGGGGCTGATCTTGTTCTTGAAAGAGAGAGGATTTTAAACCCCAGTTCTTTATTTTATTATATGCTATTTGGTTTTCTATTCATGATGTCTTCTGTTTCGATGATCATGTCTGAGTAGTTTAGCAGTTAGGTTTAGGGATTCTCACAAGGGATTTTATGGAATTATAGGTTAATCGATCTGTAGGTATTCATATCTGTTAGTTCTTCATCTAGGGTTGTTCTTAATGCTTAATCTGAATTGGCCACTTAGATTATTGATGTAAGGTTGATTTCCACAACGACAGTTGGTTAATTAGCTAGAAAGAACTTAGATGAGCAATTTGACTATTCGCAAAGAAATTTGGTTTAAGAGAATTGTGAACGAAAGAACCTGAGATTAATGCTTGTTTAGAACTCTAGAATTCGCAACGAAAATTGGTTTGCTAGGTTGTTAGACATAGATAGGATTCGCAACGAAAGTTGGCTTCTTATACTTCTGTGATTCAAGTTCTAGAACAGTTCTTAATTAGATCTCGATTGATTGATTAGCATGTGTTCCTGATTTCCTGAGAACTCCCTTGACCTGACGCCTTCGCTTCTTGCTTACAAACCGATCTATTTACTTTTTTGCTGTTTGATTTACTGCTTTCTCTATTGCTACCTAGCTTAACCTGAAATTCTATAATCTATCGCAAGAGTCTAGAGTCTCTGTGGATTCGATACCCTAAGTACTACATTCGCATCACTGTGCACTTGCAGTTAGAATAGGGATAAATCCTGAACCTATCACTAAACAACTCTACAAACGTTCTTGAAAACAAAACTAAACAAGAAAACGTTCTTGCAACACAATTAACAAGAAAGATCAGAACTGAGATCCTTAAAGAATGAATTATGACTCATCTCGTAATGAAAATATTAATTGTCTGATAAAATGATACTAAAACCATATACTTTGCTGATTTATCACACAAGGAACTTGAATACATTACCAGAAACGGATTCCAGTGCAAGCAAGTCGTAATCAGAAACAACACCAACCTGCAAAGGAAATTAGAGCAGAGTAGGTAAGATCTCAGACAGATATGAAATATGTAATCAAGTCGCTAGGGCAGTTTCTGTTTATAACAGAAAAAGGAAGTCAACTCAGTCTCAAACAGAAACAAACTCTTACTCAAATGAAGAATTACAAATCAGACTTAGACTCAAACTCAAATGATTTTCTTTGAAAACCGAAAACTCAGACTAAATAGAAAACATAAAACAACCATAGCAGTGAGGCTCAAATGAACAAATACGAATCCTAGAAGCAAATTCAAACTCAAACTCAATATCAAACATAAAACTCTACTCAAACTCAAATGAACAAATACAAATCAGTGATACTCTTAACTCATAAAAGTCAGAAGCAAACTATTCATAACCGAGGATCAAATGTCAAACTACAGTGAGACTCAATGACAAAAAAAATTCAAACTCATACAAACCCGAGACACATGACTCGAACTCATTAATTTTCTAACAATCTAACACTATTCACACAAACCCGGGACACATACCCAAACCAAAACCAAAACCCAGACTTGTATTGTCAATATCAAACTCAAACTCATCCAACAAAACCAATCTCATACATATAAGTGAGACTCAAATGAACAAATACAAATCCTATAAGCAAATTAAAACTCAAATTCAATCTCAGCCATAAAACACTCCTCGAGGTCAAATGAACAAATACAAATCAATGATACTCTAACTCATAAAATTCAGAAGAAAACTATTCATAACCGAGGGTCAAATGTGAAACTACATTTAGACTCAATGATAAACAATTCAAACTCAAAAAACCCGAGACACAATGACTGAAACTCATCAATTGTCAAACAAACTAGCACCATTCACACAAACCCGAGAAACATACCAAAACCAAAACCGATACTTGTATTGGCATTTGGAGTTTGTAAACAATTCAAACCCAAAAGGCGTCGAATTTAACGATTTTTGGATCATTAACACAACATTCGAAGCATTCACAAATACATAATTAGAACCGAGACAAAAATAAAAATCCCAGATATTTAACTTGGGATGGTAAACCGGAACCACGATGAGATTCCCCAAAATGAAACAGTATAAATCAAGAAACGAAAACACAACCAAAACGTGAGAATAGCACCACAGCATGAAAACAGGAAGAGGAAGAAACCTAATATGAGCTTGAGCGGATCCTGTGCGGCGGCTGTGGATGAATCTCGTGGAAGAAACCTAATCTATGTAGAAACCATATCAACACACGTGAGTAACGCTGATTCACCGGAAGATCTGTTGTAGTATCGGTCCGAGAAGGAGAATCAGGGTATGAGATGAATGGATGATTCTAGATTTGAGAGATTGAGAAGAAAACTAAAGAAAGTGATGAGAAATGAAACGAGGAAGAGGAATGGAAGACAACTAGTTAGGTCCGTTGATTTTAGTTTGATCTAACGATGCATAAGGAAGGAGGTGTGATCCCTATATCTATAGTTTAACCAATGAAAAGCTAGCTTTTCTATTCTATTTGTTTTTTTAAGTTTAAGCCAGTTTTCAATTTACATTTTTAAGTTTATTTGTGATTTTATATCTTCTTAATTAGTGATTATCTTTTTTTACAATATGTGAAAAATTAATAAAATACAAACTATATACCCACTAAATATTTACAAATTATTTGATGGTATATCTAATTTATAATCAATTTCATTTGCAAAATGGTTATATTTTGATAATATATTATGTTTAGTTTTTAGAGTTTAAGATTTATAAAATTATTATACTTTAAGTTTGTTATAAATATAAATTATCAACTTCAAAACTAGAAAATGAGAAAACATCTAGAAGATTTATAGATTTTGAATATAACAATGTATAATATTTACATTTTAAATATTATAGAGATAAAACATTTAGATATCAAATAATATTTTAGTTTTGTAATTTTTATTTTTATTTTATGTTTGTTTAATAGTTAGAATAATAATTTAAGGGTTTAGTAATTAATTTTTTTTGTATTTAGGAGTGAAGACTTAAAATTTAAAATTTATGATATGATTTAGGTTTTATAATTAGATATGATGCTAATTCCCTAATTATATACCCTAACTCTCCAATACCCCAAACCCTAAATTTATTTTAAAAATAATTAGAAAATATATATTGCATGCCTAAACCCTATACATATACCCAATACCCTAACCCTATACCCTATACCCTATACCCTATACCCTAATTCTCCAATACCCTAAACCCTATACACATACCTTAACCTAACCCTCCAATACCTAAACCTTAAATCAAATGTTTTTAATAATTTTTTGTACTTAATATATTATTATATGAAACAATAAATTGTATTACAAATAAATATAAAAATATATTACAAATCCTAAACTTTTGTTGTCCAATACGCTAACCCTAAACTTCCAATACCCTAAATTCTAAATCAAATACTTGTGAGGGTTCAAATTTAATATTAGTTGAAATTTTGTTTTTTTATAGATTATATTATTAAACCCTATATATACCCTAAACTAAAACTAACACTAAAAATTGTTTGTTTATAGCTTTTATTTACATAAAAATTATTTGTTTAATTTGGTATTCAATTCATTTGTTTCATCTAGTATTTATAATAAATAAAGAAAATTATTAACAAAAATAAAGACGTTACATTACCATAGATATAAACTACATAATCAATTCAAGTTTACAAAAGCTAATGGTAAATAATCTAGGAAGGTTTATCTTGTAATCTTCTCCTCCATAGTTTCTAATGGAGATCTCCACAGCTTTCTTGTAATCATCTAATGGGTCTGAAACAATTGCACCAACAAGCTCCGAATGGTTTTTAATATATAAACTCAATTAATCATATATGGTTCTACATGAAGGAGAACTGCAAAAAATTGTCATAGAAATCATAGTTATCATATATGGAGCATGAATGAGAGCTGCAAAAAGTTAAGTGACTAGCACATGGATAGGAATTAAAGATCAAGAGTGTTACATGTTCGCAGCTTTGTTGTGTTCAACGAGTCCCCATCATGTAAGGCTACCTATTTTGTGAAACCTGACATTCCTATGAGTTGAGAATCTCGAACGTCCCTGTAAAACTCACTAGGAACGATGGGTTGTTTCAGAAACCGAAGGAAATCAGACAAGACTATCAGTTTGGAGACTCTAAAACCAGGATACACAGCTTACATTGACACCAGCTACTATAGCAATTTTCTTCATTGCCTCTCCGTATTTTTCCAATGGATCCCATGTAACTAGTTTTTCCAGGAATTTGAAGCATCCATTAGCAATGGTGGTATTTAGTATTTTTACCTTTAACCATAATAAAAGCAAAAGAATCTACCTGAGCCACTTTGATCAGGAGCCAGATGAGGAAGAGCAATATCCTACATCAAAAAGACAACACCAAAACGCATGAGCCAACATGTTTCTTTGCACTCTAGAGAAACAAAAAGCATCAGAAACGAGATGATAACCTGAGCTCACTGATATATCATGGTTTTTACTAGTTTTAGACCATGATATAAGTGTGTTTTAGAGTCTTTTTGTGTTCTTTTAGAGTCTATTACAGGTATAATCAGGTTTGGAGCAGAATTGGAGATATTGGAGCTTTTTGGAGATTTTTGGAGTGTTTGGCCGAGAGCTTGAGCTCACTGTCCAGAAAACAGGATTGCATCGACTGACACACATTGTGCATCGGTCGACACACAAGCGAGATGGGCCAGACTCGGCGGTTTAATGAAGAATGAAGATATTACACTTTGGCCCAGAAGTTTCCAGTATTTACAAAGAAGCCCCAGCCGAGAATTAGCCTATATAATTAGGATTTTGGTGTTTTATTTAGATACGCTTTCATACGCTTACACAATCTATCATAATTAAGAGCAGAGAGTTTTTAGTGCTTTTGGGGCTGATCTGATCCTGTACTACACCTTTATTTTGGAGAAGATTTCGAACCCCTTTACTTATTTAGTCTCTTTTATGATATCTAATTATTCATTGATTATGTTTTCATTATCTATGTCTGAGTAGATTCATAGTTAGGTTTAGGGTTTCTCATTAAGGATTTCATGATTTGCTAGACTTGTTTAATTCAGTTAAGGATTCACATGAATAGAATGTTCTTCGATCTAAATTGTGTTTAATGCTAGTTCTAACCTGATCACTTAGAATCTAGATCTTAGGTTTCTAAATACGACACGAAAGTGTGGTTTAGAATCTGAACTATTTAGGTTGAGAAATTAAACTTCTCGCAAAGGAATTTGGTTTAGTTTAATTGTGAACATATCGAACTTGAAATTAATGCTGGTTTAATCTGTTAGTAATTGCAAAGGAATTTGGATTGTTGCACTTAGACTTAGAGAATTCTCGCAACGACAGTTGGTTAATTCAATATCCGTGATTTGAGTTCTAGAACTGTGTTTAATTAGATCCTGACTGAATAATTTGTCTGCTTGTCTGATTTCCTGAGAACGCCCTAGACTTAGCGCCTTTAATTAACTGTTTTCACAACCGATAATCTTGCTACTTGTTTACTTTCTCGCACTGCTATTTAGTTTACTTCACATTGCTTTCTTCTTAGTTTAAATCTCTATAGTTCTTAATCTATCGAAACCGGAGTCTCTGTGGATTCGATACCTTATATACTACGATTGCATAACTGTGCACTTGCAGTAGAATATGATTAATTCTTGACCTATCAAGTTTTTGGCGCCGTTGCCGGGGACTCTTAGAGTCTTCGATAGGATCGAACTTAGGGTTTTGACTAGGATTTTTTTTTTTAGTTACTAATTTTTCTCTGTTTTCTCTCTGTCGCAGGTACCGATTTCGCATAGCGTCGATTGTTGCACCTTTGTGTCGATCGTCACTAGGCGATTCTGAGATTGAATCGATCGTTGCACTGATAGCATCGACCGTTGCTTGACGATTACAGACAGTTTATACAGACGCGTGAAACTAGAAGTAATTAGAACTTGAACCTCGTTAATCTCGGACTTGAAGAACTTGGACGACTAGAGAGGACTAACAGAAGAGAAAGAAGAGCAAGGATGGTACGTGAGCGTTTGATCCTGATACAAGATGCTAACGGTATCCTGAGGGACCGAGATAACAATCCTCACAATGCTGCTGGGCAGAGGATTGATGCTGAGGGACGTGTGATCCCTGAGATTAAGGAACCTGAACCACAGCCGCAGGCGCAAGGCCAAGGACAGAACCAAGGTAGACAGATGATTGTCCATGAGAGGACTTTAGCTGACTACAACAGACCGGATGAGTTTCATGCAAACCGGTCAGCTCAAGTGATCCCTGGTTTTGAGAGGAATGATTTTGAGATCAAAACCATCTACTACTCGCTGATGAGACAGAATGCTTTCCATGGTTACCGAACGGAGCAGCCTATGGATCACATTGATCAGTTTGAGGATATAATCACTGGCATGAAGTATGATGGAGTTTGCCAGGATTATCTGTTTCTTAAGCTCTTTCCGCACAGTCTCGCTGGAGACGCTGCTGCGTGGCTGAAGCAACTGCCACCTGGGCAGTTTGCTACTTGGGATGCCCTGAAGAGTGAGTTTCTGAGACACTTCTACGATGATGCGCGCTCAGATCAGTCCAGACAGGACATTCTGACATTCTCCCAAGGCCCTGTGGATCCTTTAAAAGCTGTCTGGATGAGATTCAAGAAGTACCAGCGTGACTGCCCACACCATGGATTCACTGAGGTCACATTGCTAGGTATCTTCTTCAGAGGCATAGATCTTCCATATCAGTCTGCACTGGATAACTCCAGCAATGCAAATTTCAACACCAGGACTCCTGAACAAGCTAAGCAGTTGATTGAGAACTTAGCAAGCAGCAACAGTTGCAAGACTACTGATTAGAGGAGAAAGAAATCTGGTGGGAATGTAGAGAATTTGGAGATTGCTGATATTAGATCTAAGCTGGACACAGTTTGTAATCTCCTAGCTGGTAAGAGAGCTGTCCACTTTGCCCAAGATGTTGAGGTAATTCAGACTGAGGAGGACACTCAGGAAGAAGATGTGAATTACATAGGAGGATCTGGATTCCAAGGTAATAGATTTGGTAATCAGCAGGGAAACAGGTTCTTCAATGGAGGACAGAAGAGTGCTTTCAATCAGAACTCCTCTGGCTTTGGACAGACTAGTGGTTTTCAGAAACCTTTTGGACAAGGTAATCAGAGAACCTATGGATCATCTTCTTACCAAGCGCCTCCTGTAGCTACTGCTCATGAGAGTAATTTAGAGGCAATGATGGAACAGCTGCTGGAAAGTCAGACCAAGATTGTTGTGGACTGCAATAAGAAGTTGGATGCTGTCTATGAGGATCTCAATGGGAAGTTTGAGTCTCTGAACACTCATGTGAAGCAGTTGGATACTCAGATGAGTCAGATTTCTAGTTCTGTTAAGGGAAAAGGAGTAGCAGACACTCATATTAAGGCCTGGTCGGTATACATTGATGATGGATCACACCTAGGTGAAGGATTTGAGCTAAGCACAACTGAGTTAGTGGAAGAGGCTGAATTTTCGGATTTTGAGGAAAATCTCTCTGGTAGAAACTGTGAAAACAGTGTTGCAACGATCGATGCACCCTTAGCATCGGTCGTTGCAGGTCGTGAACAGACAGACTCGCAGGATTCTGAAGGCATTGATGCAGATTCAGAGCTTGATCGCTTATTCCTTGGAGTATCTGAGATTACTCAGCAGGAGATTTATGCACAATCCATTAGATTGTATCCCTCAGTGTCTGAAGTAATTAAGCAAGAGATTGAAGAGCTTAAGCAGCTGGAAGAGATTGGTGAAGAGTTGGAAGAAATTCCATCATCTGATGATCCACCTTATCACCCATGTGTGCAGAGGTACTTGAATAAGATGTTTCCTTTGGATGAAGAGCTGAAAGACTGGGTGATTGTGGTCCCTCAACAGATAAGTGATGTGCTGTTAACCAAGGTTCCCAAGAAGCTACCTGATCCTGGGATTTTTGTGCTAAGTTGTTCTATCTTTGAGGATAGTTTTAGGCGTTCTCTGTGCGATCTGGGAGCTGCTGGAAGTCTCATGCCATACTCTGTGGCAGAGAAGCTGGGTATGATGGATTTTAGACCCACTAGGACCTCTCTTGTCCTAGCTGATCAATCTATAAGGGTTCCAGAAGGACTCCTTGAGGACATCCCGGTGAGAGTTGGAAACTACTTAGTTCCAACAGATTTCTTAGTGCTGAAGTATGACAGTGATCCTGATGATGCGTTGATACTTGGGAGACCGTTCTTGGCTACAGCTGGAGCAGTAATAGATGTTAGGCACAGTCTGATTGATCTCCACCTGGGAGATGAGCCGCTACATTTTGAGATGGATAAGCTGCGCAAGCCACTGATAGATGGGCAGACCTTCACCATTATGGATGGAGATAAAGAGCAGTCAAGTCACACTATGGTTTTGGATCCTGCAGAACAGTTTACTCCTTCTTTTCTTGGACGAGTTCATTCTGATACAGCCTACTCTCCGCCTTGGATGAGGAGACTTGAACAGAGACAATCAAAGTCTCTGTCAGGATCTCAAGGTGCATGATTCTTGTTCGTCCGGTCAAGCTAATGACCTTAAACAAGCTCTGAGTGGGAGGCAACCCACTGTTAGGTTTAAGTGTTTTTCTTTTTGATTTTTGTTGTTTTTCTTAGGAACTAACGTTTTGTTTTTGTTTTTGTTAAGTTTTAGATGCAGAACTCGAGTCTGTAGATGTGTGACGATCGTTGCTTCATTGTAACGGTCGTTGCAGGGTGATTACGACTGTTAGATGGGATCGCATTGTGACGATCATTGTGGTCCTGTGCAACGGTCGTTGGAATTGGTTCAATTGCAAAATTAAGGTATGTGCGCTAAACCGGAATCAATTTGGTTCAACCAGCAACGATCGTTGCTCATCTGCAACGATCGTTGCTCATCTGCAACGGTCGTTGCACCCACGATTGAGGTAAGTTGCCTTAAACCCTTTTCTCCTCTCTTCTTCTCCACTCTCGCCGTCCGTACAACCGAGAATCTCCACTCCTAAATCTATCAATTCTTAATCATTTCTTGTGATTCATAATACCACTTGTTTTAACATCCCCTATCTATTTCTATAACCCGTTTGCAAAGATTCCAAGGTATGAGCTCTCATTTTCATGATTTTCGGAATTGATTTTAGGGTTTAGAAATTAGGGATTTTTAGCTGGAAATTGATGATTCTGTGCTGATATAAATTTGATTTAGGTGGTTTAGTGATGGGTTCTTGTTGATTTTGTGGCTCTTGAACGAATTTAGAACGATTTTAGGGATTTTGTTGTCGGCTGAAATCGCCTTGCAACGGTCGTTGCACTCGTGCAACGGTCGTTGCTTTGCGATTTTAGGGATTTGTTCGATAATGCGAAATCGCCTTGCAACGATCGATGCACTTGTGCAACGGTCGTTGCTTCGCGATTTCACAGAGAGATTGCCGAGACTTATATTGTTTAAATTTTTCTTGAATGCAGATGGCAACTCGCAGACAACCCCGTAAACGCAGAGCCACCGCCTCAGCTACTACCTTACATCACGCTCCACCCCCAGAGTGGTTCCACCGAGAATCACCGCCTCCCGAGCCTTACGTGAGAGTTGGACATGTAATAGCATTGCCTTGGCCCCGAGCTGATAAGACAGAGATCCCGTCAGGCAGAGAGTGGCCAAATGATATTGCTGAGTTCCTCAAGACAGCTGAGTTTACAGAGAGACTACTGCTTGATCACTGGGACGATTATGACACGTTGTTGTACAACGGTTGGTGCGGCATGACGCTTAAACCAACCAAGTTTGCAGACTTCTCTACTTGCAAGAGTCTGGGCATTGCTGATCAGGTTCTTGAGCTATGTAAGGGCATTGGTCTAGGGACAATGCCTATGCAGCCTTACGACTTGTACCCGGAGTTAGTGAGACAGCTGCTAGCCACTTGCAGAGTGGTTTACCCGGACCTAGATAGCAGGACTGCTTCAGGAGGTATTTTTACCTTCATGTGCTTAGGAGCCAGATATCGGATTCCTCTTCTTGATATCTGCAGGATCTATGGATTCAGTACTGAGCCTAGACGTATTGGCATGAGTCTTGAGTGGGATGTGGCTGAGGCTCAGTCTTTCTGGGAGTATATCGGCAATGGTCGGTATAACTCGAGGCAGACACCGGTGAAACAGGTTAGGCATCCGGTTCTGAGATATGTTTTGCGCATTTTAGGATGGACTCTGTTGTGCAAGTATGAAGCCAACAAGATGCGCAAGCTTGAGATGGAGATGCTATTTATTGGGCTGCGAGATCAGTTTGAGGGGACTCAGGTGAGAGATCCGACTAAGGGAGTCAACCTGGGAGCTGTCTTCACGCAGCACTTGTGCGACCTGCAGACAAAGCCATTTGATGGCGTGGACACCAAGACAGTAGGGAGTGTTCTTACTCCTATCTTCATGCACTGCAGGATTCCCTTACAGGGTACAGAGTGTAACACTGCCAAGGAGTTCTTAGATATCAGCCATCTGCAGAGCGCTACATGGCTCAAGGAGGGGCGTGTATGGGTTTACTACGACCCTGCCTCTGCGAAGCATGGTATTGATCTTCCTGCTGCAGCTCATACACGGATAGATATGCTGGATGCATTGACATTCCGACCACCTCCGAGGGACCGGCGCAGCGTACCTTCTATGGCTCATCCGCAGGGAGATCCTTCTACGAGAGCTTCATCTTCCTATGCATCTCCTGCTCCTGCGCCTGCTGCTGCCCCTGTTGACGACATTGGCCCTTTTCCTGTCCCTGCAGTCCCCTTAGGAGAGATGTCTGAGGCTGAGTGGAGAGAGCGTAATGATGGGATACTGAAGACCATTTAGGAGTGGATGCGTGGCTGCACTTGTAGGAGACAGCCACAGGTTCATCAGCGTCCCTGCCAGTCGACGTAGAGAGCGTTCTCCTGAGGATTCTCGCGGTACTGATCCATATGCCGGGATAGATGATGATAGCGAGTGAGAGTAGTCTCCATTTTTAGACATTCGGTTCTGTATTCTGTTATCTTTCCCTTTTCTTTTGCACTTTTTCTTTTGCTTTTCTTAGGATGTTATTGTTTATGGATGTTATGCTTGATTAGATAAATCAGTTGCTTTGATTTTATTCTGTTTTGAGTGTTTTTCAGCTGCAGGTTCGAAATCTGACAATATCCAACGGACTAACCTGCTAACTTGCTGACTGATACGATATACGCAGTGTGTCGATCGTCACAACACAAAAAATCGCCTAGCAACGGTCGATGCACCTAGTGCAACGATCGATGCATGAGCGACAGAGGTAAAAATCAGACAGAACTCAACACGTCCATTAACATATTTTTCTTTCTTTTTACCAATCCTTCGCTTGACACTACTGGGGACAGTTGAAGGAATGTTTAGTCAATCCTGATTCAATTCTCAGATTCAGATTAACCTAAACATGCTGATCTAGGTTCTCTTGAATAGAAACAATGATAGATCTCACCTTATACCTGTTTGCAGCGGAAAGAGATGGTATGTCAGAGATCAGAGAGCCACCGAGAGATAACTCCTCCAGAGGTTCACACACGCACACCAATCAGGAAGAAGGCTGCTAGGCCACTAGGGGAACTCGGCGCAGAGGGAGAGAGAGTTTTCGGCTAGGGCTTATTATTTCGACCTGAACTCGTCTTGAGTTTATAAAACTCGTTCAGTTCGTTTTGGGCCATTTGGCCCAAAGGCCAATTAACTCCGAGGCGTTCGCGCACTGTGTCGATCGACACTCCTTGTGTATCGATCGACACACAGTGGCCAAACCCTTTTATTCTCTCTAAGTACAGTAAATGCCTAGCACTTTTACCGTACTTCTGCTAAAACCGTTCCTACACATTTTCCTGTTAGCTTAGGCGTGTGACCCATATGGGATCATATAATAGAGGCAATAAGTCCAAGACTTATAGATCATGAGCGGACTCTAGCAAGCCATCATGACCCCCAGTATTATATGACTTATGTCTGATCATTGACATACTCTTACTTTCTAGAGACAGTACCGAGATTACTGGACACAATTCCAACAATCTCCCACTTGTACTGGAATCTCTGTATTCATAATCCTTTTGTCACAATATCTCGATTAGTCATAAGGCAAGATTGGTGTCATCCTTATAAAGCCTAATCTTGTTCATCGGACTCTGATTTGATACTGACAATCCAAACGACTCGGGACAGTCCGTTTGAGCATGGCCATGCATTTTCCAGTATTCAAATCTCCGATTGGCCTAGAGATATTCACTCCATTTATATTGGAGGGACAAATCCCGTCTTGTTCCATCACTGTAAACTACTCATTTCATAATGTACCCAAACAAGGTCCTTATAACTATCGCAGAACGACAGCGTTAGACAATGATCAAAGTGCATCAGTCCATGTGCAGTCACATGCATGCGAACTCAGGTCTAAGGACTATACTCTATAGTCGTAGTAAGAATCTCTTATGACACAGATATAAATATCCTGAAGAGTTCTTATAAGCGGGTCTTGTCCGGTCGTATGTTCCCCAACATACACCTATGTACTGACTTTGATGCCGCGCATCTATGACACACTGAGACTTTGTCATAAGTCACGTACCAATCCAGTCTCACACGGTTGTTGGTGTTCCAATTTCAACAACCTTCGACTAGGGACATAATGATATAAGTCATTTATCAAATATAGGGTCTCATGATCAAGCTAAATGACTTTGATAACTCAAGATCAAGTCATTTACTTCGATGACCTATAAAATGGTTTATATCACTTTGGAACGATTATTTCATCACAGTTAAAATAATCTTGAAATAATAATTTCATTAAACATCTTAAATGTTATTTCAAGAACATATCCAATAACTAAATAAAGCCCTTTAATAACTCCCACTGAAATTAAGACTACATCTTAATTTCACTTATCCTACAGCAACAGTCCGCGACTCGTGCTTAGGCCTAAGGAGTGGCTTCGTTAATAGATTAGCAACGTTCTCATTCGTTGAAACTTGCTGATCTACTTAACATCTCTGTCATTTATCTCACGGAATAGGTTATACCTATCCTCAAGGTGTTTGGACCTCTGATGTGCAGCTAGTCTCATCTATGCTGGAAATCACATCAAGTTCAGTGACGAACTCTTCTTTCCAAACAACCTCTTTCGCCACTTCCCAAGTTGCGAAATGTTCAGCTTAAGTCATGGAGTCAGCAACAGTGCCTTGCACCGCCAGATAGACACAAGATATAACCGGACTGTGATCGGAAATCATCTTTGTCTATTGGAAACTTGCCTTTCAGACTCTATCGACTTGTAGCACTTCACTTTCTCCTTTACCTAAAGAACTTATCCTTAGTATTCCTCAAATACTTTAGGATATTCTTTACGGCAATCCAGTGATTCTTTGCTGGATTTGACTGGTCTTTACTTGTCTTGCTTAACATTAAAGCAATATCAAAACAAGTACGTGTCATGGCATACATGATAGATCCAATTGCCGTCGCATATGGAATCCTATCCATGCTTTCAAGCTCAGCAGTTATCGTAGGACACTGCTTCTTGCTTGACGTATTGCCATGTGACATTGGCATAAAACCCTTCTTCGAATGCTGATTAGGTGCAGGACTTTGTCAATTTAAGAATCTTGACTTTGTCCTACCAGCTCTTTTGGATCTCTATCTTTAGATCCAAAATCCAAGAACATACGTGGCTTTACTCATGTCAATCATTAGAACCAACTCCCAAGCCAGTCCTTTACTGACTGCAGCATTGGGACGTCATTTTCGAGAATCAGTATGTCATCGACATACAATATGAGAAATGCAATATCGCTCCCACCAATCTATTAGTAAACACATAGTTCCGCTTCGTTCCTGTTTAAGTCAAAACCTTGACTACTTCAACAGAACGAAGATTCCAACTCCGATATGTTTGCTTCCATCCATGAATGGATCGATGAAGCTAACTTACATAAAATGTAATTTTTCGGAGTCCGGGCTCACTTTCGCTTCTTTGAATTTCGCAGATTCGTCGCTTTCAATGATCATCAGATCATGCGAACTTTCAATGATTATCAGGTTCAACTAATGACGAGAAATCACTCTCGGATTAGTAACTGATTCATTCATATCTGCGAACTTCAGGCTCCACAGGTGTAGATTCTACAGAAATCTGTAAATCCTTCCGCTGCTCTCCCTCAATAGGTAAAGCAGCCTCCTGTATTTCTCGAATTTCTTCGAGTTATACTTTTACTCCCACTGTTCTTCTTGGAACTTCAGGCTCCACAGGTGTAGATTCTACAGAAATCTGTAAATCCTTCCGCTGCTCTCCCTCAATAGGTAAAGCAGCCTCCTGTATTTCTCGAATTTCTTCGAGTTATACTTTTACTCCCACTGTTCTTCTTGGAAAATAACTTCCCTTCTTAGAAAACAGAATGGACGTAAAAGTAACAAGCCTTGGTTTCCTTCGGACAAGGCTCCACAGGTGTAGATTCTACAGAAATCTGTAAATCCTTCCGCTGCTCTCCCTCAATAGGTAAAGCAGCCTCCTGTATTTCTCGAATTTCTTCGAGTTATACTTTTACTCCCACTGTTCTTCTTGGAAAATAACTTCCTTTCTTAGAAAACAGAATGGACGTAAAAGTAACAAGCCTTGGTTTCCTTCGGACAACCAGCGAAGTAGTACAACTACAAATACTCAGTAAAGACGAATTTGGATCGATTCCAATCCACATTTACGTGGTGTCTTTCAACTGATATTTGTGGAACTATTTCAGCGTAAACTTAGATATTTTAGAGCGTTATTCTTAAATAATATCATGGAAGATTCATGTGACTCATCTTTAATCATTTCTAATAAGATCTGATTCTTTCTCACAGAAACACCTTCAGGTTTTTAGGAGAAATGAGCTGTGAAACGATTTCACACTTATTAAGATGATCACACAATCAATGACTTAAGTATTCTCACTCGTGATTTAATCCAGAGTCTTAATACTTTTGTCATTCAGATCCTATACTTCATTCTGGAACTCTTTCGACCATGTCAAAGAATTCCGACTTGTGTCTCATCAAATGAACACAGTCACACTCACTGAAGTAATCAGTAGAGACAATGAAGTACAGGAGATTTTCTCTGGCATTACTGCTCATTGGGCCACATACATGAGTATGTTCCAGGTCCAATAAGCCTTTGGGCCTTTCTCTAGCTCGGCTAAGATAGGCCCTTTACCTTTTGGTCTAGTAAACAGAATTCAAGTCTCATAAGATATTTTATCAAATGAGCCCAATAGTCCATGACTATGGGATTTCTGAATCCGACTTACTCTATGTGACCAAGACTTTTATGCCAAGGAAAATCAGGTTTAATTCATCAGATTTAAACCAATTCGGTATTTATGTTACATTTAGGCACTCTTTGGTTTATGATATAAAACCCATTCCATGAATAGGGTGCTACAATTAATATTTCATTAAGATCAAAAGAACAAAACTTGTCTTTTATCAAAATGAAAAACATTCAAATTCTTACAAGAAAATGAAAGACAACTCTGCTTAAAGCAGGTACATTGTAGCAATTACTTAATACAAAACCAAGCCCAAAAGGGATCTATAAGTGAAAACCCTACGGCTGAGGCAGCATCCCAAGCTCCTTCCAGACATGTAGTTTCACTTGCCCTTCCTTCAAAGTTCTACTGTTGCCCAGGCTCTGCATATTATAACAAATATCAGTGCCACAACTAGTATCCAATACCTATAAGGTAGAACTTGAAGTAATAACATGAATACCTGAGGAAGTAGTTGCATACATCAACTTCAACTCCTCATCATCTTCCATGAATTTAATGCAATCTCTCTTCCAATGCCCTGTCTCCTTACAGTAGCAGCACTTACCAACGTAAGAGGTATCTGACTCGGGCTCAGAAGACACACGCTTGCCATGATTCAAAATCTGGACAACTTTGTCTTCACCCTTGTCAGCATTAGGTTTAGTAAACCTACCCTTCTCATTCATGAGATTGTACAGGGTACTCTTCACGTTTGGCTCAACTGTCTTGAGCATATCATGCAGTTCAGTCAGCGTCTTCGTTAAGCCTTTCTTGATATAGTTCCTTCTGAACTTATCATAGCTTGACGGCAGTGACTGCAGAATGATCTCAGTTGCCAATTCTTGGCTAACTGGATAATCCAGTTTCCTCAGGTTATCAATGTAACCCATCATTTTACTGACATGAGGACTCACTGGATGATCATTTGGTAGCTTGCAGCTAGTGAGAGACTTAACCAACTGGTATCTCTCCACTCTTACCTGCTCCTGAAATTTCAATTTCAGGCTGCTGATCATCTCTATTGGCGACTCCATGTTCTCATATTGCTTCCGCAAATCTGAGTCCATGGTAGCCAACATCAGACCACGCACATCTACCGCTTCATTATAATGCTTATTCCAAGCATCATATACTGCATGAGAAGCATTGGACCCGATCCTCACGGGGAGATCTCTCTCAAGGACATAGTCCTTTCTCTCCTGTCTGAGGACTAGCCTCAGGTTCCGCGACCAAGTCAAGAAATTTGATCCGTTCAGCTTGTCCATCTTAAGGACAGACCGGATCGAGAAAGTGTTTTGATTGTTTGTGCTAGTCATAACTGAAAATTAAGATAAAAGGATTTTAGTTAATATGTTCTATATGATTAATCTCGTATTAAAATTTAATATGATTAATCACGCATTATATTCAATAACATCAGTTACCCTCAATAGAATATAATGATTCCAAGATCCACATATAACTAGGATTAAAGTGGGCCACTGGCCGTCACCCAACCTTAGCTTATATCGGTAAGCCCTATATCGGCTAATTATATCCGTGATATAACTCTTGGTTGTGAATCTGGGCCCGAGGCCCAATCCACTCTGATGTCTCAAGGCCCGGGACTCCCGATGGCCTAGTCAAGAAAACCAGACTATACAGTCATGTAATCATTAATGTCTGGGACTCCCAATGACATTTATGAATCACAAACCGTCTTATCCACGCAAAAGTAGACACCCTCACACTGTAAGGCCATGAATACAATTGAATGGGCTTCGACAGCTGACATAGACTGGACAAGACATCCAACGCTTGATATTATTTGAGGTTCGTAGGTTTATTGAAATTTCATTCCCAAAATAGAAGATTACTATTTCGGGAAACTTTCCATTTTAGGAAACCTACTATTTTGGAAACTTTCTAAAATTGGAAACTTTCTAACTTTAGAAATTTCTTAAAATCCAAAACCCGCAAATCTAGAAACTTCTATTTTTAAGAAACTTTCTAATTTCAAAATTTCGGAAACTTTAATTTAAAATCGACTTTATAATTTTATAAAATAAATTTTAAATTAATCTGAAGAAAGACTCAAATAATTGGCCCAATTGTTTTAACTTCTTGGCCCGAGGCCCAAGAATTGGTCCATGTCCAAGACATGACCCAATTGTCCAATTAAATGACATAACCGGTCTGGTTCATTAAAATTGGTCTAACCAAATTTTAATTACTACGACGACCACAATTGTCAACCGGTTATTTACTAAACCGGATTTTCTCAATTTATTTGGTACAACCAAATCAAATTAGAAAATCCTGGTTTAGGCACAAAATCCAATAATTCTTTCGACATTGGATTTCTTGTCCCGGTTTAACCAGACTTAATAAAATTATTAAATCTGTTTATTAAACCAGGACGAATTAATTTTAATCAAAATATTAAACCAAGCCTTAAACCAACCATGTCGATCGATGAACCAACCGTGTCGATCGATCCATCAACCGCATCGGTCGATGCTCTTAGCATCGATCCTGCATCGATCGTGCATCGATCCTGTATCGATCGATGCTCTCACGCATGCACGGAACCGAGCCAAAACCCTAACCGTGTCGATCGATACACCAACCGCATCGGTCGATGCACTAACATCGAACCTGCATCGATCCTGCATCGATCGATGCTTTCACGCGTTAACAGGGTTAGCCGATAGACTGTATCGACCGATCCATGCGATCGTATCGATCGATCCATGCGATCGCAGTCGACACTGACTTTTGAAAATCGCATTCTACCAAATCAATATAGCTTGGTTTCTGCGATTTTAAGTGTGTTTAGGTTTCAATTCCTTGTTGCTTAAGTGATTTCTCTTATCAGTAGTTGATTCAAAACACTTTTAAACAAGAAAAACAATCCTAAACTTGAATCTTAAACAAGAAAAACCAGAACCTGGCTCTGATACCACTGAAGTAATGTTTAGTCAATCCTGATTCAATTCTCAGATTCAGATTAACCTAAACATGCTGATCTAGGTTCTCTTGAATAGAAACAATGATAGATCTCACCTTATACCTGTTTGCAGCGGAAAGAGATGGTATGTCAGAGATCAGAGATCCACCGAGAGATAACTCCTCCAGAGGTTCACACACGCACACCAATCAGGAAGAAGGCTGCTAGGCCACTAGGGGAACTCGGCGCAGAGGGAGAGAGAGTTTTCGGCTAGGGCTTATTATTTCGACCTGAACTCGTCTTGAGTTTATAAAACTCGTTCAGTTCGTTTTGGGCCATTTGGCCCAAAGGCCAATTAACTCCGAGGCGTTCGCGCACTGTGTCGATCGACACTCCTTGTGTATCGATCGACACACAGTGGCCAAACCCTTTTATTCTCTCTAAGTACAGTAAATGCCTAGCACTTTTACCGTACTTCTGCTAAAACCGTTCCTACACATTTTCCTGTTAGCTTAGGCGTGTGACCCATATGGGATCATATAATAGAGGCAATAAGTCCAAGACTTATAGATCATGAGCGGACTCTAGCAAGCCATCATGACCCCCAGTATTATATGACTTATGTCTGATCATTGACATACTCTTACTTTCTAGAGACAGTACCGAGATTACTGGACACAATTCCAACAACAGTGTGTCTTAAGTGTGGGGGAGGTGCTACTGACTCCTGTTTTCTGTTTTCTTAAGAGTCAGTCAGTTTTTCAAATTTTGTTTTATTGAGTCAAAATAGTTTAAGTAAGAAACAATGATTTTTTGAGAAGATTTATAACACTTGCAGGAACTTAAGTAACCATTGGGATGAAGTTGCAGGATCTATCTATGACTATTAGAAAACCCCATCACAGATCAACCTACTGAGGACACCCACATCACTTCAGGTATCAGAGGATCCTTTTACTGACTTCAAACTTAATACTGACTTAGATTTCTCACCTAAGGGCTTGGTATACTTTGTGTCGGATTCCCTTGTTAGTTCTGACACAGCCTGTAAACCTGTCCTATTTGGTTCCCTTCTCCCCTTCCATAAAAAAAAGATAATAAACTGAGGATGAGTTAGTAACTCCGAAGTGGTCATGGGAGTGGTAGCTAAAACTTTCATATCCTGTGCATCCATGGAATGTGTCCAAAGTACACCCCTTAACAGGAAGAGCACTGATAAAAAAAATAAAATGATACCCAATGGGGAAAAATCAGAATGCTAAGGAAGGGAAAAGAGAAGAAAGGGACTAGAGAAATATAGTATGGTGGTCTAGAGCTGATAAGGTAAGAGTCCATGTGCCTTTGATCGATACTCCTTAGGTGAGACCGCACTTAAATACTTGCAGAAGTCAGTAGGGAGAATTTGAATGCGTGAATGTGATTGTGGAGTTTACTTAGGACAGTTTCTAAGTGTGGGGGAAGTATATGTTGGTCTTGATATCTTGTGATTGATTCTTTCAGTGGATTACTAAGGGGAATCTGAGTGTTGTTGTTTCTAGGATGAAAAGAGTTTCTGAAGAGTTTTCAAACCTCTTCACCATGTTTTAGTTCTCTGTTTTGCTTGAGGGCAAGCAAAGGCTAAGTGTGGGGGAGTTGATATATCATGGTTTTTACTAGTTTTAGACCATGATATAAGTGTGTTTTAGAGTCTTTTGTGTTCTTTTAGAGTCTATTACATGTATAATCAGATTTGGAGCAGAATTGGAGATATTGGAGCTTTTTGGAGATTTTTGGAGTGTTTGGCCGAGAGCTTGAGCTCACTGTCCAGAAAACAGGATTGCATCGACCGACACACATTGTGCATCGGTCGACACACAAGCGAGATGGGCCAGACTCGGCGGTTTAATGAAGAATGAAGATATTACACTTTGGCCCAGAAGTTTCCAGTATTTACAAAGAAGCCCCAGCCGAGAATTAGCCTATATAATTAGGATTTTGGTGTTTTATTTAGATACGCTTTCATACGCTTACACAATCTATCATAATTAAGAGCAGAGAGTTTTTTAGAGCTTTTGGGGCTGATCTGATCTTGTACTACACCTTTATTTTGGAGAAGATTTCGAACCCCTTTACTTATTTAATCTCTTTTATGATATCTAATTATTCATTGATTATGTTTTCATTATCTATGTCTGAGTAGATTCATAGTTAGGTTTAGAGTTTCTCATTAAGGATATCATGACTTGCTAGACTTGTTTAATTCAGTTAAGGATTCACATGAATAGAATGTTCTTCGATCTAAATTGTGTTTAATGCTAGTTCTAACCTGATCACTTAGAATCTAGATCTTAGGTTGCTAAATACGACACGAAAGTGTGGTTTAGAATCTGAACTATTTAGGTTGAGCAATTAAACTTCTCGCAAAGGAATTTGGTTTAGTTTAATTGTGAACATATCGAACTTGAAATTAATGCTGGTTTAATCTGTTAGTAATTGCAAAGGAATTTGGATTGCTGCACTTAGACTTAGAGAATTCTCGCAACGACAGTTGGTTAATTCTATATCCGTGATTTGAGTTCTAGAACTGTGTTTAATTAGATCCTGGCTGAATAATTTGTCTGCTTGTCTGATTTCCTGAGAACGCCCTAGACTTAGCGCCTTTAATTAACTGTTTTCACAACCGATAATCTTGCTACTTGTTTACTTTCTCGCACTGCTATTTAGTTTACTTCACATTGCTTTCTTCTTAGTTTAAATCTCTATAGTTCTTAATCTATCGAAACCGGAGTCTCTGTGGATTCGATACCTTATATACTACGATTGCATAACTGTGCACTTGCAGTAGAATAGGATTAATTCTTGACCTATCACTCACTACGCCACAAGAGTGCTCTCAGAAGCTTCCTTCCTCTCAGCAACGTATCTGTGATAGCCTCCCTTCATTTTGAGGTAGAAAATTTTGGACTCAGCCAAGGCTGCAGCAGGTATGAGGTGAGAGTCAAGAAGGTTCAAGATGCAGTCGCCGATCTTGCTAAGCTCAGTCTAAAACTTGCATCTATAGTCCTTGAGGATTGAAACGTGATCACTGTGGCCCATGCTTTCTTCCTTCTTATCAATGGAAGTGATGATCCTCTAAGAAGCCCTCCTAGCACCAAAAAAATATCATTTCAAAGCAGCGGTGATGAGATTGAGATACAAACTATAATCTCCATAAATTAACTAGTTATTGTCAACTAAAAGGGTAATGAATTTGAATGCACTAAGATTCATACAACGAATGTGAAATCATTAAACAATCTAGATTTGAGCAGAGAAAGTTGTATTTATTCTTAACACTTCTAAATCACTTTTCCAATTCCAAAAGCTCCAAATAGTTTATACCGAACAAAAATAACTGGAAATGTACTACTACTAATAATTTCCTAAGACACCAATTTCCAAATTAATTAGTAGAATCGCTTCCGTGGAAGCCCTGTTGATTTGATGTATCTATGAAGATAACAATAACAATCAGCAAGATGAACACAACATCATCTTACGAATTACAATTAGACCTATTAATAGAAATAATGGCTGAGAAGTGTCGACAAATAGAAATCGAGATGCAATGGCTTCATAGATACATCATCTTACGAATTACAATTAGGTTAATATTTTGGTGCGCGAAGTGAAACAATAAGAAGAGAGGAACAATAAATTACCCATTTGCTCAATCGAAACGAGGAGAGTCGAGAGAAACTTGCTCTTATTCTTAGTCCAAAACCTTAATAGATTGGGGCAGGCGAATCTCAGGAGGAGAGGGATTAGAGGTGAATCTGGAGAAGAGATGCACATAATCAAGAAGAGATAGAGAGAGAAATGAGGGAGAGAGGCCGTCGGGAGGTAGAAGAGACTTTCTGGTCACTGAATCGACGATGGAGAGTATCACTACAAGAAAAATGGGTATTGATAGCACCACGAAAACACTATCATATGTCTATTGTAGCGTTTCCATAAACGCTATGTTTGCCGCTGCCATCTTAGGTCAGTCATCTACGATAGCACTAATTTTGTATGCTATAAAATATCTGTTTAAGATAGCGTTAATTTTGATGTGATTATATAGTATTCATTAGCATTGGTTTATCGCCATTTTATATATTAATGTAGCATATTATTCGTGCAATAGTAGATACTGTGGTGGCAGTATTTTAGGGCTGTATTATACTTTATACTAGCATTTTTGTCGGTGCTATATTATTATCTATAATGACCAATCTTTAAGGCTATTGTAAATCTTATAAACACTTTTATATTTTGCCATATTTAATTTTAATTGAAGCTATAGAAATTTTATTATTTATATTTATATTATTTGGAAATCAATTAGAATTGTAAAAATATATTTAAAGTTTATAAACGTATAATTACAAACAAAAAATCAAACTTAAATTTTCTCCAACTTAAACATAAACATCCATAAACAAAACAAGCAATACATACTCATGTATACCAACAAACACAAACACAAGTTCAACTTAAAACATAAACTCTTATCTCATTGTTTAGTGATTGTACCATCTTCTTTTTCAGCTCAAGGTCAGAATTGGAAAGCTCGATGGATTCTTTCACATGTCCCAAGTCCTTCTCTTTAGAAACACACAAGGGTTCTCACATCATCAGCCAGAATAATTACTCACTTGATATATACAAAAATGGATATGGTTAAGTAATTTTTACCTATAAACAACTATTTCAACTCGACCATCTTTTCTCTCCTCCACTTTGACAATATCAACAACTTCACTACAAGATATCGCCTGTCATGATAGAAAGAGCTCGACGTTATGAGAAAACAAAATGATAACAAGACATTGAAATGTGAAATAAGTGATCTCAACTACATACACTGATCAGTCTTGATAAACCTGCAGGCTGCATTGTAAATGAGATTTGAAATTATCCTGAATGTTGTGAGTGCACATAATACGAGTCTTTTTGTTAACAAGAGGACCCAAAAGTGCTCTTTGCAAAATCCAGCAGCCTACTTGTGAATCACTGCGCTCAGTACATCATCAAGCAGATACCCATGTGAACCATGATAAACAGCCTTGTTGATTATATATGCACACACAAAATCATCAGCAACAAAACACTCAATATGTAGTCTGTAGATGGTGAAAGAGCATAGGAGAGGAAAAGCAAAACCTGGCCAAAGCAAGCCGAGCTCTCTGACCTCCAAATAAGTTCACTCCTTTCCATGTAAATGCCATGTCACCTCCGACCATAAGTGATTTATCCACATCTAGTGCGCAAGCACTCAATGTGTCGAAATACCTAGTTTAACAAAGTTATAAGAAGATTAAAAATTTTGCATTTCTCTGATAATATACACCAGCAAGTAGCCTTGTCTATATGTAAACTCGATGAAGCGAATTACTGAACCTTTTCGAGTCAAAAGTCTTCCTGTAAAATCCAAGCGACCTTGCAGTTGAGTGAGGTAAACGTAAAGACTTCTGAAATTTGAAACAACAAAAGAATCATAGAAAGTTTTTAATCAGTTTACAAACCTCTGGAACGTATGCCACATACCCAATTTAATAGTATTGATCCATGAACACACTGCATTTCGCCTAAACAGAAGTTAGCTGAATTATCGTGGACGAAGAAGACACCACGGCGGAGCAACACGAGCCTCTGGCAGCCAAATTGGTCTATAAGATTGTCGTAATCGATTCAACCAAAATGTAAACCTCTAAGAGGAGAAGAAAACTCACCGTTCACATAGCCAGCTACGGAACACTGCCAGAGTTGACAACCCTAGCCTATTTACTGCCTGTAGCACGTTAAAGAATCAAAACCAGGCTCAGTAGCAGCGGATTGACTTTATGATTTGGTAAAGTATGGATATGTTAGAGTTTAACTTACATCAGCAACAGTTGCTCCTTTAGAATTATTGAGGAAAGAGACCAAGTTGCAGAAAATTCCAGCAGTGTATCCATCGGCAAAGCTAACACCAAGCTGAACTGGCTGCGAGCACTCTTCCTTTGGTGTTGGAATCACTTTCTTGTATATGACCTCCACAGTGTTTTCAAAAGTAGCAAATTTCATCATCGTATCTGCCAAAACCTCAATAATTATTTACTGAAACACTAAATGTTCTTTAGTATTGTGTGGGGCACTTACATGGAATCTGGCGTCCCCAAAGAGGAACAAGCCCTTTGAATAACCCGTTAACGCCTTCAGATCTAATGATCTTTGGTAAACCGTCAGATAAACCGCGGGCGAAACCAGGCTGAGTCTGGACCCTGACTTTGACAGCTTCCATTGGACAGAGAGCCACATCAGCTACGATTTCCGCAGATGCCGAGCCAGCGAGGTAAATCAGGTCTTGTATATTGTGTGTCTGTACCTGAAAAATCACTTGAACAATAAACAGACACATCAATTAGAGAATAAGCAGATTGATTTCAGAATTCCCAAATCAAACTCACATGAAAGCAAAAATTGAATCGAACATTCGCGACTCGCTTGGAAAGAGAAGAATATCATAACGAAGTGGTTTAAGCTTTAGAATTCAAGGTTATGCTCGATGAGAAACCGTAACGAGGTGGTTTCCGAGAGGCAGTTACGAGGAACGATGCGGAGATCACCGGCGGGGAACGATGCGATGCTGTGTTGGATATTGACAGAGACACTAAGAACTTTTTAGAAAATTAGGGATTTGGAGAAGCCAAAATATTTGCCGGGAGAAATCAAAAAATTTGGGCCTAAATATTTTTACCTCCCACGGAATTACTTAAATTTTTAGTGTTTTTTATTGGAACAATGGCATTCAAATTTATAATTTTATTATTAAGGATTTAGAAATTTAGGGTTTAAGGTTATGTTTAAGGTATAAAGCCAAAGTTAAATTTTATATTTGAAACTTTTTATAAGTGTTAAATTTTTGTATATTATTTTATGTTTAAATTTTTAGTGTTTATTTTAGGGGTTTAGAAGTTTAGAGTTTAGGATTATATTTAGGGTTTAGGGTTGTGTTTAGGGTATAAAGTTAAGGTTAAATTTTTATATTTGAAATTTTTTATAAGTTTTAACTTTTTACTATAATATTTGATGTTTAAATTTCTAGTATTTATTATTAGGCTTTAGAAGTTTAGGGATTAGGGCTATATTTAGGGATTAGGGTTAAATTTTTAGTGTTTATTATTAAGGTTGAAAATATTAAATCCTAAAATCCAAACTTATACATTAAACTAATCAAAAACTCAAACTATACATCCTAAACTCATCAAAGACTCACTAATCAAAAACTCTTATCATCAAATACCCTAACTTTGCAACACCCTAAACCATAAACAAAATGTTTGTGAGACACTAATTTTTATAGTTGTTGCCATTATTTTTATAGATTATGTTACTAAATTGTCATCACTTATAAGTTATAATGTTATGAGATAATAAATTTTCATAGTTTATACTTAGTAAGAAAATTACAACTAAATTAGTTGTATTTCAATACTCCAAACCCTATTTATACCATAAATAATTTAAAAGACAATAAGTTATCTTCCTTCCCTTTCATTCAAAGCACAACGTCATTAATGAAACGCTTCTTCTTCATCTTCATCAACCACATCATTCAAATTATGTTCCTTCCCTTTCAGCACAACGTCTGAGACCAAGTGCTGCATACAGAATACAATAGCTCATGATCCCGAACGAGAGCCTATCAAGAGACGAGATACACCACTCTTATGTCTGGCCTATTAAGTGTTCCAGCTCCTGAACGATTTCTGATAGGTTGATTAAGATTGTTGCCTATAATCACAAACTCAACTCGAAGCTTGTTCATGGTTTGAATTTTTTTTTTTTACATTAACGTTTTAAGCTTGTTCATGGTTTGATTTAGGAGCTATAGCTCCAACAGAGATGGTATCATAGGATACTAGGATCCCAATTTCAAAACCAAAAACCAACAAAAGGGTTCTTTAATCTTCATGATCATATTAGTTTTCTAAAGACAATGGTCACAATAAAAAACAAGTCTGCAAATCCTAATGCCGATTACTCCTTGACCATTCATATCACACAATCTTATCATGAAACCCTAAACCCGGATAATTATCAGGCCATAGCACCGCCCCCGTTCCCGCCACAGCCACCAGTCTGATGGAGCATAGCATCGATCCCATCACCATCCTCCATTTCAAGATGTAGTATCAATGAATTAGCATCAACAAAGTGAATAATAGCCTACTAAATCGACTGTTTTACCTCATCTGGATTCTGCTCAGCACGTAGACGACGTCCATCAAACAAGAAGGCAATAGCGTTCGTGTCCACCGATTGCCTGTCACAGTAAGCATTCATCAGCTTCTTCAGCTGAGTGCTTCTCTTAATCCTAAAGAACACCTCATTCCCATCCTATAAAGTATAAACATAAAAACACAAATCGAGAGAAAGAAACAACCTAACTCTAATCTTGAGCATCAATACAATGCCAATAAAGGCTATAAACGATATAAGAATCTGAAAAGGTCATAAAGTTGCACATATAATCAATATAATGAAAGGGTTTTTTTCATTGAGAAACAATTTGGAAACTTACAATCGAGAGACTACAAATTCATCAGATAATCCATTCGATTGATACTCATGTTAAAGTTGACATATACTCAAAAAGGGTGTAACTTTATTTTACAGCAAAGTTTACAATCGCCACAACAATCAAAATAAAATAAAAAATTCAACTTTAGCATTCTGAAATTGTAAAAACCTTCGAACAACAAACTCTCCATATAAAGATAATACTATAATTTTAGTATGAAACCCTATAATAGCAAATCACAGAAAGGAGCCAAAATCGCAAAACAAAACCGTAATCGCACATTTAGATCGGAAACTCAAATCTTTTACCTGTCCCTTAACCTTGAGATTGATGTGAGATCCTCCTTATCCGGGCTTCTTGTCTCCTCCTGAGTTGCATACATCGTTACTTTCTAAGAACCTCGGGTGAAGAAGATTTGGAGAATAAAGAAGATTCATAGTTTTGAATTTGGAGGAGGAAGATTTGGGGGTGCATAGTTGTGAATTTGGGGGAAAATGGAAGAATAGGACTTAGGGAAGCCAAAAATCAGAGAGATCGATGGAAACTCGATCCAACAAAAACAGCGGAGGCAAAGATTGAAGGCTCTGATTGAAGGAGAGATGACGACGGCTATGGACGATAGAGAGAAGATCAAAGATTTTTTTTTGTTAACATAATGAAATAAGTTTTTTTCCTTAATTGATGAAACACTTAGAAAAAAAATTTAGTTCCCAAAACCAATTTTTCCCTCTAAAAAATGTTACCGCTCATATAGATAGCAAAAGTTAGGTTTTAATTCTCATTTTTAGTTTCCCGTTTAGTAAAAATACAGCTTAGCATTGATATAATGCTGTCATAAAGTACCCCTCCACACAATACCCACTATAATAGCACTTAGCAAAATCGTGCTATCCTCATGTGCTATCAATGCCTATATTTCTTGTAGTGTATGCAAAGGTTGTCTGACTTCTAGAGATTTTGTTTTCTTTGTAAATCAGAGTGTCATTTAAAAAACGAGAATATATCAAAACCAGTAGAGGAAAAAAGGTAAGTAAGGTAACTTTAATATTTTGCTAAGTGTTTGAGAGCGAAACCAAATAGATAGCAAAAATAAGCTTCAAATCCCATTTTCACTTCCCGCTAAAGTGAAATTACGGGACAGCATTGATATAATGTTGTAATAGAGTACCCCAGCCAAGCATATCTCCTATAATAGCATTTAACGAAATCGTGCTATCCTCATGTGCTATCAATACCTGGTTTTCTTGTAGTGTTTGTTAGGAATTGCAAAGAAATTTGGATTTCTAGGGTTTAGACTTAGTGAATTCTCGCAACGAAAGTTAGTTAGTTCTATATCTGTATTTGAGTTCTAGAACGGTTCTTAATTCGATCCTGACTGATGTTTGATTTGCTTGGCATGATTTCCTGAGAACTCCTTTGATCTAGCACTTTTAGTATTTGATAAACAAACAGATATTTGCCACTGATTTACTTTCTGTTTTAGTTTAATATTCTTGATTACATCGCCTAGCTTAAATCAACATTCTACAGTCTATCGCAAGATTTCTTGAGTCTCTGTGGTTCGACCCCTACATACTACATTTGCATGTGCACTTACAGTGTAACTTAGGGAATTAAACTTTGAGCATATCATAAGACTCTAGTAATAATCCTAGTCAATGACGACTTGTCACGAGCAAACCTACAAAGATAGAAAAAGAGATTATCAAGCAATATAAAAAAAATTGAGCAAATCTATGTAACTTATAACGAAGTCAAATTAATCAGTAGCTAACACTCATACAAACTTAGACAAGCTAGGAGAAACAATTCAGAACACTAATTGAATCGATTTGTACCTTGTTGTGTGTACCAAACCTACCGATAACTAATTAAACATAACCAAACTATCAAGAAAGATATCAAAGTTAACACTAAACAGAACCAAACTATCAAGGTTAACATATCAAGCATTATACCTTAATAACAACTGTTGTATATCAAATTATCAGTAGCTAACCTAACAGACACTTGCCTATGACAGAATCAAAATGACACAAAACTATGTTAGAATCATAAAAGAGATCAACACAAAATAACCAAGCAGTTATAACCAATCATAACCTACACTTTCAAGCTCATGTTGTCTGATCGCATAACCTAAAAAACAAGATACTTAGAAGACTAGAAAGATATACCATGTGGTATTTGGTTTAACTGTGGGAGACAATACGGTCGTGTACTCTTCCCGCTCCGGATGATTGAGAAGAGTGTTGAAAAGAGCTTCTTGGTGTTCAGAGAGATTCATCTTGACCAATACTTAGCCTAACTGTTCCTCATCGCCAGAATGAGAGTTCCCTGCTTCGGACTACGGTTGTTGAGGCACCCGAGAGTGTTGAGAAGAGCGAGGTTGAGACTGTGAATATCTTCGACGGGACGGCTCCGTAGACGATCGAGGTTGAGATGGTGAGGGTTGAGCGCTTTGAGGGTTAACCGCCGGAGTTGTTCCATGTTCAGACACTGTCGCCGTTAGTCGGGGCTGAGACTCCGGAGACATTCGAGGTTGAGTCGGTGCAGGTTGAGAGTGAGTGCTTTGGAAGAGGCGCGTATGTGGTGGATAATCCCTCACAGATGGTAAAGGATTCTTCTTAGGGATTTCTTGTGCCGGAGTTAAGGTAAACCGACTGGGAAGAGGTAACGGAGTCTTCCGCGATGCGCTTGACCCACCTCTTCTAGTTGATTTTTTCCTTCCACCGGCTATCGATTTGGTTATGATTTTAGGGTTCACAGTGAGGGATCGAGTTAGGGAAGGGATCGAGTCAGGGAAGATATCGAGTCGGGGAAGATGGAGAGGATGCGATTCGTCGCTCGAGAGGAAGAAGAAACAAGATTAGGGTTAGGGACTCTCAATTTGGGGATTTGGGGCTAAATGGGATTTGGCGGTTTACTGGAAATTAGGCGGGTTGGGGGAAATGTTTGGGCGGGTTAAGAGAATTTTGGGCGGTTTAGGGTTGGTATTTGGGCGGGTTTAACAAAATTTTTGGGGTTTACAATTGGGTTAACTTATTTGGTTAAGGAAATGATTTGAGTACAATCAGATTTGGTTACACATTTTTTCGGTTAAATGATTTTTGATTAAGAAAATCAGATTTTGGTTTAAAATTTTGTTTTTGGTTAAAATTTCGTTTTTGGTTGAGAATTTGATATAAAAAGTGTTATTTCGGGATGAAACGTCATAATATTACATATTGATTTAAGAAAATAATTGCAACATTCGGGAATAAACGTCATAATATTATATATTGATAAGCATATGTATAGTAGATTTCTTCGTCGTCATCATCTTCATCATCAGAAGACAATAAATTGCACTAGAATTCATCTTCTGGTTCCGCATCATCGACATCGTAATTGAGAGTTATTAGGTTTATTGTCTGCACCAAATTCCTGACTACAGGATCTTCAATTGTAGCCAGCATTAGAGAATCGCCATTATCTTGTTGCCAAAGAGTAGGTTCCGTGTATTCATACTCTCCTAAAATATTTTCCCTCAAATTGATTTTAACAACATTTAGCCACAAGTGTTTCAGTTTATTTGTGTATGGGTATGGGATATAACAAGCTTGATCCGCTTGCGAAGCTGTACAATATCAATATTTAGAATATATAAAGATATATATGTATATATGATACCGGCATTACTATGTATAGAAATATGAATGTGCCTAAAATAATTGGTTCATCTTTATTGTATTTTCTCGATGAAAGAACGTCTACAATGCCACCATTGCTCCTCCGAGTGCCTCTACCGATAGCAAGGCCGTACCACTTACACTTAAAAAGTGTGACTCTCAAATTAACCATCCCTTCATACTCGAGTTGTAATCAGTTAAGATCCCATGGAAATCAGTTTCATCAGATGTATCACTGTAACTCTCTCATTTAACACATACACCATAGTTACATGTCTTTCTTTCGTCGTCGTGATTGTGCGTATGAAACAAATACCTTCTTGTAAAATATATAGGCCAAGTTTTCGCCTTATTCACTGGTCCATGCCCTATATCTAGATTACGAGGAGGAAAAAGATGTGTGGCTTTCTAGTACTCAGCCTGCATATAAAAAGACAATACAAAATATATTAAAGTATATATACATACATAAATTATTTATACGTAGTTAAGAATTTTATATAGACTTACATAATCTTTCACTCAAGTATGATATTCGTAAGCTCTGTTCGTGGAAAGTTCTTTTTCAGAGAGATATGGATAATTTGCAGAAATATAATCCTCGAACATACTATTTAAAACCAACACATATATGAGACCAACATATAGTGGATTATGTGTAAAATAAATTTAACATACATGTCAGATTAAACCTTTAAAATGACTGAAGATAATCACAATTCCGTAAAACATATGCTTGTGCACATTGATAGTCTTTATCTGAAAGCCAAAATTCATGCATTTCCCCACTTGGATGACCAACATGAGTAAATATATCAGTTACAGCGACATGATACTCGGGGACTTCACCTTCATCGAATCTTGTTAACCTGAACAAATACATTTAAAGAAATTTAGAGTAAGCTATCTCCTCATGCTCGGAGAATAATTATAACATTTACCTTGATATTGTTTTTATATCCGCTGCAAAGTAATGCTCTGAGAAATAAGATATTTCTTCATTGATATATATATTTCAACAATCGATCTTGAAGCATATCTTTTGTTTTTTGATTTTCCTTTTAACTTTTTGAAAACCCTTTCAAAAGGGTACATCCATTTATATCGCATAGGGCCTCCTAAATCTGCTTTAGGGAAGATGAATAGGTAGGTGCTCCATCACATCGAAATATGATGGAGGAAAGATTTTCTCCAAACTGCATATGATTAAAATTATGTTTTGTTTTATAAGTTCGACGTGACTTTTCTGCAAAGTTCTTAAACATAAGTTCCAAAAATATCCTCCAATCCCTACAATAATAACCATTGAGACTAGTCATGGTAAATACAAATCAACATAATCGTTTTTACGTACAAGTATACATAAAAGTACTATAAGTTATTAGTACATGATAATGAAATATGGACATTCCGGTCTAGGAGTTCTGCAAAGATAAATGGAAATAACCGTTGTATAAAAACAGGACAGTCATGACTTTTCATCCCCGAAAACTTTCCGTTAGCCAAATCTGCACAACTAGCTTGGTTGGAGGCATACCCATCTTGAAATTTGACCACATATTTCACACGTTCCAATAAACGTTTTTGGTGCTTTCTGTCAATCTGTAGTCGGGAAAAGGGCCTTTACCCTCATCATCAATGTGTAAGTGTGGCCGAGAACATAATCGTTCTATATCCAATCTTGACATGATGGTGTCTTTGGATTTACCCTTCACACTCATAAGAGTATTTATGATATTGTCAAAAATATTCTTCTCTACATGCATCAAATCAAGATTATGCCGTAGATTGAAATCCCTCAAGTAAGGGAGCTCCCATAATATGCTATCCTTTTGCCAGTTATGCCACTTCTCGTAGCCATGCTTCTTCTTTTCGTGACCGTTTCCACCGCATTCTTTTTTGGTGGATTTACACCTTGCAACCCTCGCAATAAACTTGCTCACCGGACAAATACAGAGGTGGATACTCTTTTGAAGCATTTTTCCCTTCAAAAAGTCCTTTTTATTCTTCTTTAATGGATGAACATGAGGGAGAAATATTCGGTGACAATCAAACCAACACGTCTTCCTTTCATTCGGCAGATAAAAAACTTTTGTATCTTCCATACAAATTGGACAAGACAGTGTACCATGCATCGTCCATCCCGATAATATTCCATACGCCGGTTCACTTATCGTCCATAGCAACACTGCTTTTAGATTAAAACTTTGATTCAAGGATACATAGTACGCATCGACTCCCGAAGACCACAATTCTTTCAACTCCTCAATAAGAGGTCAGAGGAAGATATTGAGACTAGCTCCCGGATGATTTGGCTTATAATTCAGAGTTGTGAAACAAGTATTATGTATTCATGCACATGTCAAGGAATAAATTATATGGAGTCAATATGTTTGGCCACAACGAATGATTATGAGACATGCTAAATGGATTGAACCTATTTGTACATAATCCAAGATAAACGTTAACGGGTTCTTGGGAAAACCGGGGATGTTGCTCTTGAAAAAATTTTCACTCCGCTGCATCCAACGGATAACACATTTCTCCCTAATTTGCTTGGTGCTCGGAATGCCACCTCATTGCCGCTGCAGTTTTCTCGCTTTGTTACATTCTCTTCAGTCTGTTAGCTTTGGTTCTCCGTTGTCTCTCATTAGGCTTCCATCTTGGTGCTTGGAAAAACAGACACTTATCTTCCTTTTCGTCTTCTTCCCAGAAGATCATACAATTATTGATTCAAACATCAATTGTATAATAGGGCAGTCCTAAATTTTGCATCAGTTTTTATGTCTCGTAATGTGAACCAGTTGCCTGGTTTTCTTCTATTAAAAACTCAGTAAACAGCTCACATATCGAATCCACTGCTCTTTCACTCATATTATGTTCTGTCTTTTTTACAAGACTCGAGCAGCTAAGGATAACTACGAGTAACCTTCACGATAACCATCATATAGTGAATTTTTCGCTCCTTTTAACAAGTCATAAAAAATTGAATGATTACGGACAGGTTCTTTCACAATTTGGTAATTAAAATCATGATAATAGCTATCAAAATTCTCGTTATCACGAAATGCATCATTCACCACATCCACATATCTATCTTCTACTACATTACCAACATCTTCACTCCCACTTCTATGTGTCATATCAACATAACTCGTTCCTAAATCCATACAAATTTCTTCTCTATGCATATACCAAACATAATAACCAAGCATAAATTCTCTACTATACAGATGACTCTAAATTCTTTTTCCAGAGGTTATCGGTTTTTCGTTCTTGCAAACATTACAAGGGCTGTGAAACTTACCGCCATTACTCTGCGCTAGAGGCTGGTTGTTGCAACATCTATGAACTGCTCCATCCTCATTCAAAATCTTGCAAAAAAATTCTCGTAGCTTCATCAATCCTCATTTACATCCACTCCTGAGAATTACTATAGTTGTAATTTCCAAACATGTCGTAAGTAAAGAAAACCTCATTTTTCGTAGCTTTTTTTTTTTCTTAACATAGATGTTGGGTGTACGAGAGTGAGGGGAATAAATTTCCGAAACTGAATATATAATGATTATTCTAACTGATTTGCGACTACCGTGCGACCGATATTACGACTATTGTTGTTAGTCGCAAAAATTAATTACACCAACCTATAAACTAGTAACACATGGTTTAACAACCGTATACAACAACTGATTTTGCGACTAAAACTATCCCTACATGTAAGGAGTTGCAAATCAGTTGTAATATAGAGACTAAATTGCAACCCAATATATTGGTCACAATAATTAGTTGTACCAACCTACAAATATATAACATGTGGTTTAACAACAACTTTTAACGACTGATTTTGCGACTGATGGTTTTCCGACAACAAATCAGTTGCAAAGCAGTCGTAAATTTACGACCAAACTGTTACTACTTTGTTTGGTCTCAATGTTATGACGGATTTGCGACTAATTTTTTGTAGACGCTAATCAGTCGCAAAAGAGTCTCTCTGTAGTCAGTGCGTGTTGCGACTGAAATATTAGTCGCAAAAAGTAGTCGGGAAAACTTTGTTTTCTTGTAGTGAAGGATGGTAGTTTTAGTTTATGTTGGGTTTCTGATCTAGTTAAACAATATAATAACTTATTAGCAAACACTTCACTGTACTAGAACCGAATGTTTTAAGTTAATCAAGTTATCTGCTTTTCATAATTCAGTCTAGAATTGTGGAACCTCAAGAAAAATGCTAAGTTAAAATGAAACAGTCTAAGTCCTAAGTAATTCTATAAATGAAAATCGGGTTAGGGTGTTTCAATCGCTTCTAAAAAACATTGGCACTCACAACAAAATGTTAATGAATAACTTCGAGAAAAACTTGACCAGTCATTATGGGGCCAGTTCTCATTTTCATAAGAGTACTTTATAAAAAATAAATTATGTGTTAATTTGTTATAATTATTATATATAAAAATTGCATATTACTAAGACGGTCTATTTCATATATTAGGACGAGAAATAGCGTATAAATATTAAAAGGGAGTAATTATGGTATTGAAAAAATATTACTGACTAGGTTTTCTCTCTCCAGCGAAACAAAAGGCGATCAGGTCTTGTTGCCGCCTTCCTTCAACCGGTTGTTGGCCTCATGACGACACCGAGAACTCTTTGTCTTCCCCCTTCTTCTTCTCACCATGTCGAAGATCTTGTCGGACCCTCCTGTTCTACTTGACCTTTTTGTTGTGAATACTCGAGTGAGTCCTAGAAGAATAAACGTTTGTGCGGAATACTTAGAGAGAAACGATATTGAGGCAAATACCCTTTTGTCTAGGGTTTCTATATTTCGTGAGTGTTAATATTTACAAACCCTTGGACCCCTTTATATACTTCCCCAAAATCCGATACAATAGCCATGACGGTGTTCTCTTGTGCACCCTCTCATTGTCTCTATTGCGGCTTGGTCGTCTAAGGGATTAAGGGAAGCCTTCTGGTTTGCTGGTGCTCTTGGTGTTGTAAGCCGATTTGCCTCTTTGTTTTGTGTCGACTCGATGGATCTCCACGTGGAACCCGTGCGATGTGAAGATTCCCCGACTCTGTCTCTGTGTTTATGCTGCCGGTTTGGTGTTTGCATGTAGCTCTATACAATCGGGGCTTTGCCTTGCATTTCTCTGTTGGCGCTGGTTAGGGTTTGGGTGTGTGGTAGGGTGGTTTGGTTTAGTCTCTTTTGGTTCAGATCTGTAAAAATTGTGTGGTCTAGGTTGTTGTTGTGATTGATTGGTTTTTTTGGGCTTGGGTGAGATCGATTGGTTGATCTAGTTCTCGATCGTTTCTTGGTTCTACGATTAGTTCTAGCAGTGCTCTTATTTGGGTTGGAGGTTGTGCTTTTCCTTGGTCTGGTTTGCGACGGTATGGTTCGGAGTTGTTGGCAGTGTCTTCTTCTGTAGGGTGTGGAATCTCCGGCTCTTCTTTAAGTATTTGGAGCTTCGGCTCTCTTTTACTTATCGATGTGGGTGCTCAATGTTTAAAGCAGTGGCACATCAGCTCCCTGGATTGTTCTCTTCGCGTTTCTACTCATGGCTCAATCAGAGCAATGTAATGAGTGGTGGTTCTGGTCTTTCCTCTAATAATGTTTGGCGGCAAGTGTTCTTGTTTATCTTATCCCTCGTCCTTGGTGTGTCTTGCTAGTTTGTCTGGTGATTGGGTCTTAGGTTTGCTATCGGTTTCGGTCTAACCATTTTCAGTTAATTGATTGTTTGGCTCCGGAAAAGCTTTAGCTTTGCCGGGTTTTAGCTCTGGTATCGTGTTGTGATAGCCAGGTTTAGTCTTTTAAATTTTTATCCCACCAATGTATTCAACCTATGTATTCGGTGTTGTTTATGAAATGATAAATCTTCGAGTGAAAAAAAAAAAGCAAGTTAACTACTAACAATGTGAAAGATTGTCAAAAATATCCCCGCAAATAGGTATGAAAATACTACAGAAGATAATTGTCTAACTTTATAGATTACTATTTCATAATCTAGATAAACATGATACATTATGTTAAGTAATTGAGTAGGTAACTATTGACAAATATAGTAGTTAAAATGTAGATGTCTATTTTATTAAAAACTCGTTTTTGGAGAACTTAAACATTCTAAGTATTGTGGTTTACATAAGATAACCAAATAGGTACTAGTATTCATTTGTCTTAATGTATATATTTATATGTAGTCACATAATCGAGTTCTTTGTTTCAGAATTTAATATTAGTGATTTGTAAAAACTGCATAAGATGGTTGAATAAATGTATGTGACTATTATATAATCTACATAAACATCATATTTTATGTTAGATAATGGAGTAGTTGACTATTGACAAATATATTTTTTCAAACGTAGATGACAATTTTATTAGAGATTTTTTATTGGGGAAATTTTGAAAATTTTATCATGGTTTACATAAGATAATCAAGTAGGTGAGATTGTTCATCTATCTTGTTGTAACTATCTTTCTTTGTAGCCATACACAGTAAAAACTATATAAATTAATAGCATTGAGACACTGATATTTTATAGATTTAGAGAGTTATTAAGTTATAAAAAGATTAGTTAAATTAAAAACATAGTTTAAGACCGAATAAATTCATTAATTAATCGATCTACTGTACATGAGTAATTTGTTCAAGAAATAAATGTTATTGATGATGATGATGATGATGATGATGATGATGATGATGATGATGATGATGATGATGATGATGATGATGACATAGTCATCTACATTTAGACAAATATCTTCTGCAATATTTTGAAACTTATGTCAAGTGGTATTTTTGACAATATCGCATATTATGAATATTTGACTACTACAAAGAAAAAAAGACCTTATTTATGATACATCCTGAAAATGCCTCGGGACCGGATAGAATACGGCTTTATTTTTTCAACAAGCATGGCCAATTATTAAGATGAATGATATTCAATTAGTGAATGAGTTTTTTAAGAACATGTAATTTAGACTCGAGCCTAAATTTGACCAACATATGTCTGATACTTAAAATATAACGGCCAAGTCGAATGATAGAGGTACGACCTATCAGTCTTCATAATGTAGGATATAAAATTATTTCAAATTTATTGTTCCAACGATTGAAACCTTTACTATCGGATCCGATCTCAGAAATACAGTCTGCCTTTGTCGTTAGGCGATTAATTTCGGATAACATTTTAATAGCACAAGAAATTTTGCATGGTCTACGGATAATAAATAAGTCATGTAAGGATAAATTTATGGTAATAAAATAGATATGAGCAAATCATATGATCGGGTAGAATGAAAATTTATTGAAGGTATTTTTAAAAAAATGGGCTTCACGACACATTGGGTAAGGCTTATGATGAAATTTATATCATCCGTCCAGTACAAAGTTCTCCTAAATGACCAACCGAGGGGCTTTATTGTACCAAAGAGAGGACTCACACAAGGAGACCCCCAGTCTACGTGCCTTTTTATTCTATGTACAGAGGCTCCGACTGCGAATATTCAGAAGGCAAAAATGGATAAATTATTAATTTGTTTAAAATGTCAAGAACGTGGCCAACAATCTTCCATCTCCTCTTTGTGGATGATAGTATTTTTTTCTAAGGCTACGAAGGATAAATATCGAATAATTCTTTGAATTCTAAAGGACTATGAGCGGGTATCTTACCAACATATTAACTTCACTAAATCATCACTGCAATATGGTCATGCGGTCCCAGACCCAAAAAAAAAGAGAGGCAACAAAAACAATTTTAGGAATTACAAATATCGGAGAGATGGACAACTATCTCGAGATAACATAGAGTTAAGGAGGCGCAAAAACTAAAAAAACATTTTGCTCTCTTCATGATAGACTGCACAGTCGGACAAATGGATGGACATCAAAATTATTTTCAAAATAAGGAAAAGAAGTTTCGATCAAATAGGTGGCTACTGGCCTCCATAATCATGTAATGTCATGTTTTTTTACCAAAATTAGTAACAAATAAACTTACAAGCATAGTGGCTCAATTTTGGTGGAGTACATGAGGAACAAATAAAGGCATGCGTTGGATGTCATGGGATAAACTTTGAAGGGTATGTGTAATAGAGGTATGGGATTTTGAGCCTTAACGGATCAATGTTACACGACATTATTAGAAAATAAGTTATGAAGGTTAATTTACAAACCGGACTCGCTATTTGCAAAGATTTTCAAAGGAAGATACTATAGAAACTCGGATCCTTTGGATCCGTTTAGATCATTCTCTCTATCATATGGATGAAGAATTATCACATCAGCTAGATCTTTGGTTAACAAATGACTAATTAAAAGGGTGGGAACATAGACATCCACCTCAGTATGTGATAGGTCTAGTTTTAATCCCTATACTAACTGCAAGTGCACAGTGATGTAGTTGTAGTACTTAGGGTATCGAATCCACAGGGACTCTGGACAACGATATATTTAGAACAGAAAAGATTAAACTAGGAGAAAGCAAATATGATTAGAAACTAAAAAGCAAAGCAGAAAAGTAAATCAAGCTGCAGGAGGTTGTGAGCAAGAAGGCAAAGCGTTAAGTCTAAGGAGTTCTCAGGAAATCAGGAACATAAGCTAATCAATCAATCGGGATTTAATTAAGAGCTATTCTAGAACTCAAACACAGATATAGAATTAACCAACTGTCGTTGCGAGAATTCTCTAAGTCTAAGTGCAGCAATCCAAATTCCTTTGCAATTACTAACAGATTAAACCAGCTTTAATTCCAAGTTCGATATGTTCACAATCTAATTAAACCAAATTCCTTTGCGAGTAATTAAATTGCTCATCTAGGTTCTTTCTAGCTAATTAACCAACTGTCGTTGTATCAATCAACCTAACATCATAAATCTGGGTAGCTAATTCAGATTAAGCAGTAAGAACAATCCTAGATGAAGAACTAACAGATATGAATTCCTACAGATTTATTAACCTATAATTCCATGAAATCCCTAATGAGAATCCCTAAACCTAACATGTAATCTACTCAGACATGTTCATCGAAACAGAAGACATCATGAATAGAAAACCAAATATCATAAAATCAGATAAAGAACTGGGGTTCGAAATCCTCTCTCTTTCGAGAGCAGGATCAGCCCCTAACTCTCTCTGAAAATAGAATAAAGTGTAAGTAAAGTGTAGTCTAAACAATGGCTTAAAAACCCTAATATAATGGTCTAAAGTCGGCTGGGGACCTTTTTGCAAGTCTGGGAAGTTTCTGGGCAAAAACTGTAATTTCTCCAAAATGCAGATTTTTGGGCGCAGAACTGCAACGACAGTTGCAAGGCGAAAACGCAGCCAGTGAACTCTGTGAAGTCTCTAAATAGTGCAGAATTGCTCCAAATGCTCCCAAAACGTCCAATTAGGCTCCAGATGTTCTTAAACCTGTAAAACACCTGAAAAGACTCCAAAACACATAGAAAGACTCGATAACAAAGACATATACCATGGTTAAAATCCCTAAAATCCATGGTATATCAACTCCCCCACACTTAGCTCTTGCTTGCCCTCAAGCAAGTAAAGAACCAAAGTATAAGAAAAGAGGTTTGAAAACACAGAAACTCATTTCGTCTTTGAAGTAACAACACTCAGATTCCCCTTAGTAATCCACATGAAAGATTTCACCTGCAAGACATCAAGACCAACATGTACTTCTCCCACACTTAGCAACTGTCCTAAGTAAACTCCACAATCACATTCACGCATTCAAATTCACCCTACTGACTTCTGCAAGTATTTAAGTGCGGTCTCACCTAAGGAGTATCGATCAAAGGGCACATGGATTCTTACCTTGTCAGCTCTAGACCACCATACTATTTTTCTCTGGTCCCTTTTCTTCTCTTTTCCCTTCCTTAACAACTGATTTTCCCCACTAGGTATCATTTTATTTTATTTTATCAGTGTTCTTCCCGTTTTGGGGTGTACTTTGGACACATTCTATGGATCGCACAGGAGGTAATAGTTGTATCTACCACTCCTGTGACCACTTCGGAGTTACTAACTCATCCTCCGTTTATTATATTTTTTTTTTACTTTATGGAAGGGGAGAAGGGAACCAAATAGGACAGGTTTATAGGCTGTGTCAGAACTAACAAAGGAATCCGACACAAGGTATACCAAGCCCTTAGGTGAGAAAATTAAGTCAGTATTAAGATGAAGTCAGTAAAAGGATCCTCTGATACCTGAAGTGATGTGGGTGTCCTCAGTAGGCTGATCCGTGTTGGGGTTTTCTAATAGTCATAGATATATCTTTCAACTACATCCCAATGGTTACTTAAGTTCCTGCAAGTGTTGTTAATCTTCTCAAAAATTTATTGTTTCTTACTTAAACCATTTTGACTCAATAAAACAAAATTTGTTTTTTGAAAAATGGACTGACTCTTAAGAAAACAGAAGCGTGTGTCAGTAGCTACCTCCCCCACACTTAAACTACACTGTCCCCAGTGTAATCAAAGCATGAGCTCGGGGAAAACAGATAATCAAATTGAAAAGAGTCTGAAAAATCCAGAGTTACGTACCTCTCGTCGCACTGTGTCGATCGATGCTCAGGACCGCAACGATCGACGCAAGGCTCATTTGCTCGATTCATTTGTGTAATCGCACTGTGTCGATCGACACACATGTTGTGTCGATCGATGCTAGGCGATTTTTTACTGTTCTCTCGGCTGAAAACACTAAAAAGAGAAATCAAAATAGGAAAAACCGAAAAATGAAAAATAGAAACGAAAACTAACTCTATAGTGGGTTGCCTCCCATTCAGCGCTTGTTTTGAGTCATTATCTTGACTATGGGACAGAGATTTGACTCATGGCGGTTTCAACAGAGACTTTGAGTGTCTCTGCGAATATCTCTTTATCCAAGGAGGTGTATAGGCTTACGGATCATGAGATTTCCCAAGGAACGAAGGAGTAGAATCAGGGCGGGCGCGAAGCTTGGGTGGTATTCTGCGTTTTCCTGCATTCACAGCTGATGGATTAGGAGGTTTAAGTTTAGGATTTTTATACCTGTGCTTTGGTGGATGCAAGAGACCAGGAGCTTTCTGCTTATGAGAAGCTGCAGGTACTGAAGATGTTAGAGCAAGTTCAAGAGGAACCGCCATCTTCTTCTCTCTAATTGGAACCTCTGGTTCCACCTCAACACTGAATCTATGTCCATCAATGGTGCCTTTCTGCTTCCTATCCATCACTTTCATGCAGTTAGCTACTTCTAGCTCATGTTTAGACAGTTTAGGAACCTTAGGATACGGCACGGAGGGCTTATAGACTCGTTCTGGGACTGGTACAGGTCTCTGGTCACATCTGCGTTCTGTGTCGACCGATGCACGAGATGTGTCGATCGACACAAGGCGATTATGTTCAGATCCATCAGACGTATCGGGGATGCATCGATCGACACCAAGGGTGTGTCGATCGACGCATGTCTCAGACAAACAATATTCGTCCAGAAAATCCGAGATTATGCTCTCTTCTTCTCCCAGCAAGTCAATCCCATCTCTTATGGTCACAGCATTGATGTGCAGCTCCTGTTCAGCTTTCCCAACTTCATCTTGCCTTTGTATTGCTCCAGCTGTTTGTTGAACTCGGACATCTAACTTCTTCACATGTGTGCTCAAAGATTCAAACTTTCCATTCAGATTTTCATGCATAGCATCCAGCTTCCTGTCGAAGTCTACAGCTGTCTTAGTCTGATCCTCTAGCAACTGCTCCATCATGGCTTCCATCTTGCTCTCATAAGCATTAGCAGCAGGAGGTGTCTGATAAGAATATGATCCATAGGTTCTCTGATAAGAATTACCTTGCTGATTACCAAACCTATTTCCTTGGAATCCAGAGCCACTGATGTAGTTCAAATCTTCTTCCTGCTTTTCCAATAACTGCTCCATCATGCTTATCAGCTTATCAGATTGTTTATTTTGAGGAAAAAAAGGCTGATATGATGGAGATTCATAATCTTTGGTGAATGAATAGGAACCATAGCCTCTGCAGAATGAGTTATTCTGCTGATTTTCCAACATCCGTTCCATCATTCCCATCATCTTACGCGCTGTGTCGATCGATGCAGAGTAGTATCGATCGATGCAAGCTCGAAGATGTGTCGATCGACACACAGGACCGTGTCGATCGATGCAAGGCGATTACAGGCGTGCCTGAAACGCAAGAACAGAAAGAAAAAAAATTAGTAACAAAAATAAAAACGAAAAACCTAGCCTAAACCCTAAGTTCAAATCTATCGAAGACTCAAAAGAGTCCCCGTCAACGGCGCCAAAAACTTGATAGGTCTAGTTTTAGTCCCTATACTAACTGCAAGTGCACAGTGATGTAGTTGTAGTACTTAGGGTATCGAATCCACAGGGACTCTGGGCAACGATAGATTTAGAACAGAAAAGATTAAACTAGGAGAAAGCAAATATGATTATAAACTAAAAAGCAAAGCAGAAAAGTAAATCAAGCAGCAGGAGGTTGTGAGCAAGAAGGCAAAGCGTTAAGTCTAGGGAGTTCTCAGGAAATCAGGAACATAAGCTAATCAATCAATCGGGATCTAATTAAGAGTTATTCTAGAACTCAAACACAGATATAGAATTAACCAACTGTCGTTGCGAGAATTCTCTAAGTCTAAGTGCAGCAATCCAAATTCTTTTGCAACTACTAACAGATTAAACCAGCTTTAATTCCAAGTTCAATATGTTCATAATCTAATTAAACCAAATTCCTTTGCGAGTAATTAAATTGCTCATCTAGGTTCTTTCTAGCTAATTAACCAACTGTCGTTGTATCAATCAACCTAACATCATAAATCTGGGTAGCTAATTCAGATTAAGCAGTAAGAACAATCCTAGATGAAGAACTAACAGATATGAATCCCTACAGATTTATTAACCTATAATTCCATGAAATCCCTAATGAGAATCCCTAAACCTAACATGTAATCTACTCAGACATGTTCATCGAAACAGAAGACATCATGAATAGAAAACCAAATATCATAAAATCAAATAAAGAACTGGGGTTCGAAATCCTCTCTCTTTCGAGAGCAGGATCAGCCCCTAACTCTCTCTGAAAATAGAATAAAGTGTAAGTAAAGCGTAGTCTAAACAATGGCTTAAAAACCCTAATATAATGGTCTAAAGTCGGCTGGGGGCCTTTTTGCAAGTCTGGGAAGTTTCTGAGCAAAAACTGTAATTTCTCCAAAATGCAGATTTTTGGGCGCAGAACTGCAACGACCGTTGCAGAACTGTAACGACAGTTGCAAGGCGAAAACGCAGCCAGTGAACTCTGTGAAGTCTCTAAATAGTGCAGAATTGCTCCAAATGCTCCCAAAACGTCCAATTAGGCTCCAGATGTTCTTAAACCTGTAAAACACCTGAAAAGACTCCAAAACACATAGAAAGACTCGATAACAAAGACATATACCTTGGTTAAAATCCATAAAATCCATGGTATATCAGTATGGAATGATTTGTGGATCCCCTCCAATCGCCCGAGACCAGCCATAAACTACAATTTTTGATCTTTCATTGACTGTTAATTAGCTGATTAATATGTCAACCTTTACTTGGAAAATCCAAATGACTCAGGATATAATTGTGCCAAAAGATGTAGCACTCATCACTAATTTTCCAATTAGTAAGTATGCAACACTTGACAAGTATGGGTGGCATTTTACGAAATCAGGTCACTACACAGTAAAATCAGGCTATCATACAGAGCAAAACTACCCAGATAGAGAGATGGCAATTACTTTTCAGGGGCCAAATGTTACAATTTTCCAGGAACATGCTTGAAAAATAAAATAATCCTCAAAATAAAGCATTTTATTTGACAAGCGATATTAGGTTGCCTATCAGTTACAAAGAATTTTAAGGCAAGAGGGATTAAATGGGATGAAAAGTGTGCGAGATGTGCAGTAGAGGAAAAATCAATAAACATAGGTATTATCATAAATTTCATCACCATCTGGAATTTTTCCCATGTCTTCGGCGTTTGCAATATAGATTATTTATTTTGGTGAATACAATCAGAGCATAGTGGAAGAACTTTTCCTTAGATAATGTGGTATCTATGGAAAAGCAGAAATTATAAAATCTACCAAAACATATATTGAAATCCCTTAGAGGTGTTAGAATGGCTGAGAAAGAATGTATGACATGGGAAGACGCCCAACAAAACGAAACGGATAGACACAATTATGTAGGAAGCGGAAATCAAACGGAAACACATAGTCTAAACAGGAAAATGGTGTTGTATATATGGATCATGAAAAGAAGGCAGTTTATATTCAGATCAAAGGTAGTATAGTCGCTACGAAGGAGGTGTAAATGTAATGATGGGAGTCATGCTAATATTTGATGTAGTCTCACACCACTACAGACGGAATTCGAGGTACTATTTTGAGCAATGGAATGTATGATATATTTTCAACATTGTAGTTATGACAGATTGTTTCGAACTGGTGAAGATGGTGTCGTCACCAAGAAATTGGTCAGCATTTGGAATACACATGGAAAAATTCAAAAGGAGAAGTTTTTCAAAAAATTCGAGATTTCTTGGATAACTTGGACTTAAAATACAAAGGCGAGTTTGTTAGGAATGCTCGCGTACAACCATCAGATATAGTCCACATCAACTACGAGCCGATATAGGATATATGGTTCTTTTTTGTTGCAAGAAAAAAAACTACTTTATTTTTTAATTAATTTCTCAGATCTAATTTTTGATCCTAAAACATGTTATCTCACCTAATTTCTCGATGGTTTATTTAAACAAAAAATGATACAAGACGGAAATGGACAACCATACTACTTTGGATGATTTTTTGATAGAGGCAGGGCAACGTCTTTCTCTGTCAAAGACCGGATGGGTCTTTTACATGTGGATCTAGTTTTACCCCCGTCCAATAATTTATAGATCTTGTCGTTTTTATTATATGAGATCTTGTCTTTATATTGTTATTCTATAAATAAAAAATAAAAAAAAAATCATTGACAAAGAAATGCTGTAACAAAAATTACAAGTGGCAGAGATGTGTTAGGAATGTCCTGAAATCTATTTGTATTTACTCTGAGAGAAAGTTATGTTGTCGAGATGAGACAATCATATGACACTAGGTAGTCATAACGCTTTGCTAGAAGCCACTTATGATCAATGAGTTGAGAACTCATTGCTAGTGTTATATGATCCTACAGGGTCACACACCTAAGCAAACTGGACACTGCATGAGAGGATGATCATTAATGTAATGATCGGATGAATGCATATTTGATATGCATTCAATATCTACTTTTCTGGGCGATGTCGATCGACACACTAAGAGTGTCGGTCGACATAGATTGGCCGTGTCGATCGACACATAGAGTGTGTCGGTCGACACAACTCGCGGATTAACAGATTGACTTGGTTTAATCGCTGGTTAATCCCGTGGCGGTTTAAGTCGACATATATAAGATATATGGTCGACCTAAACTCGACCTCAACCTAATTCACAGCCACCTAAAACAGAAAAGAGACCTCTCTGGAGATTCGATCTTATAAGGCACTAGCATCCCTTCCTGTTCAGTTTGTGTGCGTGTGGATACCAGTAGAGGCGCAGCATTTGAGGCGCTCTAGATCTTGATTACTTGCAAACAACTTCCGCTGCTAATCACCAGGTAATCTCTAGATCCGATAGATTCAATTACATGAACCTTTAGATCCTAGGCTCGGAATTCAGACTAGGGTTGCTAATCCTGATTAGAACTGCTAGAAATTCCTTCAGTGGTATCAGAGCTTTAGGGTTCCATTGAATCTGTGGCATGTTGATTAGATTAGTTGAATCTGGATCTCTGTATAGTTGATACAAGCATGCTGAAATTCGTTTTGATTAAAATCTAGTTTTAGGGTTTTAACTTGAAAAACGATTAGGGATTATCGCCCTGTGTCGATCGACACCAAGCGGGTATCGGTCGACACAGAAGGATAACCCGAACAAAAACTTTTCGCCTAGTGTCGATCGACACAAGAGTTGTGTCGGTCGACACAAACCTCGCGAGATTGATGAACCGGTTCAATTGGATTGGACCGGTTATCGAGCTTGGTTAAATGGTTTGAATTGCGATTGGATTGATCAGGTTGGCATCGACCGATGCTAGTGTAGCATCGATCGACACCGACCGGTATTCAAAACCGGATCAATTGGATTGATCGGTTATCGCGGATTGCTTTTGGTTATTCTGTATCGATCGACACTATAGTAGTGTCGGTCGACATCAGATTCGATGATTGGGTTTTGGAACCTGCAATCACAGAACCAAAGCATGATAAATCAATTAATTATAAGAATTAAAACATAATAAAACTGAACGTTTTAATGATTCCGTTCCTCAATCAAATATCAAGTGATACTTGATGTCTTTCCAATCTTGTCGACTGTCAAGACTCGTTTCATTGAGTGATAGGCTTGCAGTGCAAGGTGTCCACAATTACATGAGTAAGGCAGGAAGTAATCGTGTTGATGGGCTTGCAGTGCAAGGCGTCAACAATTACATGACTGAAAAGATTGGTTTACTTGACTGGGCCATCAAAATCGTTTTGGGCTCAGAGACATCAGGTGGATTTGACATAAGATGTCAGTCCACAACCAAGAGTTGTATTGGATACAACTAGCAAGGTTGTTGCTTACCTAGATAGCTAAATTTGGGTGACAGCCAGTGGCTCACTCAAGTTTAGTGAAGTATGGGTCTTGGATCATTATATTCATCTGAGGAAACATTGTTTGAATATAATGCGAGTTTTCTTAAAAGTTAAGACTTCTCATTTCTTGAACATCATAACTAAACCTTTTTCTTTTCTATGTTCTCAGCTATGACTACTACTCATAATAATTATTTCTCCCTGCGATCCGTCCTTGAGAAGGACAAGTTAAATGGATCGAATTTTCTCGAATGGTATCGGAACTTGAGAATTGTTCTCAAGCAGGAGAAGCGGGACTATGTCCTTGAAAATGTTCTCCCTGAAAAACCGAGAGCCAATGCTCCACATGCAGAAAGGAATGCTTGGGATAAGCATTCTAATGATGTGGTCGATGTGAATTGTCTCATGTTGGCTACCATGAACTCGGATTTGCAGAAGCAATACGAGAACGTGGAGTCGCCCGTGGAGATGATCACTAGCCTGAAAAGTATGTTTCAGGAGCAAGCACGAACTGAGAGATACCAGACGGTTAAATCTCTCATTGAATGCAAGCTACCAAAGGACAGTCCAGTCAGTCCTCATGTCATTAAGATGATGGGTTATATTGATAACCTGGGGAAGCTGGATTGTCCCATTAGCCAAGAGTTGGATACTGACATCATTCTGCAGTCACTGCCGCCAAGTTATGATCAGTTTGTTATGAACTATAACATGAACAACTTGACGAAGACGTTGACTGAACTGCATGGGATGCTCAAAACAGCTGAGCCTAATATCAAGAAGGGCACTCCGAATGTACTTATGGTACAAGGAGGTAAGAAGTTTAAGAAACTTGGCAAAGGGAAGGGAAAGGGCAAAGCTGTCCCGGTTGAGAACCAGGACACGCCTGCGCCAGCCCCCAAGCCCAAGCCTGGCCCATCTGTGACTGATAAGTGCCATTACTGTAAAGAGCCTGGACATTGGAGGAGAAATTATGACAAATTCTTGGAAGAGAAGAAGAAGAAGAAGAAGAAGAAGACTTTCGAGACTTCGTCTTCAGGTATTTATGTTATAGAAGTAAATGTTACTACTTCTGGTTCTACTTCTTGGGTATTGGATACCGGCTGTGGTGCTCATATTTGTACAAATATGCAGGGCCTAAGCAACAGTAGGATGTTGGAAAAGGGACAAGTGGACATGCGTGTGGGGAATGGAGCAAGAGTTGTTGCATTAGCCGTAGGAACATTTAACTTGTCTTTACCTTCTGGTTTGGTTTTAGAACTTCATAATTGCTACTATGTACCTGCTATAAGCAGAAATATTATTTCTATTCCTGTTTTGGATTTGGAAGGATATCAGTTTTCAATTAAGAATAAATGTTGTTCTTTTGATTACAATGATATGTATTATGGTAGCAGCCCATTAGAGAATGGGCTTTATGTTCTAAACCAAAGCACACAAATCTATAACATTAACACCAAGAGATTCAAATCAAATGACACGAATCAGACTTTTCTATGGCATTGTCGTTTGGGCCACATAAACGAGAAACGGATTCAAAAGCTCCATAGTGATGGGCTTTTGGGCTCATTTGATTATGAATCATGTGAGAAATGTGAATCTTGTTTACTAGGCAAAATGACTAAGGCCCCTTTCAACAAATCAAACGAAAGGGCCAGTGACCTATTGGGCCTTATACATACAGATGTATGCGGCCCAATGAGCACAAGTGCCAGAGCAAATTTTCGATACTTCATTACCTTCACTGATGATTTCAGTAGGTATGGCTATGTCTATTTAATGAGACACAAGTCGGAATCTTTTGAAAAGTTCAAAGAATTCCAAAATGAAGTACAGAATCAACTTGGCAAAAGTATTAAGGCTCTTCGATCAGATCGTGGAGGAGAATACTTAAGCCAAGAATTCAGTGATCATTTGAGAGATTGTGGAATTGTTTCACAACTCACTCCTCCTGGAACGCCACAATGCAATGGGGTGTCCGAGAGGAGAAATCGAACTCTATTAGATATGGTTCGATCAATGATGAGTCTCTCAACTCTTCCATTATCCTTTTGGGGATACGCTCTAGAAACGTCTGCGTTTACACTTAATAGGGTTCCGTCAAAATCAGTTGCAAAGACACCACATGAGATGTGGACTGGAAATGTTCCAAATGTGTCTTTCCTGAAGATTTGGGGCTGTGAAGCTTATGTTAAGCGATTAATTACAGATAAGCTCGAACCCAAATCTGATAAGTGCTACTTCGTTGGTTATCCTAAGGAAACCAAGGCATACTACTTTTACAACCAATCCGAGAACAAAGTGTTTGTTGCTCGGAACTGCGTTTTTCTTGAGAGAGAATTTCTTTCCAAGAGAAACAGTGGGAGTAGAGTACAACTCGAAGAAGTTCGAGAACCGCAGGAAAATGCTCAACCCGTAGAGGAAGAGCAACAGTTGTATCTACAAAGAGTTGTAGACCCAACGCCTGTGGAGCCAGAAATTCGTAGATCCGAAAGGATCCGTCACGAACCCGAGAGATATGGATTTCTCGTAACCAATTGTCATGATTTATTGATCATTGACAGTGACGAGCCCGCGAATTACGAAGAAGCGATGATGAGCCCTGACTCCGAAAAGTGGCTGAAAGCCGCTGAATCCGAAATGGGATCCATGTCACAGAACCAAGTATGGACTTTGGTTGATTTACCCGATGGTGCAAGACCCATTGAGTGTAAATGGATTTTCAAGAAGAAAATTGATGTGGATGGAAATATTCAGATATATAAAGCAAGGCTGGTGGCAAAAGGTTTCAAACAAATTCATGGTATAGACTATGAAGAAACCTATTCACCTGTAGCCATGCTTAAATCCATTCGGATTCTCCTAGCAACAGCTGCTCATTATGATTATGAGATCTGGCAAATGGACGTGAAAACAGCTTTCCTTAATGGAATTCTGGAAGAGGATGTGTACATGACACAACCCGAAGGTTTCATCGATCCTAATGCTGCTAGGAAAGTATGCAAGCTTCATCGATCCATTTATGGATTGAAGCAAGCATCTCGGAGTTGGAATCTTCGTTTTGATGAAGCAGTCAAAGAGTTTGATTTCATCAGAAGCGAAGAAGAACCATGTGTTTACAAGAAGACTAGTGGGAGCGCTGTCGCATTTCTCGTGTTGTATGTAGATGACATACTTCTTCTCGGAAATGACGTTCCGTTGTTACAGTCTGTTAAGACTTGGCTCGGAAGTTGTTTTTCAATGAAAGACATGGGAGAAGCCGCGTATATTCTTGGAATAAGAATCTATAGAGATAGATTAAACAAGTTAATTGGACTGTGTCAAGACACTTATATCGATAAAGTCTTACACAGATTCAGAATGCAAGATTCCAAGAAGGGCTTCATACCAATGTCTTATGGCATAAGTCTCAGCAAGAAGCAGTGTCCTGAGACACCTGCTGAGCGAGAGCGCATGAGTCGGATTCCCTATGCCTCGGCATTGGGATCCATCATGTATGCCATGCTCTGTACTCGTCCAGATGTTGCTTGTGCTTTAAGCATGACGAGTAGATACCAATCGGATCCAGGTGAAAGTCACTGGACAGCAGTCAAGAATATTCTGAAGTATTTGAGAAATACTAAGGATAAATTCTTGGTGTATGGAGGAAGTGATGAGCTGGTAGTAAGTGGTTACACAGACGCAAGTTTCCAGACAGACAAAGATGATTTCCGATCACAATCTGGTTACATCTTCTGCCTGAATGGCGGTGCAGTCAGCTGGAAGAGTTCCAAGCATGACACTGTAGCAGATTCCACAACTGAAGCTGAGTACCTCGCTGCTTCTGAAGCGGCAAAGGAGGCTGTTTGGATCAAGAAGTTCATCACTGAACTTGGTGTGATTCCTAGTATTTCTGAGCCAGTGGCTTTGTATTGTGACAACAATGGAGCCATTGCGCAAGCAAAGGAACCTAGATCACACCAGAAATCCAAACACATAGAAAGGCGATATCACCTTATCCGTGATATTGTGAATAGAGGAGATGTGAAGATCAGCAGAGTCCCGACGGATGAGAATGTTGCTGATCCACTGACCAAGCCCCTCCCAAGGCCCAAGCATGAGTTTCACACTGCTGCTGTAGGCATTAGATTTCTTAAGATATGATCTTGTTTTCAGTGGGAGTTATATTTGGTGTTTTAGTTATGACATAATGTTCGTAGGACATAATTTGATTATGCTATTTTAATGAAATTGTTTCAGTATTATTTAATTGTGTTATTAAATAATTGTCCCAAAAGTAATTTATGATATCTTATAGGTCATCAAGTATGTGACTTGATCATGAAACCCTATAATCAAAGATTGACATAAATTATAGATGGTCCCTGGTCGAGGTTGTTAAAATGGGACGTTAACAACCACGTGAGACTAGTATGTGAAGTGACTGATGACTATGTTTCATGGAGTCATTAATAAGTGCATTAAAGTCAATCACATAGATATGTGTTAGAGAACACATGATCGGACTTGACCCGTTAATGAGAACTCTACAAGATGTTATATGAGTGTCATAAGAGTTTCTCATTACGACTATAGAGTATAGTCCTTAGACCTGAGTTCATCATGTCCTCTTGTATATGGATTGATTCGTCTTGACTTTGTCAAACGTCAGCCGTAACTGGTGATCATAAAGACACTGATTAGGCGTATCATGAGATATAAAAGAGACATGGATGGAACAAGATGGAATTTGTACCTCCTATATAACAGGAGTTAAATATCTCTGGGCCTATCGAAGATTTGATACTGGAAATGCGTGGCCGCGCTCAAACGAGCTGATTGTCAGTCGTTTGTTTTTAATCAGTACAAATCGGGATTCGATAAACGTGATCTAGCTTAATAAGGATGACACAGTTCTTGCCTTATGCTAGATTGAGATATGGATACAAAGGGATTAAAAGGAATAGACGATTCCAGTACAAGTGGGAGATTGTTGGGAATGTCCTGAAATCTATTTGTACTTACTCTGAGAGAAAGTCATGTTGTCGAGATGAGACAATCATATGACACTAGGTAGTCATAACGCTTTGCTAGAAGCCACTTATGATCAATGAGTTGAGAACTCATTGCTAGTGTTATATGATCCTACAGGGTCACACACCTAAGCAAACTGGACACTGCATGAGAGGATGATCATTAATGTAATGATCGGATGAATGCATATTTGATATGCATTCAATATCTACTTTTCTGGGCGATGTCGATCGACACACTAAGAGTGGATTGGCCGTGTCGATCGACACATAGAGTGTGTCGGTCGACACAACTCGCGGATTAACAGATTGACTTGGTTTAATCGCTGGTTAATCCCGTGGCGGTTTAAGTCGACATATATAAGATATATGGTCGACCTAAACTCGACCTCAACCTAATTCACAGCCACCTAAAACAGAAAAGAGACCTCTCTGGAGATTCGATCTTATAAGGCACTAGCATCCCTTCCTGTTCAGTTTGTGTGCGTGTGGATACCAGTAGAGGCGCAGCATTTGAGGCGCTCTAGATCTTGATTACTTGCAAACAACTTCCGCTGCTAATCACCAGGTAATCTCTAGATCTGATAGATTCAATTACATGAACCTGTAGATCCTAGGCTCGGAATTCAGACTAGGGTTGCTAATCCTGATTAGAACTGCTAGAAATTCCTTCAAGATGAATGAGCCTTTGTAAAGCTAAGACTATGTATAACAAAAGAAGACTCAAGATATTTCTTTTGAAAACACTTTTATTAGAATTCACTTGAACAAATTACACGATAATCTTGTTCAATCAGTTTGACTCGTCTTCACAACTGTGAAACGACACTGACCAAATCCTAATCTACCCAAACTCGCAGTAGCACTTCTCTCAACTCACTCACTACACGATTCTCTTTGCTAGACACAGTTCTCTCTGGATCACACACGTTTTGATTCTTTTTACTAAAAACGGCTAACCTAACTTGGGTCATCTCACCTATTTTTATAGGGTGTGGAACCTTGTAAATATCTTCTAAGGAAACGCAATATAGAATATTTCCAAATCTTCTATCTCCAACTTCCGATAGCTTACTTGTTCACCACGTCACATCTTGTTCAGTCCACGTCACCTTGTGTGTTATGCTTCCTTTGTCCGATAGAATCTTGAACTTACATTCTCCCCATTTTTGTCTAAATGTGTGCATCATCTCATCTGTTAAACTTAGAACAAACACAGCATATATGCAGCCAATATTTCACACACAAAACAGTTCTAATGATCCATGAAATTAGTCTTAAACCACACAAAGAAACATGAAACTTCATCATACGTTCACATCATTCCCAAGCAACGTCAAGACAGAAACAAACTAGATTAAAACACAAAACATTGAAACTGGTCAACATAACAGAGAATGAACTAATCATCTCGCTCGACTTCCGTGCTCTCCTCATCGTCGTAGTCTGTGTCATACTCGCCAGATCCTGTCTGCTTAGGGTATTGTGGGTATTTTCCCCATGAGATGGTCACACATTTAACAAAAACACAAGTTCAAGACTATCACAAGTTCAATAATCATAAAGGTAGAGAAGACATACGGCGGATACGACGTTGGATGTAGCGTAAGCTTCGGATTGAGTTCTGAATATCCCTTGCAAGGTTAGGAGCTTGCCCTTCATCTTCATTGTCAGAGCCACGACCAGCCTTAGGATCCAGTGTGATGTTGAGCGGATATCCAACTGGTGCACCATCCCCACCCGTAACATTAACATCTCTTTGGAAATAGAGTATCTTAAAGATCAAGTTCGGAAAAATGATCTTTTTATCTGCTTGCGGAGAGTGTGCCGTGTCCATGATTTGATCATAAACCAAGCGTCCATAGTTAAACGGTTTCCCTTGGTGCAGCATGTATAAGAATCGAAGCCTCTCTCGGACCATTGTTGTTGTGTTCGAGCTTGGAATCCAATTGGAAAAAACACAACTTGTAGAGCACCTGAAATTTTGGTAGTAGATGCTTTGATTGAACTCCTTCCCACCGTTTGCGTAGTCCACCAGTAAGAACCGTGACTGCTTGATCAATATCCTCTTCATCCCAATCATTGGGTTGTTTTGTGTCCGATGTGAGAAATATTCGTTTAATGACATCCGGTGTAAAATCATACACTTGTCCTCTAACATATACCAGCCTACTTTTGTCTTGAACCTCCGAATCACATAAATTAGCAAGAAATTCCTTAACCAAGCGAGGATAATAGGAGGACACATGCACGACAGTGTAAATCAGTCATGCTTTCTCAATGAAAGTTTGTACCTCACTAAGCTTGGGATCTCCTATCTGAAGGAGTTTCTGATCAAGAAAAGCTCTCGATTTCATCGACACTCTCTTTTTCAAGATTTGAGGAGTGTCTGTAGCTGAGTGGTTGCATGTTCAGACGATCTAACTGAGGATACTTGAAGAATAGATCCGAAGACAGTTGTCGATTTGCGAGGTAATGATCTTCAAATTTCCAGTAAGGTTGCTTGTGTTGAGGCACAAATTCGTCATCGTCAGAAGCGGAATCGTCGGTCTCAGGAGATGGCGGAGCTGGTTCTTTACCGGAGCGGTGAGACTGAGCTGGTACTTTACTGGAGCGGTGAGACTGAGCTGGTTCTTTTCCGGAGCGGTGAGACCGATAAGAGTTGTGTTCTGAGCCTACATGCGATTGTGAATCATCAGAGAAGTCAACATCACGGAGGCACAATTGTTGGACCGATCTCCGAGATCCTTGCGAGTTGACAGATGGAGATAGATCAACAATGGGGGTTGCTGCAAGAGTCCGATTCGCTCGGTTACGACGTCGCTCAGCTTCAAATGCATCCATCATCAGTTTTGTCTTCTGGGAACGAGTTAAGTGGCGCGGAGGAGATGACATCTTCGTATTGCAGAAGTGTTAGACCTAGAAACACAAGAGCGGCTGCGTGACTCAGACTCGGGTTCCCTCTCTCTTTTTGAACCTGAAAATAGAGTCAAAAACCTAAAAGGCCTTATTGGGCTTTATTTGTTAGAGAGTCAGATTAGTCCATAAAACAGAAACACATGAGAGTCAATTTAAGTGACACTTTATTCGGGCCCAAACTAAATAATCACAGCCCATTTTAGAGTTTATACCTCATTGGCTTAGATACAAGGAACCATCTCGACATATCATGGGCAGTTTGTCCGAGACTTAGAGTGACCCATGCTTATCAATTGTGCATCTTGTTCTGAGAGAGAGTTTACTACTATACTGCTGTTGGTACTGGATTTCTCCTAGGAAATCCGGCCCATTAACAGACAAGACAAAGGCCCGTAATTACGTGCCCATTCAAGAATCAAGGACAGACGGGAGAGCCAACTCTCTTGTTGGGCCCAAGCGAAGCAAACGCCTTGGAGAGGCCCAGACGATGCCGAAGCCGGAGACAATCAAGCTCGAGCTCGGCAGAGGATGACGTGGGGATACAGCAACTCGGTCTTCGCCAGTTCAACTGATCCGCATAAATCTCGGAGATCGTTACAACGATGAGGCCGAAATATCAGGACGAAGAGATCAGAATCGAGACTATTTAAAGGAAGAAGTGGCGACTCATTAAAGACAATTCCAACCTAGGCTAAGAACACTTCGATTAGATAGCTCGATCCTATACTTCGTACTCTCTTCTCCACTGTGTTTGTTCTATCTCCACGATCAATCTCAATAAAGTCTTTGATTCGTAGGAAACTATACCATTTCTATATCCAAAAGTCCAAATCCATGAATACAAATTCTTAGTGTGAATCCCGGATCTCACATTTGGCGCCGACTGTGGGGACATTCTATAGCCTTTCCTATCTTAAGCCAGACTCCGACAAATGTTTTGTCAGGAACCAATGATCCGAGCAGAAACTGGGTGTGGATGAGAAATGACTCAATACCCACCCCAGGAGGAGGATCTGGAGTAACCAGACCTAATTCGCCACTACCTTCTGCTCCACAGAGACAAGGACCAAGCGATCTTGCCGAGATCCGTTCGATGTTAAGCCTGTTGGTAGATCGAACGAGAAACAACGAGGCAAGCGCAAGGGCCCAAGAGCTCGCAAACCGTTCTCTGGCAGCGCAGCTCGAAGAACAAGAGCGGCGCCTGAACGCCCATCTTGAAGAGCTCGCGAGTCAAAGCCAAGGGGGCAGACCAATGCGAACTCCCATAAGTCCTCCACCGTGTACTCGCTTGGACTTCTCCCAAGTAGTAACTCCCCCGGGAACGTCGGGAAATTTCGGTAATACGTCAAATAGCGGCTTCCGCCCTACAATGACCCCTATCGCGGTACCGACTCCATTTGGTTCGAGTTCAATGGTCACAGATCCAACCGGATCAAGAAACCGACCATTACCCGGGCCACCACCTTTCCCGAGTAACTCTAACATCCGACCGAGGCAACTAGGAGGTTCTGCCTTCGCCTCGAGCTCGGGACTCCTTAATGGATCAAACTCAGTTCAGTTCCGAACTCCACAGGTCGATCAGACGAGGTCGATCCCAACGATCGATCTCCTCGACCCCATTTTTCCGGAACAAACGTCAGGTCAGGCACAAGTCCAGTTTGCACCCGCAGAAGGCGATGAACACGATATGCTTAGACAATACATTGAACAGGCTAAAGCCCAATTTAACAGTCTGAGCTCGAAAGTTCACATGGCGACGAGCGCGGCTCCTGACATCGATCGAGTGATTGAAGAAACACAACAAACGCCGTTCACAGATCGGATTGCGTTTGCAAGAATCCGTGAGATCAAGAAAACTAAGTTTCCAGAATTCTCTGGGAAATCAGACCCGAAAGCCCACATCAGGGCATTCCGACTAGCGATGGCAAGGGTGTACCTTACCGATGAGGAGAGGGAGCCAGCCTTCTGCAGGCTCTTCGCGGAAAACCTATCAGGTTCTGCCCTAGAATGGTTTGCCGGACTGGAAGAAAGGTCCATTGACAACTTCACCCAGTTCATGACGGCCTTCCTCAAACAATACTCCGTTTTCATCGAGGAAAAGACTACCGAGGCAGCCTTATTTGGCGTCTCTCAAAAACCCGACGAAACACTTCGCTCGTACATCGACCGATTTAAGGAAATAAAATCCAAAATCGCGAACCCACGAGATGAGGTAGCTATAGAAGCATTAAGACGGGGACTATGGTTCTCAACCAGATTCCGCGAAGAAATAACAGTCCGCGAACCCCAAACGCTCGATGACGCCCTCCATCGCGCATCGGCCTTTGCTCGCCTCGAGGACGAAACCACGGCCCTCAGGGAAAAGCACCGAAAAGAAAAGAACCCGTCGAGCTCGCAGAAATCGAACTCGAAAAAGGATTCCCGTAAGTCAGGGAACGTCAACGCGGTCGAGAGCCCAAAGAGCTCGAAGAAATTCGAGTTCGACAAGGAAAAATTCTGTGATTTCCACAATAAGAGAGGGCACTCGACCGAGGACTGCTTTACTCGAGCTAAAGCAGAGGCTCAAAAACAAGAGTCCGAAAGCAAAAAAGACTCCGACGTCGAGGAGGAAACTCTGTCCGACAAAAAGGAAAACAAACAGACCAAGGAGTCGAACTCCAAAAAGCACTCTCAAAACAAACGGGAACGGTCAAAGGAGCCGGAATCTCCCGAAACACTCCCTCAAGGGTCGGGGAAGCGAGTCGAGTTCATCCTCGGCGAGCTTAACCTAAGCGGTACTCCGGGAGGATCGGCACTATCCCCGCCTCCGGCTCCTGCCAAAAGTTTACGCTCAAGAATCAATCTCCCTCGTTTCTGCGGGGGGGGGGGGGGGGGGGGGGGGGGGTGTACGGGCTATACCCCCTAAACGAATCGACTTCATCTTCGGTGGCTCCAAGTTTTGCCGCGACTCGGTCAATTCGATCAAAGCTCTTCAAAGAAGACTCGAGACTGACAGAGGGGGAAAAACCCCAATGTTGGGTCCAGACCACCAAATCATCTTCCACGAGAGCGAGACAAGTAATCTCGACAAACCACACGACGACGCTCTCCTCGTTTGTCTAGTAGTGGGAGACGTCGAACTCTCAAGGATAATGATTGACACAGGAAGTTTGGTAGATGTCCTCTTTTACGACGCGTTCAAAAAGATGGACTTTAACGACTCCGAGATTGTGGAAGAAAAGACACCACTAGTAGGTTTTGCTGGCGAAACGACATATTCGATGGGCTCCGTCTTCGCCCCAGTAATTGCTGGAGGAGTTCGGAGAATGACAGAGTTCGTCATAGTAGATCGGCCAGCTCCCTATAACGCAATCCTAGGTCGACCATGGATATACGACATGAAAGCGGTACCATCGACCTACCACCAATGCGTAAAGTTCCTGACACCCAAAGGGATCAAAACCATTTACGGAAGTCAAAAGATTCCCGTCATTGTTACATGAACGGATACAAGCAGATCGAGAAATCCCCTGCGTAGCAATTACAGAAAGAGGAGGAGCTCGCCACCATGCAGACCAAAAGGTCGAACGACCCCAGTCAAATAGGACCCCCAAAGGACCTCACGACTCAAGTCTGCATAGACGAGGCTCATCCCGAAAGACTCGTTGGCATCGGAATCGACCTATCAGAGCCAGTTAAGAACGAACTGGTCTCTTTTCTCAAAAAGAATGTCGACTCCTTCGCCTGGTCTTCAGCAGACATGAAAGGGATAAACATCGACGTAACCAGCCACGAGCTGAATGTCGACCCAACCTACAAACCGGTAAGACAGAAACGTCGAAAACTAGGCCCTGAACGGGCCAAAGCCGTCAATGACGAGGTTGATCGGTTATTAAAAATCGGATCGATCAGAGAGGTCAAGTACCCCGACTGGCTCGCGAACCCCGTGGTGGTTAAGAAAAAGAACGGAAAGTGGAGGGTCTGTGTAGACTTCACGGATCTCAACAAAGCATGTCCAAAGGACAGCTTCCCACTCCCGCACATCGACCGATTGGTCGAGGCCACCGCTGGACATCAGCTGCTATCCTTTATGGACGCGTTCTCAGGATACAATCAAATATTAATGAACCCTGAAGACCAAGAAAAGACTTCGTTCATAACGGATCGAGGCACGTACTGCTACAAAGTCATGCCCTTCGGACTGAAAAACGCAGGAGCAACTTACCAGCTCCTCGTCAACAAGATGTTTTCGGGACTCCTAGGCAAAACCATGGAGGTCTACATCGATGATATGCTGGTAAAATCTTCGAGGTACGAGGATCACATCCCCAACCTAAAAGAATGCTTTATCATTCTTAACAAGTATGGGATGAAACTTAACCCAGCTAAATGTACCTTCGGGGTCCCTTCAGGAGAGTTCCTCGGTTACTTAGTAACCGAAAGAGGGATCGAAGCGAACCCCAAACAGATCGCAACGTTCATAGAGATGAAATCTCCCAGAACAACCCGAGAAGTCCAGCGCCTAACCGGCAAAATAGCTGCTCTGAATCGCTTCATCTCAAGGTCGACTGATAAATGTCTACCCTTCTATCACTTGCTCAAAGCAAACAAAAAGTTCCTTTGGGACGAAAAGTGCGAAGATGCATTCACTCAGCTCAAAGCTTACTTAAGTGAACCACCCATACTGGCAAAACCAGTAGAAGGAGAACCCCTTTACCTCTACCTAGCTGTCTCGACGGCAGCAGTAAGTGGATTCCTGGTTCGCGAGGAACAAAACAAACAACGGCCGGTGTATTACATCAGTAAGACCCTGATCGATGCTGAAACCAGGTACCCCGCCATGGAAAAACTCGCCTTAGCGCTAGTAACATCGACTCGGAAACTCCGACCGTATTTTCAATCGCACTCGATCATAGTGATGACCTCTCAGCCACTGAGAACCATCCTTCACAGTCCAAGCCAATCAGGTCGTTTGGTCAAATGGGCTATCGAACTTAGCGAGTACGACATTGAATACAAAGCTCCAACATGCCTAAAAGCGCAAGTACTGACAGATTTCATAATCGAGCTCCCTCCGACTATAGAACTCGACCCGACTTCGGCCCAAAGATGGAAACTCTACGTCGATGGAGCTTCCTCAAGACAAGGATCCGGAGTCGGAGTGAAATTAGTCTCCCCAACGGGTGAAGTATTAGAACAATCGTTTAGATTGGGCTTCGCCGCATCGAATAACGAGGCAGAATACGAAGCGCTGATAGCCGGGCTTTGACTTACGATAGCAATAGGAGCCCGAGAAGTAAATTCCTTCAGCGATTCCCAACTGGTCACGAGCCAATATCATGGCGACTACGAGGCCAAAGACGAACGAATGGAAGCATACCTACGGGTAGTCCATACATTGGCCGAACAGATCGAATTCTTCGACCTAACACGAATCCCACGAGGTGAAAACACTGCAGCCGATGCGCTAGCCGCATTAGCGTCGACATCAGATCCTAACCTCAAAAGGATCATACCAGTCGAAGGGATAAAAAAACCAAGCATCGACATAGCTCTCAAAGCTCTGTCCTTGAAAGAGGACGGGCCCGCTGTGAAGAATGATGTCAAACGCAAAGAGTGTCCCGGAGACACTAATAGCGACATCATCGAGATTGACGATGATCTTGATCCTAGAAACACCGTATACGTCGCGAACGTCCCCGACGGACCAATTCAAACCGCATCCACTAGTCAGGGACCTGAGCCTAACAACGACGAAGATTGGAGAACTCCGATCATTCGATACATCACAAACGGCGAAGTTCCCGACGGCAAATGGGAGGCGCGGAAACTTAAAACGCAAAGTGCGAGGTACTGCGTCACACAAGGAGAGCTCTTTAAAAGGAGCCTCTCCGGACCTTACCTTAAATGCCTTGACAAAAAGCAAGCCCTAGCCGTGATTACACAAACACATGACGGATCCTGCGGAAGCCATTCCGGAGGACGAGCATTGGCCGTGCGAATCAAAAGGCAAGGCAACTATTGGCCTACAATGGCCTCCGAATGCGAATCTTTCTCCAACAAGTGCGATAAATGCCAAAAGCATGCCCCAATTATCCACCAAGCGTCGGAGAAACTCTCCTCTATCTCATCACCATACCCATTTATGCGGTGGGGAATGGACATCGTTGGACCGCTGGTCGCATCTGGCAAAAAGAAAGCCACACATCTATTGGTAATGACAGACTACTTCACCAAGTGGATTGAAGCAGAGTCATACCAGAAAATTAAGGACGTTCATGTTAAGGAGTTCGTCTGGCGAAACATCGTTTGCAGACATGGACTACCCCACGAGATCGTTACCGATAACGGATCTCAGTTCATATCAAACACGTTCAAAGAGTTCTGCAGAACTTGGAACATAAAGCTGACTTACTCAACGCCACGCTACCCCCAAGGGAATGGGCTAGCAGAAGCAGCTAACAAAGCGATTATGAACGGCCTCAAGAAAAGGCTCAACGAGTGCAAAACAACATGGAGCGACGAACTCCCAGCCGTACTCTGGGCCTACCGGACTACCCCCCGCAAATCCACGGGCGAGACTCCCTTCTCGTTGGCTTACGGAATCGAGGCGGTAGTACCAGCTGAAATTCTCGTGTCAAGCATCCGCAAAGAATAATGCCCACGACAAGAGGAACTTAACAACAAGATGATAACTGACGAGCTCGACCTCGTCGACGAAAGAAGGAACCTCGCATTAGCTCGACTCCAGAATTACCAACAAGCCGCAGCTCGCTACTATGATTCCCGAATCAAAACTCGAAGGTTTCAAGTAGGAGAGCTCGTCTTGCGGAAAGTGTTCGACCATAAAAAGGAAGAACACGCTGGAAAATTAGGGGCAAAGTGGGAAGGTCCTTACCAGGTCACCGACGTCGTGAAGGACGGGGTCTACCGACTCAAGTCGGTGGAAACCCAGAAGCCCGAACTACGACCTTGGAACATCATCAACCTCAAAAAGTATTTCCACTAGGAGTACATCAACATAATCGAACTACGAAATGGCTTGATCCCCCTAAAAGGGTACGTAGGCAGCTCGACTTCGAGCGCAGCCACCCCCCAAACACAAAGCTCTTGCCGAGCTCGACAACTTCTGACGAAGTCATACTAGCTTATCTTTGTGAAATCAAAATAAGTCTCCTAATCAAACGTCTCTTCCTGTTAGAGCCGTTACGGTGATATGAAATTATCTCTTCCAACGGACCAAAGTGATATGAAATTATCTCTTCTATAGCAAAGTGATATGAAATTATCCCTTCCCAAAACAAAAGATATGAAATTATCTCTCCCGAAACGAAAGATATGAAATTATCTCTTCTAAGTCAAAGCGATATGAAATTATCCTTCCCAAGTGACCTGAAATGGCCTCTTCCAATATATCAAAGCGATATGAAAACGCCCCTTCCGAGCGGCCTGAAACGGCCTCTCTCAAAGTCAATTCTCCCGACCTGATACAGCTCGAAAGAACTAGAGGGCCACCCTCTCCCGTTAAACGAAAACGTCAAAGTCAAAGCAACCGGTCACACGGAAAGGCCTCCGCGCACAACGAGCCTTCGTAAGTTTACTTGATTTATCTTTCCCATTAAAACATTAGACTCGTACTGCACATTACGAAGGGGCCCGAACTCAAGTACGAACGATCAAACCATGAAGGTGCTAAAACAGTAAAGTCTATGCTAAGGCATGAAAGACTCCGAAAGAAATTCTTTAAAAGAAGGACACAATGTCCTCGAACAAAGCCCGCTTGGGCGAATAAATGTTTTTCCAAAAAAAAAAAAAAAAAAAAACAAAAAAAAACAAAGAATGTACATATAAAAAATGAGCTCCTAAAGGCAACATCATTATTACGAGCGCGAAGAAGCCTCGTCTCCATCCTCCGCCTGATCACCGGTAGATGAAATCCCAGTCGGGAGGCTCAATCCGTATTGATCAAGGCGGGGAACAACCGGTGGCGGAGCATGCGCCAAAGTGACCGAGTCGCTCGACACGGCCGGTAAGTTCAACTTACCGACACTGAAGTCAGAGACCGCCGCGGCGTTCATCTCTTCCATGGCCGTCCTCTTCTGGTCGGCCAACCTCAGAACTTCCCGAGTCAAGTCAAGCTCGCCGGAAGCAAACTCCGCGATGAGTTCGATATTGGCCAGGGTTTCTTGGAGGTGAATCTCAGCGTTGGTCTCGAGCTTCCGCTTCTCGCTCTTCTCCTTGATCCCTTTAAGGATCTCCAAATATTCCCCACTCATCTTCCTCCTCGCCTCGTGGGACGCGACCTTTATGTCGAAGTCTCTCCCCGCAAGAACTCTCTCCAGGTCAATCCGATCTTGGGCAGCTTGCGCCGTGGCGACTCGACTCGTTTCTTCGGCAGCCAACGCCCGGCCTTCGGCCACCCGAAGCCTCTGGGAAAGGTCCTCCTCGCGATTCTCGAGAACCAATAGCCGGGCTTCGATCCCCTCATACCGAGCTAGTTTCCTCTCGAGCTCCTCCTCCTGAGCAAAGGAATCCTGCAACTCTGCGGTCAAAATACGAGCCGGCCTCCTAGCGGCCTCGAGCTCATCCTCCCGCGATCGATCACGAAGCTCGCGTTCGGACCGGACCATAAGTCCGCTCGTAGCCTCCAGAAACTGCATAAAGACACGAATTTCAAATATCTTTCTTACCAAAGAAAGGCAAAAACAAGAACTATGGTTGATACCTTTCCAGTGGCTTCGGCCATCTTGGCATACAAATCGCCAAAGGCCGGGTCCCCGGTAACCGGAAGCGGAACCCCTGCGGGTCCGACACGCCTCGACAAACGGGCCGCGCCCCGGGGCATCCCGACACTCTCGCTCGAACTACTCGAGCTCGTCTCCGTATCGATCCTTCGACGCTTCGGTACGGGGGAAGGATCCTTGCCCACGTCCCGATCGTCAGGGCAAGGATCGCGCAAAGACGGCTCCCTGGACGGAACCGAGTCCGCCCTCCGAATAACAGGAGAGGAGGCGACCCCCCCTGCCTCCTCGGACGCATCACGGGCCCCGGAGCTCGGAGGGACAACCGTGGAAGGGAGAGGAGAATCACACATGGCAAAAAAGAGCGCATTGCTCAGACTCCCATCCTCCACCCTTTTTGCCAGATCTATGGGGTCCTTTCCGTTCCGGCGACTCCTCGACCTACGAGATAGCTTCTCGTGAGATGGGGTGCTGGCATCCGAGTCCACGCCCGAGGAAGGGCGACCTGTAGAATTAAAAAAAAAGAGAGGGGAGAAGTCTTTAGACTCTTCCCAAATAATGACGAGCCGAATGTCACGAGCAGAAAACTCACCTTCTCTTGCGCGCTCGAATATGCGAAGCGGAGGTCGCACGGTTCGACCCAGAGAAGTCCCGCGAGGTACAGGAGGAAGGGTTTGCTCCCGAAAGACCCGGGACCGACCCTGTGGGACCCTTCTCGGATTGACCCTCAAGGCAGCCTGTACACGCTCGACCGTGAAACTGTCCCAGTTAACGGAACCTCTCCTCAGATGGGCTATTAAGGCCTCCGTGACTGGATTAAGGTCGAGCGATTCAGGGGACTCTGCAATATAGAACGAAGCACGTCAGGGATCAAACTGACACGAGAAATAATAACCAAAATAGCAGAAAGAAAGCCTCACCAACGTCGGTAGCCCACCGTGAGGGAACGACCGAGCAATCAAACTCTTCGACCGAGTGGTGAGTCGTCCTAAAGAAAAAATACTGGTCCCTCCACCCTTCCCTCGGCGGGAGACCGTCCAAGATCCTCCCAAACCGGGGGGAAAGACGGTACGACCCCGGAAAGCGGTAATCTTGCCTCACCGTGCAAACCCGCATTAACTCCTCGGGACCGAACTCAATCCCTTCCTCCGCAGCCCTAACTCCGAGTCCGATAACAAACCGAACGAAATTCGGCTTCATCTGATAAAAAGCCATCTGGAGTTGGGCCAGCACCAAGAAGACGAGGCGAGGAATGGGAAAGAAAAGCCCACATTTTTCGAAATACGTATAAGAGGCACAGCAGTAGCCCTCTATGATCGTCTCGGGGGATACCGCCGAAGAAGGGATGACGATTTCAACTTCCGTCGGAATCCGGCAGAGCACCCTCAATTGCTGGATACGGTCCACGGTTAACGAAGACGGTCGGTGCGGTCCAAACGACCCCGCCGCCGCACTCGTACTCGCTCCCGCAGGATCCCTAGAAGCCATGAAGGAAAAAGGAAAGTTTCTGAAAGAAAAACGTTTTCTCTAACGACAAAGGAAGTAGGGAGAAAAAGTTCGAACAGGTTAAGAGTAGGAAAGCAAAGGACTTCCTTCAAACAATGCGAATGATTATTTATATCAAAGATTGTGCGCAGTATCGCCCGTACGACTCCTTACTCGCATTAATTGCTGGTAGGATCGAGATGACTTGGACCCCTCGCTTCCCTCTTGCCAGCCGTTGATCTCAGATCAACGGCTACAAAACACGCAGTAATTGGGTCGCGTCATCAAAAAAGAACGAGCCCGAGAAGACGCTTCGTAATCTTCGAATCTGAGCCGTTAACGATCGACCAGATCTACGGTGGAAAATGGATTCTAAAAATCCGCGCACGCAACAACTGCCGACGCGCTGATAAGTAGTTCAACTCGTCTCATGCGCTCACTCCGCGCCATTGGATCAAAACAAGATCAACGGATGGGGGGAAAGTAATCATTAGATTCGTTGCATCCAAGGCATGCACCTCTTCCCGAGAATGTCCACCGCCCATTAACCTCGACTTCTCGAATTCAATGGGCTGGGGGCTATTGTTGGTACTGGATTTCCCCTAGGAAATCCGGCCCATTAACAGACAAGACAAAGGCCCGTAATTACGAGCCCATTCCAGAATCAAGGACAGACGGGAGAGCCAACTCTCTTGTTGGGCCCAAGCGAAGCAAACGCCTTGGAGAGGCCCAGACGATGCCGAAGCCGGAGACAATCAAGCTCGAGCTCGGCAGAGGATGACGTGGAGATAGAGCAACTCGGTCTTCGCCAGTTCAACTGATCCGCATAAATCTCGGAGATCGTTACAACGACGGGGCCGAAATATCAGGACGAAGAGATCAGAATCGAGACTATTTAAAGGAAGAAGTGGCGACTCATTTAAGACAATTCCAACCTAGGCTAAGAACACTTCGATTAGATAGCTCGATCCTATACTTTGTACTCTCTTCTCGACTGTGTTTGTTCTATCTCGACGATCAATCTCAATAAAGTCTTTGATTCATAGGAAACTATACCATTTCTATATCCAAAAGTCCAAATCCACGAATACAAATTCTTAGTGTGAATCCCGGATCTCACAACTGCTGAACTGTTAAACTAATAAAAAAATAGATATGACAAACACCATAGAAACAGGATCCCACACAAAGAACTACTCATATAGACAGACAGCTTTCCTTAGCCAAGGTGCTTTCATCAAGTCCAATTAACTAGTATGATCCTACCACAGAGACAGAGAGCCTCTCATATGACTCTACTATAGTTCTATCATGCTTTAAATGTCGACATCGAAAAAGTGATTTAGACATTCGTGAGTGGAGTATCTTAACTTATTCGAAACAATACAGGACAGCTTTCCTCAGCCGAGGTGCTTTCATCCACAAGATGAGACATAACCTTTCATAGACACAGTCAAATGCTAGACAGCTTTCCTCAGCCGAGGTGCTTTCATCTAAGTGAAACTTTATTAGACCTTTTTTACTGTGTTTTATCTTAGAAACTTTACTTCTTTAACTTGTTACTTCAACTCTTTCACTCAGAATGACTTAAATCCTTCTCTTATCCAGCAAATGACCAAACTTTAGTACTCATTCAAAACAGTGATCTCATTCAGATATAAACTGTTTTGCAGCCTATTCCAAAGAGAGAGTTTATCACTTTGAGCAGTCATATAGAGTTACCTGTTTTATGGGGCATACTTTTGAGTTAACTTCCTTCTTTTCATGAATCAATGAGTATAACCTTTGCTTGCTCTGGTTATTAAGTTTCAAAATTCATAGACTCCAAGAGCCTTTCGTAAGTACAAAAGCTATTGAGGCCTAGAGGTTTTGTAAAAATATTTGCAAGCTATCTCTCAGAAGCAACATGTTGTATGATAGCTAGTTTCTCCTCTACAAGTTCTCTGACAAAGTGATGCCTAATGTCTACATCCTTTGTTCTAGAGTGCTGGACTGGATTCTTAGAGATATCTATTGCACTTTTATTGTCACAATGAACAAGAAAAGAGTTGACAGAAATACCATAGTCATGTAGCATTTGCTTCATCCATAGGAGTTGAGTGCAACAGCTTCTAAGAGCAATATATTTTGCTTCTGCAGTAGAAAGTGATACACAATTTTGTTTCTTACTATGCCATGACACCATATTGTTTCCAAGATAGAAACAACCTCCAGAAGTACTATTCCTATCATCTAAGCATCCTGCCCAATCTGCATCACAAAAACCTCCAAGGTTCGTGTTAGTATATGATGTGTAACTCAATCCATAGTTCAGTGTACCTCGGACGTATTTGATAATACGCTTGACAGCCAGTAAATGTGACATGCGTGGGCTAGCTTGGTATCTGGCACACAGACCTACACTGAAGCAAATGTCTGGCTGTGACGCAGTTAGATAGAGAAGATTACCAATCATAGCACGGTATAGACGTTCATCAACCTTCTCCCCTTCTTCATCTTTGTAGAGTTTGTTCGTAGTACTCATAGGAGTTCTTGCAACCTTCGATGTTTCCATGTCAAATATTTTGACCAAATTCCTAGCATACGTGGTTTGACTTACAAATATTCCTTCATCAGTCTGTTTAACTTGAAGTCCAAGGAAATAGCTTAATTTGCCGACCATGCTCATCTCGAATTCTCGAGTCATCGTGTTAACAAACTCATTCATCAATTCTTCTCGAGTTGCTCCAAAAATAATGTCATCGACGTAGATTTGTACTATGAGCATCCCTATTTTGTTTTCAAAGATGAACAACGTATTATCCACACTTCCTCTTTTGAAGTCTTTCTTAAGCAGGAATTGAGTCAATCTCTCATACCAAGCTCTTGGAGCTTGTTTCAGACCATAGAGAGCTCTCTTAAGCTTGTAGACATGGTTAGGATGCTTGGGATCTTTAAAACCTTTAGGTTGTGTCACATAAACTTCCTCTTGGAGCATTCCATTTAGAAACGCACTCTTGACGTCCATCTGATACAACTTGATTCTTAAGTTACACACGATTCCAAATAGCAATCGAATTGATTCAAGTCTGGCAACTGGTGCAAATGTCTCATCAAAATCAACTCCTTCGATTTGTGAGTAACCCTGTGCAACTAAACGGGCCTTATTTCTGATCACATTTCCCTCATCATCTATTTTATTCTTGTAGACCCACTTGGTTCCTACCACATTCATGTTGCTTGGACATGTAACCAAGTCCCATACTTCTAGTCGGCTGAACTGTTCAAGTTTTTCATGCATTGCTTGAGTCCAATACTCATCATTGAGTGCTTCCAGAACATTCTTTGGTTCAATAAATGATATGAAACAGGCGAATTTGACCATTTCTTTAAAGTCAATCTGTGTGTGTCGAGTTTGTCTTTCACCTTGAATATCTCCAATTACATCAACTTCTTGATGATCACGTCTGACTTGACCAAAACCAGTTCTTCTCGGATGTTCAGTAGTCGAAGTCACTACATCATTAACAACTTGTGTTGACGACTCATCCTTAGAGGGATTTTGTTCACAGCTTGTTTCCTCAAATACTTCCTCAAGACAATAGTTATTCATGTCATCGAACACCACATTGACAGATTCGCAAATCAACCGAGTTCTCCGATTGTACACTCGAAAAGCAGAGTTATTGTTAGCATAACCCAAGAAGATTCTTCATCACTCTTAGAATCAAATTTTCCTAGCTGATCCTTATCATTTAAGATGTAGCACACACATCCAAAGACATGAAAGTAACTAAGGTTTGGAGTTTTACCTTTCCAGATTTCATAAGGAGTCATCTTAGTTCCAGGCTTTACATAAACTCTGTTTATAATGTAACAAGCAGTGTTTACAGCCTCTGCCCAGAACCTTGGTGCTATTTGATTTCCATGAAGCATAGCTCTTGCCATTTCCTGTAGTGTTCTGTTTTTCTTCTCAATAACTCCATTTTGTTGAGGTGTTTGAGGAGCAGAGTACTGATGTCGGATCCCTTGCATTTTGCAGAATTTGTCAAACTCATTATTCTGAAATTCTCCTCCATGGTCACTTCTGATCTGAACTATTCCACCTTTATCATTCTTTAGCTCCAGAGCCAGTATCTTAAAGCTCTCAGCTGCTTCCGACTTTTCTCGTAAAAATCTCACCCATGTGAATCTAGAAAAATCGTCCACAAGCACAAAGATGTATTTCTTTCCCGTGATACTTTCAGGACTTACTGTGTAATGCCCCGTCTAAAGAAGTAACGTACGGACGAAGATCGACGAAAATGCAAAGTTGTGCGATCAACATCAAATTGATGTCGTGAGCCAAAGAAGACATTCTAAGACATTTGGTCGAGCCAGAATTCAATTTGGACGAGCGGATTAAGAGACGGTCGAAGGACAATGAAGACGGACGAGGAATGGCGGGAAATTCCGAAAATTGACGAATGTGGGACGTCACATGTTCCTGATAGAGGAGATCAATCTAAGGATTTGGGTCGAAGCAGAATTTGAAAAGAGTGAACGGTTTAAGAGATATTCTCGTTGCGACTAAAACGGACGAAAACGGGTTAGAAGCACGACATGTCGCCGTGCATGGCTGGAAGGGTGGAAGCTCCTGGGCGTGGATTGGTGGCACCAACACACCTCCAGAGGTGTCCTCCTGCATGGTGAACGCAAGGTGTCATCGCCGAGATGAAGCACGGTGGCGCCGAGATGTCGCGACGCATGATCGCCACCGGAACCGGCCAATCGGAGGCCGCCACCTCTCCCCCTTCAGAAAACTCACACTTTTAAGAGCAAAAACCGAAAATCTTAGAGAGAGAGAAAAGAGAGAAAAATCGGGTAAAGAGAGAAAGTTGTCGGGAAGAAGGAAAAGAGCCCCGATCGCGAGAGAGACGAAGGACGAGCGTTCCGGGAGTGCGGGAAGCGAATTAAGAGTCCTTGGAGAGTAGGAAAGGCGGGCCGGAGGTGAAGAACGAGGCGCTTTGGGAACCGAACCTCTGCCGAACCGAAAACCCGAGAGTGAGTCCCGATAGCTAGGACTGACGTGTTTGTGTAGGTATCGCCTTAAGGATTGAAATACCGTGAGTATTTATCCTCATGCGCATTGATTGATTTGTGTGTATTACGGTAGAGGTTTATACCGTATTTGATTGGTTTTTGTGATAAGTACGAGATGGAAGGTATCCTCTCGGAAATGATTGATGTGATAAGTACGAGGTTGGATAGAGATCCACTCGGAAATGGAATGTGATAAGTACGGGATCGGTCGGGGTACCGCCTGGAAATGGAATGAGATAAGTACGAGGTGGAAGGTATCCACTCGGAAATTTGAGATATATAAGTACGGGATTGGTGAAGGACCATCCCGGAAAGGTTGCATGGTATGGTTTAGGAGGATGCTTCTGGCACTCCCAATTGGGTACCTCCTTGTGTGATAGGAGACGTCTCAGACTGGTACTTGGGTCGCTCCCTTGGCTGAGCAGCTCGGACTGGTACTTGGGTTACTTCCCTTGGCCGAATAGATCGGACTGGTACTTGGGTTGTTTTCCCTTGGCCGAGCATTGAGTGTGGTGCCGACCGTGAGGGGTCGGGAGGAGCCACCAGATACCGAATGGGTGGAGTGTCTGATGCATCTAGGACCTCTGCGTGTGTTAGGTGTCTTCATCTAGACATTGTTGGCATTCACGATAAGGGATCGTGTTATGCATTGTGTTTGTTTATATGCTTCCGCATTGTGCTTGTTGCTTGTTATTTCTTTATGCTTCGGCTATGGGGATGGGTCGGGCACTAACGTTTGTTAGCGGGCTCTGGACTCACTGGGTAACCCATAAGGTTGCTCATTATACAACTTTTTTCACGCAGGTAACCTTAGGTTGGGTAGCGGGCGGATTCGGACGTAGGTTGTGACCGGGATAGATTTGTAAAGTGGGTTGACCTACAAATCTAAGTACGTTTTGATATTATTACGTTTCCGCGTTTTAATAAGGTTGTCCGGACGGATTACTAATATACGTACTATTATTTGCGAGGTACACATATTTTGCGAGACATAAAACCTCTGATGCCTAATGATACTCGACTTTGTCCAAGTCGACACAACTCTTGACTCGGGTACGGGTTTGCAAGCCTTAGGCCTTAGTCGAGAGGGTCGAATATCGACAGTGGATCGGCCAGACAATGGGCAGTGCCGAAACATTGGCGATGTTCGACATCTTGTAGCACCACCGATTCGGCTATTGTCCGTAGTCCGCGTCGGGGGTGTTACAAATGGTGGTATCAGAGCATGGTTCATGATCATGCTCACGGGATAGAGTTTTCAAAACGTTTTATCGAGTCATTTGAGTCGCAACCACACTTTTTAAGAAACCGGATGTCCGAATGCCGATAGAATGATAGGTTGGGGATTTAGACTCACCTTGTTATCGAGATTTGTAGGATGCCGAGAAGACTTGGGCGTGCGATCCCCCATCTTCGGTAACACCGGTGAATCGCTCATCGTCAGCGCAAGGATCGAGCAACGATCCTAAGTGAAGGATGAAAGAAAGAGGAAGACTAGGTATATGGTATAGTATAGTAAGTTAGGAGTTTATTTTGCAGGGACCGCAACATATCCATGAAAGCGAGGTATGTGTGGGTTCTAACCAAACTCCTAATCGGTGATATGCATGTATGTGTGATATATGCTTGCTGTGTGATGTGTATTGTGATATACACTGGTTGTGTGTGTAGACGGGCAACGCTTGAGAGTGTGTTCAGCGTTAGTAAGACCCGTGTAAATATTGTGTGTGGTAACGGTTTTATGATAAATAAAAATCGTTTTTGGAATGGAGTTTTAAAGCATGAATGGTTTAATTTGCTTTAATTTTTGAGGAAAGTATTTCCTAATGTGGTTGGTGTTGGTGAGTGATCCTTAGGTTACCGGGAAGAGGTGATTTCCCACAAACCTTAGGATAGAAAAGTAGTAAGACTTTTAGGAAACCTATCCTAAAAGCCCAGCACCAAAAGCCATTACCCGAGCAGGCCATTTATAGTGAAGATACTGGTGGGTGGTTAAGGCGAACGATTGAGGCCATGTGTTGATCATGGCGGGATCAACAATGGCGAGTTGGTGGGTTGACTACGGCAAGGTATTAGAGTCTCGGCGGGACGTTTAGCATCAAGCTATTGCGAGATCGGCAAAGGCGAGATGGAAGATCAACTACGGGAAGGTAGTTGCATCTTGACGAGAGATCTAGTGGGATCATCAACATCACGATCTCATCTTGAGATCGGTGAGCATTTGAGACTGGTGTGTGATGGATCAGCTACGGGAAGCTACGAGAAGTTGAATGAACTTGGAAGTAAGACGTCAAGTGACGGGACGAAGAATGACCGTGGAGTTGAGAGGAGAGGACGTTCATACGAGATGAACGAAATTTACCGAAGCGACGGAAACAAAAAGGTTACGTGAAGTAACCGGCCACTAGAAGAAGTTGGCCAAGAGAGTTACGAGGAGGGCCAAACCATGGATCGGATTGACGAGAAGGAAAGAAGCTCCAGGAAGGAGTGATTACGACTTATAACATCGAGGCCGGGCAGGACCAACGCACAAAGTTGACGAAAACCAAGAAGGAGTGGACCGACCCCGAGGAGGAGTAGAGACCGACGTGGAGAGTGAATAGACGGACCTCGAAGAGGAGCAAAGAACGACTAAGGACACGGAAGAAGAGGCAAACCCCGAGGAAGAACGGAGATTGACTAAGTACCGATAAGGAGTAAAGATCGACAAGGATCCGGAGAACCGTAGAGGAAGAATCGAGAAGGAGGCGAGACCAAACAATTCGGAGCAAGAACGAGCGCATCGAGTGCTACCATGAGACTCACGGAGGAGTCTAACTCATGACGGAGATGTAAGAGAAACCGCAAGTCTCTGAGCAACGGCGAGTACCAGACGCGATAAGACGGAAGAAGCCGAGGACGATTCTACTATTGGAATTCGAGGACGAATTCTAATAAGGAGGGGAGAATGTAATGCCCCGTCTAAAGAAGTAACGTACGGACGAAGATCGACGAAAATGCAAAAATGTGCGATCAACATCAAATTGATGTCGTGAGCCAAAGAAGACATTCTAAGACATTTGGTCGAGCCAGAATTCAATTTGGACGAGCGGATTAAGAGACGGTCGAAGGACAATGAAGACGGACGAGGAATGGCGGGAAATTCCGAAAATTGACGAATGTGGGACGTCACATGTTCCTGATAGAGGAGATCAATCTAAGGATTTGGGTCGAAGCAGAATTTGAAAAGAGTGAACGGTTTAAGAGATATTCGCGTTACGACTAAAACGGACGAAAACGGGTTAGAAGCACGACATGTCGCCGTCCATGGCTGGAAGGGTGGAAGCTCCTGGGCGTGGATTGGTGGCGCCAACACACCTCCAGAGGTGTCCTCCTGCATGGTGAACGCAAGGTGTCGTCGCCGGGATGAAGCACGGTGGCGCCGAGATGTCGCGACGCATGATCGCCACCGGAACCGGCCAATCGGAGGCCGCCATCTTAAACCGCCACCACCAGCTTGTTTTCACCTATAAATAAGGCCTCTCCCCCTTCAGAAAACTCACACTTTTGAGAGCAAAAACCGAAAATCTTAGAGAGAGAGAATAGAGAGAAAAATCGGGTAGAGAGAGAAAGTTGCCGGGAAGAAGGAAAAGAGCCCCGATCGCGAGAGAGACGAAGGACGAGCGTTCTGGAAGTGCGGGAAGCGAATTAGGAGTCCTTGGAGAGTAGGAAAGGCGGGCCGGAGGTGAAGAACGAGGCGCTTTGGGAACCGAACCTCTGCCGAACCGAAAACCCGAGAGTGAGTCCCGATAGCTAGGACTGACGTGTTTGTGTAGGTATCGCCTTAAGGATTGAAATACCGCGAGTATTTATCCTCATGTGCATTGATTGATTTGTGTGTATTACGGTAGAGGTTTATACCGTATTTGATTGGTTGTTGTGATAAGTACGAGATGGAAGGTATCCTCTCGGAAATGATTGATGTGATAAGTACGAGGTTAGATAGAGATCCACTCGGAAATTGAATGTGATAAGTACGGGATCGGTCGGGATACCGCCTGGAAATGGAATGAGATAAGTACGAGGTGGAAGGTATCCACTCGGAAATTTGAGATATATAAGTACGGGATTGGTGAAGGACCATCCCGGAAAGGTTGCATGGTATGGTTTAGGAGGATGCTTCTGGCACTCCCAATTGGGTACCTCCTTGTGTGATAGGAGACGTCTCAGACTGGTACTTGGGTCGCTCCCTTGGCTGAGCAGCTCGGACTGGTACTTGGGTTGCTTCCCTTGGCCGAATAGATCGGACTGGTACTTGGGTTGTTTTCCCTTGGCCGAGCATTGAGTGTGGTGCCGACCGTGAGGGGTCGGGAGGAGCCACCAGATACCGAATGGGTGGAGTGTCTGATGCATCTAGGAGGCCTCTGCGTGTGTTAGGTGTCTTCATCTAGACATTGTTGGCATTCACGATAAGGGATCGTGTTATGCATTGTGTTTGTTTATATGCTTCCGCATTGTGCTTGCTGCTTGTTATTTCTTTATGCTTCGGCTATGGGGATGGGTCGGGCACTAACGTTTGTTAGCGGGCTCTGGACTCACTGGGTAACCCATAAGGTTGCTCATTATACAACTTTTATCACGCAGGTAACCTTAGGTTGGGTAGCGGGCGGATTCGGACGTAGGTTGTGACCGGGATAGATTTCTAAAGTGGGTTGACCTACAAATCTAAGTACGTTTTGATATTATTACGTTTCCGCGTTTTAATAAGGTTGTCCGGACGGATTACTAATATACGTACTATTATTTGCGAGGTACACGTATTTTGCGAGACATAAAACCTCTGATGCCTAATGATACTCGACTTTGTCCAAGTCGACACAACTCTTGACTCGGGTACGGGTTTGCAAGCCTTAGGCCTTAGTCGAGAGGGTCGAATATCGACAGTGGATCGGCCAGACAATGGGCAGTGCCGAGACATTGGCGATGTTCGACATCTTGTAGCACCACCGATTCGGCTATTGTCCGTAGTCCGCGTCGAGGGTGTTACATACTGGCCCCATGAGATCAATATGTATTAGCTCCAATACTTTCTTTGACCTTATCTCGCTGAGTGGTTTGTGGTGAACCTTCACTTGTTTTCCTTGACAGCAAGCCTTACATATTGTGTTTGTTGTAGCTTCAAGCTTAGGAATTCCTCTGACTACTTCCGCATTCACCAGTCGAGTGAGTCCGTTTACACTCATATGTCCTAGCTTCTTGTGCCATAGATCTAATTTTGACTCTACTGAGCTCAGACATTGTTCTGTTGCTTCCCACATATAGCAGTTATTTCCGGCTCTTACTCCCATGAGAATTACTCGTCCATCATCGTCAGTTGCTTGACAGTCAGTTTTGGTAAACACAACTTTAAGATCTTCATCACACAGTTGTGAAATGCTGATCAAGTTGGCTTTTAATCCTCTTACTAAGTACACATTTTCCAGCTTCGGATTTCCATCAGTGTACATTTTGCCAACACCTGCGATTTTCCCTTGACCACCATCTCCAAACGTTACACTACCTCCCTTGATGGGTGAGACTTCATCCAAAGTATCTTCACTACCAGTCATATGGCGTGAACACCCACTGTCGAAGTACCATGATTCAGCCCTTTCATTTTCAACCGAAGTATAAGCTACATTACTAATCATGGATAGATTGCATACCACTTCACTTTTGATACTCTCCATAGGTTGGTTTTTGTTGGTTTTTGGATTTGAGTATAAGTCGTTTTTGGCAATCCAAACCATTCCAAGATGCTTGGGTTCCAAGTAACACCTATTAGATTTCCATGCCCGGTTGATCCTGTTTCACAACAGCCAACATGTTGCCTTCGTGTGTCCAGGTTTTCCACACGCAAAGCAACCTTTCTGAGTTCTAAATGTCTTAGCTTTCTCATTATTTCTACTCGTTCCCACTTCTTCTGTGTGTTTAGAAGTGTTCAGTAAAGCTGGAACAAAGCTGATCATGCCTTTTGTCAAACTTGATTCAACTCCCCCTGAGTAACCAAGACCCCAGTTGACCTTAGGTGGTTGTCCCATAGCAAGTATCTGGTCCAGGCTTTCCGTTCCCTTACTCAGCATTATGATCTTTTTGTGATTATCCGTCAGACTTTGCTCTAGTCCCCGACTTTTGTTCTGTTCTTGGATGAATGCAGTTTGCATTCTTGCAACTTGTTCTTCCAACATACGGCTTTTCTCCTTTTCTTTAACCAGTTCTTGTTCTAATTAGTCCTCAATCTCACTTACTTCAACTATGTCAGGAAGTCTGTTACCTGGTGCCGTCTGTTCCATCTGCAGAATATTAACATGTGCCTTTAACATTGCTTTTTCCTTTAGTAGCTGGAGATTCTCGTGACTTAACTTCGTCCAGTTTTCATACAGATCTCTGTATTCCTTCTGAACATCGATTTCTCCATCAGAATCAGAGTCTGCGATATCTTCCTTCAATTCTTCTTGTGACACTAAAGCGACAAAGTTTAGCATAAGACCTTCACCATTCTCATCTTCATCTGAGTCTATATCACTAAAACAGAGAAAGGATTTTTCTTTTCCTTTAGCTTGACTGGGACATTCATTATTTGTATGTCCAGAACCCCTGCATTCACTACACTTCAGCTCTCTTCTTTTTACCAAGGGGCACTCATTCTTGAAATGACCATACCCCTCACATTCATGACACTGAATTTCTCTTTTTCTTGACTGTCTGTCACCATTTGTCCTGTAGTTACGAGCTGAATTTCTATCAGAATCATCCTTTGAGAACCGGTTGAAAGTTTTGTTTTGGCCTTTTTCAATCCGTTTGAGCATTTTGTTGAAGTTCTTTGCTAACAAACCCAGGTTTTCTTCTAGTTTCTTGACTCATTCGTCTTCTTTCTGAACATTGAAAGCGATTCCATGACTTGGTTTGGGATTATCTCCTGTAACCTCCATTTCCTGAGACTTAAGCATTCCGACCAGTTTATCAAACTTCATCTCATCAGTGTTCATTGAGCATTGCAGAATTGCTTTCTGAGCCGAGAATTTTGCTGGAAGACATTTGATAAGCTTCTTTACCAATTTCTTTTCATTATACTTCTTACCAAGGACATATGCCTCATTAGCAATTGTGCTAATCTTAGTTGTGAAGCTACCGATTGTTTCCTCTGGTTCCATTTTGAGATTCTCAAACTGAGATGCTAAGAAGTCCAGACGTGTTCTCTTAACACTAGTATCACCTTCAAAGTGATTAACTAAAGTATCTCATGCTTCTTTAGCTGACTCACATCCATGTATTATTTTGAATTGCTCTGTATCTACAGCAGACATGATGGTAGAGATCGCCTTGGAGTTGTATTTTGAAGCTTTTCTTTCATCTTCAGTCCATTTTTCCAGTGGCTTCTTTACCATGGTCTTGTCTTCCAGAATCTCCATCGGTTCTTCCCAGCCATTTATTACCGCATACCAGGCAATTTTATCAATAGATCGTATTATGTGTCTCATACGTACTTTCCAGTGACCAAAGTTGTGGTCATCGAGCATGATGGGTTTCAAAACCGCCATGAGTTCCTTTGCTTCCATATCCTTACCAAGATCTCAACCTGTAAATTTAAGTTGCATGCTCTGATACCAAATGAAAGGCTAGGACTATGTATAACAAAAGAAGACTCAAGATATTTCTTTTGAAAACACTTTTATTAGAATTCACTTGAACAAATTACACGGTAATCTTGCTCAATCAGTTTGACTCGTCTTCACAACTGTGAAACGACACTGACCAAATCCTCATCTACCCAAACTCGCAGTAGCACTTCTCTCAACTCACTCACCACACGATTCTCTTTGCTAGACACAGTTATCTCTGGATCACACACGTTTTGATTCTTTTCACTAAAAATGGCTAACCCTAACTTGGGTCATCTCACCTATTTTTATAGGCTGTGGAACCTTGCAAATATCTTCTAAGGAAATCTTCTATATTTCCGCAATATAGAATATTTTCAAATCTTATATCTCTAATTTCCGATAGCTTACTTGTCCACCACGTCACATCTTATTCAGTCCACGTCACCTTGTGTGTTATGCTTTCTTTGTCCGATAGAATTTTGAACTTACAGCCCTGACATTTGACGAAACTGGAAAACATGAATATGGAAATCAAATGGATTCGCTCCAGCTTATTCGAGCCATTACAACCGGCTCCATGAGTGGCCTAAACATGTTTATGTCCCTAAGCGAACCAAAAATGTAATTATTTGTGCTAACAAAATATTAAAAATTTTGTTGAAACTTATTCATAAATCTACAGTTATTTTTATCAGAAAATGGTGGACCTACTAAAGAATACATGACTTATCAAAATATGAGTAATGACTTTAAAATATATAGAAAGTATTTTACATACAGAATGACAAACAATATATAACCACATATCTTCTTTTTAGGTGAACGACTATTACTAACATAAACTAATAATTATCGAGAGATCATTATATTAACGATTCCCATAACTTGACTTAGTTTTAAAATTATTATTTTTATTTACACGGCCACTTAAAATAACGAAAAAACTTGATAATGATCAACTAATCCAGTGTTTTTTGGATATAAATGCTAAAATTTTATTACCAATTTTTTTTGTTGACAAAGTATAGAGACACAACTAAGAATACAGAAAAATAAAATAAAAATTATTAAATGAAGAACAACAAGAAGAACCGGCTCAACAAGAAGTAACCTAGAGTGCAGGGACTAGCCAGCTGAAGCGAACAACTAAGCACGGCTCGAAGAGTTATGCCACAGCTCTTACGAGCTCGAGTTCTTCTTCATCGTTGCCACGAGCAAAACCGAACAAACCTAACCAAAATCACTTGCAGCTTCTCTCCAGACAAACACCACGAAACCGCACCTTCGAAATCCAGATCTTTGGTTCCAACATTGGATTTACCGAGAGAGACGGCGACAAGGGAGGACCATCAGGACAAACAAAGAGTCGCCTCCGTCGTCAATCCCAAACCAACAAATCTCTAACCGAGCAGAAGCATACAACCATTGGGATCACCTCCCACGACCAACCCGGATCATCCGCCACTGAAACCAAAATGCTAAACTAAAGCATGTAGACGCTGCTACCGCATCCACCACTCCAAAGCCGAGACCCTGAAACCAATTCTTCTTGCCAGAAAATTGGGCAGAACCAAGCATTCGACTACACATCCATAACATAAACACGAATACAACCAGATGAAGCCTTGTGGAGCCACGAACGGAAACCTCACCCCGAGAAGAGGACACAAGAAAGACCAGACCCGATTCAACTAGAGTGGGATACACTAGGCCAATCAAAACCGGACGCGGATTTTCAACTCCGCGCTTTAGAGAGCCTCTCTACAGCTGAGATCTGCCACAGAACAACAAAGCAAAAAGAACTCACCTCAATCAAGCTACCGGATGAGGCAAACCGACCACCAGACGATGTAGCTGCCGGATATGACACCCAAGACGAAGCAAGACACACCTCCAGGTGAAAAGAAACGAGCACAGAAGACTGTATATCCTTACCGGAACATTTTTCTCGTCCTCAAGGAAACAGGTGCCACACCAGTGAGGAATCAAAATACAGACCCACAGCTCCACCATCAAAGAGACTAATGGAGGCTACCTCGCCGAGCAGACGAGATCCAGAACGTGTCGGAGCTCACGCAGACCACCAAAAAAGTCTAAACGCGACCACATAACCAGACAAAATAAAATAGAGAACCTACCGACGACGACGACCTCCAGAAGAGTGGACAAGGTAAGATCTACAAACGCCAGAATAGGACAAAACCGGATCTGGGTTGAAACACCACGAAATTCGCCAGATCCCGACGCGACGAACTAGAACTAACGAGACTAGAGACCGGAGACTCGCAGCCTTCGCATGAATAAGTCGACCACCGCGCCGAAGCTCCTGCCGTCCTCGAGCAGAAGAATCTCCGATGAGAGCCACCTAGCATCTCGAGAGAGCGAAGATGGGCGGCAGAGACCGGAGAGAGACCCACGGCGGCGAACGAACAAAGTTGTTGGATATGGGTTTAGCACCCATCCATAAGCCCATTGGAAACCTTGTTTAATAACCACATCTATCTCGCCTTAAGAAGACAAGCCCGCTAAGGAGTCAATGACCCAAAGAGGAGTCAGCATTCAAGCACTATAAATAGGACCCTTCACTCTTCATTTTAGACACATTGTAACTTGCGAGAGTGCCGAGCTACTTCTATAAATCTCCGACCTCAAGCAATATTTAGGGGGCACGTCATTAGACGGACTCCCACCTCGTACCATCATGTTCACAGCTCGGCTTCGGCCTTAAGATTAATAAGAACAGTTTCGAACTCACTTAAAGTTTATATTTCACCTTGTAGTTCGGACATTTCAGATCGTAGCCCGGCTTTATTTACTATATCGAATTTGCGTAACAACAATTGGCGCCATCTGTAGGGACCGAGAAACTTTTCTACACTCTAAGACGAAGCGAAGATGACAGGACCTCTTTCAGCCAGCGATAGCTCGGAAAATACGATAGGCCAGCCACCGATCTTGAACCCCCCGAACTCAGACAAAGGGACGGACCTGACGCCCCCACCAACCAGCTCCTCAAACCCGTACTCAAACCCTCATGTACTCCCAGGTCTCCCAAAAACTACCGGACCCAACACCGCGCTAGCTCGCGCGAAGGTTTCGACGGTCAACAGCCCAGTCAACCAAACCAGAACAACGGACGCACACGAAGACGTCGAACTAACGCCAACCACCACGCAAGCCCCTTCTCAAAACCGGCAGGACGTCTCTTCTCTAATAAGGATTTTGATGATGCAGATCGACGAGCTGACACGATGCAACAATGATCGCTTCGAGCAACTCGCAAACGCACAAAACGTGTGCCACGAGCAAATTGCCAGCCTTCGAACGACAGAACGGAAATCCACATCGATACCTTCCCAAACACAACCATCAGACCAGGCGAACGACCTACGATGGCAGCTCGAATCCGAGGCAGTACCTGACAACTTTCAGAATCGCGATGTGACGAGCCCAGTGTTGGGAATGTCCTGAAATCTACCGTACTATCTCTAGAAAGTATGATAAGTGTCGAGATCAGACATAAGTCATAAATACTGGGTGATCATGATGACTTGCTAGAGCCCGCTCATGATCTATAAGTTTAGGACTTATTACCAGTATTGTATGATCCCTAAGGGTCACACACCATAGCTAACGGGAAAGTTAAATGGAATAAATACGGTAAGATGCAGTGGCATTTACTGTATTGGATCAGAGAATTGGGCCAGACAAAATGCAGGCTTTTGCCTGATTTGTGTCTTGGGCCCAAATGATTAATGAGCCATTAGTCAAATGACTTGGGCCCATTAATGAGAGATTAAGGATTTGAAAAACCCAAGGGATTAAAAGATCCCTGCGATTTTCTTCTCCAAGCAGCCGCATTTTTCATCTCTCTCTCTAACCTCTCTCTCTCTGATCATCCATCTCTTTGGTCTAGCAGCCGTCCCGTGCTTGTAAGAGTGTGGATACCAAAGGAGGAGCAGGTGATTCATCTGTTCTAGCTGATCTTGTCATTACCATCTCTAATCCGCTGCAAAAGGTAATGTCACAGGTTGGTTTTATGATTCGTTTTGCAAGAACCTAGATCTGTTTAAGATTATGTGTTAGGTTGTAATTTGGGAATTGAACCTTGGAAAACACCATAATCCTTCAGTGGTATCAGAGCCTGGTTTTAGGTTTCTTGTGAATTTGGATCATATGAAAATTGATTAAATGATTAATTGATTTTGATTGAAAATTGGTTAATGGATGTTAGGGTTTCGGCCAAATGTTGTTATTCAATAATCGATTGTGTTCATGGCTTTTAATCGCATGTGAAAGCCTTATTGATTATCGCTTATTGATCATAATATAATTTGTTGCCGCGTGAGGTGCGATGAAACTATTAAAGTTTTCAAACCCTAATCGCATGAATGGGCCGATGATCTTGTATGCGATCGATCACGTGTGCTGTGTTGCGTGAATTACCTTCGACCGAGAGACCGTGTGATCACGTGACCGAGGATGCGCATGATAATGTGATCATACGTGATCGTTGAAGGGAAAGCCGTGATGCGTTAATGGGCTGTGATCGTGTGACGATTGGATCGAATGGTGTAGGCTTGCGATCATCAATGGCTCATCCTCACGATCGTGAGATCATGAATCGATCGATGATCGATCGTGATGGGCCTAGGGTTGGATCGTGGGCCCATGACCCGATCATGGATCCGATCGTTTGGCCCATTAAAATTTTACGTCCCGCGAATAGTCAATCGGTTAAACCGAGCTTCGCGGTTCGTTGCCCAAAACCACACCGATTAAACCGGTCCATTTAATTGGCGGTTAATTGTGTGTTTAAAGCCTAAAACCGCAAGTTAAATCAAATTGGCTAAAACACTAGGTGTTTCTTCCCGGTTTTGGATTTAACTGAACCGATCCAATTTAATTGGTGGTTCAAGCGGTTAACCCGAATTGCGGTTTTGCTGGAAATTATTTGATACATGGTATTATTTAATTTCTGATTAAACCGGATTTAAATTCATAAAATTGAATTTTAACCTAAACTGAAGGCTGGTCTAAGTTTGATTTGGTTGGACCAAATAATTTAGAGCTGGTCTGGTTTAGTAAATAACCGATGGTTTTGACAGTTAATTTGGTCTTGGACCAGAATTAATAAACCGGATCGGTTATGTCAAATTATTGGGCCAGCTGGAATTCTATGGTCTTGGGCCAAGAATTGGGCCTATAATTTGTGACCCAACCCAAAATATTTAATGAAATATTTAAATTAGAAATTTCTATTTTTAGTAAGTTACTAAATTTAGAAAGTTTCTAAAATAAGAAAGTTTCCCAAAATAGTAATCTTCTATTTTTGGAAATAAAACTTAAAAATCCTCAAAAGCAATATCAAGCTTGGATGTCTTTCCAATCTTGTCAGCTACTTAACGCTGATTTGATTACAGATATGGCTTACAGTGTGAGGTGTCTGTTTTCGCGTAAGTAAAGTAGTATATAGTCACTAATTTCATTGGGAGTCCCAGATTTTAGTGATTATTTGGCTGTAAGAGATTGGTTTCCTTGACTGGGCCATCGGGAGTCCCGGGCCTTGAGACATCTGGTGTATTGGGCCTTGGGCCCAATCCACAACCGAGAGTTATATGGATATAACTAGCTGTGTGTATGCTTACCAAGTAAAGCTAATTTCGGGTGACGGCCAGTGGCCCACTTTGGATTTAGCTGAACATGGGTCTCGGAATCATTGCATTCTTATGAGGTTAAACAAAGAAATTTTGAATGCAATGCGAGTTTTCTTATAAGTTGTTAAGATTACTCTTTTATGAACTAAATAATTAAACTCTATTTATCTCTAAATTTCAGCTATGACGAGCACAAACAATCAAAACACTTTCTCGATCCGGTATGTCCTTGAGATGGACAAACTGAACGGATCAAATTTCTTGATTTGGTCGCGGAACCTGAGGCTAGTTCTCAGGCATGAGAGAAATGACTATGTCCTTGAGAAAGCTCTCCCCGAGAGGATCGGATCCAAAGCCAGTCATGCAGTATATAATGCTTGGAATAAGCATTATAATGATGCGGTAGATGTGTGTGGTCTGATATTGGCTACCATGGACTCAGATTTGCGGAAGCAATATGAGAACATGGAGTCGCCAATAGAGATGATCAGCAGCCTGAAATTGAAATTTCAGGAGCAGGTAAGAGTGGAGAGATACCAGTTGATTAAATCTCTCACTAGCTGCAAGCTACCGATGGATCATCCAGTAAGTCCTCATATCAGTAAAATGATGGGTTACATTGATAACCTGAGGAAACTGGATTATCCAGTTAGCCAAGAATTGGCAACTGATATCATTCTGCAGTCACTGCCATCAAGCTATGATGAGTTCGTAAGGGACTATATCAAGAAAGGCTTAACGAAGACGTTGACTGAACTGCATGATATGCTCAAGACAGTTGAGCCAAACGTGAAGAGTACCCTGTACAATCTCATGAATGAGAAGGGTAGGTTTACTAAACCTAATGCTGACAAGGGTGAAGACAAAGTTGTCCAGATTTTGAATCATGGCAAGCGTGTGTCTTCTGAGCCCGAGTCAGATACATCTTACGTTGGTAAGTGCTGCTACTGTAAAGAGACTGGGCATTGGAAGAGAGATTGCATTAAATTCATGGAAGATTATGAGGAGTTGAAGTTGATGTATGAAACTACTTCCTCAGGTATTCATGTTATTATTTCAAGTTATACCTTATAGGTATTGGACACTGGTTGTGGCACTGATATTTGTTATAATATGCAGAGCCTGAGCAACAGTAGAACGTTGAAGGAAGGGCAAGTGGAACTGCGTGTCTGAAAGGAGCTTGAGATGCTGCCTCAGCCGTAGGGTTTTCACTTGTAGATGCCTTTGAGGCTTGGTTTTATTAAGTAATTGCTACAATGTACCTGCTTTAAGCAGAGTTGTCTTTCATTTTCTTGTAAGAATTTGAATGTTTTTCATTTTGATAAAAGACTAGTTTATTCTTTTGATCTTAATGAAATATTAATTGTAGCACCCTATTCAAGGAATGGGTTTTATGTCTTAAACCAAAGAGTGCCTAAATGTAACATAAATACCAAATTGGTTTAAATCTGATGAATTAAACCTGATTTTTCTTGGCATAAATGTTTTTGGTCAAATAGAGTAAATTGGATTCAGAAACCCCATAGTTATGGACTTTTGGGCTCATTTGAATAGATATCTTATGAGACTTGAATTCTGCTTACTGGACCAAAAGACAAAGGCCCAAAGGCTTATTGGAGATTGAACATACTCATGTATGTGGTCCGATGAGCAATAATGCCAGAGAAAATTTCCTGTACTTCATTGTCTCTACTGATTACTTCAGTGAGTGTGACTATGTTCATTTGATGAGACACAAGTCGGAATTCTTTGACATGGTCGAAAGAGTTCCAGAATGAAGTATAGAATCTGAATGACAGAAGTATTAAGACTCTGGATTAGATCACGAGTGAGAATACTTAAGTCATTGATTGTGTGATCATCTGAATGAGTGTGAAGTCGTTTCACAGCTCAATTCTCCTGAAAACCTAGAGGTGTTTCTGTGAGAATGAATCAGATCTTATAAGAAATGATTAAAGATGAGTCACACGAATCTTCCATGATATTCTCTAAGAATAACGCTCTAAAAATATCTAAGTTTACGCTGAAATAGTTCTACCAATATCAGTAGAAAGACACCACGTAAATGTGGATTGGAATCGATCCAAATTCGTCTTTACTGAGTATTTGTAGTTGTGCTACTTCGCTGGTTGTCCTAAGGAAACCAAGGCTTGTTACTTTTTACGTCCATTCTGTTTTCTAGGAGGGGAAGTTACTTTCCAAGAAGAACAGTGGGAGTAAAAGCGTAACTCGAAGAAATTCGAGAAGTACAGGAGGCTGCTCAACCTGTTGAGGGAGAGCAACGGATGGATTTACAGATTTCTGTAGAATCTGCACCTGTAAAGCCTGAAGTTCGCAGATCTGAATGAATCAGTTACTAATCCGAGAGTGATTTCTCATCATTAGTTGAATCTGATGATCATTGAAAGTTCGCATGATCTGATGATCATTGAAAGCGACGAATCTGCGAAATTCAAAGAAGCGAAAGTGAGCCCGGACTCCGAAAATTACACTATGTGTAAGTTAGCTTCATTGATCCATTAATGGATGGAAGCAAACATATCGGAGTTGGAATCTTCGTTCTGTTGAAGTAGTCAAGGTTTTGACTTGAACAGGAACGAAGCGGAACTGTGCGTTTACTAATAGATATGTGGGAGCAATATTGCATTTCTCATAGTGTATGTCGATGACATACTGATTCTCGAAAATAACGTTCCAATGCTGCAGTCGGTAAAGGACTGGCTTGGGAGTTGGTTTTGTGATTGACATGGGTAAATACACGTAGTTCTTGGATTTTGGATCTAAAGATAAAGATCCAAAAGAGCTGGTAGGACAAAGTCAGGATTCTTAAATTGACAAAGTCCTACACGTAATCAGCAATCCAAGAAGGGCTTTATGCCAATGTCACATGGCAATTCATTAAGCAAGATACAGTGTCCTGCGATATCTGCTGAGCTTGAATGCATGGATAGGATTCCATATGCGACGGCAATTGGATCTATCATGTATGCCATGACACGTACTTGTTTTGATGTTGCTTTAATGCTAAGCAAGACAAGTAAAGACCAGTCAAATCCAGCAAAGAATTACTGGATTGCCGTAAAGAATATCCTAAAGTATCTGAGGAATACTAAGGATAAGTTCTTGGTTTACGGAGAAAGTGAAGTGCTACAAGTCGATAGAGTCTGAAAGGCAAGTTTCCAATAGACAAAGATAATTCCTGGTCACAGTCCGGCTATATCTTGTGTCTAACTGGCGGTGCAAGGCACTGTTGCTGACTCCATGACTTAAGCTGAACATTTCGCAGCTTGAGAAGCGGCGAAAGAGGTTGTTTGGAAAGAAGAGTTCATCACTGAACTTGATGTGATTCCCAGCATAGATGAAACTAGCTGCACATCATAGGTCCAAACACCTTGAGGATAGGTGTAACCTATTCCGTGAGATAAATGACAGAGGTGTTAAGTAGATAAGCAAGTTTCATCGAATGATAACGTTGCTAATCTATTAACGAAGCCACTCCTTATGCCTAAGCACGAGTCGCGGACTGTAGCTGTAGGATGAGTGAAATTAAGGTGTAGTCTTAATTTCAGTGGGAGTTTGTAAAGGGCTTTACTTAGTTGTTTTGAAAGGTTCATGTAAACATTTTAAAATGTTAATGAAATTTTTATTTCTGGATTATTTTAACTGTGATATAAAATAATCGTTCCAAAATGATTCATGTCACTATATATGGGCCATCGAAGTACATGAGTAGACTTGATCCTGAAACCCCATATTTAACGAAGTGACATAAATCATAGTGTCCATAGTCGAAGGTTGTTGAAATTGGAACAACAACAACCTGTTGAGACTAGATTGTGTTGAGACTTATGACCAAGTTTCGAGGGGTCATAGATGCGCGGCATCAAAGTCGACACATAGGTATATGTAGGGGAGCATATGACCGGACATGGCCCGCAAGATGAGAACTCTGCAAGATATTAATATATGTGTCATAAGAAGTTCTCATATACGACTATAGAGTATAGTCCTTAGACATGAGTTCGCATGCATGTGGCTGCACATGGAGTAATGCGCTTTGATCATTGTCTAACGCTGTTTCGTAACTGGGAGCTATACGGACCTTGGTTGGGTGTATTATGAATTGTGTGGTTCATAGTGATGGAACAAGATGGAATTTGTCCCTGCCGTTTAACGGAGGTAATATCTCTAGGCCAATCGGAGATTTGATAGCTGGTAAGAGAATGGCCATTCCCAAACGGACTTGCCCAAGTCGTTTGAATTGTCAGTATCAAATCTGGTCCGATAAACATGGTCTGGCTATATAAGGATGACACGCATCTTGCCTTATGCCAGATCGAGATATTAAGACAAAAGGACTAGGGAATGTAGGATTCCAGTACAATCGGAAGATTGTTGGGAATGTCCTTTGTAGAATTCCAGTACAAGTGGGAGATTGTTGGGAATGTCCTGAAATCTACCGTACTATCTCTAGAAAGTATGATAAGTGTCGAGATCAGACAAAAGTCATAAATACTGGGTGATCATGATGACTTGCTAGAGCCCGCTCATGATCTATAAGTTTAGGACTTATTACCAGTATTGTATGATCCTTAAGGGTCACACACCATAGCTAACGGGAAATTTAAATGGAATAAATACGGTAAGATGCAGTGGCATTTACTGTATTGGATCAGAGAATTGGGCCAGACAAAATGCAGGCTTTTGCCTGATTTTTGTCTTGGGCCCAAATGAGTAATGAGCCATTAGTCAAATGACTTGGGCCCATTAATGAGAGATTAAGGATTTGAAAAACCCAAGGGATTAAAAGATCCCTGCGATTTTCTTCTCCAAGCAGCCGCATTTTTCATCTCTCTCTCTAACCTCTCTCTCTCTGATCATCCATCTCTTTGGTCTAGCAGCCGTCCCGTGCTTGTAAGAGTGTGGATACCAAAGGAGGAGCAGGTGATTCATCTGTTCTAGCTGATCTTGTCATTACCATCTCTAATCCGCTGCAAAAGGTAATGTCACAGGTTGGTTTTATGATTCGTTTTGCAAGAACCTAGATCTGTTTAAGATTATGTGTTAGGTTGTAATTTGGGAATTGAACCTTGGAAAACACCATAATCCTTCACCCAGTTCCTTCCCGAGGAACGCGATGTCGGCCTTTGCCAGCTCTTCGTTGAAAACCTCAGCGGCGCCGCCCTCAATTGGTTCTCGCGTCTGGAGACACACTCCATTGACAACTATCAACAACTAATGACCACTTTTCTCAAACACTACTCAATGTTTATCCAGGAGGGACATCAAAAGCCGACCTCTGGGCAATCAGCCAAGGACCAAATGAATCCCGAAGGTCATACATCGACAGATTCAAAGCCATCGTCTCAAAAATCTCGGTGACTGACAGTGAGGGACTACCAGCGCTACGAAACGGACTCTAGTATGAGTCACCTTTCCGCACGAACTAGCCATGAATAAGCGTCAGAGCCTCAAAGACGCCCTCCATCGAGCCGCCATCTTCGTCAAAATAGAAGAGGAAAATTAACTGCTACCCAAAAAGTTTGGGACAGCAAAACCCGCAAAGGGAAAGGAGTCGACGCAGGAATATGTCGAACCGCGCAAACACTATAACCAAGAGTACAAAGATTCAAAGAAGCAGAACAAGAAAACGGCGGCTTACATCGCTAGCGAGCACGACCTACCAGGTAACCCGCAAAACCGCGCCAGAAACAAAGGCGTGAACACCAGCGATAAGGACAGACCTTTCTGCACATACCACCAAAGGTCAGGACACGACACCAACGAATGCCGTCACCTGCAAAACCTCCTCCTTGGAGAATACCAGAAGGGAGACACTGTTGGGAATGTCCTGAAATCTACCGTACTATCTCTAGAAAGTATGATAAGTGTCGAGATCAGACATAAGTCATAAATACTGGGTGATCATGATGGCTTGCTAGAGTCCGCTCTTGATCTATAAGTTTAGGACTTATTACCAGTATTGTATGATCCCAAAGGGTCACACACCATATCTAACGGGAAAGTTAAATGGAATTAATACGGTAAGATGCAATGGCATTTACTGTATTGGATCAGAAAATTGGGCCAGACAAAATGCAGGCTTTTGTCTGATTTGTGTCTTGGGCCCAAATAACAAATGAGCCATTAGTCATTAGACTTGGGCCCATTAGAGAGTTAATTAGGATTAAGAAATCGAAACCCTAAGCTAAGGTTTGCGATTTTCTCCTTGTGGCCGCGTGTGTCTCTCTCTCTCTAACTCTCTCTTTCTGATCTAATCCATCTCTTTGGTCTAGCAGCCATCCCTTGCTTGTAAGAGTGTGGATACTCAAGGAGGAATAGGTGATTCATCTGTTCTAGACTGATCTTGTCATTACCATCAATCCGCTGTGCAATCAATAGGTAATGTTACAGGTTTGGTTTTATGATTCGTTTTGCAAGAACCTAGATCTGTTAAGATTATGTGTTAGGTTGTAATACGAGAATTAAACCTTGAAAAACACGGTAATCCATCAGTGGTATCAGAGCCTAGGCATTAGGTTTCTTGTAAATCTGGATCATATGAATGTTTAATGGTTTAGAATTAATTTTGAATGAAAATTGATTAAAGAAAACATTAAACCCTAATTGATATTCGCATATGTTCTTGTGATAATCACATGTTACCCTAATAGCCGATCGCTTGTGCTGCAAAGGGATCGAGCGATCGTATGTGATAATGATCACACGGTATGTGATGCGTTTACGAGCCGTGACGCGTGATCAGTTGGCCGAGATCGATCAATCCGATCGTGAGGCTGGCAAAGGATCAAGCGTGCGTGAGCCGTGATCGAGCGATGCGTGTGCCATGATGCCGAGAGTCGTCCGTGATCGTGTGTTGCGATGATCGATCGTTTGTGATCGTGAGCGACCGCTGTTGGATCATGGGCCTCGGATGAATCATGGGCCACAAATTGCGTTAATGGGCCAAGTTGGATCTTGGATCCGATTGTTTGGCCCGTTAAATTTTTACGTCCCGCGAATAGTCAATCGGTTAAACCGAGCTTCGCGGTTCGTTGCCCAAAACCACACCGATTTAACCGATCCATTTATTGGCGGTTAATTGTGTGTTTAAAGCCTTAAACCGCAAGTTAAATCAAATTGGCTAAAACACTAGGTGTTTTTCCCGGTTTTGGATTTAACTGAACCGATCCAATTTAATTGGTGGTTCAAGCGGTTAACCCGAATCGCGGTTTGCTGGAAATTATTTAATACATGGTATTATTTAATTTCTGGTTAAACCGGATTGAAATTCAAAAATTGAATTTTAACCTAAACCGAAGGCTGGTCTAAGTTTGATTTGGTTGGACCAAATAATTTAGAGCTTGTCTGGTTTAGTAAATAACCGATGGTTTTGATAGTTAATTTGGTCTTGGACCAGAATTAATAAACCGGATCGGTTATGTCAAATTATTGGGCCAGCTGGAATTCTATGGTCTTGGGCCAAGAATTGGGCCTATAATTTGTGACCCTACCCAAAATATTTAATAAAATATTAAATTAGAAATTTCTATTTTAGTATGTTACTAAATTTAGAAAGTTTCTAAAATAAGTAAGTTTCCCAAAATAGTAATCTTCTATTTTTGGAAATAAAACTTAAAATCCTCAAAAACAATATCAAGCTTGGATGTCTTTACAGTCTTGTCAGCTACTTAACGCTTATTCGATTACAGATATGGCTTACAGTGTGAGGTGTCTGTTTTCGCATAAGTAAAGTAGTATATAGTCACTAATTTCATTGGGAGTCCCAGACTTTAGTGATTGTTTGACTGTAAGAGATTGGTTTCCTTGACTGGGCCATCGGGAGTCCCGGGCCTTGAGACATCTGGTGAATTTGGGCCTCGGTTCCAATTCACAACCGAGAGTTATATGAGATATAACTAGCTGTGTGTATGCTTACCAAGTAAAGCTAATTTCGGGTGACGGCCAGTGGCCCACTTTGGATTTAGCTGAACATGGGTCTCGGAATCATTGTATTCTTATGAGGTTAAACAAAGAAATTTTGAATACAATGCGAGTTTTCTTATAAGTTGTTAAGATTGCTCTTTTATGAACATAATAACTAAATCTCTATTGTCTCATATTTTCAGCTATGTCAAGCACAACAACTCAAAACACTTTCTCGATCCGGTCTGCCCTTGAGAAGGACAAACTGAACGGATCAAACTTCCTGAACTGGTCCAGGAACCTGAGACTCGTGCTCAGGCAGGAGAAGAAGGCTTATGTCCTTGAAAGAGCTCTCTCTCCTAGACCTGCGAATAATGCCGCACAAGCTGTGAAGAATGCTTTGGATACGCATTCTTCAGATGCTAATGACGTGATTTGCCTGATGTTGGCGACAATGGCTCCCGAACTGCAGATGCAGTGGGAAGGCCTGACTTGTCCCATGGAGCTGATGGCAAATCTGAAAGCGTTGTTTCAGGAGCAGGCTCGTACAGAGAGATTCCAAACTGTTAAGAATCTCTTGGACTGTAAAATGGCTAAGGATGCAGCAGTGAGTCCACATGTTCTGAAAATGATGGGTTATCTCGATCATTTGACTAGGCTCGACTGTCCTATAAGCCAAGAGCTTGCTTGTGATATCGTTCTGCAGTCTCTTACTCCTGCATATGACCAGTTCATTTTGAACTATAATATGCATGGGTTGATAAAGACTTTGCCTGAGCTACATGGTATGCTCAAGACTGCAGAACCGAATCTGAAGAAAACCAAGGAGTCGTCTGTACTCATGGTGCAGAAGGGCAAGGGTTTCAAGAAATCCGCTGCAGACAAGGGAAAGTGCAAGGTAGTCAGCAATGAAAAGGCCAAGCCCAAGCCCGTGTCCAAAGCTGGGCCTTCTGACATCTGTCACTTTTGTAAAGAGGCAGGGCATTACCGCAGGGACTGTAAGAAATACCAGGAAAGTCTGAAGAAGAAGAAGTCCTTGGAGACTAAATCTTCAGGTATTTTTGTTATTGAAGTAAATACTACTACTTCTGATAATACCACTTCGGTATTAGATACTGGATGTGGGGCTCATATTTGTACTAATTGAAGGATGTTTTGGTTGTTAATCCAGATTCAATTCTCAGATTCAACGGTTCCTAAACATGCAGATCTAGGTTCTCTTGGATAGAAACTTTATTGATCTCACCTTTTACCTGTTTATGCAGCGGAAAGAGAGAACAGGTCAGAGATCAGAGAGCCACCAAGTGATAACTCCTCCAGAGGTTCACACACGCACAGCAAGCAGGAAGAGAGGCTGCTAGACCAAGCTGTGGGAGGCGCAGAGGGAGAGAGAAAAATCGCAGGGGATTAGGGTTAGGAGGAAAAATCAGACTTAAGTTTTAATTATAAAACTTGTCTATTTCCTTTTGGGCTTTTGGGCCCAAATACCAATCTGATTAAATCCCTTGGATTTAATCAGACCCATTAATCTCTCTCTTAGTACGACAAATGCCTGGCACTTTTACCGTACTTCTGCTAAGCCGTTCCTACACATTTTACTGTTAGCTTAGGCGTGTGACCCATATGGAATCATATAATAAAGGCAATAAGTCCAAGACTTATAGATCATGAGCGGACTCTAGCAAGCCATCATGACCCCCAGTATTATATGACTTATGTCTGATCATTGACATACTCTTACTTTCTAGAGACAGTACCGAGATTACTGGACACAATTCCAACAATCTCCCACTTGTACTGGAATCTCCGTATTCATAATCCTTTTATCTCAATATCTCGATTAGTCATAAGGCAAGATTAGTGTCATCCTTATAAAGCCTAATCTTGTTCATCGGACTCTGATTCGATACTGACAATCCAAACGACTCGGGAAAGTCCGTTTGAGCATGGCCATGCATTTTCCAGTATTCAAATCTCCGATTGGCCTAGAGATATTCACTCCATTTATATTGGAGGGACAAATCCCGTCTTGTTCCATCACTGTAAACTACTCATTTCATAATGTACCCAAACAAGGTCCTTATAACTATCGCTGAACGACAGCGTTAGACAATGATCAAAGTGCATCAGTCCATGTGCAGTCACATGCATGCGGACTCAGGTCTAAGGACTATACTCTATAGTCGTAGTAAGAATCTCTTATGACACAGATATAAATATCCTGAAGAGTTCTTATAAGCGGGTCTAGTCCGGTCGTATGTACCCCACATACACCTATGTACTGACTTTGACGCCGAGCATCTATGACACACCGAGACTTTGTCATAAGTCACATACCAATCTAGTCTCACACGGTTGTTGGTGTTCCAATTTCAACAACCTTCGACTAGGGACTGATGATATAATCCATCTATCAAATATAGGGTCTCATGATCAAGCTAAATGACTTTGATGACTCAAGATCAAGTCACTTACTTCGATGACCTATAAAATGGTTCATATCATTTTGGAACGATTATTTCATCACACTTAAAATAATCTTGAAATAATAATTTCATTAAACAAAAAAAAATGTTTTACAAGAACATATCAAATAACTAAATAAAGCCCTCAAACTCCCACTCAAATTTAGATTACATTTCAATGTCTCTAATGCCTACAGCTTCAGTCAGGAACTCGAGCTTAGGCCTTGGGAGTGGCTTTGTCAACGGATCAGCGACGTTATCATCTGTCTGAACTCGACTGATCTTGACTTCCTTTCTATTAATGATGTCACGTATCAAGTGAAATCTTCTTAGAACATGCTTGGATTTCTGGTGTGATCTTGGTTCCTTTGCCTGAGCAATAGCACCATTGTTGTCACAAAACAGTGCTAGAGGCTCAGCCGCATCTGGTATCACACCTAGTTCAATAATGAACTTTCGTATCCAAACAGCTTCCTTCGCAGCTTCTGAAGTGGCGATATATTCAGCTTCTGTAGTGGAATCAGCAACGGTGTCTTGCTTGGAGCTTCTCCAACTGATTGCAACGCCATTCAGACAAAAGATATAACCGGACTGTGACCGGAAATCATCTTGGTCTGTCTGGAAACTTGCGTCCGTGAATCCACTGACTTTAAGCACATCACTTCCACCGTATACCAAGAACTTATCCTTAGTATGTCTTAGATACTTCAGGATATTCTTGACGGCAATCCAATGGTTTTCACCTGGATTTGACTGGTATCTACTCGTCATGCTCAATGCATAAGCAACATCAGGACGAGTACAGATCATGGCATACATGACAGATCCTATTGTAGATGCATAAGGAATATTCTTCATGCGCTCAAGCTCAGCAGCCGTCGTAGGGCTCTGCTTCTTGCTTAGCGTTGTGCCATGTACCATTGGCGTGAAGCCCTTCTTGGAATCTTTCATGCTGAATCTTTGTAGGACTTTGTCAATGTATGAATCTTGACACAAGCCTATCAGCCTTCTAGATCTATCCCGGTAGATCCTGATTCCAAGAACGTATGCGGCTTCACCCATGTCTTTCATGGAAAAACAACTTCCAAGCCAGTCCTTTACCGACTTCAGCATTGGAACGTCGTTTCCGAGAAGCAGTATGTCATCGACATACAGAATAAGAAATACTATCTTGCTCCCACTAGTTTTCTTATACACGCATTGTTCTTCTTCGTTTCTGATGAAGTCAAATTGCTTGATCGCTTCATCAAAACGAAGATTCCAGCTCCTCGATGCTTGCTTCAATCCATAAATGGATTTATGAAGCTTGCATACTTTCCCAGCATTCTTTGGATCTATGTAACCGTCAGGTTGCGTCATATACACATCCTCTTCCAGAATACCATTCAGGAAGGCGGTTTTCACGTCCATCTGCCAAATTTCATAATCATGAAAAGCTGCAGTTGCTAGTAGAATCCGAATAGATTTCATCATAGCCACTGGTGAATAGGTTTCATCGTAATCCACACCGTGAACTTGTCTGAAACCTTTTGCCACCAACCTGGCTTTGTAAATCTGGACATTTCCATCCACGTCAATCTTCTTCTTGAAGATCCATTTGCACTCGATGGCTTTTACACCAGCGGGTAAGTCAACCAACGAAAACACTTGGTTGACTGACATGGAGTCCATTTCGGAATCAGTGGCCTTGCGCCACTTCGAGGAATCTGGGCCCATCATGGCTTGATTGAAGTTCGATGGTTCATCGCCATCAATGATCAAAAGATCATGACAGTTAGTCACGAGGAATCCTTGATATCTCTCGGGTTCGTGACGGATCCTCCCGGATCTTCGAACTTCAGGTACTACAGGTTCAGGCTCTACAATTTCTTGTAGGTCCTCCTGCTGCTCTTCCTCATTAGGTTGAGCAGCATCCTGTTCATCTTGAATTTCTTCAAGCAGTACCTTACTCCCACTGTCTTTCTTAGAGAGAAACTCTCTCTCAAGAAAGTTACAATCCCGGGCAACAAAGATCTTGTTCTCGGAACGTAGATAGAAGTAATAAGCCTTGGTTTCCTTCGGATAACCAATGAAGTAGCATTTATCAGACTTTGGTGTAAGCTTGTCTGAGATTAATCTCTTGACATAGGCTTCACAACCCCAAATTCTAAGATAAGACAGCACTGGAGCCACTCCAGTCCATAATTCATATGGTGTCTTTGCTACTGCTTTCGATGGCGCTCTATTTAGAGTGAACACTGCTGTTAGCAGAGCATATCCCCAAAGGGATATTGCAAGGTCTGTGTGACTCATCATAGATCGAACCATATCTAATAAGGTCCGATTTCTCCTCTCAGACACACCATTCCATTGAGGTGTTCCGGGAGGAGTGAGTTGGGATACGATCCCACACTCTCTTAGATGATCACTGAATTCTTGGCTTAAGTATTCTACTGCTCGGTCGGACCGAAGAGCCTTAATGCTTTTGCCAAGTTGGTTCTGTACTTCATTTTGGAATTCTCTGAACTTCTCAAAAGATTCAGACTTATGTTTCATCAAATAAACATATCCATACCTACTGAAATCATCAGTGAAGGTAATGAAGTACTGATAGTTTCCTCTTGCATTTGTGGACATTGGGCCACACACATCAAAGTGTATCAGGCCCAATAAGTCACTGGCCCTCTCGTTAGGTTTATTAAAGGGGGCCCGTGTCATTTTGCCCATCATGCAGGATTCGCATTTCTCACATGACTCAAAGTCAAATGAGCCAAGAAGTCCATTCGAATGGAGCCTCTTGATGTGTTTCTCGCTGATGTGCCCTAAACGACAATGCCATAGAAACGTTCGGTTCTCCTCATTAGGTTTGAACCGTTTGGTATTAATGTTATAAATTGGCGCGGATTGATCGAGTATGTAAAGCCCATTCGTAAGAGGGGCAGAACCATAGAACAAATTGTTGCGATTGAAGGAACATAATTTATTCTTAACTGAAAAATCATAACCTTCCAAATCCAACAAAGAAATTGAAATAATATTTCTGCTTATAGCAGGTACAAAATAACAATTATTGAGTTCTAAAATCAATCCCGAAGGTAAAGACAACAAGTATGTGCCTACAGCTAGTGCAGGAACTTTCGCTCCATTCCCAACTCGTAGCTCCACTTGTCCTTGCTTCAGCCTTCTACTGTTGCTGAGTGCCTGCATATTAGTACAAATATGAGCCCCACAACCAGTATCCATAACCCATGAGGTATTATCAGAAGTAGTTGTATTAACTTCTATAACAAAAATACCTGTTGAAGAAGTCTCGAGAGTCTTTTTCTTCAATTCCTTTAGACCTTCTTGGAATTTCTTAAATTCTCTCCTCCAATGCCCTGGTTCTTTACAGAACCTGCATATGTCAGTTGGCCCAGCCTTGGACTTGGGCTTGGGCTTTGGCGTGTCCTTGTCCGCGACTTGGACAGCCTTGGCCTTTCCCTTATCCTTAGCAGAGGATTTCTTAAACCCCTTGCCCTTTTGCACCATAAGCACATTGGGGTCCTTGGCGGTTTTCCTCAAGTTGGGCTCTGCAGTCTTGAGCATTCCGTGAAGCTCAGGCAATGTCTTACTCAAGCCATGCATGTTAAAGTTCAGTATGAACTGATCATAGCTTGCAGGTAAAGACTGCAGAACGATGTCGCAGGCAAGTTCCTGGCTGATAGGGCAGTCGAGTTTCTGAAGATGATCGAGATAACCCATCATCTTCAAGACATGAGGACTCACTGCCGCATTTGCAGCCAATTTACAGTCTAAGAGGTTCTTAACTGTCTGAAACCTCTCAGTCCTTGCTTGCTCCTGAAAAAGCGATTTCAGGCTTGCCATTATCTCAATTGGTGACAACACACTCTCGAACTGCATTTGCAGCTCAGCAGTCATTGTCGCCAACATAAGGCAATACACATCATTTTCATCTGACGAATGCTTTTCCCAAGCATTATGCAGAGTCCTGGCGGCATTGTTAGCAGGCCTCTCGGGGAGAGGATCACGAAGGACATAATCCTTCTTCTCCTGCTTGAGGACCAGCCTCAAGTTCCTTGACCACGTCAGGAAGTTCGTTCCAGTCAGCTTCTCCTTCTCGAGAACAGACCGGATTGAGAATGTGTTTTGAGTGCTTGTAGTAGTCATAGCTGAAATATATAAGATAAAAAGGTTATTAGTTAATATGTTCAATATGATTAATCTCGTATTAAATTTAATATGATTAATCACGCATTATATTCAATAACATAAGTTACCCTCAATAGAATATAATGATTCCAAGATCCACATATAACTAAGATCAAAGTGGGCCACTGGCCGTCACCCAACCTTAGCTTATATCGGTAAGCCCTTTGTCGGCTAATTATATCCGTGATATAACTCTTGGTTGTGAATCTGGGCCCGAGGCCCAATCCACCCTGATGTCTCAAGGCCCGGGACTCCCGATGGCCTAGTCAAGAAAACCAGACTATACAGTCATGTAATCATTAATGTCTGGGACTCCCAATGACATTTATGAATCACAAACCGTCTTATCCACGCAAAAGTAGACACCCTCACACTGTAAGGCCATGAATACAATTGAATGGGCTTCGACAGCTGACATAGACTGGACAAGACATCCAACGCTTGATATTATTTGAGGTTTGTAGGTTTATTTTAAAATTTCATTCCCAAAATAGAAGATTACTATTTTGGGAAACTTTCCATTTTTGGAAACCTACTATTTTTGGAAACTTTCTAAAATTGGAAACTTTCTAAAACCGGAAACTTTCTAATCTTTAGAAATTTCTTAAAAAAAATCCAAAACATGCACATCTAGAAACTTCTATTTTAAGAAACTTTCTAATTTCAAAATTTCGGAAACTTTAATTTAAAATCGATTTATAATTATATAAAATAAATTTTAAATTAGTCTGAAGCAGTGTTCAAGAAAGCGCTAGGCGCTAGTCGGGCGGTGACCCACCGCCTAGCGCCTAGAACGCCTAGTCGGGGCCTAGTCGGCGCCTAGGCGGTATATGCATTTATAAAAGAAAACAATATATATTAGATATATTATATAATATATATTATATAATTCAAATATTCTTAGTCTAAAAAATAGATTAAAACTCAAAGTACATCGAAATAACAAAAAGAATATTAGCTAAATTTATCAGCACACAACATTTACTATCAAATCTGTTAAATTTACAATATTTTTTTATTGATAACCATTAATTTATGAAGTAAGAACTTATAAATTTAGTTATATGTAATAAAATTTTAAAATTATACCGAAACAAACATGAAAATTAAAAATCAAATGATAATTGGTTAAAGATTGTGTGTAGCCGCCTAGGACCGCCTAGACCCGCCTAGGACCGCCTAGACCCGCCTAGGACCGCCTAGACCCGTCTAAATCCGCTTAATAACATAAACGTCTAATTCGAACGCCTAGGAGGAAATCGCCACGGTCAAAGACCGCCTAGCGCCTAGGCCCCGCCTAGGCGGCCGCCTAGACCGATTTTTAGAACACTGGTCTGAAGAAAAGACTCAAATAATTTGCCCAATTGTTTTAACTTCTTGGCCCGAGGCCCAAGAATTTGTCCATGTCTAAGACATGACCCAATTGTCCAATTAAATGACATAACCGGTCTGGTTCATTAAAATTGGTCTAACCAAAATTAATTACTACGATGACCACAATTGTCAACCGGTTATTTACTAAGCCGGATTTTCTCAATTTATTTGGTCCAACCAAATCAAATTAGAAAATCCTGGTTTAGGCACAAAATCCAATTTTTCGACTTTGGATTTCTTATCCCGGTTTAACCAGAATTTAATAAAATTATTAAATCTGTTTATTAAACCGAGACGTTTAATTTTAATAAAATTTTAAACCGAACCGAATTGGTCACAAACCAATCATGGTTGTGACCTAGCTCCACGATCACCATGCCCAGCCGCAAGCCGCACGCGACGATCCGAGATCGAGACGGCTTCGGACGGGACGATCCATCGGGACGCTCGGCGACGATCGGGACGCGAGGTTGGGCCGAGATCCATGCGATCTGCCTTGCGGATCCATGCGATCGGGACGGGAGAAGCCGACGATCGTGGTCGATCTCGCGATCGGATCCATCGCACCTCTCGGTCGTGCGATCCAACCGGCCAAGCCGATCGGTTCAACACTCGGCCGATCGCAATCCAAGTCATATGGCTTGGTTTTTGCGATTTCAAATATGTTTAGGTTTCAATTCCTTGTTGCTTAAGTGATTTTCTTATCAGTAGTTGATTCAAAACACTTCTTAAACAAGAAAAACAATCCTAAACGAGATTCTAAACAAGAAAAACCAGAACCAATAGCTCTGATACCACTGAAGGATGTTTTGGTTGTTAATCCAGATTCAATTCTCAGATTCAACGGTTCCTAAACATGCAGATCTAGGTTCTCTTGGATAGAAACTTTATTGATCTCACCTTTTACCTGTTTATGCAGCGGAAAGAGAGAACAGGTCAGAGATCAGAGAGCCACCAAGTGATAACTCCTCCAGAGGTTCACACACGCACACCAAGCAGGAAGAGAGGCTGCTAGACCAAGCTGTGGGAGGCGCAGAGGGAGAGAGAAAAATCGCAGGGGATTAGGGTTAGGAGGAAAAATCAGACTTAAGTTTTAATTATAAAACTTGTCTATTTCCTTTTGGGCTTTTGGGCCCAAATACCAATCTGATTAAATCCCTTGGATTTAATCAGACCCATTAATCTCTCTCTTAGTACGACAAATGCCTGGCACTTTTACCGTACTTCTGCTAAGCCGTTCCTACACATTTTCCTGTTAGCTTAGGCGTGTGACCCATATGGGATCATATAATAAAGGCAATAAGTCCAATACTTATAGATCATGAGCGGACTCTAGCAAGCCATCATGACCCCCAGTATTATATGACTTATGTCTGATCATTGACATACTCTTACTTTCTAGAGACAGTACCGAGATTACTGGACACAATTCCAACACTAATATGCAGGCGCTCAGCAACAGTAGAAGGTTGAAGCAAGGGCAAGTAGAGTTGCGGGTTGGAAATGGAGCGAAGGTTCCAGCACTGGCCGTTGGCACTTACTTGTTGTCTTTACCTTCTGGATTGATTTTAGAACTTGAGAATTGTTATTTTGTACCTGCTATAAGCAGAAATATCATTTCAGTTTCATTGTTGGATTTGCAAGGATTTGATTTTTCTATTAAGAATAAATTGTGTTCCTTTAATCTCAATGATATGTTCTATGGCTGTGCCCCTCTTATAAATGGGCTGTACATGCTGGATCAATCTGCTCCAGTATATAACATAAATACAAAACGGTTCAAATCTAACGAAGAAAATGAAACGTTTCTCTGGCATTGTCGTTTGGGGCACATTAGTGAGAAACGCGTCAAGAGGCTCCATTCGAATGGACTCTTGGGCTCATTTGACTTTGAGTCTTGTGAGCAATGCGAATCTTGCCTAATGGGCAAAATGACAAGGGCGCCTTTCAATAAACCCACAGAAAGGGCCAGTGAACTATTGGGCCTGATACATACTGACGTGTGTGGCCCAATGTCCACAAGTGCTAGAGGAAACTTTCAGTACTTCATTACATTCACTGATGATTTCAGTAGATATGGATATGTCTACTTGATGAAACATAAGTCGGAAACCTTTGAAAAGTTCAAAGAATTCCAGAATGAAGTACAGAACCAGCTTGGTAAAAGTATTAAGGCTCTTCGGTCAGACCGAGGAGGAGAATACTTGAGCCAGGAATTTCGTGATCATCTGAGTGAGTGTGGGATTATCTCCCAACTCACACCTCCGGGAACACCTCAGTGGAATGGTGTGTCTGAGAGAAGGAATCGGACATTGTTAGATATGGTCCGATCCATGATGAGTCACACAGACCTTCCTATATCCCTTTGGGGATATGCTTTGCTCACCGCAACGTTCACACTGAACAGAGTGCCATCAAAGGCAGTAGCAAAGACACCATATGAGATATGGACTGGAAAAGCTCCAGCAATGTCTTTTCTCAGAATTTGGTGTTGTGAAGCCTATGTCAAAAGATTAATCTCAGACAAGCTTACACCAAAATCTGACAAATGCTACTTCATTGGTTATCCTAGGGATACCAAGGCTTATTACTTCTATCTGCGATCCGAGAACAAAATCTTTGTTGCTCGGGATTGTACTTTTCTTGAAAGGGAGTTTCTCTCTAGAAAAGATAGTGGGAGTAAGGTACAACCTGATGAAATTCAAGAAGGACAGGAACATGTTCAACCTAATGAGGAAGAACAGCAGGATGAATTACATGAAGTTGTAATAGAACCTGAACCTGCAGTACCTGAAGTTCGAAGATCCGGAAGGATCCGTCAGGAACCTGATAGATACCAGGGATTCCTTGTGACTAATTGCCATGATCTTTTGATCATTGACGGTGATGAACCCTCGAACTTTGCAGAAGCCATGATGGGCCTTGACTCCTTAAAGTGGCGTGAAGCCACTGAATCCGAGATGGACTCCATGTCTACTAACCGAGTGGTTTCACTGGTTGATTTACCTGCTGGTGCAAAAGCCATCGAGTGTAAATGGATCTTCAAGAAGAAGATTGACATGGATGGAAATGTCCAGATTTACAAGGCCAGGTTGGTGGCAAAAGGTTTCAAGCAAATTCATGGTATAGACTATGATGAAACCTATTCACCAGTGGCCATGATGAAATCAATTCGGATTCTCCTAGCAACTGCCGCTTATTATGATTATGAGATTTGGCAGATGGATGTGAAAACCGCCTTCCTGAATGGAATTTTGGAGGAGGATGTGTATATGACACAACCTGACGGTTACATTGATCCTAAGAATGCTGGGAAAGTATGCAAGCTTCACAAATCCATTTATGGATTGAAGCAAGCATCGAGGAGTTGGAATCTTCGTTTTGATGAAGCAATAAAGAACTTTGACTTCATCAGAAACCAAGAGGAACAATGTGTGTATAAGAAAACTAGTGGGAGCAAAGTGGCGTTTCTTATCTTATATGTCGATGACATATTGCTTCTTGGAAATGATATTCCAATGCTGAAGTCTGTTAAAGACTGGCTGGGAAGTTGTTTTTCCATGAAAGACATGGGTGAAGCCGCGTATGTTCTTGGAATCCGAATCTTTAGAGACAGATCTAAAAAGCTGATTGGACTTTGTCAAGATGCTTATATAGATAAAGTCCTGCATCGATTCGGAATGGACAAATCCAAGAAGGGGTTCACGCCAATGATACATGGTGCTACACTAAGCAAGGATCAGTGTCCTAAAATACCTGATGAGCTTAAGCGCATGAGTAGGATTCCTTATGCTTCGGCTATAGGATCTATCATGTATGCCATGATCTGTACTTGTCCTGATGTTGCTTATGCACTAAGCATGACGAGTAGGTACCAGTCTAATCCAGGTGAGAGTCACTGGATTGCCGTAAAGAATATCCTGAAGTATTTGAGAAATACTAAGGATAAGTTCTTGGTTTACGGAGGAAGTTAAGTGCTTGAAATCAGTGGATTCACGGATGCAAGTTTTCAGACAGATAAGGATGATTTCCGGTCACAGTCTGGCTACATCTTCTGTCTGAATGGCGGTGCAGTAAGTTGGAAGAGTTCCAAGCAGAGCACCGTGGCAGATTCCACAACTGAAGCTGAATACATCGCTGCTTCGGAAGCTGCGAAGGAAGGAGTTTGGATAAGGAACTTCTTGATTGAACTCGGTGTATTCCCAAATGCCACTGAGCCTCTAGCACTGTATTGTGACAACAATGGTGCAATTGCTCAAGCCAAGGAACCGAGACATCATCAGAAATCCAAACACATTATGAGAAGGTATCACCTGATTCGTGATATAGTGAATAGAGGTGAAGTGATGGTCAGCAGAGTTCCCACTGATGAGAACGTGGCTGACCCGTTGACAAAGCCACTCCCGAGACCTAAGCACGAGTTGCATACTGCTGCTGTAGGAATTAGAGATATTCAAATGTAATCTCTTTTTGAGTGGGAGTTGTGAGGGCTTTTGTTTTAGTTATTTTGATTGGTTCATGTAAACATTTTAAATGTTAATGAAATTTTATTTCTGGATTATTTTTAACTGTGATATAAAATAATCGTTCCAAAATGATTCATGTCATTATATATGGGCCATCGAAGTACATGAGTAGACTTGATCCTGAAACCCCATATTTAACGAAATGACATAAATCATAGAGTCCATAGTCGAAGGTTGTTGAAATTGGAACACCAACAACCTGTTGAGACTAGATTGTGTTGAGACTTATGACCAAGTTTCGAGGGGTCATAGATGCGCGGCATCGAAGTCGACACATAGGTATATGTAGGGGAACATATGACCGGACATGGCCCGCAAATGAGAACTCTACAAGATATTAATATCTGTGTCATGAAAGGTTCTCATATATGACTATAGAGTATAGTCCTTAGACCTGAGTTCGCATGCATGTGGCTGCAGATGGAGTAATACGCTTTGATCATTGTCTAACGCTGTTTCGTAACTGGGAGCTATACGGACCTTGGTTGGGTGTATTATGAATTGTGTAGTTCATAGTGATGGAACAAGATGGGATTTGTCTCTGCCGTTTAACGGAGGTAATATCTCTAGGCCAATTGGAGACTTGATAGCTGGTAAGAGAATGGCCATTCCCAAACGGACTTGCCCAAGTCGTTTGCATTGTCAGTATCAAATCTGGTCCGATAAATATGGTCTGGCTATATAAGGATGACACGCATCTTGCCTTATGCCAGATCGAGATATTAAGACAAAAGGACTAGGGAATGTAGGATTCTAGTACAATCGGGAGATTGTTGGGAATGTCCTGTGTAGGATTCCAGTACAAGTGGGAGATTGTTGGGAATGTCCTGAAATCTACCGTACTATCTCTAGAAAGTATGATAAGTGTCGAGATCAGACATAAGTCATAAATACTGGGTGATCATGATGGCTTGCTAGAGTCCGCTCTTGATCTATAAGTTTAGGACTTATTACCAGTATTGTATGATCCCGAAGGGTCACACACCATAGCTAACGGGAAAGTTAAATGGAATTAATACGGTAAGATGCAATGGCATTTACTGTATTGGATCAGAGAATTGGGCCAGACAAAATGCAGGCTTTTGTCTGATTTGTGTCTTGGGCCCAAATAACAAATGAGCCATTAGTCATTAGACTTGGGCCCATTAGAGAGTTAATTAGGATTAAGAAATCGAAACCCTAAGCTAAGGTTTGCGATTTTCTCCTTGTGGCCGCGTGTGTCTCTCTCTCTCTAACTCTCTCTTTCTGATCTGATCCATCTCTTTGGTCTAGCAGCCATCCCTTGCTTGTAAGAGTGTGGATACTCAAGGAGGAATAGGTGATTCATCTGTTCTAGACTGATCTTGTCATTACCATCAATCCGCTGTGCAATCAATAGGTAATGTTACAGGTTTGGTTTTATGATTCGTTTTGCAAGAACCTAGATCTGTTAAGATTATGTGTTAGGTTGTAATACGAGAATTAAACCTTGAAAAACACGGTAATCCATCAGACACAAACATAACGAATCGAAACATACAAACAACGCCTGTCAAAAACCAATCAAGGGATGAAAACGGCCGAGTCCGACTCGTCAGAGGAAAAAACAAATGGTCCGGAAGCGTATAGCGAGCTGAGCAGGATAACGCCGACGCAGAGTCACCCAAACGAGTTCAAGGCGACGGGGAAGCAGGAACACCCCCACTTAGAAAACGCATCAACATGATATTGGGAGAGTTTCTCGATTACGACGGCTTAACAGGCTCTACACAGACTTCAACCAGGAAACATGCGTGGAACCAGAACGGAAAAGAAACCACGTTAGCAAAATGAAAAACGGGAACAAGGTCTCTTTCACCACAAAGAATGAAGAAAGACCGGGTAGGCCAAATGACGACATGCTCGTCATCAAGCTTCGGATAGATAAGCACGGAGTTGCCAAAGCCCTGATCGACACCGGAAGCTCGATCAATCTCATCTTCAAAAGAACTTTACAAGAAACAAAACTCGATAGGTACATGGTGAGAAGGCCAAAAAGAACGCTCACCAGCTTCAGCAGCGAAACGACAACAGTAATTGGAACAATCCGACTACCGGTACATATCGGGCCGGCTACCCGTATCACCACCTTCCTTGTAATAGACCGACCAGCGACCTACGATGCAATCCTAGGAACCCCGTGGCTCCATGCAATGAAAGCAGTCGCCTCGACTTACCACCACTGCTTAAAATTCCCGACCTCAGGAGGTACCTATACAATCCGGGGAGAACAGAGGAAGCCGAAAACCGACCTCGCAAACAAAAACAAAACATCAGCAGCCCTAACCAACACACGAGGTCCGAAGCAACCAGACAGGGAAACGACCTCAGAGTAAGCCACAACTCAAGATCCGAGCTCATAGATAAGATTCACTATCATTCTCATATATATATATATATATATATATATATATATATCGCAAAAAATTGTAAAAAAAAAGAATTAAGCTCGACTTGATCTCTCGTTCGAGAGTAAGTAGAGGCCCAGTCACTTTTCTACTTCAAAAATTAAGCATGTTTTATGTCGGAAACATACTCGGATTGCACGAAATATTAACATCGACATTCTAGCCAAATGATCGATATAACTAGAACGCGTCCCAAGACGCAGTGGCATCGCGCCACATTGTCACTTTTGACAACACATAAGCCGGGGCCAGACCCGCACAAGTCTTCGGATAGGTTGAATAAGCCGAACCTCCTTCGGGAGCACAATTCAAAGACTTCACAGGGTAAGTCGGGTACGTACTCGCACCTAAAACTAACAAATGACAGGATAATCCGGGCACAAGCCCGCACTTACAAACATTTGTATATAAGGCTAACTCAGCTTCGTACTTAAAAACCACAAAAGGGCAAGTCAAAGACTGAACTTTCCCTTACCAAGTGTTCACAAATTCGAACAAAACCATTAAACAAAGAAAAACGACAAGAACAACAACTAAACCCCATAAAAAAGGAGGGGGGGACGGGCCAGCAGCAATGCTTGACCCTGCCTGCGCCATGAGCATAAGCGCAAAGGAAGGCCCGCCAATATCAAAGTCGAGCGCAATTCCGCAGAAAGAAAGGAGGGAAAGACGGGAAGCAAAGCAAAGCAAAAACCGACACCGGCAAAGCCAAAACCCAAGGACCGCACCCCGAACCTCCCAACAAGGATGAACATGACATCCTCTCAAACCATTACGCTTCTGCAGACATCTTCACCAAAGGTGAAAAGAAAGAACAGAGTCAGCAAAAACCAGGCGACCTCGCCCTCTCGGCACCTAAAAAAAAAAAAAAAAAACCAACCCCAAGAAAGTACCTCGCAAACCCGCACGGGACCACCAAAAATCCCAGACATAAAGGCATTATGCGATCTGACGACTTAGACCAATAGTCAGACCAACCAACCCCTGAACAAGAAGCAGAGCTCGAAGAAAGGAACACCCTCAACACGAATGGCGCCCGCGCCAATCAAGAACAAGGCAAAAAAAGGGGGGGAGAAAAAGTCGCGCCAAAGAAAGCGACAAAATCGTCGAAATATATACCAATTTCGGATCCCTTTGACCACGGAAAATAAGAAAGAAAAAGACAAACAAAAGAAGAAGCCTCAAAAACCGGGCACAACGACAAATGCGTTTACAACAAAAATAAAACATAAGGTACTAAGTCACTTGGAAATCCCCAGAGCTCACAAACCAGCAGCTACCTCGGGAGTAATAAGCACGGCGTTCTACCCGTAGGGGAAGTCGACCAACTCTTCAGAATATACATCTTCATACTCAGGATCATTAAGCGTACTCATGAAAAAATCGTCCTTCCCAAGCTCCGGAACCGGAAAAGTGGGTAACCAGCCCGTAAGCGGGTATCGTACTCTTTAAGACGCTCAAAACGAGCAGAAGGAATCTCAACTCTCTCCTCCACAAGGAGCTGAAAAAGCGCCAAGCACGGCAACAGCCTGATGCAACTCCAGCAACTTACTCATCGCCAAGGCGTCGTCTTTCTTCTCAACCCTGGTTTTGTAAAGGCGTTCAGAAGCCTTCTCATACATCCTCCGCCTCTCAAGAAGAACAGCTTCCTCACTCGAAGAGCGCAGCCGATCACGTTTGGACTTAAGGGACTCGACCTCGGCCCTCAGAGAACCAACCAAATCTCTACTCCCATCTTCGGATCCCCGCCTCTCCTTCTCAAGGCTGAGAATCTGAGCCCTGAGCTCGACATTCGCAATTTCAACCTCAACGAGCTTCCTCTCAACACCCTCAAGTCTGTGCAAGGACTGTCGCAAGCTCGCGACTTTCTTCTCAAGATCCCCCTCTCTGGCCTTGGACACCCCGATCTCCGCCGCATAGGAATCCCTGAGATGATTAAGATTGGCAAAGGCCTGGCAAGACCAAAGAAAACACAATGGCATAAGAAATAGCACCCTCGCAAACCGTAAAGAATAAAGTCAGCAAAGACGCTCACCATCGCTAAATGTTGAATCATGTCTTGTTGGATCTTGGGTTCGAACAACTAGTCAGCAGGAACCAAGTTAGGACGGGGTTGCAACGACAGATGACGAAAGAGATTCATACAAGACATCCTATCATGGATGATCAAGTCAGGGCCATTATGACGAAAATCGAACGAGCCATCTAAAGCCTTCAAACCCTTCGCCACCTTCGAGCTATCATTCACCAACGAACCACCTCATGTCGACGACCCCCTCGCCTGACGCTTCGCAACGCAGTCAAGAGCCATCCAAACGTCTGGATCGACATAGTCTCCCAAACGGTCCAACTCCTCACCAGACACATCATCAGCTTCTGATCTACGCCTCTTTCTATTCGAACGATCATCATCCCCACCAGAACCAGAATCATCGCTCGTCTCCTCAAAAGAACCGGTGTGACCGAGAGACAACTCCTTATCAACACTGACATCGTCCCTTTCAGCAAGAGACGACTCCTTCTCAACACCGACATCATCCCTTTCAGCAAGAGACGACTCCTCCTCAACACCAACATTGTCCCTATCAGCAAGAGACAACTCCCTCATAGCATCAATGTCACCCCTTTCATCAAGAGACAACTCTCTCTCGACACCAATATTGCTTCCTTCAGCAGGAGATAATTCCTTTTCAACACCAACGCCGCTTCTTTCGACACCAGTTTCACCTTCTTCACCGTCAATCTTGTCTCCATCATCATCGAGCGCGGCAATATCAGCAGTCTGACCTTCCAAAGGGACCACCTTTCTTCCTCCAGTCTGACACGGAAACACCGACGGCCTCCCGGTCAACTGCACGGCCGATTGAACGTTATCAACATGTTGGAATTGTGTCCAGCAATCTCTGTACTGTCTCTAGAAAGTAAGAGTATGTCAGTGATCATACATAAGTCATACAATGCTGGGGGTCATGATGGCTTGCTAGAGTCCGCTCATGATCTATAAGTCTTGGACTTATTGCCTTTATTGTATGATCCCATATGGGTCACACGCTTAAGCTAGCAGGAAATAATGTTGGAAGGGCTTAGCAGAAGTACGGTAAAAGTGCCAGGCATTTGTCGTACTAAGAGAGACTAACGGGTCTGATTAAATCCATGGGATTTAATCAGATTGGTGTTTTGGGCCCAAAAGCCCAAAAGGGAAAGAGAAGGCTTTTATAAGCTAAAAGCCAAATCTCTTTCTCCTAACCCTAATACCCAGCCGATTTTCTCCTCTCTCTCTGCGCCAGCCTCCTTGTGGTCTAGCAGCCAATTTCCTTGTGAAGCGTGTGTGAGCCTTTGGAGGATCCATCTCTCGGTGTATCTCCCTGATCATTGACCTGTTCTTCTTTCCGCTGCAACAAACAGGTAAAAGGTGAGATCATTATGTTTCTAAATAAGAACACCTAGATCTAATGCATGTTTAGGTTGATATCAATATGAGAATTGAATCAGGATCAACCGAAACTTCCAACAGTGGTATCAGAGCCATTGGTTCTTAGGTTTCTTGTTTTAGATTCATTGTTTAGGTTGTTAAATCTGTTTAGAATTGTTTTTGAATCAATTATTGATAAGATAAAACAGTTAAGAATCAGAATTGAACTCTAAACAAACACAGAAATCACAAACCGAGCTATATGACTCGGGTTTGTTGATTGGCCGAGAGAATGGCCGGTTGGGTCGGATCGATGGATCGATCGCGTCGCGATCGCGGATCACGTCCCGATCACGATCGTCCCGTTCCGCCTTCTCTCACGTCCCGATCGTCGCCATGCTTGCTCGATCGCGTGAGGCTTCATGCTGTCCGGATCGAGGCTCGCTCGTGGATGACTCGGCCAGCACCGTCCCACGATCGTCCCGCCTGTCCCGAGCTCGTCCGACCGTCCCGATCAAAACGCAAGCGTCCCGTCCGGCAATCCGAGCGTCTCAATCTTGGATCGAGCATGCGGCTTGCGGCTGGACGGCTCTTGCCTGGCCGGTTAGGGTTTTGGATGAGATGGGCCGGTTCGATTTCGGTTAATGGTTCGGTTTAAAACTTGATTAAAATCAACGTTTCGGTTTAATAAACAGGTTTAATAATTTTATTAAATCTGGTTAAACCGGAATAAGAAATCCAATGTCGAAAGAAATATTGGATTTAGTGCCTAAACCAGGAATTTCTAATTTGATTTGGTTGGACCAAATAAATTGAGAAATTCCGGTTTAGTAAATAACCGGTTGACAATTGTGGTCATCGTAGTAATTAAAACTTGGTTAGACCAGTTTTTAATGAACCAGACCGGTTATGTCAATTAATTGGACAATTGGGTCATGTCTTGGACATGGACCAATTCTTGGGCCTCGGGCCAAGAAGTTAAAACAATTGGGCCAGTTAATTGAGTCTTTCTTCAGATTAATTCAAAATCTATTTTATAAAAATATAAAGTCGGTTTTAAATTAAAGTTTCCGAAATTTTATAATTAGAAAGTTTCTTAAAATAGAATTTTCTGAATTTGCGGGTTTTGGATTTTAAAGAAGTTTCTAAAGTTAGAAAGTTTCCGGTTTTAGAAAGTTTCCAATTTTAGAAAGTTTCTAAAAATAGTAGGTTTCCATAAATAGAAAGTTTCCCGAAATAGTAATCTTCTATTTTGGGAATGATTTTAATAAACCTACGAACCTCAAACAATATCAAGCGTTGGATGTCTTGTCCAGGCTATGTCAGCTGTCAAAGCCCATTCAATTGCATTCATGGCCTTACAGTGTGAGGATGTCTGTTTTTGCGTGGGTAAGACGGTTTGTGATTCATAAATGTCATTGGGAGTCCCAGACATTAATGATTACATGACTGTATAGTCCGGTTTTCTTGACTAGGCCATCGGGAGTCCCGGGCCTTGAGACATCAGAGTGGATTGGGCCTCGGGCCCAGATTCACAACCAAGAGTTATATCACGGATATAATTAGCCGATATAGGGCTTACCGATATAAGCTAAGGTTGGGTGACGGCCAGTGGCCCACTTTAATCTTAGTTATATGTGGATCTTGGAATCATTATATTCTATTGAGGGTAACTAATGTTATTGAATATAATGCGTGATTAATCATATTAATTTTAATACGAGATTAATCATATTGAACATATTAACTAAAATCCTTTTATCTTAAATTTCAGTTATGACTAGCACAAACAATCAAAACACTTTCTCGATCCGGTCTGTCCTTGAGATGGACAAGCTGAACGGATCAAATTTCTTGACTTGGTCGCGGAACCTGAGGCTAGTCCTCAGACAGGAGAGAAAGGACTATGTCCTTGAGAGAGCTCTCCCCGTAAGAATCGGGTCCAATGCCTCCCATGCAGTATATAATGCTTGGAATAAGCATTATAATGATGCGGTAGATGTGTGTGGTCTGATATTGGCTACCATGGACTCAGACTTGCGGGAGCAATATGAGAACATGGAGTCGCCAATAGAGATGATCAGCAGCCTGAAATTGAAATTTCAGGAGCAGATACGAGTGGAGAGATACCAGTTGGTTAAGTCTCTCACTAGCTGCAAGCTACCAGATGATCATCCAGTAAGTCCTCATATCAGTAAAATGATAGGTTATATAGATAACCTGAGGAAACTGGATTATCCAGTTGGCCAAGAATTGGCAACTGAAATCATTCTGCAGTCACTGCCGTCAAGCTATGATAAGTTCGGAAGGAACTATATCAAGAAAGGCTTAACGAAGACGCTGACTGAACTGCATGATATGCTCAAGATGGTTGAGCCAAACGTGAAGGGTAGGTTTATGAAACCTAGTACTGACAAGGGTGAAGACAAAGTTGTCCAGATTTTGAATCATGGCAAGCGTGTGTCTTCTGAGCTCAAGTCAGATACCTCTTACGTTAGTAAGTGCTGCTACTGTAAGGAGACAGGGCATTGGAAGAGAAATTGCATTAAATTCATGGAAGATGATGAGGAGTTAAAGTCGATGTATGAGACTACTTCCTCAGGTATTCATGTTATTACTTCAAGTTCTACCTTAAAGGTATTAGATACTGGTTGTGGCACTGATATTTGTGATAATATGCAGAGCCTAAGCAACAGTAGAACGTTGAAGGAAGGGCAAGTGAAACTACATGTCTGGAAGGAGCTTGGGATGCTGCCTCAGCCGTAGGATTTTTTCACTTATAGATCCCTTTGAGGCTTGGTTTTGTATTAAGTAATTGCTACAATGTACCTGCTTTAAAGCAGAGTAGTCTTTCTTTTTCTTGTAAGAATTTGAATGTTTTTCGTTTTGATAAAAGACAAGTTTTGTTCTTTTGATCTTAATGAAATATTAATTGTAGCACCCTATTCATGGAATGGGTTTTATATCTTAAACCAAAGAGTGCCTAAATGCAACATAAATACCGAATTGGTTTAAATCTGATGAATTAAACCTGATTTTTCTTGGCATAAAAGTCTTGGTCACATAGAGTAAGTCGGATTCAGAAATCCCATAGTCATGGACTGTTGGGCTCATTTGATAAAATATCTTATGAGACCTGAATTCTGTTTACTAGACCAAAAGGTAAAGGGCCTATCTTAGCCGAGCTAGAGAAAAGCCCAAAGGCTTATTGGACCTGGAACATACTAATGTATGTGGCCCAATGAGCAGTAATGCCAGAGAAAAATTTCCTGTACTTCATTGTCTCTACTGATTACTTCAGTGAGTGTGACTGTGTTCATTTGATGAGACACAAGTCGGAATTCTTTGACATGGTCGAAAGAGTTCCAGAATGAAGTATAGGATCTGAATGACAAAAGTGTTAAGACTCTGGATCAAATCACGAGTAAGAATACTTAAGTCATTGATTGTGTGATCATCTTAATGAGTGTGAAATCGTTTCACAGCTCATTTCTCCTGAAAACCTGAAGGTGTTTCTGTGAGAAAGAATCAGATCTTATTAGAAATGATTAAAGATGAGTCACACGAATCTTCCATGATATTATTTAAGAATAACGCTCTAAAATATCTAAGTTTACGCTGAAATAGTTCCACAAATATCGGTTGAAAGACACCACGTTAATGTGGATTGGAATCGATCCAAATTTGTCTTTACTGAGTATTTGTAGTTGTGCTACTTCGCTGGTTGTCCTAGAGAAACTAAGGCTTGTTACTTTTACGTCCAATCTGTTTTCTAAGAAGGGAAGTTATTTTCCAAGAAGAACAGTGGGAGTAAAAGCATAACTCGAAGTTTTCTTAGGGAAACCAAGGCTCGGTACTTTTACGACCATTCTGTTTTCTAAGAAGGAAATTACTTTCCAAGAAGAACAGTGGGAGTAAAAGGTATTTTTACGACCATTCTGTTTTCTAAGAAGGGAAGTTACTTTCCAAAGAAGAACAGTGGGAGTAAAAGTACAACTCGAAGAAATTCGAGAGATACAGGAAGCTGCTTAACCTATTGAGGGAGAGCAGCGGAAGGATTTACAGATTTCTGTAGAATCTACACCTGTGGAGCCTGAAGTTCGCAGATATGAATCAGTTACTAATCCGAGAGTGATTTCTCGTCATTAGTTGAACATGATAATCATTGAAAGTTCGCATGATCTGATGATCATTGAAAGCGATGAATCTGCGAAATTCAAAGAAGCGAAAGTGAGCCCGGACTCCGAAAAAAAATTACATTTTATGTAAGTTAGCTTCATCGATCCATTCATGGATGGAAGCAAACATATCGAAGTTGGAATCTTCGTTTTGTTGAAGTAGTCAAGGTTCTGACTTGAACAGGAACGAAGAGGAACTGTGCGTTTACTAATAGATTAGTGGGAGCAATATTGCATTTCTCATAGTGTATGTCGAAGACATACTGATTCTCGGATATAACGTCCCAATGCTGCAGTCGGTAAAGGACTAGCTTGGGAGTTGGTTTAGTGAATGACATGGGTATAGCCACGAAAGTCTTGGATTTTGGATTTAAAGATAGAGATCCAGAAGAGCTGGTAGGACAAAGTCAGGATTCTTTGATGACAAAGTCCTACACGTTTTCAGCACTCCAAGAAGGGTTTTTAAGCCAATGTCACATGGCAATAAGTTAAGCAAGAAGCAGTGTCCTACGATAACTGCTGAGCTTGAATGCATGGATAGGATTCATATGCGACGGCAATTGGATCTATCATGTATGCCATGACACGTACTTGTTTTGATATTGCTTTAATGTTAAGCAAAACAAGTAAAGACCAGTCAAATCCAGCAGAGAATCACTGGATTGCCGTAAAGAATATTCTAAAGTATTTGAATAATACTAAGGATAAGTTCTTTAGGTAAAGAAGAAAGTGAGGTGCTACAAGTCGATAGAGTCTGAAAGGCAAGTTTCCAACAGACAAAGATGATTTCCGGTCACAGTCCGGATATGTCTTGTGTTTGTCTGGCGGTGCACGGCACTGTTGCTGACTCTATGACTTAAACTGAATGTTTCGCAGCTTGGGAAGCGGCGAAAGAGGTTGTTTGGAAAGAATAGTTCATCACTGAACTTGATGTGATTCCCAGCTTAGATGAGACTAGCTGCACATCAAAGATCCAAACACTTAGTGGAATAACCTATTCCGTAAGATAAATGACAGAGATGTTAAGTAGATCAGCAAGTTTCAACGAATGAGAACGTTGCTAATCTATTAACGAAGCCACTCCTTGAGCCTAAGCACGAGTCGCGGACTGTTGCTGTAGGATAAGTGAAATTAAGATGTAGTCTTAATTTCAGTGGGAGTTAGTAAAGGGCTTTATTTAGTTATTGATATGTTCTTGTAAAACATATAATGATGTTTAATGAAATTATTATTTCAAGATTATTTTAACTGTGATGAAATAATCGTTCCAAAATGAAATGAACCATTTTATAGGTCATCGAAGTAAATGACTTGATCTTGAGTCATCAAAGTCATTTAGCTTGGTCATAAGACCCTATATTTGATAGATGGTTTATATCATCCTGTCCCTAGTCGAAGGTTGTTGAAATTGGAACACCAACAACCGTGTGAGACTGGATTGGTACGTGACTTATGACAAAGTCTTAGTGTGTCATAGATGCGCGGCATCAAAGTCAGTACATAGGTGTATGTTGGGGAACATACGACCGGACAAGACCCGCTTATAAGAACTCTTCAGGATATTTATATCTGTGTCATAAGAGATTCTTACTAGGACTATAGAGTATAGTCCTTAGACCTGAGTTCGCATGCATGTGACTGCACATGGACTGATGCACTTTGATCATTGTCTAACGCTATCGTTCTGCGATAGTTATAAGGATCTTGTTTGGGTACATTATGAAATGAGTAGTTTACAGTGATGGAACAAGACGGAATTTGTCCCTCCAATATAAATGGAGTGAATATCTCTAGGCCAATCGGAGATTTGAATACTGGAAAATGCATGGCCATGCTCAAACGGACTGTCCCGAGTCGTTTGGATTGTCAGTATCAAATCAGAGTCCGATGAACAAGATTAGGCTTTATAAGGATGACACTAATCTTGCCTTATGACTAATCGAGATATTGAGACAAAAGGATTATGAATACAGAGATTCCAGTTCAAGTGGGAGATTGTTGGAATTGTGTCCAGCAATCTCTGTACTGTCTCTAGAAAGTAAGAGTATGTCAGTGATCAGACATAAGTCATACAATGCTGGGGGTCATGATGGCTTGCTAGAGTCCGCTCATGATCTATAAGTCTTGGACTTATTGCCTTTATTGTATGATCCCATATGGGTCACACGCTTAAGCTAGCAGGAAATAATGTTGGAACGGCTTAGCAGAAGTACGGTAAAAGTGCCAGGCATTTGTCGTACTAAGAGAGACTAACGGGTCTGATTAAATCCATGGGATTTAATCAGATTGGTGTTTTGGGCCCAAAAGCCCAAAAGGGAAAGAGAAGGCTTTTATAAGCTAAAAGCCAAATCTCTTTCTCCTAACCCTAATACCCAGCCGATTTTCTCCTCTCTCTCTGCGCCAGCCTCCTTGTGGTCTAGCAGCCAATTTCCTTGTGAAGCGTGTGTGAGCCTTTGGAGGATCCATCTCTCGGTGTATCTCCCTGATCATTGACCTGTTCTTCTTTCCGCTGCAACAAACAGGTAAAAGGTGAGATCATTATGTTTCTAAATAAGAACACCTAGATCTAATGCATGTTTAGGTTGATATCAATATGAGAATTGAATCAGGATCAACCGAAACTTCCAACACAACACTCTCAATTGAATCACGAATCGGAGGGTTATTCACAACGGAAGCAAGGACCCTTTGAATGTAATCCGGCAACACAGCCTCCCTCCAACTCATTTCCTTAAAAAGATTCTCCAAACAAATAATATGAAGATGAGATAAAAGCAAAACCCCGAACGAAGACACGAGAAAATCCTAAAGAAAGAAAGATGTGATTTTACCGTAAAACAAAACACGCTCCTCTTTCTCAAGCGACTCGCGAGCAAGGCAATCCACGAAAACAGATACAAAGCAGAACTCGCAATCACCCAGGAAAAGCAGCGAAAGATAAAAGGATTGGATCTTAAGTACCAAAAAGGAAGGCCTTTTTTCCTACAAAGACATGAAGAATCGCGCCTCTCAAAGATTACGCATTTTTGCTTCCCTAAAACGAAATAGAACCCGATGACGCAAAAAGGACAGATTGAAGCAAGGCGACCTAACAAGATTTCCGCTTGACTTAGACACTCGATGAAATTCGACGACCTCGACTAAACACCTCGGCTCGGCTAACTAGGGGGACTAACTGTTGGATATGGGTTTAGCACCCATCCATAAGCCCATTGAAAACCTTGTTTAATAACCACATCTATCTCGGCTTAAGAAGACAAGCCCGCTAAGGATTCAATGGCCCAAAGAGGAGTCAGCATCCAAGCACTATAAATAGGACTCTTCACTCTTCATTTTAGACACATTGTAACTTGCGAGAGTATCGAGCTACTTCTATAAAGCTCCGACCTCAAGCAATATTTAGGGGGCATGTCATTAGACGGACTCCCACCTCGTACCATCATGTTCACAGCTCGGCTTCGGCCTTAAGATTAATAAAGAACAGTTTCGACTTCACTTAAAGTTTATATTTCACCTTGTAGTTCGGACATTTCAGATCGTAGCTCGGCTTTATTTACTAGATCGAATTTCCGTAACAACAAAAGCCACCATCAAAATAGTCACTGTCGACAGGAAAAGAAGAACATGACCCTGCGGAGTCCTCTCACGGTGCCAAACGGCTGCCAAACGGCGCCGGAGAGGCAAAATACGACCTTGGCAGCAGAGTCCTTGAAAAAAAAAAGTCAAGAAAGAAAATTGGTGAGCGCGTGGGTTTGCATTTTTTTTTTGTCAACATGTGAGTTTGCATTTAAGTAATATCATCTTTCCTATTTAAATTAATCTATGTTTTAATACGAAAGATGCTATTACTTAATTTGTTTTGGTGACCGGCTTAGCTGAATAGACTAAAATCCTAAAACTCATTTCTTTCGTTTTGCTTGAAGATCTTTTCACGTGGCTGACTAATTTAATAGTTAACAAATATATCGAAGATAATCTGTCTTCGCCATTATTTGTTGGATACAGAGATGTGACACAATCGTGATTATATGTATTAATGTATATTAATAGGATAAATATTTTATTTATATTTTTCTCAGACGTGTTATTATGTTATACGTTTACTTGCATTAACCATTTTGTGGTTGAAATAAAGCTATAGCTGGTTGAATTAGTATTTTTTATCTAAGAAGCTCTCATATATAAACAAAATTGGATTTTTTTTTCAATATGCTGGAATAAGAGAAATAAAAAGAATGGTCGTGATAATGATCAACTAATCCATGTTTAGTAGTTTTTTTGCCAAAAATGTTTTAATAGATCTGAGATCTTGCTGAAAACATGTTCCTAATATTTAATTTGGAAATTTTATTTTACTAAAATTATTTAGTATAATTTTATCAATAGCTTTGGCCCCAATAAAAACTTAGTGGTCGACCTGCCCTTCGCTCGCGTTCCTCGTGTTCTTTTTTCTTATCTGTATTCTTTAGGAGTTTGGGTCGCCAGCGTGTTGAAGCTCGTCGATATGAGCACTGGCCCATGATTAACGTGTGCTAATCAGTTACTCGTAGTAACCACCGTTTCTACTGTTCTATCTTTTTAAACAATTTGTTTTTGTTGGGAATGATTTTGCACTTTCCAAATAAATAATCGTATTGAATATTTTTTCCATTAGCTCAAACAATTGATGGGCATATTTTAAAACTATAGTCCAATTTAATGATACAAGATAAAAGATCAATCATTCTAGAATATTGGAAAGAAGAAGCATTTACCAAGACTAACTGTTTACGAAATGTTCTAGAATAATAGATAAGAATCAAGTAACTAAATAGATAAGATATAAAACTCATTAATATAGAATAGTTTAATTAAACCACCACCAGTATAATTAAGCAACTAAATTAACCACCACCATATGATATATCTTTCACAAACCTAATCTCATATATGGTTAGTTAATCATTTGGATAGTGTGCAAATGGGTTTGAATCCTCAACTAATCAAGATCGATTGTCCATATAGGAGCCTAAACCACTTTGTTTTGGGATTATAATTATATCATACGTCGTTTTGAATTGTTTATTATTAATTTTTTATCATTTTGTATGTATTAACATACATAATATATATATGCGTCGAAATTTAATTAAAAATACGTATTTGGTAGAATCCTTTGAAAACCTGAAAAGACAACTACATCTCATTAAGTCTATGAATTTCTTTAGATTAATACTTTTTATTATGAAATTATGCAGAATGGCCAATATTTGCCTCGCTTTTTACCGTTAAAATATCAGCCCGGTTCTGCTATGATTTAGGACTACCATACATCTCCTCTTGAAACCATATTTTTCAATCGAGTTAAGTTGTTCCTTCTAACTGGAGTGTTATAAAGTTTTCAGAGTATATCTTGTTGTTATTATCATGACCTTGTTAAATGTTGTATGTTAGGTCTAACAAACCGCAGTTCACGATAGAGGGTTCAATGGGAGCACTATTAGGATATACATGATCATATTTAGATATACATGATCTTATTTGGCTATATTTTTTAGTTATCTTTTGTGATTATCTTTGCGGAACACAACTTGTATAAATACTCTTTTATACTTCAGTTCAACACTTCTACAATTTATTATGGTATCAGAGCCCAAAATCCTCTGATCTAAACCAATTTTTTTCTTTTTAAATACCTAGCCGCAAATTTCAATCTTTGTCCTTCTCATCGAAGGATCTATACCTCATTAAAATTATGCGACACATAAATCATGACTGAACGTACTCCTACGTTGTCATCAGGGATTTCCAGTGATGACACAAATACGGTGACGGAGTCGCCATACACACTACACCCCTCTTTTAACCCGGGAACTCTCATAACTCAAGTTATTTTTCGGAAAGATAACTAGTCTGAATGGGCAACAGAGTTTTAGAACTCGTTGCAAGCAAAACAAAAGATCGGATTCCTTGACGGTTCCATTATTAAACCATCTTCGAACCCGGATCTTGCTAAATGGACTGCCGCAAACTCTATGATAGTGGGATTGATTCGTACATCCATTGATTCTCAGCTACGGTCTACTGTTTCTCACATACCAGATGCATACAAGCTTTGGAGTCGATTAAACTCAGGTTTTCTGTCAAAAAACTGAGTGCGGAAACACATGCTTCTCGATGACATAACGAATTGCAAGCAAAACGGACAAACCGTTTTGGAGTTCTATGGACGGTTGACTAAATTATGGGATGAATACAATAGTATTTCCTCTTCATGATCTGATCAGTCTCCCGCAAACACGGTCACATGTAATACACTAGATCCGATTTCCGATTTTATCTCTGACGAAAATTCTCTTCCTCTCATCGTGTCTTCATAGCATCGGTCACTGCTCATACGGAACCTGCTTCATACAACGAAGCTGTTCAAACCGATGAATGGAAGAACTCTATGAAAGATGAAATCAAAGCTCTCAAAGATAACAATACCTGGATCTTGACAACACTACCGCCTGGAAAACGTGCTATAGGGAGCAAGTGGTTGTATAAGCTAAAGTTTCATTCCAACGGCACTTTAGCTCGTCACAAATCCAGATTGGTTGCACTCGGAAATCGACAAAAAGAAGGTTTAGACTACAACGATGCTTTCGCACCAACCGCTAAACCCACGACAGTCCGTTTAATGCTTCAACTCGCGGCTGTTAAGAATTGGGAAGTCCATCAAATGGACGTGCACAATGCTTTCCTCCATGGTGACCTTCATGAAGAAGTCAACATGAAACTACCACCAGGTTTCAAAAGCTCAGATCCAACATTGGTATGTCGTCTCAAAAAATCTGTGTATGGTTTGAAACAGGCACCACGGTGTTGGTTCGCAAAACTACGCACAGCGTTACTTATATATGGTTTTACTCAGAGTAAGGCTGACTATTCACTCTTCTCATACAACAAGGGGTCGCTATGTTTACACATTCTGATATATGTGGACAATTTTATCGTCGTCAGGAATTATACTTCTACACTTCAGCGATTTAAAAACTATCTTAGCCAATGCTTTCATATGAACGATTTGGGACATCTTAAGTATTTCCTCGGCATCGAAATCGCACGAAGTAAAGAAGGCATTTTTCTGTCACAATGCAAGTATGCATTGGACATTTTAGCTGAAACCGGTATTTTGGCCTGCAAACCATCGCCGGTACCTGCTGAATTGAATCATCGACTGTCGCTTGCAACTGGTGAGCCGAACTCCAATCCAGCATCCTATAGAAGACTCATCGGTCGGTTGATCTATCTTACTTTCACATGTCCGGAGATATGCTATATCGTTCAGGTGCTCTCTCAGTTTATGAACAATCCTTTACATGAGCATTGGCATGCTGCTTTGTGTGTTGTCTGGTACCTCAAAGGATGTCCGGCACAAGGAGTGCTTCTGCGATCAGATTCCTCACTACGGGTGAATTCTTATTGCGATTCTGACTGGGCGGCATGTCCTCTCTCCCTCGACGCTCTCTAAGTGCCTATGTGCTTCTTCTTGTTTCTTCACCTATCTCTTGGAAAACTAAGAAGCAGAAAACAGTCTCTATATTTTCCGCTGAAGCAGAGTATCGGTCCATGGCTTTTATACTTCGCAAGATGAAAGGGATTAATCAACTTCTTGCTTCTTTTGGCGTGATGCATTCATCACCAATGCATCTTTACTGTGACAGCAAATCTGCTTTACACACTGCTGCCAATCCTGTGTTTCACGAACGGACAAAATATGTCGAGCTGGATTGTCATCTAGTTCGTGATGCTGTTGAAGAAGGCCTCATCAAGACAATGCACATCACAACAAGAGAGAAGTCGGCTGATCTACTTACGAAGGCTCTTCCGGCTTGTGTTTTTCACTATCTTTTGTCCAAGTTGGGGATTCAAGATATTTTACCGCCAACTTGAGGGGGGTATTAGGATATACATGATCATGGATATACATGATCTTATTTGGCTATATCTTTTAGTTATCTTTTCTGTTTATCTTTACGGAACACAACTTGTATAAATACTCCTCTATACTTCAATAATAAATCAACACTTCTACAATCTATTAAGCACTTTTTGAGTCATAACATATGTTCGCTTTCAATTGATGAATCTCTCATTTTATGCAAACAAAAATTTCCAAGGATCCGCAAACTAATCGATCCAAAAACATTTTATATTATTTATAAAAGAAACGAACACTGTTCTCAACAGAATGAAACTCGGTGGTCAAGCTCATTCATAAACCAGATTTATGTTGTTTAAAAGATCTCCTAAAAGTAGGAATGGAAAACCAGCTCTAACAATAGCACAAATCATTAGGATGATTGACAAAACTATTAGGAACAAAGTGACTTTAGTCGGAACTTTGATGACGGTTTGGAGATGGGGTTTGCCACAAGTCATCAATGAAATCAACAGCAAGAAATTAAACCTCACAATCAAAATCCTAATATAATTACAATTAAAAGATAAAAACCCATATGCATTTATTTTAAAATAATTTTCAGATTAAATACTAATTTTACATTCTTGAAAAAAAAAATTGTTGATAAGAAAATATTTGACAGAGAAAACGAAACTTGTATGAAAAGAGGAATTTTTACTTCGTAATCTAAATGGTTCAGTCGTTATTCGCATATCAACAACAAAAAATATTAAAACTAGATTGAAATTTTTCTTTAAGAATTTACTGAGCCTAATCATTTGGAGTGCAATGTGTACTTTGAAGGCTTTTACATGAACAAAAGTCAAAAAAATTGTTGATATATGTTTAATTATTATTTTTTATTGAAAAGACTGCTCAATAAAAAATTTTGACAAAGGTTTTTCAAATTAAAACAGAAAAGAAAATATATGGATATAACTTTAGGGTTATATAGGGCCGTAGGTCCGTATGTCTATTTAGGGCGGGTTTAAACCATGTTAAATTTAATCTCTTTTGGAGAGGACATTCCTCCCAACGGGAATTGAACCTAGATTGACGAAAAGCTAATAGCTGACTTTTACCAACTGAATCAACTCTCTGGTAGGATCATACAATTTGTAAAAGTTTGAAAAAGTAACTGAAACATTAAGTAATCATACATATAAGTAAGAGCTGAAAAAAGGAGGAAGAAGAACTAGAATGCACCTCAATTCTCCTAATACGGTGTACCATGGCTGCCGCAACTTCCTCCGCCACGATTACCACTTCCACCGACAACCATCCATTGCATATCCTATATTTTTTTGGTAGGTTTGACTGTTCTTCCTCCTCTTGTTTTCATAGTAGATGAGTCTCCTATTTTAAAACTTGCATGGTCTCTTTCATCTAAGGTAGCAAATTGGTTGCTACCAAATATCAGGGCAGATTCAGAACTTGGTTGGGAAGAGTTATGACAGTTTTTATGCGCAGATTGAACACTTAAAGTGAGACTTGATTCTGTGTTGAGAGAAGTTGTTGTGTTGAAAACAGAACTTGTTGGAGTTGAAGAAGTTGCATTGATTTCAACATAAGACGTCACTAGACCTTTCAAGGGTGACCATGCATCAGATATTGTGACATCAACAAGGCATGAGATTGTTGGTGCAACTGGCGATGCAACCTGAGTTGTTGCAATGGGAGTGACTAGAAAAGACGAAACAACAAGAGATTCACATTGTAATTGATTCTTTTAGGGCATCAGACCTGATCCCATTTTCAGTATTACCATTGAACTGAATATTTCCGGTGCATGTAATATATGTAGCAACAATAATGGTAGGAGGAGGTTCAACATGATATGAGACTTTAACTGAAGTAGGAGGAGAAACAGAGACCAAAAAATGATCCAAATCAGTCTGAGCCGAACTATGAGCAGAGCGAAGGAGACATCGAGACTTTTTATGACTTGTTTGTCCACATTTCTTGCACTTGGTTGGAATCGAATAATACTCTACGTTGACCAAAGAGACATTACCCTGCTTATCTTCCGCTGCAATTCTATCTGGAAAGCCATTTTCTTACTCTACTTCCACCATGAGTTTTGCCTCATCGATTTGGGTTAGATCAAGCCGTGGTTTATTGGTAACCATTGGCTCGCCTAATCCTGAAGCTATCCAGATAATTGCCTCAGTTGAGTAAAGACGGCTAAGTATATTCTTTAATGTTACTCGCATTGGCGCAGTTGTGATCTCTGGCATTGCTAACATAGCAGCTGGTGTCAAAGGTGCGACGAATACATTCATCTATGTGCCACAACCAAGCTGTAATACCCATTCTCTAGTGGCACTATCCGGAATATGAAATAAATAAGAGAACTCACCAAGTTTTCGTGTGAGACCTTACACTTTATGCCTAAAGACGATTTGTTACAATATGGATGAGACCACCTGAAGGCGTGTAGCAGCGGTAGGATTTTCCAATGATATACTCCTTTTGGTTTTACAACCCATGCATCAGCACAAGATTCAGAATTTGAACTTTAGGAATACCATCTTCCATATAAGACTTCGAAGTATTTCTGTAGAAGTTGCGGATAGAAGGGTCCATTTTTGCAGCCCAAGGTTCCATCCGGTTTGATCTGTCGAGGAGGCTTTCCCGAGCTGCTTTTTCCTTTGTCCGAAATTAACAGAGCAGCCATTGATGAAGGAGCTTTAATAGAGAAAATATCAGGGACAATAGCAGGAGGCTTTGCCCACACTCCAAGGGAAGGGACGAAAGGACGAGAGACTGTTGAGTTGGAGCCACCGATCGGAGAATTGGAGAGCGCCATAGAAGGTGGAGCTGCAGCAACTGAAATTTTGGCTGCTATCCCTTGAATTGTAGACGTACAAACAGCAGACACACCTTTCATGGTTGAATCCAAGACTTGACCTGAGAATCCTGAATTTCCACCCATTGGTTCATGCTCTAAAACAACAGATTTGTCACTAGACTTTGCGGGTGTGAGAGGTGAACGATTTGAATCCATGGTGAGCCAATACCGTAGTTGAAACCGGTACTGTCGGAGTAGCGACGACGGCGCAGAGAAAGGAAGAGCCGCCGCAGAGCAAGAGACGACGAAGATTTGTGGTGTCGCTTTTGAAAGAGAAAATTAGGGGCTCGTGAGATTCATGCTTTTGTTAAATAATAATTTATGTTTTTGCTCAATCAAATTTTAAACAAAAAAATCAGGTTGCTCCATTGATCTACGCTGATTAAAACGTGGGTTTTACAAATTACCAAATTCAAATTGAATAGTGGACAAATAAAATTTCCCATCTTCATCTATTGCATCTTCATGTTAAAAAAAAAAAATTAAAACAAGATGTTAACGAGCCTATCTGATTCATAATAATTTATAGTAATAAGAATATTTTATTCATAAGATACTGTTTTATTATTTCATTATAACAGTTTTAGATAAATTTCTATTTTAAATTTTTATTGAATATATTAATTATGTTAACTAGCATTAGTGTTGAAGCCAAGCCTAGACAATGATTAATTGGGTAATTAATCTAGATTTATTAACTTAGAGTTCGAAATCGATGTATGATTTCTCTGTTTTGGAATTATGGTTGAGTACAAGAATCAAAGATGGATCGTTTCCCACGCCAAAGAAGTATATTTATAACAGGAGAATAGGTTAATTTATTAAATTTTCTTTGATACGATAATGTTAAATCTGAATACTCTTGTATTTTCTTTTCTTTTCAGAGATTTGTCTTTATCTTCTTCATTTTCTTGATATGATTAATTTACTTAATCATATTTTCCTATTTTTGGTGCAGGTCGACGTGGATTTCGTCGCGGTAGGCCTTCCTTCCTCGTTATTTGGTTTGAGTCGTCGGACCGATCTGTTGTTGGGCCGAGCCACCTCCAACATTTAGGAATGTGCTACCTACCAAAAATATTCAATAAATATTTAGCGAAAATTTATTATAAGATAAATTTTTAAAAACTCATCTTATTAAACTCCCCATTTGTAATATTTTTTCATAAAAATATCGGTTTCTATTTATTAAAATTTTATATATTTACTTTTAACAAAGTAAAACATAGATTATAGAGAGTTACGTGTATATATACCAATAAACTCAAAATTGAGAAAATGTGGAGATGATTCTATATAATTACAAAATCATACGAAGTTGCTTCTATGACAATTACTTTTTCTTGAATGTAAAGAATATTTTGTCTCGAAATCTATAATAGATATCTTCAAGATCATTCGAGTTTAATTTTGACCACAAACTTCTCTCTCCGGCATTGTTTTAAATAGTCGGATGAGTTACATTTCAATATTCAACATTCATTAGGTTTAGTGAACAAAAATCAGTATATATATATATATATATATATACAGGGGTGGAGGCACATGGAGACAAGGGGGTCAGCTGACCCCAGTTAATTATCATAAATTAAATTTGTAAGTTATGTTAGATTAACTTTAGTAGCGTAAATGGTGTAAATATCTTCTACTACTGACCCCCCTTTAGATGAGTTCAAACCCCATTCCTGACTCCTACACATCATTTTAGTCCTATTTAATTATTTCTTTTCCTTAACTGTCATTTTAGTCCTATTTAATTATTTTTCTCATTTAACTGTTTATACGTTTCCATAGAACCTCCCTGATATCTATATATCATTTTAGTCTTATTTAATTATTATTTTTTCCTTAACTGGTTATACATTTTCTTTCCTTTTTTTTGTTTTTAGCAATTATTTTTCTTCCTTTATAAATGCTTTTTAATATAGTTTTCCTAGATTTGGAGGGATATCTCATAATATTTCATCTTCTCCTTTATTTCTTCATCAAAATTCAGAAAATAATTATTTTTTGTTCTTATTATTTATTTTACTTTCCGTAAAAAAAATTATAAACAATATTCTTTCATTTTGTTTTATACATCTTCTCACCAAAATAGAAAGAATATTTATATATTCGTTATCACCATTAATTTTTTATTGTTAATTTGTTTGTACAAAAATTTTATAACTTAATAACAACTAGTATATTTTAATAATTTTAGACACATATATATATATTTTTATAGGGTATTTTATCATTTAAAATATTAAAAACAATATCAGACTTTATTTTTAATAAATATATTAAAAATATTAATAGTATTTTATTTTAATTATGACCCCGGTAAAAATATTTTCTGGATCCGCCACAGTATATATATATAATGATCAAACCAAGCAAATATTATTATGCTAATGAATGTTAACATTGTTATTGAGGTAACGAGTATGTAAACTTGTATGTTAATTTTTTTTATTGAGCTAAAAAGTATGGTAGAATTATTAGAGTGATAGTTAGTGTTAACATTGTCATTGAACTAACAAGTGTGATAACATTGTTAGAATGCTAATGAATGTTAATATTGTTTTCGAGCTAACTTGTTACCAATGTTAGAATGCTAACGTTTATGTTAATCTTCATTATTTCTGCATACATACTCAGTCCGAATTTATCAATAAATGATGATGTTATTACGTTAATAAATGTTCATGTTATTATTATGCTAATAGCTAACATGTATGTTAACATTGTTAGAGTGTTAATTATTACGTTGTGTGCTAATAATAAACCGGTAGATGTTATTTATCTACTTACAGTATTGGTGGCTAATAGCTACAAAGAGCTAACATCCAGTTTAACGATTATGCAGAGTAAATAATAGTGGCTTACCTCACAATCCTCGTTGGTAATCTTCGCATGGTTTATATAAAGAAATCTTTTAAAAAATTTAAACTTGATTTTCAATTCAAAACTTAGAATTGTTTTGCTTAAATACCCTAACAAATGAGAAGTTATTATCCTAAGTTAAAATTATAAATGTCACAATTTAGAAAGCAAAACTAACACTTTTTAAGTTTTTTTATTGTTAATAACACTTTTATGTTTACAACTAAGAGATTCACATTTTTTTAGGAATATTTTAGAGATAATTTCATTATATCCTTAACTTGAAAAATACTTCCTATCTTAGACGCGTGAGAGAGATGAGAGAGGATGAAAAATGCTTTTTATATTATTATATATTAATTATTTTACTTTCTCTTATCACTTCTACATGATTTCTAATATGTTCATAGTTTTCATATTTTATTTAGAATTTTTTTTTTTTACACAAATCATTATATTTATTTTTTATCTATCATTTCATATTCGTTTTATTATATTTCACTTATTTACATATAATTGCATAAAATACAAAAATAATATACATGTACATTTAAACGTATAGAGTTTAATCTTCTTACAATAATAATAAAAAACCACTTAACTACATTTTAAAGGTATTTTAAGAGACATTTATATATACTTTCCTATATTTTATTCACTTACACAAAATTACATGAAATACAAAATGTTAGAACTCGTTTTTACAAAAATGGTTTTTGACCACTTCTCGGTAAATACATTACTCAAAATGACCATTTCTTCGACGAGATAGAATCATGAGCACTAAAAATGGTGTATTGGAACGTCAAAACATTGTCTATTTGAATAAAACGGAAGTCCAAAGTGTGTTGTAGATAGATTTAAAATGCTTAATCATGGTTGAATATAGCTTGACAGATATACGTCTACGATCTTAATTTTTTTGGCTATAATCCATGTACGTTCATTTCTAAACTTCTATCAAATTTCATGTTATTTCATTTGACTTTTATACCATCTCTATTGTTTTGGTTACGTTATAAAACATCGGAAGCCACGTTTTCGAGGTCTTGAGAAGCACACATCAAGAGTGACTGGAACTCAGTGTGGAGCCGAGTCAGAAAAAAAGGTTAAATCCGAGTAAGTTATTCGAGAGAAAACAGGGAAAACAAAGAACGTAGAATAAACCAAAACCTTTATTAAGCTCATCTAACAGTAAAATAGAAATCATGACCCCTACATAATTATGTTCAAAAGTAGTAGATTTGATGACATAACCGTCATTAGCATAGAGAATTAATGGTGATTTTATTTTCAAACTTAGTAGATTCATGTCAACATAGCTAAAGATGTATGTGGACGTATAAAAGTAGAAATATGTTACTATGAATGTATATTTATCTTTATAAATTTGTGAATTGTATGTTCACATACATACCCATTTTTAGAATGGGAAAAATATAATGGTCATGTGAACATATGATATGTTCATGTCAGATATATGTACGTTCATAGAAGATATATTACGTTCATATAAGATAAATATATGTTCGGGAATTAATTATAATTTTCTCCACACACGTTATCCTATCTTAAAGAATTTGAGACGGATGATCCTACATAGGAATAAAATATTTTCGACATAGTGACATAGGTACATATCCGACATATATATGTTCATATAGTAATTCATGTACGTTCATATAGTAATTCTTGTACGTTTAATTTTTCAATTCTATCAAATTTCATTTTTTCATTTAACTTTTATATGATCCCTATGTAATATCTAAAATATATATCTTGTCATTTAAATACTTAAACTTGTACACAAAATAGAATTATATGTTTGCTATCTACTTTATTGAGTGTTCGGCAGGCAACTGAAACAAGCTATATGGAGAGGGTTTCAGTTGCTATGACTTAGAAAACTATAATTAAGACAACATATAAACCTCGTTTAACAATAAAATCTAAACTTGAACCCTCCCTTTTTAAAAACTAAACTATCATTTAACCTTATTTAATACTCCCTCCGTTCCTTTATGATTGATGTTTTGGAAAAAAAATTTGTTTCAAAAAGATTGATGTTGTAGGTTTTCTATGCAACTTTGACTAGTTAATGTTTACAAATTTTGAATTCCAAAAACTATATTAAATTGCTATTGGTTAATAGTTATTGGAAAGTGTTTTAGTAAATGAAAAATATGCATTTATAACTAAATATTAATTATTTCTTAATCTGTATGAAAATTCTAAAACATCAATCATTAAGGAACATAGGGAGTATAACCTTTCACCGTATGAGGCATACATGTTGTGCTTCATCACCAAGCATAAGCTCAGGAACCCCTCCAGAAGTTGTCAGGTGATAAGGAAAATATTTATTTTGTCGTGAAAAAAAAGAAAAAAAAAGTTATCGCTACTCAATTTTGAAGTAACCTAATTTCAATCATTAAACTTTCTCGATGGTGTCTTCATATCAGAGGGTAACTCGACAACATCGGAATCTTCATTACAATCAGATTCCTTTGAGCTTTAGTTTTTAGATTTCGACAGACACTGATACAAAGGAAATAAAGACGGTTTTTTATGTCGGCTATTAAAAACAAATAAGCTTTCAAGTTTGGTTTAAAAAAATAAGCTTTCAAGTTTCGATTAACAAAAATTGTACTATTTGATTATATTTTTTTTTTAAGTAATAGCTAACTCAGAATTTTACAAAAATAAATATCAATATATGATTACTTAATTTCATATGATGTAAAATCTCAAGTTATTTGATGGTATTTTCATTTTAATAAAAAATTAGTTTTCAATTTTTTAAAACAAAGGTTAATTTCCAATTATAGATGATTTTTTATAATATTAAACCAGTTCTCCCATTATAAAAAAAAATTTAGATAAAAAAACGTTTTCGTATATTTCTTATATAATTTTGTTTTAAAACATTGTATTCATTAATCTAAAAACATTTTAACATTAATACAGTTTTTATAAACCAAAATATGTAAACCAGGTCCAATTAAAGATGATTTTTATATTATTAACCAATTCTCTCATTATAAAAACACTTTTAGATATATAAAAAAAAACATTTTGTATATTTCTTATAATTTTTTTTAAAAATCGTTTTCATTAATCTAAAAACGTTTTAACATTAATACAGGTTTTATAAACCAAAATATATAATCTATAACTATAATAAATGTACAGTATTGTGTATTTCATACAATTATATGTAAATAACAAAAATATAACAAAATGGATATCAAAATATAGATAAAAAGAAAATATAATGAGAAAGTTTTAAAAGATAAAATTTAAATGAACAATAGATGAAATATATGGAAATATGAAAGGGGGGAATAGTGTTATATGATAAATTAGTTTGTTTTACTTTAGGAGAACAAAAGAAAATAGAGTTTCCTTCCTTCACTCACACTCAGACAAACAAGTGGAACGACAAAATATAATTTTTTCCATTGAAAAGTGTTAGTTCATTTATAGCACAACTAAAAAGTATCATCCGATGAGTTATAATCTCAAAAAATGGAAAAACCAAGGTCGCTCTCTCTCTCTCTCTCTTCCTAGAGAGAGACTTTTCTCTCGATCGTATGCGATTCCGTTCTTTTTCTCCGATCACTATCTTTCAAAAGAAGGAATTCGGTGCCGATCTAGGCGACTGTGTTTTGGTTTGTCTATATCATTTTACGGCTAATAACGTGCGCTTCTTGCGCCGCTTTCGTTTTGCTTTTCTGATTATCATCAGATTTTTTTTTACCGGGTTTGTCTGGTTCTTCCCGATCTCCTTTCCCGACTTCCCTCCACTCGTCGACTCCGTTTATCTTTAGGGTTTCTCTCGGTCGATCTATTCTCCTGGAGTAATATTGATGCTGCTATCTCTCATCTTTGGCTTGGGAACTTCAATGGCCAAATCATTGTTGTGTTGGCCGGCGGTGTCGCTTCCTCGGCATAGGTTTCGCGGTGAAATTTTGAAGCTTTTCTTCTTCGTGATGCGGCTCTCCGGAGATGGTATCTTTGGGGGTTAGGTGTGATCGGCATCAAGGATCTCTTGATGATACATTTTTTTAAGAGTTGCGGCGTTTTCTGGCCGGATTCATCGGTGACGATGACTTCGAGGCGGTTGCATGCCGGCGAGTTCCTCAGACGGCCACGTGTTCCTCTTGATCTTTTCTTTTAGATAAGAATTTGTTTGGGCTTTTACGTGGCCTATTCTCTTTATTTTCTGTATGAGCCTCTTTGTAACTTTGCTGTAATCTGCCCTTTGAGTTTTGCCGAATGCAAACAGTTGACCAAAAAAAAAAATTTAATGTTAGTTAGTTATAATTTCCATTAGAATATAGGGGTTTAAGTGTCAATGCACTAAACCGTTCAGTCAAAACTTTTCTTTTTTGGTCGGTTAATTTATATATCTTCTTAGGATAGTTACTGCAATTAATCTAAAGATTATTGGTTTACAAAACATTATTTAGTTAAGGATACAATATTAAACATTATAGTATACTCTACAGTATATATGTGTGAAATTATATATATTTACTTTAACAAAAAAATACATGTTTATCCAAATGTATTCTTATTAAGTACACTACACATTGTTAGTTTAAAAAAAAATAGTTAAGGATATACTACCACACATTATTGTATACTCTAGAGTATATGTGTGAAAACTATATACAATTTTATTTTGTAAGATGTACCAAGTACATTTATTTTTTTCATAAATATGTCCTATTATATTTATATTGTTAGACTCTAGATATGTTTATAAACTATATGGTGTTTAATTTATAATTCAATATTTGACAAATACAGCATATTTAATAGAGAGAGAGAGAGAAAAAACTGAAGTGATAGTCGGAGTATATTTTACCGGCTATTTAGAATTAGGGGAAAAAGCATGAACATTGTTCTACCTACTCCTATGAAGTTCCACATATCTGCACAACAAGGAAAGGAAACATTAATCGATATAATCTATTGACCCAAATTAACCCCATTATGTTAATAATTAATCATTAAATAAAACTATTGACTTGTAGTCTGTAATGTAAATATGAAACCTATACATACAAAAACTACAGCACCATTAGTTATGGCGACTCAATCCAGTTCTCTCTCTCTACCTGGCTGAATCAGTATTTTTTATTTTTTATTTATCTTATGGGTTGATTTTCCGATATAAATTGAACTTGCCATATTCTTCTACAACCATCAAACCTAAAGAAAGCAAAACAGAACAGAAATGGCAAGCTCTGAATCTCTCTTGCCGGTCACTTCCCAACAAGAACCATTATCCGATTCAAGATCCGAATCGATCCCGGAAACCTGCCGGAGAAGACCCATCAAAGTCCATCTTGCCGTCTATTCCGGTTTTCTGTTGATCGCTTTATACGTTACTCTCATCGTCACACACGACGGATCCGCACCAGAAAATGACAACAATGATAAAACAACGGCGGGGTCACGTGCTCGTTTGGCAGGCGTGTCGGAAAAGAGTAACGAACCGATGTGGAGAATTTCCGATGATAGGAAAGGGGAAGCGTTTGCGTGGAACAATACTATGTTGTCATGGCAACGAACGGCGTTTCATTTCCAGCCTGAGAAAAATTGGATGAACGGTATTAACAAGAAAAACAGACTATATTTTATTAATTATATGAATAATTAATTTTTAATGATTTTCTTTTTAGCTAAAATAGTTTAAAAAGTGTTTTCACTTTTTCCCAAACAACATCGAAGAATATTCATTTTCCTCATTTTTTTCTTTCATTTTCCTCATTTTCTATAGATTTTAAACATCATAAAGATTTATATATTTTGACCACAAGATAAAGCTTTATGTAATTAGGCAACACTGATATCCAATATTCATACAATTTCATTTTATATAAATAGAAGATTTATCATTTTATTTCTTTTTTAATTTATTGTTTTTTTTTCTCCATTCGATGGCGTATGTGAATGGCAAAATTTTGGCTTCTCCGTCCGCAGATCCTAATGGTAAGCTCTAGATCCTACATTGAAGTCTTCTTCTATTTTTATGCTTTTAAAAGTTTAAATTTTTTTCCTTTGACCATGTTTTATTTATTTTTATATAAAAATGGATAAGATATTATAAGAAAAAGATTGGCTTCACAATTGGTGGATACATATCTAAAACCCAACGAAATTATTGGTAGATATATATGACAACAGGGCATGTCGTTTGCGGGCCACATTTGATGTCATTGGAGCAAATTTTTTTATAAATATAGTAAGAAACAATTATTAATCGACACCTAAAAAGGTCTATAAGTACAAAGACAAAATCTGAACAGAAAGTCATGGAAGCCAATTATGTCCCTCTTTTGTTTGTTGTTGTATACACCACGTGAGTCATGTGCAAATTGTACAAATTATTGCTTGCCCATTAGTGTGTTCGAGAGTCTATTTTGTGATCTGATTTAACTCGTTCGACCAACCCAACTATATTTGAAATGTCGTATTTTATAGTGCTAATTTATTTAATAAAACGTGGTTTCGTATGATTTATGCCAATTTTCGAGATGCTAATTAGATTTTTTTTTTTTTTACAATTTCAGCGTACTTGTATAAATAAATAAGTAACCAAAGTTTTTATTCCACATACATAATTAGCCACAAAATAATGCCCATAAGACTATATTAGTAAGACAAATAATACTTTCTCGATGCTAATTATTTTATTGGTGAAATATATATATATATATATATATATATATAATTTTTTTTGAACCGGGTGAAATATAAATATATATATAGGCTTTATAGCCTTTTACATGAAATTATACATATCAATTGGTTTATAGATCTTAATGAATGAAAAGTTTAGATATGGTCTTAATATGGACTAGCTAAGGGGTTTCGCCATAAATTATGATAAAGTTTGACCTGGTCTGGTCTCGATTATTTCATACTTAACAAATGAAATGTTTAATAATTATCCAGGTCCATTGTTTTATAAGGGATGGTACCATTTATTCTATCAATACAACCCAAATGCAGCCGTGTGGGGTGACATTGTTTGGGGACACGCCGTGTCAAAGGATCTTATCCACTGGCTCTACCTACCGTTTGCCATGGTTCCTGACAAATGGTACGACGCTAACGGCGTTTGGACAGGTTCGGCTACTTTCCTCGATGATGGTTCTATTGTCATGCTCTACACTGGGTCCACCGACAAATTCGTACAGGTATTGATAACTCGACTTTGGTTTAGTTTTTTATTTTTTTAATTTTATTTTGATATCATCAGTGTTTGGTATTACTTGTGACAAAATGTTCAAAACGTAAATAACTCTTTCACAATTGTAAATATTAATCGAATTTGTGTGGTTGGTAGCACTAGAAAATCATATCAATACACCATTTTTCGGACCATTTAACGATTCCTAATATTATTACTTGTTAATTATGCTTTTAGGTTCAAAACCTTGCCTATCCTGAGGACCCCAAAGATCCACTTTTGTTGAAATGGACCAAGTTCTCCGGCAACCCTGTTCTTGTACCGCCTCCAGGTATCGGTGATAAGGACTTCCGTGACCCAACAACGGCGTGGAAGACATCAGCCGGAAAATGGCGGATCACTATCGGTTCCAAAATCAATAGAACCGGAATATCTCTTATTTACGACACAACAGATTTCAAGACATACGAGAAACACGATACCTTGTTGCACCAAGTCCCAAACACCGGAATGTGGGAGTGTGTCGACTTTTATCCGGTGTCGAAGACTAAACTCAACGGTCTTGACACTTCGGTCAATGGACCGGATGTTAAGCATATCATTAAGGCTAGCATGGACGATACTAGAATTGACCATTATGCCATTGGGACATACTATGATTCTAATGGAACATGGGTCCCGGATAATCCTTCAATCGATGTCGGAATCAGTACCGGTTTGAGATACGATTACGGTAAATACTATGCATCCAAGACATTTTACGATCAACATAAGGGACGAAGAATCTTATGGGGCTGGATCGGTGAATCTGACAGCGAAGCAGCTGATGTACAGAAGGGTTGGTCTTCTGTTCAGGTATGGTTTCTTAAGATAACGTGGTACGAAAGTTAGGGTTTTTGAGGTATTAGTTACTTGCAATCTAAGTTAGATTTTAAATTGCTTTAATCACGATCAGGGGATCCCGAGAACTGTTGTCTTGGACACGAAGACGGGGAAGAACTTAGTCCAATGGCCTGTTAAGGAAATCGAATCTCTGAGATTAAGAAGCAAGAAATTCCACATGAAGGTTGAACCAGGTACGGTCGTTCCGGTCGATGTTGGTCCCGCCGCTCAGCTGGATATAGAGGCTGAGTTCAAGATCAAGAAGGACGATCTCGAAGTAATCTTTGGAGATGACTCCGTGGAGGACGACAAGGAATTCAGCTGTGAAACCAGCGGTGGAGCTACCGTACGTGGGGCTTTAGGACCTTTCGGATTCTCGGTTCTTGCAGACCAAAGCTTGTCAGAACAAACTCCGGTTTACTTCTATGTGACTAAGGGAAAAGATTCAAAACTCAAGACTTTCTTCTGCACTGACACGTCAAGGTAAGTAATCTTGTAACAAATTAATCAATTTAATAAACTGTATTTTAACTTTGTACTATATATTAATCAAAATCTCTTTTGATCAATAGGTCGACCAAGGCAAACGATGTTGTGAAACCGGTATACGGAAGCTTCGTACCGGTCCTAAAAGGAGAGAAACTAACCATGAGAATCTTGGTAATATAGTATATCTTTACATCAATTAATCATTCCTTACGAAAAAAGACTATATATTTAATGTGATTTTTTTAACTGAAATTTTTATATAGGTGGATCATTCGATAGTAGAAGGATTTGGACAAGGTGGAAGAACATGTATCACTTCAAGGGTATATCCGACAAAAGCTATCTATGGAGCTACAAAGCTATTCTTGTTCAATAATGCCATTGATGCGACCATTACGGCGTCGTTTAAGGTCTGGCAAATGAACAGTGCTTTTATTCGTCCTTATTCTGCCTCTACGGACAATCTCGAAGTTCCTTCTACCACCTGATTATTATCTACAAGTAATAAGGGGATTTTTATCCTCTTTTTGTTTTTTAGTCTTTTGATTGTTGTTATATAATGGGTCTGCTTTTTTTTGGTAAAATAATGGGTCTGATTTTGATCTGTCATCTGTGTGATTGATTCATCATGTGAGGGAAGATAAGAAAAATGAAATTATTTTCTCATTATTGATATCAAAAATAGTCGGATCTTTCATTGATCATGCATCATTGCCCCAAGTCTGGAATGAATAAAAAAATATAGGACAAATTAAGAATTTCAATTTAATTTAATTAAATTTTTTTTTTTTAAAGAATTTCACTGAAGGCAAAAAAGTGATTGGTGAGTTTTAGCGGGAAAAGAGTAGACTAATCCTGCCATTTTGAACCGAGCTGAACCTGTTGACCAAACCAAACCGAAAGTTTCAGGTTTTGGTTCATGTTCAGTTATGGGTTGTAAATCCATCGGTATGTTGCTAAATTAATTTGGTCATTGGTTCAGTTCGATAATTGGTTAACTCGTTTTCTAATTTTTCTAACCAAATAATATCGATTTATGTCAAACTATACTGATTATATCATATTGTATCTAAAATTTTGAATCAAACTAACCAAATTAACCGAAAATAACTGAAACTATCAACATTAAACTGAACTTAACCAAAATTGAACCAGGAATCCAGAAACTTTTGACTCATTTATGTCACAAATTTTCAAAACTAAACTAATCGCAACTGAACCAAGCCGGACTAATAATGCATTCGGTTCAGTTTAGCAGAATTTTTATAAACCGAACCAAAAGAATCGACCTACGCCTTGAGTAAACGATACCAAAATTGTTAGAAAATCTTTACATCACAAAACTTCAGTTTTGACCAGTGTTCAAGAAAGCGCTAGTCGCTAGTCGGGCGGCGACCCACCGCCTAACGTCTAGAACGCCTAGAACGCCTAGTCGAGACCTAGGCGATTTTAAGCGGTACATGCATTTATAAAAGAAATCGATATATATTAGATATATTATATAATATATATCATATAATTCAAATATTTTTAGTCTTAAAATAGATTTAAAACTCAAAATACATTGAAATAACAAAACATATTAGATAAATTTATCAGTACACGACATTTGCTATCAAATCTGTTAAATTTACAACATTTTTTTATTGATAACCATTAATTTATGAAGTAAGAACTTATAAATTTAGTTATATGTAATAAAATTTTAAAATTACACCGAAACAAACATGAAATTTAAAAATCAAATGATAATTGGTTAAAGATTGTGTATAGCCGCCTAGAACCGCCTAGGTCCGCCTAGAAATGTTTAAATCCGCTTAATAACACAAACGCCTAATTCTAACGCCTAGGAAAAAGTCGCCACAGTCAAAAACCGCCTAGCGCATAGGCCCCGCCTAGGCGGCCGCCTAGACCGCTTTTTAGAACACTGGTTTTGACCACAACAAATGAACTAATGTTAATCATGGATCCATGTCCATTGTTGTATAAGGGACGGTATCATTTCTTATATGAATATAAACCCAAATGGTGCGTATGAGGTGACGTTATTTGGGGTCACACCTCACATTAGCCATGGTTCCTGACCAATGGTACGACGCGTCTGGACCGATTCGTCCACTTTCCTCGATGATGGTTCTGTTGTAATGCTATATGTTGGTTCTACCGACAAATTCATTCAGATAATAATTTTAAAATCCTCTTATTTTTATGAAACTAGATATTGACTTTTTGTTATTATTTGTGATGGCTTTGTAAAGCGTAAATAATGTTAAGAGTTGGTGACGGTGGTGTTTCGGCGGCTGCAACATAGTGATGAAGGTCATGGCCTTGAAGAAACAGAGAGACTTGATGAAGACTCCATGTTATGTAATTGGTTTGAATTCAACTTGGTAACAATGCTCATGTTAACAGAGAGAATTGGATTTTATTATGAAGAACTAGAAGATTAAAAGAACACGTTAGAGTTGTGTTTTGACTGAGGGATTGTTCTTTGACTAATCCATATAGCTGAGTCTTCTGCGTTTAAGAAACGACCATGGTTTCTTAATCTCCACTTTGATTGGTGGGAGCATCCCAAAGCTACTTACTTTGAGTTTGAGTTGACTTCCCAGTTATTTTGACATCTTTTTTAAGCCTTCTTGTTTTAGCAAGACATTAGTTTTTTTTTTTTTTTGATAATATGTAAATCATAAACCAAAACGGAACAGTTTGTGTTACATCAGCTTGGCTTAGCTATATTGTTTCAAAAAAAGTGTAAAAAAAACTAATCGAAACATTGTAGAAATCCGAAATCATAGAAAACGTTTACTCGTAAGTGAGCCATAGGGTAAAAAGAGTCGAGAAATAAATCCTTCCTTTGTGATCTTGCTAGGATATTGCCCTTGATAAGTCTGTTGAGTTGCTTCTTCAGCACCATGAGTGCGTGAGTTCCTCTCTTTCCATAGTAGGTATATTGTTGCTTGAGCCACTAGTTTACACAGCCTTGATTTCTTCTTTGGAGATACTCGAGAGATGCCAAGATTGGTGTTCAGATGAGAGTAATAGAGCTTGTGAACATAGAGAAAGATCACAACTATCTCGCCTCTAAGTGCTAAGCTTCAACAACATCAAAGAAACAATCCAATATTACCTCGATCGCACTCATATATTGTCTGTTTATGATTCTCCATATCATTTGAAACATTCTTATTATTAGACCTGTTGTATGCATGAAGGTAAGAAACAGGCTTTAGTAGCCTCATCCTCCCATTCAACTCCTTCTAACCATTCTTTCTCTTTGTACTTTATCACGAGTCTCTCTTCACCACCTGAGCAGCTTTGAGAATTGAGTGGAAGTTTCCTCAGCTTTGGGCAATTGAATACAATGATTTTCGTAAGACAAGGAAATGGTAGAGGTCCCCAATAGATGCTTTTCAGCTCCGGTAGATCAACCAAACGTAGAGTTTTTAGTTTCTTGAAAGGAACATTAATCTCTGATTCTTCACCAACAGAAGCTTTCTCTCTGCATATTATTATGTCTTCTATTTCTTTTACACCGAAAACAAAGAGCACTGTAAGATTTGAAGCGAAGATCAGCCACGTCAATTCTCTTACGCATTCACAATGATACAGAGTAATGCGATAGAGGTTCATGAAGCATGCGTTTTTTGAATTGAACAGAGGAGAAACAGTCATGCTTCTGATGCTTGACATATCCATCTTTATCTCACAAATAAAACATCTATCGAAAAGAAGTTCATGAACATTCTCCATAGAACCTAAAAGCAACAATACATCCGAGGATTCTAATTGACAACTCTTGATTGCTAGAGCTTGTGTGCAACGCATCAGCTTGTGAGACCTGAAATAATGATCGAAACCTGAACCATAAATGATTCCTATGGTTAAGATCTCTAAATGTTCCAAGACTTGTAGCTCCTCCAGTGTGTTTGGACTGCACCAAACGTTAGAACGTAGTAACCTCAATACTTTCAAACTCAGTAGTGCAGATATCCCAACAATACTCGAAAGTCTACTTGTGCCTTCCAAATCCAAGTGAGTTAGATTTTTCAACTCGAAAAAACCGACAGGCAATGATTGTATCCCTGTAAACGACATGTTGAGATACTTCAACGAGACCAACTCCGATATTTCATCTGGCAATTCAGATAGCTTTTCATTGAACGATAAGTCCATAACAACTAGCCTTGGCATGGACTTGAAGAATTCGCCGGAGATATTTACCAATGTCTTCTTGTTTTTCTGCAAGAACAACGTTGTGAGTTCAAGACATTCTAGGCTGCCAGAAACACGACCAATCTTATTAGACATCAGTGACATTCTCTTGACAGCGTTCCAATTCTTAACCTTTGGTAGTTCTTGTAACACAACACCAGCACGCACGATGACATTTTCTTTATGTTTTCCAAAATCAGATGCGATCCACAAGGCCATTTCACGAACAACATCATGCATATACACTTCACGTAAAGCTTTCTTCTCATCCTCCATCAACAAAGATGCACGAATAAGGCTACCAATTATCTCATAACCCTTGTTCTCAGCCCTTTTTATACTTTCACTTCCATCTATGATCCCTTCACATGTCCAATACTCTATCAACCCACGTTTAGAAATTCTATGATCTTCTGGAAATAAGGCGCAATATAGTAAACACGATTTGACATGCTCACCCTTTAGATTATCGTAACTATACTTCAAGAGTGGTAGAATCTCATCTTCCATGCCGGAAAACTCAGCAGCATATGAAGTCAAAACATCAATTGCGTGCTGCCACTCTTGAATCGTCCGTCTGCATGACATGGCTTCACCTATGACATTAAGTGCAAGTGGTAGACCATGACACTTTTTAGCAACTACAACTGCAAGCTCTGGTATGTTTGGATCACTTCTTAACGTGATTTCTCCAACTTTCTTTTTGAACAAATTCAATGCTTCTTGAGATGGCAAGCACTTGACTTCCATCTCAACATCAACTCCCATGCGTCCACACACTTCTTGAGAACGAGTGGTGAAAACAATTTTGCATCCGTTCTTTTTGTTTGGATAAGGGACTCCAATCTCCGTTAGGTTAACTTTTTCCCATATGTCATCTAACAACAGCAAAAACTTCTTTCTCCTTAGGACACTGTGTATTTCACACACCTTTTGGTCTTCCTTTTTGAGGTTCCAATCCTCTTCAGCCAGACCTAGTTTTGTTGCAACCTCTTCTTGAATCTTTTGGATCTGTATATCTTTAGATACCACAACCCAGATCATAACATCAAAAGTATCCTCTCTTTCGAAAAATTTATTGTTAATCTGTGTGAGGAGTGTGGTTTTGCCAACTCCACCCATACCGTACAGACCCATAATACTCACTCCATCTTCCATGAGACGGTTCCATACAGTTTCAAGCATTGTTTCCCGACCAGTGATTGCCGGTGGAATAGGCCTCTCTACCATCTCAGACGTTTGAGCTAGCTCAGCAACCACTTCAAAAACCCCATTAGATTTGAGACTCTCAACCTCCCTCAACGACATGGAAACCAGTTTCCCATAACGATAGCTCAGTGTTAAACTCTTGGAACAAAACCCACAGAGACACAACCTTTGAAGCTCAGTTTTTCTAACACTAAACAGACGATTGACTTGGTTTTCGATGTTTTCAACTTTATTAAGCCATACCTGGACTTGAGAAAGCCTTCTTAGACCTTTATTCTCCTCTCTCTCCACCCTTCTTGACAAATCATCTCGCCTTGCCTTCAGATCTTCCAAGGTTGTCTCCAGAGCAGCGAGATTCTCCTCGAGGTTGTGAATATAGCTCTCTGCGACACAGAAACATTGAGAGACTTGGTTTACAACTTGATCACATGATAACGAGACAGAGAAGCAACCACCCATCGTTTCCGAGACACAAAGAAAGATATTTCAGAGGAAGCTGTTTGCAATTTTTAAATGAGAAGAAAAGATAAGGAAGAGGAAGTATTTTCGTTTTTTATTGGATGGGTCCATCCGAAGATATATGTCACTGTTTTCATTTAATAGAATACACTGTGACTAGAATTTTCCTTTATTCTCATATAATTTTCATTTGTTCAAGGAAATATTTACAAGTTCATTACTTTTTCTAACCTCTGGCAGCGCATTGTCCTTCAATTTCTTATAATTATGCACAGAGAGAAATCTTGATATGCTTGAGACACTTAGCCAAATACGTCTCTTTTTCATACATTCCTCTGTTCTTGAGTACCTGCATTGCGTAGCCAAACCGGTTTTACAACTCAAATTGTGGGAGAAAGACACCAGTAAGAAACAACAAAGATTGTTTATGTGTATTTTGTTCATCTACAGCAACACTTCCATTCCATTTAATTCGAGAAAGGCCAAGTAATACTTATATCTTTAAAACTGGAAAAATCTGTGTAGTTACCATTAGTTATCAGAAGATGGGACTGATATCTAAGCTAGATGAGACAAAGAGAGCACGGAACAGATGACCAGTTGCATTGAAGAAAGCCTAATATATAAGAATGCCTTTTAGAGGGATACTAAAAATGTATTGGGAGTTTAAAGATCTTTCTAAAGATCAAACAAGACTTAAAATCTTCTAGTTTCAGATATAACAGAACAGCCAGAACAAATTCAATCTGACCGTAAAAACAATCTCAAACCAATTGATTTCTATAGACATAATTTATGAACAATACCGAGAAATGTGATTTGATAAAAAGTAGACAGAAATTTCACCTCAAGCTCAAGCGTCGAGATCAGAAGGAGCTGATGAAGCAAAGCTTATCAGCGCCACAGATAGCGCTGGTTCTGATGATGATGACAGAGCGCAAAACCCTTCTAGAGGATCCCTTTGAAATGCATAATCCACATACAGAATCTCCAATTGGGGGTTGAGAGATGTGAAGAACCCATAAACATTCGCCATTTTCAATTCTTGGATGAAGCAATCGAGAACCTCTCAACTCGAATTAGAGAGAACACCAACTGCCAGTGATTTCATCACCTTTGAAACAGATGAATTTGCAAAACAGTACCCAAAAATAACATCATAGTGGAGATGCACAAACCACAATAACAATTACAAGAGAGAAACATCTTTTTTTGTATCCCCCGGATGGTGCATAGCCACAGCTCAACATTTGTTTGATAAGCTCGGCTGATACAGTTATATCACCATCTCTTAGACATAATGTGCCATCACTCAGCATAAGCCCATCTCCTTTCATCTTTCTATACAAAGCATCTATTTCATGATGTAGGCCTTTCCTACACAAGCCTGACATCATTGTAGTATATGTTACAACATCAGGCTTCACTCCTTTGAGGCTGAGACTACAAAATAAACCCCAAGCGTTTTCAACCTTACCAGTCTCGCACATCCCTGGAATAATTGTAGTGTATGTGACAATATCAAGATCCATTTCTCTCTTTTGCATATCTTCAAATATCACCAATGCTTTCTCTAGCTCGTTGTCACAAAGACCACCTAACAAAATGTTATATGTCCAAATATCCGGCGAGACACAAAAAGAATCCATCTGACTAAAAAATTCCAAAGCCATCTCAACATCGCCTGCTTGAAAAAAAACCCTTGGATAAGAGTGTTGTAAGTGACTGTATTGCTAACCAATCCACTTTGAGACATCTCGCGGAAGAGTCTCATCCCATCCTCTACTCTCTCCGACTTGCACAATCCATTTATACGAGTGTTATAACTCACTACATCTGGGAAACAACCTTTGCTTACCATCAAATCAAACATTTTACTGGACTCATCTATGCGATCTTGCATACAAAGCCCATTGATCAACGAACTGCAAGTGACAATGTCAGGATCTATAGACATCCGGATCATCTCTTCATATAGTTCTTTAGCTTCTAAAACCTTCCCCTTTTTCACAAATGCATCGACCAACGCGCTGTAAGTAATCACATTAGGGTTGATTTTCCTCTTGATCATGTCACTCAACAACTGAGCTGCATCGCGCCATCTACCCGAATTACAAAGACCCTTTACGAGAGAGGTGTAGGTGACAACTTTTGGTCTAACACCTTTCCTTTCGATCCCCATGAAAAAACTGAGAGCATCATTAGCCCGTCTGGTCTTGCACAAACTATCAATGATCGTGTTGTAGGAAACAATGTAAGTCTTATATCCTAACTCGACCATCTTATGAACGAAAGACACAGCGTCAGAAACCCTATTTCTGCGACAGAAGCCATTGACAAGAGAGCCAAGCGTGACTTTATCTGGCTCATACCCAAGTTTCAACATCTTGCCAAGAACAGATAAAGCAAGACAAACTTGAAAGCAGCTACAAAACAGTTTGTCAAAATATTGAATGTATACAGATCATTTCGAATCCCCAAAATTTCCATCATTTTGCCCAGAGAGATGACAACACCATACTTCTACAACTTGACAATGGCGCTCAACAACCTATTGAAATCTACAATGGAAGGAAAGGGACGAGATTTGACCATGTCGCTAAACAAATCGATTGCGTCATCTAGTTTGATATCACGAAGCCGATTTCTGCTCAATCTCTCTCGGAAATCAATTATGCTAGAGAAAGCTCGTACCCAGCAGAAGCAGAAACAGCAATGGCTAAACGAAGGACGAGCAGTTCTAGGTTTATCTTTTTCTAGAAGATTCCGCTGAAGAAATCTCTTCGCCGTCATCGCAAACGACTTCTGCATCGTTTCCGATTTTTTCTTTAGTCTCTAATTCGAAGACAGAGATGGGAATGGTAACAGAGAATTAGAGAAAGGATTATTGTCTCCAGAGACCCTCCGGACTGGAAACAAATCTGATATGCCTCTCCATTTATTAGAATGTTTATTAACATTTTCTTTTAATCGAAAACAAAGGAAATTACCAAAAGACGTTCTACCTGAACAAACCGAAATCAGAATTCGGACCTTAAATGAACCAAATGAACCATAAAAAATGTGGTTTACCCGATTTATCCAGGTCGGGTAACCCATAGAGTCGGGTTAGATCCGGATAATTCAAAAAACGGGACCTATAAAAAAAAAAACCCCCGAAAACCCCCAATTCATCTCTTTTGAAATCGGGGACCTCCGACCTCTTTCCTTTCGACTTTCGATTCTCCACTCCCTCTCATCTCTCTCAATCTTAACTTCCCTTTCTCCTTCGAATCGAATTCAATCACGCGAACCCTTCCGTAAACACATGGCGCCCAAAACTCGTTTAGCCACCAAGAAAATCGAGGATGCTCCCGACAATCCTCCTTCTCATCCGGCGACAGAGAGTGTTGTAGCAAGCCCTAAGAAGCCTACGAATGCTCCTCTTCCTCTTCCTCCGGCGATGAAGAGCGGTGTAGCAAGGCTTACAACTACCACGAATGCTCCTCCTCCTCCGGTGAGCGATGTTGTTGGTACGACGACCACGAATCCGGTCGCTAGTGTTCCGGGGAACCCTCCTCCTGTCGTTAATGATCTTTCTATGGTCCCTTACGAAGAACGAGAAGTTGATCTCGAGAAAGAGAGCGAAGGAGATGAGAGTGAAGTAGAAGAGGATGAAGAAGATGATGACGAGGAGACAGAGAGCTCAGAAGACGGAGATGAGGTCGTTTCACAGCACCCGAAACAGCAACCGCAACCAACCCAGTCGAGAGTCGAGGAGACAATAATCCCTTCAGAATCTACGGAAGAAGACGAGGAGGAATCCAAGAACAGCGGGGCTGCCCAATCGGTAAGTTTAAAAATACGTGTAAAACTAGTGAAACCAAGTATAACCAGGGAAACCGGTAAAACTAAGTATAACTTTTGTAGTAAAACTTGGAAAACTGAGTAAAACTAAGCACAACCAAGTATAACTGTGTAAAACTAACAATGTATTACTGGAATAACTTGGTAAAACTATTTATTTTTGCAGGAATCCGGTGATGAAATGACAGCCATGCAACCTTTGAGATGTACTTCCCCCCATCGGAGTACATGAAGAAAATAAAGCTATCAACGCGGTGCTTCTATGTTGATTTTCTGGCCACTCTAGATTCATTGAAGCCTAAGCTAAGGACTACCGAACTGGAGTGGTTTGTAGAGCATCCGCAGTTCCAATATATCTTTCACCTGCCGAAACAAGGAAACCACAAGGTGATGGGCATGTGGATGCTACTCCTGCGAACCGCTTGCATCGAGAAGAGGATGGAAGTCTGGTTCGTGGTCTACGGCGTTCCGATTCGTTATGGACTGAGGGAGCATGCACTTATCTTCGGGTTAGACTGCCGCAACTACCCTGTTGACTTCAAGCGTTTGGGAGGCCTTAAGTTTGTGAGGAAACATTTTGGGAGCGCCGTAGTTAGAGTTAAAGATGTGAAAGACAAGCTTTTCAAAATGGGTTCTTGTCCTGATAGACTGCAGATGATCGTTCTTTACTTCCTTTGCAGCGTCCTCATCGGCCAGACGAAGACTGGAAACGATGCTACTCCGGTGGTAGATTTTTTTCTCAGAGTTGTCGATGATCTTGACTTGTGCCGTAGTTTTCCTTGGGGCAAATTCTGTTACGATCATATGGTCGGTGAGATCTCTCACACAATGGACCATTTTAAAGGGGTTGTCAAGGAGAACAAATCGTGGCCGGTTCCCGGTTTCTGTATCCCTTTGGAGGTATGTACTTTTAAGTTTTTGGTTTGATTAATTGTTCTTGTGCTGATCTCTAACTAATATAGCATATGTGTGCTGTCGTGAAGTTGTTAGCCTTTGAGGCAATTCCTGAGCTAGGGAGAAGTTTCCGCGAGCCGGTTGTAGGGGCAGACCATAACTGTCCAAGGATGTGCAAGTCGTAATTCAAGAGTAACTCAATGAGAGGGTTTCCTCTTTCAAGGATAAATGAAGAACTTGCTTTGGCTAAGTGTCCTCAGGGCATTGAGAACATCCTGCCAACACGAGATGGACATGAAGAAGCTCTTCTTGAGCGTTTCTATGAACAAAGTGATGTCCATGACCTTGACAATCCTGTTGTTGATAGTTGGATGAAGCTAATTTCGGCTGGGAAGAAGGTTTTTTTTCAGGTGATGTACGATGAGGAGAAAGCTTTCCGACATGTAGAGGAGGCAGAAGAGCTAAAAAAACGTGAGGATAAGAGTCCTGCTGCCATTGATGCACCTGGAACTTCGAATACTTCTAATAGCGAACTTAATGCCATCATGAAAGGGATACAATCAACTATGGAAGATGGATTTAAGCTGCTGCATGGGAAGTTTGACGAGATGGATAAGAGAGTCAGACCCATTGAAGAATACATGGATCATATGAAAGACCTAGAGATCCAGAAGGCAGCAGAGAAGGCTCTTGGTAAACGAATGGTGGGGGGATACATCCAATGCTCTTCAGAAGCGCAACACAAGGTCGAGGAAGGACTAGAACTTGATGTTAAGTTCTATGTTCGTATTTAAGTTGTTTTTGAAACTTGTTTTGGATCTAAGTTGTTTTTGAAACTTGTTTTGGATTTAAGTTGTTTTGGAGTTATTTTTTATTATACTATGTTGGTAATGTTTGCGGGTAAAACAGGTAGAACAATGTAAAACTGGTAGAACAATGTAAAATCCATGTAAAACTGGTAGAACTATGTAAAACTGATAGAACTATGTAAAATTGGTAGAAGTAGGTTGTGCATTTAAGCAATAGGATAAACTCTTAAACAAGTCTTAAACATCAGGACAACACTTGGAAACATTCTAATAACATTAAACACTTGTAGCCCAGTTTCCTAGCAATTCCTTAAGCTTTTCAATTTCTTCACCTCTTTTCTTGAGCGCCAATCCCAACTGATCAATTCGATATTCGTGGCTTTCAATCTTCACGGCCTGGGAGGAAACAATATCCCTTAAGATAGTGGCTTCTTCCACGACGCCCCTAACCCAAAGTTTCCGAATGTGTAGCCCATTATCCTGCACATTAAAAAACTCTCCTTAAACACCGAACAGAACCAACAAATCACCAAATCATCATAGCTTACCCTAAACGCATTACAAACAAAGTGTCTCTTTCCCACGTCAGGTTCAGGCTCCACAATGATTCGACCACCGCACGGGCATCTTGTCGGTATGCCATTGTCACCATCTGCGATGAAGCACATCCTGTCGTACTCCCTCTGCTTCTGCTTCATGTCACTGTAGTAAGGATCGGCTTTGAATTTGTCCATGTCCAAGAGAATAGGGTAGAAGTTGAATTGAGAGAGTAGACAATGAAATGGGAGAGCGGACGATACCCGATAAGGAGAGAGAATGAGAGTTAGCAGAAAAAGGAGGAAAAGTATATTCTTGGGGTTTGGGCGCCAACAATATTGGTCAATTCCGGATTTTGCCGCCGAAAAAATTGTTAACTTTGAATTTTCCCGCTAAACAAAATTACACATAGTTTTACAGGAGTTTGTAGTTGTACGAAGTTTCTTAATAGTTTTACTTTGCCTGTTTTCAATATATTCAGTTTTACTTGAACTTTAAATTTGATTTTATAGTTTTACAGATTATTTTACACAATTTATCTACAAATCTAGTATCTATACGTAATAATATGTAACATTCCTCAACATATGAAAATGCATCCTCCTAACGTGTCCATTGGACGAAAAATGTTCTTGAGAGTATATGAACATTGTTGGTGATTTCCAATCTGTGTAAAACTATGTTGATTGATTTTCATTCGACATATATATAACCCATTGTCTTGCACATAAAATGTGATCCTACAAGTTAAAATCTCTTATAGCTATATGTTTATTATTTTCTCTAATGATGTTCATTATACTTACGATAGTCACTTAGTTTTACACAGTTTTACACAGTATCACCAGAGTATTGACATAGAAAACTCAATGCAGGGGTTCACCAAATAGAAAACACAAAGTCATACAGAGTGAAACAAAAGTACATTACAGAACTAAATCTTACACACAAAATCACTCACAATCAGTGTTTGAGTCATCCCCAAATAACAGCCTTGATAGTCTACCCCTTTTATTCTGTGTCCTTCGCCGTCTCCCTCCTTCTCCAGCTGATGGAAATCTATGTATTCTCTTCCGACCCCTCGTTTTCTTGTAATGCGGAGGTAGGATTTTCATCTCTTTAATGTAATCCGGGACGTTCCATGCAGAAATATCAGGGACAGCATAGATGGACCTATAATAAGCCAATGCCCACATCTCCGTCAAATAGTATTTCGAAATCAAATCAACGAGTCTTAATCTGTTAGCACTTGCATGAGCTCTATCGCTCTTTTGTATATTCTGTATGTTGCTAGCGCATGTAGACAAGTGTACATCTGAATATTGAAGAAACCACAGGAGCAAGTTTTCGATTCCAAGTTCACCAAATAAACCTTTCCATCAATATCATCGACTTCGTACTCGAGCTCGAAAGTGTTTACCTCCCTCACAGTTAATGTCTTAGCAATTGCCCAATTTTGATGCACGAAGATCTGGACCAAAGGCACGAGATTGTCTTTAGCATATCCTGCTACGGCCTCTTTCCTATGCTTGTTAAACCAATCCGAAAATTTGCGAATGATAGTATCAAGCAGTGGCATTAAGGAGTACCTCCTCGCATCAAGAAAAGTCTTGTTCAGACATTCCGCAGAGTTACTCGTGTCCAAGTTGTATCGTTTACCTGGAAAAAAACATCTAACCCATTTTTCCTTGACGGTAGTTTCCTCCACATACTTCGCGGCTGAAGGATATCTCCTCTTAAATGTCTCGTAACGACTGTAGAACTCAGCCGCTGTGTGAGACCAACCTATCTCCTGAAACCTATCATCGACTACTGTTTTGTCTACATTACCAGCACGTGATTTCACGTTTTGGGATAAATGCCATAAACAGTACCCATGGTGAGCTAGTGGAAACACGTTTGCTATTGCATTGATGAGGCTTTGATTTCTATCACTCACAAATACCAATTCGGACGACTCACCTATAACGCTTTTCAACTTCTCGAAAAACCATGTCCAACTAGGTGTATTCTCACCATCAAGAACACCGAACGCTATGGGATAAATGTGACGATTAGGATCCTGACAAATGGCGAAAACTAGTACACCACTATATCCGGTCTTGAGGAAAGTTGCATCAACAATTATCACTTTCCTCATGCATGCAAACCCTTCAATGCTAGCTCCCAAAGCTATGAATAGATACTTGAATTTGTTTTCCACATCCACTTCCACAGCAGTTACCGTTCCAGGATTAACCTGTTCTAACACGTACATATAACGATACAACATCTTGTAGCTATCTTCCGGGCTACCACGCAAATCACAAACTGCTTGAATTTTCCCTCTTAACGCCGTAGAGTAAGATATGTCTACGCCATATCTTCGCCTGACTAGATCAATGATGGTTCTAGGCTTTGGAGTTTCGAAGTTCCCAGGATATTCCTCATTCAAATACGATGCAACTAGCTGTGATGAGCCTTTCATACAATCAGCGCTTCCAGTTTGATCAACACGGTTGCATGTGTGCATATTCGTGTACGTTCTAATAGAGAACATATCCGAGTTCGGGATCCTTGCTGCTCGTAGACCCCATTTACATCTCTCAATAGAACATTTAACTACCCACCGCATTGTATCAGAATGTTGCGTAACATACTCAAAAGAGTTTTTAAATGCCAAGCTCTCTACAAACTCTATAACCGCCTTCTTATCTCGGAATTCTTGACGCACAGTCAACCCTAAACCGTCTTCCCATGGCGCGACAAACTGACTACTTTCAACAACAGGTGGTACCTCACGATATTCATCACGCGTACCAGACGTATCATCCTCTTTCACCTGCTCTTCCTCTCTCACTTGTTCTTCCTCTCTCACTTGCTCTTCCTCTCTCACTTGCTCTTCCTCTCTCACTTGTTCTTCTTGACTTGCTTGACCGTTTTCAACAAACAACGGCACAACATTATCTCCTATTTCTCCGTTTTCAACAAAAAATGTCAAGGCATTAGGTCCTACTTCTCCGATTTCATCATGGTCATAGTTTAAACCAGCAGAGCTTTTCCCCGCTCTCGACTGTTGCGTGGGCAGCTCCAGTCCAGTCACGACCTCCACACACAAAAGACTTCTACGGTTCTCTTTATCAACGGTCATTAGATAACCACAAAGATCTTCGTCATCAGAAATACTCATATGTTCCTCACATCCAACCACCAATGGAATGTAACACAATTCCAATCTAACCTTATTCTCATCTAACGCATGCTTTTTGTAAAGCCTATGGATTACCATCTCCAAAGTTATCTCCTCTTTAAACACTAGGCTACACATGCGCCCCTGATATTTATAATGGATGCACACACTCTCACTCATTCTATCCTGCCAAAACAAAAGCAAAAAACTCAGTACTTATAGTTGTACAAAGTTTGTTATCAGTTTTACATAAGGTGTCATCAGTTATACCAGTTTTACTAGTTATACCAGTTTTACTAGTTATACCAGTTTTACAAGTTATACCAGTTTTACTAGTTATCAGTTAAACATACATCGGTTATACTAGTTGTCCCCAGTTCCACATTCATCATGAACACAAATTTGAATCGATTTCAAGATCATCCAATTACAACAACAATATACTCAATTCGTAGTCCAAGAATCAATGGCTAAACAACAATGTAGCAACTCATCAGCTGAATCTACCAAAAAACAATCCAAATCATCCCAAACGGATCCCAAACCCATTCAAATTGAGCTGAATGCAGATCGAGGGGGAGTCACAAACCTCGGTGGGTTGACGGAGCACGACGGAGGCGGCGATTGGCAATCGGAGACGCGACGGCGCCGGCAAAACCAGTTCAGATAAACGGAGGGGATCCCAGAGGGGAAGCCTGAGATTCTTTTTTTTTTTCCAGCAAACCAAATCCCGATCCAATTCTCTTAAACCCAATTCCAACCCAATCCAATCATAACCAATTTCGGAACCAATTCCCCCATTCCAATTTCTGATTTCTAAACAACCAATTTCATAGTAAACCAAGGGCAAAAGCGTCAAACCACATTTCATTAAAGTGGGAAGGGTATGGGAGATTAGTTGGGGGTAGTGTAGATTTTTTCTAGAGCCATAATGCTATAAGAGAAGTTGACCCTTAGAGAAACCAGAACCGGTTTATTTCCGGTTTATAAGTTTAGTATTAAACCGAATACTATCGTATCCAATCGCCAAGGATTTGCTGGATCGAGTGGTTTAACAAAGCAGTGATTGTTGACGGACTTCCTCCCATTCAAACATGTTTATAATTGGTGATTCAATTAATTAGAGGGTCTTATTCGTTTATTTATTTTACTTAATTTGGAAATCTATATAGGATTTATAATTTTTTTGTAAAATTCAGTGATTTCTAAATCTAACATGTTGATTCTAACTAGTATTTGTAAATCCGTAAGTTTTCTTTCGTATTTCAATGTTTATATTTTTAACACAGAAATCATCAAAATTCACTAAAATCCAATATAAAATCAGATCCGTAAATAAATCTATAGGATTGAATAACATGTGATTTGAATTTGGACTTCTAAATCATAGAACCAATAAAATATGAATTGAATATTGATTTTAAAATCATAATCAATAACACATGCTTTGAATATAGATTCTAAAATCGTAAAACCAATAACCTTAGATTTGATTTGGATTTTCAAATTTATTAAAATACATGAACCAATAACCCCCACTTAAAGTATGTTTTTCGTTTATGTATTTTAAATGATTTAAATTTTTATATAGGATTTATAAATCTCTGTAAAATTCATTGATTTGTAAATCTAACATGTTGATTCTAGTTAGTATTTGTAAATCCGTAGGTTTTCCTTCGGATTTCAGTGTGTATTTTTAACACAAAATCATTCAAAATCCACTAAAATCTAATATAAATCAAATCCATAAATAAATCCATAGGATTGAATAACATGTGATTTGAATTTGGATTTTTAAATCATAGAACTAATAACATATGATTTGAATATGAATTTTAAAATCATAAAACTAATAACACATGATTTGAATATAAATTCTAAAATCATAAAATCAATAACACTAGACTTGATTTGGATTTTCAAATCCATTAAAATTCATGAACCAATAACCTCCCCGTAATTACCTTCTTAGAATTAAGCAAATCGATTCTTCATCTTCTCACACATTTTACTTTTGTCTTCGTAGTGATCCAAAAGCTGTACAAAAACAAAATGATTTTGCTGTAAGAATTGAAACATGTTTACAACAGATTATTCAATTGATATCAATATATCATACCTTAGAATAAACAATGAAGTAAACAATGACTCATGTGTTCTCTACCATAACTAATTTGTATAATGATTTTTCCATAACCTTTGTCTCCCCCAAGTCTTGCTGAATTATGAACTTTCCAATAATGAATTCTTGTAGACTTGTATGTTCCATATTCACTCACTGCAAATGTATGTCTATTATGCCGTTCTTTTAGTAGGTCCACTACAGATATAATCTTATTTTTATAAATAAATTGTTATATATAAAAATATTCAAAACATATTATAAATAAATGACTATGTACTAATCCCTTTGAAATTATCGAAAGTTGTATGAACATTTAAACTAACCATTACAAGGCTCAATTTGACCAAACACATAAGTTCTCTTTCATCTACCTTGTCTAAAATAACCAAATCCTTGACGTATAAGACTTTTATCAAAATGTTTTAAAACGTTTTTAGATATCTTTATTGATGTTTCTAAGAAAATATATTATGATTATACATATTTCGACCAAAAAAAAAGATTATACATATAATTTCATTTGTAAAATCTATCTTAAGTGATGTACATTCTTTGCACGGTAGTGCATAGACCATATGTGTTGTCTCAACGGGGAAAAGGAAGAGTCACACTGACAACATCTACCATAATAAACTATTCAATGAATATTGACAAAATATACATGTAATAAACATATTATTTTCAATGAATTACATTCAACACATAAATATATACTATAATAGATGTATTGTCTCATTTCTACTATATCTTATTATATTTATAATAGTTTTGTCTCCTCTCCACTGTCTCTATTATAGATTCTTTATAATAGTTTTGTCTCCTCTCTATTATTTATATAGTGGTTTTTCTATAATAGCTTATCCATCATCAATTATCATTCCTTTGATGATGATAGATAGTTTCATCGGGATCGCCATCTCTTCTTCTAAATCTCAAGTGTTCAACAATGTACTTATTATCATCAAAAATACAAAGTATACGTGCACAATACCAAGGACCATTGTAAGATTCTTCTTCACTTCTAACTTCAACTATAGATCCCTTTGATCATCTCTTCTTCTTCTCATCTTTATCTTCATCTTTTTGGGCACATTATCCTAGAAATCAAAGAATTGTGAGTATTATTAAGGCATAAACAAAATTATTAAATTAGAAAGTCATGTAATATTCAATCAGTTCCAAATCCTAAAATAAAACAAAAAGGAAGTAAGGAATCAAGCTATCTAGAAACCCTAATATGTCGTATCAAAATCACAAGAGAATATACCTTTTGAAGAAGAGATAGAACCCACACACCATCTTCCCAGTCACGATGAAGCCTCAGATTGGAGAGATCAACCTCAGTTTTCTTGACGATTATCCCCTTTCACTCCACAATGTAACTTGAAATTCCAAGAGCACTCCTCATGTTGCCTCTAACCTAGCATCATTCGTTGTCTCTGAAGACGTCAACCTTGTTGCCAGATTTGAAGCTTTGTTTGACTTCGCGAGGTAGAGAATGACGGAGGCACGTGGAAAACACGTACTCCTTCATACGTACGAAACCTCTAACCACTAGATCTTCATACTCCACCCAAACGAGGTTTTTACTGACCGAAGGCACCACGATAGAGGGAAAATAATCCTACGTTCCGAAAATGACTCACCTCAATGCGGTCACCACCGGACAATAATTGATTGTTGGCCATTTAGCACATAAAATTTCTGCAAAAGAGAAAAGAGGGGAAGTCGAGTATGAGCATAGCAAATTGTTGAGGGCTGAATAAGACAGATCAGAGAATAGTAATAAATGTATAAACATTGACCTACTGGGACTGCAGGGACTGACATGCAACAAAAACACGCTTATTTTATGAGGCGGTCAAGGTGGTCAACACCAAGAAAAAAGATAAAGGGAAACTTAAAACAACACATTTTCATGTATTTATCATGCTGTTTATTCACTATTCAAATAACAATGCAAGGCTATTTTAGCTTTGTTCACATGTAAAGTTGAGCTGAGAGTCAAACCAGCCCAGTCTGATCCGCAATCGTTTTTGTCCGTGAAATTTTTTTCGCCAAAAGCATAAGACCTGCACCTGGAAATTAGTGAGTCTAATTTGGACGACCCTCAGCCGTCCTACGGTGGGTCTAATGAGGTGGGGAAGCATTTTTTGAGTAAAATTCTCAACTAGTTGAAAACAAGCAGACGAGCCAGTGTCTGAATTAGAGGCAATTTTTTTTAGTAGGAGAGAATTGGAACGGCCCAAGACTTTCGGTCTAACAATTATCTCAGCAATTCTCATTAGCCTTAGGAAAACCCCTAGGTAAACTACCCTATTTATTTGAATTTCCGATTTTTTCTTACAAAAATCTCACCTTAGAAAAACTCTGAAAAATCAAGCCATCTGGGAGATTTCTGAATGAATTATCAAAGCCACCGTTTCCCGTGTGTAGATAGTCCAGTGCATCATCTTTTCATGTCGAATGTAATCCCAAAAACGAGTTTTGATATGATTTACCTTAACTGGAGTACTAAATCCCTTATAACTTTCCCACGTGTCGCTGCGTCGAGCCGTTGTCGTCGATGATTTTTCGGGTAAGTCACTATCGCCTTTCACATAGCCATCTGGTTGACTCGCCGGTCACTTGCCAAGTCAACTAATTTGACTGGTTATAGACCGGGTTTGTTGGTTTAATTCGTTTTATTTTGGTTCGATTAAGTTTGGTTTAGTTAGTTTGTTCAAGTTTAGTCGATTAGATCATGTTCGATTTGGTTTGGTTCAGTTTGACCCGGTTTGGGTCGGGTCGGATCAGACTCGGTCGGATATGGTTGATTGGATTGATTTAACCGAGTTTACCGCTGACGGTTGAGTTTGACTAGTTGACATGTTATCTATTTTACGCCATTCAAAGACCGTTCTAGCTCGATTTTTGTCTTTGATTCCAATTCAGAGTTCACTCGAGCATCCGTAGTTTCAAAAGCGTAGTGGTCCGATTAAAGTGAGAGTTATTGTACAAATCTTCAAATTTAGGCTAGAACTCTCATTTATGGCTAGTTTAGTACCTAAATATGATACATCTCTCTGATCAAGTCTTGTTAGATTTGGTTGTTAAATTGGATATAAGAATATGTATGATTCAACTCCTTGTTTGTGTTTGTAGTTAGGTATATAGTAGTATGAGTAGATGAGATTTCAGGGGTATAGAGACGAATTTTATATTTGGATTACATTATGTTTGAGACATGCCAACCTATTGATCTGTTGTCGGATTCTTAGATCGATGATAAAACTTCCTTTGGGTGGTGTGGTGTACCAACATCCATCAATAAAAAAAATTTTAGATGGTGTGGACAATCACTTAATTGGCATAAAACCATTGTTTGTTATACTTAGATGCTTTAGATGAATATTGCTCATGTTTAGACTAGGTTATTATATTTGGAATATTAAAACCGAATCTATAAATTTACGCATTTAACATCTCGTACTTCATTAAACGACTCTTATGTTATTATCCATCTTCCTTCATTTTAAGTGAGACTAACAATTATATACACTTCGCTGAATCGAATGCTTTTTTTGGTCGGCAAACCATATTATTAAAAGGCCCAATGGGCTGTTACACAGTTACATGAATACATAGATGTAGTATATAAGTGTTAATAGAGCAAATGGGCTAGTACGAGGCCCAAAGTAGTGAACCGACTACTTATTTTCTCGGATAAACACGAAAGGGGACGCGTCATCCATATTGTCATGCGTCATGCATCGAAGATCCTCAGCATGCAGATCTCCGGCAAGAAAGTCCGGTCACTGTCGATGATTCAGCCGCTTCATTTGTATAGTCATGTTGATCTCGAATCCAACTATCTATCGCAAGAACACTACATCCAGAATAAGAGCTAGTCCACTCCACACAACTACCGCCGCAAATACGCGCCATGTGAATGCAGAATCCATAACCAGATTCACTCACAGGAAATAGGAGATCCGCCTGATTCATTCAACTCGAGCGGGTGTAGAACCAACCGGCCAAAAGCGTACGACAAAGAGAAGTGAAGAGAGAACAAGGTCACCGAGTCTTGACAGAGTAGAAACATGTCGGGATTCAGATCGAGACGATTCCAACAAGAATTGGAATATCCAAAATAAACACCGATTAAAAGATGTATAAGAGACAAATCGATACTTAAGTTGGTGAGAAAATCCGGCAAAGAGCGGACAGCAAAATCCGACAGTCGGAAAGACTGAGTTCGGCAAGGAATCGAAAGCTTTGTTGGCGGACGAACGGCATCAAAAGAAAGAGAAGATCATAAAAAGTAAAAGGTATATTACAGCTGAGCCATCGACATGACTAAAACAGCCCACACTGGTGATTGGAAAACATATCGAAAATTGTCTTTGAATTCGCTAGAGAGAAGAGGAAAAAAGAAAAGAGAGAAGTTGTTCTTTTAAATCAAATGCTTTAAAAAAATGTTTTTATCATTTTCTGCATTTTGTTAGATATTATTAGATTTTTTGTCAACGATATTATTAGATTTATTTAGTTATTTTGGTTAATGGAATTTATTGAAATTACTTAAAACCTAAATCAAGATATCACTACAAGAAAATTGGGCCATAGCTACGGATTTTTTCGTAGCTATGGCCCAATTTCCGTAGCTATTTTTGATTTAGTTACCGATAGCTACGACTCCAATCTCCGTCTAAACGCTCGTAGCTATTGATAATTCGTAGCTATCCGTAGCAACGTCTCTGCAGAATAGCTACGAACGTATAGCTACGACCCCTGTTCGTAGCTACACTAGCTATGAATAGCTGCAAAACAAATTGTAGCTATATAACTACGGATTACTACGAACCAATTCGTATCCATAGCTATGAATAATTAGGATATTTGTACCAATTTTTTGTACCAATTTAATTTTTAAAAATATTTTATTTAATATATATATATAATAATAAAATACCATTAAAATAAGTATTAACATTTAACATTAAAATATAAAAACAACAAAATCGCTAAAAAAAGAAAAAAGAAGACGAAGCCGGTGACGCCTCCGCGACCAGCACCGTCCCATCACTCTCAGATTCGCCAAAGAAGAGCTTGGTTTGCCACCTACTCCACTCGTTTCTCTGCTTCCTCTTCGTCTTCTGGTCCGCTTCATCTTCGTCATTCATCCAGCAGAGATAACACTACAACTGCTGTACCCTAATAGATTCACCAATCTTGATAATAGATTCAGCCATTCGGATATTGAATAAGAGTATTAAGTGTAGAACGATGAAGCTGACCTGAAGGAGATCTAAAGGTACGTATTTGACGATGTGATTCTGGGCTCAGCTTCACCGATGTCGACGTCGACTCAGGCGCAATTGACGGCTGGTGGTGCGCGGTGAAGGTGGTGGCTGAGAATCAATGGAATCGAAGGTGGTGGTGGCTGGATCAAAAATGGAGGCTGGATCGAGACTAGATCGAAGAGGAAGCTGGAAGATGAAACTGAATCGAAGAAGGAGGCTGGAACAACCGATTCTCCTTCATCTTCCCAACCGATTTGCCTTCATATTTGAAGAAGGACCGAAGAGGAGGCTGGAGGCTGGATCGAGGCTCGTCTTCTTCCCAACCGATTCACTATCATCTTCGTCTGCAATTTCTTCAGTGTTCTTCTTCACCATGATTAGGCCTCGGCATTCGGATATTCGGTTCGGTTTCGGATAGGAACTATTCGGTTCCGGATATTTCGGTTCTAGAGATTTATGACCCATAGAGTATTTTACAATTTTCGGTTCGGTTCCGGTTCGATTCCTGTCGATTTCGGTTCGGTTCCGGGTACCCATAACAAAAAAATCTGACAAAAAAAGGAAAAATATTTAATTAGGTATAATTAATTTATAACACCACATATAATGCCCATTAATATACTTTTTAATACATTTTTTTAATAAAATGATTTTTTTTGGTAAAAAAGAGAAGTAAAAATTCCACACCGAAAATAAAAAGAAAAAATTTGGTAGAGTTTTAACTATAAATAAAAAAAATTCTTCTAAAACTTACCATTTCAAATAAACGGGCTTAGTAAAATCGGTGATTCATATGTTTATATATATTATAGGTTATGTCTAATATATATGTATATATTCGCATATTCGGATGCCCGATCGGGTATCGGTTCGGTTCCGGGTATTAACCAATACCCACGGTTCCAAAATAAATTACCCATCGGATAAATACTATATAACCATATCGGTTTCGGGTCGGTTCATTTCGGGTCGGTTCCGGTTCGGGTAATCGGTTCCGGTTAAAATGCCCATGTCTAACCATGATACAAGAAACAAAAATTGAAGATGAAGGAAAGTGAGAGATACAGCGCAAAAGGAGAGGAGGGTGAGAAAAATAGTAAATTAATTAGGTTAAATGTTATCAACGGCTGAGATTAGATGAGATCTGATAGGTCAAGAATTATCCCTATTTTAACTGCAAGTGCACAGTGATGTAGATGTAGTACTTAGGGTATCGAATCCACAAGGACTCCGGTCACACGATAGATTATGAGTAGTTCGAATTAAGCTAAGCGAAATAGATTTTAGAATAGTAAACAGAACAACAGTAAGTAAGTGAAATGAAGTGGGTGTAAGCAATTAATGGAGGCGTCATGTTTCGGGAAGTTCTCAGGATATCAGGAAATCAGATTAACTAACAATCAGATTCAATCTACAGCGTTCTTGAACTAGAATCACAGAAGTAAAACTAACCAGCTTTCGCTGCGATAATTATCTATGTCTAACAACCTAGCAGACCAACTTTCGTTGCGAATTCTAGAGTTCTAAACATGCATTAATTCCAAGTTCGTTCGTTCGCAATTTCTCTAAACAAAATTTCTTTGCGAGTAGATAAATTGCTCATCTAAATCAGATCTAGTTAATTAACCAACTTTCGTTGTGTAAATCAACCTAATATCAGTAATCTAAATGGCCAGTTCAGATTAAGCATTAAGAACAGTTTTAGATGAAGAACTAGATGATGAATCCTAATTAATCAGTTATTCTAACATTCCTTCAAATCCCTAATGAGAATCCCTAACCTAACAAGAGATCTACTCAGACATAGCAGTCATAACAGAAAACATAGTCAAAATAGATATCATAGAATAATCAAGGGAATAAGAACAGGGGTTCGAAATCAAGTCTCTTTCGAGAACAAAACCAGCCCCAAAATCTCCTAATCTCTCTCTGCTCTAAAGTATGATAGCGTATCTTAAAACTGATGTAAAAACCTAATTATATAGCTAAATCACGTCTTGGGGCTTCTGTGTAAATATCTGGAACTTCTGGGAAATTATGCAAATTCATCATTCTTCATTAACTCTCGCCGAGACTGGCCCAACTCGCTATGCATCGATCGATGCTGATGTGTGTCGATCAACACATTACTCTGTTCTGGACAGTGAGCTCTATCTCTCGGGTCAAAACACCAAAATGCACCAAAATGCTCCAATTACTCCAAATCCACTCCAAACGTGCTAGTACCTAATAAAACCTGTAAAAGACTCTAAAACATACTTATATCATGGCATAAAACCGGTAAAAACCATGATATATCAACTCCCCCACACTTAGCCTTTGCTTGCCCTCAAGCAAAACAGAGAACTAAAACATGGTGAAGAGGTTTGAAAACTTTCAGAAACTCTTTTTGTCCTAGAAGCAACAACACTCAGATTCCCCTTAGTAAACCACTGAAAGAATCAACTGCAAGATATCAAGACCAATATGTACTTCCCCCACACTTAGCAACTGTCCTAAGTAAACTCCACAATCAATCCAAGGAATTCAAATTCACCCTACTGACTTCCTAAGCATATTAAGTACGGTCTCACCTAAGGATTATCGATCAAAGGGCACATGGATTCTTACTTTGTCAGTTCTAGACCACCATACTATCTTTTCTGGTTCCTTTTCTTCTCTTTTCCCTTCCTTAGCATTCTGATTTTTCCCCATTGGGTATCATTTTTTTTTTATCAATGCTCTTCCCGTTAAGGGGTGTACTTTGGACACATTCCATGGATCGCACATGAGGTAATAGTGTTTGCTACTACTCCCGTGACCACTTCGGAGCTACTAGCTCATCCTCAGTTTATTACTCTTTTTTTTATGGAAGGGGAGAAGGGAACCATACTTGGACAGGTTTACAAGCTGTGTCAGAACCAACAAAGGAATCCGACTCAAGGTATTCCAAGCCCTTAGGTGAGAAATTTAAGTCAAATTAAGGGTGAAGCAAGTAAAAGGATCCTCTGAATACCTGAATTGATATGGGTGTCCTCAGTAGGTTGATCCGTGTTGGGTTCTAATAGTCATAGATAGTTCCTGCAACTTCATCCCAATGGTTACTTAAGTTCCTGCAAGTTGCTGTTTACTTCTCAAAAATTCACTGTTTCTTACTTAAACTGTTTTGACTCAATAAAACAATTTTTTTTTAAAAACAGGGCTGACTCTAAGAAAACAGAAAGATAGAAGTCAGTACCATCTCCCCCACACTTGAAACACACTGTCCCCAGTAGTGTCAAGCTAAGGTTCGGTAAAAAGAAAGTAAAAAGGTTAATGGATGTGTTAAGGTCTGTCTGATTTTTACCTGTCTTGCACATGCATCGATCGATACATAAATGTAACGATCGATGCAAGGCGATTTGACATGTGTCGATCGTTGCTCAGGTCTGCAACGATAGCTGCAGTGCGATTTCTCGTGTTGTGACGATCAACACAAGGTTGTGTCGATCGACGCGTTGCGATTTTTCGGATCAGTCAGCAAGTCACCAGGTTAGTCCGTGAGAAATTCTCAAATTTCGAACCTGAAAGCTGAAAATCAATGTAGACAAGCAATATCAAAGCAACAGATAGTTCAAATGCAAGCATATCATCCAAAAACATAAGCATCCTAAGGAAATCAAAAGAAAAATGCAAAAGGAAAAGAAAATAAAACACAGAACCGATGTCTGGAAATGGAGACTACGCTCACTCGCTCTCATCATCTAATCCAGCCATGAGATCAGAACCACTGGAAACACCCGGAGAGCGATGTCGACGTCGACTGGCAGGAACGGGCTTATGAACCTGTGTCTGTCTCCTGCAAGTGCAGCCACGTATCCACTCCCAGGTAGTCTTTAGTATCCCATCCTGACGCTCTCTCCAGTCAGTCTCAGACATCTCTCCCAAAGGTACCGATGGAGCTGGATAAGGACCAATGTCCTGTGTAGCAGGAGCAGCAGGAACCTCGGGTGCAGGAGTAGAAGCAAAACTCTGAGCAGATGGTCCCGGTGTAGAAGAAGAAGAAGCTCCTAGAGGGTGCGCCATCGTAGGAACGCCGCGTCTCAGGTTCCCAGGAGGCTCAAAGCACAAGGCCTCCAAGGTATCAACTCGAGTAAGCTCAGCAGCAGGAAGCTTCACACACCACTCATCCGAATCTGCGGCATGATAAACCCAAAGCTTCTCGTCCTTCATCCAAGTAGTGTTCTTCAAGTGACTATAATCCATCCACTGCCTCTTGATGATGCACTCCCTCCCAGCCGTGGGGATCCTGAAATGCTGGAAAATGGGAGTGAGTAAACTCCCTACGGACTCAGTCCTCTTCCCAGAAAATGGCTTAGTCTTCAGCTCGCACAAATAGTCTGCAAAAACTGCTCCCAAATTCAGCTGGGGAGCTGGATCTTGCAAAGGTGTCTCCTCGAACAGGTGACTCACTCCAGTGTATAATAACTGCAACTCCAGCTTCGTTTTCTTGTTCACCTCAGCCTTGCAAAGGAGAGTGTATCCCAAAATGCGCCTGTAACGCCCCTTTCCCATTCTCCGCTGACCGCCGAGCTGACCGGTCAACAATCAAACAAGAACATGACCAATCGAACCCGAGCAAGTCGAACGGGAAAAGTTCGCTACAGGACGAAGCCAAAGATAGTTCGGTTTGAGACAAAAGGCTCGCACCGATCTATTTCCGACTCCGCTATCCTCGTATCCGTAGCGCAAGCAATACTACTTGCACGACTTCAACGAGTTGTGTCGGTTCGGACCAAACCTCATATCAGGGAAACAATTTCATTTTTAAGGAGTTAAACATCGAATACAACGTTTAACAATTTTACAAACGATCGTCAGTAACAATACATAAACAATCAAAAACAAAACAATCAAAACATAAAAGGCGCAGCTGCCGAACCGAAAATCAAACATCCAAAAATCTCGAATCAAAACACGTCACAAACAACCCGAAGCTACACCGAGGACCTCCCACGTCCGTCGCTGATAACCTGAAAAACACAAAAAGAGTCTAATGAGCAATCTAAGATTACCCAGTGAATCGGCTCCCCACTAATGGCTTCTAATCTAACTAACTCTACAATCCCCGCCCCGAAACCCAAAATAACGATCAACAAGAAATAAATGGTCAATCACGCGCTACCACGGCGTAATAAACCCACACACAAGCAATAGCCAAGATAAGAGAGAGAGTTAAAGAAATCGAAGGCACTGCGGCACATGTCCTCGATTGGACTCGATCTATCTACGCACAACGAAAGAAAGATAAATAACAACACTGGGCCCTACGATCTCGGTAACTTCCACGGATTCACATCGTCGCCTATGTGGCAACTAACCCTCGACTCCTATACGTGCTCACAAGGACCCACGCATAGGACACCGTTCTCTGTCCATCGATACGCGGTGACTCCTGTTACCCCAGGTAACCTGAGTTTCCATACGATCCGGCCCTAGGACATGACCCCGTATTCTCCGGACCGCATACCTACCGGCGTCACCCGATAGGTTAACGCCATAACCGAACCACCATGGCCCGGTTAGGTCAAACCCGAGGATCCAATCGGGTCGGAAGTACCGGAACGTAAACAAAAACCTAGGCTTGCGGAATCTAACGCACCCTAGCGTCCTAGTGCAGAATTATAAACACGCAGACTCGTTGGGACTCTAACACAGATCACGCAATCAATAACAACAATAATAATCCCAACCATTCCGCAAGCCTCTACACTACCCAACTCACCGCTCTGACTAGGTAAGATACCTAGTCAGCACCACTAACTTACCCGGTCCCGAGACCGGAGTAAGTGTCCACAATGACTACTCGGCCCAACACCGAGCAGTCTAATAACCTGCACAGAAAACTCACAACAATAATAACACACAGTACACGCAACACAGTCAAACACACAATTACCACAAGCAAGTCTATTCGAGTTTCTAAGTCTTTTACTTTTTTTTTCTCGCCCGCTACCTTGGGTTAGCGGATTGCTACCCCGTAGACGGCTCACGACACGCGTCATTTCTTTATTATCTCATCCTAGGTTTCTTTTAACATTATTTTCGATATATCGGTTTAGAATTAGTAAACTTACTAACTCCCCGACATATCATTTCCAACTAATTGATTCATTACCCAATTCCCGCTACTTAACCTAAAACCCGACCAAGTTAATATACCATATACATTTGTTTAAGGTTAACTCATATTTTACTATCGTCTTAGTTTTACGTTTATAGTTCATTTATAATCGTTCTTTATACTTATAAATATATATATCGATCACGCTTTACTAACAACCTAACGGCACGAAATCGCTTAACTCTTTTTATTCTAAACTCTAATCAGGTTTAATTGGTTTTCTCCGGTTAATTACTAAATGTCCAGTTAGTTAAATAATTGATTAATTTGGTCAACGAGTAACGTCCTAGCGGCTACGGTTTAGTGATTTCCCGGTTTAACTAGTTCTACGAGTTTTCAAGCCGACTCACAGAATAACGGAATGACGGGTTTGGCGCGGATGAGGATTCCCGAACTATCGAACACTCCTGAAACACAGAACCATAAAACCAATCAATCTCGGACTTAAACCAAACCGGCCCAACACCTTAAGAATCGGTTTGACTAAACCGGTTTAGGGTTAAACCATTGACCGGTTCACGCCCTTTGACCCGGTTTAATCAAACCTTAAACCAACTCCAATAATCAAACCAACGGAATTACTAAACCGGTTCAATTCACCCTTAATCGAAACCGGTTTAACTAAACCGGATGGTTTAACTAAACCGGATGAGATTGAACCGTTGACCGGTTCAACTCACTTTGACCGGTTTAGTTAACCCTCAAACCAATCCCAAATCCAGCTTAACCCATACCAGAAGACTCCTTGCAGAACCGGCTAGCTTTTGGCGGCGGAAGGCTTCACCGGCGGCGAGACTCCGGCGTTGACTCCAGCGAGGGAGAGTTGACCGGCGGCGGAGGGGACATTTCCGGCGGTTTCTTCTGCAAATTTCTACACCAAACTGATCCCAATCAACAGATCTACTCATTTCTAGGCTCAAAACATCACAAAACACAAGGAAAAGGGGTGAGATCTACAAACCCTAAGGAGCGGCTGCTTCAAGGCGGTTTTCCGGCGATATTTGGCGGCTACAGGGGCGGCGGTTCACTGGAAAAGACAGAGGAGCTCAAAATAAAGCTATAGCATTTTACAGAATCAAGTTTGAGTTTATAGAAAGAAAGTTACAAGGTTTCTTGCTCAAGAAGATATGAAGAACAAACTAGGGTTCTTGAGCTTTTCTTGAAGATTCAAGGAACATGCATGAACTTCTTGGGCCAAAAACTTGCTTAATCTTGAGTGACAGAGAGAGAGAGAAGACCGAGAGTGAGAGGAGAAGATTTGGGGATGAAAAACAAGGATTTGAGCTTTTACTTGCTCATGAAGTTATGATGAATCAAACAAGGTTTTGTTTGGATAATTCTCTCAAGAACACAACAAAGAACCAACATGCAAGTGCTTAGATTTTCTCTGGAAAAAGAGAGAGTGAGATATCGAGAGAGAGTTGAGAGATTAGAAAGTTTGGTGGAAAGAATTAAGAGTGAAAAGTTGTTTGTGCATGCATGAGAGGATGCATTGAATTTTTTCCATGCATGCACTCAACCAAGCAAGTGGTGTTGGGATTATGTCCTGAAATCACATTGTACAAACTCTAGAGATAGTTGTATTGTCGAGATCGGACAATTCATGTGGTACTGGGTAGTCATAACGTTTTGCTAGAAACCGCTTATGACAAATGAGTTGTAACTCATTTCCAGTATCGTGTGAACCTACAGGGTCACACACCTAAGCAAGTTGGATATACTCTGCATGGGATAGATCATTGGCATATGGTATGATCGATGTGTATTAGATACGCATCGAATTGAGTTTCAAAGAGGTGTATCGATCGACACCATTAGGTGCGTCGGTCGATACAAGACTTGTGTCGATCGACACCAATGGATGTGTCGGTCGACACAGTGGCGAAACCGAAACTGATGTTTCGGTTTATGAGAGAGTCGATATATAAGTGATCTTATTATTTTCGACCCAAGGGATGAGCGCCGCCCAGAGTGTTTTCTCAGTGAGAAAACACAGAAACCTCAGAGAAACTTAGTTCCCAGGGAGATCCGAGTCCCGGTACTAGCAACCCGGCGGATTCCAGCTTGTGTGCGTGTGGACTACGATAGAGGCGCATCATCTGAGGCGCAATAGATCTCGTGCTACCTGATCAATCTTCCGCTGCCAAACACCAGGTAATCACGAGGTGAGATCCATGATTCAATTAACTAAACCCTAGATCCTAGGCTATCTGGAACTCGCGAGAATTCTGAATCTGTAGAATTGGCTCGGATTCCCAACAGTGGTATCAGAGCCTTAGGGTTTTATCATTGAATCGAACCTGTTAAACGAATTTGATGATTTAGATTCGCAAACTAGGTTGCTTGGTTTAGAACAGGTGAGATCGATTTGATCGATCTGCGATTCTGTGTTTTCGCACAGTGTCGATCGACACACTGGGTGTGTCGGTCGACACAAAGTGGCAAAATCGACAGATTCGGCGGCTAGGGTTTTTCGCGAAGAAAAAACTGAAAGCCTTCTGTGTCGATCGACACAGGTTGTGTATCGGTCGACACAGAGCAGATTCGGTCACGTATCGATCGACACAGTTTTGTGTCGGTCGACACAGACCGAGCGAATGGTTAATCGGTTCAATTAGATTGGACCGGTTATCATGCTTGGTTAAGTCCGAATGAATCGGTTTGAATTGGATGAATTGGTTCAATTGGATTGAACTGATTATCACAATTAGCATGAACCGATGGGTTAAATCAGTTTGATTGGATAATACGGTTCAATAGAATTGGACTGGTTATCGCAATCAGGTGAAACTGGTTTAAACGGTTTAAATTGGATGAATAGGTTCAATTGGATTGAACTGGCTATCCTAATTAAAATAAACCGAGTGGTTAAGATCAGTTTGATCAGATAAGTCGGCTCAATTGAATTGGACCGGTTATCAAGAACTATCTGCGGTTTAGGTCTATGTCGATCGTCACACATGTGCTGCGTCGATCGACATAACTGGTTCGATGAACCGGGTTAATTGAATTAACCGGTCATTGAAATCCGGTTTTGTTTGGTTATGTCGATCGACAGACAGAGTCTGCGTCGATCGACACAGTGCTCGGAATTCTGGTTATTGAACCTTGAATTTGCAGAAACCAAACTCGACCAAAACCTTGATTAAAGCTTAGCTTCAATATGGTCAACTGTCAAGATTCATTTCGTTGTGTGATGTCTAGCCAAGAGCTTGGTGTCCACAATTACGTGAGTAAGGCAGGTAATAACATTGATGGACTTGCAGTGCATTAACATCAACAATTACATGACCTAAGAAATTGATTTGCTAAACTTTTGGGTTTAGTTTCCTCAACTAAATATCAAGTAACATTGATGTCTTGCCCAATCTTGTCTACTGTCAAAACTCGTGTCGTTTGTTGGATAGTCTTGGAGTCCTTGGTATCCACTGCTACATGGGTAAGGCAGGTGGTCATTGACAGACTTGCAGTGCAACTGTCAATGATCACAAGACTAAAGAGATTGGTTTACTTGACTGAGCTATCAGAAGTTCTGAGCCCAGAGACATCAGAGTGGATTAGACATAGTTTGTCTCATCCACAACCAAGAGTTGTACTGAGTACAATTAGCAATGATTTGCTTACCTAGATAACTAAAGTTTGGGTAATGGCGAGTCGCCCACTCAGATTTTGGTGAAGTATGGATCTTGGATTATTATATTCATAGAGGAAACATTGTTTGAATATAATGCGAGTTTTCTTATTCGATAAGATTTCTCATCATACACATAACTAAATCTTTGTTTTTTCTTGGATTTCAGCTTATGTCTATGACTACTTTCTCGTTGCGATCCGTCCTGGAAAAGGACAAGCTAAATGGATCCAACTTCCTGGATTGGTATCGGAATCTGAGATTCATTCTCAAGCAGGAGAGCAAGGACTATGTCCTTGAAAAGGCTCTCCCAGAAAGGCTTGGGACCAATCGCTCGCATACAGCATATAATACTTGGAATAAGCATTATATTGATGTGGTAGATGTGCGTGGTCTGATGTTGGCTACCATGAGCTCGGACTTGAAAAGTCAATACGAGGACATGGAGTCGCCAATAGAGATGATCACCAGCCTGAAACTGAAGTTTCAGGATCTGGCACGAGTTGAGAGATTCCAGATGGTGAAGTCTCTCACTGAGTGCAAACTACCAGAGGATGCTCCAGTAAGTCCTCATGTCATTAAACTGATGGGTTACATTGATAACCTGGGGAAACTGGATTGTCCTGTCAGCTTAGAGTTGGCAACTGACATCATTCTGCAGTCACTGCCGTCAAGCTATGAGAAGTTCATCAAGAACTATATCAAGAAAGGCTTGACAAAGACGTTGACTGAGCTGCATAGTATTATCAAAGCAGCAGAGCAGGACATCATAAAGGGTAAAAGATTCGAGAAATCTTGTTTTGGCAAGGGTAGAGACAGGGCCATCCAGATTTGGAATCAGGATAAGCCTGTGTCATCTTTTAAGCCCAAGTCAAGCCCATCTGGTGTTAAGAAGTGCTTCTGTTGCGATAAGTCAGGGCAATGGAAGAGAGATTGCATAAAATTCTTGGAAGATTCACAAGAGATGGAGAAGATGTATGGTACTTCTTCTTCAGGTATTGTGTTATTAATTCAAGTTCTACATAAGTATTGGATACTAGTTGTGGTACTGATATTTTTGAAATATGCAGGACCTAAGCGACAATAGAACATTGAAGAAAGGACAAGTGGAACTGCGTGTCTGGTTGAAGCAATGGTTGCTGCATGAGCCGTAGAGATTCTCCACTTATAGGAGCCTTTCCTACTTGGTTTTTGAAATTAAGTAATTGCCACCATGTACTTGCTACATGCAAAATGTCTTTCATTTTCTTTTGAGAATTTGGATGTTTTTCATTTTGATAAAAGACAAGTTTTGTCCTTTTGATCTTAATGAAATATTTAATGGTAGCACCCCATTTAGAATGGGTTTTATATCTTAAACCAACATGAGTTAGAATATAACATAAATACCAAACGGTTTAAGTCTGATGACTCGAACTCGACTTTTATTTGGTATAGTCGTTTAACCACAAGAGTGGAGCGGATTCAGTAAATCCATAGTTTTGGACTCATTTGATTTTAATCATTTGAGATATGAATTCTGTTCACTGGACCAAATGACTAAGGCCCATTTAGCAGAGCTAAAAGGAAACGGGCCAGAGGCTTATTGGGCCTTGCACATACTGATGTATGCGGCCCAACAAGCATTATTGCCAAAGGAAATATTCTATACTTCATTACCTTATTGATGGCATCAATAAGCATGGCTGTGTTCATTTGATGAGACACGAGCTGGAATCCCTTGAGGGAGTTCAAAGATGAAGTGTAGAACCAATTTGACAGAAGTACTGAGATCCTCGATTGAATCGCGGAGGAAAATACTATAGTCAAGAATTGGGTGATCATCTGAAAGAATGAATCAGATCTTATGAGATATGATTCGATTAATGATGAGTCACATGAATCTTCCATAACCATTTAAGAATACGTTCTGAAATGTCTGTCTTTGCGCAAAAAAGGTTTCTATCAGAATCAGTGAAAAACACCACATTGGATGTGGACTGGATGATTTCCAATTTGTTTTTTCTGATTAATTAGGATTGCAAGGTTTGTGTAAGACAGCAGTCAACAAACAAACTTGAATCCATATCTGATAAGTTCTACCTCGCTGGTTGTCCTGAGGAAACCAAGGCTTAGTACTTTTTGTTGCCCAGAACTGTGTCTTTTAAGAAAGGTGATACTTTCAAAAGGAACAGTGGGAGTAAAAGTACACATCGAAGAAATTCGATAAACACAGTAAGCTGTTCAACCTGTTAAGGGAGAGCAGCGGTGAGATCTACAAAGTACTGTAGGATCTGCAACTGTGAAGCCTGAAATTCGCAGATCCGAAAGGATCCGTCACTAACTCGAGAGTGATTTCTCGTAACCAATTGTCGTGATCCATTGATCATTGAAAAGTGACGAGCATGCGAAATTCAAAGAAGCGGTGGTAAGCCCCAACTCCGAAAATTGGCTGGGTATGCATGTTAGTTTCACCGATCCATTTCTGGGTTGAAACAAACATCTTGGAGTTGGAATCAACATTCTGATAATGTGGTCAAAAGTTTTGACTTGATCAGAAAGAAAAGAAACCATGTGTTTACAAGAAGACTAGTGGGAGCGTAATGGCAATTCTCACACAGTATGTAGATAACATACTTGAATCTCATGAACGACGTTCCGACGCTAAAGTCTTTTTAAGATTTGGGTCGAAAGTCAAATTTAAACAAAAGACATGGGAGTAGCCGAATGAATTCTTGGAATAAGAATCTATTGACATAGATTAAGTAGGCTAATTGGATCGTGTCAAAATCCTTATGTTCATAAGGTATTGGACAGTTCAAATGTGCTTGATTCCAAGAATGGCTTCATACCAAAGGTCTTATGGCAATTATCTGAGCAAGATGAAGTGTCTTGGACACTGGCTGAGCTGGTAACAATATTAGCAAGAAGAAGTGTTTTGAACACTGTCTGAACTAGTATTAATGAGTGTGATTTCTTATGCTGATGCAATAGAATCCATCATGAATGCCATATTTTGCGCTTGTCTAGATGCAGCTTAAGCATAAAGCATGACGAGAAAATACCAATGTACTCCGGCAATAGTCACTGAATAGTTACCAGAAATATCCCAAGTGTTGAGAAACACTAAGGATAGGTTCGTGGTGAACTGATAAAGTGACGAACCAGTTGAAAGTAGTTAGTCGGACAAAGACGATTCCCGGTTTCCACCTGGTTATGTCTCTTTATCTGAATAGCGGTGCTAACTGTTGGAAAGGCTCCAAGCAGTAGACCGTAGAATAGTGCTTTATCTGAATGGCGGTGTAATTTGCTGAAATTGTTTCAAGCAATAGCACCGCACTCTCTCCCACAACCTAAGCACGGAATTTATTCTGTTGCTGTAGGTGTAAGATATCTGAAAAGATGATCTTGATTCTAGTGGGAGTTATTTTAGTTATGTTGTAAACTTTACATAGACATGCTTTGGCAGTATTTGTGTAAGTTAAAACTGACATCAGTATTATTTAATTATTGGATAATTAAATAATGGTCCCAAAGTACTTTATGGTCATCTTATAGGTCATCAAGTTGAAGACTTGATCATGAAACCCTATAAGTAAAAGATGACATAAATTATGATTTTCCCTAGTCAAGGTTGTTAAAATGGGACACTAACAACCGAGCAGACTAGCATGTGAGGTGACTGTTGGACTAAGTTTCATGGAGTCAATGATATGATTATCACAGTCAGTCACATAGATATATGTTGGTGAACATATGATCGGACATGACCCGCTTAATGAGAACTCCACAGGATAGTTATATATAAGTGTCATGGGAGGTTCTCATTACGACTATAGAGTATGGTCCTTAGACATGAGTTCATCATGCTTTCTAGCATATGAATTGGTGCGCTTTGACCTTGTGAAACGTCGTTCCGTAACTGGCGGCTATAACGGCATTGTTTCGACGTATCATGAAGTATGTATAGAAACAGGGATGGAACAAGATGGAATTTGTCCCTCCTGAATATCGGGAGATAAATATCTCAGGGCCCATCGAAGATTTGATACTGAGAAAATGCATGGCCGTGCTCAAACGAGGTGATTGTCAGTCGTTTGTTTATCAGTATAGATCAGAAGTTCGATGAACATGATGTTGGCTATAATAAGGATGACACAGTCTCTTGCCTTATGCCATATCGAGATATAGAGACGAAGGGATTATAGGAGTAGGTGATTCCAGTACAAGTGGGAGATTGTTGGGATTATGTCCTGAAATCACATTGTACAAACTCTAGAGATAGTTGTATTGTCGAGATCGGACAATTCATGTGGTACTGGGTAGTCATAACGTTTTGCTAGAAACCGCTTATGACAAATGAGTTGTAACTCATTTCCAGTATCGTGTGAACCTACAGGGTCACACACCTAAGCAAGTTGGATATACTCTGCATGGGATAGATCATTGGCATATGGTATGATCGATGTGTATTAGATACGCATCGAATTGAGTTTCAAAGAGGTGTATCGATCGACACCATTAGGTGCGTCGGTCGATACAAGACTTGTGTCGATCGACACCAATGGATGTGTCGGTCGACACAGTGGCGAAACCGAAACTGATGTTTCGGTTTATGAGAGAGTCGATATATAAGTGATCTTATTATTTTCGACCCAAGGGATGAGCGCCGCCCAGAGTGTTTTCTCAGTGAGAAAACACAGAAACCTCAGAGAAACTTAGTTCCCAGGGAGATCCGAGTCCCGGTACTAGCAACCCGGCGGATTCCAGCTTGTGTGCGTGTGGACTACGATAGAGGCGCAGCATCTGAGGCGCAGCATCTGAGGCGCAATAGATCTCGTGCTACCTGATCAATCTTCCGCTGCCAAACACCAGGTAATCACGAGGTGAGATCCATGATTCAATTAACTAAACCCTAGATCCTAGGCTATCTGGAACTCGCGAGAATTCTGAATCTGTAGAATTGGCTCGGATTTCCAACAAGTGGCGACCTGGGGAGGTGACATGTGTCCCTCTTTAATCATTTTGTTACCCACTAACCATGATTAACACCACAAGCCAACCACTAATCACTTCTTCTTCCGTTGCTCGGTTTTACGGTTTGCTCGGTTTAATATTTTAGAATGGTTCCGGATAATCCCATAAATTCCAAAACCTCTAAAATAAGATTCTTCAAGCTTTTAGATGAATTTAGCATTTTGAATCACTCCTTTCGGACTTACGTAGCTCTAGATATGAATTTCCGAAGTTTCTTCGGTTTAGTCGGTTTCCATCCCGATAAGCCGAAAAACTCGTTTCCGCTCCGATTCCTCCAATTCTGGTCTTGTAGACATTCTTTGTGTTAAAACATAAGAATATTTGGCCCATCTCGGTTTCCGTCTCAAACTTTGGTAAAATTACCATTTTACCCCTGACTTAGGTAAAATGACGATTTTACCCTCGGTTGACTTTCTGCTGCCCGTTGACCGTATTTTTGATACGGGATATCACATTCTTCCCCACTTACAGGAATTCGGTCCCCGAATTCTTCGTCACTTACGGACGTCGAATTGGTTCCGATTCCGGTGGACTGCTTACCACGTCCTATGCTTCCCCACTTTGCTTCGACTTCCACATCCCTTTGATGATATCCTTCCTTTCTTTTCCTGAGACACTCTTCAAGAATCTGATCGTCGGCTTCCTTCTCCATGATTCCAACATCGGCGTTCCTCCCTCCAAATCTTTTCGCTAACTCCTCATGCGCCCCGGCTCCTTCCTGTCGATCGCAATGGCTGCTCCACTCTCACTGTCAGTGCTCCCACTGCTTCGCGGTCCGGCGTGCTCGACTAGCAACATCTCGACACTTTAACTCGCTTTCGGGTTCGGGTTGGTCTTGGGTTCACATCGCTTTCTCGCTCTATCCCCGATATCACTTTCCCATAGAAATATGGTTACTTAATCACGTACCCTACAGTCTCTCGTGATTAAATAACAATACCCTATAAGTCCGTTCTCTCGCGGAGGGACGGTTGAACTCAACCGTTCGCAAGTCAGCTCGAACTTGAAATACAACCAAAATAAACTTACGACTTATCTTTCTATCAAGGTCAAAGAAACGATCGATCACTACTCACACATTCGAACTGTTAGCAATCTAATGGTCACTACGACCCAAAACGGTCAATCTATCAAACCCACGCTTGCTAACACTACGCGATCTACCGCACAACAAAACAATCAATCAGTCAAGCAAGAAATAAGCAAGCAATCTACTACACACAAAATCACGCAATCTAGTGATCAGTCGGATGCGTCGTCAATCCGGGTTTAGGTCATGATGAACGGTCGTCAGTTCCGCCCATCATTTAGTTTCACACAGTAAACCATTTGCTTTTCGAACCGTCTCAATCATGCAAATAGTTACTATGTTAATGTAAACGATTAGCCGAACACTCCGCATCCACCATATACATAAAACGATATAGCATACATCATAAAGTTTTTAGTACACGGTTAAGATCAGAGTTCCTACATAAAGCCGTCATCATATACCAAAAACCCATACGACGCCGCTGCACAACAAAAAAAAAAATCAAAGACGACACGCAAGTCGCCTATCCGCCGATCTATCTACAAGTCAAAATAGAGTTAGTGCCCCCAACTTACCTGGCCTAACTACCCCTACCCTAACCTAACGCCTCCAGTAAGACCGAAATGCCCCACACCACTGGCAACACGGCTCACTGGAGTATCCGCTGGCAGGCGCGCCGGGTGGGTGTGGTGGGTGTGCGTCTCGAGATGGTGCCCCGACGTGCTGGGGCTCGGCGATCGGACAGAGGTAAACATCGTGACCTGCGCGGCCACAAACTGAACAGACTGGAGGAGCCACTGGGTACGGTCCTCGATAACAAGCGGATGCTGAGTGCCCATAATCTCCACACAACTGACAAGGCGAAGTCGGCGCTGACGGGGGATCCATGAAACAATCTGAGGCAAGATGACCCGGACCTCTACATAACTGGCACCTCCTCACTGGCTCGGGCTGCGGCGACTGAACGATCGGCATCTGGATCATAGAGAACTGTCTGGCGGGCGGCGAACTAGGCTCGGGATCTCTGCGGCTGGGTCTGGCTCCCCAATCTCCGGGTACCGATGCCGGGTACGGCTCTCCATCGGGCATGTGCAGTCCTGCTCTGGCGACTGGGCAAGTCATCTCTCCGTGGTCTGTCTGGCTGCATAGGGGACAGCGAGCTGGTCCAGATAAGGGGTGGTAAACCTCCCGAAGGTGCGGGTCCACTGATCGAGGGTACCACCATACATGGAAATCCCGTACTCCACATACACTATACGCTCGGCTCTCGGGTACTACTGGTGGGGCCTCTACCGCCTCGACTGGTGGCGTCACTGCCTCAAACTCCGACCCAGAAGATCCTGATGACATCTCAAGGGCCAACGGGGTACGGGGAGATCCTGGTCCAACCTGCTGCGCCAAGATATCCTCTAACATCGCTACCTGCTCCCCTACCTGCTGCTCCCCTACCTGCTGCTCCCACTGCTGATGCTGCTCAGGGTCCACTGGCTCCATCTCGAGATCAAAACCGAACGGTAACGGGTCCATCAGATAATCCTCCATACCAAGCAGCGGTGGAAACTCGGGTGCCTCAAGGGGTGGCGCCTGGTACATCGGTGGCGCATTTGTCGCTGCGAGAATCTGCGGCACGTACGGCTCTGGCCACTGTGGCGGTAACTGCAGCTCCCCATCCGCTCCACCCAGAAATCCCATCATGTCGGCAAAAGGGTCTCGGCTACCTGCATCATCTAACATCGCTGGCAGTAACGGGTCCGGAAGAGGCGACCAATCTACCTGTGCTTCTCTCTGAAGGATCTTTGGTGTTAATCCTGATTCAATTCATCAGATTAATAGATCCTAAACATGCCAGATCTAGGTTCTCTTGAATAGAAACAATAATGGATCTCACCTGTTACCTTTTATGCAGCGGAATATGAAGAACAGGTCAGAGATCAGCAGAGCCACCAAGTGATAACTCCTCCAGAGGTTCACACACGCACACCAAGCAGGAAGAAGGCTGCTAGACCAAGAGAGAGGAGGCGCAGGGAGAGAGAGAGAAATCACAGAAGGGGGCTAGGGTTTTTGGGATTCAGACTTAAGTTTTATTTATAAAACTTGTCTAATTCCTTTTGGGCTTTTGGGCCCAAATACCAATCTGATTAAATCCCTTGGATTTAATCAGACCCATTAATCTCTCTCTAAGTACGACAAATGCCTGGCACTTTTACCGTACTTCTGCTTAGCCGTTCCTACACATTTTCCTGTTAGCTTAGGCGTGTGACCCATATGAGATCATATAATAAAGGCAATAAGTCCAAGACTTATAGATCATGAGCGGACTCTAGCAAGCCATCATGACCCCCAGTATTATATGACTTATGTCTGATCATTGACATACTCTTACTTTCTAGAGACAGTACCGAGATTACTGGACACAATTCCAACAATCTCCCACTTGTACTGGAATCTCTGTATTCATAATCCTTTTGTCTCAATATCTCGATTAGTCATAAGGCAAGATGAGTGTCATCCTTATAAAGCCTAATCATGTTCATCGGACTCTGATTTGATACTGACAATCCAAACGACTCGGGACAGTCCGTTTGAGCATGGCCATGCATTTTCCAGTATTCAAATCTCCGATTGGCCTAGAGATATTCACTCCATTTATATTGAAGGGACAAATCCCGTCTTGTTCCATCACTGTAAACTACTCATTTCATAATACACCCAATCAAGGTCCTTATAACTATCGCTTAACGACAGCATTAGACAATGATCAAAGCGCATTAGTTCATGTGCAGTCACATGCATGCGAACTCAGGTCTAAGGACTATACTATATAGTCGTAGTAAGAATCTCTTATGACACAGATATAAATATCCTGAAGAGTTCTTATAATCGGGTCATGTCCGGTCGTATGTACCCAACATACACCTATGTACTGACTTTGATGCCGCGCATCTATGACACACTGAGACTTTGTCATAAGTCACATACCAATCTAGTCTCACACGGTTGTTGGTGTTCTAATTTCAACAACCTTCGACTAGGGACAGGATGATATAAGTCATCTATCAAATATAGGGTCTCATGATCAAGCTAAATGACTTTGATGACTCAAGATCAAGTCACTTACTTCGATGACCTATAAAATGGTTCATATCATTTTGGAACGATTATTTCATCACAGTTAAAATAATCTTGAAATAATAATTTCATTAAACATCATAAAATGTTTTACAAGAACATATCAATAACTAAATAAAGCCCTTTATTAACTCCCACTGAAATTGAGACTACATCTTAATTTCACTTATCCTACAGCAACAGTCCGCGACTCGTGCTTAGGCCTAAGGAGTGGCTTCTTTAATAGATTAGCAACGTTCTCATTCGTTGAAACTTGCTGATCTACTTAACATCTCTGTCATTTATCTCACGGAATAGGTTATACCTATCCTCAAGGTGTTTGGACCTCTGATGTGCAGCTAGTCTCATCTATGCTGGGAATCACATCGAGTTCAGTGATGAACTCTTCTTTCCAAACAACCTCTTTCGCCGCTATCCAAACTGCGAAATGTTCAGCTTAAGTCATGGAGTCAGCAACAGTGCCTTGCACCGCCAGACAGACACAAGATATAACCGGACTGTGACCGGAAATCATCTTTGTCTGTTGGAAACTTGCCTTTCAGACTCTACTGACTTGTAGCACCTCACTTTCTCCGTAAATCAAGAACTTATCCTTAGTATTCCTCAAATACTTTAGGACATTCTTTACGGCAATCCAGTGATTCTTTGCTGGATTTGACTGGTCTTTACTTGTCTTGCTTAACATTAAAGCAACATCAAACAAGTACGTTTCATGGCATACATGATAGATCCAATTGCCGACGCATATGGAATCTTATCCATGCATTTAAGCTCAGCAGTTATCGTAGGACACTGTGTCTTGCTTAACGTAATGCCATGTGACATTGGCATAAAACCCTTCTTGGAATGCTGAAAACGTGTAGGACTTTGTCGGGATAAGAATCCTGACTTTGTCTTACCAGCTCTTTCGGATCTCTATCTTTAGATCCAAAATCCAAGAACATACGTGGCTTTACCCATGTCAATCATTAGAACCAACTCCCAAGCCAGTCCTTTACTGACTGCAGCATTGGGACGTCATTTTCGAGAATCAGTATGTCATCGACATACAATATGAGAAATGCAATATCGCTCCCACTAATCTATTAGTAAACACACAGTTCCGCTTCGTTCCTGTTCAAGTCAAAACCTTGACTACTTCAACAGAACGAAGATTCCAACTCCGATATGTTTGCTTCCATCCATGAATGGATCAATGAAGCTAACTTACACATAGTGTAATTTTCGGAGTCCGGGCTCACTTTCGCTTCTTTGAATTTCGCAGATTCGTCGCTCTCAATGATCATCAGATCATGCGAACTTTCAATGATTATCAGGTTCAACTAATGACGAGAAATCACTCTCTGATTAGTAACTGATTCATTCATATCTGCGAACTTCAGGCTCCACAGGTGTAGATTCTACAGAAATCTGTAAATCCATCCGTTGCTCTCCCTCAACAGGTTGAGCAGCCTCCTGTATTTCTCGAATTTCTTCGAGTTATACTTTTACTCCCACTGTTCTTCTTGGAAAATAACTTCCCTTCTTAGAAAACAGAATGGACGTAAAAGTAACAAGCCTTGGTTTCCTTCGGACAACCAGCGAAGTAGTACAACTACAAATACTCAGTAAAGACGAATTTGGATCGATTCCAATCCACATTTACGTGGTGTCTTTCAACTGATATTGGTGGAACTATTTTAGCGTAAACTTAGATATTTTAGAGCGTTATTCTTAAAGAATATCATGGAAGATTCGTGTGACTCATCTTTAATCATTTCTAATAAGATCTGATTCTTTCTCACAGAAACACCTTCAGGTTTTCAGGAGAAATGAGCTGTGAAACGATTTCACACTCATTCAGATGATCACACAATCAATGACTTAAGTATTCTCACTCGTGATCTGATCCAGAGTCTTAATACTTCTGTCATTCAGATCCTATACTTCATTCTGGAACTCTTTCGACCATGTCAAAGAATTCCGACTTGTGTCTCATCAAATGAACATAGTCACACTCACTGAAGTAATCAGTAGAGACAATGAAGTACAGGAAAATTTCTCTGGCATTACTGCTCATTGGGCCACATACAAGAGTATGTTCCAGGTCCAATAAGCCTTTGGGCCTTTCTCTAGCTCGGCTAAGATAGGCCCTTTACCTTTTGGTCCAATAAACAGAATTCAAATCTCATAAGATATCTTATCAAATGAGCCCAACAGTCCATAACTATGGGATTTCTGAATCCGACTTACTCTATGTGACCAAGACTTTTATTCCAAGAAAAATCAGGTTTAATTCATCAGATTTAAACCAATTTGGTATTTACGTTATTTTTAGGCACTCTTTGGTTTAAGATATAAAACCCATTCCTTGAATAGGGTGCTACAATTAACATTTCATTAAGATCAAAAGAACAAAACTTGTCTTTTATCAAAATGAAAAACATTCAAATTCTTACAAGAAAATGAAAGACAACTCTGCTTAAAGCAGGTACATTGTAGCAATTACTTAATAAAACCAAGCCTCAAAGGCATCTACAAGTGAAAACCCTACGGCTGAGGCAGCATCCATAGCTCCTTCCAGACATGTAGTTCCACTTGCCCTTCCTTCAACGTTCTACTGTTGCTTAGGCTCTGCATATTATCACAAATATCAGTGCCACAACCAGTATCCAATACCTTTAAGGTAGAACTTGAAGTAATAACATGAATACCTGAGGAAGTAGTCGCATACATCAACTTCAACTCCTCATCATCTTCCATGAATTTAATGCAATCTCTCTTCCAATGCCCTGTCTCCTTACAGTAGCAGCACTTACCAACGTAAGAGGTATCTGACTCGGGCTCAGAAGACACACGCTTGCCATGATTCAAAATCTGGACAACTTTGCCTTCACCCTTGTCAGCATTAGGTTTATTAAACCTACCCTTCTCATTCATGAGATTTTTCAGGGTACTCTTCACGTTTGGCTCAACTGTCTTGAGCATATCATGCAGTTCAGTCAGCGTCTTCGTTAAGCCTTTCTTGATATAGTTCCTTCTGAACTTATCATAGCTTGACGGCAGTGACTGTAGTATGATCTCAGTTGCCAATTCTTGGCTAACTGGATAATCCAGTTTCCTCAGGTTATCAATGTAACCCATCATTTTACTGACATGAGGACTCACTGGATGATCATTTGGTAGCTTGCAGCTAGTGAGAGACTTAACCAACTGGTATCTCTCCACCCTTATCTGCTCCTGAAATTTCAATTTCAGGCTGCTGATCATCTCTATTGGCGACTCCATGTTCTCATATTGCTTCTGCAAGTCTGAGTCCATGGTAGCCAATATCAGACCACGCACATCTACCGCATCATTATAATGCTTATTCCAAGCATCATATACTGCATGAGAAGCATTGGACCCGATCCTCACGGGGAGAGCTCTCTCAAGGACATAGTCCTTTCTCTCCTGTCTGAGGACTAGCCTCAGGTTCCGCGACCAAGTCAAGAAATTTGATCCGTTCAGCTTGTCCATCTCAAGGACAGACCGGATCGAGAAAGTGTTTTGATTGTTTGTGCTAGTCATAACTGAAGTTTAAGATAAAAGAATTTTAGTTAATATGTTCAATATGATTAATCTTGTATTAAATTTAATATGATTAATCACGCATTATATTCAATAACATAAGTTACCCTCAATAGAATATAATGATTCCAAGATCCACATATAACTAAGATTAAAGTGGGCCACTGGCCGTCACCCAACTTTAGCTTATATCGGTAAGCCATTATCTCGGCTAATTATATCCGTGATATAACTCTTGGTTGTGAATTTGGGCCCGAGGCCCAATCCACTCTGATGTCTCAAGGCCCGGGACTCCCAATGGCATAGTCAAGAAAACCAGACTATACAGTCATGTAATCATTAATGTCTGGGACTCCCAATGACATTTATGAATCACAAACCGTCTTATCCACGCAAAAGTAGACACCCTCACACTGTAAGGCCATGAATACAATTGAATGGGCTTCGACAGCTGACATAGACTGGACAAGACATCCAACGCTTGATATTATTTGAGGTTTGTAGGTTTATTAAAAATTCATCCCAAAATAGAAGATTACTATTTTGGGAAACTTTCCTTTTTGGGAAACCTACTAATTTTGGAAACTTTCTAAAATTGGAAACTTCCTAAAAATTGGAAACTTTCAAAAAATAGAAATTTCCTAAAATTCAAAACATGCAAATCTAGAAACTTCTATTTTAAGAAACTTTCTAATTTCAAAATTTCGGAAACTTTAATTTAAAATCGATTTATACAACTTTATAAAATAAATTTTAAATTAAATCTGAAGAAAGAATCAAATAATTGGCCCAATTGTTTTAACTTCTTGGTCCGAGGCCCAAGAATTGGTCTATGTCCAAGACATAACCCAATTGTCCAATTAAATGACATAACCGGTCTGGTTCATTAAAATTGGTCTAACCAAATTTTAATTACTACGATGACCACAATTGTCAACCAGTTATTTACTAAACCGGATTTTCTCAATTTATTTGGTCCAACCAAATCAAATTAGAAAATCACTGGTTTAGGTACAAAATCCAATTTTTCGACTTTGGATTTCTTATCCCGGTTTAACCAGAACTTAATAAAATTATTAAGTCTGTTTATTAAACCAAGACGATTAATTTTAATAAAATTTTAAACCGAACCGAACCGAAATTGGTCACGAACCAATCATGGTCGTGACCTAGCTCCTCGATTACCATCTCCCAGCCGCAAGCCGCACACGAGCGATCCAAGATCGAGACGGTCAGCTGGACGAGACGATGGTCGGGACGAGTGATCGGGACGGGATGCGCGATCGTCGAGCTCGGGTCGTGGCTTCACGCGATCGCCGAGCGATCGGGACAGCCGGGCCGTATGCGGGACGAGATGCGCTCCATCGGGACGTGACGAGGCGTGCGATCGGGACGATCCAGTCGGCTCTCGGTCACGATATTGGCGCGGGACGGTTGCTGGCTGAGACGCGATCGGGACGGATCACGCTCGCGATCGGGACGGCCAAGTGCCTCACGCGATCGGTCCAGCTTGTGATCGGTTCGACCACGCGACGCGATCCAACGATCGGTCCGTGCGTCTCACGATCCGGATGTGCGGTTCAAACCACAATCCGACGCAACCAATTCATATAGCTTGGTTTGCGATTTTCATTAGTTTGTTTGTGTTTCAATTCTTGTTTCTTAAGTGTTTTGCTCTTATCAGTAGATTGATTCAAAAACACCTCTTTAAACAATCCTAAACATGATTCTAAACAAGAAAAACCACAGAACCAATAGCTCTGATACCACTGAAGGATCTTTGGTGTTAATCCTGATTCAATTCATCAGATTAATAGATCCTAAACATGCCAGATCTAGGTTCTCTTGAATAGAAACAATAATGGATCTCACCTGTTACCTTTTATGCAGCGGAATATGAAGAACAGGTCAGAGATCAGCAGAGCCACCAAGTGATAACTCCTCCAGAGGTTCACACACGCACACCAAGCAGGAAGAAGGCTGCTAGACCAAGAGAGAGGAGGCGCAGGGAGAGAGAGAGAAATCACAGAAGGGGGCTAGGGTTTTTGGGATTCAGACTTAAGTTTTATTTATAAAACTTGTCTAATTCCTTTTGGGCTTTTGGGCCCAAATACCAATCTGATTAAATCCCTTGGATTTAATCAGACCCATTAATCTCTCTCTAAGTACGACAAATGCCTGGCACTTTTACCGTACTTCTGCTTAGCCGTTCCTACACATTTTCCTGTTAGCTTAGGCGTGTGACCCATATGGGATCATATAATAAAGGCAATAAGTCCAAGACTTATAGATCATGAGCGGACTCTAGCAAGCCATCATGACCCCCAGTATTATATGACTTATGTCTGATCATTGACATACTCTTACTTTCTAGAGACAGTACCGAGATTACTGGACACAATTCCAACACTCTCGCACCCTGCATCTCTCGTAACGGAACGGGCGGCTGATCCGCTGTACGGGATTCCTGCGTGTGACCTGGCGACGCTGGGTACCCCTAGAACTGAACTACCTGTCCCTGCTCGGACCCGACTGATCCCTGCTGACTCATCCTGCTAGACTGTACTGCTCCGTATACACGCACACACCCAACCACTCTGCCCTGGACGCACTGCTGTAAGACTGCAATCAAAGACACAAAATGAGTTAGTACAAATAATACGAAAATTTCTACTTTCCCATCCCAACCCCGGGTGTAACGGACGCGGCTCGGTTTCCTAACGGTTGCTTGTGTGACACATTTGACTCGATAAAACACGGAAAACACTCAAAAATGAAATGTTTCGAAACCCATGCAGAACCATGCTCTGATACCACCTTTCTGTAACGCCCCTTTCCCATTCTCCGCTGACCGCCGAGCTGACCGGTCAACAATCAAACAAGAACATGACCAATCGAACCCGAGCAAGTCGAACGGGAAAAGTTCGCTACAGGACGAAGCCAAAGATAGTTCGGTTTGAGACAAAAGGCTCGCACCGATCTATTTCCGACTCCGCTATCCTCGTATCCGTAGCGCAAGCAGTACTACTTGCACGACTTCAACGAGTTGTGTCGGTTCGGACCAAACCTCATATCAGGGAAACAATTTCATTTTTAAGGAGTTAAACATCGAATACAACGTTTAACAATTTTACAAACGATCGTCAGTAACAATACATAAACAATCAAAAACAATCAAACCATAAAAGGCGCAGCTGCCGAACCGAAAATCAAACATCCAAAAATCTCAAATCAAAACACGTCACAAACAACCCGAAGCTACACCGAGGACCTCCCACGTCCGTCGCTGATAACCTGAAAAATACAAAAAGAGTCTAATGAGCAATCTAAGATTACCCAGTGAATCGGCTCCCCACTAATGGCTTCTAATCAAACTAACTCTACAATCCCCGCCCCGAAACCCAAAATAACAATCAACAAGAAATAAATGGTCAATCACGCGCTACCACGGCGTAATAAACCCACACACAAGCAATAGCCAAGATAAGAGAGAGAGTTAAAGAAATCGAAGGCACTGCGGCACATGTCCTCGATTGGACTCGATCTATCTACGCGCAACGAAAGAAAGATAAATAACAACACTGGGCCCTACGATCTCGGTAACTTCCACGGGTTCACATCGTCGCCTATGTGGCAACTAACCCTCGACTCCTATACGTGCTCACAAGGACCCACGCATAGGACACCTATCTCTGTCCATCGATACGCGGTGACTCCTGTTACCCCAGGTAACCTGAGTTTCCATGCGATCCGGCCCTAGGACATGACCCCGTATTCTCCGGACCGCACACCTACCGGCGTCACCCGATAGGTTAACGCCATAACCGAACCACCATGGCCCGGTTAGGTCAAACCCGAGGATCCAATCGGGTCGGAAGTACCGGAACGTAAACAAAAACCTAGGCTTGCGGAATCTAACGCACCCTAGCGTCCTAGTGCAGAATTATAAACACGCAGACTCGCTGGGACTCTAACACAGATCACGCAATCAATAACAACAATAATAATCCCAACCATTCCGCAAGCCTCTACACTACCCAACTCACCGCTCTGACTAGGTAAGATACCTAGTCAGCACCACTAACTTACCCGGTCCCGAGACCGGAGTAAGTGTCCACAATGACTACTCGGCCCAACACCGAGCAGTCTAATAACCTGCACAGAAAACTCACAACAATAATAACACACAGTACACGCAACACAGTCAAACACACAATTACCACAAGCAAGTCTATTCGAGTTTCTAAGTCTTTTACTTTTTTTTTTCTCGCCCGCTACCTTGGGTTAGCGAATTGCTACCCCGTAGACGGCTCACGACACGCGTCATTTCTTTATTATCTCATCCTAGGTTTCTTTTAACATTATTTTCGATATATCGGTTTAGAATTAGTAAACTTACTAACTCCCCGACATATCATTTCCAACTAATTGATTCATTACCCAATTCCCGCTACTTAACCTAAAACCCGACCCAGTTAATATACCATATACATTTGTTTAAAGTTAACTCATATTTTACTATCGTCTTAGTTTCCCGTTTATAGTTCATTAATAATCGTTCTTTATACTTATAAATATATATATCGATCACGCTTTACTAACAACCTAACGGCACGAAATCGCTTAACTCTTTTTATTCTAAACTCTAATCAGGTTTAATTGGTTTTCTCCGGTTAATTACTAAATGTCCAGTTAGTTAAATAATTGATTAATTTGGTCAACGAGTAACGTCCTAGCGGCTACGGTTTAGTGATTTCCCGGTTTAACTAGTTCTACGAGTTTTCAAGCCGACTCACAGAATAACGGAATGACGGGTTTGGCGCGGATGAGGATTCCCGAACTATCGAACACTCCTGAAACACAGAACCATAAAACCAATCAATCTCGGACTTAAACCAAACCGGCCCAACACCTTAAGAATCGGTTTGACTAAACCGGTTTAGGGTTAAACCGTTGACCGGTTCACGCCCTTTGACCCGGTTTATTCAAACCTTAAACCAACTCCAATAATCAAACCAACTGAATTACTAAACCGGTTCAATTCACCCTTAATCGAAACTGGTTTAACTAAACAGGATGAGATTGAACCGTTGACCGGTTCAACTCACTTTGACCGGTTTAGTTAACCCTCAAACCAATCCCAAATCCAGCTTAACCCATACCAGAAGACTCCTTGCAGAACCGGCTAGCTTTTGGCGGCGGAAGGCTTCACCGGCGGCGAGACTCCGGCGTTGACTCCGGCGAGGGAGAGTTGACCGGCGGCGGAGGGGACTTTTCCGGCGTTTTCTTCTGCAAATTTCTACACCAAACTGATCCCAATCAATAGATCTACTCATTTCTAGGCTCAAAACATCACAAAACACAAGGAAAAGGGGTGAGATCTACAAACCTTAAGGAGCGGCGGCTTCAAGGCGGTTTTCCGGCGATCTCCGGCGGCTACAGGGGCGGCGGTTCACTGGAAAAGACAGAGGAGCTCAAAATAAAGCTATAGCATTTTACAGAATCAAGTTTGAGTTTATAGAAAGAAAGTTACAAGGTTTCTTGCTCAAGAAGATATGAAGAACAAACTAGGGTTCTTGAGCTTTTCTTGAAGATTCAAGGAATATGCATGAACTTCTTGGGCCAAAAACTTGCTTAATCTTGAGTGACAGAGAGAGAGAGAAGACCGAGAGTGAGAGGAGAAGATTTGGGGATGAAAAACAAGGATTTGAGCTTTTACTTGCTCATGAAGTTATGATGAATCAAACAAGGTTTTGTTTGGATAATTCTCTCAAGAACACAACAAAGAACCAACATGCAAGAGCTTAGACTTTCTCTGGAAAAAGAGAGAGTGAGAGATCGAGAGAGAGTTGAGAGATTAGAGAGTTTGGTGGAAAGAATTAAGAGTGAAAAGATTGTTTGTGCATGCATGAGAGGATGCATTGAATTTTTTCCATGCATGCACTCAACCAAGCAAGTGGCGACCTGGGGAGGTGACATGTGTGAAGGATGTTTTAGTGTTAATCCTGATTCAGTTCATCAGATTAATTCATCCTAAACATGCCAGATCTAGGTTCTCTTGAATAGAAACATTGTAGATCTCACCTTTTACCTGTTTATGCAGCGGAATGAGAGAGAACAGGTCAGAGATCAGCAGAACCACCGAGAGATGGATCCTCCAAAGGCTCACACACGCTTGACAGGAAATGGCTGCTAGACCGAGCAGGAGAGGAGGCGCAGAGAGAGAGGAGGCTCGCGGCTGGGTTCTAGGGTTAGAGGAGAAAGAGATTTGGCTTTTAGTTTATAAAACCCTTCTCTTTCCCTTTTGGGCTTTTGGGCCCAAATACCAATCTGATTAAATCCCTTGGATTTAATCAGACCCATTAATCTCTCTCTAAGTACGACAAATGCCTGGCACTTTTACCGTACTTCTGCTAAGCCGTTCCTACACATTTTCCTGTTAGCTTAGGCGTGTGACCCATATGGGATCATATAATAAAGGCAATAAGTCCAAGACTTATAGATCATGAGCGGACTCTAGCAAGCCATCATGACCCCCAGTATTATATGACTTATGTCTGATCATTGACATACTCTTACTTTCTAGAGACAGTACCGAGATTACTGGACACAATTCCAACAATCTCCCACTTGTACTGGAATCTCTGTATTCATAATCCTTTTGTCTCAATATCTCGATTAGTCATAAGGCAAGATTAGTGTCATCCTTATAAAGCCTAATCTTGTTCATCGGACTCTGATTTGATACTGACAATCCAAACGACTCGGGAAAGTCCGTTTGAGCATGGCCATGCATTTTCCAGTATTCAAATCTCCGATTGGCCTAGAGATATTCACTCCATTTATATTGGAGGGACAAATTCCGTCTTGTTCCATCACTGTAAACTACTCATTTCATAATGTACCCAAACAAGGTCCTTATAACTATCGCAGAACGACAGCGTTAGACAATGATCAAAGTGCATCAGTCCATGTGCGGTCACATGCATGCGAACTCAGGTCTAAGGACTATACTCTATAGTCGTAGTAAGAATCTCTTATGACACAGATATAAATATCCTGAAGAGTTCTTATAATCGGGTCTTGTCCGGTCGTATGTACCCTACATACACCTATGTACTGACTTTGATGCCGTGCATCTATGACACACTGAGACTTTGTCATAAGTCACATACCAATCTAGTCTCACACGGTTGTTGGTGTTCCAATTTCAACAACCTTCGACTAGGGACATGATGATATAAGCCATCTATCAAATATAGGGTCTCATGATCAAGCTAAATGACTTTGATAACTCAAGATCAAGTCACTTACTTCGATGACCTATAAAATGGTTCATATCATTTTGGAACGATTATTTCATCACAGTTAAAATAATCTTGAAATAATAATTTCATTAAACATAAAATGTTTTACAAGAACATATCAGATAACTAAATAAAGCCCTTAAACTCCCACTCAAATTTAGATTACATTTCAATGTCTCTAATGCCTACAGCTTCAGTCAGGAACTCGAGCTTAGGCCTTGGGAGTGGCTTTGTCAACGGATCAGCGACGTTATCATCTGTCTGAACTCGGCTGATCTTGACTTCCTTTCTATTAATGATGTCACGTATCAAGTGAAATCTTCTTAGAACATGCTTGGATTTCTGGTGTGATCTTGGTTCCTTTGCCTGAGCAATAGCACCATTGTTATCACAAAACAGTGCCAGAGGCTCAGCCGCATCTGGTATCACACCTAGTTCAATAATGAACTTTCGTATCCAAACAGCTTCCTTCGCTGCTTCTGAGGCGGCGATATATTCAGCTTCTGTAGTGGAATCAGCAACGGTGTCTTGCTTGGAGCTTCTCCAACTGATTGCACCGCCATTCAGACAAAAGATATAACCGGACTGTGACCGGAAATCATCTTGGTCTGTCTGGAAACTTGCGTCCGTGAATCCACTGACTTTAAGCACATCACTTCCACCGTACACCAAGAACTTATCCTTAGTATGTCTTAGATACTTCAGGATATTCTTTACGGCAATCCAATGGTTTTCACCTGGATTTGACTGGTATCTACTCGTCATGCTCAATGCATAAGCAACATCAGGACGAGTACAGATCATGGCATACATGACAGATCCTATTGCAGATGCATAAGGAATATTCTTCATGCGCTCAAGCTCAGCAGCCGTCGTAGGGCTCTGCTTCTTGCTTAGCGTTGTGCCATGTACCATTGGCGTGAAGCCCTTCTTGGAATCTTTCATGCTGAATCTTTGTAGGACTTTGTCAATGTATGAGTCTTGACACAAGCCTATCAGCCTTCTAGATCTATCCCGGTAGATCCTGATTCCAAGAACGTATGCGGCTTCACCCATGTCTTTCATGAAAAAACAACTTCCAAGCCAGTCCTTTACCGACTTTAGCATTGGAATGTCGTTTCCGAGAAGCAGTATGTCATCGACATACAGAATAAGAAATACTATCTTGCTCCCACTAGTTTTCTTATACACGCATTGTTCTTCTTCGTTTCTGATGAAGTCAAATTGCTTGATCGCTTCATCAAAACGAAGATTCCAGCTCCTCGAAGCTTGCTTCAATCCATAAATGGATTTATGAAGCTTGCATACTTTTCCAGCATTCTTTGGATCTATGTAACCGTCAGGTTGTGTCATATAAACATCCTCTTCCAGAACTCCATTCAGGAAGGCGGTTTTCACGTCCATCTGCCAAATTTCATAATCATGAAAAGCTGCAGTTGCTAGTAGAATCCGAATAGATTTCATCACAGCCACTGGTGAATAGGTTTCATCGTAATCCACACCGTGAACTTGTCTGAAACCTTTTTCCACCAACCTGGCTTTGTAAATCTGGACATTTCCATCCACATCAATCTTCTTCTTGAAGATCCATTTGCACTCGATGGCTTTTACACCAGCGGGTAAGTCAACCAACGAAAACACTTGGTTGACCGACATGGAGTCCATTTCGGAATCAGTGGCCTTGCGCCATTTCGAGGAATCTGGGCCCATCATGGCTTGATTGAAGTTCGATGGTTCATCACCATCAATGATCAAAAGATCATGACAGTCAGTCACGAGGAATCCTTGATATCTCTCGGGTTCGTGACGGATCCTCCCGGATCTTCGAACTTCAGGTACTACAGGTTCAGGCTCTACAATTTCTTGTAGGTCCTCCTGCTGCTCTTCCTCATTAGGTTGAGCAGTATCCTGTTCATCTTGAATTTCTTCAAGCAGTACCTTACTCCCACTGTCTTTCTTAGAGAGAAATTCCCTCTCAAGAAAGTTACAATCCCGGGCAACAAAGATCTTGTTCTCGGAACGTAGATAGAAGTAATAAGCCTTGGTTTCCTTCGGATAACCAATGAAGTAGCATTTATCAGACTTTGGTGTAAGCTTGTCTGAGATTAATCTCTTGACATAGGCTTCACAACCCCAAATTCTAAGATAAGACAACACTGGAGCCACTCCCGTCCATAATTCATATGGTGTCTTTGCTACTGCTTTCGATGGCGCTCTATTTAGAGTGAACACTGCTGTTAGCAGAGCATATCCCCAAAGGGATATTGGAAGGTCTGTGTGACTCATCATAGATCGAACCATATCCAATAAGGTCCGATTCCTCCTCTCAGACACACCATTCCATTGAGGTGTTCCAGGAGGAGTGAGTTGGGACACGATCCCACACTCTCTTAGATGATCACTGAATTCTTGGCTTAAGTATTCTCCTCCTCGGTCGGACCGAAGAGCCTTAATGCTTTTGCCAAGTTGGTTCTGTACTTCATTTTGGAATTCTCTGAACTTCTCAAAAGATTCAGACTTATGTTTTATTAAATAAACATATCCATACCTACTAAAATCATCAGTGAAGGTAATGAAGTACTGATAGTTTCCTCTTGCATTTGTGGACATTGGGCCACACACGTCAGTGTGTATCAGGCCCAATAAGTCACTGGCCCTCTCGTTAGGTTTATTAAAGGGGGCCCGTGTCATTTTGCCCATCATGCAGGATTCGCATTTCTCACATGACTCAAAGTCAAATGAGCCAAGAAGTCCATTCGAATGGAGCCTCTTGATGCGTTTCTCGCTGATGTGCCCTAAACGACAATGCCATAGAAACGTTCGGTTCTCCTCATTATGTTTGAACCGTTTGGTATTAATGTTATAAATTGGCGCGGATTGATCAAGTATGTAAAGCCCATTCGTAAGAGGGGCACAACCATAGAACAAATTGTTGCGATTGAAGGAACATAATTTATTCTTAACTGAAAAATCATAACCTTCCAAATCCAACAAAGAAATTGAAATAATATTCCTGCTTATAGCAGGTACAAAATAACAATTATTGAGTTCTAAAACCAATCCCGAAGGTAAAGACAACAAGTATGTGCCTACAGCTAGTGCTGGAACTTTCGCTCCATTCCCAACTCGTAGCTCCACTTGTCCTTGCTTCAGCCTTCTACTGTTGCTGAGTGCCTGCATATTAGTACAAATATGAGCCCCACAACCAGTATCCATAACCCATGAGGTATTATCAGAAGTAGTTGTATTAACTTCTATAACAAAAATACCTGATGAAGAAGTCTCGAGAGTCTTCTTCTTCAATTCCTTTAGACCTTCTTGGAATTTCTTACATTCTCTCCTCCAATGCCCTGGTTCTTTACAGAACCTGCATATGTCAGTTGGCCCAGCCTTGGACTTGGGCTTGGGCTTTGGCGTGTCCTTGTCCGCGACTTGGACAGCCTTGGCCTTTCCCTTATCCTTAGCAGAGGATTTATTAAACCCCTCGCCCTTTTGCACCATAAGCACATTGGGGTCCTTGGCGGTTTTCCTCAAGTTGGGCTCTGCAGTCTTGAGCATTCCGTGAAGCTCAGGCAATGTCTTACTCAAGCCATGCATGTTAAATTTCAAAATGAACTTATCATAGCTTGCAGGTAATGACTGCAGAATGATGTCGCAAGCAAGTTCCTGGCTGATAGGGCAGTCGAGTTTCTGAAGATGATCGAGATAACCCATCATTTTCAAGACATGAGGACTCACTGCCGCATTTGCAGCCAACTTACAGTCTAAGAGGTTCTTAACTGTCTGAAACCTCTCAGTCCTTGCTTGCTCCTGAAAAAGCGATTTCAGGCTTGCCATTATCTCAATTGGTGACAACACACTCTCGAACTGCATTTGCAGCTCAGCAGTCATTGTCGCCAACATAAGGCAATACACATCATTTTCATCTGACGAATGCTTTTCCCAAGCATTATGTAGAGTCCTGGCAGCATTGTAAGGAGGCCTCTCGGGGAGGGGATCACGAAGGACATAATCCTTCTTCTCCTGCTTGAGGACCAGCCTCAAGTTCCTTGACCATGTCAGGAAGTTCGTTCCAGTCAGCTTCTCCTTCTCGAGAACAGACCGGATTGAGAATGTGTTTTGAGTGCTTGTAGTAGTCATAGCTGAAATATAATATAAAAAGGTTATTAGTTAATATGTTCAATATGATTAATCTCGTATTAAATTTAATATGATTAATCACGCATTATATTCAATAACATAAGTTACCCTCAATAGAATATAATGATTCCAAGATCCACATATAACTAAGATCAAAGTGGGCCACTGGCCATCACCCAACCTTAGCTTATATCGGTAAGCCCTATGTCGGCTAATTATATCCGTGATATAACTCTTGGTTGTGAATCTGGGCCCGAGGCCCAATCCACTCTGATGTCTCAAGGCCCGGGACTCCCGATGGCCTAGTCAAGAAAACCAGACTATACAGTCATGTAATCATTAATGTCTGGGACTCCCAATGACATTTATGAATCACAAACCGTCTTATCCACGCAAAAGTAGACATCCTCACACTGTAAGGCCATGAATACAATTGAATGGGCTTCGACAGCTGACATAGCCTGGACAAGACATCCAACGCTTGATATTATTTGAGGTTCGTAGGTTTATTAAAATTTCATCCCAAAATAGAAGATTACTATTTTGGGAAACTTTCCATTTTTGGAAACCTACTAATTTTGGAAACTTTCTAAAATTGGAAACTTTCTAAAACCGGAAACTTTCTAACTTTAGAAATTTCTTAAAATCCAAAACATGCAAATCTAGAAACTTCTATTTTAAGAAACTTTCTAATTTCAAAATTTCGGAAACTTTAATTTAAAATCGATTTATAATTTTATAAAATAAATTTTAAATTAAATCTGAAGAAAGACTCAAATAATTGGCCCAATTGTTTTAACTTCTTGGCCCGAGGCCCAAGAATTGGTCCATGTCCAAGACATGACCCAATTGTCCAATTAAATAACATAACCGGTCTGGTTCATTAGAATTGGTCTAACCAAAATTAATTACTACGATGACCACAATTGTCAACCGGTTATTTACTAAACCGGATTTTCTCAATTTATTTGGTCCAACCAAATCAAATTAGAAAATCCTGGTTTAGGCACAAAATCCAATTGTTTCGACTTTGGATTTCTTATCCCGGTTTAACCAGAACTTAATAAAATTATTAAATCTGTTTATTAAACCGTGACGATTTGATTTTGATCAATTTTTTAAACCGAACCGAACCGAATTGGTCACGAACCAATTACGGTCGTGACCTAGTTTCTCCATCACTCTCGACCAGCCGCACGCGATCCACGATCCATGCGATCCATGATCAGTCGGACGGCCGAGCCTTAAGCTGGACGGGACGGTGATCGGACGAGACGTCCGCGAGCGAGCCACGATCCGGACGGCGTAAAGCCTCACGCGATCGAGCAAGCAGCTGGACAGGGACGGTCGGGACGATGCTCGAGAGAGGCGGGACACGATCGCCGTGTGATTCACTCGGCCGATCGATCCATGTCTCGCGATCGGATGATCACGCGACTCGATCCTAAAGCGATCGGTCCGTGCATCATCAAACCGACGCATACCAAATCATATAGTTTGGTCATGCGATTTTCATTAGTTTGTTTAGGTTTCAATTCTTGTTTCTTAAGTGTTTTCTCTTATCAGTAGATTGATTCAAAAACACACTTTAAACAATCCTAAACATGAATCTAAACAAGAAAAACCAGAACCAATAGCTCTGATACCACTGAAGGATGTTTTAGTGTTAATCCTGATTCAGTTCATCAGATTAATTCATCCTAAACATGCCAGATCTAGGTTCTCTTGAATAGAAACATTGTAGATCTCACCTTTTACCTGTTTATGCAGCGGAATGAGAGAGAACAGGTCAGAGATCAGCAGAACCACCGAGAGATGGATCCTCCAAAGGCTCACACACGCTTGACAGGAAATGGCTGCTAGACCGAGCAGGAGAGGAGGCGCAGAGAGAGAGGAGGCTCGCGGCTGGGTTCTAGGGTTAGAGGAGAAAGAGATTTGGCTTTTAGTTTATAAAACCCTTCTCTTTCCCTTTTGGGCTTTTGGGCCCAAATACCAATCTGATTAAATCCCTTGGATTTAATCAGACCCATTAATCTCTCTCTAAGTACGACAAATGCCTGGCACTTTTACCGTACTTCTGCTAAGCCGTTCCTACACATTTTCCTGTTAGCTTAGGCGTGTGACCCATATGGGATCATATAATAAAGGCAATAAGTCCAAGACTTATAGATCATGAGCGGACTCTAGCAAGCCATCATGACCCCCAGTATTATATGACTTATGTCTGATCATTGACATACTCTTACTTTCTAGAGACAGTACCGAGATTACTGGACACAATTCCAACAATGTGTCCCTCTGTAATCATTTTGTTACCCACTAACCATGATTAACACCACAAGCCAACCACTAATCACTTCTTCTTCCGTTGCTCGGTTTTACGGTTTGCTCGGTTTAATATTTTAGAATGGTTCCGGATAATCCCATAAATTCCAAAACCTCCAAAATAAGATTCTTCAAGCTTTTAGATGAATTTATCATTTTGAATCACTCCTTTCGGACTTACGTAGCTCTAGATATGAATTTCCGAAGTTTCTTCGGTTTAGTCGGTTTCCATCCCGACAAGCCGAAAAACTCGTTTCCGCTCCGATTCCTCCAATTCTGGTCTTGTAGACATTCTTTGTGTTAAAACATAAGAATATTTGGCCCGTCTCGGTTTCCGTCTCAAACTTTGGTAAAATTACCATTTTACCCCTGACTTAGGTAAAATGACGATTTTACCCTCGGTTGACTTTCTGCTGCCCGTTGACCGTATTTTGATACGGGGTATCACAGCGCCCCACATATCGCAGGACCGGATGGCGCAACTGTATCTGCTTCGTATGGCGCGAGTTATACACCTCACAGCCAATGTGGTCCCAGAAAAACTGACAGCTCTCGGTATCCCACTCTCTAACCAGAGAGCAATGAGTGGCCTGATCATCAGAGCCATAGTTCCTGCAGAGATCACGAATGCTAATCCGATACCTGTGTCCGTCGCACATGAACGTGAATGTGCCCTCTCGAGCTTTCCTGAGAACAGGATCCGTGTAATAGACGCTACAAGTGGACAACAGCTGTCGCACCAAGTAAGGATAAAGATCATAACTCCTCATCGGCATTGTCCCAAGCCCTATCTGTCGCGTAACCTCTAGCACCTGACTGTCAATCCCAAGCATCCAACAGGTCTGGTAGTCTGCAAATCGCGTAGGCTTGAGAGTCATGTCATGCCACGTGTTGTAGAACAGCGTGTCATAATCGTCCCAAGTCTCAGAAACTGGCCTCTCCAAACACGCATCACTCTCAGTCTCTGTCTTAGCATCGTTAGCCCATACTCTTTTCACATGAATCTTGTCATGTTCTGCCTTCGGCCAAGGAGATCGTACTGTGCCAATCTCGCCAGTGTAAGGAGCAGGCATAGGTGATGTGCGTACGAACCAGTCGGCAGGTGGTTCAGTATCAGCAGGCACATTCCGTTTCTTCCTCGGTGCCATCTGAAATCAAAGACACAAGAAATGAGGTCATGTTAGTCACGTTGAATAGCCTGTGAAATCGCGGTGCAACGACCGTTGCATAGAAGCAGCGATCGTTGCAAAGGCGATTCTGCAGATTCTTCAAATCGCATAAGAGTCAATTCCACCAACAACAACAGTCAAACAAAAATCTAGTGTCCAAAATTTCCATATAATCTGTCCTAAATCAGTTATCCGAAAAGCTTATCATCGAGTCGAAAAATTCTCCAAAACCTTTCTAAATTCGGCCATGCATGCACTAAGATAATACCAAATCGTCATTAATAAGCCAAATAGAGCATCCGTTTCATCTTAAGAGCAGAAAATCATGATAAAGTTCGAGTTTTTCTACCTTTGGCCGAAATGAAAATAGAGAGATTCGGGACACATACCTCAAAACCGGTTGAAATGGGTGCTAGAAACGGATAGAGGGCAGAAAATCGAGTGGATTAGACACTTGAATTGTTAAAAATGAGTGAGAAATGAGGGAGATCGAGCAAAAGGGGATTTAGGGTTCTTGAGGAGAAATCGCGAATTAGAGAAGAAAAGAAAGATAAAGGTTCTCGGGTACTTACCTCGCGCGTGTTTGCAACGATCGTTGCCTTGTATGTGACGATCGTTGCTTAATCAGGTTTGGGTAAACCAATCTGATTTTCGGTTAACTTGCGTACCTTGATTTTGATTTGAACCGGGTGTGACGATCGCTGCACAGGGCAGTGACGATCGTCACACATGCGATTTTAGTCTCTCCGTATTTTCTCCTTGTGATGATCGTCGCCCATGTCCGCAACGATCGTTGCTGAGCGATTTGTCAGTCTCCAGACTCTGTATTCTGCAGTGAACATTCACCAAGAACAAAACCAAAACGTAAAATCCTAATAAAAACACCAAAAATAAATAAAAAAAACACTAGAGCCTAACAGTGGGTTGCCTCCCACTCAGCGCTTGTTTTAAGTCATTAGCTTGACTATTGGAAGAGATCAGACTTATGGGGGTTTCAACAGAGACTTGGAATGTCTCTGTGAATGCCTTATCTATTGAATTGGAGATCACAAGTTAGACATGTGCATTGAACTACAAGGAACTAATCTCGGTTCTACACTATTTGGGGAGTTACTATTTGAAGACTACTATTTGGAACTATTTGGTCTCACCAACAACTCACCTAACTCTCACCAACAAATCACCTACATCTCACCAAACAAATTTCGGTTGTCTCTCTCTCTCTAGTTGCTTAACCTAGTTGTATCTTCTATATATACCTTGTAACATCACTTGTTAATATACATTGAGAGTTCTACTTCTCACAATAAGCTATCTCTCTTACTCTCTCTCTAAACGGCTCGGAAACCCTAATCGGGTCCCGAGCTCTCTCTCTTCAATCTCTCTTAAATCTCTCTTCAATCTGAGTTACATTCTTATTCTAAACATCATAATCTAACATGGTAACAGAGCTATAAGCTCCTAAGACCTATTCATTTCCGCATACTTTGTTTTTGTTACATGTTTCAAAGCTTGTTCTTCTCGGTTATAAAGCTTGTTCTTACAACCGGCTCTTTCTTGTTCTTATAACCTGTTCTTAAACTTGTTTTTGAACACTCTAAAAGCTCTCAAGCTGATTCATACTTTGTGTTATAAAGCTTATTACTCTCGGTTTCAAAACTTGTTTCAAAACTTGTTACTCTCGGTTTCAAAACTTGTTTCTAAAAGTTCTTGATACCAACCGGCTCTTTTACACTCTTGGTAACTTGTTTTTAAACTCGTTCATTATTGTGTGCATTCTCTGTGAATTGAGAACACACTAGTTTCAAAACTTACCTTGAAAACTCCCTCCTTGCATTAAACCGATTTTAAGCAATGGAGAACTCAAGGGTAATCATTCCTGTGATTTTGAAAGGTGCCAACTATATTGTTTGGGCCAGGATGGTGAAGTCTGCTCTTGGAGGCAGAGGTTTATGGAAGTACATCATGAGGAGCACGGCTCCAGAGAAGGTGATGAAGGCTAAGGGTGAAACCGAGGCTAAAGAAGAAGGTGAGTCTCATGAAGAGACAACTGAAGTTGTTGAAGAAGCGTGGCTTCAAGGGGATCAACATGTCCTCTCCACTCTCCAAAGCTCACTTGACCAGCACCTATTGGAAGCATACTCCTATTGCGTGACCTCCAAGCAGCTGTGGGATACTATTGAGAAGGTACATGGAAACAAAACAAATCTAACAAGAGTCTTTGAAGTTAAGTTGTCCATTAACAATCTCCAACAAGAAGACATGGAGTTTAAAGCTCACTTTGGAAAGTTTAGCTCACTATGGTCAGAGTTGGAGATGCTAAGACCACCAAGCAATGATCCTTTGGTGTTGCAAGAAAGAAGAGAACAAGATAAAGTCTTTGCTCTTCTACTCACCATGAACTCATCCTACAATGGGCTGATTAAACACATCCTAAGGGCAGATACTCTCCCTGATATTGATGATGTGTGTGGACAGATTCAAAAAGAGCAAGGCTCATTTGGGTTGTTCAAAGGGAAAGGAGAGTTGGTAACCGCCAACAAAGGAGTGTTTAAAGCTGAGGAAAGGCAGAGCTATGGAGGTGACAAGAGAGGAGTCTTGATATGTTATTTTTGCAAGAAGAGTGGACACTTGAAAGATAGATGCTGGCGCCTTCACCCAAACCTCAGACCATCATCTCACAACAACCGGTTCAAGGATCAAAGGGCAAACTACTCATATGGTGGAGCTAGACCAGGTTCTTCTTCTATGCAGCAATGTGATGAAGGGAGAGCAATTGTGGTTCATCAAGCTCCATCTATGACTAATGATGTGGTAAGAAGGTCAGACCTTGAGGCACTCATCCAAGCCCTCAAGGAAAACTCTGGTATTGTCCTTGGTACTTCACTCTTTGCATCAAATAAAATCAGACCTTTGATTATTGATTCTGGAGCTTCTCACCATATGATCAGTGACCCTAAGTTGATAGAAAATGTTAAACCAGCTTTAGGATGTGTAGTGATTGCAAATGGTGATAAAATTCCAATTGAAGGCATAGGAAATTTGAAATTATTTGATAAAGAATCCAAAGCTTTCTTTATGCCTAGTTTCACATCCAACTTAGTATCTGTTAAAAGAATAGCCACTGATCTAAATTGCAATGTTGTTTTCAGTCCTAATGATGTTGTGTTTCAGGATATTAGAACAAGTAAGTTGATTGGGAAAGGTGTGACCAAGGATGAACTCTACATGATTGAAGACACTAATCCCTCTTCTGAATTATCTCCTGCTTTATCTACTGCTTCATCTACTTGTGTTAGTGTGGATGACTCTATTTGGCATGCTAGACTAGGACATCCACACTCTAGGGCTTTAGGGCTTCTATTACCTTCTGTTAAGTTTAAAAATGATGAATGTGAGCCTTGTATTCTTGGGAAACATTGCAAGTCTGTTTTTCCAACTTCTAAAACTACTTATGAAAATTGCTTTGATCTTGTTAATTCTGATGTGTGGACTGCTCCTTGTTTGTCTAGAGAGAACCATAAGTATTTTGTCACTTTTATTGATGAAAAATCTAAGTATACTTGGATAACATTGATGCAAACTAAGGATAGAGTGTTAGAAACTTTTATGAACTTTCAAAATCATGTTACTAATCATTTCAATGGTAAGATCAAAATTTTTAGATCAGACAATGGAGGTGAGTATACAAGCAATGCTTTCAAACAACACTTGTCCAAACATGGGATTCTCCATCAAACAAGCTGTCCTTATACTCCACAACAAAATGGAGTGGCTGAAAGAAAGAACAGACACTTAATGGAGGTAGCAAGGTCCATGATGTTCTACAGGAATGTTCCTAAGAGGTTTTGGGGAGATGCAGTCATGACTGCTTGCTACTTGATCAATAGAACTCCCACAAGAGTTCTTAAGGATCAATCTCCATTTCAGGTACTAAACAAAACAAATCCATTAGTTGATCACTTACGTGTGTTTGGGTGTATTTGCTTTGTGTTAGTACCAGGAGAACAAAGGGATAAGCTGGATGCTAAGAGCACCAAAGCTATGTTCATTGGTTACTCCACAACACAAAGAGGATACAAGTGTTATGTACCTGAAACAAGGAAGGTCTTAATCTCAAGAGATGTGAAGTTTATGGAAACAAGGAGTTTCTATGATGAAAAGAATTGGGATAGCTTGAAGGATCTTCCCACTTCTCAATCAGACAGAGCAGCTAACCTAAGGATGATCATGGAACACTTGGGTATTAGTATGCCTCAGCAAACGGCCAAGACAAACCCTACCACTCCAGTCCCTGCTCCAACTTCAGAAACTCCTCAACATTCCCATCTTGATCATGAGGGGGACAGTCATGAATCAGCTCCAAAACCGCAAGTAGCTGATCCTTCTGCACATGATCAAGCTGAAAATGAGGAGCATGAGAAACATGAGGAAGAACATGTTGAAGAAGCTGAGGAGTTGGATCATCAAGTTGAGGAGCCGGTTATGAATGAGCAGCAACAAGTTAAAGTGTTAAGAAGAAGTACAAGGGAGAAAAAGCAAATGGTTTTCTTCAACAGCAATGCAGTAGCTCATCCCATTCAAGCTGTTTGCAGTTTAGCTCAAGTACCATTAGAGCATCAAGTGTTCATTGGGAAGTTGGATCAAGAATATGTACCAACAACCTATGAAGAAGCAAAGGGAGATAAGAGGTGGATGCAGGCTGTGGATGAAGAGATAAAAGCAATGGACAACAATGGGACTTGGTATGAAGCTGAACTTCCTAGAGGAAAGAAGGCAGTGACTTCCAAATGGGTTTTCACCATCAAATACAGAAGTAATGGAGAAGTGGAGAGATACAAAGCAAGGATGGTTGCAAGAGGTTTCACTCAAACTTATGGAAAGGATTACTTGGACACCTTTGCACCAGTAGCTAAGCTTCACACAGTTAGGATCATCTTGTCTTTGGCAACAAATCTTGATTGGGAACTTTGGCAAATGGATGTCAAGAATGCATTCCTTCAAGGGGAGCTTGAAGATGAAGTATACATGACACCACCCACTGGTCTTGAAAGCCTTGTTAAAACAGGGAAAGTACTAAGACTCAAGAAGGCCATCTATGGGTTAAAACAATCACCTAGAGCTTGGTATCACAAGCTGAGTTCAACACTTATGCAAAGAGGTTTCAAGAGGTCTGAAGGAGATCATACATTGTTCACTCTCCAAGATCAGGAAGGTATCATTGTTATCCTTGTTTATATTGATGACATTATCATATCAGGGAGTAACAAGTCAGGTATACAAGAAACTAAAGCTTATCTCAAGTCTGTTTTTGATATTAAAGATCTTGGTACTCTAAAGTACTTCCTTGGGATAGAAGTTTGTCGATCTAATGATGGACTCTTCTTATCTCAAAGGAAATACACACTTGATTTGTTATCTGAGGCAGGAAAGATTGGATCAAAACCAGCTAAGACACCATTGGAGGAAGGCTACAAAGTCATAAGAGAGGGGGAGCTTGAAGACAGACCATTTGAGGACATCACCCAATATAGAAGGATGGTTGGTAAGCTTATTTACTTAACCATAACCAGACCTGATTTGTGTTTTGCAGTGAACCAGGTAAGCCAACATATGCAAGCACCAAAGATGCATCATTGGGATATGGTTGAAAGGATACTCAGATATCTAAGTGGTGCTCCTGGTCAAGGCATTTGGATGGGTTGCAATCAAAGTACAGAGATAGTTGGGTATTGTGATGCTGATTGGGCAGGAGATAGAGTGGACAGGAGATCTACTACTGGATATTGCACATTCATTGGAGAAAACCTTGTCACTTGGAAGAGCAAGAAGCAGAAGATAGTGTCATGTTCAAGTGCTGAAGCTGAATATAGAGCAATGAGGAAGCTAGCAACATAATTGGTGTGGATCGAAGCTCTTCTTGTGAATTTGGGGATTGAGAAGACAAAACCAATCACCATGCATTGTGACAACCAAGCAACCATTCACATTGCCTCAAACTCAGTCTTCCATGAAAGGACTAAACATATTGAAGTGGATTGCCACAAAGTAAGGCAGTTGATTGAGCAAGGAGTTGTGTTACCTTGCTTCACAAGAAGTGAAGAACAACTAGCAGATGTGTTCACCAAGGCAGCTAGCTTGAAGGTGTGTGAGTCCATTCACACCAAGCTCGGACTCATGGAAATCCCAGAATCCTCTAAGGCCATGGAGTCTACACTCTTTTTCCCTTCATGAAGTTTTATCCCAAGTGGTTTTCTTCATGAAGGTTTTTAATGAGGTAGATCTCCATTGTCACTCCAAGCTTGATTCATCCTTGAATTCAAGCTTGAGGGGGAGTATTGAATTGGAGATCACAAGTTAGACATGTGCATTGAACTACAAGGAACTAATCTCGGTTCTACACTATTTGGGGAGTTACTATTTGAAGACTACTATTTGGAACTATTTGGTCTCACCAACAACTCACCTAACTCTCACCAACAAATCACCTACATCTCACCAAACAAATTTCGGTTGTCTCTCTCTCTCTAGTTGCTTAACCTAGTTGTATCTTCTATATATACCTTGTAACATCACTTGTTAATATACATTGAGAGTTCTACTTCTCACAATAAGCTATCTCTCTTACTCTCTCTCTAAACGGCTCGGAAACCCTAATCGGGTCCCGAGCTCTCTCTCTTCAATCTCTCTTCAATCTGAGTTACATTCTTATTCTAAACATCATAATCTAACATTATCATCCATGGCGGTGTGTAAGCAGTATCAGCATGAGATCGTCCAAGGAACGTAGGAAGAAATTCAGGGCGAGAGTAAAATTTGGGTGGTATAGAGCGTTTCCATGCATTCACAGCAATGAAGTCAGCAGGTTTAAGTTTAGAAGGTACATACCTTTGCTTTGGTGGAGATCTGATGTTCGGAGCTTTCCGCTTATGAGGAGTTTTAGGCTCTGAAGATGTTAGAGTAGATTCCTGAGGAACCACCATCTTCTTTTCTCCACTATCAAACGCTGTAATTCCACCAATCTGAACTTTATCTTTCAAATGACCCTCAGTGGAGACCATCTTCCTTGCATATCTCAACACACAAGGATGAACTCGTGAAGCTTCAGCTGGTGGGGCTTTAATCATCTCTTTATCCACCACTACCATGCACTTGTCTACATTTTGCCCATGTTTAGACCGTATAGGCACTTTTGGGAATGGTATTGGAGGTTTGTAGACCCTTTCCTTAACAATTCCACGAGAGACAAGTGAGGCTGATTTTTCATGGTATGCAACGGTCGACGCACTTGGTGCAACGATCGACGCATATAGTGTTGGGAATGTCCTGAAATCTACCGTACTATCTCTAGAACGTATGATAAGTGTCGAGATCAGACATAAGTCATAAATACTGGGTGATCATGATGACTTGCTAGAGCCCGATCATGATCTATAAGTTTAGGGCTTATTACCAGTATTGTATGATCCCAAAGGATCACACACCATAGCTAACGGGAAAGTTAAAAAGGAATTAATACAGTAAGATGCAAGGCATTTACTGTATTTGTACAGAGATTTGGGCCAGACAAAATACAGTCTTTTGTCTGATTTGGGCCTTGGGCCCAAAAGCCTAATGAGCCATTAGTTTAATTACTTGGGCCCATATAAGGAAGAGGGAAAGCGCAGGAAGCCCTAATGCTTCTTGCTTCTGCGATTTTTCACCTGAGCCGTCCTCTCTCTCTGTTGGTTCCAGCTTGGTCTAGCAGCCTGATCCAGTAGCTTGTAAGAGTGTGGATACCTAGGAGGAGCCGGTTATCATCAGCTCTCTGTGATCTCTTCATTCCTTTGATCAATCCGCTGCAATCATAAGGTAATGAATCTGATCTGTTTATGATTCAACTGCAAATCACCTAGATACTAGTTGATTATGTGCTAGGTTGTAACCTGATAATTACACCATGAACACACATAATCCTTCAGTGGTATCAGAGCCCAGGTTGTTAGGTTTTTGCTTTTTGGATCATACTAGGTTGTTTATTAGTTTGATGAATCGATTTTAATGAGTAAAATTGAATGAAACTTTGAAAACCTAGAAATAACAAATCGATGAGAAAGCTTGATGATTAAAGTCGATTTCGTTACATTGAATGAATCGTTAACAAACGAATCGCTTGTTGACATGATCGCTTGAATAAGTAAATTAATCGAATAAGTGATTGTTGAGGAAAATTAATTATCATTCGATGGGGAAAAGGTTAAGTATCAAGCGAATCGAGATGTTGACTTTAATTGTTAGCGATCAATTGAATTAATTATCAATCATGATCGATGATGTCATGATCGATTGAATTGCATTCGATCATGATTTTGTCTTTATAGCTAAAGACAAAATCAATTCAAAGCTTTGATAATTGTGGTTCAAGCGGTTAACCCAAATCGCGGTTTGCTGGAAATTATTTAATACAATTGGTATTATTTAATTTCTGGTTAAACCGGATTTAAATTCAAAAAAATTGAATTTTAACCTAAACTGAAGACTGGTCTAAGTTTGATTTGGTTGGACCAAATAATTTAGAGCTGGTCTGGTTTAGTAAATAACCAGTTGGATTTAGTAGTTAATTTGGTCTTGGATCAGAATTAATGAACCGACTCGGTTATGTCAAATTATTGGGCCAATTGGAATTCTGTGGTCTTGGGCCAAGAATTGGGCCTATAATTTGTGACCCAACCGAAAACTTTAATAAAACATTAAATTAGAGAACTTCTAATATTAGAAATTTCTAATTTTGGCATGTTAGGAAACTTCTAAAAATAGTATGTTTCCGATTTAGAAAGTTTCTAAAAATAGTTGGTTTCCCTAAATAGAAAGTTTCCAAATTTAGTAAGTTACCTGAAATGGAAAGTTTCCCAAAATAGTAATTTTCTATTTTGGGAGGAAATCTATTGAAACCTAAAATCCTCAAAACCAATATCAAGCTTGGATGTCTTGCCCAATCTTGTCAGCTACTTAACGCTTATTCAATTACAGATATGGCTTACAGTGTGAGGTGTCTGTTTTTGCGTAAGTAAAGTAGTATATAGTCACTAATTTCATTGGGAGTCCCAAACTTTAGTGATTATTTGGCTGTAAGAGATTGGTTTCCTTGACTGGGCCATCGGGAGTCCCGGGCCTTGAGACATCTGGTGTAGTGGGCCTTGGGCCCAATTCACAACCGAGAGTTATTGGATATAACTAGCTGTGTGCATGCTTACCAAGTAAAGCTAATTTCGGGTGACGGCCAGTGGCCCACTTTGGTTTTAGTTGAACATGGGTCTCGGAATCATTGCATTCTTATGAGGTTAAACAAAGAAATTTTGAATGCAATGCGAGTTTTCTTATAAGTTATTAAGATTGCTCTTTTATTAACTGAATAACTAAAACTCTATTTATCTCTAAATTTCAGTTATGACTAGCACAAACAATCAAAACACTTTCTCGATCCGGTCTGTTCTTGAGATGGACAAACTGAACGGATCAAATTTCTTGACTTGGTCGCGGAACCTGAGGCTAGTCCTCAGGCAGGAGAGAAAGGACTATGTCCTTGAAAGAGCTCTCCCCGAGAGGATCGGGTCCAATGCCTCTCATGCAGTATATGATGCTTGGAATAAGCATTATAATGATGCGGTAGATGTGCGTGGTCTGATATTGGCTACCATGGACTCAGATTTGCTGAAGCAATATGAGAACATGGAGTCGCCAATAGAGATGATCAGCAGCCTGAAATTGAAATTTCAGGAGCAGGTAAGAGTGGAGAGATACCAGTTGGTTAAGTCTCTCACTAGCTGCAAGCTACCAAATGATCATCCAGTGAGTCCTCATGTCAGTAAAATGATGGGTTACATTGATAACCTGAGGAAACTGGATTATCCAGTTAGCCAAGAATTGGCAACTGAGATCATTCTGCAGTCACTGCCGTCAAGCTATGATAAGTTCAGAAGGAACTATATCAATAAAGGCTTAACGAAGACGCTGACTGAACTGCATGATATGCTCAAGACAGTTGAGCCAAACGTGAAGAGTACCCTGTATAATCTCGTAATGGAGAAGGGTAGGTTTACTAAACCTAATGCTGACAAAGGTGAAGACAAAGTTGTCCAGATTTTGAATCATGGCAAGCGTGTGTCTTCTGAGCCCGAGTCAGATACATCTTACGTTGGTAAGTGTTGCTACTGTAAAGAGACTGGGCATTGGAAGAGAGATTGCATTAAATTCATGGAAGATTATGAGGAGTTGAAGTTGATGTATGAGACTACTTCCTCAGGTATTCATGTTATTACTTCAAGTTCTACCTTATAGGTATTGGATACTGGTTGTGGCACTGATATTTGTTATAATATGCAGAGCCTAAGCAACAGTACAACGTTGAAGGAAGGGCAAGTGGAACTGCATGTCTGGAAGGAGCTATGGATGCTGCCTCAGCCGTAGGGTTTTCACTCGTAGATGCCTTTGAGGCTTGGTTTTGTATTAAGTAATTGCTACAATGTACCTGCTTTAAGCAGAGTTGTCTTTCATTTTCTTGTAAGAATTTGAATGTTTTTCATTTTGATAAAAGACAAGTTTTGTTCTTTTGATCTCAATGAAATATTGATTGTAGCACCCTATTCAAGGAATGGGTTTTATATCTTAAACCAAAGAGTGCCTAAAAGTAACATAAATACCGAATTGGTTTAAATCTGATGAATTAAACCTGATTTTCCTTGGCGTAAATGTTTTGGTCACATAGAGTGAGTCGGATTCAGAAATCCCATAGTTATGGACTTTTGGGCTCATTTGATCGGATATCTTATGAGACTTGAATTCTGCTTACTGGACCAAAAGACAAAGGGCCCATCTTAGCCGAGCTAGAGAAAGGCCCAAAGGCTTATTGGACCTTGAACATACTCATGTATGTGGCCTGATGAGCAGCAATGCCAGAGAAAATTTCCTGTACTTCATTATCTTTACTGATCGAATTCTTTGAAATGGTCGAAAGAGTTCCAGAATGAGGTATAGAATCTGAGTGACAGAAGTATTGAATAGACTCTGGATTAGATCACGAGTGAGAATACTTAATTCATTGATGGTGTGATCATCTGAATGAGTGTGAAGTCGTTTCACAGCTCATTTCTCCTGAAAACCTGGAGGTGTTTCTGTGAGAAAGAATCAGATCTTATTAGAAATGATTAAAGATGAGTCACACGAATCTTCCATGATATTCTTTATGAATAACGCTCTAGAAATATCTAAGTTTACGCTGAAATAGTTCCACCAATATCAGTTGAAAGACACCACATAAATGTGGACTGGAAATGATCCAAATTCGTCTTTACTGAGTATTTGTAGTTGAGCTACTTCGCTGGTTGTCCTAGGGAAACCAAGGCTTGTTACTTTTTACGTCCATTCCAAAAACGAAGTTAGGTTGTTCGGAATTCTGTTTTCTAAAAGGAAAGTTGCTTTCCAAGAAGAACAGTGGGAGTAAAAATATAACTCGAAGAAATTCGAGAAATACAGGAGGCTGCTCAACCTGTTGAGGGAGAGCAGCGGATGGATTTACAGATTTCTGTAGAATCTACACCTGTAGAGCCTGAAGTTCGCAGATCTGAATGAATCTGTCACTAATCCGAGAGTGATTTCTCGTGATTAATTGCCATGATCTGATGATCATTGAAAGTGACGAACCTGCGAAATTCACAGAAGCGAAAGTGAGCCCGGACTCCGAAAATTTATACTGTGTGTAAGTTAGCTTCATCGATCCATTCATGGATGGAAGCAAACATATCGGAGTTGGAATCTTCGTTCTGTTGAAGTAGTCAAGGTTTTGACTTGAACAGGAACGAAGTGGAACTGTGCGTTTACTAATAGATAATTGGGAGCGATGTTGCATTTCTCATAGTGTATGTCGATGACATACTGATTCTCGGAAATAACGTTCCAATGCCGCAGTCGGTAAAGGACTGGCTTGGGAGTTGTTTTTATGATTGACATGGGTAAAGCCACGTATGTTCTTGGATTTTGGATCTAAAGATAGAGATCCAAAAGAGCTGATAGGACAAAGTCAGGATTCTTATATTGACAAAGTCCTACACGTTTTCAGCATTCCAAGAAGGGTTTTATGCCAATGTCACATGGCATTACGTTAAGCAAGATACAGTGTCCTACGATATCTGCTGAGCTTGAATGCATGGATGAGATTCCATATGCGTCGGCAATTGGATCTATCATGTATGCCATGACACGTACTTGTTTTGATGTTGCTTTAATGTTAAGCAAGACAAGTAAAGACCAGTCAAATCCAGCAAAGAATCACTGGATAGACGTAATGAATATCCTCAAGTATTTGGAAAATACTTAGGATAAGTTCTTGATTTACGGAGAAAGTGAAGTGCTACAAGTCGGTAGAGTCTGAAAGGCAAGTTTCCAACAGACAAAGATGATTTCTGGTCACAGTCCGGTTATATCTTGTGTCTGTCTGGCGGTGCAAGGCACTGTTGCTGACTCCATGACTTAAGCTGAACATTTCGCAGCTTGGGTAGCGGCGAAAGAGGTTGTTTGGAAAGAAGAGTTCATCACTGAACTTGATGTGATTCCCAGCATAGATGAGACTAGCTGCACATCAGAGGTCCAAACACCTTGAGGGTAGGTATAACCTATTCCGTGAGATAAATGACAGAGGTGTTAAGTAGATCAGCAAGTTTCAAAAAATGAGAACGTTGCTAATCTATTAACTAAGCCACTCCTTAGACCTAAGCATGAGTCGCGGACTGTAGCTGTAGGATAAGAGAAATTAAGATGTAGTCTTAATTTCAGTGGGAGTTTGTAAAGGGCTTTATTTAGTTGTTTTGAAAGGTTCATGTAAACATAATATTTTATGTTTATGAAATTTATGATTTCTGGATTATTTTAACTGTGATATAAATAATCGTTCCAAAATGATTCATGTCATTATATATGGGCCATCGAAGTACATGAGTAGACTTGATCCTGAAACCCCATATTTAACGAAATGACATAAATCATAGTGTCCATAGTCGAAGGTTGTTGAAATTGGAACACCAACAACCACTTGAGACTAGAGTGTGTTGAGACTTATGACCAAGTTTCGAGGGGTCATAGATGCGCGGCATCAAAGTCGACACATAGGTATATGTAGGGGAGCATATGACCGGACATGGCCCGCTGATGAGAACTCTACAAGATATTAATATCTGTGTCATAAGAGGTTCTCATATACGACTATAGAGTATAGTCCTTAGACCTGAGTTCGCATGCATGTGGCTGCACATGGAGTGATGCGCTTTGATCATTGTCTAAAGCTGTTTCGTAACTAGGAGCTATAAGGACCTTGGTTGGGTGTATTATAAAGTGTGTAGTTCATAGTGATGGAACAAGATGGGATTTGTTCCTGCCGTTTAACGGAGGTAATATCTCTAGGCCAATCGGAGACTTGATAGCTGGTAAGAGAGTGGCCACTCCCAAACGGACTTGCCCAAGTCGTTTGCATTGTCAGTATCAAATCTGTTCCGATAAACATGGTCTGGCTATATAAGGATGACACGCATCTTGCCTTATGCCAGATTGAGATATTGAGACAAAAGGATTAGGGAATGTAGGATTCCAGTACAAGTGGGAGATTGTTGGGAATGTCCTGAAATCTACCGTACTATCTCTAGAAAGTATGATAAGTGTCGAGATCAGACATAAGTCATAAATACTGGGTGATCATGATGACTTGCTAGAGCCCGCTCATGATCTATAAGTTTAGGGCTTATTACCAGTATTGTATGATCCCAAAGGGTCACACACCATAGCTAACGGGAAAGTTAAAAAGGAATTAATACAGTAAGATGCAAGGCATTTACTGTATTTGTACAGAGATTTGGGCCAGACAAAATACAGTCTTTTGTCTGATTTGGGCCTTGGGCCCAAAAGCCTAATGAGCCATTAGTTTAATTACTTGGGCCCATATAAGGAAGAGGGAAAGCGCAGGAAGCCCTAATGCTTCTTGCTTCTGCGATTTTTCACCTGAGCCGTCCTCTCTCTCTCTGTTGGTTCCAGCTTGGTCTAGCAGCCTGATCCAGTAGCTTGTAAGAGTGTGGATACCTAGGAGGAGCCGGTTATCATCAGCTCTCTGTGATCTCTTCATTCCTTTGATCAATCCGCTGCAATCATAAGGTAATGAATATGATCTGTTTATGATTCAACTGCAAATCACCTAGATCCTAGTTGATTATGTGCTAGGATGTAACCTGATAATTACACCATGAACACACATAATCCTTCATATAGTTCATCTCGAGTTCCATCTTCAGTCTCGGGTTTTTCAGCTTCTTTCACGAGTTCAGCAGTCTTAAACTCAAATTTGTCTCCTTGACTTTGTCCATTATCAATCTGAACCTTCAAAGCTCTGATGTGGGTGTCCATGACACTGAAAGGGGGTCGATCGACACTGATGTATTTTACCAAAAGATCAATGTCAATCTCGGTTGAGTCTGGTCCGTCGAAGCTCTCAAACTCAGGGATTTCAGTTTCGAATTCTTCTATGTTTTCCACAATTTCCATAGCCTTAACTTCAAGATATGATCCCTGATCCAGCCTATTGTCAACCTGAACTGAGATGGCGTTGACATGAGCTTTCTGAGCATTCTCCTCTTTGGCAAAATTTGAAATTTGATTCACTTGTGTATCCAGCAGCCTCATATGAGTGTTCAAGGACTCAAACTTACCATTCAAATCAGTGTACAAGGTCTCAAACTTCGAGTTGAAAGACACAGTGGTCTGTTGTTGTCCCTCAAGAAACTGCTCCATCATGACTTCCAATCTGCTCTTATGTGTAGGTGCAGGAGGTGCTTGGTGAGATGAATAACCATAATCTCTCGATCTCGGAGCATAACTAGAGCCTTGTCTCTGCTGATTTCCATATGTCTGTCCATGATAATCAGCTGCAGCTATATAATTCACCTCTGCAAACTCTTCAGCTACTGCATCAGCTCGGATTTGTCTCTTTCCAAGTAGGATGCTGTGGATAGAATCAACCTTGTCTCTCATCTCAGCTATCTTCCCAACCAATGCGTAGTACTCTGGTATGATGGGGTTTCCTTCCCCATCCAGTTTCTGACCCTTTGCGTTGCATATATGACCCTCTTGGTCTCTTAAAATGTTGTCTTCACCGCGAATCAGAATCACAGGCTCCATAGGGAGAGACCTGCTAAGTGCTCAAACCTTCGGTATCGCCTTGTGTCGATCGATGCAAGGTATGCGTGGATCGATGCAGTGCGATTCCTACAACACCAAAGAAACAAAAACGTAAGTAAACTAGAAAAATAAAATAAAATACACAAAAATGCTTAGTCTAAATCCTAATATTATATATATCGGCGAACTCAAAGAGTCCCCGGCAACGGCGCCAAAAACTTGATAGGTCAAGAATTATCCCTATTCTAACTGCAAGTGCACAGTGATGCAGATGTAGTACTTAAGGTATCGAATCCACAAGGACTCCGGTCACACGATAGATTATGAGTAGTTCGAATTAAGCTAAGCGAAATATATTTTAGAACAGTAAACAGAACAGCAGTAAGTAAGTGAAATGAAGTGGGTGTAAGCAATTAACGGAGGCGTCAGGTTTCGAGAAGTTCTCAGGATATCAGGAAATCAGATTAACTAACAATCAGATTCAATCTACAGCGTTCTTGAACTAGAATCACAGAAGTAAAACTAACCAGCTTTCGCTGCGATAATTATCTATGTCTAACAACCTAGCAGACCAACTTTCGTTGCGAATTCTAGAGTTCTAAACATGCATTAATTCCAAGTTCGTTCGTTCGCAATTTCTCTAAACCAAATTTCTTTGCGAGTAGATAAATTGCTCATCTAAATCAGATCTAGTTAATTAACCAACTTTCGTTGTGTAAATCAACCTAATATCAGTAATCTAAATGGCCAGTTCAGATTAAGCATTAAGAACAGTTTTACATGAAGAATTAGATGATGAATCCTAATTAATCAGTTATTCTAACATTCCTTCAAATCCCTAATGAGAATCCCTAACCTAACAAGAGATCTACTCAGACATAGCAGTCATAACAGAAAACATAGTCAAAATAGATATCATAGAATAATAAAGGGAATAAGAACAGGGGTTCGAAATCAAGTCTCTTTCGAGAACAAAACCAGCCCCAAAATCTCCTAAACTCTCTCTCTCTCTCTCTGCTCTAAAGTATGATAGTGTATCTTAAAACTGATGTAAAAACCTAATTATGTAGCTAAATCACGTCTTGGGGCTTCTGTGTAAATATCTGGAACTTCTGGGCAATTCTGCAAATTCATCATTCTTCATTAACTCTCGCCGAGACTGGCCCAACTCGCTATGCATCGATCAATGCTGATGTGTGTCGATCGACACATTACTCTGTTCTGGACAGTGAGCTCTATCTCTCGGGTCAAAACACCAAAATGCACCAAAATGCTCCAATTACTCCAAATCCACTCCAAACGTGCTAATACCTAATAAAACCTGTAAAAGACTCTAAAGAAACACAAAAAGACTCTAAAACATACTTATATCATGTCATAAAACCGGTAAAAACCATGATATATCAAGATCAAGATTTGACGGATGAGAATGTAATTTGTGTGTTTACTAAAATAAATTTGAGCCGTTGATATCTTTAATCAACGGTCGAGATATGCGATCCACGTGATGGTGTACCAACCAATAGAAATATTTTGGGATTTAATTAATATAAAATTACGAAAAATGACTTAAAATAAAATAAATTGTTAAAACTATTTTTTCTTTTTAAATTTAAAAATATAATATAAAAAAACTTTCTAAAAAGTGTTAAATTTAAAAGTAATTTAAAATATTAAAATGAGTATATATAATACTTAAAGTGATTTGAAATAAAAAAAATGAGTAATTAAAAATATAATATATTTAAATTAAGTTTATATGATTTTTTATATTTTAAAAAGTGCTAAATTTTAGTTATTAGTATATAAATAATTATTAAAGAGATAATTTAAGACTTAATTTATGATTAGTATTATAAATTAGTAGATTTTCAAAACAAAATATTAAAATTATAATACAAATGGTTAAAATTAAAATTTTAAAAATCTTAAATTTATAATTGTAATAGATAAAAAAATTAAACGTGTTTGGGTTTAGAGTTTTGGGGTTTGTTTAGAGTTAGGGTTTATAGTTTTAGTTTGTTTTACGTAAACTATATAAGTAAATGTTTAAATATTATCTTTGTGTATATATAATTTGTTTTTATATTTTGATTTTATAGTTTATGATTGAGATTAATGTTTAGAGTATGATTATGGTTTATGGTATAAGATTCTAAGGTTATAAGAATATTTGAAAATAATAGATTTTAAAAAAAAATTAGTATAAGTGTTGAATCTTAAGTTTGGATATGTTATAGTAATTGAAATTTTGTTATTTAAAATTTTATTTATATTTAAGTTTTGGGATTTGTTTAAGGTTATAGGGTTAGAGTTTAGAGTTTTAATTTGTTTTATGTAAACTATATATGTAAATGTTTACATATTAATTTTATGTATATATAATTAGTTTTTATATTTTAATTTATAGTTTATGATTGAGAATAATATTTAGAGTATGATTATGGTTCAATGTATATGTTGTGTTTAGGGTTTTAATTTAATGTTTGAAAATATCAGATTTGAAAAATGTTTTTTTTTACAAGTGTTGAATATTAGTGTTTATTATGTTATAGTAACTGAAATGTTATTAATTAGAGTTTGTTTAGGGTTTAAGATTTGAATAGCTACGGTAGCTATATGATAAAACCACAGATAAAGCGTTAGATATAGCTACGAATAGCCACGAAAATATACCATAACTATATTTTTGCGTTTTTGTCGTAAATATTCGTAACTATATATTTTCACGAACATGTCGTAGCTGTCCGTAGCATTTCGCAGCTATATAACTACAGATAGCTACGAAGTGGCTACGAATTTTAATTTTTTTCCAATCGTAACTAATTCGTAGCTATCCATAATAAAATAGCTAGGAATTATAGCTCGGACACTTTTCTTGCTCTGTGGTGCGAGACGGGTGTTACAGCAAGTTGCCCTCCGCCTTTAGGATACATAATTCTAAGCGAAGATATCACATTATAAGGAAAGAACTTGCAATACCCCCAAACAAAACAAAACAAAAACGAGGAAGAAATGTTATAGGTGGGCTTAGCACCCCACCCACTTAGAAGGCCCAGGATTTATTCTTCACGAAAAGGCCGGCCTAACAGAAACAAGATAGCCCAACAACAACAAGAGCCCAAAGATGTATGCTCAAATGCAGCTTGTCACTCTCGGCTCGGCTCGGCTAAACCGAACAAAAGCAAGTCGGCTCAGCTACGCTCGCATCCAAACAAACGTGCGGCTCGGCCCACTTCGTCATCAAGTACGGCCCATCCACACAAGCCGACAAACAGTCAACGGCCTGTAAAAAGTACGACCGTATTTTACTATAAATAGGAGTCGTCACTGTACATTTATTTAACTTTTTGGGATTTGTGCACTTCTTACTACTTTCTCTCTCTAGAGTCAACTTCCCGAACTGCAAGCCGAGCACGTCTCTCGACCTGCTCGGGAATCTGAATAATAATCAAGCTCGTTACCGAGCATTTCATTTTCCTCAAAGAATCCGAACACGTCTTTCTTCTAACTCATCCCGAGCATCGTCTTATTCTCGTCCATCTCTGAATCTAGTCGGTTCTCTTTCAAGAATAACTTAGTTCCTTCGGACCGAGCACGTCAACCCTCTAGCTGGACGCGCATCTTGATCTTGTGACCACCTCGGTAACCACAATTGGCGCCGTCTGTGGGGACATAAGTTTTCTTCACTAACGGACAGATTCAGCAATGACAGGAGCTCCATCGAACAAGGACTTCGTCCACATCGAAGACATGACAAGCTCGGAAACAGCCTCCCGAGCAAAAGGACAACCCCAGCATGTTTCTCAGGTCGCAGATCCAATCATTCAGCCGGCCGGCGCCGAGCAGCAACCCCTAAATACCGAACGATCACAACAAGCTGCGGAAACCCAGACGAACGAGCAGAACATGTCCGCTTTGCTCAAAACCCTCATGACTCAAGTAGCCGAGCTCTCTCAGGGAAGCAACGCACGCTTCGATCAGCTCGCCACAGCACATGCAGCATGCCAGGGACAAATCAACGATCTACGAATGGCAAGTCAACAAGGGTCCGTTCCCCGAACTCACCTTCACCGAGCGTTATTTGAAGAAACGCCACCTCCAAATCCGAGACATCGAACGGTAATACAGCAGCTAACCGAGGACGAACAGCCTCTCAACACGGATATCCCAGGCAGCTTGGCGCCCGACGCGCACAGAGACAGCGAAATCGAAGATTTGAAGCTAATGTTGAAAAACATGACGTCCAAGGTTCATCAAGCAATCAGCTCGGCCCCCGAGATTGACCGCGTCCTGGAGGAAACTCAAAACACTCCTTTCACTCGTCGCCTCATGGATATCCAGTTTGAGCATCCTGTATCCGCGGTCAAAATCAAGATGATGACATACGACGGAAAATCTGACCCAAGACAATTTCTGACGGCATTCCGCATCGCAATGGGGCGAACAAAGTTCAACGCTGAGGAGCGTGATGCAGGCTACTGCCAACTGTTCGTCGAACATCTGACCGGCGCGGCTTTGGACTGGTTCTCTCGTCTGGAACCGAATTCGGTTGACGGATACAACGACTTAACACACGCCTTTCTCAAACATTACTCGATGTACATTCAGGAGGAAGTATCTAACGCCGACCTATGGGCTATCTCCCAAGGACAAAAGGAAAGCCTCCGATCCTACATCACCCGCTTCAAAAGCATTCTAGCCAAAATCACAATCACCGATAGTGAGGGTCTGCCCGCACTCCGAAACGGGCTCTGGTATGAATCAAGTTTCCGAGAAGAACTGAAGAAAAACAAACCAAGCTCATTAGAGGACGCTCTTCACAGAGCATCAATCTTCGTCGATCTCGAAGAAGAAAAGGAAACCCTAGCCAAGAAGTTCGGACCCAAGAGTTCAACCTCAAAAGACAAAGTCGAGAAGAATGTCGAGCAATACGAGCCCAGGCAACATTACGATCAGGAGTATAAAAAGACCAAGGAAGAAGAAAACGCGAGAAAGACAAAATCGTCTTACTACGTCAGCGATCAGCTACAAGATCACCGACAAAGCGAGGAACGCCCCCACCAGGATCCTCGACCAAGCTATCCCGACCGCTCCCAAAACCATCAACAGGATCGACCGACCCAGGGTTACCAAGGCCAAAACCAGGGCAAGCCATGGAACAAATTCGTGCGAGGGGCCGACAAAAACAAGTTATTTTGCGAGTACCATCAGCGAGCGGGTCACAGCACCGAGGAATGCAGAAACCTCCAAGCCCTTCTTTTCGCCGACTATCAAAAGGATGGGAAGAAGTTAGTGCTAGACCGCAACAAACCCCACCCGAAGCAGATTAACCAAGTAGCGCAACCAAAGAACGAAGCCGAGCGCTTCAGGATTGTCCAGGAAGAACGGAGGACACAGGTTGCTCTCACCGAAGAAATCGAACAAATAAATGCAAATACGGCCGCTGCAGACAAACGAGCACGCAACGAGGAGGACGAAGAGGAGCGTCCGCCGAGGAGACGTATAAACATGATCATGGGAGGACTGCCGATGGTGAATGATTCGGTACGTTCGATCAAAGAATATGAACGACGAGCAACGGCCGCGCAACAGTACCGACGAAATGCGACTGACGAGCTCAGGATCGGAGAAGAAGTAAATTTCACCGAGCGCGATGCCGAAGGAGTGGACCGACCGCACAACGATCCACTCGTCGTCGCCATGCGGATCGGCGACTGCGAAGTTGCGAAAATTCTGGTCGATACCGGAAGCTCGGTGGATCTAATCTTCAGGGAAACGTTACAGCGAATGGATCTCAACGATTACCGTATCAAGCCATCGACAAGACCATTAACCGGCTTCTCGGGTGACTCAATCAACACGATCGGAACAATCAAGCTCCCCATCTACGTCGGCCGAATCACCAAGTTAATCAAATTCGTGGTCGTCGACCGACCAGCTATTTACAATGTCATCCTCGGCACTCCCTGGCTTCATCAGATGAGGGCAGTCCCATCCACCTATCATCAATGCGTAAAATTCCCAACCCCGTTCGGTGTATTTACGTTACGAGGAGACCAGAAGGTGTCCCGAACATGCTTCCGCATCGAGCACAAAATGCGCCATAAATCACAGGCGTATCTAGTCGCAGAGCCTCGAATCGAACTGCCACCTCCCGACCAACCGCAGAAAGACGCTATCGTACAAGTCAACATCGATATAAAGGATCCCGAGCGTTGCGTCGGGATAGGAGCCGACCTCCGCGAAGACCTACGAGATAAGCTTGTAGATTTCCTCAAGAAAAACGCCACCACGTTCGCCTGGACCACCAATGATATGACTGGAGTCGACCCGACCATCGCATGCCACGAGCTACACGTAGACCCAACTTTCAAACCAATCAAGCAAAAAAGGAGAAAGCTCGGTCCCGAGCGCGCCAAAGCCGTCAACGATGAAGTAGAGCGACTTTCAAAGGCAGGTTCGATCACCGAGGTAAAGTACCCCGATTGGCTGGCAAATCCTGTCGTGGTGAAGAAGAAAAACGGCAAATGGAGAGTGTGCGTAGACTTTACCGACCTCAACAAAGCATGCCCCAAGGACAGTTTTCCGCTACCGCACATCGACCGACTCGTAGAAGCAACCACCGGACACGAACTGCTATCATTCATGGACGCCTTTGCAGGATATAACCAAATCATGATGCATCCAGACGATCGGGAAAAGACTTCCTTCATCACCGACCGCGGTACATACTGCTACAAAGTCATGCCCTTCGGGCTCAAGAACGCAGGAGCAACGTACCAACGCCTCGTAAATCGCATGTTTGCCGACCAACTCGGAAACACAATGGAAGTCTATATAGACGACATGCTCGTCAAATCCGCCTTAGCAGACGACCACATTAGCCACCTCACGACGTGCTTCGCGAGTTTAAACAAGTACGGAATGAAGTTGAATCCAGCAAAATGCACTTTCGCGGTCACGTCGGGAGAGTTCCTTGGCTACATAGTCACAAGAAGAGGAATAGAAGCAAACCCGAAGAAGATAACGGCGATCACCGAGCTTCCATCCCCAAAGAACACCAGGGAAGTACAACGTCTAACCGGGCGCGTCGCGGCTTTGAACAGGTTCATCTCACGGTCAACTGACAAATGTCTCCCATTTTACAACCTACTCCGAGGAAACAAGAGATTCGAGTGGGACGATAAATGTGAGGACGCTTTTCAACAGCTCAAAACCTACCTCTCCACCCCACCAGTCCTGGCTAAACCCGAGGAGGGAGAAACCTTATACCTATACATTTCGGTATCCTCTTCGGCAGTCAGCAGTGTGCTCGTCCGCGACGACCGAGGCGACCAAAGACCAATCTTCTACACCAGTAAGATATTCGACGACGCCGAAACACGCTACAACACACTTGAAAAACTCGCGCTGGCAGTCGTCGTCTCGGCTCGGAAGCTCCGCCCTTACTTTCAATCACACTCGGTGGTCGTACTCACAAACCAACCAATCAGAACCATATTGCATAGCCCAAGTCAGTCAGGAAGAATTGCCAAGTGGGCCGTCGAATTAAGCGAATACGACATCGAGTACAAACCTAGGACCAGCGCCAAGTCTCAAGTCCTAGCAGATTTCATCATCGAACTACCAGCCGAGCTAACCATGGCCGAAGAACAGAGCACAAATGAGAAATGGGTTCTGTTTGTGGACGGTTCGTCCTCACGAAACGGTTCGGGTGTAGGAGTCAAACTAACATCACCAACCGGTGAGCTAATCGAACAGTCCTTCCGCCTGGGATTTCCGGCCTCAAATAACGAAGCCGAGTATGAAGCACTACTCGCTGGACTACGACTAACCGAGGTAGTAGGAGCCAAGCAGTTAGACGCGTTCGCCGACTCCCAGCTCGTAGTTAACCAATTCAACGGCGAATACGAAGCAAAAAACGAACGTATGGACGCTTACCTAAAGCTCGTCCAAGAAATCGTCGCACGGATCGGGTCGGTTACCCTAACAAAGGTCCCTAGAAGCGACAATTCCTCCGCCGACGCACTGGCCGCTCTAGCGTCGACTTCAGACCCCGACCTCCGTCGAGTCATTCCAGTCGAATGCATAGCTCGACCAAGCATCGCACCAAACGAAGACGTACTTTTTATTACCGAAGAAGAAGAAGGCCTGGACGACGCTCATAAAAACAATGAGGAAATAATTAAAGATGCCGATCCCGAGCATACTAATGCCATCGACTGGAGAAACGAAATCAAGGATTATATACTGACAGGGAAAGTCCCCGAGGACCGTTGGGCAGCTCGTCGATTAAAAGCCCGCTGCGCGCAGTACGTGATGATGAACGATGAGCTATTTCGTTGGAGTGCATCCAAGGCCCTTTTGCGTTGCATAAACGGGCAGGAGATCCAATGGGTCACCGAGCAAACTCACGAGGGAGCAGGCGGAAATCACACAAGCGGCCGAACATTAGCCGCAAAGATAAAGCGACACGGTCATTTCTGGCCGACCATGATCGCCGACTGCGAAAGCTATGTAGCCCGATGCGAGAAATGTCAAAGGCACGCACCGAGCATACACCAGCTAGCCGAACTCCTCACCACAGCGGCCACACCCTACCCATTCATGAGATGGGCCATGGATATCGTCGGACCACTACCGGCCTCGCATCAGAAAAAGTTCATCCTGGTAATGACAGATTACTTTACCAAATGGGTCGAAGCCGAATCCTATTCGGAAATCAAAAATCTCGATGTCCAGAAGTTTGTCTGGAAGCACATAATATGCCGCCACGGCGTCCCGTACGAGATTGTAACCGACAACGGATCCCAATTCGTCTCCAATCTGTTCGAAGGCTTCTGTGCAAGGTGGAAAATCCGTCTAAGTAAATCAACCCCGAGGTACCCACAAGGTAACGGGCAGGCCGAGGCGACAAACAAAACAATTATTGACGGACTGAAAAAACGAATGGAAAGCAAGAAAGGCCTCTGGGCCGATGAGCTCGATGGCGTTCTCTGGTCTCATCGGACTACACCGAGGACATCAACCGGTCAGACACCTTTTTCGCTCTCTCACGGAATGGAGGCAATGTCCCCGGCCTAGATGTGCGTCCCGACGATACGCCTAAGCATCGCACCAGAACACGAGGAGCTTAACAACAACATGATTATCGACTGCCTCGACCACGCAGAAGAATTACGAGACCGAGCACTTCTACGTCTCCAAAACTACCAACAACAGATCACCCGACACTACAACAAGAAGGTGAAGGGTCGACGCTTTGTGGAAGGCGACCTCGTCCTTAGGAAAGTGTTCGAAAACACACGGGAATACCGAGCAGGAAAGCTCGGCGCAAACTGGGAAGGTCCATACATCGTTTCAAAGGTAGTAAAACCTGGCGTCTACGAGCTCGTGACAATGAAGGGAGAAGCCATCCCACGATCATGGAACGCGAGTAAGCTAAAGAGGTATTACTATTAAGCCGAGCATCGCGCTCAAAAAAAAAAAAAAAAAAAAAAAAAAACGAGCATCTCTCGCTCCAAAGCCGAGCTCGCTATACACGAGTTCGAGTAATATGTAAAGTGAACTACGATCGGCTTGATCCCCTTTCGGGGTACGTAGGCAACCTCTCACGAGGCTCAGCTATATCAATAATAAAATTTTATTAAGTTAAATCTTGTCTCAATCGCACCGAACAAATCAACATCCTGGCCAGATGTTCGATACACTTTTAAGCCGGGCCAAGTTCCCGCACAAGGCTGATCGACAGTAAATAAGCCGAGCACAGTTCTCGCACACTGTCCCGGTCAGACCTTAGGGGTAAGCCGAGCACTTACTCGCACCCGACCCGTGGGACAACGAGCATAGTCTCTAAACCCCACAACTAAACAAGCCGGGCCCAGTTCCCGCACAAGGACGACTGACAAAAATAATAAGCCGAGCACAGTTTCGCATAACTGTCCCGGTCGGCCCTACGGGATAAGCCGAGCACCTTACTCGCTCCTCGTCAAAATCACCTATCTAGCCTAAACCGAGCACTTCCTTCTTTCATTTATTCCAACTTAGACATAAGAAAAAGGAGGAAAAGGAAAGCGAAGAAAAGTAAAATTCATTAAAAGTGCTCGAAGGCACGGATCCGTTTACAACAAGCATCACAAAAAGGGGAGAGAAAAACAACAGGATTCATAAGGAGAAAATCTAGGAAGCCTCGAGAGCTCGACCTTCAGCTATATCCTCGTCTCCGCTCCCGTCCACCGCGGAGGATGTCACGAGCGCACGATTCGAGACAGACTGATCCAAAACAGGCATTGAAGAAGTCCCATCAACCCGACCCGGACTACCCGGCGGAGTCATAACAAAATCCTCTTCAACCAGGTCGGTAAACTGAATCGAGAGGAGCGCCTGCTTGAAACGAGCAGCATCCGAATGCGCCTTGGCTATCCTGTCAGGAGGAATAGCAAACCCTTCCTTGACGAGCGCCTCCAGCATCGACGCAACAGCAGCAGCTTGGTTCATCAGCGTATGATTTCTCCTCCCAAGCTCTTTCTCTTCATTGGCTTTCCTTATCTTGGAAAGCCGAGCCTGCGCCTTGCTCGATATACGCTCTTTCTCAAGCAAAGAGGTCTTGAGTCGAGCACATTCCGACTCCAACTTACTCTCGAGGTCTACAACCCGAACCATCAGCTCATCGGCCTCGGCCCGAGCATTCGAACAATCAGCAAGACACTCCCTGTTCTCGACATCCAACCGAGCATTCTCGGTGGAAAGCTCAGCAACCTTTTTCTCAAAGGCCGACACCTTCTCCTCCTCAACCTTGAGAGATGAACGAAGTGCATCTGCAGCAGCCGCTACCTGGCGATACCCTTCTAGCTCGGAAATAGTCCTTTCGGCTTTACCGAGCTCCCTCCTCAGACTACTGATCGCCCTCTCAAGGTCGACCCGATCACTCTCGTACTCATCGAACAGCAGGTTGTAATGAGCAATCCCCTGAAGAAAACAAGAACCACCGGATCAGAACCAAGTAATTAGAAGGAAAGATAAAAAAAAAAGAGCTTACCCGAGCAAAACTCTTTGCCGCCGCCTTTTTGTTCTCCGCAAAAGGCGTATGACTAACCGGAAGAAGCTCCCTCGGAGGACTATCCCTCAGCATGCGGAACAAATCCGCACAAGCTTCTCCATCACGGATAATCGGTTTTGAGCCTTCGTAGCTAAAACCAAAACCGAAGTCGGTGACTGCGTCCTCGTTCTGATCTCCAGAAACGCGATTTCCATCCTCCTCACCCTCCCGACCAGTCTCAACACCACCGTCCTCCAAAGGATCAAGCTGAGGATCCACGTTCTCGGGACGAACCACCAGTTCACCCCCTCCTATAATAGGATGCTCGGGCGCCTCAACCGAAGCCTCGTTCATTTGACCCTCGGCCAACGTCGCCGCATCGACAGTTCTCTTTTTTCGCTTCCTCTCCAAAGGAGGTACTCCGGAAGGCTCCTCCGTGTCGTCCCCTTCAGCACCAGCTGCGCCATCAACACGATTCCTTTTCTTATTCTTCTTCTTCCTCCGACGCTTCTCGGCTCGCTCAGCTTCAATCGCATCCACCGTCGCGCTCACCTGACGAAATAAGTCTCGATGATACTCATTCACAAAAATCATTCCCGAAGGTACTGGCCCGACCGACGGGGAAAAAGGACGATTGGGATCCAGGTCAACAGATATTACCTCCTCGTTCGGAGGGATGGTCGGGAGCTGCGGATTGATCAGATTCTCCCCGACGTAATCAAAAACTTCTACGTCCATCTGACCCATATCTATCGCTTGTCTGCCTCCCTTCGTGTAAAGATAATAAGGCTGATTATTTAGCTCGATCAAAGATTCAATCGAGCGGAGAAGACAATCTGCCAAAAATCCTCAAATCAGGAAAAGGACAACCGAGAAGATAATCAAAACTAAATAAAAAAGGGGAAGGGGAGCAAATCTCACTCTGATCAAGACTCTCGAAAGCTCGCCTCACCCGATCAGCTTTGACGTCGGGCCACTTCTCAATCCCACGAGCAACAAGTTTCCTCAAATCGTCCCGAAAGTTATCCGGAGGAGAAAGCGTAGTAGGGTGACGATCTGCCAACAAAAAAAAAAACGAGCATGAGTTAGTTAATCCAAGAAAATAGCAAAGCAAAAAGGATTACCATGAAAACGATTCCATTTCGTCCTATACGGTCTGTTCGGATCTGGAACCGAAGCCTCGTTCACCCGAGCGTAAAAATACCGATCTTGCCAATTAGTGACCTTCGACGGCTTAGCGATAGAAACCTTCAGATCGAAGCAAGCCCTCATACTCACATAGCGAGTCCCAAGAGTCGTCCCATTCGCAGAAATAGACGAGATCTCCTCGAAAAACCGAAGGCTCATATCCACGCCACACTCAGCAGCTAAAATGGTACAGCCGACAATATTCTGAACGGCCGAGGGACTCAGCTGGGATAACGCATCCTCCTCTCCTCGCAATAGGCGACGAGCAGTTTTGGAAGAGGGAACCGTAGATAGATCTGCTTGAACCAAAAGTCGTACAGACATACCCATCCCTTCGGACAATCCCAAGGCCTCTGGTGCGGCTCGGGTCTACGCAGCTCAAGCCGATCGGCCCCACCACGGTCACAGTTCTCAACCAACCATTTCAAGTCATCGTCGGTACACTCAGTGGGACGAACAGGACGAAGAGGACGAGTTTTCTTCGTCTCCTCGGAACTCCCGAGGCCTGCTGATTCATCTTTTTTCTCGACCTGCTCGGAACCGGAGAAAGAGTCCCAAGAAGCGCCTGATCAACCTGCCAAACGTCCTCCTCCTTCAACGGAAAAATCACCGATGGACGCCAAGGCCTTGATCCGTCGTCGTCCGAATCTATCAAGTGAGGAACCTGAATATTCGAAGCACCGAGCAAACCAGAAACAGAATCAACTGGACCTTCTCGGAGGGACGACCCGACAATCTCTATCCGCCCCGAACTAGCCGAAGAATCTGACTGCACAGCGGATGAACTAGATCGAGCAGAATTGCCCGAAGACGATCTTACCGAGTATAAATCCCCACGATCGGACGACGACTGAGAATGAGATTCAATCCTCATGTTTACAAACTATACAACAAACAACAATCTAGAGAGAGAATTCTAGAGAGAAGGGAGAGCGAATTACCTGCGGAAGGAGAGAAATGAAAAAACCGGAAGGAACATCGCGATATATTTATAAGCAAAACGGAAGGATCTCGAGACAAGAGCAATGATGGCCCTCTACGCACCTCTTCGTCTTCCGGCAGTTGTAGGTATCATCATTACTCCAACGACTCTTCAGTGTCCAGCTTTTCCCAAGAAACCTTTTGAGCTTCCCAAGAAGAAATGGTAAGACCGACCAGATCCATTCCGAATAAATACCGGCCCAACTAACATCATCAAATACGTCGACTCCAAATGCATGAAGATCGACGAACTGGGGGGGCTTACTGTTATAGGTGGGCTTAGCACCCCACCCACTTAGAAGGCCCAGGATTTATTCTTCACGAAAAGGCCGGCCTAACAGAAACAAGATAGCCCAACAACAACAAGAACCCAAAGATGTATGCTCAAATGCAGCTTGTCACTCTCGGCTCGGCTCGGCTAAACCGAACAAAAGCAAGTCGGCTCAGCTACGCTCGCATCCAAACAAACGTGCGGCTCGGCCCACTTCGTCATCAAGTACGGCCCATCCACACAAGCCGACAAACAGTCAACGGCCTGTAAAAAGTACGACCGTATTTTACTATAAATAGGAGTCGTCACTGTACATTTATTTAACTTTTTGGGATTTGTGCACTTCTTACTACTTTCTCTCTCTAGAGTCAACTTCCCGAACTGCAAGCCGAACACGTCTCTCGACCTGCTCGGGAATCTGAATAATAATCAAGCTCGTTACCGAGCATTTCATTTTCCTCAAAGAATCCGAACACGTCTTTCTTCTAACTCATCCCGAGCATCGTCTTATTCTCGAATCTAGTCGGTTCTCTTTCAAGAATAACTTAGTTCCTTCGGACCGAGCACGTCAACCCTCTAGCTGGACGCGCATCTTGATCTTGTGACCACCTCGGTAACCACAAGAAATACCTTATTGTTACGCATTTTCGGTATATACATAACAACTACGTTAGCAAAAGAAGAACTTTTCTTTTATTTTGAGACCATCTTAACATGATTACTCAGAAAGACTTGAAGATCATGACAACTCTAAAAATCTTTCAGGCGCTATAGCCCACAATGGACGGGTGCGACATGAAACGAGCCTCGTAACCACTGCACGCTGCAGCTGAAGCTTCCTGCATTAGCTCTTTTGAGACACCGTTGTTACAAATGTTCGCAAATGCTCGCATATGTTTCATCCCGTATTGCGTTAATGATCCACAATGTCTTTCAAATACGCGTACCTAAGACATTTCAAGTACATTTTATAGACAACCCTTTAACATTTATTGTGTGTTAAATAAACTTTGAACAAGTATGTACAAGATACAAATTTTTAAAGGACTGTGAAGCTCTTACCAGTGACTTAAGACATTCCCAATCGTCGACCAATGGCAAACCGGGTTCTCTAACTGAGTTAAGAACATTTGTTGTGGGACCAAACAGAACCGTGCCTATCAATTCAACACTTGTGTCTAAATGTTTCCTATGCCGCGTTGTCTCCGTTAATTCCTTCAATATCTCATCTTTCCTTGACCCATCTTCAGAGGTTCGGTACTGTCCACCCAAAGCCAATATGGTTTAAGCAAACCGAATCTTTAACCCAAAACCATAACTTGAAAAGCAAAACAGAATAGACCAATACCATGTGCCAAAGGAATAGAAGGTCTGCGTCACGTTGGTTAACAACTCCCACAGGTGACTTGACCGGCAACTCGTTAGGAGGGAGATTAACAGTGGCCGGATCGAATCCTTGGTATAGATAAAGCCTCTCCGACTTAATACTATTGTTACCATATTCCATTACATGGGAGCCTTCAGAATAGGTATTATAGTTTGACGTCCGCATCTTCACCTACACACCGTAATAAAAGATGTGATATATAGTTCACACTCTAAAACCAACCATTGAGTAAACCGGTTAAACCAAAAAAAAAATCAAGTACCGTTTGGTATTGTTGCTTCACAGTCTCTTTCTTTAAATTGTGGGTCTCACTGCAAACGAATCACAACAAATAAGCCAATATATAGAATTACTTAATAATAAAATACATATATGTACCTGTCTTCCATCCAAGCAACGCTATATAAATCTCCTAAGCAAGTAATGTATTCGGATGGGGGAGATGGATTCATGCCGGGACAATATGTACCGTAACTACTCTCTTGTGCATTTGAAGCCGTTGTTACGTAAATGTTCAAGTCCTTTGGCATTATCCCCTCGAATACACTCCCGCTTTCGCATGCTTCTACGTATATAACCTACATTACATTACCAGAATTATACAAGTATAATTTTAAGAAACCAATTAAAACACTCAAGAAACTAGATGGTGTATTTTACCATCTCTTTGTATGTTCCGGCAGCATGCTTCTTCTTAAGTGTTTCAATAAAATCAGCAGCGTATATGTGAGGCGTGTTTGGCATCCCTGACCGACGAATGTAACACACCATTATAAGTAATCGATTACAAACATAACCATTAAGAAAGTGATACACTAATTAAACATAACCATTACCAAGAACTCCGGGACCACCATGATCAGAGTAATATACGAAGATGTGATCGTTGGGCTTACTAGCGATGACCTTACCGCTTCCACCTTTAACAGCCTTCTTGTCGCCAAGAAGTACCGCGTAGAAGTTAGCGGCCGTAACGTCATGGCCGGTATAGTCCTGAAAAAGATATTTTAAAAAGTAGAATATATAATCATTAAAAAGGAAGCAATTAGTGGTTATAATTAATCTAGGAGAGCTACCAATCAAAGGTCCACACACTAAGTTTGGTTTACCACACCAAATGCCTCTAGAGTCACTGTCAGTCACTATTAATTGTTGGGTACTACCCAAGTCACCATCTCTTACACGATAGATCCAAAAATATGTTAAGAGACGCATACAGAGACAGAAAGTATAAAAATAAAGATCTAAAACCTGCTTAGACGCTAATTGGACAAAAGAATAGCATAAAAAATGAAAATTACGTAAAAAAAAGATCTCAAACTAAAACATAGACTAATCAGATGTATAATTATATGATATTATTACCTTAGGGGCTCCGGTGTAAACATCTTCTCCGTCAGGGCGGTTGATTAGAGTACCGAGACGAGGATTAAGTGGATGGTTTGCGATATCATCATACATCATGACGACTATGTTCTCTTCTTTTAAACCTCCCTTTCTCAGTATTTGATATGCGTGACACACGTCTGCCTACGATACAAAAGCAGCATAAACATAATTATTTTAATTAATTAAAAAAAAACAGTAGCGATTTTTTTAGACTAAGAAACAAAGAAGACTTTTATACATGTGAATGTGATAAAGCAGAACTAGTTTGAGAAGTGGAGAACAAATTCATTGGATATTTGTAGCTCCTTTTTTTTTTTTAAATAGAATATTAAGAATTTTTTGCATGTCAGAAGAATAATCGCAAGTCCGAAAAAAAAGTTCAGGGAAAATAATAACATTAACGAATAATAGAATAGATTCGTTGAGCAATAAGAAGATTTAAGATTAATTATCTGTGTACGTATGTATACCTGGTGCCTGTAGTTTCCATAACCGGAAGAACCAGCAACGAGAACCGCCCATCTCGTACCGATAGTGTCTTCTTGCTCAGACGGTTGATCTTTCTCAGTCGGCAAAAGAATTTTTGGCTCAAACCGACCGCGTGACTCGGTGCGAACCACTAACAGTAACAGAAGAAGAAGAGCTTGTCTGAAACAATAGAACTTAGCCATGGGAGACGCAGAGAGAGACAGAAGGAAAGAGGTACTATGAAGGACTAAAGAGAGCGATAAAGCAAATGATGGTTATAAAGCTAAGGCAATGGATGTTAATAATAAACAAAGAAAAAGGTAAAATTGTTTTTTTTTTTTTTCTCAACAGAAAAAGGTTGAATTGTAATAAACACTTTTTTGTCAATAAACACTTTTTGTCAATAGTATTAGCTTTTTGGGTCGGCAAAAATGTACTATATTCTTTTTAATAATTAAGACAGCCTATTTAGAAAAGATGAGTAAGAAATTTTATAAGCTTGTAAATTTTCTTGAAACGATTTATTACTTTTTTTTGTCAACCAAACGATTTATTAAACTTTACTTTCAAGTTTCAATCCAAACCAGTATTGATTATAGTGGTTTATAACTTTATATAAAAGTTTAAAATTAGGGGATTTTAATAATAAATGTGAAAATGATTAATGATGTTGACGATTGAATATTCTGAAATACTATTACATTTGATCTCACAAAAAAACAAAAATTCACGCACTGGCTCACTTGCTTTGCGACACAACAGAGAACATGCAGAACACAAACGAGACACGTATACACTGTTGGACCCACTCGATGCTATTTTTTTTTTTTGGTTGCCAACACACAATGCTATTTTCCACCGTTACTACGGCAGCATCGGTTAATATTTACCAATTCTAATTTTTAAATATATCCCGGTTGGCTTGAAAATTGTTAAACCGATAACCGGTTTCCATATCTCTTTCATTGTCTGCCCCCACACTCCCTCCCATGGAGATAATAGGGTTTTACTAGAGGGTTTTAGCGATGGATAGTTAAATTTCGTCAACTCTTACTTAATCTACCATATTTCTTACTTTTTTTAATGTTATTTTTATTTTACCTTTAATGAACTAATAAAGAAATTTTAAATAAATCAATTAATCAACCAGCCAGACATAAGCTTCACTCTCTTCCCCCATACGATTCCCTCTCTCCTTTTCGAAATCCAAAACCCGATTTGAAACCCGATTTCTGGCGATTTTCTTTCATCCCCCCAATTTCAACCATCCCAGCCACTTCTATTCGGATTCCGGTCAACCCAGGTTAGTTCTATTCCTTTCTTGTCGTCGTTTCTCTCTTTTTCCCTTTTATTCTCGTTTTAATATGAAAAATTGAGCTGAATTGAGCTTCAATTGGAGCTGAAGCTCGATTTTAATTTCGGGGTTGGTAATTATCGAACATTAGGTTAGTAACCATGTTTTCTTGGTGAAGTAGACAATTGAATTGATAATAAATTGAAATCAGTGGTTTTTGGCGATTTTGGTTTCAAGAAAAAGTTGTTCAACTTAGTAAAACTTGGTAATAATAGAATCGTAAGAACTGGTAAAACTAGGTATTAATCACATGCTATAATTGGTACAACTTGGTAAATCGACGATGTTAGAACTGGTAGAACTTGATATTACTGTTGAAAATCTGAGTGCTAATGCATATTTTTATGTCATTTTCAGAAGAGGATGGGTTCTCCTTCACAAACATACATTTTGATTTTGAAGGACATTATTCAAAGACCGGAGATGACTATGAATGGATTCCAAGAAAAGCTCGGTTGTATGGTATATCGTTTAAGACATCTATGGATGAGATAACATATTCGTTGTTAGTGGATAGGATACGCAGAAAGATTTCACTAGATGATTCTACAAAGAGGTTGAATTTGAGTTATATTCCATTGGTAGTGAAACCTCAAAGGCAGTCGTATATTTTTGATGACGAGGATGTTTATCTGTATATAACCTCTGTGGATAAAGAGCAACGAAGAAGTGTTTTGCATGTAGAGGTTGTCACAGATTTGGAAATATTTCCGATCACCGAGCAACTTTCAAGAGTAGAGAGGGGAAAACGAAATGGTGGGAGTTATGGTGAGCTTATTTCTAGTGCCTGAGATAATACTGGGGTTATTAATGTTGGTGATGCTACTCATGTTACTGGCGAGGAATCAGCAGAACAACCTCATGAGCCGACTGAGCCGACTGAGCCGTTGGAGAATGTTGATATTGGAGATGGTGATATTGTACAACATGATAATATGCATGATTTTGATATGGTTGAATCAGTTAAGCTTCCCCGGGTTGTGGAAGAGACAAAGCGGTTAGATGAATGGGAAGATGGCTTGGGTTTGGGAATATGTCAAGAATTTAAATGTAAAGAAGATGTAAAGTATTTGGTTGATATAGCCAAAAATGAGAATTTTTTGGGATTTTACTAGCCAATTCAGATAAGAATCGATATGTGGTGAAATGCCGTGAAGCGAAGCAAGGTTGTAAGTGGCAGTTGAGAGCTGCAAAGGTTACGAATTCAACCAATTTCTCGGTTAGAACATACACGAAGATGCATTCATTCTCTCGGATAAGCTCAAGTGGTATAAGCAACAAGAGGAAAGGTACACCACAGTTAATTGCAAGCATCTTAAACGAAGACTATCCTGGTAACTTCGATACTCCATGTCCTAAAACTATTGTGAAGCTTGTCCAGAGAAGAGGCGGTGTGGAAGTGTCGTACTCTACGACTTTTAGAGGGAAAAACCTAGATGTTTCTGATATCCGTGGTAGTCCAGTTGATGGTTTCAAGATGTTGCATTCTTATTTGCATATGTTGGAGAAGGTGAATCATGGAACAAAAACCGATTTGGTTTTGGATGAACAAAAAAGGTTCAAGTATCTATTTGTGGCTTTGGGAGCTTCCATCGAAGGGTTTGTAGCAATGAGGAAAGTGCTCATTGTTGATGCAACTTTTATTAAGAGTGTATATGGAGGTGTTCTAATTTTCGCCACACCGCAAGATCCGAATCATCACCACTATCCCATTTCTTTTGTTATAGTTGATGGTGAAAAGGATGAAAGTTGAATGTGGTTTTTCAATAGGCTGAAAACCGTTATACTGGATAGTCGTGAGTTGGTGTTTACTACTGATAGAAATGAAAGTCTCATCAAGGCAATAGCTAAGGTGTACCCTCTCTCGGAACATGGTTCATCTACCATCTGTCCCAAAATGTGAAAGGAGTAGTTTCCTACGTGAGTAAAGAAGAAGTTGGAAAACAATTCAGGGCAATTGCTCGGTTATACTCTGAGGCTGATTTCTTAAGAAAATATGACTATTTTAGGAACATATATCCTCAGGCAACTGCATATCTTGACAAAAGTGTAGATGTGAAGAAATGGGCAAGGTGTTATTTTTCTGGTGCAAGGTATAACATAGACACCTCTAATTGTGCATAGTCTATGAATGCAGTTTTCAAGAAGGCCAGAAAGTATCATTTACTACCTATGATCGATGCACTTATTGAAAAATTCGCTGAGTGGTTTAACATTCATAGGAAAGATTCTGTTGCTGGATCGACTGCGCGAAAATTGGTGCCGGAAGTGGAGCTTGCATTGCACGGTAGAATCGTGAAAGCGGCCAAACTTACAACGATAGATCTTAACGCATTCAAGCTTGAATATGGTGTTGTTGGAGACAACAGAATTACTTATGTGGTGAATTTGAGACATAACAGGTGCAGCTGCAAACTCTTTGATATTGATAGGTACCCATGTGTCCAAGCAATAGCTGCTACTACTAAATTCTTGAAGCAGGACATTAGGCCAACGGAATTGAAGGATTTGTATGGTTTGTGTTTGCCTTATTACATGGTAGCATTATGGGATTTGGCTTATACAAGGACAATTTTTCCAGTTCCGCATATGTCTGAGTGGATTGTTCCGGAAGAGGTCGAAAGTTGTACGCTTTTCCTCCAAACTATACGAAAAAGGGAAGAGTTCAAGAAACAAGGTATCCATCAGGATGTGAGCCACGACGGAGAAGGAGAAAGATAGTGGCAAGAAAGAACTTGAAGAGCTTGTTTCAATGCAGTAATGGGAGCCAAGCTGATGTGAGCCAAAATTAGTTGTATTTGTATTTCTTCGATTTTTCATTTTGTTGTGTCATTTGTTGTGTAACTTTGGAAAACTTGATAAAACTAAGATTTGTAAAACTATAATTCTTTGCAATATTCAATTTTTATAATAATGTTAAATATAACAATCAAAATACAATACAAACTATATAGCATATCTCTTGTTAAAACAAAATAAACACTTTCATAATTTAAGATAAATATTGTAGGTTTGTGTATTAGCAAGCAAATATCATATACTTTTAAGAGTTATTTGTTGATGTAAATCATCTTTATCTACAAAAAGTCAGATAATATATGTATTTTCAAATATTATTGCATGAAATTATTTGTAATGCATTTATATAGCCATAGATCATCAGTATAACCAAATTTTTTGAATTAAAGATAGAGTATAACCATTAAAACTGAAAATTGACAGAAGTACAACTTGTCAGTTTTTGGAAAAACTGGCAACTTGGTAAAACTTATGTTCCCGCCCAAAAAATTCGAAACTCCCACCCCCCTATTTCCAGAATTTTGAATTTCCCGCCTTTTTAAAAACCTAATATCTATCAACTTTTCCCATTTTTCTCTCATTTTCGGTTTCTTCTCCCTCTCTCTCTAAAACCCCTCTCTCTCTCTCGGATCTCTCTCACCCGAA